>BDSI01000015.1:125000-1569001 GCA_003117195.1 Eudorina sp. 2006-703-Eu-15
TGCCGAGGAAGCCTGCTGATCCAAGGGTGTACAGATTCGTTTGGGTAAAGCTGGTTTACAGTTAGCGTGGTACCTCTCCCTTATCGCTTATCTGCACCAGCCGTTACCCCTGCCTGCAGACTGCCGCGCACCCACCTTGGACCGGGACACCCAGCTGTTGTCTCCGCACCAGTTGTCGAACTTGGCCCAAAGGCAGTCCACCGGGGCATCAACGATGGTGGAGAAGGGCAGGGTGACGGGCACCGCCTCAGACTGGGCCTCGGTGCAAGGGATGGCGGCCTGCGCGGTACGAAGAGGGGTCAGCGGAAACAGCCAGTGGGCATGTAAGGCATGGACTTGTGCCCCGGACGCTATTTAAAAACGAGTTTTTCTTAGCGCCCACAGCCTCTCACCTCGAAGGGGCCCTCGAGCAGCTGCTTCTCCACCAGCGCAGCGAACTCGGGACTGCGGAACACCCGGTTGACCGTGGGGCTCGTGTAGATGTGGCGGTAGAGGGAGGTGATGGAGCTCCAGGACTCGAAGAACTTGACCACAAAGCGGCCCTCATGGTCGCGGCCGTACGCAATGTCGTACCCGAGCGACCCGTCCTCCAAGCGAATCGGTCCGGGCATGGTGGCCACCATGTCCATCACGGCCTGCTCCTTGCCGGGCTTGGGCCACACGGTTGTCGTACCGGTCAGCTTCGACTTGGACAGGCACATAGCGGGGGCCGCGGCGGGCGTCGGGAGCAGGGAGGCGGAGGTGGCGGCAGTGGCGTTCAGTGCCCGGGCTTCACGGGGGCGGTCCCCGGGCAGTACGGCACGAGAGCAGGGCTGAGGATGAACGAGAGGCCCAGCACGATACCCAGCGACAGAAGCTTCCTTGTCGTACTGCCCTTCAGGGCGTCCTTGGTCTCGGAGATGGGGGCAGCTGCGCCGGATGTGTACTCCTGGATGAACTTGCCGTACAGGTACATTGTGATGGGCGACGTGAAGGCCACGATGATGCAGACGGGCAGGTAGGGGCGGGTTGCGATGCCGCTCAGCATGACCACTGCGCGAAGGGCGAGCGACAAGCAGAGCGGAACGGAAGCGTTACGTCAGCCTCCGGATATAATTTGACGTAAAATTCAAATCGTCCAAGGGATGACAACACAGCCAGTTATCGCGCAGTCCTCGCCTTCAAATCCCCAGTGATATTTGGCCCATGAACCCGTCCCAACCAATGCCACCCTCTGCTGCGGCCTCACCCAGCGGCCCGATCTCCAGCATGTGGCAGTAGGCTCCCAACATGGCGTACAGGTAGGCCGTCTGGATGGTGGGGGATCGTTAGGGGCAGGCAGGCAGGCCAGGCGGGGATGTGAGGGATGACGCCGCGGCTAGCTAGTCCCATCAGCATACATGCATGTCAGGATAAATGCAAGCGGTATGCAGCCACGGATAGCACCACACCTTGAGGGACCTGGTGGCCTCATCAGAGTAGGAACTGGGGGCTACGATGGCGGTGCCATTGGTGGCGCCCTTGGCGGTTCCGTTGATGGCGGTTCCGTTGGTGGCACCGTTAGTGGCACCGTTGGCGATGGCCTTAGCCTGAGCGTCCTTGGTGCCTCCGACCTTGACGCTGAAGTACATGTACGTGAATACGACCATGAGCAAGAAGTCGCAGCAGATGCCGGTGAGCTGCTCGGCGAAGCCCGCGAAGAACACGCCGCGCATGATGCCGTTGAGGGAGGGCACGAACATGATCCAGACGTGCAGGACCCACTCCCACAGCAGCAGCACGGGAAAGTACTGCGGGTATTGGTAGGCAGGTTTGGGGAAAGAGGCGGGGAACAACATTTGTTGTGAACTGTGCGCAATGTGCGAAACATCCCCTCTGATAGCCCCGCCTGGGGACAAGGCTGAAGGCGAAGTGCAAAATAATGATGGCGCAGGCTTTATTATTACTAAGGATGTTACAGCGGACCCCGCGGGTCATCGATGACAGCCAAAGATTCCTCACCAAACGCTGCATAAACAACATTGCGCCACCAAGGCGCACCGGACAGGCTCCGCAAGTGCACCGAAACACTCCCCGTGCCCACGCTTGCTAACCTTGTCGGCGTTCTTCCTGCTCTGGAACATGTACAGCAGCATGCCGTACTCGGGCAGGTTGTGCCAAGCCGCCGTCAGGAAACCGAAGCGGGATGAGTCAAAATTGACCCGGATGAGCTCCACAATGGCGGTGGCAAAAGGGTAGAATGTGACCAGCCAGTAGAGGGTGGACGGCTTGGCGGGACGGTGGAAGAAGATCCAGCCCGAAATCAGCGTCAGCATCAGGGCCGTGACCAAGGGGCCCAGCCACGGGCCCTCCACTCCGGGCTTGGCACCCTGGCTCTCACGGAAACCGCTGCCGAACCCGATCCTGCATGTGCCAGCAAGCAGGTATGGGTGGGTGTACGGAACATTACTCATCAAGGGTTGACAGCGACCCACCACGGATCCGTTTTCACCCATCCAGCGAAACCAGACTTGAGTGCACAGTGATGTACGGCAGACCAACGTGCACATACAGCCTAGTGACTCACATGGTTTCGGAGCCCCAGACCACGACAGGAGGTTCGGCAAGGGTCGCCCCCCGCATGGGCTTCCTGCACAACGCCGAGGCTGTGGGAACCAGTAGTGCCATGGCTGCAGCGAAACACAGGACCAACGTGCTCCCGCTCGGAAGTCTCATCTTGATGCGCGTCGTTATCTGGCGCTATCTTTTGTAGTGCGTGGCGTCGGTCCGCTTTCCTGTGCGTGAGGAGACAAGCAACAGGCGCGAGGTGTGAGATCCAGACAGCCTTTCTGTGGCTGCGTGTCACACAGGACGGCACGGATTCGCTTCGCACAGCTATTGGCACGGATGTCATGAAAACTAACGGTTGTATGTGGGCAGTCGGCTTGGGTAAATTGCACATATGAACACGCGCCTTGGGTTATTGGCGAAACCATACAAGCAACGGAACATTGCAGTTCAAGGGTAAAACAGGGTGACAACTTCATCCCACAGTTACGCTCCATCGTCATGCCAAGGCACAACCTACCGCCGCTGGGAGAAGACTCTTCGGCAGCTCAACAACGGTTATGGCTGAAGGATGTGAAGCGTAGTGATGGTTGGATGTGGCTGCCTGACTTTGCGGCCAATGTAATACCGTAATCAGGTATACAACGGGCCGTTCGAGGGTGCGGGAAATGAAGGCCGCCTTCAGTTGCGCAGGTTGCGCGCCTACTACTTGTCAAATTCACAGAATAATAAGTGAGGAGGGTTACGAATAAGAAAGATCGCCAGGAATGGAGTCTGGCTGCGGATGATTGTATCGCTGCGGTTGCACCTGAAAATTACCGAAACCCTTCCGGAAGTGTAACACCTGCAATTTCTTGACAATCAATAGTGTTACTGAATTTAAATATTAACATGGATGTTAAATGCGAGTGAAAATGTACTGCAAAGGTGGGCCCCGTAGCGCTCGTTTCCACCGGTCTCCATCACTTCCGTTCACATCTAGTCGCGGATGCCCGCGCTCGGCCAGCTCGGCCAGCCTCCTCGCAGGACCGACCAACCGACATCATAAGGCCTTCCTCGGACCCTCGGTGTAGGCAACTGTAGCGTCATGCTCGTGCTTCCACTCAGGATGCCGACGGTTGGCCGACGTATCATTGACGCCAGCAATTCCCTGAGTTGATTGATTTCACTGTGAGTTTATCTTGTCTCGTCAAATGTATTTGGAAGGCGGTCATTTATCCGCCATTGTTGCAGAGTCTCCATAACTGTGTCTGCAAGCGTGTTCGAGACCGCTTCTCGGCTCTGCACTCGCTCGTTCCACACGACGCGGACAAGACGTTGCATGCACGCATTGTCTGTATTAATTTTTTTGTTTCACATTTTTGGCACCAGGGGCAGGTACATGTTTACAAGTTTGCACCGTCGGAAAAAACGCTGTCTTGAACCAGCTCTATGTCTGTTGCAACCACAACGAGTCCAAACGGTATGAACGGTGCAAACCGTGTCCGAAGCCCGGAACTGTCCCGGAACTGTGAGGGCGCGAGGGATTGGAAATCGGTCGTCCCAGTCGTCCGGAAGCCGCTTTTGAGCTCGCGATTGAGTATCTCGATAAGAACCCGTAAACTAAAATTGCAACGATTGAACTTGCAAATACTTCCCTTTTACTTCATTTCTGCCCCGTGACCCTCTGCCAAGCACACTGTTATGATACTTTCCGAGCGATCCGCTGCGCCTACCCTGTGCGTGAAGAAGTTAATGTCCCGGAATAAATATGTCAATATGAGATGGGCATGGGTGCTTGAAGGAAGGAAGGAAGGAACCGCCGTTTCCGGTTGAAACGAGTCAAAACGACTTCACGGTGAACGTTTGTTGCTTCACGAAATCGTCGAGCAGTTCGATATAATGCTAGTCTGACGACGTCACCTGTCCGTGACATATTACACTTCAGTTAGTCGATATTCTCGCCTCGAAAATAATGCGCATATCGGCGTATATCAAATTGTATCGACGTTTAAACATACTTTCGGTATTATGGAGGTTGATGGTACGTGCATTGCGCTTGTTTGATGAAGCGGTATAGGTCGGTTCCGGCTGTTGGTGGACGCCCAGCCGAGCCCTGAGGTCCGGCGGCCTGTCATTACCCGTACGGAAGCCGCGAAGTTCGGTCTGCTCTCCGCTGTTGGCAAGCTCGAAAGCGAGTGTGTGGATCGAATGCGAACCATTACAAGTGCGAGGCGAGCCGTTCACAGCCAACGGCCATGCAGCCCGACTGGCGGCGGACCATCAGATGGATCGATGGTGGGTCCAACACGCCCGCACCACCCAATTCGCGGCATCATCAACCATGCAAAAGGCACGCAGGATGGCAAACATGCATACTTCCGTAAGAGTTCTCAAGACGCTTGCCATAAACTGTGCGGGTGCCCGCACTGCGTACTTATCCTACAACTGCCGGACTGCATTGACATCAGATCAAAAACACGGACGGATGAAGCCACAGCTGAACGAAGCGACAGTGCAGCCCCGCCCTGTCCCGCCCCGCTGCTGGCACCGCCAGGCGGGTACTCTTGTACAGCCGCAATCAATCGAATGAGAACAAGCAAACAGCCCCTCACATATATACAACAATGTGACAGGGGCGTCACCAACGGACGGAAAATTCCAGGTTTGCCACTGACGTGGAACCAAGTCAGCGTATACACATGTATGTGGATATGTACATTTGTGCGACCATGCATGTGCTCCAACTTGTAACGGTTACTACATCTGCTCGCGATCGTCTGCTTCGATTGTATGTGTCTTCGGGCCCCGGGCGTGGAATGACTTTAAAGGGTGGAGAAGGGTATGTACATCATCTGTACGGAATAATGCTCAAGCGCACGAAATGCGGCCGCCGAAACGCGTAGCTGCTTACGTACGTACTACATCAGATGCCCGCGCGCGCACATACCACGGTATTGCATCGACCAGCCTCAATGCCGTACAACTCGCGGTTGCGCGAGCCACTTTGTGTGATAGGAGGATTAAACGTTTTGAAGAAGCCACGCACAAGCCAGCTTGCGCCACTTACGTAACCATCCAATGCGACGGACTCCATAACAGATTAGGCGGCTGCACCCGCAATCTGCTGCGGCTGCTTCCACGTGCGGTTGGCGTCCTTGCACTCCTGGCCCACGTTGCGGCCCCACTGCAGGCACGGAAGGGACAAGGGCGATGGGGACATAAGACGGGGCCACGCCGTACTGTCTGGGCAAGATAAAGCTGATCCGTACCCTCGATATTTAGGTAAGGTTGTGGGTTTCAGGCAACATCTGACCCAATACAACAGAACCCTGCGCGACCATCCGTGTCCTGCTGCTGCCTGCTGCTCACCTCACGCAGGAATGGAATCCGGTGGTTGTTGAAGTCGTTGAAGATCTGGTCGTACATCTCTTGCGTCTTCGAGGCGTCCTTGGCAATGATTGTGGCCTTGTACGTCAGCAGTGTCTTGGTGGGGTCCTCGGGAGCCGGTACGATGCTCAGGTCACCCCGGTAGCTCTCACCCAGCGAACCGATGAATCCACCTGAAAAGAGGTGATGGAGGGGAGAACGAGGCACGCAGCAGCAGAGGCACATGTTCAATGTGTAAGCAGGTACGGCATAGTCGTACAGGAGACCACAGTTTACGGCGACGGCAGCGGATGCACATTCGCACCGAACTCACAGACCCCACACCACAAAACATACAACCACTGCCCAACAAAGCGTCAGGCTGTCTTTTGGAGTCACTTCTCACAACAACCTGCAAAATGAGCTATGACAAACGACGCCCGACAAACTCAAACTATGATAGCCCAGAGGACGCCTTACATGCCGCAGTGTAACGACTGTTCCAACCAAGGATCGAGCTTTCCTGTGTTCATCGATTACAAGCCCTCAAGCGGAGTCCTCTCACCTTCCAGCGGGTAGTAGATGAGGCGGCGGCCTCCCTCGGGCTGCTCCGGAGGGGGCAGCGGGGCGGCCTGGCGCAGGACGGGCATGTCGAGCGAGCTGAAGTGCAGGATGCGGAGCGGCGAGGTGGGCCGGGCGCACTCCACTCCCTGCTTGCAGCGGGAGGGTAAGCAAAGAGAAGTAAGCGGGCATAAGGGCTCTTGGTTGCATGAAGGAAGCGCGCATACGGCGGTCGGTATGGTGCCGAGGAAGCCTGCTGATCAAGGGTGTACAGATTCGTTTGGGTAAAGCTGGTTTACAGTTGGCGTGGTATCTCTCCCTCATCGCTTATCTGCACCAGCCGTTACCCCTGCCTGCAGACTGCCGCGCACCCACCTTGGACCGGGACACCCAGCTGTTGTCTCCGCACCAGTTGTCGAACTTGGCCCAAAGGCAGTCCACCGGGGCATCAACGATGGTGGAGAAGGGCAGGGTGACGGGCACCGCCTCAGACTGGGCCTCGGTGCAAGGGATGGCGGCCTGCGCGGTAGCACAAAAAGGAAACAGACAGTGAGCAGATAGGGCATTGAAACAACCATACCTTGCTGTATAAGTTACCCGCAGTTCATTATTCCCATTGCATTGGTCCTTAAGACAAATATTACTTGTGCGCCGGACCCTTTTCAAAAGGAAGGGTGTGTCTTAGCCTCACACCCGCTCATCACCTCGAAGGGGCCCTCCAGCAGCTGCTTCTCCACCAGCGCAGCGAACTCGGGACTGCGGAAAACTCGGTTGACCGTGGGGCTCGTGTAGATGTGGCGGTAGAGGGAGGTGATGGAGCTCCAGGACTCGAAGAACTTGACCACAAAGCGGCCCTCATGGTCGCGGCCGTACGCAATGTCGTACCCGAGCGACCCGTCCTCCAAGCGAATCGGTCCGGGCATGGTGGCCACCATGTCCATCACGGACTGCTCCTTGCCGGGCTTGGGCCACACGGTTGTCGTACCGGTCAGCTTCGACTTGGACAGGCACATAGCGGGGGCCGCGGCGGGCGTCGGGAGCAGGGAGGCGGAGGTGGCGGCAGTGGCGTTCAGTGCCCCGGGCTTCACGGGGGCGGTCCCCGGGCAGTACGGCACGAGAGCAGGGCTGAGGATGAACGAGAGGCCCAGCACGATACCCAGCGACAGAAGCTTCCTTGTCGTACTGCCCTTCAGGGCGTCCTTGGTCTCGGAGATGGGGGCAGCTGCGCCGGATGTGTACTCCTGGATGAACTTGCCGTACAGGTACATTGTGATGGGCGACGTGAAGGCCACGATGATGCAGACGGGCAGGTAGGGGCGGGTTGCGATGCCGCTCAGCATGACCACTGCGCGAAGGGCGAGCGACAAGCAGAGCGGAACGGAAGCGTTACGTCAGCCTCCGGATATAATTTGACGTAAAATTCAAATCGTCCAAGGGATGACAACACAGCCAGTTATCGCGCAGTCCTCGCCTTCAAATCCCCAGTGATATTTGGCCCATGAACCCGTCCCAACCAATGCCACCCTCTGCTGCGGCCTCACCCAGCGGCCCGATCTCCAGCATGTGGCAGTAGGCTCCCAACATGGCGTACAGGTAGGCCGTCTGGATGGTGGGGGATCGTTAGGGGCAGGCAGGCAGGCCAGGCGGGGATGTGAGGGATGACGCCGCGGCTAGCTAGTCCCATCAGCATACATGCATGTCAGGATAAATGCAAGCGGTATGCAGCCACGGATAGCACCACACCTTGAGGGACCTGGTGGCCTCATCAGAGTAGGAACTGGGGGCTACGATGGCGGTGCCATTGGTGGCGCCCTTGGCGGTTCCGTTGATGGCGGTTCCGTTGGTGGCACCGTTAGTGGCACCGTTGGCGATGGCCTTAGCCTGAGCGTCCTTGGTGCCTCCGACCTTGACGCTGAAGTACATGTACGTGAATACGACCATGAGCAAGAAGTCGCAGCAGATGCCGGTGAGCTGCTCGGCGAAGCCCGCGAAGAACACGCCGCGCATGATGCCGTTGAGGGAGGGCACGAACATGATCCAGACGTGCAGGACCCACTCCCACAGCAGCAGCACGGGAAAGTACTGCGGGCAGATTCGGGGAATGCGGCGGCGAGCAGCAGCTGTTGTGAGGTGCGTACGCCACACCATGACGCAATGTGCGAAACATCCAAACAACCCGACTGATAGCCCTGCCAGCTATAGGCGATCTGTAAAATTACGATGGCACAGGCTTGCTAACCTTGTCGGCGTTCTTCCTGCTCTGGAACATGTACAACAGCATGCCGTACTCGGGCAGGTTGTGCCAAGCCGCCGTCAGGAAACCGAAGCGGGATGAGTCGAAATTGACCCGGATGAGCTCCACAATGGCGGTGGCAAAAGGGTAGAATGTGACCAGCCAGTAGAGGGTGGACGGCTTGGCGGGACGGTGGAGAAACATCCAGCCCGAAATCAGCGTCAGCATCAGGGCCGTGACCAAGGGGCCCAGCCACGGGCCCTCCACTCCGGGCTTGGCACCCTGTCTCTCACGGAATCCGCTGCCGAACCCGATCCTGCATGTACGGACAAAGCAGGCATGGGTGCATGTAGGGAACACTCATCAAAGGGTTGACAGCGACCCACCTAGCACGGATTAGCTTTCAGCCATCCAGTGAAAACATACTCCAGCGCATCTCTGCACAGTCATGCAGTGCAGACCAACGTGCACAGCCCAGTGACTCACATGGTTTCGGAGCCCCAGACCACGACAGGGGGTTCGGCAAGGGTCGCCCCCCGCATGGGCTTCCTGCACACCGCCGAGGTTGTGGGAACCAGTAGTGCCATGGCGGCAGCGAAACACAGGACCAGCGTGCTCCCGCTCGAAAGTCGCATCTTGGTGCGCGTCGTCATCTGGTTCTGCAGTGGCGTCGGTCCGATTTCCTGTGCGTGAGGAGACAAGCAACAGGCGCGAGGTGTGATGTGAGATCCAGACAGCCTTCGTATCTGGTAGTACAGCATGGACTGGCACGGACCCACATAGGGAAACTACTGGCACGGCTATTTGGCGTCTAATAGCGTGGGGACATACTGTCGGCGTGGATGCCAATTGTAGGATCAATCGGATCAGATTGGTTGAGATATCGCAACCCGCAACGGAGAATTGCAAACGTACGAATTGACATGATGGCAATGTGGAGCAGTTCTCCTTAGCTTTCACGGCTTCACTTCCTACCTCGAGGGAGATGTCAGGCCGCGTAGGGCAAAACAGGCTGCTATCAGCCAAAGGTGTCCGCACCAATCAACTGCTGCCGGCCGTGCCGGAAAGTGGGCCGTTGAGATGTGTGCACAGGCACCTACTACTATCTAACAATAAAGTGAATCTCAGAAAAATTAAAATGAAGGACAGAGGCCGAAATCAGCTTGTAAAGCCGCAGCAGCTGCACCTAATGTATATTTCCTGGAATACTGGGCAAGCGCAGAGCTTGAATGTCACTGACCAATAAGGGCAGCTATTTATTGCAAATAAAACTGTACAACAAAGGTGGACCCCGTAGCGCCCGTTTCCACCAACTTCGTTCGCATCCATTCGTATGCCCGCGCTCGGCTGGCCGAGCTGGCGAGGCCGGGTAACCGACAGGACAACCTCCATAAGGCCTTCCTCGGACCCTCTCTGTCGCCAACTGTAGCACCAATCCAGCAAGGTTCCAGCTTCCAAGTACCAAGTAACGATTACCTGCCAGCGTTTTAAAGGGTCTACCTAAATGCATTGCGGTTGTGCGCAAGGGTCTCCAAGTGACGAGTTCGTTCCGCCTTTGCGAGCAATGGAGACATTTCCATGGAAACATTACATACCTGTTTATATACGTTTCAGGTGTTATCACTACTTCTCCATCCATACGATATTGCGTTGGGGCCAAGCGCTGCCTGGCGAACGCAAGCTTATGGCCATGTGATTGAGATATTCGTGTTTTTTTCTATGGTTGAAATACTGTGCAACGCGGATACAGCCAAGATGGTGGTTGGTGCTGATTACAGTCAAATTACAGTCAAAAAGACAGCTTCGCCGGTCGCTGGCAATGCCGCCTTATTTTTCGACAGTCTGACCGACGTGGGCGCTTTGCAGCCCGTGAGCAACCAGACCGTTACGTCGCATAGCAGTCTGGGCTCGGAGTCTTGGGCATCGGAGGCGCGTCACCGGCAGGTAAATCTTTCGAACAAAATCGATAGCAGCGGAAGAGGGTCTAGATCCACGCGCATGGACGTTTGGCACAAGGGTTGTCCTCCAACCCTGCGCCACGCAGGAGGGACAGTAGCTGATCCCGAAAGCCGCTTCCCGGGCAGCGATGGCGGTCGGCCTCGTCAGCGCGCACAGCGTTGCGCCTACGAGGATATCCCTGATCACCCTTCATCTGCCTCGTCAGGTCGGATGATCGCGGCCTTCAGAAGCGTACCAAGCTGCCAGGCGCACCAGCAGCACAACCCTGCCCGCGGTGCTGGCTCTCCGGGGTCAAGTACGCTGCACGGGTAAAGGTGCTGTATTCCTTATACGGGTGCCGCCTGCCGCCTGACCATCCTTTGCGACATAAGGTCCGACGGTTGAACCGCGGGGATCCCAGGGCAGGAGCCTTCCCTTCACATGCGCGCTCTGACGTGGAGATCGTGACAGGTGCGCGGGCGCCCCTTCCAGATCAAGACCGCCTTTTCCTAGAGGTGAGACTGTTGACTAGCATGATTTAAAGCAGATAAACCGTGTCATTTGTTTTGAACAACGCGCCGTGTGTGTGTATGTGATTTGGGAACTGGGTGGA
The DNA here is from genome assembly GCA_003117195.1 of Eudorina sp. 2006-703-Eu-15. Lineage (NCBI taxonomy): Eukaryota > Viridiplantae > Chlorophyta > Chlorophyceae > Chlamydomonadales > Volvocaceae > Eudorina > Eudorina sp. 2006-703-Eu-15. The sequence goes on from BDSI01000015.1 coordinate 136,220, forward strand.
CGATAGGAACTTGCTTCATCGCCCCGTCACGGGGTCCTGTGGGGACGCCATAAGGTGACCGTCAGCTGTGCGAGTCGATGGCCATTCCTTTATTTCGTAGTCTCAACACGGTTATCTGTTGGTGACTTCATTGGTGCGATCTGCATCTGCGCTCCTTTGTCCTTCACAGGCCCAGGCGACCTGGACAGAATGCAGCGCTACCGGGTACGTTGCGACCAATTGCGCCGAATTTTAGTGCAGCGCGCATCATCTTCATCGCCTGCCGTACAATTTGTCATTACATCCTGTGCTGCCCCGCGGCCGCGTCAGTGTCCAGCGTTGCCGCTCCTAATGCTCTGAACGTGCCGTGCCCTGTTTATTCCAGTATCCTGCAGCCGCCCAGGACCGTCGCCAGCCCACCTCGTGGTTATTCTGTTGTTGAGCGATACCAACCACTCTGCCGTACCCCTCGCTGTCGGTTCTCGTTCCAACAGGTCGGAGCTGGACGCGTTGGAGCGGCGCGTCTTTGAGGCAGTGACGATGGTGGAGGCCGAGCTGACCTATGTGACTAGCGGACAACGTAGTGCCTGTCCATTGCTGGGCAGAGAGCTTCACCTACCGCCCGGGGAAGCTGCTCATCGTTGCGCGCTCCTGGGCCTTCCTCCAGAGCCTTTGCGGCGTGTTCTGCTGAGTTAACAAACTCAACCTCCTGCGCATGCTCTGTCTGTTCGGAAGCCGCGAAACACAGCTGCGTACACGGTTTTGCATGCCGTGTTAGTTGATGCCCCCACCCATGCCGAATGGAAAGGGTGGGGGACCTCAGTGCTGCGGGTTCTCTCGTTTCTGCGGAATGAGACGTCTGGAGCGGTTGGCAGCAAGACTGTGTGTTGAGATCGACAAGCGTGTTGATGCTTCCTAAGCCACTTCTCGAAGGGTCGTTTGTGACAGCCATGAGTAGCGGTTGATGAGCGGTTTGGAACATGTGCGGCAGAGGGGTTTCCCTCGGAATCCAGATGTCGAAGTACGGTGTAAGCACTGGATGGGTCTATCTGTCGTTTTCAGGCGCGGCAGCCGTGATGTGCCCGCCACATGCTACAGTGTTTATTTATTGGTCGATTTTTTAGTAACCCGCGCGCGACCGTGTGGGACGAGCTACGTACCAGGTCATATCGGACTTGTACGGCTTTTAACGTACGGCTTCTAACAATGCGTAAGGACCATCCGGCCCACTATATTCCGGGGTCCCAAATCATTAATAAGCATTGTAGCAACACTCCCCGTCAGGAATAACCGAGAACTCCCAGAGAGCACTTACGAGCCTGAGACATGGAGAACCCATGCATTGGGCCCCTTTGGGCGGGATTGAGGGGTACCCTGATGAAAACGAACGTTAACCACCTGCTCCTCTGTGCTCTGTCTGGCCCAGGAAAAATGGCGAATGCGCCTTGCGGCTACACTAGTTGTTAGGCTGGCGGCTAGTCTAGTGGTCAGGCTACCGGTTAGTGTAGCGGCTAGGGCTAGCGGCTAGGCTAGCTGTTAGGATATCGGCTAGGGCTAGCGGCTAGGCTAGCCGGCCTTAGCCGGGCTAGCAGGCGTCCGGCCCCTAGCCGCACCTGCTGCTAGCTATAGCGGCTAGGGGGTTTCACGCATAGGGCTTGGACAGAGCTGAGTTCATATGAGTCATGCGATAAGGTTAGGCGGGTGTGGCTGCGGTCCGGACAAACCAAGTGGTCATGACAATTTGACCTGAACGGACCAAAAACGGTTGCAGCGTTTGGGCTGAGGGATGTCCACTTCATCATTTCCTAATTACCCATATTCAAGAGCAAACAGCTAGTCGTACCTTTTGAACGAAATAATCTATGTTGTAGCCGATGCAAAGCCTCAAAATGTCAAAATTCTTGTCGGACCAGGTCGGAGCCCGACATGCTTAGTTAGTTCTTGCTCCGACTCATTGCCATTTGCCCATTCTGTTACAGGAATGCTGTTCTAAAAAGGCTCTGCTTCGCAGTAGCAGGCCTCAGGAACCGAAAAAGAGAAACCACGAGCAAAGAACGGAACGCGGGCGACGCCCAGGGAGGGCGGGAGGGAGCGCGTGCTGAACAACAAAAACAAGATAAGGAAAAGACTTGTCACGCGGTAATTAATGCGGTCCTGAGAACACGGACCGCGGGCCGAGCATCTGTCCAACTGCCGGCCCCGAAGGCCTTACGCCTAACTAACCCAAAACGTAAGCCCGCATAAAAAGACGGGGCAGGGGGCACTGCTCTTCAAGCGCATATGTACGTGCCTGATCTCTGCACAAAATGTTCTGCGCGTAGTGGCATCCAGGACGATTTTGTGCTTTAAAAGGGTGTTTTCCAGGTTGGGTGCCGTACGATGTTGCGGCACGCCGTGGGAAAAGGAGTACTTTGAGAAGATACAATGGTGAAGAGTAAAACGGTTAACTGGATGTTGTGGATGTCAATGGTACACAGTTACGAACTAAATCGAATCAACGCAGTCCCCCACTGCAGGGCGTGAAACACGGACCTCAACGCACATCGCTCAACTCTTAGAAGACCAAAAATAATTTAACTCAGTGAATGTAAATCGTCAATTGTTGTGGCTGTACATGTCTATGTGCGCTCATTTGGATGCCCCGGTTGCAACGCCGCGTCCTTGTCGCGAAATGAAGGCGCATTCAATCTTCCCAGCTAGTCGGTAAAGCCTTGGCCACGCATATCAGTGGCCGGCAAGAAGGCCGTCTGTCCGCCCCAGCCTGTCCCTCCGCATGACTCGCTCCCGTCGTCGACGGGCCCGCCCGATGGGCAGCGGTGAATATGCCCGGATCAGTCCACCAACGAGCGAGCTGCGCGTCGCCGACCTGATCTGACCCTCGAGAAACGTCAAGAAGCGCCTGCAGCTGTCGTGCGTGTGCGCATCAGAGCTTCCTTCACCACCACCCCCAACACCCGGGTGCCATCTCCTCACCTCCTCTAGTCTCCAGTCTCCAGGCCTCTCTCTAACAATGCCCGGCCTGCGGCCACATGCACGTCGGGACTCGTGAGCGCAAATCGATCAATCGATCCCGGGCAACAGGGCAACGCGGGGCTGCCCATCTACACCAAATGGCCATCATCCAGGAGGAAGCTTCGGCTGTCACCGATGACCCGCGGGGTCCGATGTGACATCCTTGATAATAATGCAGATAGCTGCCGAGCTATGCTGCCGAGCTGCTGGATGGCTTCCAGGGCTGCATGGCCACACCTGCCTGACCCACCGCGATCGGTCCGCTGGGGCGTACGCTGCTGGCGGCCGGGTGCGGGTGCGGGAGACCGACGACACCGTGCTGCGTGGCGGCTTGGCGGTTGGCGCTCGCTGGCGAGGCACGACGTGCCGTATCCCCGCGCAGCAGCGGGTGCCCGCCACATAGCAAGTAACATAACTAGTAGCGGAGGCCCGCTGCACAGGAAGGGGTTTACCCCAAGCCCCCAGCTACCCTAGGGAGGGGCGGAGGGATGGAGGGATGGACGGGGCTTACAAGTTGCACGATCTGTTAAAAACAATGTCGGACGATTTCTTCGCAATTTGACTTGCACCAAACCAGGATCGCGCGCCTGGCCGCTCCGCTGGGCGGGCGGTGCGGTCGCAAATGATGCGGTGCCTCCTCGCCACACTCACGCACGCACAGCGCGCGCGGCCGATCCGGCCCCTCATCACATATGGGTGTCTGGACAGGTCTGGTGGGGATCGGCATCGACCTGCTGCGTACCGTAATGGGCACGCAAACGTTCTGTGTCATGTCATTCCTTCATCATGTGCATGCTGCTTAGCGTACCGTACTTCAACATCGACTTCTAAAATTTCCGGCGTCAACACCCTACATTCACACGTCAAAGCAATGCCTTAGCGCTGAAATACCATACATAGATCGGCACGTCCGCGCGCTGCTTCGGACGGCGGCAAATACCCGTGCCCCAAGGGGCCCCGTCCCGTCTGCACCTGCCCCCAACCTGCATCCGCTTCATCATCGCGATAGAGAGCAATGCCAAACGTCCGACGGAGTGAATCCTTAAGGCGCACACCAAGGGTGCCAAAGAGGACAGGATCCTTAGCGCCCATCCAACGCACGTCCCCAAACCTTATCCGACAACCACAGAATTGCAACGGAAACAACTTAAACTCAAGCAACTGAATACCGTTAACGGGTGCAAAGGGTTATGACTGCGTCACTGCTGGCTCGCCGATGACGTTGAGGGCAGTACGTAGCCCACAGGGTAGGCGTCTCGACGACCTGAGGTACCCTGCTGCGGCTTCTTCGCACCATTTGCATTGCTGTACTCAGAACAGCACAGACGTAGGGCCACATCCTCCCAGCGGTACACCAAAAAGGCGCCCAGTTACCCACCCCTGCTGCCCAAGTCGCCGTACCCGGTGGCCCGTAGGAAGCTTCAAGCTAATGCCGCACAGGTTTGCTGCCGCACAGGTCTGCTGCCGCACAGGTCTGCTGCCTCGGTACCGCAAGCGCGCACCCGTGAAGGCGCTTGGTGCACCAGCCACCTCCCATCTCTCGAACCCCACCGCCCCTCCCACTCTTTCAAGTCCTTGCGCCGGGTGCCTCTAGTGCAGGAGGTCATCCGCAACCCCGGCACTCCACACCGGGCCCACGGGGCGGGCCTTGTCCTCCCGGTCCTCTCCCACAACGGCTTCAGACACCCACACCTACCAGATTTGTCGCAGCCACCCAGGAACCCAACCGTCGCCGCAGCCACCCAGGAACCCAACCGCAGTCATGTGCAGTTATGAACCTCCCAGCCCCGCCCCCCGCTTTGGCAGTACCGCGCAGCATCAGCAGCAGCGTGTCACCTGCCCCGACACCGACCCGGTGCACATCACGCCCACAACTCACGTGGCCACCCCTGGCGCCGGGACGCGACGGCAAGTCCGAAACCCGCACCACGGCTCCGAAACCATTGGCCCCACCAGCGGGGCCCTCAGCCGGTTCACGACCGCCCGTCGTGCACCAGCTCCATCGTCCGCTTCAACTCCATTCCTGGCAGCTCCGCAGCAAGTACTCGGCACCAACGTAATCTGCATCTGTGATGCGGCTGTACGACTGTACCGCGGTGCAGCAGTACGGCGACAAGCAGGAGCATCCTGACCTCCCTTTGTGTGAGGATATACATTCCCTTATGCGCAGGGGCATGGCAGACACCCCCGGCCCCATGAATGAAACGACCCAAAGAATTGCCTGCAAGCAACTTGATCGGTGTGGTGCGGTGCGCAGCCTGCCCCGATAGGGAGGTACGGAAAGCATGTACGAAGTACGGATGTACGAGAAACGGCACACGGATCCATTGGACAGCCCCAAGGACGGAGGTGCGCGCAGCGACCGACCACCGCAGCGCACCCTCGTAGCCAAATAAACCAAATCGTAGGTTGGGGGCCATTTGATGCACTCCTTTAGTCTTTACTAGCCCATCACTCACAAAAGGGAAGGGCCGGCGGAAAGCGGTCCCACGCACCCAGGAAAGAGAAGTGTGACTCGCCACACACACGCACCCACCCCGACGACGGACCACGCCACGCGCGCGCCGTACTACCGCGTGCCGTACAAGGACCGGTATAAGACCGGTGTCGTGTGCCAGTTGTGGCCAGGGCGTGACCTCGCCGCCACTCGACAGCATGAAGCAAAACAAACTATCTCGGACTTCCTCTGCCTCTTTTTTTCCAAACATATCTCTCCTCCCGTCCATGCTATGCACGACATCGTCACGAGAAGGATAAAGCCCGAGTCGCTGCCGCCCAATGCCATACCGTCGGTGCTGTCCAGTGGAATTCAACAGCAACCACGCGCTCAGATCCCTCCTGGTGTCTGCACCACCCTGCCCAGCACGCGCGCCGTTCGACGGCCCGTCGATTCGCATTCGCAGTACGCGTCCGTGCAGGTTGTCCCTCCCACGTACGAACGTACCAACGTACGAGCGTACAAACGGACCCATGGCTCATTATTTTCGCCCCACACGCACACATTCAACAGCGCAATGACGCCAGCACGCCCGCGACCTCTTTTGATCTTTGCAATGCCGTACTGTACGATGACCGCAGGGTCCTCTCTACATTACCCCGGCCGCACGAGGGCCTGCTTCATGCCGTACTCACGGAGGACCGCTTGCGCCCCGAAACCAGATGCGACGGCCGGGCGGGCGCAAGCCCTCAAAACGCCAGTCGTGCGAAGCCGCCGAACCACCCCAATCAGTTCAACCCCTGCCCAGAACCGCCAAAACCACCAAAACCGCCAACGCGCAACCGCGCGCATTCTCCCCGCGGATTATCAATACCGGCTGCATATGATAAAAGGTAACGATATCGGCATGAAACCCTCCCTGCTTCACTCCCGCCCCTCCGCCGCTGTACCACCATCGTACGCAGCGCGGTCGCCCATCACCCGGTACAGCCGCTGGTTGTCGTACACCTGTTCTACATCACGTCCGGGCGGCCTGTTGACATGCTTCACCGCCGCCACCACCACCATCACCACACACTAATTTTATAAAAGCATGGAGGCGCGGCTCGACCAGGATCGACGCGAGCTACCATGACATGACGAGCCATCGCCCTGTTTAGCATTTAGATCCAGTTGATTGCGCCGCCACATTCACGACACGAGTACGGCAACCCTTTGACGGCGGCGGCGACGACGACGACGATGCCGTCAACGGTGACCTGCTGATGCCCACCTTCATGCCGAGCCGCGGCTTGCAGCCAAGCAGCCAACAGGAGCCTCGAAACCGAAACCGCGAACGCGCAAAGCACGCCCGATTACCTATATTACGTGCCGTGTCCCCGAAACCATTCCCGGCAGCCGAATATCACACCCATGTTCACAGCTCATGCCGCCGCAGCCGCAGCCACAGCCACAGCCACAGCCACAGCCACAGCCACAGCCACAGCCGCCGCCACAGCCGCCGCCGCAGCCGCAGCCGCAGCCGCCGGCGCAACTGATGTCAACGCCCATGCCCCCGCCGGTGCAGTCGCCGCCACAACGGTGCACCCACACAAACATGACCCCGTTCCGGGCGGTACCTCAAAATGGGCATGTACGGCACACAGCACACTCCTGTTCTGCGTGCCTGAGAGACACACACACACACACACACACACACGATTCGCGGCTCAGCTTTTCTCCTTGATAACACACACACACACGATTGGTAACTCTGGTCTCGGTCTCAGCCGTCGGTTGCATTGCTGGACACGGTTCTGCTTGTTCGCGGCTCAGCTTTTCTCCTTGCTAACACACACACGATCGGGCGCGCGCCCTTGGTTGAGAGCGAGGGGACAGAGGCCCCCTACGCCCCTCTCCCCCGAATCCGGGGGAGAGTGCTTCGGCGGTCTCTCGTATGGGGCGGGTTAGCGCCCCCGGCCAGCGTCGGCCCGGCAGATATGTAACGATATACACACACACACACACACACACACACACACACACACAGCAGCAGCAGCAGCAGCAGCAACGCACGGAAGACCGCAAGTACAACGACATTCGCGTTTTCATGTACGGCAGAGAACGGAAATTCATTCAGCATTTGTGAAGTGCATCTCGTACGGCGCTTCGGGAACCTTCCTTCCTTATACCCAACATCCCGTACAGAAGTGAGAGGCGCACTTGGCTCCCCTCGCCGGCCCCCCGTGACCAGACCCGCCCAAGGGTTCTGCTTGAAGATCGCGGTTCTCAATTTTGCCTGCGCCGTACAGCACAAGGCGCACGTCGTACAACACCGTTCAGAGCCGAGCAATTGGAACGGACCAGGTCGCACCGCCGCCTCGCCGGTACCTCTGAAGTGCTTCGCTACCCGCCCCGCCCCGCCCCGCCCTGCCCCGCCCCGACCCGACCCGACCCGACCCGCCCCGACCCCAACCTAGTGACATCTGTAAGTAACTTCCCCCGGCCATTTGCGTACGACGGCCTGCGGGTCACCAAAGCAGGGGGATGCCGTACGGCGTACGGCATAGAGAAGGAGCACCGCGGCCGACACGCGCACCCAGCCTGCAGCGCCAGCCTCTTCATAGGTGCCGTGCCTTCCACATAACCCACAACCGCCAACCACTCTTGAGACATCTAGAAAGCCAGAAAGACCAGATCCAGATCAAAACGTTTCTTCTTATCAACGATGAATGACATTCCTTCACCCCAGCCCCAGCCCTTCAAGCAGTCCTCCGCCGCCATCACGCAGCCCCCGAACCACAACGTACCCCACCCCACCGCACCCCACCCCACACGTCCCATCCCAGCGGTCCAGCACAAAAGTTCGGAAAGTCGTTCTAGCGCGCGAGTGTTCAGTTTTCCTCTTTCTCACTACCGCCTCGTCCCGACCTGTCCACCGACAGACGAGGTCGGTGATTTGCTCGCTGGGGGCACAACGGGAGCACGCTGGGGGCGCAATGCGTCGTCGTACAAAAAATCTCGTACAAAACCTTGAACTCCCCGAGGCGCGCCTCCCCCTCCACTCTCAAGCCGTCGATTCGCAACCCAAACCCGTCCTTTGCCCCCTTCACTGCGTTACTGACCACCACACCAGTAGAGCCGCCACAACTACCGTACTGCCGTACCATCTGGAGGGGAGCTTTAGGCAAACTCCCCGACAGGTGGTTTGCCCCAATGAAGATCGATCCTCGAGGGCGGTCAGGAACTGAAGTACAGTTCTCCGTACGCTTGTGTCGTACGGCATAATGCCGCGCAACTCGGTGACGTTTGGTTGGCCACAATGTCCCGCATTGCCGTATATTGATTGACTAACGATCTCCTGAAAACCGGGTGTGTGTCATGTTACTTCTTCGGGAAACCCGTGTCCGTCCGAAACTGTCATTCTGCTAGGGAAGGGCAGGACCCCAAGCATTCTTCCAACTGCATTGGCCCCAATGACCGTCTGACCGTACTTCTCTCGTATCGTGCTTGACGTACAGTACGGCGCACAGTGCGTAGACACGCTTGAGCGCGCCTTGGGAGCTCTGGAGCGCCTCCCCCAAACGCTCCGCACGACGCAAAATTGCGCAACGGGAGGCTCAAACAGACGACCAGCTTTCTCACTCGCCGGCGGAATACGCCCACCACCAGCCGCAGCTGCTGCAACTATCGCCGCCGCCGCCGCCGCCGCAATCAGTCCTCCGGCTGTTGCTGCTGTTGTATTGCAGCAGCAGCAGCCACAGCTGCTGCTGCTGCTACTGCTGCTGTCGCCCCTGCAGCTGCAGCCCCGGCAGCTGGCCGCTCCCGCTCCCGCTACTGCTGGCTGCCGGACTGCGCCCGCACGTTTCGGCGTCGGAAGTCCGACAGCTTCTCCAGCTGCCGTACAAGCTCGTCCGCCGTGGGACGAGCTGAGGGCAGCTGGTGCCAGCACCGCTCCGCCAGCGCGCGGTAGTTGGGCGGCACCCACTGGGGCAGTGTGGGTCGCAGCATGCGGTGCGCCACCGCGTTCGCAATCTCCTGGGCCGACATGCCCTCGTACAGCCGCATACCGCAGAGCACCTGCAACCCAAGTAACCCATCCAAGGCCGGATGTACGGGGAGTTGGGGCCGTAAGGGGTAAGAGCCTGGTAAGCGGTTCTGCGTAGAGCGAAGCTGGTAAGGGAGTTCGAGTTCAAGCAAGGATGTGATGGAGTTGATGGCCGGTTTGATAGGGGTCGGACGGGGTTTGGCGGCGGTTGATATGTAGAGGCAGGGAGGGGACGAGCAAGACCGGGGCGCTGGACCGACGGTGTGTGTGGTGGTGTAAAAGAGAACTGAGGTGGTGGTGTGTGCGTGTAGTGGTGGTGTGCGTTATTTAAGCAGGCAGAACATGAGTGTGTGATATGCGAGGGGCCGAGTGGCGCCCAATAGTTTGCCCGTATGCCCGTTGGTGGCCGTCGATAGGAAGCTGGGGGAAGCTGAGAGTGCTGCAGTCCCTCAGGAGCCCCGCAGCCGCACCCCAACCACCTGGAACATGATGATACCGAAGGCTGCGCAGTGCGGTGGAAGACCCGAACGGTGTCCCGCCAGGACAGACGACGGAGAGGAGGTGCGGCATTACAGGGGAACAGGGCCGGGGTCGGGATCAATTGGATGATGGTGGGTGAAAGGGGGAACGAAACGGTATGGATGGGGAGCCCGGCGGCGATTGCGTACGTGGGGAGCAGCGGTGGCGGTGGCTACCCTCCAAAGCTTCCTGCTCCTGTCTGCTGCCGTACATACATGCCCCTGAAGGCTGTACGCCCCTCTCACTGCTCTACATGGCCCTTGATTCTCTTCTCTTCATGCCTGTCACTGCCCAGGGGCCCCCGCAGCCTTTGTCGCAGCCAACCGCTGCTCAGTCGGCCCAAAGCAACCCAACCAACTCGCCCATTGCAGACATTCAACGCCCAGACCCACCGTAGATGTCGACGGCGGCGCCCAGGCTCTTCTTGCCTACGACGTGGCGATTAAATAGAAAAGATTAAAGAAACACAGAAGGCGGGGTCCGGGTAGGTGGGCAGGGCAGGGCGGTGGCGGGGCGAGGGGACAACCGCTGTCGGCGGCGGTTGGGTTCCACCCTTGCCACCCGGCCCTCCCGCAGTTGTTCCCGACTACTCAATCTACTGGTTCCACCAATTTCTGCCTGGTTTGGATGGCTGTGGCGTATTTAGGGAATTCCAGAACGTGAAACCCCTGAACCCCTATGCATTCCGGGTCGGTTTCTTCCTTAACCCTACTTAACCCTACTTAACCCTACACCGGGAACCCCCCGGGCCCGCCGGGGACGCCACCTGCCCATATATTCGGCCGAAAACCTTGCGTTTTGATAGATACTTTCCCTCGGTGGGAAAATGGGGTTTTAGATACTCATGGCCTCTCGCACGGGGAAAAGCCCCCTTTGAGTAGATAAAATGCCGGCAAAAGCTCCCTCCGACAGATACTTTCAGCACGATTGGGCAAGGAGTATCTGCGGCCGTATATAATCTGCAAAATAAGATAGCCACCCTGCACCTGCCCAGCCGCAGCTCATCACCGCAGGGCTGCACACCGAAGGTCCCTGACCTCGACCCGGGCGGTGACCTCGCTCGGCAGCGCTGTCCATGTCAGCACCGCCGCCGCACGAGCTGGTACGACGTGGCGGCGCGAGTCCAGCAGGGAGGGCACCCGCCTTGCCTCAAGCCCCCCTTGCCTCAAGCCCCCCTTGCCTCAAGCCCCCCTTGCCTCAAGCCCCCGAAGCGCACCCACCCGCACGCACGCACGCGGGCAACAAACACCCCAGCGCCCGGCGGGCGGGTGAGAGCCCTAAGGGTTCGACCTGGCCCCGGCCTTTGCCGCAACACCCCCCCCAGCGCCCAAACGCGTCAGCGCCCCGACCCGCCACGTCTTCCTCACAAAGCTTACCCATAAACACCTCTGGCGCGATGTGGGTGATCGTCCTGTGCGCGGGTTTGTTTGACGCAGGGAATTTGGTGCGGTGTGGAGGAGGTTGGGGGAACAGTGATTCTAGGAGGGCGTGGGCGTGGGCAGCACAGGGGCAAACACTAGGTGCAGGTAGTGGCAGAAGTGGGCGGAGGAAGGAGGACATGCAGGCGATCGTGGGGGCGCGGGCGGGAGACGCCGTGGAGGGGAGACATCGTGTAGGAGAGACGTCGGCAAGGGGGGCGTGGGCTGGCACGCAGGTCCGTCCGGGTCAGCAGCCCTGAATCGGCCATCGGTTTTCAACACACGCACCTCGCCACCACCTCGCCACCACCTCGCCACCACCTCCCACCCAGCCTCCCACCACCTCCCACCCAGCCTCCCACCCTCTTCCCCCTCACCCCACCCCACCCGCTCGCCACCGCCTCGTCGATCACCAGCTGCCCGTCCTCGTCGTGCGCCATGGTCTTGGCCAGCCCAAAGTCCGAGAGCTTGGCGGTGAAGCCGCGCGGGTCGCGCGGCGCGCTCTTGAGCAGCACGTTCTGGGGCTTCAGGTCGCAGTGCACCAGGTGCAGCGCGTGCATGTGGCGCAGCGCGAGGGCCACCTCCAACAGGGTGGCGTACACGGACTGATGGGGGTGTGCAGGGAAGGGGAGGGAGGGAGAGAAGAAAAGGGAGCGGGGGTAATGGTGTGTGAAGGGAGGGAGTGCGAATGTGAAGTCAGCCCAATAATTACGAGCAGAAAGGGCAAGGAGGCACGACTAGGAGGGTCGGGAAGGAGAGCGAGGGAAGGAGCGCGTCAACTTGATTTCCCTCTCCCCCTCCTCCCTCCCACCGTGCCCCACCCAGGAGCCCCCACCAACCTACCCGCATACTGACTGCCAAGAGACCCTTGGCGGTGCGACCTCCCGTGGGGTCTGAAACGAGGGCCGGGGGGTAGCGGCGGGCCAGGGAGTTGGAAAAAAGCCACAACAAACCCCGGTCAACGAACCCCGCCGGTTCTGGGCGGGTTTCTCATTAAACTCCGGTCAACGAACAAAGCCCGGGGACCGGGGTGAAGCGCGGAACCACGGTGCGGCGGGGACACAGCGCACACAGCTGCACAGGGACGAGGTCAGTACGACATGACACGGCGTTTTGCCGCAGCGTGTGGCAGCTGGCTGCGTGTGACGACATCACGCAGGGCGGTTGATCACTGTCAGGAGGTTTCGGAGCCCATGGGGCCGTTATGGGTTGGGCGGGTGTTTCCGCTGGTTGGTTGGGTGCCGCTGTGGGGATCGCTCGCTGACCCGTGGGTCTGTTTCTCTCCGCGGAGGCGCGGGAACTCCGTTGTCCGCACTAACACAATCTACGCAGCCAGGGTGCGACGCTTCACTGGCCCTGCCGCCCCGACACCCAGGCTCCCTCGACACCCACTCACTGGCCACCTCCAGTCGCTCAAAGAAGATCCGCTTCTGAATGGCGTCTGAGAGGCTGCCCGCGTCCATGTACTCCATCACCAGGGCCACAGACACGCCGCCTGCACGGGTGGCGGGACGGGGGTTCGTTTCAGCGAGGCTCCACCCCGCACCGCTCCCAACTCCCGGTCGCGCCCAGCCGCAGTGGACGCCCTCCGAAACCGCAAACGATCAAAAAACCAATAACCGTGGCCGATGTCCGCCCACCCCCCTCCTCGGGGTCACCACGTGGCCCGAAGTCACCAGCCCGGGGGGCAGCCGCCATTCCGGACGTTAGGGTGTAAGACCCCCCTAAGCACCCCCTAAGCACCCCCTTACCCAGCTCGGTGCCCGGCGCCGGTGACTCGAGCAGGGAGGGCATGTGCACCAGCCTGGCGCCCCCCGCCACGTTGGACGGGTCCGCGATGTCCATCGAGTCGAACAGCACCGACGTCTCGGCGCCCAGCTGCAACTTGCAGTCCGTGAAGAAGGTCAGGACCTGCGAGGGGGAGGGCGGTTGCGAGGACGGTTGCGAGGGCGGTTGCGAGGGCGGTTGCGAGGGCGAGGGCGAGGGCGAGGGCGAGGGCGAGGGCGGTTGCGAGGGCGAGGGCGAGGGCGCGTGTGGAGCCGGTTGAGGGATGATAGGAAATTGGTGGACATGATGAAGCTCCCGCGGGGGCCGGGGGGTGAGGGCGAGGGAGGAGGACGGAGGGGCGGGGCCAGGGGAGGAGGGCGAGGAACAGGGAGGTCCTGATTCAAGGTGAACCCGAGCCGGGGGTGGGTTGGGATCCAATGACCGCGGACCGTGGGCAGGGTCCGGGGGATACGGCAGCCGTACCTGTACGATGTTGGGGTGGCTGACACTGACGCTGGCGACCAGCTCGATGGCGTCGTGCAGGTTCTGCTTGTGCAGCATCACGGAGGCGCTGTGCTGGAGGGCGTCTCCGTTGGAGGTCTGCATGGCCGCCAGCTCCTTCTCCTGGATCACCTTGACCGCCACCTCCGACCCGTGGTACGTGCCGCGGTACACAGTGCCGTACCCTGTACGGCGGGCCGGCACGGCACGCGTGTGTGCGGCGCACCCCACCAGAGACACATCGAGGAAGCGAGGGCGTGGAGAAGGCGAGTCAGAAGCGGCGACCGGCATTGTCGGTACGGCATGGTACGGCATAATAAACGCTTCTCTCTCGCTGACCGTCAACCTCATTCGCTCACTGTCGTACGAAGAGCCTCTCTGTGATCCGTGATCCGCAATGCAAGTCCAGACGCATCGATTTCCGCCCCCCTACATCGCGCCCCGCCCCACTCCAGCCCGCCCCACCTCCTTTTCCAACCTCCTGCATCAACTTGACGCTCTGCAGGTCCGCCTTGCGGGCCTCCGTACGACCTCCTGTCATTTGGGCGGCCTGCGGGACGGCGCGGAGGCCGGCGGGGGCGGCCACGTGCATGCGGCGGGCAGCGCGGGTGGGTTGATGGCCGCCGGCGGCGCGGATGTTCGTACATGGTATGTGCACACGTGTGTATCTTACTTGGCATGCATACATGCAAATAATGTGCATAGACTGTGCATTCAAAGTACGTATAAATATATATACATACATAAATGCATGCACATTACATAACACATATACTATATGTTATATACACACATGAAGGGTACTGCAGCGCCCTGACGGCCAGCCAGTGCATGTCTGTGGGTAGGCAGGCAAGGCATGCCCTGCGCGGGGCATGCACGGGGCGCATCAACGACCTGGTAGATGGTCGGTGCGCGGCCGGCATAGCTGCGCCGGCTCGTTGGCGCTTACCAGCTGATCGATCTGTGTTTTTAGTGATGAACCCTATGTATCTATGTATCTATGTATGTATGTGTGTGTGTGTGTGTGTGTGTGTGTGTGCTGCCTCCTTAGTTTGTTTGCGGCGCTACAAAAGATCTTAGCACTCGAGCGCTCGGCAGTACAATCGCCGACCCCACCGCAACCCCGTACACGCGATCATCTATCCGTACACAACCGTAAAGATTCAACCCGCTGTCGTACGTACCTGCGCCGCCTTGAGCCTCTCATGCATGATGGTGATGATGGGGGCCAAGCGGGAGGCACCTGTGGTGGTGGTGGTGGTGGTGGTGGTGGTGGTGGCGATGATGAGGGACAGAGACGCGTGAAAACGAGAACTGAGCCGCGAGGGTAATTAATGTGTATGTATGTGTCATAAGGGACACCCGCCGCCGCCGTGTGTATGTATGTGGGTATGGACAGGAAACCCATTCGGCTGCCGCCGTGTGTATGTGTGTGGGTATTATATATACAACTCATCTGGCTCGGGACCGAGGGTGCGTGTAGGGTTCATCACTTGGCGCATCACGGCCAAGTGCATGTACGTTTCCAGCGGTTCCCGTACATGTATACATCCACCGTGTAACGGTCTATGCGGTATATCCGGGCCTGCCCTATTCCGGCGGATACCTTCCTCAACTCTTCGCCACGGCGGCACGGCCCCACCCCAAACACCCCTGGCCTGTGTTCATTACAACCCCACCCCAAACAGGTAGACACCTCCCTCCACCACACCTCCCTCCACCACCACCGCCGCCCGCCCCCTCTCATCACCTCTCGGGCTCCTGGCCGCCTCCAGCTTGAAGGACACGCTGCGCACTGCCCCCAGCAGCCGCTCGTGCGCGGGCGGCAGGCTCCGGCAGTCCGGCTGCTGTACGGACATGACGTGGGGGCTGCTGTCGCTGTCGCTGCACTGCAGCCAGCTGGGCTGCCGCAGACTGCCCACGCCCGTGTCGCCGCCGCCGCCGCCGCCGCCCCAGACGCTGCCGCCGCCGACGCTGCCGCCGCCGACGCTGCCGACGTCCGTCAGCGGCGGCTCGCTGACGGCCGACGGCAGGTGCATCCCCAGCAGCCGCCGCAGCGCGCTGTTGGGTCGCCTGTTGCCACCCTGGGGCCCCCCTTCGCTGCGCGCCGGTCCCAGAAGCGAGCCGCGGCGCAGCGGCGGCGCGGCGGCGGCGGCGGCGCCGCCGCCGCCGCCGGCCATGTCTGTCTGCGCCGCCATGGTACTGAAGGGGGAAGCGCCCAGTGCCTCCGAGCCCTCCGACGCGACCCGAAAGTTGACGGCGCTGAGTCGACCAGGCGGGAGGGTGCTGGCGCCGGGGACGGCGGGAGCCGGGTTGCCGCCGCCGCCGCCGCCGGCGGTGGTGGTGGCGGTGCCGTTCATGGCGAAGCTGATGGTGTCGGGGCCGCCGTGTGCGGTCGGCGGCTGGGGGTTCTCCATGCCGGGGGCGGTGGCGGCGCGGCCGCCGCCGGCCAGGGTGGAGTTGTTGGCGGAGACCCCGCCGTCCGGTTCGGAGACGCAGGCGAAGCCGTTCTGGGTGTTGCGTCCCGGTTCGGCGCCGCCGCCCTTACGCTTCATTGCGTCCTGCGCTCGGAGCGGATCCGGATGTGGATCCGGTCTTTCCGTTAGGGGGTTACCACAGTTTACTCATTTTCGCGTACACAGATCCTACCCCGCTCCCAAACAAATCCTTCGCACGCAATTTCCCCAACGACCGTGCCTCCCCCCGCCCGGCCCCACCTCCAACTGGGACCGCAGGTAATCCCACTCGGGTCGCAGCGTGCCGTCCAGTTTGACCTTGATGACGGGCACGATCGCCTGCGGGGCGCGCGGGTAAGGTGTGGGCAGGCAGACAGGGGCAGACAGGCAGGGGGTGGCAGGGAGAAGGGCAGACAGGCAGGGGGTCGCAGGGAGAAGGGCAGGCAGGGAGGGGGTGGCTGGGGGTTAGGGCCAGGATTGTCAGAGAACCCGAAGGGCGGGCAGACGAGCTCGCTCCCTGGGTGCTTCGCAAGCGGCCGCCGGATGGCCCCACCATCCTCAACATACAGACTCGCTGAACTTCACACACTCGCCCGTCAGGCAGGCTCCTCCACGCAAACGCCCACTCCCGCGGTCGCGGTTGATGGAACCACAGAGATGCGCGCACAAATGCGCCTAATCGGTGGCGACTGATGAGACCGCTGGTGTGAGCCTCTTCTGATGTACGCATGGTCGGGGGTGCAGCGGACGCGGCACAACTGGACAGCTCGCCTTCGGACCCTCGGTCCGTTTTTGCGTTTGGCATTTCTTTTCTTTTCTTTTCTTTTCATCTTTACCCTCGCTCTGATTGGCCGTGGATCGGATGCCGAGTGGGGATGAGGGTGGCGGTGCGATGGCGTGATGGCGGTCGTCGGGACGCGCCCAACGGCTCCGCAGGTACCTATGGCTTCGGCTGTTAGGTACCTAGACTTTAACGTGCGGCTCCGCATACTGAGGGGATAGGGCTAGGCAGGAAGCCCTTCCACACTGTCATGCAAGGAATCTACAGAAAGGACATCAATCAACATCGACACACGGGCCATCAATCAACAACACAAGGCCCATCCGTCCGCACGTGTCTGTTGCTGACTCGGACAGACATGCCCCGATCATCAGCAGTCACGGATGGGCCGCCGCAACTCTTGGCTGCCTCTTCCCCGCCCGCCATCGACCTTGGCCACCGCACCGCACCGCGCCGCGCCGCGCCGCACCCTATCCCACCCACCTGTAGCAGCTGCTGTAGCGCCTCCACGACCGCCTGTAGCAGCGGCTGCGGCAGTGAGGTGCCGTACGTGACGTACAGGGCCACCAGCGGCTTCCCGCCAGGGCTCACAGTCGCGAGGGCCAGGGAGAGCGGCATCACGCCGTCGCGGGAGAGTACGGCATCGCGAGGGAAGGCACGCTTGTCCTGTGCGAGTGTGAGGGGGTTCGGCGGTTGGCAGTTGCCGGTTAGACACATTGCCAAGAGCCGGTGGTAGGACGAGAGGAGACGTAGATGGGCGGTCTACTTGCGGGAGTTCGTTGACAGGTGCGTGACGCAGGATTTTGAGGTTGGTTGGAATGTCAGTTTATTAGTTGTCCGTTAAAGGATGATACGGTAGGTGGGCTTCATGGGCATTCCTTGTTCCTGAAACCCTTTCCCGGCTGATGAACAAACGACGAACGAGGGGAACACCACTGGGACATCAATCATATAATAAGTAATATAACATCCCCCAGCTGCCACCCCATTCCCCAGCCCTTTGTCTCGTCCGACCCCCCCTCCTCATCAGCGGGCGCCCACCACCCACACGCCCAAGCCGCCTATCGTACCTGCACGTACGACGAGAAGTCGCTGACGCACAGTCCTGCCGCCTCCCTGGACAGCGCGTCTGACAGGAGGGTGCCCGACAGCGGCAGCGTGTGACCCTTGCAGGAGGCGCCCTGGGGGGGTAGGGCGGGGTAGGGTGGGTGGGTGATGCATCATATGATGAGTGGGGGAGGTGCGCAGATGGAGAGCGTTTAACAACAGGGGACAGGCGGGGCCACGTGAGATGGTGGTGCATGTACGGATGATGTTCATTTAAGAGGTCAGCCTGCACGTTGTGATGCAGCGAGGTTGATTGGAGGCAGGCCAGAGGTGTACGGCGGCCAGGTGTACGAACGGTGAAACGATCCGTGTGGGCTGCACGTGCAGGTCAGTCGAACCGGAACTGTACGGAGCTCGTCAGTCATGGTGCTGCCGTGTACGAATACGTACACAGCAGCAGACGGGGGAACGCGCCCCACCAGGTCCGCGCCGCAGGACAGCAACACGTACGGCATACCTTGTCGGACGAGATGACGAACGACATTCGGGACTTGGTGTATCGATTGGCAGTGTTCGCGTCGGTGAAGCTGTTGGAAGTACAACGCCCCTCTGTGGGTGCGGGTGCAGGGGGCGTGGGGAGGTGGTGGGGGATGCGGTTGGTAGTGTGTTGGACTGTATGTGGGAAGGTGGGAGTAGGTTTCGGGGTTGCGATTTAGGTTTTCGGGTCGGGGAATGACCGGTCGTGGTGCAGCCTGCACGGAACGCTCAGGATTGGGCAGCGGGCATGAAGGGCGACGCACACACACACACACACATCCGCAGAATCATGGGGGCCCTCAGCCGCCTCCCGCCGGTGCAAGACGTGGACACATCCCCACTCCCGGTGGCCGGCGACTGGTGCTTCAACATCCCCTTGTGGGGGAACCCACTCCTACCCAACAACATTCCGCCGGGGGCAGCGGAAGATGGCATGGAGGACCGCACAGGCGACACGGACCCGGACTTCACGCCGGCGGAGACGCGGGACACCGCGGACCCGCCAGCGTGGTCCGGCCTGGAGAGACGGCACACACGACTGGCAGCATGCGGGAAGCTTCGCACAGTTGGGGACGCAGTGCGGGTCGCGCGTACAGCCGGCGAGGCACCCGCAGCCGGTGCTGGATGGGACGCGTGGGTCCGCGACCACCTGGGTCCATAGGGGTCCATGACCTTAAGGCGGGGGCCGACCCTGACGGCCATCCACTGTCTACTCGCCGACATCAGCGACGAGTGGCGGGGAGCTGCAGCAGCGGTGCTGGACCATCCCGAGCGGGCGGGGGACCTGGAGTCCGAGGAAGAGACCCGTCGGCGGATTGTGGACCGGATGGGGTGGAGGCTAGCCAACTCGCTGATGGTCAAGCTTAGTGGCCTGACGGTCCGGCTGGCGACACAGCTGCAGATGCAGGAGGTGGCGGCCGCACGGGCACGACAGCATGCGGAATACGAGCAGGAGGCCAGGGGACAGCTTGAGACAGACGGAGTGGCTGGGCCCCCGGCATTCAGCATGCCTGCCACTCTACAGCGGCTTTGGGCCATCAAGTGGGAACGAGAGCACAAAGAAACACTGTGGCGCCGGGCGGTTGACGGGGTCCCGCTGCCTGGCAACAGCCACCTCCACAACGCCCACCCCGAGGCACGCGGGTGTGGCGAGTACGGCGGTGCGGGGCCCCACCCGTGTTCACCACGGGCACACCATTTCTGGGCATGCCCGGTCGCTCAGGCAGTGATACAGCAGATCGGGGTACACGTTCCGGGCCGAGCCAACGTGTGGCTGGCTGAGCCGCCACAGGGGGTACAGCAAGGGGTTTGGGACATCGTTGCCCTGGCGGCGCTGACGGCCATGGAGCGGGCGAGGGTGGGGTTACGTGCAGCGACCCTCCACGGCGGCGCACAGCCCGTGCCGGGGGCGCCGGCTGCCCCATCGCCGGTTGATGTAGCTAAGGCGCGCGCAGTCATGGAGTTCTGGCATCGGGTGGCCAGTTTCGCAGAACTGGGCCGACCGCGACGGGGATGGGAGGGGGTGGGACCGGACCACCCAATCCTATCGGTGGTGGACGGCCGGATCCGCTGCGTGCAGCCAGTAGACGTAGACTCGTGATGGATAGATAGCAGCGCGAGACGCTAGGGTGTAGGGATTGGGACTAGGGAAGCCCACTTCCGGGCACGATGGGGATCCGTGGGTGCCCGAGGAGGGTCGGGCCCGACCAGTGGGAGTTGGCAGCGAGCGGGACGTGTAGGCGAGGGCCGCTTGCGACGGGAAGGGGTGTACGACAGGGAAGCTTGCGTGGTGATGTGCTGCCTTGTGCAAACCATAGCCCCATCATGGAGCACCCGACTGCATACCCGGACCCAGCAAGGCCTGACGCGTGCGAGACGCCTCGCTCTGGCTCAGCTGGGCAGGCAGGCCTGCCGGAGGGTGCAACCCTAGCTAGTACGATTAGGTTGGGACGCGGGACCAGGCTAGTTTTACCGCACCAAGCAGGGGCGCGCCTCCGAAACGCGCCCTGGGTGCTGCAAGGACTTGAGGAGGTTGAACAGCGGACTGCGAGGCGCAGACCGCCCGGGATGGGCCTTCGCCCACTCCCTTGAGGGGGCACAGCGGTCACCGATCCTCGGGGATCGGGCACGCGCCCTTGGTTGAGAGCGAGGGGACAGAGGCCCCTTACGCCCCTTTCCCCCGTATCCGGGGAAAGTGCTTCGGCGGTCTCCCGTATGGGGCGGGTTAGCGCCCCCGGCCAGTGTCGGCCCGGCAGATATGTAACGATTTACACACACACACACACACACAACGGTCTCCACAACGGTCTCCACAACGGTCTCCCCCCAACCCCACCGCCGGGCTGGGTGTGTCTGGGCGCTTTTCCCTCTAACCCCCAACCCACCCACCCCGCACCGGTGACCGGGACTGCCAGGACGGTCCCCGCGCTGCACCAACCCAGCGACTACAGGGAGGGACCTGGTTAGGTGGAGGAACCCATCCTAACTGCACCCAAACGCTGCAAGTTGAGGTTTCGTGGTGGGAGGCACCGCGAGGGTTCCCGCACGGCGGGAGCGCGGGCGCGGGACAGTGCCGTACCTGCCACCATGGCCGTCACGTGGCCCAGCGCCGCCGCTGCGGCCGCGTTGTTGGCCGTCGTGTACAGCGAGGTCATCTGTACGGAGTCCATGCTGCCGCGGCCGCGATGCGGACGCCGGGAGCCGCCCCCCATGACGTACTCGCAGCTCGTACGGCGGCCGCGGGACACCAGCGGCGACGCGACCGAGGTGTTGGTGTCCACTCCGGAGTTCTGGTGCTGGAAGATGGCGGTGGCGCTGCCGTCCTGTGCGGGTGGGTGCGGGTGTGGGAGGGGATGTGTGGGTGGGTGTACCCCGGCTGCACCCCACCACGGCTGCACCCCACTCCGCGGAACCCGTCCCGCTGCAGGCCGCGCCCGCTCTACAGCCCTGCCTCCCCTCCATCCCTTCCTCGCCATCTTCTCGACTCACCGGCTGCAGGAAGGCTATCCTGGCCTGCCCCGGCAGGTGCGCCACCGCGGAGGACGCCTCCACCGCCGCCTCCCCCACCGCCGACACCACGTGGCTGATGGTGGACGCGGCGTACAGCCGCGCCAGCGCGTCCGCCACCACGTGCGCGGCGCGCAGGGGCCCGGCCAGCAGCGTGGCGACGGTGGTGATGGCCTCGGGGGTCCAGCTGGCGGGCCGAGTCAGGCCTGGCGGGCGGCGATTGGAGGTTTGGGCATTACGGATATGTACGGATATGTACGGATATGTACGGATATGTACGGTGAACGCAGGAAGGGTGTCATCGGGCGTCTTCAATCTGATCGGGGTGTCGACGGGTGCACCTGATGGCGCTCGCTCCGGAGCGTCGGATGGCGCTCGGCGGTAGGTGCTGCCGCGGTTCGGACAACCCAATCCACATCGCCCTCGCCGCTGCCGACATTCCGGCAACGACCCACACTCAGTCCAAGGGCTTTGTGCACGCGCTCACTCCACGGGTCTAGCCCAATGCCCACCCCAGCCCCATGAACCGAGCCCCATGGTCTGCTAATCAATGATCAGAAGCCGTTGGGCCCCAACCGGAGAGCCAGCCTTCCCCACCCCTGCTCAGCAGCCGCAACCTCCAGCGTCCACAAAGGAAAGTCGTACCCCCATACTGCCGTACTGCCGTACCTTTGGCTGCCAGCGACAGCACTCCCACCACCTCCCCCGACGCCACCATGGTCGCCCCCGCGAACTGGCGGCAACCGTACTCGCTGTGCAGCTGCCGCCACTGCTCCGGCAGGTCGGGCCGCCGACTCGGGCTCCGTACGGAGAAGGAGTTCGCGGACATGTCCCACTGGGAGTCTGCCGTACCGCCGCCGCCGCCCCGACCTGGGGAGGCCTCTAAGAAGATGACGGGCATGGTAGGATTGGCCTGCGCGTGGTGCAGTACAGGGTGGGTGGGTTTCGTGTGTCGTTGTGTGGTTGTTTTTCGGGGGTGTTTGAAGTTGGTGATGGTGTGGCGGCAGCTGGTGTTTCAAGCGAGGAAATCCATCCGACCCAAACCGGGCACACTGACATAGATGTGTTATACTGCTTCCGGTGTATATGCGTGAGTATAAGAGAACTACATGCGTGTGCGCATGTGTTTAACAATGAACCCGCCCGCCCGAGCCCAGGTGCAGATATACTTGCCATGTGTGCGTGTGTGCGTGTGTGTTTAGCCCCGACTACTGGCTCCAACCCCAACCGACCGGATGCCCTCCTACCTAGAGACATAATTTTGGGCGCCACCTCATTTTGTGGCGCCACCTCATCAGGGGCGCCACCTCATGCCCTCGTCCTCACAGCCTACATGGCAAGTACGCTCTGAGAAACGCCCCTGCGTCCCTGATAGGTCGTCACCCGCCGTTACGCATAGCGCATGCCACGCCCGAGGGGATGCCACGCACTGAACCATTAAGTGCACCGAACCACGAAGTGCACCGAACCACGAAGTGCAAGGTGGCGGTGTTCCCCCGTCCCCATCCCCTACCGCCCGTCGTTGGCCTCACCTCGCGGCAGCGCAAAACCGCGTCCGCGACGGACAACGGAATGGAGCAGTCCGAGTCGTACACCCGAACCACCTGCCGTCGGCCCAGGGCGGCGTCCCCCTCCAGTCCCGCGCAAGCCACCACGGTCGCCGTACGGTCGCCTCCAAGGTGGCAGATGCTGCGAAGAGGGGTTGATGGGCGGGCGGGGCGCGGGCGGGCCGGTCAGAACGGAACGGCAGCGATGACACTCGTGCCACTCGTGCATGGCGAGCGAGCACTGTGAGCGGGGCGACGCAGCTCGCGCGGCCATACATGGCGCATGATGCGAAATTGGTGATAGCCGGCGCGGCGCGGTTCGTCGGAAGCGCTAGCGAAAAGCACGCGGGTCGGGCCGTTCCCACGGACAAGGTACGGGATGCGGGTGTAAACCAATCGCGCTGAGGACGCGCATTGTGGCTTCGAAGCTCCGTTAATGTGTAAGCACCTGACTTGGTCAGCGCCGAGGTGCTCGCAGGTCGCTCTGCATGCGTCAACGAGCGCAGGCAGGCCGCCAGCCTCCAGGGACGATAGCGCATGTAGGAGCGCTAGAAATCGTTCATTGACCTGCGGCAATTCCTGAGCGTTATCAAATTCATTGGCGCCTCAACGCTTGACGTGCAGGGCATTTTACCGTTCGTTGTGACTGCAACCCTGCTTTGGGGTTCGCTTCAGCATTTACTGGCGCTACATAGCAATCCGTGCCAGACTTTGGTCCCGACTTGGGCCTGAGGCATGAGAACAATGGCATGGCGCAAACGCGACTACAGAAAGGGTGCGTCAGCAATCTCGTCGTTGATCATAACCCTGTGAATCCATTCATCGCCAAAGAAGCTTTGTAATATTATTGCCTCAAAATCACTGGTCTTAATAGGAAACACACGGAGTGGGCGTGGTGAGCAGGCGTCTGCCTTTACCGGTTACTAAAGTTGTAATAGTTCCAGTGCATGCACACACATAAGCCAAAGCACCATAAGTGGTGTTTCCCTAACTGTATAACCATGAAGGGAAAAAGCGACTCAGCAATACGGCATTTCCATGGGCTTCATTTTGAAGGCGATGACACATGCTGTAAATAGCGGATATTTCTGCAAATTGTGTTATAATATAATAGTTATTCTCTCCAGAAAAGTTTGCGATGAGTCGACACCGCATTCGTAATCGGCTCGTGAGGAAAGGAGTCGCGTTCAGTTGTGTTTCTCCTGCTCTGCTATTTTTGCGTAAATTCTCGAGGAGCGAGCTCGAAGAGCGCGATGTCACACTAAGGCACCAGCACCGGGCTCGGCCGCCATGAGACCCCGGCTCATCGCGGCCAAGACCGATGCTGGGCCTCTACAAATTCGTTTGCTTGTTCTGCTGAACAATTGTACCCAAGACCAACAAAAAACGACAAGAAAGCCGTCATTCCTTTTGGGAAATTATTTGTGTAACGGCCCACGTGTCATGCCCATACCGTTGCCTTGCGTTGGTATTGAGACCCAATGCTTATTTTGACAGGGTATGAGAATGCTGAACTTGCCGCTTTTGGTTTATGCGACCGTTCTCCTCCATTTCATGTTTAAAGATATTTGGTCTTTGTGAGTATTTGTTTTCTTGAACGGACATGCAAATTATAATACAGCGCCCATCGACCTTCCCGCGCTCGCTCGTCATAATCCTGCAAACTGACATGATGACTGAAAGCTTAACTGCGCAAAACTCGGCCTTTCGAGCACACTGAAAGACACCTTGATTATAATCGTTTCATTCTGTAGCGCATGTACGTCGCCAACGCAGCCCGGGTGATCCCAACGGAACTTCGTTGGTCGCCAAATCCAATACGCACGCCGAAGCGCATCCGATTGGTATTCTAACTGGAGCCAGCCAAGAATTCCAAACCTGTGCACTTCCGTGCGTCGGGCAATGTCAAGGCAAAAGCAATTCTGTCCAATAGATGCAGACGCCGGAAGCGGCAACATACATTCCACGCGCGTGCGACGGCGAGGGACGGCGCCGCCGCTGCACAGCTGGACCGACCGGCCATATCCGGCAGATTCCAGCCACGCGGCGCGACGACGTTTCTCCCATCTCGTACTCACGATGCGCCCTGTTTCGCGAGGTCTTGTCTGTGAGGGCAGAACTGACCCCTTGGCCTTCGGAGCCTCCGGCGCGGGAGCAAGCACTAACAGGCTACCGCTAGGCTGCTGGTGGGGTCATGCCGGCGGGATGAAGGAATGAAGCGTTACATGATGGACCGGAGCTTCGGCGGTTTTTCCGTTAGGGCTGGGCTCGCAGCCCTTCAGACCTGGTTAGCGCCACAGTTCCCCCTTGCTGCCTTGGCGTGCACGCATCTCGTTATGTTGCTTACGTGACATGGACCCAGGCCACCGCTCCTCATCGATGGTGCTGATGCTGGCTACGAGGCGCTTTGCTCTCAAGTGGGTCCGTTTGATGGAAACGCTGGAACCAACGCGCGGATCGCACGCACGCAACATCAAGGTGTTGTTAGTCCGTCTGGGCTGCCAGGCAGCAGTCTGCGCCAGCTGGCTTCCGCTAATAGGCATCGCGCAGCTCCAGCACATCACCACAGCCCGCCAACACGACCGCGCTGTTGACGGCGGTTTCTTCGCTGCAGCCTTTCATTTACGTACCAACTCCCAATTACTTATAAAAAAGGACCCGAAATTGGGTAACATTGGTTCTGCAAAAGGACATCTGTTGGGCGCTGTCGAGCGCGTGTGCATACTGCCTGGCCTGCCGACGAACACAGTGAGCCAGGAGCAAATCATGTGTCGGGGCGAAACAAACGTGTTTCCCGTATCGGAAGGCAGCCTCAGCATCGATTCCCGCTCGACGCAACAGCCAGTAATGAAACCAATGATGCAGCCAGTGGTGCAAGACGCGAATTTGCGCGGAACCTCGGATGTGCACGCCGAGGGCGGATTTCAGCAGATGCAATGCGGCCAGCAAGAAAGGCGGCCGCCTGGGTCCTGTCAACCCCCACCGACTCTTGCGCCGTCGAGAGCCTATCCATCGACTCTCCAATCACCAAAGAGCAATCAGAGGATGACCGGGCGCTGTTTTAAGGCCCTGCCCTGGTAATAAAACAAGGAGACTCGCCTTCGATGGTTCATAACTCCGCCCTGCCGAACCACGCCTGCCGGCGCCAGTGGCCCCGGCTTGTGGCTCGCGGCCGAGGCCGTCCTCGCCCAAGAGGCGCCGCTGTCACGACCCACACGACCCACACACCTCGCAAGGGTCAAGTTGAGGATCAACTAAACCCAACGAATAGCAATCAGCGAAAGAAATAATAAGATTGTGATCGTGGTCACAATAGCAGCCATGGCACGTGGCGATGTCGCCCGGCCTTTATTTCCAACCCGGCGGACACTGCGGGCGAGGCATTCGTGCCCCTTGAAGCTGTACCGCCCCCGAAGGGGGACTTGCGGTCCAGCCTTGGCGTCGGCTCTGGCCACCACCACAGGCACCGTCGTCGCAGCCCCGTACACATCGGAGAGCAACGAACAGCGACAGCGACATAGAAGACAGCAAGGCGCTTAGGCGCGGGTCTGGTCAGGAGAACGACAGGGGGTGCGCGGCCCGGCCGACATCCTGAACACGCGAGCACGCCCGCCACCCCACCGCACGCCGCCTCATATACCCCTGCCGACTCCCCCCCCCCACCCCGAACGGACTCCGACCCGCGACCCGACCCGACCCAACCCAATCCGACCTAACCCAAATTGGTCACAAAAGAGCCACCTATCACGCCAACTGACACGTAAAGAGTCACAGACACACCAAATCCATTCCACGGCAGGTGTAACCTGGGCGGCCGGCGCATCGGGCGGCACTCGCACTTTCGCCCCACGAACTATACCCGCCCCACGAACTATACCCGCCCCACGAACTATACCCGCCCCACGAACTATACCCGCCCCACGAACTATACCCGCCCCACGAACTATACCCGCCCCACGAACTATACCCGCCCCACGAACTATACCCGCCCCACGAACTATACCCGCCCCACGAACTATACCCGCCCCACGAACTATACGGGTCACGAGAACCCCCCAAGCAGGCGACGCGGGCAACCGCGCCCTATTGCAGTTACTTCCGTTGCCCGCGCGGGACCGCAGAGCCGCCAGCGCACACACATATGCGGAGGTCCCCGTTTTAAGGCGGGCCCTGGGCCGCCCCTTCTGTCCGAACCAAACCCTCAGTTTCCAAATCAGGCACACAAGCCGTGAGTGAGCGCCGTCTGCAGCCATCTAGACCGCGGTATATCTCCCGGCGTCCCAGGGACCAAGCGCATGGCGCATCACAAAATTAACGCCAGTGGAAGATCACACGGCGCGGATAATGACAGCATATCATCGATGTATGCGGGCGAGAGCAGGCGGAGCCCGCGCGTGGCTTCTTGATAACAGTATCCAATAGTAATATCCAAGGTGACTTCGGCACGCGACATGAAATACGGAAGCCAATTATGCAGCAGCAGTTAGCAGTAGCAGCAGCAGTAGCAGCAGTAGCAGCAGTAGCAGCAGAAGCACCGGCAACACGTTTCTTGTCAGACATGGGAACAACCTCACGGCAGCTGCCCGGCCGTTGGCCATGCGCCACCCGAAGAGGCTCGCAGCCGACCTCCGTCCGTCCAACCGCACTCCGTCCAACCGCATGTATCGTACCACGTACGACACCACGCGTACTGCAACACGCTCTCCTACCCACTCCTGCCAACGAGCTGTGCTGTCGCAATCGAGAGAGCAGCATCCGATCACACGGCGCGCACCGGGGCGGCGTGTCAGCAGCTCAAAGCCTCTGTTCAGGGCTTGCTTTTACCCCCAGGACACCGTCGAAAATGGACCCGCGCACAGAGGGGCATCTCGGAACACTTCGTCGGGATCCAGCCGGACAGGGCCGAACACCACCTGTTGACTGGGCCAATCGCGAGCAGCGGCGCAAGTAATCACGGACATGGCGTGCAGCGTTTTTATTCACGAACATTCCTTCAACAACACTCGAACATAACTCCCTCCCATCCGATTCGTGGTTGGACCTACGCACCCAGCCATGCATCCAGCCATCCATCCACCCGTGCATGGCATGCGTGCAACTGGTATGACCCTGGTCTGTGACCGCGTGCGCATCTCCCTCGCCCCCATCGCTTGCCATGACCGGACCGCGCACTACAGCCAGTCAGCCAGCCAGCCAGCCAGCCAGCCAGCCAGCCAGCCAGAAAGCCAGCCAGAAAGCCAACCAGCCAGCCAGAAAGCCGACGAAGACAGACAAGGAAGCCATACCCGATGCAAACTCGCAAACACACACACACACGACCAGCTTCTTTTTCCATACACACATAGTCGGGGATCTCGCGGCCCGAGTCTCGCGGGTCAGTCCTCCAGAAACACCCCCCGGCCTCCTAGATCGGTACGGCACCTCGGATCCGTGGTAGGTAGACCACGTGCACGCTCCAGGGAGCCAGCCAGAGGTATTTAGGTTGCGCGCGCGCTTGCTCTCACATTTGTCACCCTTTCGCTTGCACGGTTGCGTCCCGGCGTACGTGCGCCTCCCTCCTAGGTAGGTGTATTGCGTGCACACACCGGCCCGAAGTGCTCTCCCTTGGGAGGCTCAAGCGCCCGCAGCGGTGTTGTTTTGCTTGCGCTTCCACACGCGCATGCAGGTGCGCACATGCGCGTGCGCTCAACCACAGTTCTGGGTCCTGCCCGTGCAGTGCACGGCGGCACCAGCCCCCGTTGAGCGCTTCAGTGCTGCTGTGCCAAAAGAGCGCAGCTCCCCCCCCCCACACACACAGTTTGGGAATTCATTTTGGTTTTCCTTCTCCTCCGCAGTCTCACAAGTATCGTGCTAAATGGTAACTGCTTCCGACTTCGTTTCCCCCTCGGTTGCCGTCCAAGCAGCAAGAGCAGCAGCACCAGCAACACACTAAGGAGACAAGAACGACAAACAACAACAATAGCAACGACTGCACTGCAAAACTGGCACGCTCCGCCCACAAAACGGTGATGCGGCGAACGGTGTTGCGGCGAACGGTGTTGCGGCGAACGGTGTTGCGGCATGAAGACGAAGCGCCGCAGACAGGAAACACGGATCCGCGGGCCCCTCGCGCCCAGGCGGCAAACAGCGGCCGGCGGCAGCGGCAGCCCTGCCTGCCGCCACCGCCACATACCCCCCCACACACACTCCTTTAACCAAACCTCCAAACCTCGTTTCCTCCGCCACCGCAGTAGCCAGCAAGCAAGCCAACTGGACTGAAGTTGACACGGGCAGGCGATTCATTGATGCCGAGCACCCGAGGGCTGATGACCATTATCAAGCCCAGGTCGCAGGGGGACCCCTACCTGGGTCACAACACCCACCCACCCCCCGCGATGTACCTGCCGATGACTATCCGTGCCAACCCTCCGGACAAGTAAAACCGCGAAACCGCCAAGACAGCGAAACCGCGAAAAGGACCCCCGGCCCCCCCGTCGGTGCCATCCCCCGCCCCTTACAGCTCCGCGGCTTCCCTCGCGGCCGTCGCCGCCGCCACCGCCTGCGCCATCAAGCCGGAGGCCGGATCCGCGGAGGGGCCGGAACGGCTGGCGGAGCCCGCCGGCGGCTGGGCCAGGAGGAGCGGCATCTGTGACAGCTCCCGCTTGAGCAGCGTCAGCTCCTCCCCCTTGGTGCCGGCGCTGCTGCCGCTGCCCAGCCGCCGCCGGCCGATGGTGGCCAGGGAGCTGCAGCTGCGCCTCAGCTGGCGGCTGCGGGCGGTCCGGCGGCCGGCCCTGCACGTCAGCACCTCACCGCCGGGGCCCTCGCCAACGCCGACGCCGCTGCCGGACATCGCCATGCCGCCGACACTGCCGTCCTGCATCTGCTGCTTCACCAGCGGGTTGTCGCTTCGCTGCTGCTGCTGCTGGTGCTGGTGCTTCTGCGGCAGCGGCGGCGGCTGTAGCGGTGGCGGCTGTGACTGCGAATGGTGATGCGTGCCAGCGGCGGCGGCGGCGGCGGTCTCGGCCGTGGCCGCGGCGACACCAGAGCCGGACGGCACGGGCCCCGACGTCCCAGACCTGGCCACCTCCCTGCAGGCCCTCGAGCTGGAAGCCGGGAGAGGGGACAGCAATGGTGGCGTCGTCGCCACCGCCGCCGCTCGCTGCGTCGTCGGCACGGAGATGCCCATCGCAAGCGCCGGCCTGGCCGTCGTGCAGGTCCTCGGGGCCGTCAAGGCGGCTGCATCCGCAGCACTGTCGCCGCCCCGCACCGCGCCGCCAGCGCACGAGGTGACGACGGCGCCGGAGCTGAGCAGGATGGCGGCGGAGGCGCGGCGCGCGCGAATGCGCCCGGCGCCGGCGGAGGAGCGCTTGACGGCGCCGTGGCAGCCGCCGGCGGCGGCGGCGATCGGGAGCACCTCAGCGCCCAGGGCCAGGCCCAGGTTGAAACAGTCCTCGTCAAAGTCGCCCCGCCAGCGAAAGGTGTCCATAACGCCGATACCCTTCACCTGAGGGGAAAGGGTGAGGGCACAAAGATGCACAAGGGGAAACGGGGAAACGGGGACGTGGCTGTCAAGATGTCGGCAGCAAGGGCAGAGGATGCTACTGCGAGAGTGGATGCTGCTCAAGGGGAAAGGTTAAGAGGACGCTTGCCGCGAGAAGCTGCAGCGGCGAATGTACGCAGCCGCGAGACGCTCCAGCCACACCCACACCCAAGACCCAACCCAGCCCCAGCGGCCTACCGCCGGCCGAAAAGCTTGAGCCAACCCACTTCCAGCCAGCCCGACCCGGGCCGCAGCCAGCCCGACCCGGGCCGCGGCTGTCCTAGGCTCACCTGCACCCCGCCGGTCGGC
Source organism: Eudorina sp. 2006-703-Eu-15 (assembly GCA_003117195.1). NCBI lineage: Eukaryota > Viridiplantae > Chlorophyta > Chlorophyceae > Chlamydomonadales > Volvocaceae > Eudorina > Eudorina sp. 2006-703-Eu-15. The sequence continues at coordinate 167,082 of BDSI01000015.1, forward strand.
TCCCACTCCTCGTCCGGCAGAAGGGCTCGCGTGGTGGCGGAGACGTGGATGCAGCCCGGGGGGCAGGTGGATTCCATGCGGCTCGCGGTGTTCTGAGGCAAGGCGGCGGCGGCGGCGGCGGCGGCAGCAGCCGCATCTTGAGCAACCGCATCGGCGTTGTCCAACGCGGGGACCCATCACCCATCACCCCGGGCTGGTTGTTTTGGGTCTGCCTTTTGTCTAACTCATCACCCGCCACCCGCCTCCCTGTCCCCTCCGCTCACCACCCGCCTCCCTGTCCCCTCCGCTCATCACCCGCCTCTCTGCCCCCGCCGCTCACCACCCGCCTCCCTGTCCCCTCCGCCCACCATCTGCCTCCCTGTCCCCTCCGCTCACCACCCGCCTCCCTGTCCCCTGCGCTCACCACCGTGTCGCCAAAGAGGCAGAAACGCGGCATCTTCGAGCCCACGATGCCGCTCATGCAGGCCCCCGAGTGCAGCCCGATGCGCATCTCCACAGGCCGCTGGGTGGTCGGCAGCAGCACGTGGGAGGCCTCCCGGAGCATGGCCTGATCAGGCCACGGACGGGGGAAGAGGGGCGTTGATTGTCCTTGTTGTTGGGGGGGCTTCTGCGAGGGTGGATGAATGGAGGGCGCTAACAGCACATGCGCAGTGGCAGGTCGGCTGGCAGGACGAGAGCGTTGCGGGGCGAGGGGGCGCAAGGGGGCGGTGCTTTGCAGGGGGCGAGGTTTGGAAATTGTAGCATTTTGACCGCAGTATCAAGTCGATGCTGGGGGCGACCACCTCGGCGGTGGGGACGGTCGCCACCACCTCGTGTGCCCGACATAACGGATCACAAGCTGGGTCGGCCGGTCATGTGTTGGTGTCCATCAGGATGGGCTCCGCTGGCTATACCGCCAATGCAAGGGTTGGTGCACAGACGCCAGTCCACAGTGCACAGACGCCAGTACAAAGTGCACAGACGCCAGTCCACCGTGCACATGCGCCAGTCCACCGTGCACAGACGCCAGTACACAGTGCGAAGAAACAATGAAGTGGCCGAGTGTTTTTTTTCAGGTGGGCAGAACAGGTGCCCGTGACTTGCAAGGGGCCGAGTAGCGCCCATACGTTGCCTGTATGCGTATGTAATATACGGTACCCATTGCCCGACCGCTATAGTAAAGAAACGGCTGCGGTGTTGGGAAGAACGCTGTCGATTTGGCGCAATTTTGCTGTCGCTGCGTCGCGGAAGACGACCAGCTGGTGCGGGTCGGCTGCCTTCCTCTACCCTTCCCCTACCCTTCCCCTACCCCCGTTACCTTTGCGAACGCCATCACCTTGGCGGCGTGCAGCTCGTCAACGCTGTCGGGTCCGCGGACCGACATGAAGCCGTCGGCGTCCCGGGCCATCAGCCCGCCCGCCACCATGTAGCAATCTGCAGGGTGCGGGTGGTGGTGGAGGGAGGTGGTGGTGACGTTCAGCTTGTCACGAGGTGTCTTGGTGGTCACACGGTTGCTGCTACCTAGGCCCTAGGCCCTAGGCCCTAGGCCCTAGGCCCTAAGCCCTCAGCCCTAGGCCCTAGGCTCTGGGTTACGTGTGGCGAGGGGCGGGCAAGGGGTTATAGGACAGGGTGGGCAGCAGGTAAGGTGAGGTGAGATCACGCGAGGCAGCCCCGTCCGTCCAGCAGGCACCTCGTGCGGGTCCAGGCCCTCGAGAAGGTCTTGCAGGTAGCTGCAAGGGGCAAGAGAAGACCCTCGGCCGGATACAGTACCCGCGGGAGAAGCCGCGAGATCCGCCCAAAGAGTGCTGGTTGGCCGCCGCCTCCCTGCTTTTTGAGGCAGACGGCCGTGCAAACCCGTGCACCCGGCCCGCCTGCCGCCACTCACCGCCGATTGTTTCCACCTTGTACACGCCGTACACGTCCAGTAATGTGTCTGTGGGTTAGGCCGGGGGAAGGCCAAGCGGGTGTGTGTGTTTGTGAGCCGGGGTCCTGATCTGGCAATGGAATCGGCACCTGAAACAGGCAAATCTGGTTCCACCCTCCACGGCACAGCGCAGGCCAACTCAAGCGCGTATGTCCAACTTTACCCAACCCAACCCAACCCATCGTGGCTCACCACCAAGCTGCGCCACCGCAGACCTCGCGAGATAGCCCCCGGCGAGCGCTGCCTACGGCACCCGAAGATAGAGCTCGCGCACCAGGGAACCCCGCACCCAGCCACTCAAAGCCATACCGACACAGCCAGCCAGCCGCACCCACACCCACGCCTACGCCCTGCCGCCGCCCTCCCTCTCCAGCCCTCGCGGCGCAGAGCGCTGCGCAGCGCGCCTCACCCAGTCTGGAGTACAGGTTGTTCAGGAACTCCATGACCTGGGTCGCAGGTATCTGGTGACACAGGTTGGTGAAGCCCTTGATATCGGCGAACAGCACCGTCACCTGGCGGGCCGAGGGCGGGCGGGCGACGGGCATTCGCCGTATTGATAACCAACCAGGGGGATGATTGGAAAGCAGCGCGTTCCTAATGCATTCGCTGGCTCGATAAACGTCAAGCGGGATGGATTTATGGAAAGGGAGGGCTCACCAGGGCTGGGAAGAGACCGATCCGGGGCGCGGCACAGACAAGGCGGCGGGGAGCGGCGGCAAGTAGGGTGGGCGAGCCGGGCGCGGCGTTTTTGGACCGGCGGAGCCGGCATATCGGGGGCCCTGACGCACTGGCGCATCGCTGACGCACCATGGGGTGATAGGTGGCGGTGGAGGCGCTGTTCCGCGGCAGGGGCAGCTGGGCCAGGCGGTACCGGGCCGCCCCCGCCTTGGCCCTGGCGCCACTCTGTCGGGCAGTGGAGGCCGCCAGCTCCAACACATGCCTGAAGGTGAGGGTGTTTCCAAGCCAGCCAGGAGGCGGTCCAGGGAGGCGGTCCACAGTGTCAACAGGTAGTCCGGGTCAGGGGGACATCCGGCCCATGCCACATCTCAGCGCAGAGGCGATTGTTTCTGCGTATGTACCAGTCGCCGGCGCCGCCGTTGCATCCTGCCTGGGCGCTGTGCAGTGTTCCCTCCGTAAACCCCCAACCCCAGTATGAATCTGTCTATACCCATTTCCTGTACCTGGAAAGCCCCCCCCCTCCGCTCCGGTCCGGCACCCCACCTGGGGAAGATGGACTCCAGCAGCTGGTGCTCCGCCTCCAACATGCGGGCGATGCTGCGCTCCGCCCGCACGCGGTCAGTCACGTCGGTCTGAGCGCACCCATGCCCCGTGAGAGCGGCGAGCGGAGGACGGAAACCAAGGTCAAAAGCCAGGCAGAGGGTTTCAAAAGCGGAGTAACAAGCCCAGAACGGACGGAGAGGGGGGCGTGCACCGCGTTGGCAGGGGGCAAGGCATCAGGCATGGCAAGGCGGACAGCATTTGGGAAGGGGAGAACTCGAGAAGAGCCGACGTGGGCCAGCGGCTTCAAGAACCAGCTGGTAGTGGCCCGGGATGGGCCCTCAAAAAGGGCTCTCGAGGCGAGACGAGGACCGGAACACGCCGAATCTCGGAGCGATAGGAGGGGAGGTGGCGGAACGTCAAGGGCCGCCATGAGAAAACAATTGAGGTCTGGGGAGGTAGGTAAACGTGGAGGCGGCGGCCATAGGCTTTCCGCTATGCAGCACGGCCACAGCACGGCCACAGCACAGCAACAGCACAGCGGCACACGACGGCAAGAAGTGCTGTGCGCAGGGCACTGGGCTCAATTGCAAGCTCCCGCGGTCGCACCTGGACCAGCAGAATCATGGGCATGTTGCCTGACCCCTCGTTGTCCAGCAGCGTCAGGCTGACCTCGTGCCAGCAGCACCCCTCATCACTGCTCTCCTCCACATCCTCGACGTCGGCATCCGCGCCCACATCCGCGCCCGCAAACTCGTCGCCAACGCCGCGGGGGCAGTCCCCTGTGCCGCCCTCGCCAGCGAAAGTAGCCTCCTGGATCCGCCCCGCGGGCTCCTCCGCGGCCTCCACCTTATCAGGGATCGCCGCCGCCTCCACAGCGGCTGAATCTGCGCCCATCAGATCCCCGTCCACCTCCGCCGCCGCCGCCACGCCCTCCTCCTCCTCCTCCCCGCGGCCCTCCTCAACTTCCTCCTCCACAGTGGCCGTGGCCGTCGCGCCGCCGCCGCCCACCCCATCCGCCAGGCCCTCCAGCAGAAGGTCCTCTTCCAGCGCCCCACCGTCGCCCTCCTCAGTGCTGTACCCCGCCGCCGCCTGCTCCGCAGGGGGCGGCGTGCGGGACCTGCGACGAGGGGATGTGGAGCGAACGTGTTTGACTCGCGTGTCGGCGCGTGGCCATGTCGCTGAGCGGAGGCTACAGAGGAGATGGCTCGTAATGAATCAGACAGGCAGGTAGGCAAACAGGCAGCCAGGCAGAAAGACCGGTAGGCACACGGGCAGGAAAATAGGTAGGCAAACACAGGCAGGCAGGCAGCCAGGCAGAAAGACAGGCAGGCAGGCACTGCTAATCTGTGACGGGCTTACCCGGGCAGAGCAACTGTGGCGGAGCGTGGAGGGCAGCCAAACAACCGGTGATGTTGGCGGGGCCTGGGGCTGCTGACGTCAGCATCTACCTCTTGGGCCTTTGCCAAGTCAACTTCCCCCTGCCGCTGCTGCTGCTGCAGCTGATCCTGATCCTGAAGCGGCTGCTGTTGCGCGACGAAGGCGTGTCCGCCGGGGGAGAGGGTTCTGGAGCGCAGCGGGCTGCGAAGCCAGAGCCGCGACCGCGCCGACGTCGACGCCGACACCGAGGTGGAGAGCGGCGCCGGCGCCGGCAGCGTCGGCGGCGCCAACGTCGACGCCGACGTCGACGCCGACGGCGCCGTCGAGATGGTGCGCACCAGCCGCCTCCACGACGGCCCCGCGGGCGCTGAACCGTCAGCCGCCGCCGCCGCCGCCGCCGCCGTCATGAGACCGCGTAGAAGCCCTGACCGTGCCGCCCCGGGCGACGCTGGCGCGATGCCGCCTGCGGCGAGGCCGCGGGCGCTGTCGGCCTGTGCCCCTCCGCGCCAGGCAGGAGGCCTCTCGTCGTTGCTGGTGTCCGCTGATTGCGTCTCACGGTTTGAAAATTCGCCGCCGGTGGATGCGGTCGCGGCCGCCGCCGCCGCCGCAACCGCTCCCGCTGCCTGGGAGGGCAAGGACGAGGCCACCGATCCGTCGGTGTCCTTCACCTCACGGCCGCTCTGGCCGCTATCCGCCGTAGCTCGCGGGGCCAAAACCCCCGCCGCCGCCGCCATGAAGGCCGCTGCCGCCGCCGTCGCCATGCGGGAAGGCCACCCGCCGCCGCGGCTGCTGCCGCCTCCGCCGCCACCGTCCGCGCCGCAGCGCCCGCCGGCGGCCTCCGCGGCGTCGCCGCGGCCGTCCGCCGTGGCCGTCCCCCTCTCAGGAGAGTCCAACAGCGGCAGCGCTGACCTGCGGGCGCGTTGCAATGCCGCTGCGGAGATGAGCGGCGCCACGTCTGGCTGCCTCTCGGCGCCGAGACCGTAACCGCTGTCGGCGTCGCGCGAGTGGTGCGAGGCGCAAGCCGTCTTGGGCGGCCCGCGCACGTCGTCGTGGCAGAGGGGCAGTAGGCCAGTGCTGGTGCGCGAGGCGCGGGGCGCCGCCGCGCGGGGCCCTCCCTGGAAGGATCCTCCCGGGAGCATTAGCGCCTGCGGTGGCTGCGCCTGCTGCTGCTGCGGCTGCGGCTGCTGCTGCTGCGGCTGCTGCGGCTGCTGCTGCTGCGGCTGCTGCGGCTGCGGCTGCTGCGGCTGCTGCTGCTGCGGCTGTTGTTGCTGCTTCTGTTGCTGCTGTTGTTGTCGCGCCTGCTGCTGCTGCGGATGTCCTCCCGCACGGAGGACCGCTGCTCCGAAGGACGTGTGGCGCCTGTACACGGCCAGGCGGGGAGGGGGGGTGCGCATGCGGAGACAGGACAGGGCGGGTGAATGCAGGATGTTCTGATGTGGACTGCGACACGGGGCGGCTTGCGGTGTGCGCTGCTCTGGACGCTCGACCCGTCTCCAGCGTGACAGGCAGTGGCCACGCATACGCGCATGCCACCCCTACAGGCTTTCATCGCGTGTCATAGCTGGAATTCTCAAGTCGTCGGCATACCAGTGCCCACATGCCTGACAGCCTAGGAAGCTTCCATGCAAATAACAGCACGCAGATAATTCAGTTTTGACCGACGCGTCAAGCAGTCTCAGGCCCAGCCGGACGCCGCCCCCGCCCGCCCAACCCACTTGACCGCGTTGCCACCGGCGCCGCGGCGGCCGCCCTGCGCCACCAGCCCCCACGTGCTCGTGCTCAGCGGGTTGTCCGCCGGGGCGCCGCCCCCGCCCGCCCGACCCATCAGCCCCAGCGCGTTGCGCCGCAGCTCGATGGACTGCCGCTGCGACAGGCTGAGCATGCGACCCGTGGGACTGATACCGCCGCCGCTAGCGCAGGAGCCCGAGGCCGGAGGCCCGCCACAGGAGCTGCCGCGCGTCAGGGCGATCGCCGGCCCCTGCGCATCGCGGCCGCGGCCGAGGCTGGCGTCGCCGCGGCTGCAGCCGCGGTGGGAGGCGCCCGCGGAGCGGACCGGTCCCACGCCGCCGCCGCCGCCGCTGCCGCCGCCGACGGAGGGTCCCCGAGTCAGGACGCGGGCATTGTCGGCGGTCGCGGTGGAGGCGTTCACGCCGAACGAAGTGCGCGTGGGTTGCGCGCCGCAGGGCAGCCTTGAAAAAGGGGTTAGGGTGAATCGGTAGACATAGGGCAAGGATTTCGTAAGGAATCTGTAGGAAAGTAACAAGGTTAGGGGGAAGGCGCGCCCCAACCACACAAACGGGTTAGGTTGTGTCAGATGAGTCTTTTCGCAGAGACACAAACCACACACGCCCTTCTTCTTCCCCCCCAAAGGGAGGAGAGTGCTTCGGCGGTCTTTCCGTTGGGGCTAGGGTAGCAGTCCGGCCCGGTTAGACATGTAACGACTATGTACGCACTCAGAGAACAGTCCGGCCTGTACCGTGGGCAGCGTCCCGGCCGTGACGAACCCGCAGAGAGAGCTTACTTGGCGCTGAGGAAGCTGCCGCAAATGTCCAGGGACCGCGCGCGCGAGGCCGCGAAAGCCACGTCCGCGTCCGCCGCCGCCGCCACCGCTGCATCCCGCGCCCCGCCGCACATGCCGGTCGCCGTCGCGCCCTGCCGCGCTCCCGTGGCGGACGCCGGCCCTGGCCTTGGACCCGCCGCGTCCGCCACCGCGGCCGCCTCAAAGCCGACAGTGCCTGTACGCGCACATGCGCCGTCGCTCGAATGCTGACCACCGCCGCCGCCGCCGCGGCCGACGCTGCGAAACCAGCGGCTGCCCGCACCGCCGCCGCCGCCGCCTCCGTTCGTTGGGGAGGTCGACGGGGAGCACCCAACAGCGTTGGCGCCGCCGTCGGGGGGCGTACAACCCAGATCCGGACGTTTCGGCGGCGGCGCAAAGCCGCCCACCGCCCACAAGGAGGTCATGCTGCCGCCGTCGTGATCGATGCTGTAGAGTGGCTCCACGCTGTGGCACGTCGCCGCCGCCGGGGTGGGCAGGACATGGCTGCCGGAGGCGTTCGGCAGGGCGATGGATTCCTGTTGCCGCAGCAGGAGCGTCAGCAGCGACTCGCCGCAGTCTTCATTGCTGCTGGCGGCGGCGGCGATGGCGGCGGCGGCCTCCGGGACCATCGGCATCGAGGCGCGGACGGCGGCGGCTCCGTCGCCGCCACCTCCTCCTCCGAGCTCGCCGGCGGACCGGAGCTGCGCCAGGGCTGACGGAATCTGAGGCTGTTGCCGCGGTGATGATTGTTCACGGTTGGGAAAGGTCGATGCGAGGGCGGTGCCGGCGGCAGCGGCGACAGCCGCCGGGGCTGCGCCCCAGCCCGGCGCCTGGGCAGGAGCTCCCGCGAAGGTCGCGGCAGACGTTGCAGTCCACAGAGGAACCCCTGGGGCGCTGATGTGTCGGAAAGCTGCCTTGCTGACGGCGCCGCCGCCGCCGACGCTGCCTGGAGCCATCGCAGCCAGCGGCGGCATGCCCACCGCAGCGCCGCAGAAAAACAGCGGCGAGGACGCCGCGACAGCGCCGGTTGCCTCCGACGTGGCGGCCGTCGACTGCTGCGCCAGCGCCAGGGCCGCCGCCCCCAGCGGCGGCGGGGCGGGCGCTGGCCCTAGCGGCGGCGGCTTCAGCAGGGTGAGGCGGTCCCAGGACGCCACGCAGTCCAGCAGCACCTGCCGGGCGAGGGGATCGGAGCAGCGGACGCAAACAGAATATGGAGCCCGAGGATGCGAGAAACATGCTGGGTATGGGGGTAGCGCCAATAAAATAGACAGCGTTTCCAGACAGGAACCTCAACCAGGTTCGTCGGCTGCGGAAATGCTGGAGTGATTCATCGATAACTGTTATTAAAAATATTACTGATATTAAAAATATTCGCGGACGTGAACGCCGCGGCCGGTACTATCGGTCCAGGACAGCAAGCCTGCCGGCACAACGGGACAAGCGCACCCGGCCTGCTGGCCAGCAGTGCCCTACAGCCAGCTGCCGTCCGTCCGTCCGTCCGCCTTCCGTTCGTCGTAACCCCCCATCCTTGCCAGGCCAGTACAGAACCCTCATCAACACGTCAACAAAATTCCTACATGCTTCTGTTCCGCCCACAGGGCGGCAAGGACCCAGTTCCAAGTACCCAAGTACCCACCTGGCTGCTAGCCTCGCCAAGTGCAGCCGTCTCCAACGCCGCCGCGCCGCCGCACGCGCCCACGGCCGTAATCTCCGCGTCGCAGTCGGTCGTTCCCTTGACGGGGCGGCTTCTCAGCGCCGCAGGCCCCACAGCCGCCGCCTGCGCCGCTGTCACCGACCTTGTCAGCAGCCGCGGTACGCGCACGATGCCCTGCCAGCTCCGCCGCGCCGCCAGCTCTGTCTGGACCGTCCGCCACTGCTGAGGGCTCAGTGAAAAGAGCTCCCCAAGGACCCCGCTGCCCAGCCCGCCGGCGAGGTTGCGGCCCGCCGGGAATGCTGCGTCCTCCTCTTCCTCCTTTTCTTCGGCCCATGCGCCAGCACCGCAGCGCAGGCGCTGGAGCCAATCCGTGTCGAGGCTGTCGCGAGCACCAGGGGCGCTGCCGCCGGCGCCGCCGCCGCGCTTCACGGCCCCCGGGCCGCTGCGGCCGCCCACGTCAATTACATGTGAGGTGACCGGATGCGAAAATACGGTTGACGAGGGAATGACCGGAGGTGCTGCCGTACATCCCTGACGCAGCCCCATGTATCGTACGGATGCCGTATTCTGGTACAGCACTCGATGGCTGTCAGCCGACAGCAGTGTCACGCTGCTCGGCAGACCCGACAGCGCCGTCAAACAGCGGTGCAGCTGCTCGTGCATGACGCATATTCCCGAGGACAGGTTGTACCGCAGTACGACAGCGGCGACGAGATCGTACCGCTCCGGCTGCACCGCACTGTCGTCGTATTCAGCAGCACCCTTGCGCCCCGCTGGCCCAGCGCATCCTTCGGGTAAGCCATGGTGTCGCCGCACAATCACCGGCTGGACCGTGACCGGCAGCAAGATCCGCGACCCAGATCCCGGCAGGGGGTGCAGGACGACCATCGGGTGCGCAGCACTGGCGGAGCAGACACCGGCGCAACCCAACCCGGTAGCAGCCGCAGCGCCCTCAACGAGCGCGATGCAGCTGTCCTTGATGGCTGCTCGCAGCAGCGGCTCCGACGACAGCAGCTCGGCAAGGACGGCCTCGTAGACGTCGGGGTTGGGGCAGCGGAGCAGATCCCGAAGCGCATCGTTCGCGAACCTGGGATATAACCTAGTGGGTAAGGTGTGGGGGGGATCAAGGGGGCGGGATAGCCGTCAGTAGCAGCCTAAGCGTTGGGAGTCTGGGTTTGGTAGAGCAGAAGCCTGCGGGAAGCTCAACAGCGCGCCGGGTTAAGGAATCCCGTGCCGGGGCGGGACGCGGGAGCCGACGTAGGGCTTGACCGGTCCAACCCAAAGCCCGCAGAACGGGAGATAAAAGTGCGACTTGCCCCTCAGCCCATCCTACCTGACCGCTTGACAGTTTGCGTAGGCGGCGTGCAGCTGCTGTCCGCACGAATCTAGCATGTCATTTTGCAACATGCCACAGAAGTTGATGTTCAACAGGAGGCGTCCTGACGCCCGGAACCGCTCCAGCAAGGAGTGGCCTTGCAACTGCAACGCCTCCTCCACCGCAACGAACTCGAGAAGCACAACCGGGTCGGTTCCTCCAAGCAGTTCTGGAAGGAAAAAGCAAACTTAACACGAATCCCGAATCCTGTATGGCAAGCAGGACAGGTAAAGCAATGACATAAGCTGTTCGTTGCCCCAACCCACCTGGAAGATTGCCAGTAGTTGGTACAGCTTCATATCCATCATAAGAAGTGCAGTTCTCTTGCTGCAAGAAATAATGGAAAATTCTCTGGCCATGCCTCGGCACAACCGTGGCCGCTTTGCTGTATCCGCCAGCCTCTGCTTGCAGTCGTGATGCGCTCTCCTGTTTTGCTTGTTCAAGACCGAGACAGCTGCCCAAAAAACGCCGGATAACTCCCATCGACCTGGGGAGACGTGAGTCAGGGGAAGTCCAGTCCGTCAGACCCCGAGGAAACGCATAGTAATAAGTGTAAACGTTCACTGAATCATCGGCAATTCCAATTTCGGTGTTCTCATCACGCTAGCGTGCCACATGTACATCGTACTCTGTTCCCCCGAAAATCATCTTACTGTTTGGGAAATTGGGTCACATCATAGTGCGAGCTTGGTAGGTACGAGTTTTTTGTACATAATTCGTCATCTAGAGTTGTCATTAGGTGCATCGTCATCTGGTGCTGACGTGTCGAAGGCCGAGCTCCACGGCGCAATTGGCCTTCGCGATACTATTACGCCTTGAGCCGCTACGTCGATGATTATTGCGATTTCTTATAATATATAGCATGCATGGCAATCACTTGTACGCTTTCGGGAAGGGGGACTGCGTGTCGTTGGCGGGTGTTCCGTCCTCACCTAATCATACCGTATCCAACAAGAGTCGTTACTTTCAGTTCACGATATGCATGCTTTTGAATTAAACTACTTGTATCAGCTTGCCAAAATTGAAGCTCGAGGCATCTCCAGTTTTTTTGGGGAATGTTGGTTGATCCGTCTTGATCCGTGTTGCTCGCACTTTGGTCCCATCATCAATAAATTGACAAGTGAATGAGCCAACGTGGCATTACCGTGAATCAAATTGTGGGCGCAGATATGCGGTACATGGGTATGGAGATAACCTCCATCGCTAGTACACGGCGGAATGTTTGCGGGGGGTAAGACATTGATTCGGGGCGGTTCCTTGCGGCACGGCGATAACCAGCGTTTCAGCGCCAATATGCGCGGGGCGGTTGTACAGCAGTGTCGGAAGATATGGGCAACCCGTGGGCCAGCCGAAGGTTAGTGGAGACATCGCAGGGCGACAGGCGCCGGCGATGACGGGATGATGCGCGTGCGATACATGCAAGAGGAGTACAGGCGTTGGTCTGACCAGAAGACGCGCGAAATGAAGATACACATGCGCATGTACGAACCCGAACACGGCTTTATGGGGACTAGCTTCCCTAGCCCCAGGTGCTAGGACGTAGCGCCTGGGTTACTGCTCTACGAATCATTGGTTGGTGTGCGACGATAATGGTCACCGGAAGGCCGTGGGGTGAGTCGCAAAGCGGCTGCGTCTTCGCGGGTCCGGGGTAATGTTGCCACGCGAAGGGTTTTGCTAGGTAGGCGCAAATGCAATATTTATCTCTAGTCTCACGCAAAGGGCTTCCCACAGCCAGTGTGGTCAGGCCGCGACGGCCCGCGCGCGAGTACGAAAGCTGCCGCGCGCTCTCGTGCGCTCTTAGTCCGCGATTGGATCACAGTTTGAGGCAGATGGAAGACATTTGAATTAATAATTAATGAGGCTATGCATATCGTCCGTGACGTGACTGTCAGTTTTGATATTGAATTCGTAAAGCCCCTGGCGTAACGCCCGATGAAAGGGAAGTTATTTGGTTACCGACAGCCACGGAACGACTCACATCGCGTTGACAACATTGGCATTGTAATTAAACTTCAGGAGGACGGCGTGCAATAATCCTCCCCCCGTTCCCCCAATGTCGCCCGCCTTGGACAGAGTTGCGAGCGCCATTCAACTGATTATGCCTGTCACAAGGTAGCGATGAAATCAACCAAGTCCAGTAGACTTATTACAAATTAACACGGAGGGAGACGGGCCTCGGCCTTGAACCTGTCTGACACGGAGGACGCGCAGCTGGCGGAGAACGACGTCTATAAACTGCGTCACTAAATAATGCTTTAGCACTGTTTTGTTGTTAAAATATTCATTTGTGAGCATAGCAAAACAGAGCTTCCATGGGGAGGTGGAGAGGCGGTTTGTTGGTTGCAGCAAAGATTCAATGTCCACAGCAGCGTCGAGATCTATAGAGAACACTGAAACTTATGTCAATTATCTTCGGTAATCCGCCAAGCGCACAGCCTGCCTGTTGTACGGCTCGCGTGAAGGTGCACGGCTTGACCGTCGACAGGACCGCTCCAATCGTTCCGAAAACATGAAGACACTATCTCACTATGTGTTGCGGAGGTACTAACCAATCCTCGCAGATGCTGTTTTAATTGAATGACGCGGTTTAGTTATTCGCGCCCTGCGTTCTCGATGTCCCAATAAAAACTGTGGTTATGCTACTTGACCTCTAATTATCGCTTTTGTGCTGCTTTCGTCCGGGCACAAAACGCGTCCACCGAGGTGCAAGTTACTTCTCGGATGGAACGCCCATTCCGCTGACAATCGGCGTTTAAATCAAGGAGAACTCGATACTTCACGTTTTTGTCAGCCGGTCGGCGGCCGGGCTAGCTTCATGCCGCTGCTCTGGGCTTCGTGCTTGTTCCGTCCCGCAAAGGGGACCTCCGCCTCGCTGGAGGTGAATTCTGCCACGTGTCCACCAGAGCTTCAAGAACAGCTCGCGTTGCGCGGCACGGGCTGCCTTCGGCCCCGCGGCGCGCACATCCTCTACGAGCGCGTCGATGACGCGGGACAGGGCGCCTTCACGCCCCCCGTCGTCATCTACATCAAGCGTCTGCCCATCTGCAGCGGTCTGGAGGTCTGCGTGAAGCGCACGCTCATAACGCACTTTGTGGGACGCGCCGCCCGCGAGGCGCGGCTCCAAGTGCAGCTTCACCACCCGCACCTGCTGCCCGCGCTCGCGAGCGTCCGCGGCCGGCATCACTACTACCTGGTGCTGCCTGCCGCTGAGGGCGATTTGTGGGCGGAGGTGGAGGCCCTGAGGCAGCAGGGCAGCGGCTACAGCGAGCGGGAACTGAGGGACGTTGCCCGACAGATCCTGGAGGGGCTGGATCACCTGCACGCCAGCCACCTGGCACACAGAGGTGGGCTGGGCGGGATGGAAATGGCTCGGGTTGGGAACTTGGGTTGGGCAGGGGCCCGCATGGCGGTAACCCCACGGGCTGCTGGTTATGCTGGTAGACGTAACAACGTCGTAATTAACGAGCTCCAGGCCGGCGAACAGGTACCAACCCGAGGGCAGGGGAACCGGGACGAGGCCGAAGTGTTTACGATGGGAACGCGGTCAATCAAGGGGACTGGCACGAACAACCCGTTCAGCTAGATCGCGTTCAGCTAGCTCACCCACCTTGTTGTTGTTGGCACACCCACCCAACCACCCACCCAACCAGCCAGCTCACCCAGCTTTTTGTTGGCACACCGGAAACCTGGCAGGTGCTCCAATATGTTGTTTGACGCATCTCCAATGGGTTTCAGGACGGCTGGCTTGCGAGAGAAATCACGCAATGTGTTGGCTTGTTGGGGTTTGACGCCAGCCAGTCGTCCTAAACCCCAGTGCCCGGAATCTCAACGTCCTGAACGCCAATGATCGGAACCCGATTCCCTGTTGACCGAATTGGGCATCAACCCCGAACCCCCGAGACGTGCTCCTGTGCGACCTGTGCTCGTACCAATGCCCCCGTGCAGACATCAAACCCGCCAATGTGCTCCGGATGCCCGACGGCCGCGTTGTGGTGGCGGATTTCGGATGCGCTGACGGCTGCACGACTGGGTTTGTCGCGGCGGGTACGACGCAGTTCCAGCCGCCTGAGTGCCGGCGCAACTCGGGCGCGCAGCTTGCCGTACTGCCCAAAGGGTACGACCAGCGGCTGCAGGACATGTGGAGCGTGGGGGCCACGCTGGCAGCGCTGTGGTTCGCGAGAATGCCGGAAGTCATCCGGGGCGGCGGTACCTCGCGCGTGCCGGCTGCAGCCGCCGCAGTAGCAGCTGTCGCCGCCGGTGCCGGCGGCGGCGCCGGCGGACCCGGCGGCGACGGCGCCGCCACCGCCAGTGTCGGCGCCCGGCGCGGCAGTTCCAACGGCAGCACCAACAGCAGCAGCAGCGGAGGCGCCAGCACTGGCTGCACCCATGTCAACGCGGCGGCTGCTACTGCGGCGGCTGCTGCTACTGCCGTTAGCTCTACCGCCAGCACCGGCTCGGCTGCAGCCACCGCTGGGACTCGGGCCGGCGCGCCTGGATTGTGCGCGTGCGAGACAGTCGCTGTACCGGCGGCGCCGCCAGCGCGGCCGCCGTCGGGGCAGCTCCCGCGTTTTCTCGCGGGTGCGGGTTTCGGAGCGTGCCCCTCCACAGTGGGGGCCTGTGGAGAGCTTATGAGTGAGGAGTTGCAGGACTTGCTGGCCCGCCTTTTGCGGTTGCGGCCTTCGGAGCGCTTGACGGCTCGCCAGGCCCTGCAGCACGATTGGATGCGTGCGTCGTCTGCCAATCCCGATGCCGTACGGAATCAGTTGCCGTATGAGGCATCGGTGCCGCACGCGACGACCGCACCGGCCGCCGTCGGTCTGGACGGTGTTGAGGTCGCGGTGGCGCCAGAGGGGGTGCTGCCGGAGGTCTCTACGATGATGGCCGCTGCGGTAACGGCGGAAGGCGTGGCGCTGGCGGCGGAGGCGTCGGCGTTGGCGTCGGCGCCTATGGCACGGGTGATGCGCACCCCGAGCAGCAATATGTGCGACGGCGGGTTCAAGCCCTTCTCCTCTCAGCACGATCTCAGGATGCGGCCATCGGCGACGGCGGAGCCGGCGGCGCCGGCGACAAACCCTGCCAGCGCCGCTGACGGGCTGGTCGATTGTGAGTCACCGCCGAGCACGGCAGCGAACGGTCGCAATCCACTTGAAAATCAGCTCCATTGCAAGCGGCATCAGCAGCAGCAACAACAGCTACAACAACAACATTCTGGTTGTGTCGGTGGCAATAGCAGCAGTAGCACGGGCAGCAGCAGCAACAGCAGCTCTGCCAGTGCCGCGGCCTCCCTGCCTTCAGGCGGGCAGCAGCGGCATCCATGTTTTAAGGGGGTGCAAGCGCTGTCGCCCGCGGGCCATGGCCAAAGCCACAGCCCGGGCGACAGCAACACCTCTACAGCTTCCTCCACCTCGCGAAGCCCCGGGGAGCAGGCAGAGCAGCTTGCGCTGCGTCAGCAACAGCAGCGGCAGCAACAGCAGTCGTCGTCGACGTGGTTGCTGCGGCCGTCGTCGCAAGCACACAACCCGAAGCGAGCCCAGCGGGCGATTTTGCGGGTGTTTGTAGGGGCGGGTGGGGAATCCTCAGGCAGCAACTGATAACTGACAGCTAAATGCACAACTGCCAGCAATTACAGCAACCAACTACGTTGACAGGAGATGCACATCACACTCAATGCTGACTTCATCCGAACATTACCGCTGAGTTTTCGTCTTTTCAAAGAACTGACGTGACATGACATGGTTGACATGCAGACCCTTGTCGTGAGCCTGTCCAGCAGATTGTGGGTGGGCGCAGGGTGATGTGCGTGTTGAGGAGATGTGTGTGTGTGTGTGTGTGTGTGTGTGGATGAATGAGCGTGTCTGACTGTCTGCAACATTGGTCTTGACACTTTTCGGTTTTTCCATGGGTGCTGTTGAGGGGCAGAGAGGTGGAGATTGATCGGAGTTGGGAGGAGTCGGCGGGATGTGAAGTGGCAGGCGTGGAGGTCGTTGGGTGGGAAACAGGTCCGTTGTCCACAGCAGCAGCAACTGACAACCGACAACGGAACGATCTCCGGGGATTCGTGGGACTTCCAGCGGGAAGTCGCCCGCAGGATGGTATGGTGCCCTGGAGAGACTTCCTCCCGAGGGAGGGGAGGGAGAGGTTGAGGTCGAGCGCCCCTCGTTGAGGACTGCATCAGGCATCATCGTCGTTGGTCGGTTGGTTGGTATGTGTACGACAGGCAACGACCGGAACATCGGAGGACCTCGTCGTCGTAGTGTGTGGCCCCGTAACGCGGATGAGGTGTGTCGTACGGGGGGGACTGGGGTGAACGCCCAGCTGCGGCTCCGCCGACACGGACCCTGTACGACACGGGGAACCCCTTGATAGATGCCACACACACACGCCGTATCCCACTCGAGGCACTTGACAGCACATGAGCGCGGCACCGAGTCAGCTCGCGCACTTGTGCCCAGGGTCGGCCGGCCGGGGCCCCTGGCAGTGATGTTCTTCCTTGAACCGGTAACTTCCGGTAACTTCCGGTAACTTCCGGTAACTTCCGCGGACCGGTGGCGTCTGGGGACCTGTTGAGGGCCTTTGGGGTCGGGCGCGGTCGCGTTCGAAAGGAGGGGCGTGGCTGAAGTGAGGCGAGGTTCGCCGCCTTGATGGTCCCCTGGGGTTGTGTGGTGCGTCTGTGTGTCACCTCCCGGCAGGGGGCATATTGCCTCAATCCGCCGATAGGTAGGGCCGGTTGGCACGACCGTAGGTTCCTGGGCAGTGCCCCGGCCTGTTCTCAATGTGGACTGGGTACGTTGGTGTGGTTGGCGCGGCAATTGGACGGCGGGCGGTACGGCATCGCACGCCGGCTGGCGCTGGAAGAGCGGCATCGCATTGGCCTCTTCACACGAGTGATCGATACAGCTGATGACACGCTATCTCTCGTTGAGATGGTACGGCACGTCCGCGCAGTAGCAGCCACAGCTACGGTAGCAGCAGCAGCAGAAGCGGAGGCAGTAGCACATCAGGAGGGATGCGGGGCGCGTGGCGGTGAGGGCGTGCAGCTGTCGTATTGACGGTGGTGGTGGTGGTGGCGGGGGCACGCATGTTTTTAAAATCCGCTGCATGCTCTGAGGTTTTCAGTGCCAACCATTCTGGGATATCCTTGGAGACCCCCGCCGTTTTTTCTCTTTGGTTTTTCCTCTTTGGGGGAGAGGGTGGCCTGGCTTGAGGTTGGGATTGGCGGTGGTCGTTGACCGGTCGATGTCGCGAGTCCGTTCAAAGGCTTATCCGAGCAGGCGGACCTCTTTGGGGTGGGATCCAATGGAAAAGCGTGCTGGGTGATCTGCCGCCGCCGGCAGCGCCGGCGCCCGGCGCCGGCCCCACACTGCTTGGAACGTCACCTTTCACTCACCCCCCCAACACACACACACACACACACACACACACACACACACACACACACACACACACACACACACACACACACACACACGCGCGCGCGCGCGCAATGGGTCGGGCGGGTCTCTCCTCTAAACACACACGCAATCGTGAGGCATCGTTTCCGTACACCTGCACGTACGGCGCTGCCGGCCCTAGAACCTAAGCTGCGCGGCTGCTGTGGGCCACCGTCTAGGGGTCGCTCCAGGCTTTCACCGAAAGACCACCGCTTCGGGGTCGGGCGCGGGGCTGGCTGTTGCTGATTCATTGCGCATGACCGCTTATGCATGTGCCTGTTGGATAATGACATATCGCATGTAGGTAGATGTCAGGGCTGGCGGGTTGAGTTCATAATGCAGGCCACATGCGCAAACGGACGTCGTGGTGGCTGCAGACTGTGAAGTGATCCCGCCTGGACTCACTGTACCCACTTTGCAACGTGAAGTACGGCGGGGGAAGGTAGTAGGGGTAGCTGAGAGTACGGCAGTCCCGGGAGAGGCTCTGCATGAGGCAGGTTAGGACAGTTGCACAGATGCCGGGTGCTGGTAGATGGCCTGAAGATCTCTAAAAAGATCTATCTTCTGATGTGCGTATGTGTTGTTGAATTGGTTAGGAGGAGAAAAGGAAAGTTTTTTCTGGCGGAGGAAGCGACAGTTGCAGCCGCTTGATGCTGGGTGAGAGTTGTAGAGGCATACTCTGACCCCGGGGGCAGCCACGTAGGGCCCACAGGACGCCGGGCTAGCACCCGGGTCATTATCCTTACCTCAGGTTGTGTGCAGCAGAAAAGGTTCGGCTGAAGTTGAGAGAGAGAGTGTGTCTGTCTGATATATGGAAATTGTGTTACCTGTGTGCGTGTATGTGTTTTCTTTTGGCCATCCTCACGGCGATACCGCGCCCAGCTCTGCGGTGGTTCCAAGGCGGACGCCAGCGCATCAAGCCGGGGGCGTCTGGGCGGCCAAGGGGGTGGCAAGTTTTTCTCCGCCCAAGGTGGCGGAAGCGGCCGTGGGTTGCGGACAGCTTCCGACATTCCTGTCTGTTCGCGGCTCCCCGGGACGACCTCGCTTGCGTTTCGGCGGAGGCGATAAATAGTTGATGGTACGCATCTGTATTTCTAGGGTCTGGTCCGTACGTTTGTCTGGATGGCAGGGGCTTCGACGGTTGTTACCGTATTCCCGAGATTATACCGTATTCCCCAGATCAGATCAGATCAGGTCAGGTCAGGTCAGAGCAGGCCGTCTCGAGCTGCAGGACTGTTTCTCTTGGGGGAGCTCGGCGCGCGGCGCTGTGATTTCGGCGCCCGCATTTCTTCAATCTCTTCCTTTTTTGTCCGTCGTTCTTTTACCTTACCTATCACTTGTCCTCAGCTGTAGCGCTTCTCAAGCCCCCACGCTTGTCTGCGCTGTTCAATGGTGTGTTCGTAGGCGGGCAGAGCCGGAGTGCGTGACGTGCAATGGGCAGAGCTAAGCCCGGAGATGCCCGTGTGTACGCCACACAACGTCCCCTGCCCCAGCCCATAAAATCGTTGGTGTGTTGTGTGTGAGTGCGTGTCCGTGTGCGTGCCCGTGCATGTCGTGGGGGCTTAATAACTACTTGCGTGAACGAGTGTTGTGATCTGTGATCTTTGGGGATCGGTCGTGTGTGTGCCTGATAGAAAGGCGGCCGCCTGTGTGTTGTCGACCGGCTATGTCGTACCTTGGTACGGCGAATGGAAGGTATTTTGGGTACATATATGTTGTTATTGGGCATGGTGACGTTTGAAGCACAAAAGTTCAAATTTCAGGTCGAGAGCCAGACGGCGAGATTCGTGTTGGACAATTGCTGGCACCGGCAAGTGCCCAACACCAGAGAGCTGCGTCGTGGGTGTGCAGGATGTGGCGCAGGAGTACGGCATGTCCCTGTCAGCCTTCGTGGGTGCGTTGCGGGGCTTGAAAATTCGTTTGAATGCGATCCCATTTAATCTTGGAGTTGGTCAAGCCAGGCGCTAAATTTGGATATGGTCAAACCAGGCGCTGTGCCACGAGTGGAAGTTAGTTGACCTCTCTCGGAACCTCCGTCAGCCACAGAGAGCAAGCCTCGTGACGCGACATGCTTCCGGAGGAGGGGTTCAGGGGCGCCATACTTCTAATGACCGTCCAGCTGCCTGTTATCAGCCGGGCCAACAGACAGCCTCCCCTAGCCGCCATTCTGCCATGTTTTATACGTCGTGTTCAACTATCATGGACTAAATGGTTACTAAAGCCTTCTGTTTACAATCGTACCTTGTTAGCACATCACACACGGCACATTTGGCACGAAAAATCTGCTGCGCAGACATGTGATCTATCGAAACATCAACACGCCGGGCTGTCCATGCCGGTCCCCCAAACTTCCCGCTCCCTCGAAGCGAGACAAAGCCGCCCCTGCCGGATCCGCGGATCGAGAGATACACTGCTGCAAGCGCAGCCGCGTCGATGTTCGTCTGGTTTCCTCTTCACGGGTGCAATCTCACTCGTATGCTTCACGTCCCTCCCCCTGCAGCGTCGCTGAGCTCGTGTCGCCTTTTCCATGCGAACACTGAAGGCCGGTGCTCGGAAGGCCGCCAGAATCCGCATCGCCAACCTGCACCTACACCGCCCGCCAAGCATATTCGTGACCGCCGCCTTGGTTGCGCCTGCTAAGTGCTAACCACAGCAGATGTCGAAGTGCCCGGCGCCCATTCGGGTTTGCCTGTCGACTAGAGACGCTCGCACTGCCTGGGAGGCCCGTGCCAAGTCTCCATCGACCCGCAATGACCATGTTGCCACTCCAGGACGGCACAACAACCGCCGCCGGTCCGCACCTTGTCTCACACCCGCGTGCGCGTGATGCGCGCGCCCCTCATCGTGCCCCTCACCTCACCGGACCTCGCATCTCCTGCGATTTCCGCTGCGCTGACCGCTGAGCCAGGCTCCAGCTGGGTCCCATTGTCATGGCGACATCCCACCTCAACCCACATTCACCGTCCCGACACACCGCAGGGTCACGGCTGTCCATGTCACCCTCACCTCCACTACCACCATCGCCCCTTAGAGCGCCGTTTCCACATCAGTCTCCACAGCTTCTCCGCAGCCTCGGGAGATGAAGAAAAGCACGCAAGCCACCCCACGTGAATCCGCGCCAGCCCCGCTCCGCTCCGTCCGCATCTCCGCAGGTGCTGCCGCATCCTGCGTGCCTCCGAGCCAATGCCCCACCGCGCTCGGGCCACGCCTCCGGTACAAGCAAAGGCAGCTGGTGCGCTTAGTTGACCGGCACCACCCAGCTGAACTTGTCGTCCGTCTTCTCGGTCTGGATGTCCGTGAGGTTAGCGTACATCTCCAGCGCCACCTTGCCTGCCTGCCCCGGCTCCGTGTACTGCTTGCGCTGGCCGCGGTACGTGATGCTGCCCACGGACGACACCACCACGGCCGTGCCCGTGGTGAAGACCTCATCGGCCTGCAAACGTACGAGAAGCACGGGAGGGAGGCAGGCGACCCAGGTTGAGAGCTCCAGCGTCCACTCCGCGTGCAACGATGCAGCCAAGCTGCCAGGAAGGGAACCGAGCTGCAAGACAAGGAGCTGAACTGTGAGAATCGTCAGCGCCAAACTGCCCCCTAGACGGTACACATTCGCCATCCGAGCCGAGGCACTCCAAACCAGCGTTAGAGGGGGTTCCAGGAAGCATTCCAGACCCACAGCAAGCCAAGAACAAACGAGGTCCCGCCCGGCCCAGCCCCTTATTTGCACACTCAACGGTCCCTCGCACTTCACGCGCTCGCGCGCCCCAATGCCCGCATCCAGACGCACCTCCATGGCCTCGTGGATGGACACGGGCTCCTCATGCACATCGTAGCCCCGGCTGCGGGCCAGCTCCACAATGGAGCGCCGGGTGACGCCCGGCAGGATGGTGCCCTGAATGAGAGGGCATGCAGGCAGGCACGGAGGCAGGCAGAACGAAGGGCGGATGGCGCGGATAGGGCATGGATGAAAGGGGCGGACGAGGCGTGGATGAGGGGGCATGGAGGAAGGGTGGATGGGACAGGGCGAAGGCGGGTCAGCTGCACAGGATGGACGAGGGCGGATGCCGAGGACGATGCCGTTCCATGTCGAGCGGGCGCAGGCGTAAGCGACTGGGTAGGCATGCGCTGGCGGCCAGAGGGTGGCCCCACGGGTTGAGGCGCTGGTGGCTATGTCAGGCGAGATAACACCGATCCAGGAATACTGCAGCGCCCCTGACAGTGGCACCAATGATAGTTCATTGCTCTCACTCGGTCAACCGCCAAGCATCAACGACCGCGCTGACACCAAGCCGCTACTCCCGGAAAAGAGGAGAGCGGACGGCCGCATGGACCCACCTGCAGCGGCGGTGTCTTTATCGTGCGGCCCTTGACCACAAAGATGTTGCAAGAAGACACCTCCTCGAGGTACGTGTCGGTCTTCGCGTCAAGGTAGATCTGCGTGTCGATGCGGGTGACGTCCCTTATGTTTTCATGACCCGGAGCCGTTGCTGAGACTCGCATTCGCGTCCCATGAGTTATTCATCAGGCTCGGCAATACAAGGGAGCAGCTGCGGCCGAACGGATGCGGAGAAGCGGATCAGCCCAAGAGGCAGCCCGTCTTGAGTCCCTGTACACTCATGCGCCCGTTTCCGACAGCCCAATAGACGAGCACGGAAGGGGCTGGTCACGCTCCTGCACAGTCCGACATCATGATAAGTCGACTTGATCACGTCTTAATACGGCATTCCATTGATCACGCCGATCACCGCCGCATTGCCCACCCGGCAAGACCCGCGCCATGTGTTGCATCGTCTGTCTCTCCAATCTCAAGTCCAGTTCCACTCCTACCTCAACAAACAATAACGGAGGAACAGCCGCCGGGCCCCCTGGAGTCCTCCGCACCCGACACCCCACCCACCCACCCACCACGTCCGCGAAACCGTTCTTCTTGGCCTCCAGCTGTGTCACCAGCACCTGGACACACAAATTGACAGACAGGCAGACAGACACACTGCTCATTCTTTATACACAGAAAGGTAGGTAGGTAGGTAGGCAGGTGGGTAGGTAGGTAGGGTGGCCGTCGACGGGTTACGCAACGTGACTCCACACATCTTCCTGACAGCAGTTGAGGGCGAGCACCAACGTGCAGGCAGCGCCGACGCGTTGCAGTGACGAAAGCATTGCTATGCCTGTCCGTCCGCCCGCCCGGCCCCCTGCTCGACTGAGCTGGCCTCCGGAGGCTCCGCGTTCGCCGGCAGGGGCTCCAGGCCTGTAATTCAAGGCACCCCTGGTCCTAGCCCGCGCTCAGGATATAGCAACCTGCCATCATCGCTGCTGCGGTGCAGTCCCTTCCCTTCACTGTGAACTCCAAGCCAACTGTCCCTGTATACGTCATGCACATGCTCAGACACCAGACACCACGCGATTGCCTGTTCAGGCTTAGACAGCCGTATCAATTGTCAGCCGTGTCGATTTTGAGCCGGCTTGGTGCGCCTGTCACTGCGTCTCCACTCATGTCGACTGATTACTTTCCATTTCCCGTTTCGACCCTCCTCCTCCCCGTCCTTCCCTCCGTCCGGCCCCACCGGTGAGTAGTTGCCCGCCGCCTTGGTGCCTCCCATGCCGCCAGGAGCCGCCCGGTGGAAGCGCTCCTCCACAATCAGGTCGATAGGCGTCAGCTGACCGCCCTGCAGGTGCGGTGCCCCGACGTTCGTGGACCCGTCAGTAGCTTCTCATGACTTATGTAATTAGAAAAAGCCGGTATTGAAGATGGGGGGAGAGGCAAGAGATTGTGCGCGCATGCGCAAGCGCGACGAGTCAAAGCCGCAAACAACGGACCTTGAAGTAGGCGCCCACAGCCGCCGCGAAAATGGTGAAGGTGTATGACGGGGCAGGACCCAGGCCCAGAATGGGGCCAGTGCCTAGCAGCAAAGGCCGCAGGTACAGCGAGCCTTTGCCGATCGGCGGGACCTGCGCGGCCACATCACCCGGCCAGATGCGTCAGTCAGAGGGCGGGCCCCCCACGCGCCCCAACAAGGCACACAAGATCGCAGCAGGGAGGTGGCTGCCGAGTTTATGTGTCAATCAGCCTCCGAGGCAGTGGAGGCGAAGACCCATTTGCGCGCAGCGTAGACACAGGTCCCAGCCGAACGCGAGGACGACTTTGTCAAGCTCTAAACGCACGCAAGAGCGTTATGGCATTGCATGAAATTTGGTATCCAAACTGTCGCATAAGCTATGAAGCCCCATAATGACTCATACTGACGTTATATCGATTGCCTCTGAACATGCGCAGAAACCCAAATCAGCCGATCTGATAGTTTGGGTCGCCCTGCTGAGTTCATGCCCTTCCAGACAGCGTCTGGCGGATCCCGTGTCTTACATAGTCCAAGTTCGAGGCCACGGTGGCTTTGACGGCCTCCACAAACTGATCCTCCGGCACAGCTGGCATGCTCATACGCGCCGCTCCCGCCTTGAAGCGCGCCGCATTCTGGTCGGGCCGGAACAGGACCACGCGACCCTTGGCACTCTCCTGCGCCTTCATGCCCTCAAAGATGGCCTGGCCATAGTTGAGGACCTGGGCGCTGGGCATGACGGACATGGGGCCGTACGGCAGCAGCTTGCCCTGGTCCCACCCCTTCTCCGGCGTCCACTCAGCCACGTACATGGTCTGTGAGGGCAAGCGCGTCCAGCGTGGCAATAAGGGTGCCCCAAGTTTAGGACTTATCATAGACGTGGACGAGGGATGCCCAACACGGGGCCGTGCGGACTCACCCCAGCAACATCCTTCAGGCCAAAGCCTAGGCTGTCCCAGTCAATGTTAGCCTTAGACCTGCAGTGCAAGGTCCACAGCGCCCGTCGGTGAAGAGGCGCCGATGGAAATACCGACAACAACCATAAGCGTACCGCCGTTCCCCCGCAACAGCAGCCGCCGCCGCAACGGTGTGTAGCCGTGTCCTCGGCACAGCCGAAGGGCAACAGCGCCGTAGGCATCTGCAAGCAAGTGCAACATCAAGCTTTTGCGGCGGCTGAGAACCGATTACACAGACCTGGCACAGCCGCAAAAGTGCCAATTTTAAGCCATGCATAAGGATGATTTGTAACATGCTGTAAGCGATCCAAACTTACTGCGCCCGAGACTGCAAGAGAGGCCGGTTGGACATCTGCACCGGGGCCGCAAAGCGTGAAAACAACCTGTAAATCTATGACAAAATCACTCGTTGTTATTAATGCGGTCGCACCGTTGAAAACAGGGATTTCCAAAGTAGAACTCCTGTTTGCATACGGCTTGAAGCGACGCCCCTTGTTGTGGGGTTCGCGGTTGTGCAACACAATCCTGCCCTAGAGTATAAAGTGCATACACACGAATAGGTTCGTGCGTCCGATAAAACTCCAGTTAGCTGCCGTAAACTCCCGAGGCCCAGCAGTAGGGTCATGGACGTTCGCTCAGCTGCGCAACGGCTCATACGCAGGACGCATCCAATTGGCTGAATATCCAATTGCGACTTGTGAGGGGTACTATCTTACAACTGCAAGAAGCGCGACTCAGCGCAGAAGCTACGACTTATAAAAGCTCGCTTCTTTTCAGCAGCTGTTTGTCATGTAAATGCGCTGGAAAGCCACAAGAATACCTGCCTAAATCGTCCAAAGGATCACACAAAATTGGACGGACCGTTCACTGCAACCGTTCGAAAAGCCCTACGTCACACCAAACTACTACATAACAGCTCCACACTGCAAGACAGAGACCAACGGAAATATTACCGCGTTCCTAAAACATCTTCCCGCTATATGCTGCCCTCAGTACTTCGGTAGGTGGCAAGTCCAAACCGTCCGCCACGTCGACCGTTACGTCGTGCCTTGCGGGAAAGTCTACATGAACGCGGAAATCTCATTGGATGCCCGCTGCAGCAGCGTGAGCCGCTTCTTGATGCTCTCGCGCTGCTCGGCGATTTCCTCGCTCTCGTTTATCAAACGCCGCAGTTGCGGCTCCTCCTTGCCCGCCAGGTCCTCCTGAAGCGCCGTCAGCAGACCACCCTTCGCGGGCACCACCTGTGGGGGATGCGAGGTCAAAGCCGAGGCGACATCTCCTAATCCCATGTCCTTACCCTCGGGCAATATCTCCGAGAATATTTCTGGCTGGCTTCAGCCCGCAAAGCAATCTAAGGACAGCTCGAGGTCGTCCGGGCCAGTGTTTTCGCAGGCGGGTAGACATGCGCATTGCACCTCCCCTGCCCCATCCACTAGTTACTTGCTTCACCGCGGCGGATGCGACAGCGTTGGGACAGCGCATGGGGACAGGCCACTCCCATCCGTGACTACTGGTCAGTGGCCCGCTCACCATGCAGTGCACGATGGCCTTGGGCACGGTGGCCAACATCTGCCCCTTCACGATCTGCAGGTACGCCGATACGTGGTCGCTGATCTTCTGCATGTGCGCGTCCGCCACCGGCAAGTTGTCGTACCGCTTCTCGAACCTGTGCAGTAACATGCAAGCAGGCAGCGCCCGAAGTTTGGGCAAGACTGCATAACAGGCACGCAACGGGGTCCAACACGGTTCGCCCTCCGCGGTCTACCTAGTCAGGCCCTGCTTCGCGATGTTCACTGGCTGCTCGCTTTGCTAGCTATGCCGTTCACTGGCACTCTATTCGCGGCCCATGTGACGCCGGCTCCGAGACCGTCGGTTCACCATGCCCCAGCACCAACACTCTGATTAAAGCAGCACAATCTCAACCCCGCCCCCCCTGCTGAAGTCCCGCCCTCCCTAACCCAGACGCCAACTCACAGGTTCTCCCCTGCCAGCGTGAAGAAGGCGGGCCGTGGCCGGGACGGGTCGTACGCATAGCTCTCCGCCGCCACGATCTCACGGAAGAAGCTGGCCGACAAATACGACGCCTCCATGTCCACAAGCGTCCGTACCATGGTGTCTGTGTCCTTGCGCAGGCGCTCTGCAGACAGGCCGTCGGCGGACATCGTGCCGCGCCATATGAACACCGTGTGGACAACGCTAAGAATTCCAGTGGCTGGGAAGAAGAGTGCGTCCGGACTTTGGAAACGGTGAAGGCACGAGGCCTCCTCGCTTACGTCGTCACCAATAATGGCCCTTGACCCACGAACACTTCGCATGCCGGCGGTGCAAATCGGCTTGCGCAACTGTATTATCGCTTACCCAGTGTGCTCGCTGCGTGGTTGATAATCTCCGACTTGAGTTGGAAGAAGCGCTGCAGGTCGCGGCACTCCGGCGTGTTGACAGCAAGGGTGACGATCGACTTGAGGATTTGGTGCACCTGCGAACATGGACAGTGCGGCCAACCAGCAATCACATGTCGGCCAGGTCGCCGGCTTGCATCGCTGAACACTGAGCAAGCCCGCATCCCTCAATCCAACCACAATGCAAACATAGTAAGGCAGCTGGCTTGGAAGCCCTTGAACGCATTGCAAGCGCAAGGGAGCCATATTGGGCGCTATTGCTACAACGCGGGAGGGTACGCAGAAGCGCAGCCTAACTAGCATTTGGATGCAGTTGGGCAGGTTTCACCGCTTAGCACCACCCCACGCACGCACCAGCTCGACCGCGTTGAAGGCCGGGTCGCGCAGCAGCTGCAGCCCGTCCTCGATGAGGCGGCGGTAGCCGTTCTCGGGCGCGATGATGTGCGGCTGGTAGCCGTCGGCCTCGTTGACCACCATCTGAACGTTCTTGAGCGTCAGGATCCGCTGGAAAGGCAGCTTGTTGATGGCCTCCTTCAGCTTAATCTCAAACACGTCCAAGATCTTCTCGCCGCCTGCAGCATGCATCGCATGAACGAACCCGCGTCTTGGATCGGCGTGTCTAGCATTGTTGGATCGGCGCACGTTACTGCCCTCGCTGCAGCATTGCGCGGCCATGGGTGATACAGCGCGTGCAGCCAGTTGCGAGCCCCAGGCACCCGGTCAACCGCATTCGTTCGCTTCACGTGCACTCTAGGGCAACCTAGCATCTACGCACGACGCCGTGAGTTTCGACACTTCACATAACGGGGGTTAGAACGCATACGCACTGTAAAAGATGCAGTACTCGAACGCAACACTGCGCCCTTTCCTATCGGTCGACTGCGCCTTCACACCATTACCCGACATGCACCACGCGGCAATCTTTCCCGTGTGGCAACGTCTCCAGAAGTCCCCTTACCGTCCTTGCCGCCATCCACGATGCGCTCAAATGCCTTCTCCAACTTCTGGCATAGCTGGAGGGTCATGTGCAGCATGCCGCCGCGCGTGTGGCTCACATCGCCACCCATCGCCTGAATGCAGACATACGTTGCAGGACAAACGGTCACAACATACGCAACCGTGCGCGCTGCGGGACCGATCTCGCCGTCGCACAGCATGTGAGTGTGAGATGAAACTCGGCGCGAACTGTTGCGCTGTGGAATATGCAACAGAGCCAAAAGGTGCCCTGCCGTAAGGGTTGCCAGCTTGCCAGGAGCGCAGGAGGCCGTCGCGAACGAGTCCAGGAAGCAGGGATGGAAGGACATCCATCGCAGTGCAGTCCGAGCCCCGTGGGCCCTCTGATGACGATACCCAGCCACGGCGGCGCCAGGCCGGACCCCCGTCCGTCTTCGCCAGCGATCCGACCCACGCAGCTAATCCATGCTGCCGGTCCATGCTTTCTCCGTGCTGTGCGACTGCGTCACCCATCCTCACTTCTGGCCTTGCCCTGTATGACACCAGTCTCCCACCGGCATCATTTCAAACCGCACCACCCGCCCACCTGCAGCTCCTTCGTCAGCTTCGCAATAGTGGATTCGATGTATGACTGGATGGATGGCAGGCTCTTCATGATCTCGTTGATCAGGTGGTTGGACAGCTTGTCCGCGAGGAAGGTGGTGCCCGTGTTCTGCAGGTCCTGGTACTCGGGCTTGCTCTGAAAGAAGTCTCGCTCGCGGGCGCGCGCGTCCTTCATGGACACCTGAGGAAGCACAACCAGATTCAAAGGTGCTCCTGAAAAGGATTGCCCCCGGTTCGACGGCCCTGCTGCCCGAACCTGTCTTTGCTACCCACAGGTTGTGGCCGCCATGCAGTGTGCCCGAACATCGCCGCTGCATCAAGCGCCATCAGCGTCCAGTGCTGTGGCTACTTAATGAAACAGATGCCGCCGCCGATGAACCCTTGTCTCCAAACAGCGACGGCCCTGTCCCACATTCCGGAGGGGTCAGTAGCCATGCAGTACCCACCCGGCTGTTGATGTCAGCCTGGCCGCGGTTCACCACCGCCACCCATCCGTGTTTCAGCTTGAGCGTCTTGCCCAGCAGCACATCGCGGCAGTCCGTGCCACGGTCCATGATGTCCACCTTCGTCAGCACACCTGGCGGGACGCAGGCCGGCCAGCGCGGATGGGGCAAGCCGAATCCCGGATTTAAGACGACGCCCGCGCCCCACAGCGCCGCCGAAGCCAGCTCGTTTTGCGATCGGCCACCCAAGCATCATCGCACTATGTTCGACGGCGTTTTGCGAACAGGAGGCGTTCAAACCGGCGAGAGCGGGTGCGTGCCTCACACTTCCTTGCGCTGCTGGTGAATGCTTGTCATGAGACCGCCTACGCCTGTCCGTTTTGCCAGTCTGTGCAGAGCTGCTAAGCCCATCGTATGTGCTACTAATCACACGATAGGGTTTTGCTGGAGGCCTTCCGTGTGGGTTTCCGTCCCTGATTTCTTGTGCTCTCCAACCTGGCCATTGGCAGCCCTAAGCCGTTTCATTTCCAAGCCCTCCACACCTCCCGAAGCATGCCGTGGCAGAAGACCCACTTGGGCATGCGCGTTCTGTTCTGGCGACAGCCCCGTGTCAGCTCGATAGCCCGTATCCTGACACGGAAGCGCGAAAGCCTTGAAACAGGTTCGAATCCAAGTGGGATGCGAGCCGGACAGGCTCCAGCACGCCCTGTCTACCCGAGCCGACCGGGACCGCCAAGAGTGTTAAACCCAAAATTAACCAACCATCGTCCCAGGAGCCCGTTCTCTTCCCCGTGGATGTCACGTGGATGTCACGCCTACCAATGGTGCGATCGCCCGCGGGGTCCACGTCGCGCGCCATGCGAAGCGCGTCCGAGGTGGCAAGATCCGCGTTGGCGGGGGTCACGGCCAGGATGATGGCGTTATCCGACTTGACGTACTGCCGCGCCATATCGTCCAGCTCCTGCACGATGCTAGGTGGTTGACCGTCGATGGGCACCTTCGTAAGACCTGCCCGGCGGGAGTGGGCCGACAGCGGCGCCGTGAAGTCAGTATCGGCGAATATAATAGCTAGATTGGGCCATAGGAGCTGCACAGGTTGGCTCGACCAGCCCCGCTTCAACGCCGTCGATATTGTGGGATCGTTCGTGCCTAATGGTAATTATCGCTGCGCGCAAGGGGGTGTCATGGGGTCTGCTTGTGAGATATTAGTGCTGGGATTCCGTTGCGGTTGGCGAATAGGGCGTCGATAAATGGAGACTGCTGTGCTTGCTGTGCCCTGAACGCAACGCAGCAAGTGGTGCACGATGTGGGTCAAGAGTCGTATCGGGAGCACAACCCTGAGGAAAACGTTCCGAACAGAGCCGCGTTCGACGCCCCAAGACATCTTTGGCGTCCATTTCGAACGGCTGTGTCGACCGAACTTCTCTGTGACCTCACTCGCCGCCATAAACCTCCACGTTCTGGACGCGCCGATGGAGGATGGCGCTGGACCACAGTCGACGTCGGCCATCGCGGGCAACGACACTGCTCTGACGTTCGTTTTGCCAACCCGCGCTGCATGGTGGTTAGCGAGAATACTCACCCGACCCCAAAAGCGCTGCGTGGTGCAATTTTGGGTAATGCGCGCGTCGATGGCTGCATGTGAGGCTGAGGGCCAGGCGCCTAAGCACCCGGTCGGGACATCGGCTTCCCAAGCACCAGCGGCATGCACCTCGCTGTAACATAACCTGCGAAGGTTTTCGGTCGATGCCCCTGACGCACACTGACGACGTCGCCGCCATCGTGTCGTCGCAGATGGGGTGTGGTTGGGGTTGGCCGACCCGATTGTAGGGTCTTCGCCAGCCCTTAACCCAACGTCCCAACCACTGCCGATTTCGACATTCGGTGACCGCCACACCCATGTTTATTTCCCCCTTATCACCCGTGCGGTACTGCGGTGCTGCGGTAACGTACCTGGCATATCGACCAAGGTCAGGTTGGGGACATTGTTTGAATAGATGGTCAGGTAGATGGGATCTGGGGATACGACCTTGTTGGTGCCGACTTTGTGTAAATGCCGCTCGGTCTCCTCCTCGATCTCCTTGCGAAGTTCCTCTGCATGCACGCCGAGAGCAGCGCTGCACCGTTATAACCCGAAGTCAGCGCTGGCAGAGCATTCCAAAGTCGGGCAGCAGCCGTGCCCAAACAACGCCAAGAAGCCACTGACGCGGACAAGGGGCGTTCCCAATCCGAGTCCGCGGCTAGGCTGGAGAGCAGCTCACCGAAATTGAATATCTTCCGGCCTGGCGCGTGGGAGAACTCGCCATACTCCTGGGCGTTCGGGTCGTCGGTCTTCACGAGCTGGAGGACCAGTGGGCGCCGGGTGACGATACCCGTACCCCGTGGAAGGAAGTCTCTGCCGACCACAGCCTCAAGTACTGACGACTTGCCCGAGCTCTGCGTTCGCAAACCCGGGCAATGCGTCTGATCCAAACCGACAGCAACGTTAACGTTTCCCGACCATAGCAAAGCCACCCTTCCGGATCAGAGATATGTCTAATATTGTTTTAGACGACAGAACGCAGACGTTACTTAGTACCCTCTCTCCCAACTGCTCCCAGCTGCTTCCTTGAGAAAGAACCCGCGGAAGAACCCCAACGATTGCCTATCACCTGGCCACCAACGACGACGATAGTTGGCAGCTTATTCCACAAAATGCTTTGGGGGCTCAGCGCGTTGTCGCCTAGAGACGTGCATATTTGTTGCAGTTTGTTCACGAGACCGATCACCCGCTCCATCCTTCCAGTGTAGCCTTCAGATCAGTGATAATCTAATCAAGAGCAAAATACTTTCCGCGCCGGGAA
Organism: Eudorina sp. 2006-703-Eu-15; assembly: GCA_003117195.1. Classification (NCBI taxonomy): domain Eukaryota; kingdom Viridiplantae; phylum Chlorophyta; class Chlorophyceae; order Chlamydomonadales; family Volvocaceae; genus Eudorina; species Eudorina sp. 2006-703-Eu-15. Next base: position 198,610 of record BDSI01000015.1, read on the forward strand.
CGAGAAGGAAGGGTCAGGACCTAAGCGGGGCCATGCGAGGCAGGTCGATTAGGTACAGTGGAAGGCGCGTGGGTGAAAGGCTTCTGTGTGATCCAGAAATCAGTTTACAAATCGACTACTGTTCCGGCTGAGCTTCTTCGTGACGAGCAGAAACAATGCCGTACGGCCAGTTTGTAAGCGCGATGGGGAAGAATTACATTTGGCAACGTCGTCCATACCCATACACAACTTCTTCCTTACTGGGTTTGATGGGTTTTCTGACTAAATAAGCGACCAAATAAGGGGTACTGGGTTACTTCTGCCTTAAGCGGCAGGACCGAGCTACGTAACTGGCTTATTGGTCTGACAGACTGTTACATTTCTGGTTCTGCTGAGACTTTATTAGGCCAAGGCAATGACTGACGACCAGAAGGATGGAGCGAGCGTCGCTGATTTCTTCGACGACTTCAACAAGGACGCGACAAAACAGGTCCGAATGCCTCCATGTGATCATACTCAATTATCTAGTGTCCATATGATCAGGCTTGCATGTGTGACTGCATTCTCCACGGAGCCGAAGCCGTAGCCGCGCAAGCAGTAGTCGTGGTGGGTAGTGTCGCTCTGCCAGATGAGCTGCTTCTGTGCAACGGGAATTTCATGATTATTGGCGTTGCAAATATGCTTGTCGGGCCCGTACTTAACCGTCACAGGACAGGGACCTTGTAGCGGTCCAACGGTTCACTTCTAGAGCTGTACGCGTCCTTTATGCAGTCGTCGAATGCAGCCATGGCCCATGTACTGATCACAGTCGAGCATGCTAATACGGTCGTTAGGGGTCACGGGTCTCCGTCGTCGTGCCTCCACCTGTACCTACAGTTGCAGCCTGGCCGGCGCCCGAATTCACACTAGTCCGACCACTAGAAGATTGCGCCGATTTGCCTCAACAATCACAAACGATGCCTCTCGCGCGTGCATTACCTTATGAAGTTCACTTCCGCACACCACCATATGCACGCGCTACACCGCTTCGTTGCCCATGGTGTTTGCCCGTCGCTCGCCGCTGGGACTAGCCTTGTGATTGGGACTTCAGGGTGTTCTATGTGGAATGGCCTCTCACCCTCCCGCGCAAATATCAGGCTCGTAAACCCAACCCTCCATCAATCCCATTTCCCCGCAACCCATCACACTTTCAGGCTGTTTTGGAGGAGGTGAACCGCAAGCTGTGCGAGGTGCTGACTGAGCTGGCGGAGAACATCGTGGAGGCTGTAACGGAGGCGGGGGAGGAGGCGGAGGCGGTGCAGGGGGTGGACGAGGTGGCCGCACTGGCGGCTTTTAACGATGCGCTGGCGGCCATCATGCGGGAAAAGAGCGTTACCAGCAAGGTGCTAGCTGGCGACCCAGGGGGCGGGGAGGGAGGGCCGTGAAGGGCATAACTTGCGCGACATGGGGCGGGGGGGAGAGAGGGAGAGAGAGGATCCACCGGGCATCATGTTTGGGTTTTTCGGATGGATAGGCAAGAGACCATTCTGGGGCTGGGCTCCTGGGCTTGCGCCATTTGCGCGGGAATGAAAGAGCAGTGGAGGTGGTGCCTGCTGGACGGGGGCCCACGGTGGAGGCCGTCCTGTCCTTGGAGAAGCGACGGGCCATCCGTTTGGAGGTGGCTGCTGGCGGACGCCGTGGCAGGGTCGGTGGACGCCATGACGCAAGGCGTGGCTGTCCTCATGGGCCACGCAATAGTACAGCCACGCAGTAGAACAGCCACGCAGTAGTACAGCCCGGGCCTCTGTCCGGGGCCTCCGCTGTTCTCGACACGCCGACGTGTCCACGCGCCGCTCCACAGACGTCAGCGGGTCGTGTGGCACCCGCTGCTCCTGCGCAGGCTGGCCGCCCCAACCCCGGGTCATGTCGTCAGCCGAATAACACATGCATACACGCAACGGCTTTGGGTCTGGGCAGGCTACCTCGATAATGTCCACATACACTACCTATACACACACGTGGTTTTGGCGCTACTCGGCCCCTTGCATGTCACGCACTCCTGTTCTGCCCACCTAAGAAACACACATACGCACACATCGACACATGTCATTTGGTACGTATCATGGGATCGGGCGGTTCGGGGCGGGTTTCTCATTGAACACACATGCATGCATACACAGCCTCCCGTGGCCGTTTCCTCCCGGAACACGCACGGCCTTCCATCCCCGCTCTTCATCCTCCCACCCTACATCCTCCGTCGTCTGTCCGCCGCACGATGCGGCACTCTCCCCCCTCCGCCTCCACCTCCCCCTCCACCACCTCCCTCAGGACATGTGCGCCCTGCCTGATGAGCACCCGCTGAAGGAGCTCTTCTTCTCCGCCTTCGACCAGCAGATGTTCCACGACCTGCTTGAGCGGTTCATCGGGCAGGTGCGCGCCGTGCGGGGCTGGGGTTGCGGAGCTGGGGTTGCGGGGCTGGGGTTGCGGGGCTGGGTTGGGGGGGGCAGGGACAGACGAAGGCGCAGATAGGGCATGTGCTGCGGAAGGGGACTCCGTGGGACGTCCAGGGGCCATCAAGGGGCGGTAAACCTTGGCCGGGGCCAAGTTGGTTGACTTGCTTAAAGTGGGGCTTGGCTAAGCTGGCATGAGGCTAGGTGTGAGCCGGAAGCTCTTGCTTCGTAAAGGTGCAGTGCTTTGTTGGCGGGTAGGCATGCAGCTGCCCCTTGCGGTCTACTGCCTCGGCCACCACACCCGGCAATGGGCGCCCGGCGCCCACCCGTGCCGTGGCGTCGCGGCCGTGCATCCATATCCAGGGTAAGATGGCGGCGGGCAGGTGCTCGACCCGACCCGACCCGACCCGACCTGACTCGGCCGACACGTCCTCGCCGCGGTCCCCTGCTGTCCCCACTCCCCCACCACCGCAGGTGCGGAGTCGCAAGGACGGCCCGGGAGAGTGGGACGCTGAAGCGGCGGAGGGCGAGTGCGACGAGGATCACACCCTGGAGTAGTGACGGGAGGGCGAGGAGGCAGGAGGACAGGAGGCAGGGGAAGAGGGAGAGAGGGTGCGACAGGCGTGCCTTTGCGGACGGTGATGCCGAGACGGAGCGGAGGCGCGCCGGACGGGTGCGGGACGCGGTTGGGCGAAGGCAGCAGCGTGGGGGAAGGTGCAGGCCGTGGGCCGGGCGAAGAGGGGCGGCGGCAGAGCAGCTGGACTGGGCGTGGGGAATCTGTCGCCTGGCCCCAAGTGGGGTAGAGGTCTCCCGACGGAAATCGACCTCGTCCCTGACGCCAATTGCATGGAGGGCGAAGGCGGGAAGGGCGACGGGCCCTATCGAGGCCCTATTGAGGCCCTTTACCGAGGGGGGGGGTGCGGCTTCATAGGCTCGGTCCAGCCGGTCGCTGCGGGCGCGGATCTGCGATGTCCATGGGTGCCTGCTCAGCAGACTCGGGTCGTTTGGGTCGGCGGCGTGCAGTGCGTTGTGAGGAGATGTATGCCATATCATGCTCTCCGTCTCCCCGATCTGGGTCCCGATCTGGTGATCTAGCTCGATCCGAGGATGCCGGTTTCATCCCACGAGGTTCCGCGCTCCATCAAAGTACCTGTCGCGGACGGAAGCAGTTTCGACCATCTTGCTCTCACCTGCAGCGCGCCCGGTTGGACGCGCGTGCGGGGTTACATTGTACGGCAGCGCGCCACCGCCGCTGCGCATGGAATGTGGCTGCGGGGTGCAGCGCATGCTGTCTTTCCGTTTTTTATCTTCATTTCATGGTTTCGGAGTGCCGCGACCCGCGGGTCGTCTGTATGGGACCGGCAGCAAGGCCGGAGGCGGCGCGCGATCACCTCTTTGTGCTCAACGCGAGCGGCGCTGTGATATTGTGATTGGGCGGTGGTATGGGCGGTGGTATGGGCGGTGGTATGGACTTGGGGTTCAAACGAAGTCACCAGCCCGGAACGAACCCAGTCATATGGGGGTGGAGGGTGTCAGGAGGGCTCTGCGGTCTTGGCGCAACGGCCCCCCTGCAACATTGTGTCTACCAATTTCCTATACCCCCCCGCACCAGCGCAATCCTCACTGGGGCCTTGCGAGGGCCGCCCGGACCTGGACTGGAAACCGAACGATGTGTGCCCCGATGGGGTCCCAGTGGGTCGTGTGTGTGGGTCGTGTGATAACGTTATGTTGCGAGGGCTGAGCGTTGCCGAAGCGGTTGCGATGGAGCACGAGCTGCTGGCTACAGTTCCATCACAAGTAATGGGCATGTCGTACTGCCGTACGTACTGTTCAGGAGGCGGCGGGCGCTCGCCGGCGGTCCCGTCCACGGTGGTCCGGCGGCTGGCGGTTGCGTCTGTGCTTGGCCACGTTGCACCCGTGATGTCAACCGTTGGTCGGTGACGGCACTAGTTGACAGACATGAGTTGTTGACACGAATTGTCTTGTAGGGCAGCACGAAAGGCGTACATGGTCCTGAGCTGAGTTCAGGTACCTGGGGCGTTGGTCGTCAGGGCCGACGGGCGACGGGCGAATCGCTGCGGCTGTGTCCCGCGAGTTCCTAGAGTCCGGGGCCGGACGACAAGGACTGTGGGTAGAGAAAAGACCCGCCCGACCCAGGTCTGTGGGTCTGGGTGAGGTTCGAATGGTGTGACTGGGCGCAATACATCCCGATGGCGAAAGTTGTGTCTGCGCATGAACTCCGCTTGTCGCCTGTAGCGCCTGTGGCACCAAGGATCAGGTCCTGTTTGATGGTATGGGGTTCGCCGTGGTGCTGTTCTGACTGTGGCGGCGTGCATACCGTATGTACGTGTGTTGAATGAGAAGCCCACCCTCCGTACGTGTGTGTGTGTGTGTCACTTGTCGGGTGGTCACATCGTTGCGTCGTTGTCATTCAGTGTTTCAGTCGCGTCCTGTCACCTGTCCTGTCCCGTCGTGTCCTGTCACGACATCAGCGCGGGAGAGGTCTGATTCCGAAGATAGCGACTGCGTCCTGGTGTGCGGGATGGAATGTACGGCACCACGCGCCGAGCAGCAACTTGAGGCAGTAAGTGCGGCGAGACCAGGCGTTCGTTCGGTTCAAGTGCGATTATGCGATTATGGGACATGTATTGTGTCGCGCGCACATATAGATGCATACGCGCGTGCGCTTAAGGGGGAAACCATTGTGTGGTTGTGTGTACGGGCGCGGGTACTCGGGTGTTGTCAGGAGCGTTTGAGGCCGCCGGTCGCGGCCGAAGACAACGAACACTGCACATTTAAAAACGACATGTACGGACATAGGCAAGGGGACGCCGCAGCCCGCGCAGAGTCCCTGCAGCCCGCTGCCTATCGAGCGTGTCCACAACCGTCAAGGTCGTTCGTTTGTGTTGGAAGGTCAAAGCCATAAGGTAAGCCATGGAGAGGTCTCCTATCCCAGATTTGCGCACGCGGTTTCGAGTGGGTGCGTGGTGAGGAGGCAACGGCTGTCACTGTCACCGATGACCCGCGGGGTCCACTGTAACATCATCAACATTACCAAAAAGAAGCCCAAACGAACCCAGAAGACGTTGCAAAAGGGAGGCGTGAGCTGGCAGCGCGCAGCAGAGCAGCGTCATCGACAGGCATCGACACCCCCACCCGCCGCAGCCCGCCGCATCCTGGGAACCCAAGCCGCCTTTCCATGGACACGCATCCGCTGAGCCGCAGCAGCCGGCACCAGAACAAACAAACGTGGGCACCGTACACCTTCTGTAAGGCAGCTACGGGACGTGGAAGGGAGACGCTCCACCGAGGCTCCCCCCGCCCGTTCGGACATGGCGCGCTCAAAACACACACACCATTGGCGGGCGCTGGCAAACGGTACGACAAGTCACGCCATAATTTCCTACGCTGCATGCGAAGCACCGGTCGCGCCATTGCTGCTGGAAACGCGACGCCGAAACGCCCACACTTCGTGTCGTGGTCCCCCATCCTAACCCCCTCAGCCTGTCCCTCAGCCTAACCCCCTCAGGCTCCCCATCAGCCAAACGCCCTCAGCCTAACCCCGTCAGCCAAACCCTATCAGCACACTCATTTTTACGTCCTCCCATGCTGGTCAAGACACATGCGTGAACCTGCCTGAATTCGCAACCAGTCACTATAATCAAACTCTAGGGCAAATGGTCAAGTAGAGCCGTAAGCAAAGCGCCCCTACGGATGGAAAGGAAAAAAATGTTTAGGCGGCGCAACACCATGTCCGTTGTTCAACGTGGGCCTCCGCATCCAGCACCCTAAAGCAACCACCGCCCCTAAGGCCCCCACCGCCCCGCTCAATGCCACCACCACCACCGCCGCCACCACTGCTGCTGGAGCTCCGCCCCCTCCGCCTCCTCCTCCCGCTGCAGCTGCCGCTCCGTCACACCGCCCTGCACATCCCCTCGCGCCGGCTGGAGCAGCTGTTGCTCCTGCTGCAGCTCCGGCAGCAGTTGCGCCTGTAGCCGTCGCTGCAGCTCCTCCCCTTGCGCCTGCAGCTGTTCCTCCACCCAGGCGCGAACCTCGGGGTCGCGCCGCCGCTCCGCCCGGACTCTCACCTCGTGCCAGTCCACGGGGCAGCCCTCCGCCACAAGCCACGTCAGCACCTCCAGGCTGCAGCCCTTGCCCCGGCTGCCCGCGCAGACGGCTCGGCTCAGCGTGCCGCCGCCAGCGTGGCCGTGGCCCCAGGGGCAGCCCAGCCGCCGCAGGGCACGCAGGGTGGCGAAGTCGCCGTTGCGGCCGGCGGCCACGTAGGCCTCGCCCTCGGTCTGCGGGGGCCGCGCAGAGCCGTGCACGGTGGCCGGCGGGAGGCAAGCCGCAGGTGGGTTGCTGGGGAGGTGGGCGCAGGTGGGTTGCTGGGGAGGTTGGCGCAGGGTTCTGCTGTGGTGAAGCCAAGACCTCAAGGTGAACCCAACGGCCATGAAATCTGGAAAGATCGTACAGACAGATTCCTTGGCAGGAATGGACAGGGGTGATGAGAGTCCGACCCTGCTGGTCTGGCAACAGCACGCGACCGGCTGTACAAACTGAACGCGAACCGATCACAGTTATGTACACGAGCGTTGGGGGTCTCATCTCTCATGCGGCGCGGCATCTGCACTGTGGCGCAATCCGGAAGGCGTGTCCATTCATGCATCCACATACATAAACTCGCAGTACGGGCGTCGGGTTCCTCGCTCAACATACACCCGCCAAGTACACCTGCCGTACGCCTGCCGTACGCCTGCCGCACGGTGTTCGGCAAGGCCTTGCGCGGGCTCTCACCCACCCACCTCCATGGGGCAGCCCTGCGCCACCAGCCACTCCAGCATCCCCACGTGCCCGACCTCCGACGCCGCCTTGAAGGCCCGCGCGTCCCAGGGCGCCCCCCGGCTCCTCAGCCACGCCACCAGCTGCGGGCTGCCCGACCTGACGCCCCACTCCATCAGCTCCGCGCCCGTCAGCGCCTGCCGCAGCGCCGCCGCCGCCTCCGGCCGCGCCTCCGGCCCCTCCAGCCACTGCAGCACGTGCAGGTGCCCGTGCCCCGCCACGATCTGCACCCCCTCCACGCCAATGTCCCACGCCGCGGCCGCCGCCAGTTCCTTCAGCACCCGCAAGTCGCCCTTGCGCAGGGCCTTGTACCAGAAGGTATGGGTCGCGCCGGTCAGCATGCCTTCCGAACGGAGGTACTGCAGCGCCGTCGGGGGGCCGTGGACGCCGACGGCGTGCAGGAGGACCCAGCACGGCAGGCCCAGCGCGTGCTGGAGCAGGTGCGCCAGCCGCTGCGCCCCGTCGGGGCGCTTGGAGAGGCCCTCGCCGCCGTCCAGCGGCAAGTCCGCCTTGCTCATGAGGAGGTCGCCGCTGCTGCAGAGGCGGCAGCCCACGGTCTCGAGCCAGTCGCACTTTGCGCGCCAGTCGGGCGCGGGGCCCAGCAGCGCGGCTGCGGCCAGGGCCGGCCCGAACAGCTCGGCGATGGCCTCCGCGGTGAGCTCGTCACCGAACAGCCGGGTGTGGTACAGGCGCTGCAGCGCCGGTAGGTCCAGGCCGTACGCCGCCGCGACGAAGATCCGTTGCGCGTAAACCGGGGAGAAGTTGTGGGCGAGCTGGAGTAACCGGTCGAAGAGCTCGACGTGGCCGCCGGCGGCAGCGCCGCACAGCGCATCCCGAAGCGCGGACGATGTGATCCGCTGCTCCCCTAGGAACTCCTCGAAGAGCTCGCTCCGTCCCGCGGCGGCGGCGGCCGCCAGCGCGCAATCCGCCACGTCGCGTCGGTTGTGGGTGCGCCGCAGCATCCAGCGCAACGTCGCTGCTCGGCCCGCAGCGGCCGCAGATTCAGCGGCCGCTTGGTCGTTGAGCGGGCAGCTCCTGGCGAGGAGCCACTCGCAGACGGGGACGGTTCCCGCGGCGTTGAATGTGTCCTCGGTCAGCGAGCAGCCGGCCGCCCGGGATGCGACCTCGAGGTTGGGGAGGTCGCCGGTTCTGGCGGTGAGGCCGAGTAGCTGGCGGCGCTGGTCCAGAGTGAGGTCGGCTGTGCTGGCTTCGGGCGCCCATCGGTGCGCAAAGGCGTGGTGCGGCACCGACTCCGAAAGCCGCACCGTCGTCCAGCCCTGGAGCACCTCCGCGATGGCCTTGCTGACCAGGCGCAGCGTGCATGCCACCTCGTTCAATTCTAGGAAAGAAGCGATGCGCTCTACGAGATCTGGTGATAGCGAATCCCAGCAGGCGTCTTGGGCGGCATCGACGCAACAGGCCATGGGGCTTGCATAGGAGTTTTCGATAGTTTGAGAGTTTATTGAGCTCCAAGGCTGTATATTATCCTGTGTGCCTCTACATTCCTAGGACCCGGTAGCGCACGAGTGGATGCGGTGGCGCGAGATGAATTTTTTTTATCATAACCTTTCCCCTAAATTTGAACATTGTTTGGCCAACCGATATGCCACGAAGTATATCTGTTCGCTTCCGACAGACTTTCGGAGACAATTCGGACGGAGATACGGCAGTGCAGCAGTGTCGTCAGCTTGCCGGGTCGCAACGCTTCGCAGTTGCTTAGACATGCATGTGCATGTGATGCTTCCTGAAATCGCTATTGCCAAGTCAAGATAAATTCTTCCATGGAAATAGTACCCCCTCGAGGTTGAGCTCGCTGCTGACCGCCCACTGTCACGACCAAACCTAACCACAAACCGCCACCGACGGCAGTTGGGGACTAGTCAGCTAGAGGCGCTCAGCTTAAGCGTAAGGGGCTGTTTGTCTCAGACTGTTGCGGTGAGACCGTTTGATGCCCAAGTTCTATCTATTTTGGCGAACCGGCGGGGTGCAGATCTACGTATCCGTATCTATCTGGGGCCCGTCGAGGGTCTGGAGTTAGGTTGCGGCCACGGATAAGGTATCAGTGCGCGCACTGAGCAAATCCATTATGTAGGGGATCAATGCGCGCACCGACTGGTGCGCGCACCGATACACTATTCACGGTCGCCCAAGCGTACCTGACAGCGTTGTGTTGTGTAAAGTCCACCGGTTTGGTGGCGTCAAAAGACACCGATTTGGAGACCTGCATACAGGGCCTGCACGTCACAGATGACGTGGCCTCATCCCGAATATCCTCGGGCGACAGGTTCGCGACCGTCCAGACGAAGTTCCAGAAGATCCGAAGAAGTCTCCAACCGGGTTGCCAGTAGTCAGCGCTAGGGAACAGTCCCAGCCATAGCCAGATGCTATGACCCCCGCCTAAGCACAGCGCATAGACTTCCGCAGACAGATGCGGCATTAATACAACAGAGGCCGACAGAACGTAGCTCAGGCGCTACTCGGCATACGAACAGCATGTCAGACAGTGGGCCTGTACATCGGGCAAGTCAGACTACGTTCAGTAGTAGTTTCGGACGTATCAGAAATATTACCAGAATTAGTATCAGACCAATTGTTATTAGATTTTATAGCAATATGAAATATTACAGAATTAGTGCGTATCAGATTACGAAGTATACAAAAACTATCCCACCCTCAGGATGCAGCGTCCCCGCTGCATGGAAGAGAGCCAGATTAGGCACGGCATAGAGCGGCAGCTATGACTTACCTGTACCGCTCAACTTACCTTAGCCGTGGCCCTTAACCGAGCTTCCTCCAGCAGGGGTTAGTTTCATATCAGGGGTAAAGTTCCGTGCAGGCTCCCAGCTATTGTGCTCAGAGGAATACCCAGCCCATTTGACAAGTAAGGTATTCGTGCACAGTACGCTTACGCCCGCTCTTGCCCACCCGTCGCGCTCGGTAATCCAGAATGCGCTCAACAGCATAGGTGGTTTGCTTGCCCTTAATCCAATCAACAGGCCCAGGCTCCGTCACAGGCGGAGTGTCAGCAGATTCAGGTTCAGGATCAGAACCACGGTACGGCCGGACCAGAGACACATGAAACGTGGGGTGAATGCGCATGTCAGATGGCAGCTGAAGCTCAACAGCAACAGATCTCACCATGCGTACGACAGGGTACGGACCCGCCCAACGTGGTAACAGCTTACGAGACCCTTCAGCCAGGGAACGCAGGTTCTTGCTTGGTGCTCAGCATGACCAACTGTCCCTTGCGGAAGGCGACGCCCCGCTTAGATTTGTTGTAGTAGTCAGCAGCCGTACGTTGCTGTGTGTGCAGCATCCAAGCAAGACCTGGCATCTGCTATCCGGGACACAAACGACTTGACAATTACAAGAACCTTAGCAGCAGGTACGTTTACATCCAACTCACGCCACACAGGCAGAGCCGGGTTGTAACCGTAGTTCAGGAAGAAAGGACTCTTGCCAGTCGAACGGTTCACAGCATTGTTAATAGCAACCTCAGCAGCAGTCAGATAGGTGTCCCAGGCAGATGGTGTACGGCCAGCAAAGTTACGGAGCATGTCGCCCAGCACGCGATTCACACGCTCAGTCTGGCCATCAGACTGTGGATGGTATGCGGTGGACAGATTCACACGCATCCCAACCAACATACCCAGCGCGGCCCAAAACTTACTCGCAAACTGAGTACCACGATCAGACACAACGCTCTTACTTTGGCACGCCGTGCAAGCGTACGACGTTATCAAAGAACAGTCGATCGTGCAGTGCGTGTCTTCAGCAGTGCAAGCAGTCGTGGTAGGGGCAAGATGCACCATCTTCGTCAAGCGATCAGCAAGGACGAGTACGGCGTCGTAACCCCCCTCAGTTTTGGGCAGCGAGACAACGAAGTCCAAGGAAACACTCTCCCATGGGGCATCCGGCACAGGCAGAGGCTGCAAACGCCCATGAGGCTTACCAGACAAGGACTTGTTGCGTTGACAGAGATCGCAGGACTGAACATAGTTCTCGACATCCTTGGCGAGCCGAGGCCACCAGAACTGGCGTCGGATCAGGTCCAGCAAACGGACGTAACCAGGATGCCCAGCCAGAGGACCTCCATGAAAATGGGAAAGGAGCTCGCGACGCAAAGAGTCATCGTTAGGAGCGACAACCTGCTTGTACGAACCCTCAGTACGGACCCAAAGACCGTTTTCGCCACGCAGATGTTCCGTATTGACTGGATCAGAGAACCATGGGTCAGTGACATACGCACGCTTCAGACGCGACACAAAGTCAGACGCGACAAAAGGTTGGCTCGCGGTAGACGGACGACGCGTGGCAACAGACAGAATGGCAGCATGCAAGGAAGGATGCCGACTGAGTGCATCAGCAATAATATTCATGGAGCCAGACAGATACTCCCAGTTGAAGTTGAACCGAGCCAGATACTCCATCCAGCGGGCCTGGCGGGCGACGATTCAAGGAGGGCACCCCTTGCAGGAAGGTCAGGGGCTTATGGTCAGTCTTGAGCACAAACGGTCGGCCCTCCAGGTAGCAGCGCCATTCCTTCAGAGCGTGCAAGACAGCAAGCAAGCAACTCCTGCTCACCCGTGGTGTAACGGGTCTCAGCAACAGAGGACTTCTTACTCGTGAACGCAATGGGTCGGCCTTCTTGCAACAACACGGCCCCAGTGCCATGCAGTGATGCGCATGCGTCGGTAACGACCTCAACGCGGAACGGTAACGAGTAATCAGGGAAGTGCAGGATGATGACATCAGCAACAGCACGCTTCAGGGTGTCGAACGCCTTCTGACACTCAGGGGTCCAGGCATCCGCCGAAGTGAAGGCACCCTTACGCGCCAGGTTCGTGAGCGGAGCCGCAATAACAGAATAACGCTCGATGAACTTACGGAAGTAGTTCGTCAGACCCAGAAACTTCCGCAGCTCTTGAAGGTTGGTAGGCGTCGGCCAGTCCCGCCGTACGACAGCAGATTTACGGGGATCCATGCGAACGCCATCCTTGGAGACGATGTGTCCCAACTCACTGCTGACCCGCGGGGTCCACTGTAACATCCTTAATAATTATGTCTTTACGTGCAAGTGCACTGGGCGAACCGAATTTTTCGTTTTTGCTCGGAGGACACTGTGTACCACCACTGTTTTCGAGATGAAGTGTGCGCGGTTGGCTCTCTCATCCGACATGTTGTACGAGCGGTGTTGGGACACGAGATGAGGAAGGGTTTGGTAGAGACAGGCAGCATCGAGGCTGGGGTTGCTTGATGCTCTCGCGACATGTCCGCTGGAAGTAGATCAGCTTCGGAGTTGATTTGTTGATGACGATGACTGGCTGGCGCTGAGGGCCCAGTGCCCCGCACATGTCAGCTGGAATTACTGCACGTCAAGAATTACATTTAAAAATCGAAGAGCAACGTTTGTGATGTGTGTTGCGGGGTGCCACCTACCTTCGATGGAAGGAGCGGACAGGAGTGCAACAATCCATCTTCTGCATAAGTACCGGCGGTCAATCAAGCCGGTAGGGTCAAGCTACACCACCTCACGTCCTCCAAGCCGGTACACAAACCGAAACCACCACCATTCTAGTCTTATAGACCGAGAACGCTTTCTCATGCATTTCAAGCCGCAAAATCGAGTCCCTCCATACGGTCATCACCGAAGGTGGTCAGCAACACGCACTATCCACCTACCGGCACACAACGCCTCTGGCATTGGGAAGCACGCAATTCACAAGGGGCCACTGGCACGTATGTATGTACGCGGTCCTCATTGTATACAACGAACCACTGCCCTTTTCCAACTCTTTGATGCGGTGCTAGCGCCGCAGTGCCGTACCACGACTCACCCACAGCCGTACGTGACACTTTACCGACGTACAATATCTGCACTATTATTCACAGCAGTTTGCACCGACACTGGACATGTGCGCTACACTGCTGCACCGATAGCATGTTTAGTTCAAGTGACAGGTAAGCGTTACATGGCCCCAACCCAGTGCTGGCCCCAACCCCAGGTGTGAACGGCGCCCTAGCCGCCTCCAGCTGGCCATGCGCCCAGGCAGGCAGCCCTGGATCTGTCCTGTGTCACAGCGGATGCACCAGCCAGGTAGGCGCACGTACCGATTGCGGCTCGAGTTTTGCTTGGCAGTGCCAAGCCGTTTGACGGAAGCCAGTAAATAAACGCGCGATCTCAAAACCTCAACTGGCTGGGTGGGGCTGCACAGCTGCCCAGCCTCACCCAGCCAGCAGCCCCGGATATACACAGTCACAGCAGCCCACCACCGCGCCTGCCATGCACACCCCCTGCGCACCCTGTTCAGCTGCTTTCATGAGCTGCTGCGGCTGCCACGTGCTGTTCTTAGATCCTACCTAGTGTTATCATCAGCTGCTGCTAGCTGTCCCCAACTGCTGCTGCTTCCGTGGGGCTGCTGCCGTCCGCCACCTTCCACAGCCGGGCGGTCTTGTCTGAGCTCCCGCTGGCGAGTGTCGTACCATCTGGGCTCCATGTCAGGCTGCACACCGCGCCTCCGTGGCCCTGCACCAACCGCCACAACCATACGGGGAGGGGCAGGTGGAGACGCAACCACGTGGCTCAAGCGGCTGCGCCGGGCCATGTGATTTAGTCATCAGCAGCGTCTCCCAGTACCGAATATCAACACGTCCTTTCCTGTGTCGTACGGTTCAGCCAGGCTGCCCCGCGGGTTCTTCGTGGGCGCCTTGGGCCCAATGCCTGCTGGGGTCCGGACCCATGAAAGAGATCCGCTAGGACCAGTGATGTGAGGACGTGCGCCACGCCCCTCGTGCCTCGTGGGCTGGTCCCTTGGCAGTTGTAGCTGATAGGGCACGTGACCGGACAGTACACCAACCGCGCTCAGGCACCAGCACACACACGACTCCCGGGCCTATCAGGACCTAGAGTCAGGCGTCCGCGTACATGCCGTACAAAACACCAGCCGTACATGCCGTACCTTCAGTGTCCCAGTGCAAGTGCAGCTGGCCACGTCCCAAAGCCGTACAGTCTCGTCCCAGCTGGCACTCGCAAGCAGCCTACCGTCGGGCCTCCAGGCCAGGCTGACCACGGAAATCCTGTGGCCCTGTGACATCACACATGTAGGTAAGAGCTGGAACTCGGCAGCCCGGGCTGCAACTTTTCAGAACGATGCCATGTATGACTTGGAAACCACGGAATGACTGTGTACTAGATATGAGTGAGTTCATGATCGGTCACGGAGGCAGACCTGTGGCCATCACCAACGACCAAGCAACCAAGGACTACTGCGTAGCCTTGTACATCATCATACACCGCACCCCGTACATACACCGTACAAACCGTTCTGAATGGTGACTACCGTACCAGGGGGGGGGTAGGGAAGTTATTTCCTGAACACATCCTATGAAGTTGTTTTTGGACCCCCCAAACCGACCGACCGACCCTGCCGTACGGTTCCGGAGCAGAAGTCTGCCGTACATCCTCAAATCTTCACCAAATCGAACCGGAAAAACGCCTGTTGGCTCCTATATGCATTTTCTATTTATTCCAATTAATATAGGAGCGAACGCACGCATCGCAACTTGTCGTCAGTGGCGCCACACACCCTCGGCCCATCCCCATCCGGAGGCGGGCAATAAACGCACGTTCTCGCAGGTTTTCCGCACCGCATTAAATACTTCATCGGCGTGGCCATGGCGTGACCGTTGCGCAGTGCACAGAGGCCAAGTTAAGTGTCTGTACGTCAGGACGCATGCCCTTAACCCCAACCCTACAAAAGCAAAGTCTTGGCCCGACCAGGGCCTGAATCTCGTTCATTGGGAATGCGTTCAGAGTACCGTTGAAGCAAAACGCCTTGATGTCCGGGCAGGCGGGGCCTGGGAACCTTGCCTCTCCGAAGTCAGCGTGCGCTTCTACACGCCGTGAACCCTGGCCCGGCCCCCACGGCTCCCACGCCCGCCGCGGACCCTGCCTCGGCTACCCCTGCCACGCCTTCCCCTGGCTTGACCATGCGGCTCATCTGCCCCAGAATCGGGCGGTGCAGCTGGCCCAGCGGCCGGCTCGTTGGCGGGCTCAGCACCCGGCTCGGTGGCATTGGCACCTTCCCCGGCATCCTGGCCAGCACTGCCGTCACCCCCAATCAGCTTTGCCCAAAACTTTGAAGCGGCCCCCCCCAGAACATTGGCCCCGCGTTTGAGCTCGGCTATCCGGCGAAAATGCGTTTCGCCTGGACGCGGTCCTGCTGTAGCGACCTTTTCTGCTTGCAATCTATGCTGTTGAAGTGCGCGGCCCACTTGTGAGAAGGGGTGTTCGCAGGAAGACACTTGCCGCAGCCCTCCCGACATGGAACTAGTTGAGTAGTCTTTGCGGCACTTCCAGATGCATCATTTTTGTCTTCTATATTGTCACGATCTCGTTTGCGCAGCTGGGGCTCGTCAGCATTCATCTTTGCGGGGATGGGCTATCGCCATAGGGATGCCTCAGGTAAGGTGACCGACGCATTAAGTCTATGACTTGTCTGAATAGCGCAAATGAAAGAGCTCAATGAGAGGAATCGTTTCATCTAATTTTCAGCTCAAAACTCGCAACATGGAAGAAGTTTCAGAAGGGTCCTCCGAAACCTCCCAGACCCCCGACCCCGACCGACCGACCGCTGCCGTACGCCAAACTTTGGAGAAGCCGTACGTATTATTCCCTGAGCCAATCCAAGTAATTTTTTAATATTATTAAAGGCCTTAATTAGTACAAAGTAAGTCAGGATATGCTCAGTTATTCTGCTTTCTACCCCCCCCCCTGACCGTACCATCAAAAGTTAAACCCCTCAGTGCCGTACCTCCAACAACCCGGTACACTGGCGGGTCGTCGTGCTCCATAACCGCACGGTCTTATCAAAGCTCCCGCTGGCCAGCGTCCCGCCGGCGGGGCTCCAGACCACACTTGTCACACAGCTCCGGTGACCCTGCCATGGTGTACGGAGTACGGAGTACGGAGTACAGCGTCAGATGATCAAGCCTGTCCCGCACCCGGGAGGGAGTCACCCGGCGGCCGTGAATAACCTCTGGGTCCGCCACCCGAAGCCGGCACACGGCCATTCGAAGCATGCCCAGGTAGGATTACCATAACACCTCCCGCATGGAAGTTCATTTGGGATTATTGATCCGCAAGTCCCCTCCTTTGTGTCCTCGCTGAGGGGTACACACCGCGGCGTTGATTGACTGGTACACGCAGCAGCACTGGCAGGCCTCGCCAGCCCTGCTGACTCATTCAAAACGTGCAGCCAGCAGAGACACGAGGCACGCACGCCGGGTGAGGCCATGAAGCAGCGCCTGGTCACCCACCTCGAGGACGCCCGTGCACTCGCCGCTGGCCGCATCCCAGGTCCGGACGGTCTTGTCGTCAGATCCACTCGCAACCATGTCGCCGTCCGGGCTCCAGGCGACGGCCCGAACCTCGCCCTCGTGGCCCTGTACGTGTTAAGGTGTAGGGTGTTGGCGTTGTTGAGGTGTAGGGTGTTGGCGTTGTTGAGGTGTAGGGTGTGGGCGTTGTTGAGGTGTAGGGTGTTGGTTGGCATTGTTGAGTTGTAGGGTGTTGGCGGTGTACAGAGGCTGATGTGCGCTGCGTGCAGCCCATACCGGGATGCAGCTGCGGACTGCAACACCCCAGGAGGCCTAACCGCACCATGAACTGAATGAACAGTGCGCAAGAGTAGTACGGTCTTGGACGGCACGATACCACCCCTTCCTTACCCCTGGGTTCGGATTTTCCGATTCAGCCCAAAACCTTGACTTTCTTTCGGCATGCTGGAGATCTTCAAGATTTCAGCCGCGTGCTCGTTGTGCCCGTGCCTTCGTTTGGCCTAGCGTGCGTGTGTCCATCCCCGGTTAATAGAGCTGTGTGAAGAACCGATTTCGTGGCGATGCCGACATGCCATCTTCCGACTCTGTTTGAGTGCAAACTGAACCTTGCTCCACGAATGACAGTTACCTCGAGCCTCCGGACACACTGTCGGCTGGCCTCATCCCAGAGCCGCACGGTCTTGTCGGCGCCGCTGGTCGCCAGCCACCGGCCGTCAGGCCGCCAGCACACACCGTAAATCGCACCGCCGCCACCCTCGTCCTGCAGGCCCGTACACATCCAAATGCCGTGCACGGCGCGCAATGGTGTGCGGGAACGAATCGATGCGGGCGGCACGGGGGCTGACAGAGCCAGCGGGGAATGATGAAGAACAAAACCCTAGATAGGTACCGTACATCCATCCCCATACAACCTCGTCCACGTCGTTACATCTGGCTGCGACTCCAACCCGTTTTAATTTCGCGGTGTTCCTGCGCACACACGCGCCTCAAGTCATTCCCTGGACATGCCTGCAAGTGAATCCGTCGATCGGCAGCGAAACGGGGACTGTCCCAAAGTCTCCCTCCCAGCTCCCGCCGGCGGGTGTCGCCCGGTATGTTTCGAATGAAACCCGCCCGCCCGCCCGCCCGGTGTGTGTGTGAAGCAACACGAGTATGAACCTGGAGTGTGCCGCTGCAGCGCGCGCCGTCGCTGGAGACGGTCCAGAGCCGGACGCTGGGCCCAGGCGCGGCTCCGCCGCCGCAGCTGGTCGCCAGCGCACCGCCGTCTGTGCGCCAGGAGACACCGACCACCGGGCCCTCGTGCCTCTGCACCACAGCACAGCACAGCACAGCACAGCACAGCACAGCACAGCACAGCACAGCACATCATGCAGCTGGTCACACAGCCGACGATGAAGTCGAGATGCCGACGATGAAGCCGGTTGGTGGCTCTGTACCGTAAGGACGCAGCTGGATCCATGTTGCGCCGTACAGGGGCAATGTATGGATGAAACCCCCTCGTCATGAATTGGTACCGATGCGTGGCAGGTGGTACACAAATCGACAAATGTAGTAGGTAGTACACAAACAAGGCGCTTTCATCTGATGAGCTCACCCACCTCGAGGACGCCCGTGCACTCGCCGCTGGCCACGTCCCAGGTCCGGACGGTCTTGTCGTCGGCTCCGCTGACCAGCGTCCGGCCGTCGGGGCTCCAGGCCACGGCGCGGACCCCGGCCTCGTGGCCCTGTATTTGTGGATGGGCACATGCACGATGGATCGATTGGACCACACACGGAACCATAAACGCGTACAGCCACCTCACTCATACACCACGTTTGAGTGGATGGGGGCACAGGGCAAATAGGAAGATTGGCAGCAGTAGCTAGCGGGCCGGTGGCAGCAGTAGCTAGCGGGCCGGTGGCAGCAGCAGCAGCAGCGGGCCAGTGGCAGCAGCAGCAGCGGGCCAGTGGCAGTAGCGGACTAGCGGAACCAGACCGGCGCACCTCCACTGCGTCCGCAGACCGGCAATGGCCCGTGTCCCAAACGCGAACCGTCCTGTCGTAGCTGCCGCTGACCAGCGTCTTGCCGCCGGGGCCCCAGCACACCACCTTGACGTGCGCACCGTGACCCTGTACGACACATACACGTTCACATACACATACACACACGCATGAAGCGAGACTGGTTTGGGACGGGCGGGTTTCCTTGCTCAACGCATACAGGATCAAGCAAGCTCCGTCGCTCCGGGCGCGCCAATACGCCTCGTCGCTCTCAAGTTCCCGACGCGGCTCGGCAAACGCATTCCGAGCTGTAACAGGACCCCCTGTGTCCTTGGCACCGATGGTCGAGGTCGGATGCGGTTGAACGCGGCCCGTACATTTCGAAGCACGTGGGGTGGGCAAACGCACAAAACGCCGTCCTTAAGGTCCAGTCGAACGAATTTGGGCCCTGGCAGGAACAGGCACCCAAGTTTGGTGGTCAGGACAGAGTCCCAGAGTCACTGCACGCCCGCCACTTGTATGTGCGCGTGCCATCGACTGGAGGGTGCGAACTGCGAATGGAGGGATGGACCCGCATGCATCCAGCCCACACTAACGTCACGTGCCTGCAGCGTGAAGGCGCAGGTCCCCGCAGCAACGTCCCACAGCCGGACGGTCTTGTCCCAGCTCGCACTCGCGAGCGTCCTGCCGTCGGCGCTCCAGCATACGGAGCTCACGCGGTCCTTGTGGCCCTGCGGGCGGGCGGGCGGGCGGGCGAGGATGTGGAGGCGGGACGGCACAGCAGGTGGGTGGGTGCAAGCAGGTTCAGGCGGGTGCTCTCCGAAGCGGTGTGTCCGTCCGCCGTGGGCTCCAATCGTTCCACAGCCATTGTTTGGGTTTCCGGGGGCGACGCCATTTCCCGGATGCGGTTGCAACAATTGCCTGTGCTACGTGATCGTTCCCTCAATTATCGAGTTGCGTGGCCGGTGGCCCCCTGCGTGGCCCCGCCCCTGCGTGACAGCGCTACGCCGGCAGGCGGGGCTGGATGGTAAATGCCCCCAGGGACGGGTCGACTGGTCCGATCTGCTCACAGTGAACTTCCGCGGGGTTGGGGTGGGTTCGCCTGCCGTCGCGCGTACAAAACACAGGGTAAGTGGGGCGTATCTCTACCTACCTACCTACCGCCGCATGGACCCCGCCGCTGCGGAACGACGGCGCGTCCTGACTGGCACTGGGACCGACCCGCCGGTCGATTGGGCGTTACGAAGCGACCGGCAGACAATATACGTACTACGTACGGAAACGACCGGCAGACATTGTACTTACGGCGCCATGCTACCTACCGGTGTAACCGTGCAACGCAGATCACGCAGGTAGGCGAGACCCCGCCTGCCGGGGAGGAGGAGACAGACCCAGCAGCAGTTACCCGTTGTGCAAGTTGCGGTTCATCACCCACCTCGAGGACGCCCGTGCACTCGCCGCTGGCCACGTCCCAGGTCCGGACGGTCTTGTCGTCGGCGCCGCTGACCAGCGTCCGGCCGTCGGGGCTCCAGGCCACGGCGCGGACCCCGGCCTCGTGGCCCTGTATGTGTGGATGGGCACATGCACGATGGATCGATTGGACCACACACGGAACCTGTGCCACGTGTGTGTGCCCACGTGCGCACATGCACGGAAGGAGGCACGGCACGGCACGGCACGGCACGGCACGGCACCGCAGGCGGAGATAGAAGTGGCTTAGGTGGAGCCCGCAGCAGCAGTGCCGCGAACGGCCTCCAATGCCAGGGTGCCCTACTAGGTAGGTGCCCTACCCGAAGCGAGCGGCGGCGGGGCCGCCGGCCGTCAAAACAGTGGAACAGGCACGCACCTTGCCGGCGGCTACCGACCGCCTCCAGCCACCGAGTCCGCACTCCACAGCCGCAGTCGACGGATCGCCACAGCTTTGCTTTGCTGTGCGCATGCACCGCTGCCCTACGCACGGATACCTACGCCCTACGCACACACACACATACACACTTACCCGTGCATTTCCGTGCACCATTATACATGTGGTAAGCTATACTAGCGAGAGTAGTCCCGCCGCCCGAACCACCCCATATACCACCCCAAACACCATCATATGTATGTACCTAGCTAGGGCGCAACTACTTGCGACGGGCACCCGTATGTGCCGTACACGTACCTCCAAGACGACAGCCAGCTCTCCACTCGCCGCGTTCCAGATGCGGACGTGCTCATCCAGGCTCGCAGTCGCCAGCCGCTCGCCGTCGGGGCTCCAACACACACTCCGCACGCCTCCACCCGAACTCTGCCGCGGGCGAGCGAATGCGCACGCACATGGCACCAAGGTCCATTCGCCCAGTCTGGCTGTCTGTCATGTGGGCTGAGGGTCTTGTCTGTTGGGTTCATTGTTTGAGGAGTGCAAGCACTCAAACAAAGCGCTCTGGCCACGTTTCGAATACTCTGGCCGTTTCTGTTCCATAAGCCGTTTCTGTTCCATAAACAGATAATACTGTGGCAGCTAGCTAACGCGCTCTACCTGACGACATGCAAGTGCGTGACACAAAACCATAACCACTGCTGCGTGTTGTTGGTTGCACACTGATTGGGACATGGGTAGGTAGTGGAGAAGGCATGAACGAATCCGGCGGGATAACCCACATAGCTAGATCATTCTGCTGCCCGTGCCCAGCCACGCACCTCCATCGAGGCGGTGCAGCGTCCGCAGCCGTCGGCGGCCACCTCCCAGAGCCGGATGGTGTCGTCGAAGCTGGCACTCGCGAGGACACGCCCGTCGGGCCTCCAGGCCAGGCTGCTCACGCACGTGGCATGACCCTTGGGTCGCCACCAAGAGTGAAAGAAATACGGTACATACGGTACGGTACGGTAGGAGGCGAGCCGGCGTCAGGAGGTGGGAGATAGATAGGTGGCAGGGGGCAGATTACGAGATATGGATGGATGGGGCAATCAAGGATGAATGTGTATGCCGGGTGGAATTGTGGTCATCTGTAGACGCAAGACCCGCACCCACCAGCCTTGCTTGTGTTGTATGTGAGCTGTCGTCATCTCAACAACACCCCGGGGACATGCAAGTTGGACCGGAGCACGCAGCGGGTCATCTATGCACAGCCCGTGCAACGGTGCAAGTAGGTAGGTAGCTCAGTTGCAAGACAACAGTAGTTTCGCAGCAGCATCCTTGTGCGTTGGGGAAGACCCTCCCTGCCTCATTCAGTATTCAGTACTTGTCGCCGAGCTGCATGCATGCTTGTCTTGGGCCTTTTCCTCTTTCAGCCCTGCAGCCCTCCTCACCCACCCACCCACCTCCAGCATGTCGGTGCACAGCCCGCTGGCCGCGTCCCACAGCCGGATGATGCTGTCCTCGCAGCCGCTGGCGAGCGTCCGCCCGTCCGGGCTCCACGCCAGGCTGGCCACCGAGAAGGCGTGGCCCTGACCAGCATAAGCAACAGTAGCAATGGCAGCAACGGCATGCAGGATCATGCAGCCGCAGCCGCAGCAGCATGATACACACACACGCACGAGGCCCCCACAAAAACAAGCCCACGAGATAGCGCCCTCCGACACGCAGGTGCGACCCCCACAAACACGCCCACGAGATAGCGCCCTCCGACAGGCAGGTGCGACCCCCACAAACACGCCCACGAGATAGCGCCCTCCGACACGTGCGACCCCCACAAACACGCCCACGAGATCGCGCCCTCCGACAGGCAGGTGCGACCCCCACAAACACGTGCGGCCCTACTTCCCCCCCGCGGCACAACCTACCCGCCTCCCTGGATGGACGAGTCGTGATGCAGCAGCGCAGCGGCGGCCCCCACGCATGGCGTACACATCCCGTACGCACCTCCAGCGTGCCGATGCACTGCGCGCTGGCCACGTCCCAGATACAGACAGTGTTGTCGTCGCCACCGCTCGCAAACGTGTTGCCGTCCGGGCTCCAGGCGACGGCGCGGACCCCGGCCTCGTGGCCCTGTTGGCACCGCGCGCCGGGTGCACACACATGCAATGGAACACCCGGTCGGGACACACAAAGGCCCGCGCACCTTGTAACGGTTACATTACACATACCACTCCCGTCCATTGCTCAACGCACCGAAACCCCAGGACGACCGTCGGATGATCAACACCTGTATGTATGACAGGTCGGTGAGAGTACGTCCGTTCTCGTGCGTGTGGTTCTTCAACAACTAGCAGCTCTTTGCTTGCTTGTCTTGCACAACGGCGGTGGCGCGGTTGCCTAAGTTCGCCGCCGCTACGTTTTGGCGTGGTTTGTTCCTGCAGGTTGCTTGTCTGGCAAGTATGCCAATTCCTGGGCTGGGTTGGGGCGGGTTATCTTTTAGAACACACACAGCAGCGAGCAGGTCTGGGTCGGGCGGGCGGGTTGCAATTCTAAACACACGTACACGTACACACATCAGGCGGGCGGGCGGGTTTCATTACTAGGCACACACATCAGGTGCGGTGGTTCAGGCGGCTTTCTTCCTCCTCCTCGCCGAACAAACGTTACCCAAGCAAACGACCGGTCACACGTCGGCCCCACTGTGTCACGTCTTCCTAAAGGCGTCGGTCGAGATCACCATCCATCGCCCAAAGGTTCGCCATCACGCTCAGCCGCAAGTTACCCCCTCAGGGTACCTTACATCTCACCTTGAGGGTCATTCTGAGGGGCGTCCAGTGCGACGGGCCGCCAAGCACGTCATGGATCCGCCAGCCTTGGGCTGGGGCCGGCGCGGCCCGCAGGCGTTCTCTCGCCAGCCTGAACGCGGCCGTTCGCACCGGGCAGCCCAGCAAGCAGACTGCCACGTCAATCGCCGACGACGTGCCGCCGGTCTCGACGAGCTCGTGCTGCCGCGCGAGCAGCCCCCTCTGGAGGTCCGCCAGGCACGTGGTCGTGCTGCTGGCATCAGCTTCCGGCAGCTTCTGCATGTCGCGCAGCAGCAGGTGGCCGTAGCCACGGGAGAAGACCGCGGCGAGGAACTCGAAACGCTGCAGCAGAGCCCCCAGGCGGCCGCCATCGCCGCAGGCGACGAGGTGCCGTACAGTGTACTTCAATGTGTACGATGGGAGGTTCTCGCTGACGCAGCTGCAGTCCTGGATGCTGGAGAGGAGTCGGTCGGCGAGCAGCCGGTGGCCGTGTACGACGTCCGCCACGGACAGGAACCCCGATGGGGACGGGGAAGGGGAGGAAGACGAGGACGGGGACTGTCGCTGCTGGCCTTCATCGGGTGCCGCCACCAGCGTCGATCCGCCGCTGACGAGCCAGTCCGCAAGGGACTTGTGTATGAAGTACAGTCGGTGCTCGTCCAAGTAGAAAATGGTGCCGTACCCGGGCAGCGACTCGAGCGTCTTCCGCAAGCCCAGTGACTGAATCAGGGACAGGGCCAACGGCTCCTGTGCCGCCAACACAACCGACAAGAGCTTCCGTACAGCGCCACGGAACGAATCACCACTAGCGGTCGCTGCAGCTGTAGCTGTAGCGCCTTGCGCCGTTGGCTGTAGCGCCCGCCGGAAAACCTGCTCGTACGCCCAGTACAGGTCGTCCAGCTGCGGGTCACCGCTGCGCGCGGCCCGCCGCGCCACGGCGAGGCTCTCCAGGCCGCACGCTTTCACGACCGTGTCGTACACGAGGACACGTCCAGCTGTACGACCGACACCGCCGCCACGCGGTTGAGGTGACGGTGGTGACGGTGATGATGATGACGACGATGGCTCCACTGACAACGCCGGCAGGGGGCCGCAGGTCAAACCTCCGCTGCTTCCGGCCATCAGGTCTGCGGGCGTGATCACACGGACTTGCTCCTGACCGAAAGCGCGCCGGAGGGAGTCCAGGATGCGACCGTTCACGGCGTCCGGCCGCGTTGTGACGATGAAGCGCACGCAGGGCGGTAGGTCCTTGAGGTGCCGTACCAGCAGCTGGAAGACCTTGTTACCCAACGGCACGACCGATGATCCCGCCCGCGTCATCGGCCCGCGGCGGCTGCCGCTGCTGTCGCCGCTGCTGCCGCTGCTGTCCTTGTTCCCGTAGCTGTGTTCGCCGGCTGCTTGTGGTGGCGGTGCGGGCGACGGCTGTGATGGTGGGGGCGGCGGATCGGCCTCATCTACGGCATCCAGGAGTACGACAATTTGTCGGACGCCCTCCGTCGCCGCTTGCGCGCCTTTGCCCCGTGTCGTCGCCACGAGCCGTTGGATGGGTTTCAGGAGCAGGTCTTCGGCGGCCGTCGCCACGTCCGCGAATCGCTGGGGGTCCCGCTCAGCGTCGACGATGTACGGACTCAGGTCAATCTGTTGCCGTACCCTGGAACGGGTCATCGATGCGGGCAGCAGGCAGGTGGGCAGCGTGTTACGTGTGGGTGCGGAGATCTCCGCCGCACGTGGTGTGGTGTGGTGTCCTTAGGTCCTGGGCGGGCTTGGTTGTCCTTTCATGAAACCCCCCAAATGCATCAGACGACGTGGCGTACGTGCGTCACATTGTGCACGTTCGGGAGATCTAGCACCGCCGATGAAGCGCACCGATCCGAGTGCCCCCAGACAGTCCGTGTGATTAGAGAAGAGAGCCCGTGTGAGTAACCCCGGGCTGCCTGTTACGGAAACAACCACTGATAACGGAAGCAACCCCTAACCCTTCCATTCCCTTCCTCCCCCTTTATTCATGCATTCATTCATCCATCCCAACCCGTCACGCCTCTCATGCGGCCGTGCACGTGCGCGGCCCACGTCCCCTGGCCGGCCCGCTTCCGGGGATCTGGACTTCTTCCCATCATCAATCGTGTTCCCCCATTTCATCACCACCACCATCACAAAAACACAGTCGCACCGATCGGCCAGCTGGAAGGCGAGGCTCTGCACCGCGCTGCGCGCGTCCAGTCGCCGCTGGTCGCTGTACTTGACGAAATGGTAGGCCAGCACCAGCCCCTCCACGGTCTTGATCAGGTCCGTGTTGGCGCACAGCGCCGCCGACACCGTGGACTTGCCCTCGCCCGGCCCTGCCATCAAGCACAGCACCCGCGGCGGTGGCTGCTGATGCTGCTGCTGCGGCGGCGGCGAGGGCACGGCCGGCGCTGCGGTTGCCGGCCCCGCAGCCAGCCCCGGCGCCTGCAGCCAGGCCCTCACGGGTTGCCAGTCCCACACCGTGCCCGCGCTCCGCTCCAGCAGTCGCCGCAGGTCAGATTTGTACGACAGCGGCTGCAGCAGGAGCATCCACTTCAGGCGGCTGTTGAATCCGACCACGCCGCCCGGCTCACGTCCGATCCTGCCCAAGATCATCTCCTTGTCTTTCTGCGAGGCGCACTGCGCTTTGGAGATGTCCAGGCCGTGGACAAGCGCCAGCCGCTCCACCAAGCTGAGCGGCATCATCAGGCCGTCCGTACCGTAGTACTGCAGCGTGGCCGCCCACTCGTACACGCACCAGGCCCGGCTGGCGGGTTTGCCGGGCTCGCCGGCGGAGCCCATCACGACCAGGGTGCCGTACTTGGCGGCTTGTACGACATCCTGGATGGCGGCGACATCCTCCGCGTTCTGCCGGGTGCCGTCGTGCTGCTCGGATGGATGGACAGCGGGGGTCAGCGAACGGGTGCGCACGACACGGGTCGCAAGTGAATACCCAGGTGCTGTCGAGCTCTTGCGAGTAAGACATGATTGCGGTTCCTTGCGGTATCATGTCCCCGCAGTCGGTTTCAGCGCTAGCCACGCAGCATGGGCGCCGGCGGGGTTGCGCCGACGTCGGAGTGGATGGTCGACTGGGACGTGCGGACAAACCTCCGCAGATTTGGCCACAGGATGTGCGCAGCGCCGCGCAGTGGAAGGCGACGTGCGTGGGCGCGGGCGCGTGGAGCCGCACCAGCACCTGCACCCGGTGTACAGCCCCGGGCCTCCCCACCTGCCCCCGCCCCAATTCACAAGACGTATTACGTATCCCAGTGCCCGTCCGGCAACAACCCCATCCATCTTCAGAAGCCCAGATGGGCGCTATCCCATCCTCCAACCACACTCGACATGCCGTGACAGCAGCCGACCTATATCGGCCGTGACAGCAGCCGACCTACACATGCAGCAGCTGACCTGGTTGACCGCGAAGATGTCCAGCCACACCCGCGTGTCCTCCGCCGCGTCCACCAGGAAGCCCTCGATGCTCTGAACCAGCCCCGCGAAACTGTTGGCCCACGCGTGGCTGATGAAGTAATCAGGCGGACCCACATCACCGGGATCCACGAGCTCCCCGACGTCGACCAGCCGCCGCAGGCTCGCTTCGCCGCCTAGCTGATGCTCGTCCCGCGTGACCCGTACGACCCAGGACTTCAGATCGTACATGTTGAGTTTGGAGAACGGCTTGCCGGCCAGGAAGGCGCACCGGGTGTCGTCTAGCTGCAGGTGGGCCACCAACCGCCGCAGCCCACGGAGGCTTATGGCTTTTGAGACGACCGTGGCGGCACGCGGTCGGGTGCGGCCGTTGCTGCTTTCGCAGCGGCTGCAGCTGCTTCCGCTACTGTCGCGGCGGCTGCTGCTGCGTGCGGCGACGACAGCCTTGTGGAGGTGTGCCTTGCCACCGCCGCTGCCAGAGGAAACGTTACCGGCGGCGGGGCTTCGCGGGCTGAGGTCCGTTGCGCCTGTCTCCTGTCCTTGCTGTGGTTGCTGTTGCTGCGGTTGCTGTTGTTGTTTCCGTTGCTGTTCTTCCCGTTGTTGCTGTTGCTGCGGTTGCTGTTGTTGTTTCTCTTGCTGTTGCGGCTGTTGTTGTTGAAGCTGCGACCGCGTCACGACGGCGGCCGCGTGGGCACTGCTCCCGCACCCCATGGCAAGCTGACTTCCACAGCGCACCCCAGCGCGCGGAACCAACGAGGAGGGTTACCAGCAGTTTAACTTCGCCATGTAGCTGTCTTGTGATTGCTCTTCGCCACCGGACACGGCCTCACGCAGTGAGTACGGTACTACAGCTGCGGCGGGCAGCGGCGACCAGCGGGCACCCGTACAAACCCGATTGCGTTATGTCATCGCAGGGCATGGCAATTTGCGCAAATTCTAGGGTGCTGTATCTCCAGTAATTACTGCTATAGGGTGGCTGTATAGAAGGAATTACAGCGGCCGTAGGCCGCTGGACTTTTTTTAGAAAATTTCACGAATTTGAGTCGCCGAAACCTTCATTTTCATACTCAAATTCATCCTTCTTACTCTAATTACTGAATCTTGCAGCCTAACCAAATAGCATATATTGAGCCTAAACAGAGGTTGTAGGCGACCGCGAGGTCACCATTGAAAACAGAGTTAAATTACGTGCACGCGGAGATCTTTTGTATCATTAGGGTGCCCAGGCGGAGGCATAGACCATTCGGGATCCAAAATACAGACATCTTGACTTTAGGGGAGAAAGAGAAACGCCACATACAAGAACTTAGCTGCTTTTGACAGCGGGTATTAGCAACATTAGTGAAACGCAATGCTCTTCGTCAAATGTTATCATCTGTCAGCGGGGCTTGGATAAAAACCCACAAAAGCTTTACTTCTGAAAAACGATGTGAAGCGTCCACATGAATGATGGATCAGTCGTTTTTTGTGGTTTGTGGCAGAAACTATGCAGTGCGAAACGCGTTGCCAGTCGTTGCAGTCGTTGTCGGTGACGGGTTCGTGGTCTCAGGCCCTGGCAAGCGGTCTCAAGGGCCTGAGACCCCCTGGCACGGCCTTATACCGCGTGTCAACTCCTTAGACCGCACCCCAGGGCCTGAGACCCCCTGCCACGGCCTAATACCTCGTGTCAGCTCCTGAGACCGCACCTCAGGGCCTGAGACCCCCTGCCACGGCCTAATACCGCGTGTCAGCTCCTGAGACCGCACCCCAGGGCCTGAGACCCCCTGGCACGGCCTAATACCGCGTGTCAGCTCCTGAGACCGCGCACCAGGGCCTGAGACCCCCTGGCACGGCCTAATACCGCGTGTCAGCTCCTGAGACCGCACCCCAGGGCCTGAGACCCCCTGGCACGGCCTAATACCGCGTGTCAGCTCCTGAGACCGCACCCCAGGGCCTGAGACCCCCTGCCACGGCCTAATACCGCGTGTCAGCTCCTGAGACCGCACCCCAGGGCCTGAGACCCCCTGGCACGGCCTAATACCGCGTGTCAGCTCCTGAGACCGCACCCCAGGGCCTGAGACCCCCTGCCACGGCCTAATACCGCGTGTCAGCTCCTGAGACCGCACCTCAGGGCCTGAGACCCCCTGCCACGGCCTCTTACCGAGTGTCAGCTCCTTAGACCGCACCCCAGGGCCTGAGACCCCCTGCCACGGCCTAATACCGCGTGTCAGCTCCTGAGACCGCACCTCAGGGCCTGAGACCCCCTGGCACGGCCTTATACCGCGTGTCAGCTCCTGAGACCGCGCACCAGGGCCTGAGACCCCCTGGCACGGCCTAATACCGCGTGTCAGCTCCTGAGACCGCACCCCAGGGCCTGAGACCCCCTGCCACGGCCTAATACCTCGTGTCAGCTCCTGAGACCGCACCTCAGGGCCTGAGACCCCCTGCCACGGCCTAATACCGCGTGTCAGCTCCTGAGACCGCACCCCAGGGCCTGAGACCCCCTGGCACGGCCTTATACCGCGTGTCAGCTCCTGAGACCGCACCCCAGGGCCTGAGACCCCCTGCCACGGCCTAATACCGCGTGTCAGCTCCTGAGACCGCACCTCAGGGCCTGAGACCCCCTGCCACGGCCTCTTACCGAGTGTCAGCTCCTGAGACCGCACCCCAGGGCCTGAGACCCCCTGGCACGGCCTAATACCGCGTGTCAGCTCCTTAGACCGCACCCCAGGGCCTGAGACCCCCTGCCACGGCCTAATACCGCGTGTCAGCTCCTGAGACCGCACCTCAGGGCCTGAGACCCCCTGCCACGGCCTCTTACCGAGTGTCAGCTCCTGAGACCGCACCCCAGGGCCTGAGACCCCCTGGCACGGCCTAATACCGCGTGTCAGCTCCTTAGACCGCACCCAAGGGCCTGAGACCCCCTGCCACGGCCTAATACCGCGTGTCAGCTCCTGAGACTGCACCTCAGGGCCTGAGACCCCCTGCCACGGCCTCTTACCGAGTGTCAGCTCCTGAGACCGCACCCCAGGGCCTGACACGAGGTCTCAGGCCCTGGCACGCGGTCTCAGGCCCTGGCACGCGGTCTCAGGCCCTGGCATGCGATCTCACAAGCAACGGGGATGACGATGGGCAGACCAGGGGAGAGCGGCGAGAGCCACCGTTGGGTAATGTGTCTGGGCCCCACTGGGGCTGTTAGAATGAGCAGCCTTATGCTTCCCTACCAACGTAAAAAAACCGCCTTGTAATCGGAAGTGCCTGGGGTCATAGCTGTATCAGCATGCGCATGTTATAGTGCTTAGCTCGCCTTGAACGCGGTATGGAACCAAGGCCGTGCGTTTTTCGGGGTTGTCAGGCCTTTGCATCACTGTGTGTGTGGCGCCCCCATGGATCATGTGCCCGTCCCCATCGCACTTGGAGTTGTTCGGACGCTAGTTCCAGGCACACTGCATAAACTATTTGCTTTATGTATCGCGCACCCCACAAAGTGGTGTTGCCTAGACGTGGAATGACGCCGCTGCCATTCCCACAGCTGCTACTTTGATATGTCAACTCCGGTACGGGACCCTGCTGTATAATCCTCATGTGATGCGGTCTGCGGTTGGCTCTCTTCCTGCAAGACGGACTGTTACAGCAAACCCGTGTTGGTGCTGCAGTGCCGCAAAAGCGCAGTAAGGCAGCCCCACGCTGGATCACAACAATTGTCAGCCGCTGGCCAAACGACCCTTACACCACCAATCCAGCAACGTCCCCCCCAAATACACCAGGGGCAGGCAGCCCGAACAAACTAGATAGATCACGCCCCGGTGACAAGACCAGTCCAAAGATGTCTTCCTCTCTGCATAGTCGGCTACGGGCTGGCCCCCTGTTATCTCTTAGTAAATGAATGAACGTACATCATCCTTACCGTGCACGTTCCTACGCACCACTACCTCACGAGCAACTACGTACTACTGTGTCACAACTCACCACCATACTGCAAACGTCATGCCCAGGACCACGAGCAGTATTGTACACCAAATCAGGTCCCTTCTGCACCAGATCGGCCACTCATGACCATCCACCATAAAGCCTACTAAATGCTCGCCCCCGAAAGTCACCTATTCCTCAGGCCCTCAGCCCCTGAGCCGAGCGTGTGTATGTGTTACTTCTGCTTCTTAGCGAGTTGGTTCCCATCCTTGTAGGGGCACTTGTGTCCAGCTATCCGAGCGTCGATGCCGTGCTGTTTACATGCTCTGCAATACTTAATCACGTTCCTGCCCCCCTTGCCGGTGCCAGCAACTTGACCAGGCAGGTGCTGTGCTGTCGCCCGGCTCCCCTTTGGCTTCTCAAGGCCCGGCGGAATCTGGGGCTGCTGCGCTGCGCCAGCCATGAGCGCCGCCTGTGCTGAAGTCTGCGTGGGCGGGACGAGTGCATCAAGGATAGTCGGCGCTGTGAAGACACGTGTGACAGTATCAGCAACTGACGACGCAAGAGTCGTTGCCACACTGGGCTGTAGCCCCACTGCGGCTGTCAGGGCCAAGCTGTCCCTCTGGCTGGCAATGGTCAGGACCTTCTTTTGATAGTTCCTTAGGTGTGACTCACGCTTTGGAAATAGCCCCTCATAGCCTGGTGTCTGCTGCTGGATGGCCTGAGTAACCCGCACATTCCAATCCAAGGTCATTCCGGCCCAGTCTGTGTTCTTCGACTTAGTGAAGTTTGGGTAAAGCTCCCAGAACAACTTGATCTCGGCGTTTGAGGTAACTGGGCGCATGGTGTCTGCCACTGTAATACGGCGGGAGGACCCGGCCTTGGCAGCCCTGATGAAAGCTGTTAGCCTACCGGGACCATACTGGCTTACCGGCGCAGCTGTCGGAATCGCTGAGAACAACACCGCAGCCGAGCGCTTCCTGCCGCCTGGCTGTACAGCCGGCTGCACACTCGGCTGCAAGTTGCCGGGCTGCTGGATGTCAACCTGGGTGCCTGCCCGCACCGTGGCCGGCAGCGGTATTGCATCAGCTGCTGCCAGAGCACTGTCTAGCATGTCCTGAAGCGCCATGCCCTCCAGTTGCTCAGACACAGCCTGCGGCTGAAGTGACGGTGCCAGTCCCAACTGCTGCTGCTGCTGCTGCTGCTGCTGCTGCATCTCCGGTTGATGTGCACCAGGCCCGTCCCATAAAGCCGTCTGCCGCTGCATAGGCACCGCCAATGTTGGATTGCCGTGGGCTCGCTGCTGCTGTGGTACCCACCCAGCAGTTGGAAACCACTGCCCTTGCGTCGGTTGCCCTGCCAGAGTGGAGGCTGCACGCGCGGGGTCCAGCTGCTGATGCTGCGGCGGCAGCGGCGTCGTCCACGTTAAGTCTGTGTAGGCCGGTGCGGGCTGCTGGGCACCACCCGACAGCTGCTGCCCTTGCGTCGGTTGCCCTGCCAGAGTGGAGGCTGCACGCGCAGGGTCCAGCTGCTGATGCTGCGGCGGCAGCGGCGTCGTCCACGTTAAGTCTGTGTAGGCCGGTGCGGGCTGCTGGGCACCACCCGACAGCTGCTGCCCTTGCGTCGATTGCCCTGCCAGAGTGGAGGCTGCACGCGCGGGGTCCAGCTGCTGATGCTGCGGCGGCAGCGGCGTCGTCCACGTTAAGTCTGTGTAGGCCGGTGCGGGCTGCTGGGCACCACCCGACAGCTGCTGCCCTTGCGTCGGTTGCCCTGCCAGAGTGGAGGCTGAACGCGCAGGGTCCAGCTGCTGATGCTGCGGCGGCAGCGGCGTCGTCCACGTTAAGTCTGTGTAGGCCGGTGCGGGCTGCTGGGCACCACCCGACAGCTGCTGCCCTTGCGTCGATTGCCCTGCCAGAGTGGAGGCTGCACGCGCGGGGTCCAGCTGCTGATGCTGCGGCGGCAGTGGCGGCCGTGTTGGGGCTGCACGCAGCTGCTGCTGTTGGACCGGTTGCCGCTGCTGGGAGGCTAGGGCCCGCAGCGGCAGGCCGATGCCCCGTTGCTGCGGGTCAGGGCATGGGAACCCCAGCGAGCTGGAGGTAGCAAGGCCGGGGCGCTGCTCCGCAAGGTGCCCCAATGATGCCACGACCGCAGCATTTAAATTGCCGCTGGCCAGGCCCGCCCATACGTGGCTCTGATCACCGACGACGAGCTGCTGAGGGAGGCGTGTGATCTGCTTCCCTGCAAGAAGCGAAACAGTAATCGATAAGGTGCTGTCATACTAAACTGCCGTTCACTACACGATGACTGCAACCACACGTACCGCGCTCGCAATCTTCGGGCAGGTCCTTCTGCAGGGGTTCTTTCAGCCACCAGCCATGCTTTGTAAGTTGGTCCATAGCCTGGAACACGGCCTTCACTTGATCCGTGTCACAGAGAGGGAGCAAAGTTCTGCAAGCAAGGTACACGGATAAGACGACCGACATGAGTGCAACTGTCAAGTTCACCACGGTGAATTCTGGAACAAAAACATCCTACCCCGACTAACAAACAACGGTTCATGTGGAAGAGATTCAGTGAACCTACTCGCGCACATCAGATCGCTGAAGCAGCAGGCGCGCTGTGCTCGACGTCTTGGCCGTGATGAGCTCGTACACCGGACCAGCACAGGCGACCGCCTCCGGTGTGACTGGCGCACCGATTACGGCGGGCGGTGTCGCTGCAAGAGACGGAAAGAAAAGTAGGTTATAAACTGTAGAATGCAAGTCTCTTGGGGAAATGGATATGTACAGTCTCATCACGTACCAGGCAAGACCTTCCGCCAATCAAAGTGCATCTCCTCCGCGGTGCTTGACAGCTTTAATTCCGCCTCGGGGTACAGCAGGACCATGCCCAGCTGCTTGCACAGGCTGTTGACATCCCCCATCGCCGCATAGTCGTACATGCCGTAGTCCGTGGCACCGTGCTTGAAGGACTGGTCACGGTTCCACCGCCCCAAGAAGAGTGACATGATGAAAGTTGCAAGCCTTGGCGAGGTGTTGTATCCCGGCAGCAGGCGGTGGAAGTGGCTGTGGAAGCCCTCCACTGAGCTTGTGCCGCGCAGCACCATCCAGCGGGGCGGCTTCGAGGAATCACCCTCCAAGTTGACGTGCATTTCACGGCCGGGCGGGTCTATGGGACAGGGAGCGAACAGTTCGTTAGCAACAGTTATTCTGCCAACATCAGGAACATAACAACGGACGCCGCTATTGAGAGATGGAGTGACACACGCCAGGCATAGGAACACATCGTCGCACATGCCACACACCTAGAAAGCATACAAGCAAAACAGCGGCAACACCTTACACCCATTCGTGTTCTCTCACCGCTGATCCTGTCGGCATTGATTAGCTGTTTAACACGCTCAAAGGCCTTCAGAGTTTCCGCCGTGAAGAGAGGCTTGCCAGTGCAGGCGTCCAATGCCGTACCGAAGTGAGCCTCGACCGCCATCACCCGTTGGAGCAGAATATCTGGCCGCGGGATGCTGCTCCGGCAGTTGGTGTCGTTTGGCTCCACCTTGTACCGCGCCCGTGCCGCGTTCTCATCATCCTTGTTGCGCTCCCTGAATGCCGCGGCGTACTTCTTCATGAAGGCTTCTACAAGCAAGGCACATCAGCATGATAGTGTGGCATCGAGCGAGGGAATATCAATACGGTGTGGAACGAAGCTGTTTACCATGCTGTGTCATTCGACTGTTAGCAACAACCTCAAGAAACCCGTTTGGTTGCCCACCTGTGAGAGCGTGCCCTGGCGGCAGGGTGTCCCGCATGCGCTGGAGCACGTGAAACAGGTCCTCCTTGACCGTCGCCTCCGGCCATATCCCGTTCAACGTATTTGCGACGGAATGGCTGTTGTCGACGTAAATGAGCTCCACCGGCTTTCCCTATTGAATGGGAAGACGCCAAGGAAGCGGTGATGGGTGTTAATGCAGTTGCGCATTGTATGGAGAGGCTACATGATTCAGCTAACAGGGATCACACGAAACCATGCACAACAGAACCTGCAGAGAGTGCCAACCAAATGAAAGGCGGAGTCCCGTTGCAATCCTGCAGCTGGGAACATACCTTGCTTAGCTCATCATTCCGCTTCTTTAGTAACCGCAGCGGCTCCTCCAGCTCCTTCAGGCCTCCCGAGCCGTGGTAGATGCCAACTACCTGGTTCCAATCGTTGAGGACTGAGACCGTGCCCTCCATGGCCGAGGAGCCGTCGGACAGGTGAACCTTCTTCGAGTTCTTGTACCCCGCGTCAATGCGCAGGATCGAGAACGTTAGCGACTTCTGGTAGTTGTTGCTGCACGTGACCTGCTTGTCGCCCCACGCAAGCAAGACATCGCTTGCGTAGGCGCTGTGGAGCTCTTTCCCATCATATTCCGGCGACATGTACTCGAAGAAGGGCAGGATGCCGGTAGGCTGTCCGCAAGACGCAGGGCAAAGGAGTGCAGGGGTTGAATGAAGCCCGACGGACGCATGCTGAATGGGCGCAACAACTGTATCGACCATATGCCTTATGACCTGGCTGGTCAAATCATCGTCTCGTTTCTTATGAACATACGAGCACTGTGTTGGCCCCGTCTAAAACCATACAAAAGCCGCCCCCGTGCTTCTTCTGCCCCCCCCCCTCCCCCACAAAAAGAACACATCACTTGCC
Source organism: Eudorina sp. 2006-703-Eu-15 (assembly GCA_003117195.1). Classification (NCBI taxonomy): domain Eukaryota; kingdom Viridiplantae; phylum Chlorophyta; class Chlorophyceae; order Chlamydomonadales; family Volvocaceae; genus Eudorina; species Eudorina sp. 2006-703-Eu-15. The sequence continues at coordinate 233,817 of BDSI01000015.1, forward strand.
TGCTGCTTTCTCCACACAGACCTGAGAGTCTGCTGGCCATCGCTGCTGCCACCGCTTCCACCGCCGCTCCCACCGCTCCCACCGCTGCCCTTGTAGGCGCGTGCCGCGTAGCTAAAGTACTCGGCTTGCTGCTGAAGGTATCCTTGGCGCGATATCTCGTTCCGGGTAGCCACGATGGAGGATATGCTGCTGCCCTTCTGCATCCCCGCCATGAGCAAATCCAGCAGCGGTGTGGTCATACCGCCTTTGTGAGTCAGGATACCGCCGAGGCTGTTGCTGACTTCGATGGGCAAGGACGCGAGAACCTCCGGATCCGTCAGCAGGAAGGACTTGTCGCCCCCCGAGTTATGGTTCCCTGCACAGAGCACCCAGACAGGTGAGTGCCGTTATCGCCGCCATCTACCTGCCTACGTATTCGTCTGCGTCCACTCATAATGTCCATGGCACGCTGTGCTGGATGGGAAAACCCCGAGCAGAACTTTAACCCCACAGCTTACCACGACACCCAAAACCCTGTCAATGCCAGCGACCAGGATGTCCCACCTTTGCATTCATAGCGCCGGGAAAACACGTACACCGTGCCGTTCAAACCCCTCATCGGTCTCGGGGGCGCCCAGCCGTCGAGATTAACCTTGCCTTTTACGCAGTGAGGACACGTCGGCCGCGTATCCTTCGTTACGCTAAACTTGTCTAGGTCGAAGAAGACTATGGAGTCATTAACCAGCGTGCCCTGGTGTTGCGACGCCCGCGCGGACGAGGGCGAGGCAGCCGAGTCGCAGCAATAGCTGCAGCACTCATCGGCCATACGGCCGAAGCCTACTGAACTGACTTTTACAGATGCTTCGATCAACGCGCGGCCCACCCCCAGAATGATCTCTTGTTTGGACCATTTCGCGCCAGTGACATGTGTGAGGTAAACTTTACCGTGTTGAAACTTGAACTGAATACTATTGTCTTTTTTAAGGGAACTCCAATAGGTAAGGTTTATTGATTCAATGGGTGCTTTAGCTTGGCTGTTTTTGTTACTCATTTCCTCACGGCTTGTGCAAGCATATGGTCAAACTGCAAATAAATGATTGCTCTAGAATGTAAGCAAGAAAGAGAAAGGCAGACCAGTTTGTTACTGACCGGTTACTACTTACCGCACAGTACTCGGGAATTCAGCGCTGTACAGTGAATTAGGTCCGCCGTACAGGCCCGAATTAGTGCAAATTAGCGCTAATTCCCCGCCGCACTAATTCACCCTATTTCATGCGAAAAGGCCCGACAAAGGCAAGGGCATCATGACCGCCGCAAGTTGATACTCCGCACAAACAGCAGGGCCATAAGGTCGGCTGAGTTGTCCACGTGGGGCTTCTAGTCGCAGCATGTCCGACCTTGTCTCGTCCAGGACAAGGCCGTTGCCACCTTGATGTCTGCATCGAGGTCATAAGCGCACAGATGCTTCAAAAACTCCCATCGCTTGAACTTATCCCATTCCACAAAAGGATACAGGGGACTGCAGGTCCGCACTGAAGATGCTTGACTGAATCTATGCCTGCGTCCCTTGTTAAGTATGCAGTCCAAACTTCCTAGCACAGTGGCAGACACGGAATGGTTATTCGCCGCATTCCGACCAGTTGTGACACACGGAGAAACCAGCTATCAGAATTATCCCTGCTTACCTGAGATAAATACCACAATAAATTACAGGAATAGGTCGTACGTATGGCTTTTGAATGTCTTCGTTTCCAGTGGGCGAGGCAAATGAAGCATACCCATTACAAAATGCAGCTTCCACATAAGTTCGCTTTACAGTTTGAAGATAGGGTGAGCCAGGGCCAATGCACGCATGTAGCCATGTACCCTGGTCAGGGAAGGGTCGCTGATTTCCGTTAGTCAACCGTTGCAAGATGAGCAGTTTCAGAGTACATGCGGTGGCAACCTGCGCTAATGACGAGTTTCCTTGTGTATTTATTCGTAGCTATACGTACCGTCCCGAGGTTCAAGCGGCCCATGAGGCTCGTCTGGAGCTCGAAGCCTCATGATATTGGTGTAAACTTTTATTTTCTTACATCTTTGCACTCTTTGTGAGAATCATGTCAACCGTTATGTGTTCATGCCATGGGTTGCTCATGGCATGTTGTATTACTAATGCATGTACATAGTGGACAAGTGGAGCGTAGGTGTCTAATTGCGGTCGTGATATCGGTTACAAAGGCAAAAATGCTTACAAGAAAGACACATGATTCTTTGGCCATGCATCACCAACCACAGAATCAATCTGTCGTCAATCCTTCCCGTATCTGCACCTGGTAACGAACTTTCCCGGTGTTGAGTCAAATTAAGCCGCAGGCCCCACGCCTGGTGGCGCCCTGCTGGCAAAGTGCGACTTCACGGTACAGTCATACTGCTGCACGGCCCAGTCATGCCTGGTCGTGCGCGCGGAGGATGACTTGAAATATAAAAACGAGACACCTCCACCCTCAGCATCTATCGATCCACACCACATACAAATACAGCCAAACACAAGAGGGACAAGAACCGGTTCCATACAAGAACCGGAGGGGTGCGACATTCAGACACTGCTGGGCATTCCGCGGGGCAGCAGCATGGGCAGATAGAAGCGTCGATGGCACCCGCACCCGCCCAGGGACGACGGAGCATCGCGAATGCGCATACGTACATAGGCTGTGTGACGAGTTAGGCCCCTTCTTCTCAAACCCCAGGAAAAGAGCAATAAGTCGTCAACAGCGCCATATATCAGCGTCCTGTCGCTACGTAGCCCAACACAACGTTAATCGCCTACACAGGCAGCCCAATCGGCCACTACGTACGCGCGACATCAGATTAGCACACAGTGCCGCCACGAGCTATCTGGGCCCGTTGGAACACCCGGTCGGGACTCGGGACCACCTCATAGCGGTTACTACTAGTGCCGCCAGTAGTGCTCTAGGCGTACGTTGAATGCCCACGTCATACATGCGGCGGTCTCTGGCCTAGACACGCACTCACAACAGCACGCACGAACAAGCCCCGCAATGTATGAATACCGCGGCCGAATCGATTACCATACATATCACCTCAAAACAACTTGTTAACCAGCAACTTTGTGCCAATGGCCGGCGTGCAATGGTCAATCGCCGGCGGTCGCCGCGCGGATTGGAATGAATCAGAACGTATCAGATGTGAATCGAATCCGGTGATTGATCGGCGACAGCCGGGTCTTACATACAAAACCAACACACGCCGAGGAACAAGGAAAAGTGGTGAGGGCCTCCGCCCCCTTCTTCCAAAAGCCCAGGTAGGAAAAGAGCAAAAAGTCGTCAACAGCGCCATACACCAGCGCCCTGTCGATAACCATGCACTCATCACCAAATCACCCACGCAGCTCCATCACGCGCGGGCCCCGATGGATGGCCAGGGCCAGAGCGGCGCCTGGACCCGCTCCATCTATCCCGGGGGAGCCTCGCGGCTCTTCGTTGCCCCTGACTTCGTTATTGCGCCATGCACGCATGGATCATTCGACCGGCGGCGGGGGCGGGAGGCGCCAGGCAGCAGGTTAGGCACAATGGCACCTCGCGAAGGGTACATACAGCGGTTATGCATGTGGTGGGGCAGCCCCGTGTGGGGAGCGCTGTCTTCGAGCAATAACGATCGCAACCAACATGTTTTCTTGCGGTAAATCAAGGCTCTGCCGCTTCATCAGTGTGTGCCTATCCCGGGCGTCTACCTCGGCGCAGGTACAATCGTACCAAACGATGATGATGATAACGGTGATAATCATGACCTGACAAGGGCCCGCATAATCCGACACGGCCGCCTCAGTTGGCGCACATTCAACATGCACCTTTTGAGTACAACTTAATCAAGTGACCCGCTGCCCCGTCCTCCAGCATTAAACCCATCCACCACGACCGGCCTCCGCCGACCCACATGTCTTCGTCTCGCTGGAAGAAACTACCACAGACGCCTGCTCCCTTAACCGACGCCATTGTACGCTTGGCGTAGCCTTCCTTCCTTTCTTTCTTCCCTGAACCGGTACCGCATCCGTCCCCTCTTACAAGCAGCAGGGAGACGAGTCCCCGAAGATTCGTACATTCGTACATACGTACCGAACGTGGGGCTGCGCTGTACGTGCATCAGCGCGACACGACAGGATCGGCCCCTCACCTCCCCCCATCTAGGCGCGCGCGCCCCCACTCCAGCACTACTGCGTGCCCCGGCCTCAGCCTGCACATATCCCTTCATCGCATTTCAGGGGTTCGGTAATAAGTGCGTGTATGTGGCGGCCAGCCTGCGTGACATGCGGCGGCTTGACCACATGCATGCCGTACGCGCCGTACTCAGCGTATGTACACCATCATCTACTTGCGCGCTCCACAGCTGCTGCAGGACCTCGCGGACCGATCTCCACAGCTGATGCGTGCGTGCTGCGAAACACGCAAGCGCGTATTCCAACGCTAGCTCCCCACCAGCCCAGCCGACATTTTTCGTGCAAGCATCGTTATTTATCAGGCATTTTTCTTTGGGGAGCCTTCTACCAGCCATGCCATGGCTCTTTGAAGTTTTGAGTCACGCAATGATCCCCGCAGCGGCAGATACATGCATGCACAAGAGAGTAGTACTAAAAATAAAGCAGGACTGCGAAGCTGGACTAAGGGACATAACAGCACCGAGGCGACGACGTGGGCGCGCAACCAACCAACTCAACCGATCCTACCATGATGCAGGCAGCCCCGGTGGCGCCCTACCTGGCGGCGCCCCGGCGGCTTGGCGTGTAATGCCGGAAAGCCAACGTGCGAGGACAGCAAGCAAGCAAGAACCCAAATACGAGCTGGCTCGTCCCGGGGTAGGCATACGTTGGCAGGCCCACTTACTCATCATGATCCACCATTACGATTCTATCCTACCTCACTTGCTGTGGAGATAAGCGCGCGACGGATGGACGGAAAGAACGGATGCCCGGAATAAATTCCGCTGACGGAAATCAAGGAGACGCGTGCCATACCATCGCTCGGCGCGCATCACGCCAGGTCCCCATACCAAACAATGCCACAACCTGCAGATGCCCGGAAGAAGTGTTTGTGTGCGTGGGTAGCCTACCAGCCGCCGCATACCGGCGGAGGGACGCACGGGAGACCGGGGCAGATCTCTTCGATCAGAACACGTCCGCCAAGCAACCACAATCCTGACAACCATGCACAAACAAATTCATGACGGGAGCTGTTTAGGTTGGAGCTGCTGTTCCTGCTGCTGCACCAAGACCAGTCGTTTCATCATCTCCGCCGCCGCGGGCCTCCTAGCCGGGTCGTGATCCCAGCAGCTGAGGAGGAGAGAGCGCAGCTTGGGCGGGCAGCGCTCCTTGGGTAGCCGGTGCACCGGCAGATGTTGCTTGTTAAGGGTGATGTGCGAGGCGATCTGCGGACCGGCGGCGGCGCGCGGTAGAAGACGCCATGAGAACAAAGCCAGCAAAAGTGGCACTGTAAATTGCTACTACATAAAACAGAATGGCGGAATCATAAAAAACATGCTCGTCGGCCGTGCCGGGACATTTTACCCGGGGCTAAGAGGTAGCCGCCGTCGCCGCCCTTACTGTCCCTAGCAGACACTACACAGCAGGCGGCGCGGCTCAGCTGTTCTTATGAAACACACAACCAGACGCTTATATCGATGTATGTATGGTGTATGCGCATGCGATGACGTACATGTGTACGTGCTTGCCTTTGCGTACGTGATGAGTATGAAGCTGTAAGACCTAAAGGCTGGTCCTGCGGATGCTAATAACAAGGCACCGGGCTGACGCTCACCAGGGCGCGGATAGTCGATTCGGAATAATGTTCACCATGCGGCGGCAGGGTTACAAGGGCCAATCGGCGGGTCCTTAGAAGTAGTTCGTTGTATATATGTCAGGATTGAACCTCACATACACGTATTACCTGAAACGTGCTCATGCCCTCCCACGGCCGCTCGCCCGATAGCATCTCCCAAAGGATGTTTCCGAGCGAATAAACGTCCTGTTGTTGTTGTTGTTGTTGTTGTTGTTGTTCAGTTTTACAATACATACACGGAGGTAGGGACAGGCAGGGCAGACCCGACTATCAGCCGATATTGCCTCGTCATTTTCCGTGAGAACTGAACGGCCGGGCTGCCTCGCAAAGCTTCACATGCATTATTTACTAAAACATTCGGAAGCGCGGCTCGCAAATATTTACGGTTTCTAACTTCATAAAAATATTTTCGGTCCTCGCAAATAATTTTCTCACCGCGCGGTCTGTGATGGTGCCGCCATTGTTGACATCAAACAACTCCGGGGCCATGTACGGTACCTGTACGGAAGGGATACTCACTGGTAATCGATGCGCGGCTTCATATTTAGGCACAAGCGGCACGGAGCCCTTATAAAGCGTGGATACCATACACATTCGATACCCTGCTGCCGGTCAAAATACATCCCACGCACAGAATAAAAATATAAATGGGTGATGTATGTATTCGTTGGCGACGTGGCGTCCGTGGTTGCATGTGCTGCGTTATCTTTTGGTCCACGTACACCGCACCATCTATATATCTGGGTGATGACACAACTCACACCCACCGTGCCGACCACCGGGTTCTGGGTCACAAGGACGGTGTTGAGCAGCCGCGAAACCCCGAAATCCTGCGGAACGTCGGTACGTGCAGTACGGCAGATGAACGACTGTGCATACGTACATACACGTGTGCATGTTATTAAACCCGCCGCGTCGCGGCCAATTGATGACACCTAATCATTAGTTCATCGGATCGGCGTTTGTAGCCGCGCCGGCCTTACCATCACGTCGGTGTGTGTAATGTAAAATCAAGCCTTCCAGGGGATGGCTGGGACTGCTGCTGACCCTGATAAGTTAGATGAGTGAGGGACTACGTGACAACGGCATATATGTAGCTAGGTGCGTGCAGCAGCGTTGCGGCCGGATCAAGCAAGCAAGCCGAATAGCCGATGTACGTAAGTAGACACCGGCGGATGCGTGGGCCTTATCAGCGAGAGCCTCCTGCAGCAGGGCTGTATATCTAGTTCCCCGCTGGCGCCAGCAGCGCTGCTAAGAATAAACACCCCGCCGCGCGGCGTACACACGGCGAGTGTGCACGCATGGCCCCCGCCCCCGGCCGGCGACACATCAGACGGCGACGTACTAGACGTACGAACCCGCGATCAAGTAACGAACAAGCAATGCCGGCGGCCGCAACCCACCGCCAGCTTGGCGACCGGCAGGGGCTCATCCGGCTGGCATATCAGCACGTTGCCGGGCTTGAGGTCTGTGGATGGGTGGACGGCAAGATAGGGATGGAGAGCGAGGCGGAGTAAGCCGGCGGCGGTCATAATGAGCAGCAGGTAGGACAAACGACAGCCAGATATAGCAGGAAGCACGTCGGTTTACGTGCGTGCGTGCGTCGGTATGTACGTATGTACGTGGCGCGCGCCGATGGACGTGATCTACCTCGAGTGCGTGCATTCGCCCGGGCACGTACGCCTACAACCTGAACCCCCTGCTCGCTGTAAACGGGGTCCGGACCCGGTAACTCGCTGGGTACTGGGCGGGGCAGGTTACCCAGCAGGTTACTCGCCCGCGCATCGCCCAGCTAGCTAGCAAGCATATAATGCAGCGAGCCGCTCGCTGATCGATGTGCACTCTGTTCATCAGAGCCCTACATACATACATGTTGCGGCTGGCCTACATGGAAAGTAAGCACGCGCGCGCTTGCGAGGTCACGTATGTCTACCTAGCTGCCGATCACCGGGATTAACGCAGGTAACGAGGCGGCGGACGGAAAGCGAACTAACTGCATACCTACCCCGGTGGAGGATCGTGGGGTGCATGTACGACAGCGCGTCGCCGATCTGGATTCCAATGTGGAGCACCTGCACACGTTACCGACGCACATGTATGTTTGAAATGTATGCACCCATGCAGCGAGCCACGCACGTGTTGGGAATCGTGCGGCCCCATCTGGCGATGTGAAAGATAGAGTGAGCCTACATACGTACTTGGAATCGATGGTGGTCGGATTTAGGGTTAATGTAATATATATATATATATATACACAAGTACGTACATATCATATATATATACATATATATATGATATGTACGTACTTGTGTGTACGTACATATGAACATACATATAATACATAATATTATAATAATACATTTATAATATACAGAAACCCTAACGAAACCCGACCACCATTATTCCAACCTACTACAAAATGGACGCTCGCCCACTGCCAACGACCAACTCAGTAAATAGCTGAAGAACGTAATAACAAAGGTAATAAGCTCACCGTCGACAGTGGGAGCAGCTTGCCGCTTTGCCCGCCGTGTATCAGACGCTCCAGGGAGGTGTCCATCAGCTCCATCACTAGGCACACTTGAGGAGGCCTGTGCGCATTCAGGGTGCGGGGTCGTTGTGTTAGTGTGGAGCGCCCTTGCTTCTGGCTGCAACGGGTGCATGGGGAGATAGGTTGGACATGGATGGTTTCGTGAACTTGTTGAAAATAATGGGTTCGTGAACTTGTTAAAAATAACATAGAATAATAATAATAAATAATATAATTAATAATAATGATAACGATAATAATAGTAATAACATCAGTAGTAATATACGCCCAGTCATGGACGGTGGCATGTCTTTCCGCGGGGCCAGGGGTGATCCGAAATTACCTACTCGAGACACGCCGCAATCAGGCGCACGATGTTGGGGTGCTGGCAGCGCGCCAGGACCTCAATCTCCTGAATCAGCGCATGCACCTCCGCAGGAACGGACGCCAGCTGTCGTTGGCCGAGGGACTCAGAACCGTCGCCTGTCGATAATGACTCGTCGTATCCGCTGCCGCTGCAGGCTGCACCTTTCAGATCTCCTGCTGCAGCAGCGGGATGATGCTGCGCCATGTCCGCACCGAAGTCCACCTTCAGAAGCTTCACGGCGACTCGCTGCCCGTTGTACGACCCCACCACCACTCTGCCGTACGTCCCGGCTCCAAGAACTTGGTCATTAAAGAGATGGACCTTGCCAGGGGCGGCTGCCTTGTTGTTACTGTTGGCGGCCGGATCAAAGGCGCCCCCTTGGGTGGAGACGGCGCTGCCATCGCCTCCTCCGTTGCTGTTGGTCGTGTCCAAGGTCACGGAGGGAGATGACGGGTCCTGCCCGCCCCTACCAGCGGCGGCCGCCACCGCCGTGTGGAGCTTTGCGTCCAGGTTGACCGCAGGCAGGAGCGGCGTCTGTTTTGTGATCGGAGCGTCGTTGGAGGTGTAACGCAGGGCGCCGCGGCGTGGTGCCCCGCCGGCGCATGACGACCCCAGCTCTGCCGTCGGCCGCGATGGCGCTGTGCATGGGTTTTAAGTACCACGTACATACGCAAGCAAGCGTGCGCGCGCAAGCGATCGATTAAAATCGCAAGGACATGTTCTATCTAACTAGATAAGAGCTACAGTGCTACGAGCAAACGAGACCGGATTCAAGCAAGGCGGCAGGAAAATTCACATTAAGCAGTCGTCATTTTCGTTAATTGGACTCTGTCACGCATGCATGCGCTTTTGCTACATACGCCGATAGGGTTCGTACGTACTGAAAACTTCACGTTTCTGGCCGTTCCTATTATAAGAACCGACCCCGCATGCGATGTCGCGCGCCGGCCAACTGCATCAAGCCACTACTGCTGCTACAACTAACGACTGAAGTAAACGAACGTCTCCTTACTTGCTTCGCTTACCTTTATCTGTTGACAATATATATGTGTGTTCAATTCTATTGCGAACCGACCTTCGTTAATAGTAGCTTGTCACGGTCACCTGGCTGCCCAACCGCTCGGTTTCTTTATTTCTGCGTAGTCATATTGGTCTTCCTTCGGTGTCCCCATGCATACATAAAGCACCCACAGTAACATCCCGCAAGCCCCTCAATCGCCCCGCCCCTGCGCCACCTGCATCCACGAGCGTCCACCCACGACGCGCGCGCTCGATGTTTTCCTGGGATGTACGCACCCGTCATCAAGCTGTCTTTCGACGCGTCATTCTCCAACCCGTCACCGCTCTTCCCTTTAGCGCAGTGCTCCAACGTCCGGTGACTGCTCGCCGTCGTCGTCCCTATTGCGGCCGCGCCAATGCCAACAGCCGGTCCGGCATCCGTCCCGCGCTTGGCCCTGTTACCAACAGCATTTGACCATGGGTCTCTGCCACGTAGGCAGCGGCGGTTTCAATTTAAGGAACCACGCACGCACTGCGCACATCCACAGCAGACGACGGCAATAACGTGACGCGGCCGGGCGGAATACCTACCTAGAGAAAACGTACACATCTTGATGAGGGCTGTTTCGTTCCCGCCTGCGTGTATGTCCGCCCCGCTCGCGATCGGAGCGAGGCACTACTTATCTACTGCTGCTGCATGTACCCACCTCGACTGCCTCCTCCTGACGGCCCACACAATCCATGCCGCCGCCGCTGCGGATACCAACAGGCAACCTGCGTGCGCGCACGCGCTCAGTCAGTAAATATCGGCAAATGCCTGTTGGCCTGTATACATGCTGGCGGACCGTACATTCGACAGCTACTGAGGCACAGTAAAAATTTATTAGAATTACATATAAATATATAGCAGTATTGCATGTACATCTACTTATGTTTATTGTAATATACTATACTTAATAGTACACAAAGTAATTATTGTTATGATTACTATTTTATAAATTTCGATAACCTACTCGATTTTTTAGAATCACCAAGGCAAAATTAAACGTACTCAAAAACCACTAAATAGCTGCCGCACAGCTGCATAGCTGCGCCTTGGACCGCAATCTCAATCCTCACCGCTCTCCTAGACCTTCTGTAATTTCGTTCAGGCATGTATGCACGCGCTCGCAGACTCACCGCCAAGCACGCTGGGCAACACGATGGCCAGGAGCTGGCCCTGCCCCTTGCCGCTCGGCACGTTGCTTCCAGTAGTGCTGTCTCCACTCCTGCCCCCAGCGGCTCCAGCACTAGTCTTGTTTGCGGCCTGCTGCTGTGCGTTCTGTCCGCCGCTGCTGGCAGCAGTTGTGTTCACAGCGGCTTTGGATCCGGCTGCTGCGTCCTGCTGTTGCTTCATCACGTGCGTGTAGCATCCCAGCGTCGCGTAGTCTTTGACGCACTGGTCGGTCATCACATCTTCGCACTGCGACCCGAACGCAATGGAGAGGCCCGAGCGCGTGAGCGACGGAGCAGCAGGCAGGGGGGAATGCGTGCGTGTGTGTGTGGGCACGCAGGTAAGCTCGCACACAGGTAACGGTCCGGCGACGACTATGAATGAAGTACGTACGTACTTCAATTGCATTTCGTACGTAGCGAGTCGATCGCCCGATGGATGCGAGCAGCGAACCATGTACACAAACGCCACGTGCTTATTATTGCGGCAGCGACTATAGTTTCTAAGCTAGGTTCTGAACGGCAGCCTTTCGGCTGTCGGTTGTTAGTTATGCCCCGGTGATCCGGGTCACCGGGGCTACCGTACTCCTATATATATACTTGGAAGCTTTCACTGTTCGGCATTCTGCCTTCACCTTACGATCTTAGCTGTTCGCAAACTTTCCCCGCCCTCCCCCCCCGGCAGAGACGGCAGTGACTTCAGCGGACGCTGGTGCAGGACTGGACGGGCCAAGCCCGCCTGGCGCATAATACTAGCCACTGCTAGTTAGCTGCGGAGTTCCTCCTTCCTGCTGAGAGCGCTGCGTGCCTAGGTGTCTTTGCCCCGCGGGGTAACTTAGGTAATTGGTCGTCGAGGTGCCGCTGGCCCTTTTGTGGGTGTTGAGCTATGGTTGCGAGGCCCAGTAGTTGCTCGGGTGTGCGTGGCCGGCTCCTGTCGTTGCACCGCTGGTGCTGTGCTCGGGTGTGTGTCCGTGTGCTTTCGTGCGCCCCGCGGGGCTCTGTCTCGGACGGCGCCTGTGGCGCCTGAACCGCGCTTTTATGCGCGCGCTTGGCTTGTGGTCGCTTTGCGCCCAGCAGAGCTGCAGTGTAAAGGCCCAATCCCAAGCCGCTATGTTGCCACCATTCCCGGCGCCGGAGCCTCATGTTAGACAGCTGAATAGAACGCTAGAGTTCAGAATTTGCCTGCGTTCTGTGGCATGTACGCGCGGGTACATATCGGCACCCGTGACTGATCAAATAAACGCCTGACCAATCCATGCAGCGAGGTGCCAACGTACGTACCTGAAGTGCGTGGTCAGCGAAGAAAGGATGCATGAGCGAACCGGGCCGGCCCAAAGAGTATCTGGCCAGCCCAAGATATGCCAAACCAGTCTACATAACAAAACAACATGCGTGCCTACGTACCATACATATCTGTGCGACCAATAACCCACCCACCAGGTAGTACGCGCCCTTCATCTTCCATTTGTACCCTGCTTGACGATACCGGTAGGCGCCAGTGGAGTTAGTCGCGAGGTTGGCGCTGGGCCCCAAGATGTCGACGTAGAGCCCCACGGCGGCCCAGCAGCGTCGCAGGTCCCACCGGCTGGTGTCGTTGGTGCAGACGTCCGCTCCAGGGGGCGGTATGACGCGGGGCGTGATCTGCTGCGTGCCGTTGTCCCCGGACGCTCGAGGTGCGGATTTCGCAGATAGCAACGCCTCTTTCACCGGTATGCAAAGCTCTGCGTCGGTCAACACATGCGTAGCAGAGGGGGAGCCGCGATGCGAAGAGCCGATCACTCGAAGAGGCGGGGCGCCCTCGACGGGGCTCCGTAGGTTGGGAACTTTTTGTGCCCGGGGCGGGGTGAATTCCGGGCGACATACAGGCTCTCGCGGTGGCTCGCGAGCCCCCATCGCTTTCCAAGGCTAGCTACGGGCCAACGGATCCCGGAGATGGGAGCTGGATGATGTTGGCTGTATGTGTAGGCTGTGAGGGCGGCACGCTCACAGGAGGGCCCCGTCGGCTGTATGTCTGAATCAACCTGCACGAGCTTGATTTTTGGCTATGGCTGGTCCGTCCCTAGGAACGGGGTGGTTCCCTGGTATCTGGAGTGGGCACGGGTGTTCTTCGGCGGCGGTGCGCTTGTGGAGCCTGTCCGGTGTGTGCGTCAAGTATGGTGGCGCGCGCGCGCGGAAACGCGGATCCGTTTCTGCAGTCTGCGAAGAGGAGGCTGAGGACATCACCTAAGTATGAGCCGCAGGTAGGATTCGTTCAATGTACAGAACGTGCATGAATATGTAAAGAGTAGGAGGGAGCAAGTAAGCAAGGGCGGCCAAGCGAGCGTCACGACGCACGCACATTATTAGTTCGTAGCTACCACATATATGATATACCACAGCAGCCCGGCATGGAACGATGGCAGCAGTGCGTGCGTGCTGTGAAGTGCTTGCGTGAAGATGCTGCATAAGTATGCATTATGTGAATGACCGACCGTACGTGGGTGTGTGCTGCGCGTACTGCTCATTTTTTGCGGCTTAGACACGGCAGGAGCGGAGCGATTAGAGTTCCTAAGCTAGGTTCTGAACGGCAGCCTTCCGGCTGTCAGTTGTTAGTTATGTCCCGGTGACCTGGGTCACCGGTGCTGTCATAGTCTATTATATTCTTGGAAGCTCCTGTTCTTCGACATTCTGCCTTCACTAACAGAGCATGCAGATTGCTCGCTATACCTGTAACACGTCGCGGCCAAAGGCTTCTCAAAATGCTGTGCAGGGTCGATTGTAGGGACTTATACTGTAACCCAGAGTTACAATACCCGCCCACCCTCCCTGCTTCGCGCGAGGCCCGAGCTGGCGTGTTATATTAGCAGCGCGCGGGCGCCACAGCAGCAGGCGCTCTTGTTATCCTAGGGACGGGGTTGCCTCCTGGGGTGCCTCTTGCCGGTGTTTTCTGAGGGCTGTGCGAGGTAGGTCCGGTCGTTTCGTTCCTCGCGGTTGCCTCGCGTTGGTGTTGACCGACGTCGCGGGCGCTGATGCGGCCGTGTGCCTTTGAGCTGCGTCCCTGTGTTGTGCTAGTGGTGCGTGTGGTTCGGTTGTCGTGGTTGGAGCCCGACGGCCTGGCGCGGTCCGGGCCTAGGGCGGTGTGTGCGCCTGCCGCTGTCGCGCGTGCTGTGAGCGAGTGAGCTCCCCCTGCAGTGTAAGGCCCGATCCCAAGCTGCTGCCTCGCCACCGTCCCCTTTCCAGAGCCAGCACTGCCACCCCGAGCCATTGGCTGTAGTTCAGAAATCAGCTATATCAGCAGAATACGAACGAATACTCACGGTGCACCATCGCGGCTTGCTCAACGGCAACCATGCTCATGAGCAACGTGTTCAGGCCGAGTGGAGGGGGCTGCTCCGGTACATTGTCGAGACTGCCGAATAAGGCATCCCCACCCTCCACGTTGTACACCAGGTCGAATCCCGGCGCCTGCATGTACGACAACATGTGCATATGTAAGCCTTCGTTCATTCATATATAGGCGACATAGGCGACAACGGTACTCCCTTAACACCTCGCTACTCACCATAACCTTAATCCCCTGCCTATAAACCTCTATAAGCCCTCTGGAAGCAAGCCCTTTATATTACTCAACCCATGACACGCTTCGTTCACGCACGTGCCTGGAACAGCGGCCACTTCCTGAAGTTCATCAGTACGATCCGGGTGAAATTCAGCTGGACGTACCGGCCCAATGTGACCTGCGTCCAGGTCGCCCACGCACCCACATCAGCAATTTCATCACGGCAAATGGTGTTGAAAAGTTTGTCGAGAACGGCGCAGACAGATCGAGCGTGCGTGCACCCATGCGTAGCCAATCGAACTACGTATGTACGTACACCAAGTGCAGTGCAGTGCAGTGCATGCGCTATATGCTGGCAACCACCTGATGAATCAGCGTGTCGACAGATGGATGTATTCCGTCGATCGAGCAAACTGTTTCACATCATCGTCATCTGGAGCCGGTGGGTGTGCGTACTGCACCCTCAGATTATTATCCACGAATGATTGTATCGGATACAAGCAAGTCACGCAGTCGGATGGATGTAGCGCAGAAACAGACCGGCACCGAGGTATGCATGGTTGATGGGACTATACTTTTGACCGCTATGTCAGGACACCCAAGAAACCAAGCAGGCAGCTAGCGGCTGTTCACGCACCTTCCCGCGCACATTGCCCATGTCCAGCACCGGGTAGTCCACCGGGTTAGTGTTGACCCCGGTGATGGTCAGGTTTCGCTGAACCAGAAACGGTGTCGAAATGGAGCTCCAGTCTGAGTCGGAAAGGAGTACGTTGCTGAGGATGCGCGCCGTCCCGACAGAGGGCGTTGCGAACGCAGTCGCCA
This sequence comes from Eudorina sp. 2006-703-Eu-15, assembly GCA_003117195.1. Classification (NCBI taxonomy): domain Eukaryota; kingdom Viridiplantae; phylum Chlorophyta; class Chlorophyceae; order Chlamydomonadales; family Volvocaceae; genus Eudorina; species Eudorina sp. 2006-703-Eu-15. Next base: position 249,095 of record BDSI01000015.1, read on the forward strand.
AGTCCGTTCCACTGTAACAGTCCACGACCACCAGTCCTGCATCTTGTTGATTTGTGACATATGTGCTATTTGATGCGGCAATATTGTTTAACGTGGTGTTCCCGGCAGCTGAGTCAGAGGTCGAGATTTGAGCTGTCGCACCTAGCGCTACAACGCTGACATGCAAAATGTAAAGTAATGATGATATTCGATAAATGTCTGTATGCATTATAAAATCTAGGCTGAAGCAGCAGTCGTTTGTGCAAAACTGTCTTTGTGTCCTCCAGCACGCACGTACTACTGCGTTGTATAACTAATTCTGAAACCAATACTGATTAATGACAGCTCCGACTAATGCACATGCAGTACTCCAGGATACACTCTGCGTTATAAATACGTATGTCAACGAACCGTATGTCTTGAGGAAAAGGACAAAGAGTCTTGTTGTCATAAAGATAGAACGGTGATATAGATGGTTACTTCCTGTCAAAACACACGTTGGAAGAGTTACAGCAAGTCCGGTTACTACTTGTACGGCGGTCGTACTTCAAAGACGTTGCCCGGACGAAACCGGAATCCACCTACAACTGTCAAAATCCATCTATCAAACCCAAACAAACGAAAACACGGGGTGTTGAGGTGAAGCAGCTGTTTGGCGAAGATTTGTGTGGTTGAATTGGACGGTAACTGTGTTGGCAAGTATGGTGGTGTAGTATCCAAGTAAGAAGTCATCCCTGGTGTACCGAGCCGCCGAATGCATTGTGGACGTTGAATGTTGCCATGTTACATTGTCACTCCGGCGAACCGAGGTGAACTGAATGGAGGCGCATCGGTGCAATGCAAGCAATGTGACGGATCCTATCCGCACGCGATGGAACCGACGACGAGAACAGTGGACAGGACGTGTATCGCAATGTTGAATGTTGCAGAACGTAACCGAACCGACGTGATGGAAGCCGTCGGCACGTTGTAGCGGAAGCGACCCGCAATAAACCGAAGCGAACCCGAGGGAACCATTCACAGTCACCCAACCGGACCGGGCCGAATCGAACCCAGCGTGCAGGGCGTCTGACCCCATTTTATAATGTCAGCGGCGGCATCAGGTTGTCTCTGGACCGAAATGCAATTTGCCGGACCGAACCGGACCGAACCAAGTTATGGTTCGTAACCTTAAGTGCTGAAGCCAGCATTTAACGGTAGCAAACCGGACTTCACCAAGCAATGAAACGCAACCCGACCGGAGTGAACCAAGCAATGTCACGGAAGCACACCGGACGTAACCAAGCAATGTAACGCAACCTAACCGGCGGTTTAACATATTCATACGGTATCGATGCAATGAATCTCACGAAGCAAACGGACGTGACCTTGTACTGCAACGCAACCAATCCGGATTGATGCAAGCAATGCCACGAAAGCAAACCAGACGTAACCAAGCAATGCAACTCAAGTAAACCGGGTCGAACCAAGCTATGTCACGGAAGCAAGCCTGACGTAAGCAAGCAATGTCACGGAACGAAACCCATCCGGCATGAACCGAACCGACCGACCACTATACCGAACGGGACGGTGAACCTTTGTTTGCAGTACGATGAAGGAGGTGTTTACTGCAGTTTTGACATGGTAGTGCCCTTTGAGATGTGTGCCACCATGCGACCAAAACATGACTGCATCTGTACGTAGCAGTGTACTACGGACACTGTCTAAAGTTATGACGCCATCATACAAGCAATGTCACGAAACTGAACCAGACCGAACCCAACCGATGATGGTTGTGTACTCGTTGCTCAACAACAGAGGATTGTTGGCAATGCTCCAGGCCAATTGTTGTATGCAGTATACAACAGTTCCTCCCCTCGCCGCAGCCACCTATCTACTTCCTCCCCCCGCCCCAGGTACCCATCCCCTCCTTTGCCCCAGCTGCCCACTTGCTTCTCCTTCTCGCCCCAGCCATTTCCCTCTTTCGCCACAGTTAGCCAATTCCTACCTCCTCGGTCCCCAGCAGCCACTTCTTCCCCGCACCCCAGCAGCCACTCCTTCCCCGCACCCCAGCAGCCACTTCTTCCCCGTGCCCCAGTCACTTCTATCTTCGTTCCCCGTGCGCGCCCCAGCTAGCCAATTCCTCCCCCGTGCCCCAGCCAATTCCTGCCCGCGCCCAAAGCACTTCCTGGCCCCGCCGCAGCCGCTTCCCCCTCTCACCCCATCCACTTCCTCTCCTCACCTTCCCGCGCACATTGCCCATGTCCAGCACCGGGTAGTCCACCGGGTTAGTGTTGACCCCGGTGATGGTCAGGTTTCGCTGAACCAGAAACGGTGTCGAAATGGAGCTCCAGTCTGAGTCGGAAAGGATTATGTGGCTGAGGATGCGCGCCGTCCCTATAGAGCGCGTTGCGAACACAGTCGCCAAGTCCGCTCCACTGTAACAGTCCACGACCACCAGTCCTGCATCTTGTTGATTTGCGACATATGTGCCATTTGATGTGGCAATATCGTGCAAAAACGTTGTTGTCCCGGCAGTTGGGGCGCTCTTGTTACTTTCGCTTGAGGTCGAGTTTTGAGCTGACGCACAGTGTAGCGCAACGATGCTGACATACACAAAATAAATAATAGAAGAACCAAGGGAAACTGCGATGTACATGATCCAGTTGGGCTGAAACAGCACTTGTATACGCAAAGCTCTGAGTCCGGCACAAATCTCTAGACGTTTGACCTATAATAATCTACCAAAGACGGATGGTCTTCGAATATGTAATGTTCATAGTCAGGATTCTAGATTACAACGTGTGTGATGCCAGAAATATGTATGAAGATACTCAAAGAGAAATACCCGATTTTGCCGGATACGGCAAAAGAGGGATAGCCTAGGGAACGGCGTGGGACGCGGACGCTGGTACAAAGCGGTAATTTGCTGGTAAAAAGCGGTAATTTTGCTGGTACATCCGGCGGTAAGTTGCTGGTACACTCCTGAAGTTGAATCACTCCCGCCGTACTCGGACTGACGTGAGTTTGGCGTAGCGCCCGCAAACGCCAGGTCTACCCATACCCTAGCTACATTCACCGCAGCCCGACTCACACTGCCCCGCAGCCTCTCTCTCTAGCTCGGGCCCTTCAGATTTCGCCCTCCCCGTCAGGGAGCTCATAATCGAACAACCACTCGAACCCTTCCTGGGGGGTGTCGCTTTGCAGGCCCGCCGACAGGCCGTCGTCCTCGGGTGACGGGCACGGTTGGATCTCCATCAGCTTTGGGTCCCAGATGGGCCCTTGCTCCGTCAGCACGGCCGCGCAGTAGAAGTACTGCGGGCTTGGGGCTCCCAGGAGTTCGCCCAGCCAACCGTCTAGGCGTAGCCATAGCTCGCGCGCCTCGCTTTTGGCGTGGCCCAGCTCCGGGCCCATCGCGGGGTTGAGGGCGGCCCACAGACCGGCCCATTCCGCCGGCCAGCCCACCGGGGGCGGTGGGGGCGCCGCCGGGCGCTGGGCGGAACCCAGGTGGGTCCGGATCAGTCTTCCTTCGATGATTCCGCCTACGACGTGGTCCTCCAGATCTTCCGTGCACGCCAGCTCCAGGTGTTTCCGCCAGACGCGGGGTTCTTCGGTGGGGGTACAGGCCTGCCATGTCGCGTAGCGGCCCGCCCGTAAGCTCCAAGACTACCTCCACTCCGTCCTCGAAGGGCCGGATGCCCTGGTCCGTTGTCCAGCTCGGGTCGCGCGACCACGTCCCGACTAGCGCCTAAGTGGGGCCCGTACGGGGTAGCCTGGAGCTGGCGTACGAAAGGTTCGCTGGGGGTTCGGTCTACTCCGTCGCTGGGGTTGGATCGTTGTAGCTCTTCCCAGATCTCGTCTATCTCACTTACATCCGAGGGGTGGGTGGGGGTCCCGGCCTCCTCCGTAGCCCGGTAATGCTGGGTCAGCGGTTGGAGCCTGAAGCCGTGCCTCGGGATCGACGGCGCTAGCAGGGGGTCCTTCTCCAAGTCCGGGCCCATGTCGTCCTCTAACCAATCGCCCACCACCGCCAGCGGCGGGAAACTGTCCTCTTCGTCCGGGCTCTCCGCGCCGATCGCCGGCCCCTGGGGAATGATCGGGCCCTGCGTCAGGCGCCCGGAGTACTACTACGAGATCATGCTTCTGGCCCTACCCAAGTCTCTCAAATCGGGTTCACGATAACAACTATAACAGGCAGCGGTCTCTCAGTTCACAACCTTCTCGACAGGTGGGTCCGAGCCCAACCTCGCGCATGCAGCGTGCCCCCGCTCTTCTATCCGATGGGTCTGGATCTCGGGGCCCAGCCCACACCGCCTTGCGGCCCGTAGCGCTTAGTTGGGGGCCACCCGTGCACCCGCGGCGGTGATGCGTTGGCTGGCTATCCGAAAGCCTAGAGCCTCGAGCAAGTCATGCTTGCCGGGTCCGTACACCCGGAACAAGCAGGTTCCCGTGTGCCGACAGCCCCCCCGGTCGAAGGTGCCGGAAATGCACACCTGGGGCTCGGTCAGTTCCTTAACAGCGTGCACTAACTCCCGCTTCGTGGGAAGGGGGTTCAGGCCCGCGGCGGTCAGGCGGGCGTTCGCGCTTGCTAGGGCTTCTTGCATGGCCGGACGGTTCGGATCCTTGATCCAGCGGGCGATGGACGGCGCCCTGGGGGCTTGTTCGGCCCCCGCTGCGGCCCGGCGGCCAGCTGGCCGTCGATCGCCGCCTGCCTGGGGGCTTGCTGGCGGCGAGGCGGCGGTTGATCCCGGGGTCCTAGGCCCTCCGCTTCCATCGCCCGAGAGCCACGGAGCCCGCTCTTCAGGGCCGCTGTGAACCGGGCCGCGCTGCGGGCGTCGTCATCTAGGTATCTACACACGGCCTGGAGGGTGTCGAGGGCGGCGACCAGCCCGTATGTGAGCGGGCCCCAGAAGAACCGGTGAGCGTCCTCCGGCGGAATGAGCCCGAAGTCGTGACGCTGGAGTTCGGTGGCCGCCTCGGCCGCCTCGGAGAAGGGTTCGAAACGGACCTGGCTGCCCGGGTTCCGGAGGGCAGCCGCCAGCTCCCCCACCAGGCTGTCCTTCATCAAGAAGGACGCCCAGCAGCCGCTCAGACCCCTGGCCTGTCGCTCGCGACCAGCGGCATCGTTCCATTCGGTGCGTAGTCGGGCGACAACCCGCTCCTGGAGCAGGGCGACGCCGCTTTCCCCTAAGAATGAGACCAGGCCCCGCCAGCAGGTGTCGAAGGCGCGTCGCACTTGGGACTCCATGCTCTCTCTTGCTGCCGCGGCCAGCTCTCCGACGGGGATCTGGCGCCGCTCTTGGGTTATCGCCACGAAGAAAGCCGCCGCGCGCTGTTCCAAGGCATCGACAAAGTGAAGCCCCAGGTCCCCGCCGTAGGTCGCCCTTAGCGAGCCGAGGAAGGCCTGGAAGGCCCGGGTCTCCGCCAGTTGGGCCCCATGTTCGGCGTCTTGCACGTGGCCCGACTCCTGGAGGCCTTGCAGGAGGGCCCGCTGGTCGGCCATCCGCCCTTCCGAGGGGTTCGGTGTCGGGCCGGCTGGCCAGTCTCGGTCGTCGCGGGACTGGGCCCAAGCGGAGGAGTCGCTAGGGTATCGAGCTCCAGACGGTGCTGCGCCATAGCCGAGGGCCGCCGGGTGGGAGGGCGCGTTACGCCGGAGGGAGCCGAGGTAGTCCGGGGCAGCGGGGGGGCGGAAACCCCGCCGCGCCACCACCCAGGCCGAGGGATGAGTAGAGGCGCGTCATGGGGTGTTGCGACAGGGACGAGCTCAGGCCGGGAACCCGCTGGAAGGCCACTCGGGTCTGGCGGCTGCGACCGAGCGGGGAGGTGGAGGGGCCGCCGAGGCCCACTGCCGGCTCGGTGAAGGGGTAGGGCCTGGCTGACGCGAAACCCATCGGCGGGCGGCGGGCGTCTTGCGTCAGGAGGCGCGCTCCTTGAGGGGCCTCGGGCAAGGGGTCAGGCTCCGTCAGCCTCGCCGGGCCGACGTCCTTGAAGGTGATGTCCGCCCATGGGTCCGTCGGCACGGGTGCGTAGGCCCGCAGAGCCCAGGCCGGGGCAGGCGGCGCGAAATCTGGGTAGTCATAGTCGTGGTCCGGCCAGTGGGCCGGGGCGCGGTGTACCTCGGGGTAGGCGGCTTCCGTCTGGCGAGCCGGCCGGGGGGCCTGGCCCGGGGCTGCGTGAGCGCGAGGCCCCGCCGGGGGGATGTGGGACGTGGGCGCCAGTTGACCGGGGTTCTCGGGGTGTCCAGTGTCGGGGCCCGCGGCAGCGGCGGCGGCGATCTCGACGGGGGCGGGTGCGGCAGGTTGGAAAGCCGGGGGCGCGGCGTCTATGGCCAGGGAGGTGGTGGAGTAGGGGGCTGCCGGGCCGGGGCCGCCCTGGCCGGCGGTGGCGGCCACGTTGCCGGGCGGGGGCGGCGCGGCTCCACGGTGAGCGCGTTCGGGAACGTCGCCGTCGATGGCGGGATGGCCTCGGGAGGCGTGATACCTGCTGGACCGTCGCGACGGTGGCGGCGGTGGCAGCTGAGCCTCCTGCGGCGGGAGCCGGGCCGGCCAGCGCCGCGGCGGCAGGTTCGGCTGTTGGCGGCGGGGGCTCGAAACCTCGCGCTCGGGGCTCGTGGACGGGGTCTACGTCGCCCGGGGCCGGCGGGGCGACCAGCTGCCCCGGAGGGGCGGCGGCGAGGAGGGCGGGCGCCGCCGGGTCTTGAGCGTCAGCGGCTTGGCCGGGAAGCGCGGCGGAGGTGTCCGCCGGGGGCAAGGTGACGATGTCCGTGCCCGGCAGGGGAGCGTCCGGAAGTACGGCGGCCGCGGTCGGGGGCCCGGAGGGGCCGGGCGGGGCGACGAGGAAGGCGGCGGCCGGAAGTTCTCCGTCGCCCAAGGAACGGCGGCGGATGGCCGGGGGGAGGCCCTCTTCTCGATCTCGGCTTCGGCGGGATAGGCTCGGCGGGGTGTTGTCGCGCTCATCAAGGGCGAAATCTTGTGCCAGGTTGCGCACGGCGGCGACGCTGCTGGGCCCCTGACCGGAGCTGGTACTCGCCCCTTGGCCGGTGCTGGGGAACGCTCTGCCGGCCGACGACCTGGTCGCGAATCTTGGAGCTACGGGGGGGCGCGCGGCGCCTTGGGGCCCCTGGGTAGAAGCCGACGACAATGGGCGAGGGAAACGGGAAATCCGACGGTAAGCATCCTGCCACCCTGCCTGGGTCGGAATGCGGTATCGTCTGCCGATCTCTTCCATGTCTTGACACGTTCCAGCCACCCTGCCTGGGTCGGAAACGTCTGCTAAACTACGCGAGAGGCTGCCGGACAACGCTCCAGCCACCCTCTAGGGTCGGAATTCGTTCCCGCCTGGTCGCTATCGAGGTGAATCTGGCGCCCGCCGCCGTCCGGCCGGTCGGGTCCCGCTCAGGGCTAGTCGCAAGTAAGGACAGGAGACGCTCCAGCCACCCGCTCGGGTCGGTATGCGTTCCCACCAGGCAATCGCGCGAGGCCGCCGGTCAACGCTCCAGCCACCCGTGCGGGTCGGTATGCGTTCCCGCCTAGGAGGCGTGCAGACTACACGTGGTCTCTTCCGATCACCCATACGTATCTCAGGACTCTAAGGCGATCAGCCCTAGAAGGCGGTGCGTATTTGCCACGAACCACGTACTGTGCCGCGAATTCGGGTCCTCCGGTTGATCCTAACGTGGTCGCAGCGTTGGACCGTTCATCAACCCACTAAGGTCTACCGGTCGCGCCGGGTCTCTAGTGACTGTAGACCCGCCACTGGTGTGGTCTCGGGATCTGTCTAGCGGTCGTAAACGACGAGGCGATCGGTCTAGGCGCGGATTCTCACTCACGTCTGCCTCACGGCGCTCGTAGCCGACTGGCGGGATGTCTCGCGCGTCGGCGGGTGATTTGGAGGTATCTGAAAGCATTGGTGACACACAGGGTTGTTAGGCCCGAACCAGGAAGAGGGAGGCGGGACCGAGCTGGATCGTCGGCAGGGGATGGCGGTATCGCGCGGGCTTTCGAGCATTTCGCGCTGGTGCACGCAATCTTTTAGGTCGATAACAAATGATGATTGAACAGATAATGAATCTCTTGCCCGGGCTGGAGACCTGCGAGCGGTCAAACCAAACGCGATGCAAGCGCCAACCCCCTCCCCGAACAACACCGCGCAGCGGCATCCATCTGATTCTCACCTGGCTCATTTTTAACGTAGATGATCTGGTTGGCTAGGCTATAGGAGCTCCTCGCGGGGAAGGCGGTAGGGCGTCGTCTGCGACTGCAAGCACTTCGCGGCGTCTCTAGTTACGAGCTGATGGCGGACCTTCAAGCTCCAATGTAAGATATATCTAAATCCGCGAAAAGTCTCTACCGTTGGCGCCCCCTGGTTTAAATCGTCTGCCGGGTCGTACGCGGGGTACTGCAGAGGCCGAGCAATTCAATATCGTTCATTGCGGTAGAAGCCGACAGGAATGGTAACCGTAATGGTCACTGAATTGTGTTGTTTCTAGGGGAAAACTGAAGTTATGCGGAATGGTGATTTGTTAGTGTGGCTAAAGTGGAAGAGCAGACGGATACAGGTGAATGGCAATTGGTGACGAAAATAAGAAGATGAAGGGGAGGTTGGACTGATGAGGCGAGAATTCAAGTCAGACCATAGTAAGAAGTTAAATCATAGCATTGAAAGCCAACCAAGAATGGATAGCGTGTCCGGAAATGGTCAAGGGGGAAATGTACGAGCGTATTTGAGGTTTCTACTTGACGGTGGAGTTCTAGAGGCTGTCTGAACATACGTGAATTGAACGGCGTAGCAGTTTTTGGATGAACTACCCTAAGCAATAGATCACCCTAAGCAATAGATCAACTGGCGCAACTGGCGACGACAAAAAGACCCTTGTTTCACAGCGAGGGAACGAGGCAGCCGGCTAAATTATCTGAATTACTGAAAACAATGACGTGAACCGTTTATGGACATAGACCGCTCGTAATAAGGAGGGCAGTTGCAGTTGGCGGCATACAGTTGCAGCAAGCGGTTGGCGGCTTGCTGATGCAACTCGGCCGCATGGCTTGCTTGTAAGGGCGGCTATATGGTATTGGTCAGCCCGGCCGTATGGACTGATGGAGCCTGCCTGGCCTTGTGGCTTGCCAGGCTGGGCGGCTCCCTCGGGCTGCCCTACCTGCTGTATATATGGCTTGACAGTACGGCTCCATTGGCCAGCCCAGCCATACAGCCTGACAGCATGGGGGGCATTGCATGGCCAGCCCGGACGTTTGTTTTGTAAGGACGGCGGCTCAATTGATCAGCAGCCCGGCCGCATGGCATGACAGAGCGGCAATTCATTGGCCAGCCCGGCCGCATGGCATGTCAGGCGGCGGCTCCATTGGTCAGCAGCCCGGCCGTATGGCATGTTAGGCCGGCGGCTGCATTGCATTGCCCGGCCCGGCCGTATCGCATGTCAGGGAGGCGGTTTCATTGGTCAGCAGCCCGGCCGTATGGCATGTCAGGGCGGCGGTTTCATTGGTCACTAGCCCGGCCGTATAGCATGTCAGGGAGGCTGCTCTATTCGCAAGCCCGGCCTTATGGCATGTCATGGCATGTCAGGCCGGCGGCTTTATCGGCCAGCCCGGCCGTATGGCATGTCAGGCCAGCGGTTCATCGGCCAGCCCGGCCGTATGGCATGGCATGGCATGGCATGGCATGGTATACACCGTTGATCCCTTTGGAGTCCGCTGTAACGTTCATTAATTCATTCGTGTCAGGCCGGCGGCTTTATCGGCCAGCCCGGCTGTATGGCATGTCAGGGCGATTGGTGCTTTGGTTAGCCAAGTCCATGTGGGCATTTCCAGCAATGACCCCTCCCGCCGGTTCTAATTCCGTCTCCCTAACCGCCCCGTGTTTCAGTAGTTTCAGCGGGTATTGAGCGGTTTCCAGGAGAGGCAGCCCCGGCGTGCTGGTAACTTGGTGTGTTTGCCGGTATGGCTGCGTGACCCCCCCCCTTCGCCCCCGGGTAATGGAGGTTGGGTGCGCAGTCCTTGGTGTTGATGAGCTGAGGTGCCTACGAGCTATCTGGGCCAGTTGGAACGGAGTAAGGGACCAGAACGGCTACATTACCGTGACACCTGTCTGTTTGCGTTGTGAGGACGGCTCCTGCTGGCAGCACGCACGGGCTGTATCCTGTATGGCTTGTCATGCTGGGCGGCTCGTCTGTTTGACAGGCTGGGCCATGCCGTATGCTGGCCCAGCCGTGATGTGGCCGCCATATGCTATGGTTATCGTACCCTGTAGCACACACCGCAAGATCAGGTTGTCTTGCTGGGCGCTGGAGGCCAACAGAGGGCGTAGGGGCAGACACCGTGCGCGTCCCCAGGGAACAGCGGGTTTGTCGTTGCTGCGAGGTCGAAGGTCAGGTCGAGGACGCGCCGAGTAGATTTTTCCCCACTTTACTACATACCATCCTGGAAGCCATGGCCTGGGACCCGGCTCGGTTAGCAAGGCTCCTGGAGTGCATGTCGGCCCATCACAACTCAATCGTTCCCTTTGGACGGTAGTGGTCTCTTTTTTTTCCTGCTAGTGCAGCGTCATGTGCGTGCTTTAAGGCGTTTTCGTGTGCCCTTGGGCCTATGGCTCGTATGGGTCGGTAGTTGTACAGTAGTTGTACAGGTATGGGGTTATGCACCACCAACCATGTAGCACACACACGACTTCACGCTGCATACGAACAGGTAGCCCGGGAACAGCTTGAGACAGTCGAAGTAGCTAGTCCTACAGCAAACCCCCCGGCATCCAGCATGCCTGCCATCCTACAGTGGCTTTGGACCATCAAGTGGGAACGGGAGCACAAGGAAACACGGTGGCGCCCGGTGGTTGACGGGGTCCCGCTGCCTGGCAACAGCCACCTTCACAGCACCCACCCCGAGGCGTGCGGGTGCGGCGAGTAGGGTGGTGCGGGGCCCCACCCGTGTTCACCATAGGCACACCATTTCTGGGCATGCCCGGTCGCTCAGGCAGTGATACAGCAGATCGGGGCACACGTTCAGGGCCCCGTCACCCGAGCCAATGTGTGGCTGGCTGAGCCGCCGCAGGGGGTGCAACAAGGGGTTTGGGATATCATTGCCCTAGCGGCGCTGACGGCCATGGAGTGGGCGAGGGTTGGGCTACGTGCAGCGACCCGCAACGGGGGCGCACAACCCGTGCCGGGGGCGCCGGCTGCCCCGTCGCCGGTAGATGTAGTTAAGGCGCGCGCAGTCATGGAGTTCTGGCAGCGGGTCGCCAGTTTTGCAGAACTGGGCCGACCGCGACGGGGATGGGAGGGGGTGGGACCGGACCACCCAATCCTATCGGTAGTAGACGGCCGGATCCGCTGCTTGCAGCCAGTAGACGTAGACTCTTGATGGATAGATAGCAGCGCGCGGCACTAGGGCGTAGGGATTGGGACCAAGGAAGACCACTTCCGGGCACGTAGAGGATCCGTGGGTGCCCGAGGAGGGCCGGGCCAGACCAGTGGGAGTTGGCAGCGGGACTTGTGAGGGGCCGATTGCGCAGGGAAGAGGTGTACGACAGGGAGGCTTATTTGGTAATGTGCTGCCTTGTGCAAACCATATATAGCCCCATCATGGAGCGCCCGACTGCATACCCCGGACACAGCAAGGCCTGACGCGTGCGAGACGACCTCGCTCTGGCTCAGCTGGGCTCAGCTAGTAGGAACGCGCGCGGGACCAGGCTAGCTTTACCGCACCGGCAGGGGCGCGCATCCGAGTTGCTGAGGAACGCGCCCTGGGTGCTGCAAGGGATTGATGAGGTTGAACAGCGGGTTGCAAGGCGCAGCCTGCCCAGGATGGGCTTTTGCCCAATCCCTTGAGGGGGCACCGCTGTCACCGGTCCTCGGTAGAATGGGGATCGGGCGAGTGCCGTTGGTTGAGAGCGAGGGAGCAGAGGCCCTTTACGCCCCTCTCCCCCATATCCCGCCGGGGATGAGTGCTTCGGCGGTCTTTCCCTTAGGGCTGGGTCAGCAGCCCTTGGCCAACGTCGGGCCCGGTCAGATATTGTCTTCTTCGACCATATGGCGTGTCAGGTAGGATTTGCTGAGGTTTCGACAGCTCGTTTGGATGTTTTGGATTGTTAGTGCGGCTGCGTTGGGCAACACGCATGGCTGTTTGGCTTAACGACTTTACTCGAACCCAACGACCCCGACGGCTGAACCCCAACAAACCCCAAACAAGTGCTGGTATGGCCGGGAAGATGATAACTGGTAGTCAACGCTGTGCCATTGGTATGTCTGCAGCGATGCGTCGCTCGTTGGCGGTAAACAGCGTTGTTGCAAGGGCCATGAATGAATGTCGACACGTACGACCGCTTGCTCATCATGTATGATTTTTCAAACTCGGCCGCTTTCGGCCTTGTCAGTTTGTGCCATTACAGCACTTGGACATGGCCGATGCTATCCGAGGGACGCATCCTGCAAAATCGGGTGTGCGGCACGCCCTTTCTAGTTCAATATGGTTCACACGGCAATTGCACTTGCTGGCAAGTTTTGAAACGCAAGTTGCTTAGTAAAAGCGCTTTTACGGCCATGTTACGGAAGGCCGTGACCGTACGCACCTACTTCTGTGCCATGTGGCCGGAAAGTTTGGAAGGGCCTAGATTAACTAGAAAGGGCGTGCCGCAAACCCGATTTTGCATAATGTGTGAATGGTGCTGTTCTGCGACAAGAACTGGGATGCGTCGATGCGTCGTATATATAGCATCGGCAATGGTAATGGCACAACTAAACCGACAAGCAAGGCCGAAACCGGCGGAGTTTCGAAATCAGACCTGAGCAAGCGGCCGTGTGTGCCGGCAATCGTGCTGTATGTAGACCGCCAATCAACGACGAATTTGTGACAACCATACGTACCGTGATGACTACTACTAGTACCTGCTCCTAATAAACGAGTACCTTCCCGGCCATACCAGCACTGGTTTTGGATTTGTTTGGGGTTTAGCCGTTGGGGCCGGTGGGTTTGGGTTCAGCCGTGAAGCCCAGCAGCCGCGCGCGCTGCCCAGCGAAGGAGCGGTCGAAATCCCAGGCAGGAAAGCCTACGTACCTGGCCTACCTGCTGGCACGCCATGTGGTCGAGAAAGACAATACTGCCGTGCTGTCAAAGAGAGTCAAGGAGAGAGGCAATCCGGACCAGCGTGAAACGTATTCTGTAAAATGATGGCCAATGCCTGGGTTACCCCCTCCGTTACCCCTGGGTAATGATTACCCCTACCCCTGGGTACAATTACCCACCCCCCCTTGTCACGAGGGTGGGTGGGTAACCATTACCTACCCCCACCGGGGTGGCTATCTTATTTTTGGGAGTATCTACGGCCAGAGATACACCTGGCTTCGAAACGCTTAAAGTATCTGTCTATGGGGAGATATTTCCAACTGGAAACGGCCCGAAGTATCTACAGAGGGCATCGGACAGGGCGCAACATTGATGGAGAACTTCCACGAGCCGAACCCATAAGTGCAACACCTAGCCATACATGACTGCAGACGGCGAGAACCGACCCCGGGTGGGAGATATCGGGGACCCCATCACTGGTCCGAGTATATGTCAACGGGAAGATATCATGTCCTACACGAGGGGTCAAAGTATCTTAAACTCCATGTTTTGGCAGGCCAAAAGTATCTAAAATTTCAGAAGTTTTTTGGCCGAATAGATATTTATATCTTAAGATAGCCACCCTGACCCCCACCCTCACCCCCCTGGGTAATGGTTACGAGGGGGTTACCCCCACTATAATGTCATAGGGCTAGAACACCAGATAAGTCGAATACTGTAGCCGAGCTACACAAATTATATGGCAGTGCTGGCCAGAGCGGCCGCCCTGGCAAGCAAATCCACCGGATAGCCGAAACAAGCCGCTCTAACACGCCTGACAGATGGCATGGCCCAGGCTGCCAAACAGAAGAGCCGCCCAGCATGATAAGCTCTACAGGATACAGCCCGTGCGTGCTGCCAGCAGGTCAGGGGTCACTGTAATGTAAACGTTAACAATAGGTGTAATCGTTACAAGGTGGACCCGATTCCCGACCGGCGGGTGTTGCCTCACCCTACCAAGGATTGCGCACCCATCCTCCATCACCCGCGGGTTGGGGGGGGGGGGTCATACAGCCATACCGGCCACCACGCACATACATCAGGTTACCAGCGCGCCAGGATTGCCTCTCCTGGAAACCGCGCCCGACCCGCCAAATCACGTGGCGGGTAGGGAGCCTGGATCCAAATTGGGAGGGGTCACTGCTGGAACCGTCAATATGGACGGGGTTGACTTCACACTCTAACAAACAGCCAGGTCGGCCAACGGGGCCAGCGCACTGACATGTCATACGGCCGGGTTGGCAAACAGAGCAGCCCCGCTGGCCAATGAAACAGCCGCGCTGACATGCCATACAGCCGGGCTGGCCAACGGAGCCCCCGCCCTGACTTGCCATACGGCGGGGCAGGCGAATAGAGCCGCCGCGCTGACATGCCATACAGCCGGGCTGGCCAATGAGGCCACTCCCATGACATGCCATACGGCCAGGCTGGCCACTTGGGCCACACCGCTGACAAGCAATACCGCCGGGCTGGCAAATGGAGCATGCAGCCGCGGTGACATGCCGTACGGCAGGGCTGGTAAATAGAGCAGCCGCGCTGACATGCCGTACGGCAGGGCTGGTGAATAGAGCAGCCGCGCTGACATGCCATACGGCCGGGCTGGCCAATGGAGCCACCACCCTGACATGCCATACGACCGGGCTGGCCAATGGAGCCGCCGCCATGACATGCCATGGGGTCCGCTGTAACGTTCATTCATTCATTCATTCATGCCATAAGGCCGGGCTGGCGAGAAGAGCAGCCGCGTTGACATGCCGTACGGCCGGGCTGGCCAACGGAGCCGCCGCCCAGACATGCCATAAGGCCGGGCTGGTGAATAGAGCAGCAACGCTGACATGCCATATGTTCGGGCTGGCCAATGGGGCCACACCCCTGACAAGTGCAATACAGCCGGGCTGGCCAACGGAGCCGCCGCCCTGACATCAGGGTGGCTATCTTGCAGAGTATCTACGGCCGGAGATACTCCTTGCCCAATCGTGCTGAAAGTATCTGTCGGAGGGAGCTTTTGCCGGCATTTTATCTACTCAAGGGGGCTTTTCCCCGCGCGAGAGGCCATGAGTATCTAAAACCTCATTTTTCTCCCGAGGGAAAGTATCTATCGAAACTCAAGATTTCTGGCCGAATATATATTCATATCTTAAGATAGCCACCCTGCCTGACATGCCATACAGCCGGGCTGGCCAACGGAGCCACCGCCCTGACATGCCATATGGCCGGGCTGGCCAACGGAGCCGCCGCTCTGGCATGCCATATGGCCGGGTTAGCGAGTCGAGCATCCACGCTTGTCAGGGCGGCGGCTCTGTTGGCCAGCCCCACCGTATGGCATGTCAGCGCGGCTGCTCTATTGGCCAGCTCGGACGTATGGCATGTCAGCGCAGCTGTACCATTTGCCAGCCCGGCTGTATGGCATGTCAGGGTTGTGGCCCCATTGGCGAGCTCGTCTGTACGGCATGTCAGTGCGTATGGCATGTCAGAGGTGTGGTCCCAGTGGCCAGCCCAGCCGTATTAGTAGTATTAGCCGTATGGCATGTCAGCGTGGCTGCTCCGTTTGCCAGCCTGGCCGTTAGCATGTCATGGGTGTGGCCTTATTGGCAAGCCCAGCCGTATGGCATGTCAGGGGGGCGGTTCCATTGGCCAGCCTGGCCGTACGGCACTTCAAGGGCCAGCCCGGACGTATGGCTTGTCAGCGCGGCTGCTCCATTGGCCAGCCCTGCTGTATGGCATCTAAGTGCACCTCCTCTATTCGCCTTCCCGGCCTTATGGCATGTCAGGGCGGGGGCTCCGTCGGCTGGCCCGGCCATATGGTATATTAGCGCGGCTGCTCTGTTTGCGAGTCTGGCCATATGGCAACCTGCTCCATTGGCCAGCTCGGCCGTAATACATGTCAGCGCAGCTGCTCCATTCGCCTGCCCGACCTTATGGCATCTCAGCGCACCTGCTCCATTGGCCGGCCCGGCCATATCGATGGCATGTCAGGGTGGCGGCTCCATTGGCCGGCCCGGCTGTATGGCATGTCAGCGCAGCTGTACCATTTGCTTGCCAGCCCGGCTGTATGGCATGTCAGAGGTGTGGTCCCAGTTACCAGCCCAGCCATATTAGCGTTCGGGGATGCAGGGTGGGCACCAAATTCAGAGCAGAGTAGTGCTCCGCACTCATCCGCTTACCCTTTGCACTTTACAATGTCAGGGCAGCTGCCCCATTGGCCAGCAACCCGGCTGTATGACATGTCAGGGAGATGGCTCCTTTATTTGGTCGACGTGGCTGTTTGTCAGAGTGTGAAGTAGGCCCCGTCCATATTGACGGTTCCAGCAGTGACCCCTCCCAATTTGGATCCAGGCTCCCTACCCGCCACGTGATTCGGCGGGTCTGGCGCGGTTTCCAGGAGAGGCAATCCTGGCGCGCTGGTAACCTGATGTGGTGGCCGGTATGGCTGTATGACCCCCCCCCAACCCGCGGGTGATGGAGGATGGGTGCGCAGTCCTTGGTAGGGGTTGATGAGGTGAGGCACCTACGACCTATCTGGGCCCGTGGAACACCCGCCGGTCGGGAATCGGGTCCACCTTGTAACGATTACACCTATTGTAACGTTTACATTACAGTGACCCCTGTCTGTTTGCTTTGTGAGGACGGCTCCTACCTGCGGGCAGCACGCACGGGCTGTATCCTGTAGAGCTTATCATGCTGGGCGGCTCTTCTGTTTGGCAGCCTGGGCCATGCCATCTGGCCGGCGTGTTAGAGCGAGCGGCTTGTTCCGGCTATCTCGACGGTTGGCTTGCTTGCCAGGGCGGCCGCTCTGGCAAGCACTGCCACACAATTTGTGTAGCTCGGCTACAGTATTTGAATTATCTGGTGTTAGTGGGGGTGGTGGTTCGCCTTAGTGGGGGTGGTGGTTCGCTAATAGGGGAGCCCTGGTGGCTAACTCCCCCTGAGCGGGCTTTATCCCTTGCCATGGTTGGTTCTCAGGAACGGGGTGGTTCCCTGGTAGTGTGGGCCCGGGGAGTGTTTCGGTGCACTTGGGGAGCCTGTCCGGAGCGCCATGGTGGCGTTAGTTCATTTAGGCAGTGTATGGTGAGGCTGTCGCCGGGGCTGTCACCGATGACCCGCGGGGTCCGCTGTAACATCATTATAATAATTTGAATTATCTGGTGTTCTGGGCGACTCTCTTTGACAGCACGGCAGTATTGTCTTTCTCGACCACATGGCGTGCCAGCAGGTAGGCCAGGTACGTAGGCTTTCCTGCTGGGATTTCGACCGCTCCTTCGCTGGACAGCGCGCGCGGCTGTTGGGCTTCACGGCTGAACCCAAACCCAAACCCAAACCCAACCCAAATAAACCCAAACCCAAACCCAAACCCAAACCCAAACCCAAACCCAAACCCAAACCCAAACCCAAACCCAAACCCAAACCCAAACCCAAACCCAAACCCAAACCAAACCCAAACCCAAACCCAAACCCAAACCCAAACCCAAACCCAAACCCAAACCCAAACCCAAACCCAAACCCAAACCCAAACCCAAACCCAAACCCAAACCCAAACCCAAACCCAAACCCAAACCCAAACCCCAAACCCAAACCCAAACCAAACCAAACCCAAACCCAAACCCCCAAACCCAAACCCAAACCCAAACCCAAACCCAAACCCAAACCCAAACCAAACCCAAACCCAAACCCAAACCCAAAAAAAAAAAAAAAAAAAACCAAACCCAAACCCAAACCCAAACCCAAACCAAACCCAAACCAAAAACCCAAACCCAAACCCAAACCCAAACCCAAACCCAAACCAAACCCAAACAAAAAACCCAAACCCAAACCCAAACCCAAACCCAAACCCAAACCCAAACCCAAACCCAAACCCAAACCCAAACCCAAACCCATCGAACCCAACGGCGGCCTGTTCAATGTTTGCCGGCACGAACGGCCGCTTGCTCAGGTCTAATTTCGAAACTCCGCCGGTTTCGGCCTTGCTTAGTTGTGCCATTACCATGGCCGCCGATGCTATACGACGCAGCGACGCATCCCCCTTCCTGTCGCAGAACGGCACCATTCACACATTACGGTTCGAATCCTCGTCCCCTCACCGCCGTGTGATTAGGCGGGTCTGGAGCGGTTTCCAGGAGAGGCAATCCTGGCGCGCTGGTAACCTGGTGTAGTGGCCGGTACGTATGGCTGCATGCCCCCCCCCCCCCCGCGGGTGATGGAGGATGTATGGGTGCGCAGTCCTTGGTAGGGGTTGATGAGACGAGGCACCTACGAGCTATTTGGGCCCGTTGGAACACCCGGTCGGAATACGGGTCCACTTTGTAACGGTTACATTATGCAAAATCGGGTTTGCGGCACGCCCTTTCTAGTTCTAGTTACCATTACCGCTGGTTTACCGCAATGTACCAGCACATTACCGCTTTTTTATTACCAGCAAATTACCGCTTTGTACCAGTGTACTCGGTCCCACGTCGTTCCCTAGGCTATCCCTCTTTCGCCGTATCCGGCAAAATCGGGTATTTCGATTTCGTGTGTGGGTCGATAGTGGTAATAGTGGACGGTGCCGCCATACTGTAACAGTTAGTAAGGGGATTACATATGTGCTCGCGTAAAATCCCTGCCTTTTAAGAGGGAATTACAGACGTATTTGCAGATTTGGATTATTACACGAGCGAACAGCAGCGGTCTTAAACGCTGGCAATCTAAGTACATGACACGGCGGGCTTAAACCACCCAGCCACTGCCTTGCCAACGTAGAGCACCAACACTAATCCACCCCTACCGGCCATGCAAACAGTCCTACGACACCATAACCTACTACCGCGTTATTCCAGTTATTCTGTCTACCAGCAAATATATCTGTCCACCGGGCAGCCTACCCAGCAGTGGAGAGCGGGGCGCGGCGTCGTCCTGGTTGCGGCCAACGGGATGCCGGCGGCTTGGACGTGAAGCAAGGCTTGGCTATGGGCCCAACCAGGGTGGCTATCTTATTTTGCAGAGTATCTACGGCCGGAGATACTCCTTGCCCAATCGTGCTGAAAGTATCTGTCGGAGGGAGCTTTTGCCGGCTTTGTATCTACTCAAAGGGGGCTTTTCCCCGTGCGAGAGGCCATGAGTATCTAAAACCCCATTTTCCTACCGAGGGAAAGTATCTATCAAATTCGGCCGAATATATATTTATATCTTAACATAGCCACCCTGGGCCCAACACCGAAAAATGCAAACGCGCCACCCTGAAAAGCTTACATTGCTCGACTGAGCAGCGAAGCGGCTGCAACATACACCACGACCAACTGACCGGACGCTTATGACTGAACGGAATGATCCACTCGCGACAATTACGACAATGAACGGGTGGATTGCGATGTTACGAAAGCGGCCGTGATTCAGCGCTGTGTTCACGAGCAAGGCGGCCGTGCGTGCGAAGTTGGAGTTATCAAGGATTGCTGTGATGGCATACACCTTCACTAAACCGGGGTTCAGGCGCGACATGCATGCCGTACGGCCCTACGGCAAGCTGAAGCTGTATTACGGAGGTCTGCTTGAAAGGGAGCCGTCTTTCCTGACACGCCGTACGGCCGTGCTTCCAAAATGGACCGTACGTACTACGGAGTGAAACTTATGTACGTAGCCCCTTCAACAAGCCCATCGGCGTTGCTGACTTGTGAAGCCACCCTGGCGGACCCTAGTGTCTATCTTCGGAGCCGCCCTGCGCTGACGCGTAGCACGACCGATCTGCCAAAAGAGGCCACTTGGTTATGGCATGTCGCGAAGGACTTTGATCGCCGTACCAGTCCGACAATACCCTTATCAACTTGTCATCGGAGGTGGACCTCCCTCAAGTCCGCGGCTTCCGAACCCGACGAGACACACACCCACCAGCAACTCTCACGCCAAGCCGTACGTTGCGCTAGTTCACGCCAATCGTACTTGACTGCCCTCCGCTCAATTGAGTCACTTGCCCCGAGGTCAATCCCCTGCATGCAGGGCTTCTCCCAGCCGGGTTACGGTGTGGGGTTTTACACACAGGCGCGCAGGACCTGTGGCATCCAGCCTAGGAACACAAACTTTTGAACACAAACTTTGGTAATTGATGTTACAGTCATCGTCGGTGACAGCCGTATCCTCACAGGTCAGCTGTCCAATGTGGTTGTGCTTCGCGCCTTGCCGACATTAGGACGCCACGGAGCCCATAAGAGTGCCGCAACCAAGCGCATACCAACCAAGCCCATAAGAGTGCCGCAACCAAGCGCAGGGCTCCCGCCGGGTGCAGGTGCAGGACTCGTCGGGATATGTCGGTACGCCACGCGTGGGGTTGGTGTGCAGCCGCCAGTGGCCCCTCGTCATGTCGTCGGTTGACAGCCTCCGTCCACGGCTTTCACTTCTGCGCGGGTACGTAGGGCGGTGGAGCGGCAGGGGGTCGGAGTTGTGGAGACCAGTCCCGACAGGCCTGCCTGGGGTCTCCCTTGTTTTAGCTCGGGCATCGTTGCGTGAAGGCGGCTGAGCCTTCATGCGGCGATAGAGCGCCATGCCTGGCTGCTGACGGCCAACTAGCTGAAGCCAGCCACCGGCGGTGGGTGTTACGCGGCCCGCGTGCAAGGCGCGAGGCTACCCGCGGCCACGTTGCACGCCTACGCGCATCCTAGGGTGTGGTTGGTGCGATACAGGTCGGTCATACCGTATGGCGGGCCAGCGTCGCCTCCAGAGCGGCCTGGGCCTTGTCCGTCTTCTCCCGCAGCGCGTCAGCCTGCGGCCCCGCAAGAGCCGCCATCTGCGGCTTGTAGCTGAGGAGCCGCTCGTGGAGCACCACTGACTGTACATACAGCATGCATGCATGACCAGCCGCAAGGGGTCCCCGAGAAAGTAGTCCAGAGTCGGGCACGCGGGGAAGAAGAAGAGCGGAAAAGGGCAGCGCGGTTTCCTTACGTACGGGAGATGGGACGGTCGGTCGGAAATGAAAGTGAGGTAGGCGAGCGACGTTGGTAACGGGCAGGGAGGGCAATCTATATGGCCGCTTGGCTGAGCGTCTTGTTTCAATAAGTCCGATGCGTGGCGAATCTGGCGATCCACCCGGGCATAGGGCGTTTGGTCGCAGCCGTGGAGGCCCCTGGACGATACGGGGGAAATCAGAAACACCGTAGCCTGCCTGACACTCTCTTCCTGGTCCGCTGTAATGTTCGTTCCTTCATCATTCATGCACTGGCGTGTTGATTGGTCGGTGTTTGTACGCATCCACGGGCGTTCGATGGCTGGCACAACGGCCCCAGCGATTCATGCAAAGCACTTTGTTAAGAGTATGGTACGACGGTACGACAGGGCAAATGTCGCACTCACCCTCGCCACCAGGTCCTTGACCAGCTGGTCGTCGAACTCCGCATCCTCCGCCGCGCCCGCCTTGGGCTTTGGCGGCGTCGCGGAGGAGCTGGCCCCGCCGTTCTCATGTGCTTGTTGTTGTTGGTCTTGGTCTTGCTCCTGCTGCTGGTCCGGACGCTGCTCCTGAGCCACCAGGATGTCCCGGAGCAGCTGCAGATGGGCCTCCGCCGCTGACAGGATCCCCTGGATGCTGGTCTCGATCGCATCGATGACGTCCACTGCAGCGCGTGCGTGCGTGCGTGCATGAGTAATGAGCGAGCGAGATCGCGCGCGTGCACAGCACAGCACAGCACATTGGAGTGTGGGTTCTCAGTTTCGTGCGCGTTCGGATTAAAACCTGCGGAACTTGCTGAATGAACCGACCTGGTTTGCATTCCTCCGCGCCTACGCTTACTCGTCTCCGTCCGTCCCCCGCATTCACCCTCAACACTCACTCCTAACATTGTTGATGTTACAATGGACTCCGCGGGTCATCGGCGACAGCCGTATGTAGCTCCTACTACCCCTGCTTTTCTACACACATCCCCCACGCTCGATCGCCCTTTACCCTCCACCGATGCATCCTCGCGTCAGCAGGCGTCACCCGCCCACCACCCAACGCCCTCCCAAGCAAGTCCCAAAACTGCAAAGCCGCGTGCATCGATCGCGCCCTCTCACCTGAAGCGCCCTCCGGCACCGACATGCAGGAGCCGGTGTAGATGTGCGGCTCCGTGGCCGAGCCCCACGCGCCGTCCAGCTGGTTGGCGGCGGCAAAGGCCCGGCTGCCCACGGCACCGCTGGCGCGCAGCAGCCGCATGGCAGCCTGGCGCGTCAGCGCACCTGCAGCTCGGGGCGGGGCGCGGCGGGGGCGGGGCGGGGCGGGGCGGGGCGCGGGGTCGAGATGAAGGCAGCACCGAGGCACGGCACGCAGCCACGGGTGGCCAGCACAGATACCGATATATGAGGGCCGCTCCGCAGCGCTCTGTTCTAACTCTGAAGTCATCTACGTTCTGTGTGAGGGTCGATAAGAGGCAGGCTCCGCGAGAGCACCACTATCAGGGAGGACTGTCGCCCGCCGTGACGTTTTTGCGAATATAGCCCTGCATCCAGGCTGCGTTTCAAGCAAGAACGTACGTACGAGAGCCACGTCCGGCCCTCCTCGATTCGCCAACGACGTTCGTTCTGCAAAGGCAGTATTGCCTTACTTACTTGCAGGTCAGGTCAGGTCGATGCGGCATCGCGGCCCCGGTTCTTCCGTCGTGCGCAGCGCGGTGCCCACCCACGACCCACCCTCGTTCTTCCGTCGTGCGCAGCGCGGTGCCCACCCACGACCCACCCACGACCCACCCACCCTCGTTCGTGTCTGCCTTGGCGGGCCTTATCATGACGCGGGCGACCTGCCGCAGCACCTCGAACTGCACGGGCGCCAGCAGGTCCCCGCAGTCCGCCAGCACCCGCCCCACCAGCCGCACCGACAGCCACTGGCGCTGCGGCGTGCTGTGCGACTCGAGCTCCTCCGTCAGCAGCTGGGCGATGGCGAGGGGGTTCTTTCCGTGCATCAGGTGCAGCTTGATGGTCTGGCACACCTGCGGGCGATTCCGTAAAAGGCGCGCAATGAATCGAACCCGATCTTGCAAGCAATAATCCATGTTTACGGAATGTCCAGGAATCATGCATTTATGCGCGCACAGGCTCCAAGGATGTCCAGAAGTCAAACGCGCAAAGGTGCATGCATGAATTAAAAGAATGAGATATACACGGGCCCTGAGAAAACATCTGATGAGTGAGACATGGGCGCCCGCGCCGTACAGTTCTTCCCGCCGTACAGTGGACTCATCCAGCCGTGCACGCACGCACGCGCTCACCTCCGCATTGAGCGCCTCGTCAGGCTCTGGCTGATCCAGGGAGGTGGCTGCGTGCATCAGGTCCTTCAGCGCCGCGGTCTCGGACATGGACAAGCTCGAGGCTGCGCGCAGGCAGTCAGGGTGCTCAACATGCCAGCCGGGTACGCTCGCGAGAGGGCAAGGAAGCTGAGAGGAAGCTGCGTGCGTGCAAGTGCGTGTGTGTATCCTCCCCTCCCGCGCGTGCGATGGCAAGCCTGTAGATAGTACCTGTAGCCCTCCCTGTGGCCCTCCCTGTGCCCGCGCGCCTGCTTCGATTCCCGTGCCCCTTCGCCTCGCCATCCTTCCCTTGACAGCGCGCGCCCGCTCCCCAACCCAACATGCATCCCCGACCTGGGCTCCATGCCTCCCGCTCGTCATACAGGCGTGGGCACGCGCGCGGGCCCTGCCTCGCCCTGTTTCACGGTCCTCCACTCCTCCTGCTTCGCACGCACCCATCGGCTACCCGGCCACGCACCCTTCGGCTACTCGCGATAACCACCCACCGTTTGTCTCGGCCGGCACGGCCATACACGAGTGAGTGTCGACGTGCGGTTGGGACCCGGAGCCCCACGCGCCGTCGACCCGGTTGGCCGCCAGGATGGCCGCCTCGCCCAGGGGCCCGTACGAGTGGAGCAGGTCCAGGGCGGTGTCGCGGGTGGCCTTGGCTGCGGGCGCGAGGCACGGCGGCTATCTTAAGATATAAATATATATTCGGCCGAAAATTTGGGTAATCGTTAGATACTTTCTCCTCTTGGAAAAAGTACGAATAAGGCCCAGGCTGGGGCATGACTTCTCCCCATTGACAGATACTCAGGCGGTCAAATTGCCAGCCCGAATCTCCCGTTCAGGGTCGGATCCCACAAGGTGACGTCTAGACCAAAGGTTACTGAGTGCAAATAGCTCCGTTGTGGGTGGTCACACCCGTTAGTGTACCCGAGTGTACCAATCTCTGTAGATACTTGGAGCCGTTTCCAGCCGGGATTATCTCTCCATAGATAGATACTTTCAGCGGTTCTCAGCCAGGTGTATCTCTGCCGTAGATACTTCAAAAAATAAGATAGCCACCCTGGAGCGCGCGGGGGCAGTACATGCATGCGGTCCGAAAGTGCTGAGAGACCTTTCAGCAAGCTACCCAGAGCAGCTACCCAGAGCAGCTACCCAGAGCAGCTACCCTGAGCAGCTACCCTGAGCAGCTATCCAGAACCCAGAGTCCCAGACCTTGCTTGCTGTCCCGGCAACGGCTGCACGTCGCGTCCTGCCTGCCTAGCGCGTGGCAGGCATCATCCACCACCCACAGAATAGGGCCATCCTCCACCACCCACAGAATAGGGCCATCCTCCACCACCCACAGAATAGGGCCATCCTCCACCACCCACAGAATAGGGCCATCCTCCACCACCCACAGAATAGGGCCATCCTCCACCACCCACAGAATAGGGCCATCCTCCACCACCCACAGAATAGGGCCATCCTCCACCACCCACAGAATAGGGCCATCCTCCACCACCCACAGAATAGGGCCATCAGGAGCACTCATTCGGTGTCTCGCGTCGCGCCGGCATGCGTGCACCCGCCCACGCACCCTCGTCCGAGTTCGGCTTGGCGGGCCGCATCATGGTGCGGGCCACCTCCTCCAGCAGGTACCCCTGGTGCGCGGCCAGCCCCTTCTTGCAGTCCCGCAGCACCCGCGCGACCAGGTGGATCGCCAGCCACTGCTTGCGCGGCTTGTGGGAGTACAGCCGCTGGCGCAGCAGGTCCACGATGTCCTGTACACAAGTACGTACCGTACCGCCGCACCGAAATCAAGTACGGCGTGTTCCATGTGGGTCGTGTACCGAACCTCCCCGGGTACGTAATGCATCGTCGCGCAATGCAAAATGATTATTATCTCGTGAAATGAGCAAAAGTGGCGCAGAATAATTTATTACAGACGTAGCTGCGCGAGCTGCCAAACGAAATAATTGTTAGAGGGCCTGCGCGACATTGCGGAAATTACTTCCCCCACCCAGACCTCACACATACACACAACAAACCTACTATGTTTGGCGTCTTCATCTGCTTTAACTCCTTGCCCCGTCCCGCCTGCTTGATCTCATGCTCCTGGGACTATTTGAGATTGCCCTGCCAGGGCGGGCTCCGACCCACCTGCACTTCCTTGCCGGCCTCGATGTCCCTGTTGATAAACTCCACAACCTGCATCCGTTCAGCCATCCATTTAGTGTCAATATTATGGGTTTTTAGGTTTTAGGTGGGCGCAAATGTATCTTGCGTGCCCGCACCGCAACGCAGTGAACGAAGTAGGTAGCGGCGCACACGGCAACGCAGTGAACGAAGTAGATAGCGGCACACTGGGCAACGAATAGGCATTAGATAGCATATGCGGCGTGCTGCAAGAGTTGGGCGAGTTACGCAAGACGTAGGCAGGTCATCTGGCGGTTCCGCAAGTTGTTTGGTGTCCAACGGCGGGTCCATGCATCGATCCACCATACGCGACGTTACTAGCGGTAATCATGGCCCCCATGCAATCAGTTTCGCAGGTACCCACTACAGGACCACACCAGCGCCACGGCCTGCTATGCGCATGGGGCATGGCACGCACGCACCCCCGTGCCTCCATACATTGTTTCACCGAATTAATCGACGGACGTGCGCCCCTGCCCACCTGCCGATTGATTTCATCGTTTGGATCCGTCAGGTCCTTGTCAGTGGCCTTGCGCAGCATCTCGTTGAGGCTGCGGGCCTCCTCCAGGTTCAGGTGCGAGTGCGATTTGACTGCGGCGGCACGTCAGCGGCAGCGGTACGTCAGTGGCAGCGGTACGGCAGCGGTACGGCGGCGGCGGCGGGACAATCGTAAGGACGCCATTCGACCAACCAAGGAAACAAACACAGGAAGGCTAGGACGGATGCACGTTTACGGTGCAATTCCCGTTTGTGTGTGCGCGGTCGTGTCTGTGTGTACGCGGTCGTGCCTGTGTGTGCGCGGAGCTTCGTTCCCAGCTACCATCCCTGTCTCACGCACCCATCTTGGGGTCGGGCAGAGACATGCACGTCTCCACGACGGCGCGGACGGGCGCGTGCTCCATGCCCGGCCGACCCGCCCAGGCGCCGTCCAGACGCGCGATCTGCATCTGCGCCCGCGCCCCCGCCTCGCCGAAGATCTCAAGCGTCTCCACGCAGGCGCCACGTGTGCGTTTGCCTGCGCGGCAGTGTCGTATGTTTTGGGGCAACCGGTCATGCCGCGTGGTTGTGTTGTATGTTTTGGGGCAACCGGTCATGCCGCGTGGTTGTGTTGTATGTTTTGGGGCAACCGGTCATGCCGCGTGGTTGTGTTTTATGCGAGTACACGCAGGTGGCAGATGAGGTAGGTGCGCAGTGCAGTCGGGGACCCAATGAACACATAGCAAACCGTTGATCCCTACGAACCGTTTATCCCTTTACGGGGTCCGCTGTAATGTTCATCCATTCATTCACGTATCAGGGTGTGCGTAGGGGTTCCATGCACGAACGACAAACAGGTCAGGTAAAGATCCAGGATCTGATGATAGGTTGGAAGATAGCAACACTGGCTGGAACTGGCTGAGCTAGCTGGATGTGTTGGGAACTAGACAGGTTTCAGAGAGAGGTAATATGCTCGCCATATCCATATCTCTTAAGCAGTACGTCAGACAATATGATGAAGGACCACACGTCCAGCCACATGACACGATTCAAGAGAACCACGCACACAGGTGACATGCACCCACCTTCAGGCGTGTCGGGCTTAGCGGGCCGTGACCACAATCGTGCCACCTCCAGCAGCAGGTCATCGCGCTGCTCAGACAGCCCCTCACTACACTCGATGAGCACTTGCTTAAGCAGGTTAACCGCCAACCACTGCTTCTGCGGCTTGCTCGAGTGCAGACGCTTCTTCAGCAAGTCCGCCACGTCCTATGCCGAAGCACGTGTACGGCATAAGCAAGTACGACATACAATAAGGTACACCCACACAGCAAGGTGGCCTAGGTGGGTCTTGGCATTTGTGGCTGCGTTCAAAGAATACGTCTTTGTCGTGGTAAGCTTCGTTTTGCAATAGGAGATTGCAAATGCCATCAACTAGTTTCAGGCCCCGCCCAGCCAAGTACGAAGTAAATCAGAATTGTAACAACCGAGGCCCGCGGCTTCTGTCCAACGTGCTACAAATAAAATCTTTGCAACGTTTTGCACGAACCGCGTCCCCTTGACTTAATTCACTGGAAACCCACCGGCTTACGGAAAAGCAGTCCGGCCTGCTTACGTTTACCCCGTAGCTTCATATGAATTACTGTGCACGGCCATCTTATATCTATCATAATCCAACAATACATGGCGGAAACGGTGGCGGAATGCAGGTGACGTGGACGGCAACATTACCTTTGCAGCTACGCAAAAACATGAATTGTGTGGTCAATGAATGACATGCAGCAGCCGCTCGTATTGGAACCTTTCTGCTGCAGCAGCCTTGTCAGTTTCGGTCACTCGACAACCTACCCAGCAGTTCTTGCCTCGGACGATCTCCGCGTTAATAGTTGTTATCACCTGTACCATTGGCAATCAAGTCAGATTACATATTTGGGGTGCCTGAATCCTCCGCTATTGAACTGCCGTTAACGTAAGAACTGTAACCCCTGGCTCTGGGGAATAAATAAATTTTATGATCATCCTAATTATATCTTTAATCACATCTTTGTTGTCAGGCACCTGTGCATTGAGGTCCGGACTGGGATCCAGTAGCTCAATTGCAGTGGCCGCTCTGAGCTGCTCTAGTAGCAGGTTGGTAGAACGCAGGTTGTCACCAAACTGAGGCAACAAAAATAGTTGCATCAAGCTGTCCTTGATCTCGTCGAAGCCCATTGTCTCGTCGCCGATGGAAGGTGAAGAAAACAGGTAGTGTCGCACGGTAGCTCAACAAGCTGAGTCGAGACGCTTCAGCTTAGACAAGGATGAAAACATAACTGGATTTTTAGGGTAATGTATTTCAGACAGCGCTCGACTTTACTAAGCGCCTGTGTAATAGCTCTAAGCAAATCTCGGCATGATTACCTCGCACCGTTGTGTGAGGTGGCTGAATTTGTTCGTAGCGGCGTAATTAAATTCCGATAGACCAAAGAAAATCATTGAAACGTTGTAGCGGCCAAACTGATTTCGTTAAACCAGGTGTTGTGTAGCAAGTGCTGCGAAGTACGGGATCGGAGCCGTCCTGCGGGATTTGCCGCTCTTTGTCGCGCCTCACTGCCTTCCATGCTATTCATCCGCTCAAGCACACACTGTCAATCCATTCTTTAGCGCCCGACATCATGTACACCGCATCTCGTCACCACGTCCACCTGCTGGCGGGGTTCCCCCACTCGCACCACCAAATCCCTGCTGACGATGCACACCGTCACGTGCGTGCTATCTGGGCCCCTTGGATCGCCCGCGTGGGGCGGGGTCCACCATGTACTGTGTGCCTCATACCCGCCGTGTGTGTGTATGTGTGTGTGTGCCCCAACATTATCAGCACGTACGGTTTACTTGCACCTTCCTGATGGTTGCGTTACAATCTCAGCAGCGCCGTCACTACGCCGCCGCGCCGTATTGAAGTACGAATGCCGCCGTTGGCCCAGCCGACCCGTCGGACGGCGGGCGGCGGGTCGGACGGGCGGCGGCGGGCTCAAGCACGCGGGTCCATACTGCCCCTAGCGGAGTACCACGCACCGTTACAAACTCGCCATCACCATACATATCCCCCACACACACATCTGTGTGTTTCATGAGAAACCCACCCAGAAGCCAGAACCGCACACATCTGTGTGTGTACGACATTGATCCTCTTTCGGTACGTATAATGCACAAACCGCGCCGTACCCCATGCATGGATCGCAGCGACTGGTTTCACAAACTACGCTGGGAAAGTCCAACGATACACAGACCCACAGCCGTGTACATCATCATTATTTAACAAGTATGCGTCAATGGCGATGCCGGCACAGCATCATCGTGCGGTACCAATTTCATATGTACAACATGTACGGCAACGTCACAGCAGCGTGGGTGGTGCACATCGGCCTAATTATTTCCATTCTACGGCCAGACACTGATGGCTAGGATCTTGATGAGGGTCAATCACGGTACGAATGGCTGCACCTGCTGGTCCACCACCTGCCAGCTGATGCCCGGCACCACTCCCAGGTCACACGAGTTGGACGCCGCGCTCCTCAGCCCGCTGGCGCTGAAGTCGATCTTGCCGCCGCCCACGCACGCCGCGCAGCCGTCCCACACGAAGAAGTCGCCGCCGTTGGGCGGGGCCACCCTCTGGCCGTTCCTGAAGACGAGCACCTTCTTGCCGCACAGCCCGGCGCGGTTGGCGCTGAGGACGTTGTTGTCGATGGCGATGATGTTGTTGGTGTTGTACTGCGGGCGGGGTGGATTGGGTGGGATAGGGTGCAGCCGCGGGCGAGGGTGCGTGGGCAGCGTACGTAGCACGGAAGCTGGATGGAGCCAACCGGTATGCGCGCACGGCTGGGGGCGTTTACTGACGTAATGCATGTAGGGGGCATGGTGATAGTGATATCTAGTGATATCTAGTAACATTCCTCGTTGTTACAGCCGCGAGCTCTTCTTCCCACACAATTCGCTCTTCGCTGCCGGAATCGGCCCACTGCTGGCCACTGGGAGGTCCTTGCTGCAACATGTGTACCCCAGCAGGCACATCCAGTGCGGCCCCACATCCGATGCATGTCCAAATAAACCCGCCGTGCGCCCGAGTGCTACGGCAGCTCCGTCCGTACCTGTCGGATGGTCTTGGCGGCGCCCTGCCAGCTGGTGCAGGTCGGGTAGCCGTCGGTCTCGGGGAAACCGTTGGGCTCTCCCGGGCAGGACGTACGGATGTCGTAATAATAGGTCCCGCTGCCGCTGCCGCTGTACAGCACGTTGCCACTGCAAAGCGGACGGGGCCGGGGCCGGGGAGGGTAGGTTGACAGCAGTACGGCATGTTACTCGACAGCAGTACGACATGTTACTCTCTCTTCCCAACTAACCATGACTCCTTATGAGTACGGAGAACGAAGCGCACCAACGCGGAGTAAAGAAAGATTACGCACTCCTGTAGATCGGTGTATTAAGAAAAGAGACCTGCCCGACCCAAACCAAGCACCAAAAATAAATACTGTACGTGGACACTAACCTGCCGCCGCCGCCACCGCCACCACCGCCGTTGCCGCCGCCGCCACTTCCACCGCCGCCGCTACCACCACCGCCGCTGCATGGAACCTTGATAGTCTGGCCGACTTGCAGGTTGGTGGCAACGAGGCCAGGATTCAACGACTGAAGCTGAGCGACAGTGGTGCTGTACTGCTGCGAAATAGCCCAAAGCGTGTCTCCAGACTTGATGGTGTAGGAGCAGGTGCCGCCGCCGCCGCCCCCGCCACTACCGCCGCCGCCGCTGCCGCCGCCGCCACTACCGCCGCCGCCGCCACTACCACCGCCGCTGCATGGAACCTTGATAGTCTGGCCGACTTGCAGGTTGGTGGCAACGAGGCCAGGATTCAACGACTGAAGCTGAGCGACAGTGGTGCTGTACTGCTGCGAAATAGCCCAAAGCGTGTCTCCAGACTTGATGGTGTAGGAGCAGGTGCCGCCGCCGCCGCCACCGCCACTACCGCCGCCGCCGCTGCCGCCGCCGCCACTACCGCTGCCGCCGCCGCCACTACCACCGCCGCTGCATGGAACCTTGATAGTCTGGCCGACTTGCAGGTTGGTGGCAACGAGGCCAGGATTCAACGACTGAAGCTGAGCGACAGTGGTGCTGTACTGCTGCGAAATAGCCCAAAGCGTGTCTCCAGACTTGATGGTGTAGGAGCAGGTGCCGCCGCCGCCGCCCCCGCCACTACCGCCGCCGCCGCTGCCGCCGCCGCCACTACCGCTGCCGCCGCCGCCACTACCACTGCCGCTGCATGGAACCTTGATAGTCTGGCCGACTTGCAGGTTGGTGGCAACGAGGCCAGGATTCAATGACTGCAGCTGAGGGACAGTGGTGCTGTACTGCTGCGAAATAGCCCAAAGCGTGTCTCCAGACTTGATGGTGTAGGAGCAGGTGCCGCCGCCGCCGCCCCCGCCACTACCGCCGCCGCCGCTGCCGCCGCCGCCACTACCGCTTCCGCCGCCGCCACTACCACCGCCGCTGCATGGAACCTTGATAGTCTGGCCGACTTGCAGGTTGGTGGCAACGAGGCCAGGATTCAACGACTGAAGCTGAGCGACAGTGGTGCTGTACTGCTGCGAAATAGCCCAAAGTGTGTCTCCAGACTTGATGGTGTAGGAGCAGGTGCCGCCGCCGCCGCCCCCGCCACTACCGCCGCCGCCGCTGCCGCCGCCGCCACTACCGCTGCCGCCGCCGCCACTACCACCGCCGCTGCATGGAACCTTGATAGTCTGGCCGACTTGCAGGTTGGTGGCAACGAGGCCAGGATTCAACGACTGAAGCTGAGCGACAGTGGTGCTGTACTGCTGCGAAATAGCCCAAAGCGTGTCTCCAGACTTGATGGTGTAGGAGCAGGTGCCGCCGCCGCCGCCACCGCCACTACCGCCGCCGCCGCTGCCGCCGCCGCCACTACCGCTGCCGCCGCCGCCACTACCACCGCCGCTGCATGGAACCTTGATAGTCTGGCCGACTTGCAGGTTGGTGGCAACGAGGCCAGGATTCAACGACTGAAGCTGAGCGACAGTGGTGCTGTACTGCTGCGAAATAGCCCAAAGCGTGTCTCCAGACTTGATGGTGTAGGAGCAGGTGCCGCCGCCGCCGCCCCCGCCACTACCGCCGCCGCCGCTGCCGCCGCCGCCACTACCGCCGCCGCCGCCACTACCACCGCCGCTGCATGGAACCTTGATAGTCTGGCCGACTTGCAGGTTGGTGGCAACGAGGCCAGGATTCAACGACTGAAGCTGAGCGACGGTGGTGCTGTACTGCTGCGAAATAGCCCAAAGCGTGTCTCCAGACTTGATGGTGTAGGAGCAGCTTCGGCCTGCGAGCGGGCGGATGCGGAAACTATGAGCCGGACAGGATGCCAGAGGTCGAACCTCAACCTCGGGCTGGTACATTGCAGTCCATGAATTATTGAGGTTGTTGCGAACGAACAGTATGGGTCGTTGCCGACATCCAAAGCTACTACACGTCTCGTAGGTAGACCGCTAAACTGGCCTAACTCGCTTTGGACACAGTCGCGCATTTTCACAGTTGTGGATGGCTCTGAGCCGTTCCGTACGGCACGTGTACAAACGTAATCACGTGCATCCGGGCACTCACCTGCGGCCTGGTGGAGCGCCCGGCTTGAACGCGTCAGTGCATCCCAATGGCCGAGGGTTGCAGTGGCGGCGGAGCCGACAACAAGGGCGCCGTGGCTATCTACGCGGTGCTCGTACTGCTGGTTGGCGTTGCCGTCGACAGACACGGCGGTCTTGGTAATCACCTCATGCCCATCAGCGGCAACACGGGTCGCAGCGGCGCCGCACAGCAGCGACGCCAGCAGCAGCGTGGAGACGAAGAGGATCGCCCCGCCCGGCGTGAGTCGGATGGTTTCGGAAGCCATGCCGATTGCGGCCAATGGTAATGCTGTCGGTTGGCAACAAACAAGGGCCTATATGTTGTTATGTTGCCGTTTTGATGTCTATTCGTATAGCAGTGAACAGCTACTAACTGTGACGGCAAAAACTGTATTCATTACCGGATTTCGGAAGCAAGTATGTTTCTTTCCGCCTAGCGCCTCTCTGGCTTGGCCGCTGTGGGGATTGATGACCATGCAAAACGTTTATATACTATGTACTGGTGTACTACGCGTCAGGGCCTGTCAGGGGTACGAAGCTGTGGGCTGGAGTCGGGTGGTTCAGGATCTTGATTAGGCAGCATTCAAGGAAGGTATTGTAGGTGGAACGGGCAGCTCAGGGCAGCTCGCTGTAGGCCGCCACCTACGTACCGAATGTCGCCGGCGCGCAAACTTCTTATTTCAGACCATCTTTAAAACTGCTATTTATTTCCGATGGGCGAGTTGACTTTGACACCATCTGACACCACCATGGCGTAAGGATAGTGCTGATTGCCCGTTCGTGCCCGTTCAGCCGCCCGTCTTCTTCCAACTGTCGCTGATCGTAGTTCGCCCCGAGGAAGTTAGAGGATATTGAAAATAATTATTCCATATGATATTTGTAAGGGCATCTTCTTGCAGGGCTGTGGAAGGTGCTTACAAATGTGACCCGCGGCAATCCATTCCCTAACATTTCAATCAAAATGACTTCAGAAATTAATGTTCGATACTGGAAAAAGAGTGATTACAAGTTTAGAGCCCTGCGGAGCCTCTTCAAAGGAGTCTCCCGCTTATGTTATCTTACCTAATGTTTCTTTCATATGCGAACGCTTTAAACGCTGATCAAATATGCTGAGAAACATGGATTATAAGTGCGTCCCGACTTTGCGCACAATGTCCGCAAAATTACAGACGTGGAACGGCTCACATAACTAGAGTTAACGCAAAAATGCATACATCGTATATATGACAGAAAATGTTAAAATGATTTAACTCACAAGCACGGGGCGGTGTCAGGGCGGTGTATACCAGCGAAGCCGCCGCGCGCCGTCGGTCGTGCCCTACAGCATCATTCCCGTATCCGTCTACTATGCCTTTGTTCAGTAACACCATCCATCGGTTCCGTCTTCGTCACCACTCTTGTAAATTGTCACATGGCCACGTCGACCCTTGTTTGCACACGTACGCCTTACGACCCTCACTGCCATTCACCGCTGGCTCCAACCGCCACTCGGTCATAGGACCCTTTCCTGTCACGCACGTCCTGTGCATTACATCGACACCCCGTCAATTAAATTCCCATAACTCTTCCAAATTACCAACAACTGACCAGTGACTACGTACCCGCCATTCCCAATGAGTGCACCCCGTGGGTCATTGGTGACAGCCATAGCCTACTCAGTCGCCGGGTCACCACATACTGTCAAAACGAAAACCGCGCCATCATGGCGCACCGGACTGACCGGACAGGCTCCACAAGCTAGTGCCTGCTAGTGCACCTACTGAAGCACACCCCGCACCCACTCTACCAGGCTCTACCTGGGATGGAACCACCTCTTTCCTGAGGACCAGCCATAGTCAAGGATAAACCCCGCTCTTTGGCGGATGCTGCAGATATCAAGCGCTGAACCACCCGTGTGGGGCCATGTAACACTTCTTTCTTTCATGAACTGCGCCATACTCTTTAGCTCATCACTCAGCTATTGGATTTGGGAGTGAAGCCTTGAGCCTTGACCCTTGACGCCTTCAGCCCTACAGGTGGAGTGGTGGACCCCTTCGTCATGGCTGTTGACGGTTACACCTGTGTGCATGTAGAAGTTGCCGCATGACGTAAGGTTCACTACAGGAGGCGAGTTCCTGAATCATCAGAAATGTCCAGAGAAATATAATGTGATGATAATCTCTAGATTTTGTTACACACTTTGGCGACACGCGATGAAATGTGCTAAGAGAAACTACCGACAAATTGACGGATAAAATTTAGGTGCAGAACTTTTACGTATAGATCTTCATACGATGGATTCAAGCGATCGAGACTCTTCTGAGCTAGTGAAGGCTTGCCGCGAGCTTCACGCGATGCCGCAAACTCTGACGGACGAACACGCGCACTCATTCTTTACGGAGTTCCCACTGGAGCGTATCTTCAGGTTTGCTGGAGTATGATTCGCGCTGTTCTCAAGATTTCGAGCCCGTAATGGAGTCATACATAAGTTTCCTTGCGGCCCCTTTTCCACATCATCAGGGCAATTGCAACGACAAGAGATCAATCAGATGTAGCGCTTGTGGCTGATGTGATCGGAGGGCTCTTGGGGACAGAGTTGGGTAAGCCGGTCCCATGGGTCAGCTTGAAACATTAACCGCAGCTGCGCTACAGCAATGACCCTACCCGAATCCGCATTCATAGTAGACGCGGTGTTCGCCTGCCCATCCATCTCATCAGGCTCGGGGGCGCTCCCGACGGCGCTGCCGTACCTGGAGGCCGCGGCTGATTCCCCGCTTCCGCCCCTTCGCCGCTTCGCTGCGGATCAGTACGGCAGCCTCCTAAGCGCACAAGTACGGAAGAATGCCCCGATGCAGCGGTACGACGGCCCAGCTGACGACGGCGTCGGCGACGCGGCCTGCATGCAATTGGTACGGCTCCTGTCGGATCCTGACACGATCGTGGCAGAGGCGGCCGCCAGAGCTCTTCGTACGTACTGCGGGAGCGGCCTGGCGGCGCTGCAACGCCTGCTGAGCCCGGATTCCGCACCGGCGACGGCGCTGGCGGCCGCTGCGTCGTCAGTTGCGCAGGCTGGTGTCGTGCGGTTGAGGGTGCTGGCGTTGGTTCTGGAGCTGGCGGCTGGCGGTGACGGGGCTCGAAGGTAACCCGGTTTCAGCGGGTATGCTTAGTTGCCAAACGCCTGGATATCCTGATTGGCGCGGCCGCAACGACGGGCGGGGCCGGGCGCCTGGTTATCCCGACTGCTGCCATGGCCCACATTAGGGGAACAATGGAAAAATCATCACAGAGCAAGGGTCGGGCAGCTTCCCGCTCTCTTGGGGGCGGACGGGCTTTGGGCCAAGCCGGCTGGACGAGATCCATTTTGCCGGCGGCGGCGGCCGAGTTGGCCCAGGAGGGCCCCATGGGCCGACGTGCGACGTCCAGGTAGCCGATTGCTCTGACCTGCGGACAGGCCCTGAGGATTCTTGGTGCCGATTGACCGGATGCCAGATACCCGCACTGCCCTGACTCAGCCCATTATGTCCTACCTTCCTGGAGGGCTTTCCTTGCCTGATGTGCCTCTGCCCGATGCGCCTC
Organism: Eudorina sp. 2006-703-Eu-15; assembly: GCA_003117195.1. Classification (NCBI taxonomy): domain Eukaryota; kingdom Viridiplantae; phylum Chlorophyta; class Chlorophyceae; order Chlamydomonadales; family Volvocaceae; genus Eudorina; species Eudorina sp. 2006-703-Eu-15. The sequence goes on from BDSI01000015.1 coordinate 285,246, forward strand.
TGCCCGATGCGCCTCTGCCCGATGCGGATCGCAATTCGCCGGGGTTGGGGATGGGAATGGCGTGTAGGATTACACATCGCTCCTTTGTCGCCTTGCCGTACACACACCCGTAGGCTTCGGGAAAATGATTTCCGCGACGGCGGCGCCGTTCCGGCGGCATCGGCGTCGGCGTCGTCCAACGGCGCGGCCGGTCCGAGTACGACATACCAGGCGCACAGCGAGCGGCTGCAGCTGTTGCGCAGCTCCGGTCTGCTACAGCCATTGCTGGATCAACTGTCAGACCCGTCCGACGCGCTGGCGTGTCTTGCGGCGCTGCAAATGCTGGAGGAGCTGCTAGCTCGCGTCGAGCCCGAAGACGACGGCGGCGGAGTCGCGGAGGCACTAGCGGCTATTGCACTGCCACAGCTGCTAGCGCTGGTTTCGGATCCTACCCTTGCAGACGCGGCGCTTCCGCTGGTGGCGGGAATCCTTCACCGGATCATGCCAGCGGCACCGCCAACGGCCGCGCTGGCGGCTGCCTTGGCCCGTAGTGCCAACGGCGCCGCCAGCGCCGACGGTGTCGACGTCAACAACGACGAGACCGACGCCGCGGCTGCGGCGGCGGCTGCCGCAGCCGCGGTGCAGCCCGCCCTGGCGGCGGCGCCGGCACTGCTAGCGGCCGTACGTGCCGTACTAGATGACAGGGGCAACGCCAGCGCGGCGGCGGAGGCGTGCGGTCTGGACGCTCTGGGGACGTTGGGGCAGTCGGCGGCGGGGGCTCAGATGGTTGTGTCAGATGAGGCGATCACTGGGGTGGGTAAACGAACGCGACGCGCCCTTTCCACCTTCCGCGCCGACTTCCGCTCCATGCGCCCAAACCTGCCTTGAACCCTGTAACGACCAAGGTAACGACCTCATGTAATGATCTTCTGTAACGACCTTATGTAACGGTCCTTGCCGCGCCCCCCCCCCCACCCTCGGAACCCAAATCCCTCCCAGGCGGTGTGCGAGAGGGCACTCGGCCGTTCCCCCCATCCCGAGATCCGCATCGCGGCCCTACACGCTGTGGCTTCGCTGGCGGGGCTGGAACGGGCGGGCAGGGATCGAGACCGCACCGCGGGGCTGCTGCCCGTACAGGTACGGCTCCGTACAGCATATGCGGTGTATTTGCCAGGATGCTGGTTTGACACCTGGATCCAAACGTGATGATGGCCGGGCCTTAGTGTGGCCAAAGGAGCGGTCCCCATTGTAACATTCCTTCCTAAAGTAGCGCGCTGCGACCAAACACACGCGCGACACCTCGAGCCCGCGTCTCCGTCGTCGTGGTCGGTTGTTCGCTGTTCGCTGTTCAGCGCGAGGGACGGCCTTCGAATTATAGTCTGGGTAGATCTCTGAAGGGTGAAGACGTTTGCGTTGCAGTGGGAACACCGCTTGAGCGACGCGTGTCTCCTTCATGTTTACGGTCTGAATGTACGATATTGATGTACAATAATCATCGTACCTTGATGCCTCGTGGATGAGGCCGTGCAGTACGAGGAGGCGCTGCGGCGGGCGGTGTACTGCGCCTGCGGGCTGCGGCGGCCTGCGCAGGTCCTGGCGGGCCTGCTACAGCAACCCTTCCTGGAGCTGAGGCTGGCGTCGTACAGGTACGGTGTACGGAATTGCTCCTGAACGGCGCAAATAGGGGCCCTCTAGGAACACCGTGAGACGCCAGAGGCTCATCCCTGGACTGCCCTCCCCTTCCCGGCACTGTACTGCACACTGTACTGCACTGAACCCCAGTGCACTGAACGGCACCGCAGATGCATCGCGGCGCTAGCGCTGCGGAGCTGGTTCGCCGTAGACCTCGTCACAACGCCGGATCTGTATGACAGAATCACTGACGCGAGCAGCGACAGCGGCGCCGCGGCGTGCACTTGGCGCCACGCGGCGGCGGCGGCGCTGTGGGCCACCGTGTCAGCGGCGGCGGAGGCGACAGGGGACGCGCCTCCGCCGGATGCAGGCGAGGTGGCGTTTGCCGCGACGCTAGCAGCACAGGCGACGGTTGAACGCGTGCGGGCGGCCGTGCGCGGCGGACCGTACGGCACCGACGCTGGCAGCCGTACTGCAGCTGCGGCGGCGGACGCCAGCAGGATGCACGAAGAGCATTTCGTAGCGTCGCGGGGGGCTGGTGGCGGCATGTGAGGGCGGTTAGCGTGACCGTTGTCGGTTTGTGGACACGTGTGGCGGGCTCTGGAGATTCTCGGGTCGAATCCCAGCTGTGTGGTTTCCGGCGCCGGCTGGCATAAAACGCTGCTGGGCGGGCTGCGACTTCGAAAGTTTAAGCAAGAGCGGTTGCAAGAGAACGGAGTCAGGACGCTTTGCATACGGTAGTCGCGCCACCCCCGTGTCAGCCTCCCGGGCTGCCCTGCGCCCAGCCAAAGGGCAAGCGCCCCCTCGTTCCTGCAGTGTGTGGCTGCGTGCTGTGTGGTGAGGAGGCTAACCACGGCTGTCACCGATGACCCGCTGCGTCCAGTCTAACATGGTTAATAATAAGAGGACTCCCAAACCACAGAACGCACGCAGCCGTTAAGAATCACGCACCGCTTGTTGAGAAGATCACCTCAGCAACACCGTCCGGACCTCCTAGCTCCAACTGCCGTCGCCACCGGCGAACGAGGCAACATCACCAGGGCGCGCGAACACGTCGTTGTGGCAAGATGACCGACCTCACGCCGCGCAGGGCCTTCTGGCCGCCTTGGTGCGAGGCGGGCCTCCATCGTCACACTGACGCTGATGTCGTGTGGAATGCAGATGCCCAAACATTCCGTCCTGACCTCGAGGAACTCGTCATCTATAGGACCGTGCAACACCCCGCGGCAGCAAGTGCGTTGACACCCCTGCGAGGACGCCATCGCCGCTGCCTCCAGGTTCGCCTCGTCAAGTACGGTAGGTCCTCCTGCACCTCCACAAGCCTCCTCCTCACGCCTCCTCCGCTGCTTCCGCCCCCTCCGCCGCCCCCCCCTCCACCTCCGCCTGCGCCTGCGCCCCCTCCGACACCGTCGCCACAGAAGCATCCGCCCCGAGCCCCACACCCGCGCCGTCGCCGCTGCTCCCCGCCCCCGCCGTCTCCGCCTCCACCTGCGCCGCCAGCTGCCAGACCTGATCCACCAGCTGCTGCCTGCGCGCCACGCCGCCGGGCCGCTGAGTCAGCGAGAATGCCGCCTCGAAGCCGTTGACCACCAGCTGGGCCACCTGTCGAACGTCGAGGCCCGCCACCTGCGCCAGCCATTCGAAGTTTTCCGAAATGTACGCGCCGAAGTAGGCCGCGTCGTCGGAGTTGACCGTCACCGCGAGGCCGCTCCGCACCAGCTCGCCCAACCGCTCCGACAGCTTGTCGCCGTACACCTGGACAACGTCGTACAGCGTCGTACAGCAGTTAAATTGCACAGACCTTCAAGCATTTAGAGCCAACCCTGCAAGGCAAGCCCCAGTTAGTGGGAGAAGATACCACATACCGCGGGGTCCGCTGTAACATTTTTAACAATACTACCAGGTCGTGCCGACCGCTAACCAGGCTTGCTGCTCTGTCCATTCCCCGTTCCCCCCGCGGTTCTGCGTGTCATACCTTCAATTTCAAGTTGCTGATCGGGCAGAGTGTGAGCGCTATCCGGGTGCTGTCAAGGTACGACATGAGCTGTGGATCGTCCAGGCAGTGGATGCCGTGATCGATCCGCTGCACGTGCAGTACTTGCAGGGCCTGTACGATCGTCCGTACGCAGTACGGAAGGAGGGAAGGGAAGAGGGTCAGGCAGCCATGCATAAGGACACAGACGGCAGGGCTCCAACCGGCCTGGTCCAAATAGGCGTTCGTCTGTGTTTGTCCATGCTTGTCTGGGGTTGCCTTCCTTTCTTCCTTCATTTTGCATTCCATATTCATAAACCCACCCACCTTTTCCCCAATGCTGTTACAGTGCACCCTGCAGGTCATCAGTGGTCATTGCCTTGCCTCCTAATATCCTTCCTATCTTTGCCTTTCTTCCTATCATCCTTTCTTTCTTTCTTTCTTCCTATGATACTTTCATTCTTTCGTCCTTCCTTCTTCGTGTTGCTTCGTACACCTGAACCCACCTACCTGCCATATGTACTCGGGCGGCCCCTCCTCCCCCGCGTGCGCCACCCGCTGGAAGCCCTGCGCCTCAGCTCGCTTAAACACCGCCCTGAAGCGGGAGGGCGGGAAGCCCAGCTCGGTCGAGTCCAACCCCACCGCCACGATGCGGTGCCGCCAGGGCAGCGACATGGTCAGGGCGGCCATGGCGGTGGACAGGGCCAAGTCCTGCGGGGAGGGGGAGTCGGAAGATGTGCGGGGACTGAAGGGGCGCGTGCGGGGCCTGGAGGGGCGGGCAGGGGTGGATCTGCAGATGACGCCGGTTGCAGATCTGCGTCGATAAGCAGCCTGGGTGGCCCGAATTGGCGTCTCAACTCTTTGAGGTTTGCATCATAACCTTCGGACGTTATGATCTTATGAATCACCCAAGAAGCCGAGCCGCACCGGCAAGCCAGCGCGGTGTCGTTGCCATCGTCGGCGACCCCGCGATGTCCAGGGCCAGGCACACCGCCAACCCGCACGGCGCATACACTTGCCCTTCGAAAGCACATAATGTACGACACGGTGATGGGCATCTGCTCCTCCGCATCCACCGCCGCGTCCACCAGGCCGCCCATAAAGGTGTCGAAGGGCAGACCGTTGGCCAGGTGGGTCTGGGGGTCAAAGAACACCTCCGCGTGTACGACATGAGACTCAACGGCGCGCTGCCAGACGGTCCAGGAGGGGTCCAGCAGGTCCCCCGGCAGGGCAGCAAGCCGAGGGCGGGCAGGAAGCGGAGGGCGGGCAGGAGGGGGTAATGCGGCGCAGGGTAATGCGGTGCGTGAACCAATTGGAACCCTTGTATTCCCCGGCAGATCCAACACGTGTTCTGGTGGTACGGCACTCACGCGCAGGTACGCCATACCCAGGTCGTAAAAGTCCTCCCGCGTTCGCAGAACGGAGCAGCCGTAGTAGTAGAGGTCCAGGAAGTCTTGCAGGTTGGAGAAGTTGTAGGCGGCTCTGGGGACAGCCGGCACACGCGCCACAGCCCGCGGTCGTTAGAAGCAACGATAGTGCGCAGTGCGGCGGTTGTCCGACGTTGCGGGTCGTCCACGTTCAAATGATACGAGTTAACCGTGATACTACATAGGACTCGAGGGACACGGCCGAATCGCTGTGATCGCTTAACGCTCTGCGGCAACCCCAAGCAAGTAGCCGCGACGCATGACATCTTTCGCTGGCGTTCTTTTGTCATGTACTGGCAAAAGTTGCGAACATCTTGCCATCATTCCGCCGCTCACAAGCGGCAAATAGACCGGGAGGCGCCTAGGGTGCCCATGGGTGCCTGGTGAGGGCACCCTGAGGGAAACCTCACGTGCGCGCCGTACCGGGCCGCTTCAACACTTGGGTAGGGCGGTGGAAGTCCGTTGCGAGCCGCAAATTTCATCATCATCTCTGGTTCCAGAGTCCCCTCGATGTGGACATGCAGCTCAGCTTTGGGGGCCCAGCGAATGAATCGCCGCAACGAATTCGGCATCTCGCCGAAGAAGCCACGCATCGGAGCATCATTTTGCAGCGCGCCGTGAGCTAGAATGATGTCATGGCTTTGTCCCGTTACCAGCTGAAGGAGCAGGACTGTCACAGCGGCGGCCAAGTAGTAAAACATTCCGGAAGTCCCCAGCCAATAAACTGCTGAGCTGTGTGACTTGCAAATTAATTTAATGAGAAGTTTAGTACAAGCAGATTACCAATGGATACTCCAATTGTATGGCTTCAGACCGTTCAGACAATCCTGCGCCCTGGCGGCAACCGTCTTTCGTAATCCCTTAGATGCACCGGGATGCCAATTCATACATACCTAAAATAATTTCTGCATGTTACGAGCCATGCTTGCGTCTGTCTTTGGGAGAGTTTGCAAAATGTAGGTGAACGTTACCTCCATTAGCGGGAACGATCAACCCAGTACAAGAGCCATAACAGTCTGTATATGTGGATAGGGCTTACTGGGTTGGCAAGCAAGCAGCTTAACGAGTTCATCACGCAAAACTGCTGCAAGTCAACTGCCTTGCAAATCTTTCTTAGTAATGTCATGATCATGTTAGTTTGCATCACTGAGTCAAGTATTATCTGCTAATACTCTTCAATTGAATTTTATAAAATTAAAAGCGGGACTCCTAACCCAAACGTACCGGGTCAACAAGGGCTTCGGCAAACACCCGACAGCGAACGGCCACGATGCAGGCAGGAAGAAACCTGATCTTGAAGCCAGTCTGCAATAAAAAATGTTGGTATTGCAGCGACGCGGCGACATTACAAAACCCCAGCGCATTTGGGACCGCCCAGCTTACCCCACAGAGCCTGGTGCGGGTTAGGGTGTCCAGTAGGGGAGGGCTACAGGGGCTGCTTGCTCGGATTGCTGGCTCTGGTTAGGTAGCACCTGGACTGGCCTGCTGCCCGGGGGCCCTGATGTGCCTACCCGGCTGTCTGACTGCAGTTCGGGCAGTAATGGCAGGCCGCTACGCTGGCGGGCACAGGCTGGGAGGTGCACCTACCAACGGGCTGGATCCAGGCACAAAGCTGAATGCCATCAGTGTACAGAGTATTATCAGGCTGCTGTCCACCGTAACGAAACGAAACACGTACAAGGACCTGCCCGCTCTCAAGTCCTCACCCGCCGTCCCTTCCTCTCCCCACGCTTCCACGCACAAACGACGTCATCCCACGATGCGTCCCCAACTCGTCATTCGGCCCGATCAGAACATAGTACGGCATCCGTGTCGTGCACATATGCGCCGTACCGCCAGTGTCCAACTACCCCCATTGGGGCAAATCCACTACTGACTGCTACCGGCGGTGAAACCCGGTACATCCCAAACGCCCCCACACAGGACCGACGGCCAGGAGACCGCCCGGTGCTGCCCCGAACCCGTACCCCAACCAAACCGAACGGAGATTGCCACGCGGGCGATTGCCGTTGTTGCCATTCGCTTGACGCCGGACCGCGCTCCCGACCACGGGCGGCCTCAGTTACACGCTTACACCCCCTCCACCCCAACCCCCATGCACACGTGACGCTTCCTTCTTGCGACGCAAGGGTGGCATGCATGCGCGGAGCTACGCCCACCGGCTTGTAACCGGACTATGCATGGTGACCACAATTGAGAACACACGCACTAGTTGGGTTTATTTCTTCAGTACACGCGTACGCAGGTACATACGCCCTCCATCATGGTCCACGCGGGACGGTCAGGTGGGGCAGCAGCCAACAGCGCCGGTGTCACGTGTTGCGTCACTAGAGATACACGACAGCCCAAGCTACATGTACGGCACTCGGCCTCACGCGGGGGTCGTCGGGGGCTATTATTAGGATGTTACAGCGGACCCCGCGGGTCATCGGTGATAGTCCCGGCGACAGCCGAGGCTTCCTCACCATACACTGCCTAAATGAACTAACGCCACCATGGCGCTCCGGACAGGCTCCCCAAGTGCACCGAAACACTCCCCGGGCCCACACTACCAGGGAACCACCCCGTTCCTGAGAACCAACCATGGCAAGGGATAAAGCCCGCTCAGGGGGAGTTAGCCACCAGGGCGCCCCTATTAGCGAACCACCCCCCCCCCACCAAGGCGGGGTCACTTCTCCAGCGGTGGCCCATAGTCTTGGAGGGCCACGGGGGCTCGCGAGTCACCATTCAGGGGCCTGCCCGTACGGTCCCACCGGGCCGAAAAACCGCCCACAACTAGCGATAGCTCCACTGGGCGTCAGTGCCCTGTCCACCCGCGGTCTATTACGACAGAGTACCTACAGAGCTTAAGAATCCTGGCCTGACGGAACCGGGCCTCGGCACACAAGACGACCGTCCTGCACTTTCAGGATGGGGTGTGTAGCCCCCACCGCTGACCACCCTTTCACTGGGACTCCCAGCTCAGCGAAGTCGTAGAGTCGGCTCCAAAAGTCTGCCACTGCCCGCCGGGCGGCTAGCCCTTCAGCGTCCCCTAAGGGCCGCGGGATCCCGCCCGCGTTCCTGGACATGTCGGCCCTCAGGGCTCGCCGGCCCGTTTCCATGGCACTGGTTGCAGCCAAGACGACAACGTCCCAGACACACTGTTGCATACCCACGGGGGGCGTTGCGAGCCACACCTGCTGCCTTTGAAGGCTCACCCCTAGCCTTGCCTCGATCTGTGCGACAACCGCTTGTGCCACCCCACAGCCCCAAAATGGTGTTGCCTGGGTGTTGGCCGTATCGCCCCGGCGCCGGGGTACGTCCCGCATCCACAAGGGGCCACCGCCGCCCCCCTCATGTGGGAGTTACCAAGCATTGGGATGCCATCAACCGCCAGTCGCCAATACGCCTCCTTATTGGAGTTTTCCCACTTGGCCTCCGTCCACATCCGCTGCATGTTCTCTATTACCTTGGAAACCATCCTCGACACTTCTGGCGCAGTATCCTCTACCCCAAGCGCTTCGCAAACAAAGCGTGTGTGCGCCGCACGCCTCGCCTCCCCCAGGCTTTGTAGCTGCAGTGTCGTGCCATACCGCACGGTGTACTCGTGGAGTGCCACCTTGAGGCCGTTTTGCAGCCTCCACCCCATGCGCCTCACCAGCATATCCGTGACTTCCTCTCTCCCCGGGGGGGTCGCCTCGGTGGGCCCCAGGGACCCCTCGGCGGCTTCCCACCACCCTGGTGGGATGTCTTGTCGGAGCGCTTCTAGGGCCGCCTCACAATCCCTCCACCGGTCCCACTCCTGCCACCCGTCGGCTCCTACCCCCAAGCACCCCCTAACAAACATTGCCCATCCCCGGCGACGCTGGCGCTGTGTGCGGGCGGTCGGGGGGTTCGCGTCCAAGTTCCTCTCCCATCCGTCCGTCGTCCCGGAGCCGGGATATCCCTCGAACCGCATGCCCAATGGTCCTCAGCGACAGGCATTTGGCAAGGGCGGCATGCCTATGTTCGAGCCCCGGTCGCTCGCCTAGTTGTAGCCCTTGTGGTAATAGCGGGTTGCCCCACAGCGGTGCATTCCAGCACCAGGCCCCTGTGGTCAGGGGCTCCGCCTCAACATCGATCACGGGCGGGAGGGCACTCAGTGCCCTTGCTATCCGATTCACTCCCTCCGGTAGTCCGGGGCAGTCCAGCCATGGTCCTGCATGGGGCGCCGTCAAGGCCATGATGGGTTCGAAGCCCGGTATCGCTCCGCGTAGGAACTCAAGCAGAATTCGCCGCCACGGGGCGTCTGCCCCGCCCTTGGGTCCCAGGACGAAGCGGACCGCCCACCCGGCCCATCTGGCCCGCGCGTGCTCCAGCAGGGGTAGGGCCCCAAACCCTCCTCCCGTCGGGTGCCCTGCCAACAGCGATTTGGGAACCCCTGTTGCCCTCCGTTCTGTGTCGTCGGGGCCGAGTCCTCTATCGATTAAGCGAGCCGCCAACTTCTCCCAGGCCACACACTCTCTCTGGGGCGGTAATCCGCCGTGCTCCATGTGCCACGTCACTCGCTGCAGTCCATATGCTGCCGCTGATGATGCCCTCCCGAATATCGACAAGGATAGCCACGATAGCGCCTGAAGGCGCTCTTTCACCTTGTCCCCGTGCGCCCTCCAGTCCAGTTCAGCGTCCCTTCCTAGGTTCGTGAAAGGGAGGTTAAGCGCAGTGGCGCGGTGAACAATCCTCAACCCCGCGACGTCCTGACCCTCGCCCAACGCGACCGCGCCCGACTCGTCCGCCGCCCCTACAACCAGAAGCTCCACCTTGTCGAGATTGAGCTGTTGCCCCGACGCCTTCGCGTATGTGTCCATATATTCCAGGAATGGAGCCACGGCCTGGGTGTTCTCCAGCACTACTTCCGTATCATCCGCAAATTGCGCCGCCGTAGTGAGGAAGTGAGCTCGCTATCCTGCGGTCCTAACTTGATCCCTACCCCGCATTGCTGCAGCCAGCAAAGCAGCGCCTGTGCTGCAAACAGATATAGCAGTGGTGCTAACGGGCACCCCTGCCTGACTCCCGCCGTCATGGGGACTAGCTCCGACTTGTACCCACTCACCACTGCTCTCGCCGCTGTCTCCGACAGGAGGGTACGGGTCCACCCTTCGCCGGCCCCCATCGCGTCCATGCATCCCATGAGGAAGGGCCGGTCTAGAGTGTCGTACGCTTTCGCAATGTCCAGGAAGGCTATGCAGCCTGATCGGCCCTGCTGTGCCAGCAGGTGGGGCAGGTACCGCAGAAACAGCACATTTGCGGTGTGTTTTCTTTGGGTGCGGCGTTGTGGTGTGGAGGTGACCTGCCGCCTTGGCGGTGGGGCCTACTGGGGCTTGCTCTGGTATACACCGATGATCCCGTTGGGGTCCGCTGTAACATTCATTCATTCACATTTGCGCCTATCAGTCTCCCCGGGAGAAACGCCGACTGTTCCAGGGTGACCACCTTGCCTAGGGCTGGGCCCAGGCGGTTGGCTAGCACCTTTGCTAGAATGCGATAGTCCGTCCACAGCAGTGTAATCGGCCGATAGCTACCTGGCAGGTACCGATGCCCCCGGTTCTTGTACAGAATGGTGATGATCCCGTCAAGGAACCCGTCCGCCGGCGTTCGCCCTAGGGTTCCGATGGCCGTGTACAGATTCGCCAACACGTCTGCAAACTTCGCCCGGTATCCCTTATACAGCTCGCCCGGGATACCGTCCCATTCTGGCGATTTTCCCGGGCGCAGCGTTTTCAAGACACTTCCTACCTCCGTGGCGGACACCTCCATACCATCGAGCCGATGTCTGCTGCTTGGTCCTCCGGTATCCTTAGGTTTCGGTGCCGCAGGGCCTGCAGCACTTGTTCCCTATCCTCCGCTGTCACATTCGCCGGGGATTGGCAAATCGTCCCCCAGTAGTCCGCGACCACTTGTGGCAGTTTCTTCGCAGTCGTAACTAAGTTCCCGTGCTTGTCCCTAAGCCCAGCTACCACCCTTGGGTGGCTTGACCAGGGCCGTCAGGGCTCGGTTCGGCCGTTCCCCTTCCCGTAGCCATTGCACCCGCAGCCGACGCCGGATGTCGTCCACTTCCTCTCTAAGAGCGGCCCGTACCTCCATCTGCGCTTCCACCATTTCTTGAATCGACGCGGGGTCGCCGGGTGCCTCGGCGGCCTGCAGTTCTGCTTGCTCCGCTCGCTCGATGGCAGTCCGGCTCCGAGCCCCCGGTCGTACACGCGCATGTCTGGCCGCATGGCTGAGTTCTCTTATCTTCTCGACCATACGGGTCTTGAAGGGGCCCCACCACGACAGCCATCCCTCTGCGTCTTCCCTGGCAGGTTTGCCCTCCAGCTCCCCCGTGAGCCATTCGTCAAAGTGGTCGTGTAGCGGCCTCACTCTCATGAAGTCGCACCTAACCCTTTTCATGCCTGGGCCCGGGGGCTGCAACATCGATGCTGCGGCGCGCACCCGATGACAGCTGCGGCGGTGGCAGTGCACATCGATGCGGCCTCAACTACTTACTGTCACTGGCACCGACCGCCGGGTCGGCCGATGCAACCACCATCCACAACGTGCCATGCGCCATGCACGCACGTGCGGCATCGTTCGGATACCCGAGTTGGTCCCCAAGCCGGCATCCCCCCAAGCCCGGCACTCGCTGGTCCTGGCAGTGGAAAAGCACGGGTGTCTCCCAAAACATCCTCTACGTACGGCACTCTAATTGCGACAGCATGGATGCATGGTGATTGTGGTGAAACTGCCTGGTCGCTAGCGTAAGAACGACAGCGAGATACCGTAGTGCACAGCGAGATAGGTTTGCGGGTTATCCTCCGCAGGTACTTGTAGATAGGGGACTTGTATATGTTTTCCAGGGTGCCAGACACTTTCGAGAAACCCGACACCCCATGTCAGCGCTGAAACAGTACCCCTATTTGAGAAACATGCATGGCGGCGCCCGCCGATGTTGTGTAACCTGCGATGCGCGTCTGACCCAGTGTCAAATTGGCATCAGGACCGGTCAGGACTGGGATAACAAGTAAAGGCGCTCCAGCCGAGTGATACAAGCTGAACGTGATCACTTTGCAGTCCAGACACTAAAACCTTATTTCAGATGTCGTCAAATATAAATCTGAAGTCAATTCTGAGAATTTCATGAATCTTGCCGTACCATGACGAATGAAGAACCATGGGCCGTCCCAAGCCTACGTACGCCGGCATTGTGGACTACCAGCGTCACAATAAATAATGTCGCCCTACGCATCCCCCTCTATTTGCCGCCCTAACCGTCTGGTGCGCCTGATGGGTTTTAACCTGTTCGATCTGTGTCCCGGGCCGAGTGTTCCAACGGGCCCAGATAGCTCGTAGGCGCCTCATCTCATCAAACCACCCGCGGGGGGGTCATGCGGTTATCGGTTTGTTGCACTTTTTCGGTTTCGCTGTCTTCATTGACTTGACAATAAGGGGGTCATGCAGCCATACCGGCCAACACACCAGGTTACCAGCGCGCCAGGATTGCCTCTCCTGAAACCGCGCCAGACCCGCCGAACCACATGGCGGGGATATTGTGCGACGCACCCTGCCAGACCCTGCCAATCCAATGCCGAAGCAGCCGAAACGCTTCCGCGCTCAATCCGCGGCCATCACCTTGCCTTCAACCAACGTGACCCGCAACAGGACACCGGGCACATTCCCGCCTTGATCAACGACCTCCGGCGCCACTCCCACCTTGACACGCAGGTATGGGGCTCCTAGGACATGTCAGCAGCAGACGCATCCGCGTCTCCCTCGAAATCCTTGCAACCCAGCCCGTCAACGCGCAGGGGGAAATCCCGTTGCAGCAAAGACCGCAGGGCCGCCGACCCGCGGGTCAGCAGTGCCGTGTGCTGCACATGCTGCAACGGCTGCTGCTGCTGCTGGGCGCCACCCGCGGCGCCGCCCACCACCTGTCGGCACACGTACTTGGCCTTGTCCGGAGGCACGGCGGAACCCGCCCAGTGACCTGGGACGACACCACCGGGGAAGGGGCGAGCGGGGGGCGCACGCGCACAGGCTTCGATGCGTAGTGGGAGTGCCAGGCAAAGGTCAAGCAAAGCGAACCGCCCAAACATTGTCATGGCTGTTTCGGCCTAGATAAGGGGACCTTCCAGCGCTCTAGTGCAAACCTAGGGTGAGTCAGCAGTTGCAGGCACCTTGCCAGGGGCTGCACTGCCCGCCTGCCAAGGCAATCGGTAACGCAGGCTGGCTCCTCCTGCCCGTGCACCGCCATTACTGTGTGTCGAGCCGCAACGCTGACGAAGCCCGTGCAGCCCCGCACGGCTATCGCTTGCTCGCTTCGCCACTGTATCTCTTTATGCGGCTCTTCCTTGTACCGTATTCGCCACGACGTGCATCCTCAGTTCTTCATCCATGTATAACCCAGTGTCTCACCCACGGCCAGCGTGACCAGCGCCCCGTCCAGCCTGCACGCCGCCATCAGCCAGCCGTTCATGAAGCGGTGGTCGGGGTCCGCCAGACGGCGCGCGGGCTCGGAGAAGTCCGACAGGGCGCGGGGCAGGAGCTTGAAGCGATGCATCACCTCATTGTCATCCTGCGAGTGGGCACGAGGGCAGCGGTGGAGTGGGGCGCGGAGCGAAGCGAATGGCGGTCCCAATTTAGGATTGGGTGGTACGGGGTGAGTGCGCGAAAAGCGAGAGAGGTAGAACATGGAAGAAACATGGTAGATCCTGGTGGCCAGCGACTCTTGGATGTTAGGAGGATGCCCCTTGGTTGGCTTGGGTGCTCTCTGGGCGGATCCCAGTCAGACCGTGCGGGGCTGCCAGGCCGCCGGCGAACCAAGCGGTCATCCTCTGGACGCACCGCACCGCACCGCACCGCACACCACCACACCACACCTCCTATCACGTGCGGAGCCCTCCACTGGCACACAAGGCTTTCATCACCCTGTGCTCGCGCGCCGGGCCGCTCAGATCCGGCCCCCAGGCATCTCAGCCCCAGCCCCCGTGGGATCACGCCTTCGTCGGCCCCCACCAGAGCTTCAGCGCGCACGCAGCACGCAGGCCCCCGGCTGATCTGTTCTGGGCCGCATCTCACGCCGTCCTGGATCCGCCTGACGTGTACCACCCCTGCCGAACCTGGTCCAACCCTGCCGTACCTGGCCCACCCCTGCCGTACCTGGCCCACACGGTGCAGGACCCAGTAGCCGCTGTCCTTGTCCTTCTCGCTCCCCCTCGCAGTCGGCTCGGCGCCTTGGTCTGGCTGCAATGCAGGGATGGTGACCGTTTCCCTGTCCTTTTCCATGACCGTGTCCGTGTCCGGGCATCCGTTCTCGGGTCCCGTCGAGCAGGGGGCCGCTGCCCGCCGTGTCGTCTCCGGCAGCACGTCCGCAGTCGTCGGTGGACGCTGCGGAGGCTGCGGAGGCTGCCCGTCCCCAGGGGCGTCCTCGGGGCGCTGCCGCTCCAGAACGAAGGCGCGTCCGTCCGATTGGCGCTGCTCGGCACCGTGGGCGAGCAGCAACGGCTCCAGGGGCCTCAGCGGGAAGCCCGGCTGGCAGGGACATGGCAGCGAGAGGCGTGGCGAGGCATGGTGAGGCCGAGGCAGGAGAGGCGCCAGACTGAGTCCTGTGCAACAACATTACTGCTATCTGGGCCCGTTGGAACACCCGGTCGGGATATGGGTCCACCTTGTAACGGTTACATTACATTACTGCGGGGTTGGGATTTGCCAAGGGTGAGCACGCACGATGTTGTGGGGGAGACAATCGTGAACTAAAGCGCCTACTCCTCGGCGTGGGGTTTCGAAAGCAGTCCCACCGCAAGGCATGTCAGACCCTCGGAGCGTGTGCACCGACCCATGGGTCCTTCCTACCAAGACAGTTCCGATCAGTCAATCCGTTTCAGAATCAGCCCCCCGATTGCCCGACCCACATCGCAGTAGTACTGGGTCCGGTCGGGGAAGCTGACCAGCAGGCTGGCATGCCCGAGTGGCGAGGACCAGCCCTGCTGAGGCGCCCAAACCTGGCACGGGAGGGCCGCAGCGGGCGCATTAATGTGCAGAAGGGGCCTGGGGCATGCGGACAAGCAGAAGGAGGGGGCGAGGAGGGGGCTTGTGGCGCAGCCGCTCTACATACAACAGTGGTCATAGCGGCTGTGGCAGGCCGCATACATTGTGGCAGCGAAACCTGCGTTGTTTAACCTGTGCCAGAAGGCAGCGTGTTGCGGTACGCTGCCTGGTCGCACCTCGCCTCCCAGGTACGCCACGTCAAAGCCAAGCCTCTCCAGAGCAGCACTCAAGAGCGCAACGTGCTCGAAGCACACCCCGCCCCAGCGCTTTGCAAGCTTTTGGTCAAGGGGAGGGGTGTACGACAGCACTCATTTGTGAGAGCTAGGGATAGATTGTAATTTCGTGCGATGTATATCTTGCACTGCGCGGTGGCGACTTGCCATTCGGTCTGAGATGCCGGGCACGTCCAAGCTCGGATCCACTGGATGACCGCATATTAAAGGCGCAGAATTGAATGGAATTGAGCGTACATGGCGCGTATATATGAGTTTGAGTGATTCTGGGTCTGCGCCGTGAAGAAGCTGCGAGCTGTCAACACCTATGTACTGCAGATAAGTGTTAATGTCCATAAGGATAAAGCTACAATTGCGTGATATAATTTAAAGTTGTTTTAAGATAACGTTTGCCCAATACTTTTCAAGAGTGGAGCAAGTCGAGCTCACTATACGGTTATTACTGTATGCCCAAACCTATTTCCGCTTAAAAGTAAGACTCTTCGTGTTGTATCATAAACGACTAGACAAATTACCCTCAGACAGAGTCAGGCGTACGGCGAAACACGGCGTAAGCAACGCCGTACACTTCAATTTGCGGCATTTTGTAACATGTTTCATTCCACGATCAGCACAAAAATGCTGCACACGGAACGAGCTTCACCAACTTGGTCGAAAAGTCTATCACAGGTGCCTTGAAGGAAAAGGTCGTGGCGACAGGCAGGGACTACCATCATTCTAAGCCGGCCCTAGACGAATCCATCCCTCTTCGTTGTCTGTCCGTCGAACCACAATATTGCTTCCGGGCAACTGGTTAGGGCTTGGCTGAGACCCGGCCGTGTGTGGCAGTACAACCATACACACACGTACTACCCCTCTCTCTCCCTCTCCTCCCCACTCCCTTGCCCACTTCTGGGGCCGTTTCCTTACTCTGGTAGTGGAGTAAGGAAACGGCCCCAGAAGTGGGCTCGGTGCGCGCACCGAAAAATGACGCGGTTTCTGGGCTCGGTGCATGCCAAGTTTCACGGATGTGCGTCGTGCCCGCACTAGTCTCTATACATCAATAAATGTAATGTTGGCACAAAGAATGAAGATTCCACAGGTGCCTCCTAACAGGCACCGGGATCCGGCCGTTGGGGGCGGGAGGCCACAAAGCACCGTGCGCGCACCGAGCCCAGTTTCACGGATCTGCCTCATGTCCGCGCTTGTCTTCAAGATTCATAAATGTATTATTGGCATTAATAATGGACTGTCAGGATCCTCCCTGCAAATGTTGCTGGGAGGGAAACGACCGCTGGGCAGCGGCCGCGAAGTACGGCTCGGTGCGCGCACCGATCCGTGCGCGCACCGAGCCCATGCACTGTGTCAGAAATTTCCAACGGAGACGGCTACATCCATTGTATCCCAATATACGTAGGACAGAACTGTTCGTGAACTACTCCAGCAGTATATGTCAGCGTGAAAGTTGCCAATTGATGGACAATGTTTTCTTCTCTCCACAACCGCTAAGCAAGCATGCGTGAATCAGTTTAATAAATTAATAATAATAATTAAGGAAACCTAGACTACTTAAAAGGACGCATATGTCGGTTCACGCTCAGCTTATGTCGACCTCAACGAGAACGTTTCTTTGTTTGGACGGGTCTGGAATGCCTTAACGCCTGTGAATATTCTGCACTGTAACAGCTTTCTGGCTGGACATACGGAGAGAGAAGACTGCGTTGACTACGTTCGTTCCAGTTTGCTCCAACGCAACGCCCCGTTCTCTTCAAATCCTTTTAATTCAAGTAAATTAAGGGCAGTGATAAATATTGGATCTCGTTATACAGATCGTTGCAAAGGGAGATTCGAACAGCCAACATGCCCAGCATCGCAAAGTAGCTCAGGGCAGCTCCCCCGGGCGGTGGAAGGGCAACTATGAAAACACTGATAACCATTGGTCTTGGGCCACATCACACGTCCCAGCCTGATCCCATGCCCCCCAGCTGGGATGCAACTTAGCCCCACGACGGCCCGCCGCCGAGCCGCATTGCCACACCCGCCATCCCAGGGCTGTGTTATGACTATGCGGACCACTGGGACGTGTCAGAACGGAGATCCGATCAGGCACGGCGATGGGGCGGGCCTTGGGGCACATCGCACGTCCCAGCCTGATCCCATGCCCCCCCGCGGCTCAACGCTGCTCAGTGTAGCTGAGCAGCGGACCTAAGTGACGCTGCTGCGTGGCCTACGGCGGGCCAGCCTTCCTGGAGCCCTGCCTGGCCCAACAGACGGAAACGCGCGCCAATGGCGGCACACCCACCAACAGCAATAACACTGCGCAAAGACCAGGGTTAGGAGAACAGTGAAATCCAAACCTGAGAGCCTCGCTTGAGGCTCAGCACTAGCAAGGACTAACAAACTAAGCAACGGTCGTTCGACCAACAGACAAGAGAAACCGCAACATTACGGCGGAGGCCATCATGTCAACATCACGATACGTACCGCTACGACGTTCATCCTATCGCATCGGTCTCCGCATGATTTGAATGTATGATTAATGAATGTTACAGCAGACCCCAAAAGCGGGCACTTGATGTGTCAATCACCTCGTGCGTCATGAATGAATGAATGAACGTTACAGCGGACCCCAAAGGGATCACCGGTGTATACCAGGGCAAGCCCCAGCAGGCCCCGCCGCCAAGGCGACAGGATACCTCCACACCTCAACGCCGCACCCAAAAACACACCGGGCCATGACCCCACCCAGCCAGACACCGAAGCAAGCAGAGGCGCGCAGCGGGGCAACACTACCAAAGGGATAGGCACAGCTAAGGGCAGAATCCCCAGAAGTGGATAAAGCCAAGCACAGGGGAGGTCGCCCACACAGGCACCCCATCACCCAGCTACCACCACCCCTGAGGCCCCCAACGTTGCACCCTTTCGAGGTCTTGGAAGACCCACGCCTGACACCCATATCGGATTCTGTCGTCAGCCCGAACCCACCATCCCAAACCACCGCACCCACAACCAACTACGTACCATGTCCGGCATGTGTTCACCCTAAACCCTTAGCCCGCACCACCCGCCATGTAATGGACAGGACAGGAAAGGGTCCTACGACCGAGTGGCTGTTGGAGCCAGCGGTGAATGGCAGTGAAGGCCGATCGAGCGATCGTCGGTACGTACAGAATCGACAATCAAGGCGGCTTGGCTGGAGATCCGCATGCAGGTGCGGGCTGGAAAGGGACGACGTAACCAAGGGTCGACGAGGCTATGATACTATTTGCAAAAGTGGCGAGGAAGACGAGATTTATGGATGATGTGACTGGACAAATGCCATACGAGACGGATGCTGCAGGGCACGACCGACGGCGCGTGGCGCCGCAGGATTGTCGCCGCACTTTATTTGATGATATATCGTCATGACACTGCCCCTGATTGCGAAGTATCAATCATAAAAATTGTCGGCCATAAATGCATTTCTATCGTTGTGTGGGCTCTTTCACGTCTCCGCACAAAGCTCTCTCTTAGCGAAGTCAGTAAACTGTCGTTTTATATTCATACGGATTAGTCCAGCAGTAAATTAATACTCATCCAATGGAGGTATGAACTCATTAATGTGATTTGACGAGCTGCTTATTTCGACTCTAAGTCATCATTCATAATTTAAGAGCGAGAGATATCAAACGAAACTGGATTTTACTGAATGATTATGTAAAGCAGCATTATGAAATAGTTTGTCAAAGCGTGTCAAAGGCAGCCGCGGGTAACATTTGCAAGCACCTTCCACAGTCCTGCACGAAGATGACCTACAATAAGCATACATAACAATTGAATTAGTTTTCTTAATCTTCAGATTGGCGAAGGGGCACGAACGGGCAATCGGCACTCCAGTTTTTGCGCAGACACGCCGCCATGGTGGTGTCAGATGGTGTCAAATTCGACTCGCCCATCGGAGAGTAATGGCAGCAATAAATATGGTCTGATATAATAAGTTTGTGAGCCAGCGGCGTTCGGTAGGCCGCGGTAGGTGGCGGCCTACAGCGAGCTGCCCGTTCCACCTACATACGATACTGGTACCTTCCGGGAAGGTTGCTTGCTGCCTAATCAAGATCCTGAACCACCCACAGTTTCGTATTCATGACAGGCTCTGACGCGTAGTACACCAGTACATAGTATATAAACGCTTTGCCTGGCCATCAATCCTCACAGCGGCCAAGCCAGCGAGGCGTTAGTCTGAAAGAAGCTTATCTCCGAAATCCGTTGATAAATACAGAGAAGCTGGGACCTTCGTATAGATTTGCTGGGACCTTCGTATAGATTTGCCGTCACAGTTAGCAGCTGTACTGCTATACGAACAGACATCTTGGCACGGCAACAACATATAGGTCCTTGTTTGTTGCCAACCGACAGCATCACCATCGGCCGCAATCGGCATGGCCTCCGAAACCATCCGACGACGGGGCTCCACGCCGGGCGGGGCGATCCTCTTCGTCTCCACGCTGCTGCTGGCATCGCTGCTGCACGGCGCCGCTGCGGCCCGTGCTGCCGCTGATGGGCATGAGATGAGTACCAAGGCCGCCGTTTCTGACGACGGCAACGCCATCCAGCAGCAGTACGTGCATCGCGGAGATAGTCACGGCGCCATTGTTTTCGGCTCCGCCGCCATTGCAACCCTCGGCCAGTGGGATGCACTGACGCGTTCAAGCCGGGCGCTCCACCAGGCCGCAGGTGAGTGCCCGGATGCACGTGATTACGTTTGTACACGTGCCGTACGGTACGGCTCCGGCCCATCCACGACAGCAAAATTGCGCGATTGTGTCCAAAGCGAGCTAGGCCAGTTTACCGGTCTACGGTCTAGATGTGTAGTAGCTTTGGATGTCACCAACGACCCATAATGTTCGCTACACCCTCAATAATTCATGGATCGCAATGTACCAGCCCAAGGTTGAGGTTCGGCCTCTGGCATCCTATCCGGCTCATACTTTCCGCATCCACCCGCTCGCAGGCCGAAGCTGCTCCTACCTACACCATCAAGTCTGGAGACACGCTTTGGGCCATTTCGCAGCAGTACAGCACCACAGTCGCGCAGCTTCAGTCGTTGAATCCTGGCCTCGTTGCCACCAACCTGCAAGTCGGCCAGACTATCAAGGTTCCATGCAGCGGCGGTGGTGGTAGCGGCGGGGGCGGTAGTGGCGGCGGCGGCAGCGGCGGTGGCGGTAGTGGTGGTGGCGGCGGCGGCGGCACCTGCTCCTACACCATCAAGTCTGGAGACACGCTTTGGGCCATTTCGCAGCAGTACAGCACCACTGTCGCGCAACTTCAGTCGCTGAATCCTGGCCTCGTTGCCACCAACCTGCAAGTCGGCCAGACTATCAAGGTTCCATGCAGCGGCGGTGGTGGTAGCGGCGGCGGCGGAAGCGGCGGCGGCGGAAGCGGCGGCGGCGGTAGTAGCGGTGGCGGCGGCGGCGGAACCTGCTCCTACACCATCAAGTCTGGAGACACGCTTTGGGCCATTTCGCAGCAGTACAGCACCACTGTCGCGCAGCTTCAGTCGTTGAATCCTGGCCTCGTTGCCACCAACCTGCAAGTCGGCCAGACTATCAAGGTTCCATGCAGCGGCGGTGGTGGTAGCGGCGGCGGCGGTCGTGGCGGCGGGGGCAGCGGCGGCGGCGGTAGTGGTGGTGGCGGCGGCAGCGGCACCTGCTCCTACACCATCAAGTCTGGAGACACGCTTTGGGCCATTTCGCAGCAGTACAGCACCACTGTCGCGCAGCTTCAGTCGTTGAATCCTGGCCTCGTTGCCACCAACCTGCAAGTCGGCCAGACTATCAAGGTTCCATGCAGCGGCGGTGGTGGTAGCGGCGGCGGCGGTAGTGGCGGCGGCGGCGGCGGTAGTAGCGGTGGCGGCGGTGGTGGCGGCAGCGGTACCTGCTCCTACACCATCAAGTCTGGAGACACGCTTTGGGCCATTTCGCAGCAGTACAGCACCACTGTCGCGCAACTTCAGTCGTTGAATCCTGGCCTCGTTGCCACCAACCTGCAAGTCGGCCAGACTATCAAGGTTCCATGCAGCGGCGGTGGTGGTAGCGGCGGCGGCGGTAGTGGCGGCGGCGGAAGCGGTGGCGGCGGTAGTGGTGGTGGCGGCGGCAGCGGCACCTGCTCCTACACCATCAAGTCTGGAGACACGCTTTGGGCCATTTCGCAGCAGTACAGCACCACTGTCGCGCAACTTCAGTCGCTGAATCCTGGCCTCGTTGCCACTAACCTGCAAGTCGGCCAGACTATCAAGGTTCCATGCAGCGGCGGTGGTGGTAGCGGCGGCGGCGGTAGTGGCGGCGGCGGAAGCGGCGGCGGCGGAAGCGGCGGCGGCGGTAGTAGCGGTGGCGGCGGCGGCGGCGGTGGCAGGTTAGTGCCCACGTGAAATAAACCGATCTAGATGGAGTGCGTAATCATTATGAGTCAAGGTTACTCTGCCTCCGCAAGTGTACTGCTGTCAACCTCCCCTCCCCGGCCCCGGCCCCGTCCGCTTCGCAGTGGCAACGTGCTGTACAGCGGCAGCGGCAGCGGGACCTATTATTACGACATCCGTACGTCCTGCCCGGGAGAGCCCAACGGTTTCCCCGAGACCGACGGCTACCCGACCTGCACCAGCTGGCAAGGCGCCGCCAAGACCATCCGACAGGTACGGACGGAGCTGCCGAAGCACTGGGGCGCACGGCGGGTTTATTTGGACATGCATCGGACGTGGGGCCGCACTGGATGTGCCTGCTGGGGTACACATGTTGCAGCAGGGACCTCCCAGTGGCCAGTGGGCCGATTCCGGCAGCGAGCTGTGTCGGAAGAAGAGCTCGCGGTTGTGATAACGTGCTGCGCGGAATTGCAAAGCTCTAGTAAGACCACACCGGCGAATGCTCCTCCATTTACTACTGAAGATCGCTATCACAATGCCCCCTGCATTATTACGTAAACAAACGCCAGCAGCCGTGCGCGCATGACCCGCTAGCTTGCTCGACCGGTTGGCTCCATCCAGCTTCCGTGCGTTAGTCCCTGGCCTGCTACTTCCGCTGCCCACGCACCCTCGCCCGCGCCTGCCCCCTATCCCACCCAACCCACCCCGCCCGCAGTACAACACCAACAACATCATCGCCATTGACAACAACGTCCTCAGCGCCAACCGCGCCGGGCTGTGCGGCAAGAAGGTGCTCGTCTTCAGGAACGGCCAGAGGGTGGCCCCGCCCGACGGCGGCGACTTCTTCGTGTGGGACGGCTGCGCGGCGTGCGTGGGCGGCGGCAAGATCGACTTCAGCGCCAGCGGGCTGAGGAGCGCGGCGTCCAACTCGTGTGACCTGGGCGTGGTGCCGGGCATCAGCTGGCAGGTGGTGGACCAGCAGGTGCAGCCGTTCGTACCGTGATTGACCCTCATCAAGGTCCTAGCCATCAGTGTCTGGCCGTGGAATGGAAATAATTAGGCCGGTGTGCACCACCCACGCTGCTGCTGCGACGTTGCCGTACATGTTGTACATATGAGATTGGTACCGCACGATGATGCTGCGCCGGCACCGCCATGGACGCATACTTGTTAAATAATGGTGATGTACACGGCTGCGGGTCTGTATCTCTCATGGGACCTTCCCTACGTAGTTTGTGAAAGCAGTCGCTGCGATCGATGCATGGCTGTGGAATCGACGGATGGACGGACGGACGGACGGTTTTGTATGTGTTTAGAATTGCAACCCGTTTTGTATGTGTGTTTCGTGTCCGTCCGCGGCAGCTGTGCTAAGCGACCACTTCCTTCCGTGATTCATATTAAGACTCGGGTATACGTACCGAAAGAGGATGAATGTCGTAGTACACACATACACAGATGTGTGTGGTTCTGGGTGGGTTTCTCATGAAACACACAGATGTGTGTGTGGGATATGTATGGTGATGGTATGGAGGGTCTATACTGGTGCGTGGAATTCCGCTAGGGAGTAGGGACCCGCGTGCTTGACCACCCAGGGCAACTGCACAGGGTCACAATCTCCGCGCGCGCGTGCACGCGCTGCCGGCCAATCCCACGCGGCGACGTAGTAATGGCGCTGCTGAGATTGTAACGCAACCATCAGGAAGGTACAAGTCTCGCCGCCGTACATGCTTTCAATCTTGGGGCACACGCACAAACACACGCACACGCACTCTCTCTCTCCCGTCTCTCTCTCCCTCTCCTCCCCACTCTCTTGCCAGTTGCCATTATCAATACCATTACCACGCTCTCTCTCTTTCTCTCTCTCCAGCTCGCGAACCATGTGACCCACCGCTGTTACCCACCGCAACGGCCATGTTCGGCATATCTTTCATCACAGCCCAGCACATACCCGACCGCCCCGTCACACCTCATCCGCTGCCTGCCCGGCCCTGCTTGTCTGTCTCGTCATCGATCTATCCGAAGGATGTTAGTTCTGTCCATCCGCCTCTCCTCTGACCCGCACCCAATTCAAGTGCGAACGACAGTCCTGCGGCACACTAATGAAAGGTATTGACTCTCACCAAATCCATATGTAACGAACACACACGTTCCTGCAGTTGCAAACACTCTCAACCTATCTTCCTGTCCGCACATACGTACGGCAGCACGTACGTACGGCAACCCGCAACAAGCACACGCCGTCACCAGGTTCACGGCGAACGGCGTGTCCTACCCCTCAGCAAGTAACCACGTCTTGAGCCTGATCAAATCCTGCTTTCGTGCAAGAAAAACATACCATGCTTCCAATCTTCCCTGGATTGAAGCCCACGAATAAAATTCCCACCGGCAACAGACATCATTGAGCCCGGACACGTGTACTTCGGTCGGCCACCAACCAAACGTGACAACTGCCGTACGGAAATACCCCTGCAGGAGCTGCGCACCCCTGAAGAGCCTCGCCCTGTCGGCCCTCAGCAGCGCGACACACACTTCCCCGGTCGCCCCTCGCCCCTCACCCCTCATCAGATCGCTCCTTGGTCTCTGCCCCGAGTGGCACTCCCGTACTCTGTACCCCCGGCAGGGTACGGATCCGATCGGGTCTCAGTTCACGGTGACGACGATGGTGTTGGGGTCCGCGGGGAACGGCGCCGCCGCCACCGGCTGCGGCCCCGCCGCCGCCACGTCCGCTGCTACCGCTGACGGCGCTGCCGGGGCGTCCGTCGCCACGGACGCTGAAGCCGTCGCTGTCGCTGCTGACGACGAGCCCGCTGGGGTTTCGGAAGGACTGGTCGGGGCGGCGGTCTCCGCCGCCGGAGGCGGCGGCGGCGGCGGAGCCGCCGCCGTCGCTGCCTCCGCCGCCGCGGCTGACGCCGCGGCCTGCAGGATCTGTCTCCTGACCGGCTGCCATAAGGGGAACAGCGTGTCCACGGGAACGCCCGCTCGGGCAGCCTGCTGGGCCGCCAGCTGATCGGCAATGTCCACCGCCACCTCCGTGGTGACCTGAAGGTTCGTACTGCTGCTGCTGCTGCTGCTGCTAGCGCCGGCGTTGCTACGGCTCGTGCCCGCCACGTCACTGAGTACGGCAGCCAGCTCACGGACCTGGTCCGGAGGGCTGGAGGCCAGCTGCAGTACGGACTGCAGGGAGGGCGACTCCAGGTCCGCCGGCTCCACGCCTGGAGGCGTTGCGTTGCGTTGCGCACAGCGTAGGATTTCAGGAGGGCACAGCGTCAAGTTGGGTGTCTTGACGTGAGGTGCTGGAGCCGTCCGATCTGGAGCCGTCCGATCCCAAGCAGTCATGGCAGAAGAGGGTGAACCCCATAGAATTGCCTCATGCCGGCGCCAAGGATGCCTTGGCCGCGAGGACCAGGGAGGGTGAGGTGATTTAAAGCCGAGGTGAACAGCGAAGCCCCCAGACGGCAGAGCAGGCCGCACCGGCTTCCGCTCGGCGCTATGCCGTACAAAACTGTTCCCTACTAGTCGTGCCTCGATTCAACCCCCCGACCCAAGCCAAGACCGCGGCGCAAACCCACCCAGCACGCTGGCCGCAAGCTCCGTCAGCTGCTGCAGGTACACCTGTACAGTATAGTACGGCAGGGAGGGACGAACGACGACACATGACGGCTGGCCGAGTGTCGGGTCGGGTCGGCCAGGTGTCGCCAACGCGGGCGCGACACGCCTGAGAACACCACCACGTGCCTGCCACGATCGCGTGTACGATACCCGTGCGGCAGTCAGACGAGCGCACCCAGACGAGCACACCGCACCTCGCCTCGCACCTCGCCATCCATTCGCTTGTATATGTCAGGCGACCCTTCACCTACGCCACGTCCCTAAGTATTTGTCGACGGGCTGGGTGTGTCTGGGCTGTTTCGTTTTATACCCCGCGTCCCCGCCGCGCCCTACCTGCTCCTCCGGCTGCAGGGGCGGCGCCAGAAGGTCCACCGCCTGCTGCAGCGGCAGCAGCCCGCGGCCCGGCACGTACAGCGGCGGCTGCGGCAGCGCCGGCAGGGAGCCCAGGAAGGGGAGCCGCGGCGTCAGCGAGGCGGACGCCAGCGCCACCGCCTTGCGCAGCCGGTCCCGCAGCAGCAGGTCCAGGCCGCCGGAGACCCAGCCCACCAGCAGCGGCCGCAGCTCGCGCGCCTCCGGGGACAGCAGGAAAGACGCGAGCTCCTGCACATGAGCACACGAGACCAGGCAGGGAGGGGAGGGGTTCAAGGGGTTCTTCCAGCTGTGGGTGTGTGTGTTTTGAAGCGGGGACAGGGGCGGGTTTCGTACATATACACACCGTTTTGAGCGGCCGCAGCCGCAGCGGCAGTTGCGCGCCATCAATGCCTGCCGAGCGGGCGGCTGCGTGGCATCGCTGCTTTGCTCGTCGTTCTCCCAGCGCCCATGAAACGTATTCATTCACAGTAGTCACTGCACAGTAGCTGCTACGAACACGCTCAGCTTCAGCAGCGAGAAGCACCACCACCACCGGCTGCGTTTCGAGCCCGAATGGAACGCTCGCGCGCTTTCCTTCCGATCCCCGATCTCATCCAGTCCGTCGGGAACGGCTGTGTGCGCATGCGGTCCGGTCCCTGCGCGGACGGCCACCCGGCCCCCAGCGCCGCGGGGCCACCACCCGGCCCCCAAGGAGGCCACCCGGCCCCCAGCGCCGCGGGGCCACCACCCGGCCCCCAAGGAGGCCACCCGGCCCCCAGCGCCGCGGGGCCACCACCCGGCCGCCCACCTGCACGCTGGCCCCCTCCGCGGGCAGCGCATCGAAGTCCACAAAGCCCTGGCTGTTGTCCGCCACGTAGCCCAGCGCGGCGTTCAGCAGCGCCGCCAGCCGCCGGGCGGCCAGCTGGCTGCCGGCCTGTCGGGGAGCATTTCCGCGGGCCGACGGCAGGAGGGGGTCACACGCAGAAACGAGACGTGAAAGGTGACACAGGCACGTGGGCATCTGGGGCCCAACCGAAAGGGCGCGGTAAAGTAGATAAAGTGGGCATCTGGGGCCCAACCGAAAGGGCGCACGGCACCGATGAGGTCGTCTGGCTATTTACAGGCGGAAGGCCGACGGACGACCGACGGCTGGCGAAGGCCTTTGGGGCCTGGGCGAGCGCAGAAGAAGAGCTCATCGGAACATACGCCCATACGGGATCCAGGGAATGGCTCCCGCAGTCCCTCCGGACATATGACGGCTTGCGTGCACTGCCCCCATGAAGTCATGTGCGGGGTAGTCGGCGACGGTTTGGGTCCTGCCCCAATCATGGATTTTGTTTTTATTGATTGTGTGCCCCGGCCCACCTCCGCGTTGGGGGTCGCCACGTCTCGGATCATGAGCAGGTCTCGGAGCAGCGCGGAGGCGGTGGAGGAGTCGTTTCGGAGCACCTTCAGGAGACCAAGGCAGAAGGCGGCAACGATTTTAGATAGCACAGGGGTGCGCAGCACAGCACAGCTCAGCACGGCATAGTACAGCGCAGTACAGCGCAGCGCAGCACATCACATCACAGCACAGCACATGGGGTACGTGTGCCAGTTGTCAGGTGGGGTCAACTGCTCAGCGGTGGTGGCGCACACCGACAAGGCCTGGGGCGGGGACGCGTCGGTGTGGGGGTGGCGTGTTAAGCCCTGAGTTCCAGTTCTGCGCCGTCAGCCATGGCCCGGCCGAAGCAGGGGCCTGCCGGCCACGTGACTCGCTCTCCTCCGTGAGTACGACAAGGGGCGTACGACACGACGAGCCTGTCGTACTCACCTTCCTGGCAACGAAGGGGTAGGCCTGCGCCACCATGGCGTACTGCGGGTCGCCCGCCAGCGCGATTCCCTCCAGGGTGGCCACGCTGCGGGCCAGAAGACTCATGTACGGCGGTACAGAGAAGGGGATCTCCAGCGTGGCTGACAGCAGGTCCTGGCTGAGAGCCGTGAAGTTGAAGGCCGCGGCGCCACCTCCCCGGAGGTAGGGGGACAGCACCTGTGAAGACGGACGGGAAACGAATAAGGGGGAAAGAGGAAGGGGGAAAGGAAGGGGGGTGAGAAGGGCAAAGGATATATTATTGCGCGTGTTTTTGTGGGTGCTCCCACGGCCATCGTTAAAGGTAAGGAAATCATCTCTCGGTTCAGGAGCTGTTTGCCAGGTAGGGCGCGGCTGCTCACCCGGTCCATGACGGGGATGATGACGGCCCGGTCGCATCCGGGCGGCAGGAAGCCCAGCTCGATGAAGTCATCTATCAGGGCGGACCAGTCGCGGTTGGCCAGGTGGATGGTGGCGGCGACCATGGCCTGCAGGGGGGATAGGAAATTGGCAGACATATTGATACTGCGCTGCTGCCAGAGCGAATATCCGATAGAGACTCGACAGGGGGGGGGCCAGCCGGAGCCGCGGCCGCAGCCGCAACGGGGGCGGGGGCTGTGGTGTTAGCGCCCAGGCCGGCTCGGGAGGAGCGGGACGGGGCAGGACGGAGCTGCGAACGGATGAGGCAGCAGCAGGTTTGGAAGTGTACCTTTGGATGCACAGCAGGGAGCCGTGATGTCACAGGAAGTCACGAAGGAAAGCGGGTCTGGTGCGGTTTCCAGGAGAGGCAATATCGACGCACTGGTAATCTGGTGTGTTGGCCGGTGCGGCTGCACGAACCCCCCGCGGGTGATGGAGGATGGGTGCGCAGCAGGGTTAGTTGGTGCGGGTTGATGAGATGAGGTATCTACCTAAGGCTATCTGGGCCCGTTGGACGCCCGGTCGGTACGAAGGTCCACCTTGTAACGGTCACAAGTCGTGGGGCTTTCAGATCCCATGCCCCCTTTGCTTCCGTTAAGCCTCTGCCGTCGCAGCTGCCGCTGTCCCGCCCCGGAGCAGCTCCAGGGAGCTCCAGCGGGGGAGGCAGCCCTCGCGCGCGCGACACCACGTGGACCTCGGCCCCTTCGCTCTCCCCCCCCCCGCTAGGTCACCCCACCGGTACGGCAACTACACACGCCACTTGGGAGAGCCCAAGGACGTAAGGCCCACCCGGCCCACCTGGCGATCCCGTTGCGGGATCTCCGCCACCAGCCCGAAGTCCAGCAGCGCCAACTTGCCCGCGTGGGGCCCCTCCGTCACCTGAGTCGGGTCCAGGGGAAGGGAAGGGGAAGGGCAAGGGTTGAGGGTTGAGGGTTTAGGTCGCCCGGCCAGACGTGCAGGGCGGCTGCTGACGCAAGGGGGCGGGCTGCGGCCTGCGGCCTGCTGGGCGGCTCCGCCTTCGCAACGAACTCCGAACCCCGTCACCACTCGCTAGGTGACGCTCTTCAGTGCCCCGTGCCTCTGCGGGACGGCACGGGCCGCCGCACGGCACATCCCCAACCGCCAACCCCCCACCCTAGGGTTTACCTTGAGCAGGTTGCCCGGGTGCGGGTCACCGTGGAAGAAGCCGATCTCCAGCAGCTGAGTCAGGAAGGCCTCCTGGCCCACCTGCATGTACGATACGGTGTAGTACGGCACAGCGTTGCAGAACATCGCATGTACGGCACATGCACCGTCGGTAGGGCCCGGGCCCCCGGGGCCTTGGACCTCTCCACGCACCCGAGCTCGTCGTACAGCAAAACCCCGCTCTTCTTTGTCCACCACACAACTCCCCCGGGGGCACTAGCCGGTTCCGGAGAGGCGGTTTCACAGCTCCCGTGCCGTACCGTACTCGATCACCTTGCTCGATCACGCCCCGGTCCTCCCCCAGACCAGCACGGCCGGGGTATAGTCAAGACGCAGCCGGACCCGTCACCGAACGTGGCGCGCTGCTCCCCAGACCCCACCTTCCTCTCATCTCTGGACCCACGCACCGTGACCAGTCCCCACCTTCCTCGCATCTCTGGACCCACGCACCGTGACCAGTCCCCACCTTCCTCGCATCTCTGGACCTACCCACCTTGACCAGTCCCCGGATCTCGGGGGGACTCAGCGTCGTCAGCTTGACTCCGGTGACCCACTCCATCGTCAGGACGCGTCTGTGGGGCGATGGATGACGTTGGGCAAGGTGAGGGCGAGCTGGACACGCGCGGCAGCGCCATCAGCCCATGGAGGTCGGTGAAGGGGAGACGATGTTCAAATGGCGGTTGGGGACATCGGAAGGGCCTGGGGCGATCCGGGTGACCCACGGGTCGGCAGCGGCCGCTAGATCCCGATTTCTTCGTTTGGGACGTGGCCACAACCCATTCTCGATTTTCCCCCAAAGGTGTCGGGCCTGAACCGGACAGGAACCCCGAAACCCCGGACCGGAACCGAACCGGAACCCCGGACCGAAACCCCGGACCGGAACCGGACTGAATCGGACTGAACCGGACTGCAAGCTCAGCCATGCGCGCCAGTCGAGAGCTGCCTGACCGCGCGAGGCGAGGGCTGTCGCCACTCCGACCCGATTCCGACCCACGGGTCGCCAGTACGGTATCATGCTGCGCGCCCCGCCACTCGCCTGGTGGTGAGGTCCATGTAGGGTTTGGGGATGACGATATCCTTGCTGGCGAATTCACTGGCCTCCAGGAGCTGCGGGAAGGGAAGGCGGCCCGTACGGGGGTATAGGAATTTGGTAGACATATGTATATTGCGCTGCTGCCAGAGCAAATACCGGTATACGGAGGAGACAGCGAGGAGCGGGTTCACGATTCACGGGCATCAGGATTCCAGGATGGTGCCAGGATGGGCAGGACAGCGGGGGTGAGGGCCCCTCAGGCTTAATGAGCCCCAGCTGAGCTAGACCTGAGGAGGGCGCCGGCACGCGCGCTGCGCCTGCTGCGACCGGGCCCCAGGCCCCCAGCCAGCCAGCCAGCCAGCCCACCAGCCAGCCAGCCAGCCCACCAGCCCACCAGCCAGCCAGCCAGCCAGCCAGCCGGCCAGTCAAACCCCCATTGCATACCTCCGACATGCGCGACGCGTTGAGGGCCTCGTTCCGGAAGTCCATCTCCGTGTAGAGCCCCTCGGCAAAGGTGGACAGCAGACGCTGGTAGTCGGTGGTCTGCGCCGTGAATCGCTTCACGAGCTTCTCGTACACGCCCACCGCGCGGCGCATGACGTACAGGTCCTGTACGGCACGATACATACCAGCAGAGCCACGCGGTTGTGCGGTTGTGCGGTCGTCAAGAGTCGACGTGCTCGGCAACCTCTGGCGCATACGTCAATGTCGACACCCACCCTTTCTCAAGTGATGCGTCAATATTCGTTTGGTGGCGGCTACAAGACCACTGTCACTCTTAACATTCCTGCCCTTCACCATTTCTAACCGCGGCGCGCCGCGCACACATTGGGAGCTGCCAAGTGCCCCCATAATACCCTGCCGTGCAGAGTACCACTCCCCATCAAGAGGTCCATCCCGCCCGCGGCCCCGGCCCCACCTTGCTGATGGTGCCTAGCGCCTGCGGCCGCTGCACTTTGACCGCCACCTCCTCGCCCGTTGACCGCAGCCGCGCGCGGTACACCTGCCAGACGGACACAGACATGGCCGAATAAATGGTCGTACACATGGTCGTACAGCGCAAGTATTCGTACACATTGTGGTGTTCGTCAGCTAGGTAATATATCGTGGGAATCTTTCTTTAATATAAAATGCGGTGGTGTTCGGTCGTCCTCCACGTAGACGACCGCACACGAAGTGACCGACCTTTACCTAGGCACAGCATCACGTCCAAGAGCTAGACCACGGACCGCGTACGCAACGCGGGCGGCGTAGAACCTGCTGTTTTACGCCGCCCGCGTTGCGCGGGACGCAACCAGCCGACCACCACCATCGACCGGGCTCCCGTAGCGGTGTGCATGTCTTGTGCATGTCAGCTGCCGGAGTGCGCGGGCGCAGTCTGCACAGCAGCCGGCCCGTCCGTACCCGTGCAGGCATTCGTCCGACCCGTGAGGCTCACCGTCCGACCCGCGGGCACTCCGTTCGACCCGTGGGTCACCCGCCTGACCCGTGGGTCGCTCTTACCTGTGCAAGGCTGGCGGCCGCGATGGGCCGCTCCGAGAACTCGATGAAGATCTCGTCCAGGGGGGCCCCCAGTTCTTTCTCCACCACCGCCCGCGCCTCGACCGTGGGGAAGGGCTCGATGCGGTCCTGCAGCTTGGACAGCTCGCGCAGGACGTCCGGGGGGAGCACGTCGGGGCTGCACAGAACCGGGGGGGGGGGGCAGAGGGAGGAGGATTGTTGGCACGGTTGTATTGAGCGGGGGAGGGAGCTTGCGATGATCTCCCCTTACCCCGGTACCCTTAACCCGGTACCTCGAACGCCCCAATCCCCGCCTCTGTACCTTGCATCTCCAGCTCCGAAACTCCTCTCCGCTCTCCCCTGCCTGCTTGCCCTGGTCCTCCCCAGGCGCTCCTGCCCCTCCTCCCCGGATACCCTAACCTCACCACTGCTCTGTGACTGGGAGCGACGGGTATCCGGCCCTGTCCCCGGCCAGCCCCGTCCCCGCCCCCGTCCCCGCCCGCCCCCGTCCCCGTCCCCCGCTCCCACCCGCTACCGCCCGCTCCACCCACCGGATGCTGAGGATCTGTCCCAGCTTGATGAAGGTGGGCCCCAAGCGCTCCAAGTTGTCGACCGCCTCCCGGGCCAGACCCGCCCGGTCCCGGTCCAGCCGCCCCGACAGGACGGCGTTGGCCAGCTTCGTCAGCCAGGGTGCTGCGGGGCCGGGGCGGGTGCGTTGGCGCACACACACGGTTATCTTTTACTCACTGTCGAGCTGGACTCCTCGTTTGTCGCGGCTCAGTTGTGTTTAGAGAAGAGATCCGCCCGGCCCAAACCGAGTACCAGCTCAGTTGTGTTATACAATCGGACACACATGGCGGCCCGGGCAGGTTCCTCGCCAACTACACACATATGATGGATCCTTTTGGATGGTTCGTGCAGTGTCCGTGCCGCCACATGTCCCAGCCAGGCCCTCAAACCCCCGCCCGCCCCGACACGGACCTCCGCACATGCGCGCACAGCCCTCCAAAGGTTCCGAAACCCGCCTCACTCCCGTCCAAAAGGCTCCCGCCGTTTCACCATTCCGCTCCGGAACCCGCAGCTCTTCTCCTGTTGTCCGACACAGCCCCTCCAGCAGTCGCAGCAGCCGGCACCCAACGCCCACGCCCACGCACCTGACACCGCCGCGAACTTGGTCCACCGTCCCGCAAGCTCCCCCGGCCGTCGGCCCCAGTACGACGCGATGCGCTCCTCGTTGTACACCAGGGGCAGCCCGTCCTCGTCAACCTCGTCGGGATCGAAATCCGCTGCGTCTAGCCGCCGCCGAGACACGTACGACACGCTCTGTACGACATGGGCGGACGACATGGACGAGGGATGGGTGTGGGGCAGCAGCGGATGCGCGGGGGTGCAGCGGACTGGCGGGTGCGTGCTTTTGCTGCTGCTGTACGGCAACGTGCATGTGCCGTGCGGTGTGGTGATGGGTGCTTTCAAGAGCCGCTGGATGGGACCGAGAAAGGACCAGGTCGACGGCGCGCACCAGGCATCAGCAGGGCTGATTTCACGACAGGATTTCGCGGGCTATGGGCTACGGCCTACGGGCTAACAAAGTTACAACGGAATGAACACTGCCGCATCGCTTAGCGTCCTTCCTAAACAAGAGCAACAAAGCGCTCGGCAATTGGGTACACAACGCCCAGGCACTGTCGCTGTTACGTGACATGCTTGCGGCGTTTCTGAAGAGAGAGGCCGGCAGCTGGGCGGAGCCGTGGTGCCAACCATACGTCGCCTCGACTCACTACTCACCCGCACGTCCCGAAGCTCTAGGTCGCGCAACTCTGAGGAGTCGACGCCAAGGTCTTTGAGCTCACTAATATCCTCCAGGCGAGTTCCCACGCCTGGAACGGCCATGCCGCGCGATCGCGTCGTCGTTGCGGCAACCATGACGCTCCGACGAGCTTGTGGAGCGGGAAGCACTGACGAGCCGTGCGCACCCACAGTGTTCAGCGCACCCTGTAGTCCTAATGAAGGCATGTCTGTAAGCCGTGAGCGCATCCTTGTGCGCATCCTCAGGTGATTGAGCATGGTTATGACGCAGGCAAATTAAATTACTCCAATTCCAAGGAATACTTCTGTCCGCGACTATCGCAATAGAACTTAACATGTAGCAACAAGCCATGCTTTGAGGCGGAGCTGTTTTTACCGTTACTTCACTGTACGGGAGGGCTTTATTGTCTGGTGAAGGATGCTTCCAAGCCGTCATGCACACGACACGCAACTTTGGCCATGCACTTTTGTTCTGAATGACAAGAACTATTTTCACCAGGTGTTTTTCTCTACAAAACGCTCGGCGAGGTGTGTCATCATCATAGCTTGCGCAAGTTTTCAACTTCAAAGGCCTCCTGCGGCACATGCAATAAGAATGCAATTACACATTATGGATACGGCGACCGCGACCGCGCAACTGACCTAACGGTTCAGCTTCACAGGTCCGCGACGCTGTCGATCCTTGTCAGCACCTCTGCACTTTGCTCCTTCCAGCCGCGGCCATATGACCACATCCACGTTTTTCACTCGCATTGCGCGTCCGTAGTGACAGGCGATGGACTATGCCGGCATCTTGTTAGATGTGACTGCACGGCAGCTAGCCTGCGCTTTGGAATCAAAAATTGACAACTCATTTTAAAGCGCCCAAATCCGGAACTGGGCTACCCTGAGGATTAAAAAGGATGATAAGATAGAATCCGACAGCATCTGCTGGCGAGGGCTGGCGCGGTGACGCCGACCGCCTGGGCTGGGGTTAGCAAGTCACTGCACGCTGAGATGCAGGGCGCAACCAAACACACCTGCCTGTGGCCTAACTGCATGCATTCCTACGTGCACCGATCCTGACGCGCCTTCAATCGACAGCTGGAGCTTGACACGCGAGGCTTCGAAGCCAGCTCAGCCCTCGTACTACCTCCTGATCGACGTACGACACTGCCATACTGCGCTACAAAGGCATGCTCGAAATGGGGATTTGGCTGTTCTGCCGCCTGATGTACTCATGTGGGCTTACTGCTCCTGCCGTTCTCCTCGCGGGAACTGATACGCCTGGCCGAGATGCTATGCCGCCAGAGTCGCCCTACTGCCAACCGCCAGGTAGGGCCACCAGTGGCTGTGGCGGCCCGTGTCTGGAGCGCGCTGTGTCAAGCACATCCGGTGTCATGATGTCAATTTTCAAGGGCCGTGCCGTGCCGTTAACGGGCTGCGTGCGCGTCCGTTCATCCTGACCTTAAGCAACCGCCCGTGCCCAAACCCTTCATTATATATCCGACCGCTGAGCAGCTATATCAGCAGTCAGGCGGTAACGCAACCCTCTATCACTCCCAGAGCCCTCACCGCCGGCCATGTCTGTGGCGGCTGGCGGCTGGTGGTTGGGGCTCACCTGACGTACCACGACGCACGACGGCTCCGAAACCCGAACAGAAATACCTCTGACAGACGCCAAGCGGTCCGCTGCCGTCAAATCCATCCAGGCGCTCGTTAAGTGTCTCGGGAATCGGCATTCCAACACACCGATCGCCGCCACGCACCAACCAGGTCCCACGGACGGCCTCCAGTCGACTACGCCCTACCTAGGCGTTTCGATGTTTTAGTAAAGCAGGTCACGGTGGCCCCCAGGGGCCACCAGTGACAATCGAAGCATCCCCGCCACACACTGTGAAGGGGAAACGTCGTCTAGCGTCTGCGCCACAAAGCAAGGCGCGCGCAGCGAACCGGCGCTTGATTGCTGGCGCCTGCCCGCCTGCTGCTGTTCGATCAGCTCAGTTCCTCCGCAATGTAACGCAAACACAACGTAAAGCTCCTCCGGTTGGCGAGCAGCCGGGCCACAGCACATCACGCGGGCGCTGCGCGCTTGACGATGATCGTGCCCTGCATCGCCTCGTGTCCCTTGACGGTGCAGCGCAGCGGGTATTTGCCGGGTTTCATGGGCATGAAGATCCAGGTGGCGGAGGCGCCCGCCTTGAGTGCCACCTCGGAGATCGCCCCCTTGACCTCCACAGCGGGATCCCCGACCAACACCATAATGGAAAACGCCTGGGCGGGCAGGAGTGTGGAGGCGCAGGTAAAGCGTCCGCATGTACACTCTCCGCTTACTAGCTCCACGCGTAAGCTCCCATCGCGTGGAGCGCAAATGAAAGTGGAGCATGAAGCGCTGCTGGCACATACAGGAGGAAATGTGTCAGACTGAGACATCTCGGTGGGGCCGCAGCCAACATGCCGACCCGCCTTGCACGATCTTATCGAACCCTCGCATATTCTGCGCCACAAGGACTGCGGCAGAGGCGCGTTGTTCCCGGCCCGCGCGACCATTGTACGTACCTTGTGGGCAAACTCATAGGGCGTGAAGTAGTGCGTGACGCTGGAGGGGTTGCTGAGCTTGAGCTTGTAGATCCTCCCGGCGGTGAACTCCAGAGTGCTGGGGGTGAAAATGAATTCTCCGTCCTCGGTGCCAAGCTGCACGGAAACCTCCTCGATCGGGGCATCCGGGAAGAGATTGTAGTCTTTCAGGGCTGCAAGGGCAGGGCCCGGAACGGAGGCATCAAGCGCGGAGACCAGCACTCCAGCAGCTAGCACGCTCAGGGCCTGACGCCGGCTCACGGCTGCGTGAGGAAGCGCGGCCTCGCGGTATCGCGGGGGCTCGGTGGCTTGCGTAAACGGCTGGACGCTTGCATTAGGCCTGCAGCAAGGTGACCGCTGAAAGCGAGCCTTTGAGTTTTGGAGGGTTCCAAGAGGACAGCCCCTAATACGTCCATCCCTTTTCGGGGAAAGGCGAAAATTGGCACGGAAAACTTGCATGCTAGCAGCTGTGCGAAAGATCGAGAGCACTAAGCGATGAGGGGTACAGATACAGATATAAGATATAAAAGTTCCAAGTGAAGTAAAATGTGGTATGCACGAAACAGCTCGAACCAATGATGCACGAACTCTCGGAGATTTAACCGCTGGAGTTCCGGAGCTTATGCAATCGAGGATGCCTGCGACAATGCACACGAGGGCCATTGAGTATTTTTTCACGTTAAATACTTGCTGCCAAAACTATGGTTGATGTGTACAACCTTCATTCGGAAGGGAGTGGACAGCTCTTCTTCCAAGGGCCCCGTAGAACGCACGGCCGCCCGGCTACAGTCAGAATTTGAGGAACGCAATTCTTGTAGGTTTTTAACGAAAATGTTCGGCTTTGCAACCCATGAGAGCATGGTCAACATGTGTCAATCATTATAGAACGTCCGCAAAACGTTCGCAGCACCTGATACCGAAAATAGTTATTTATTCAGGACGGGCATAATTTGATTGATTTGAACATGTGCTCCTGTCAGCTTCGCTTCGCGGGAACCGACGGGACGGTTAGGGAGATCGCGAACGAGGCATCTGCGCTGACCGGGATAGGATTTTGTAAAGCAATACAGCGCAAACGCTCAAGTTAATGGCACGAGTTTCGGGCAGTTTTCATCGGATCCAACGTTCTGTACTGTGGCGTCGTGCCGGAAGAAGCTCAACCTTTGGCACATATCCAATAGGGCAGGACCTCAGCGCCTTACAGCTGATTGCTAAAGTCGGTTGCTCACAGACGCCTGACTCTCTGGTATCGCACACCTCTTCTACAAAGCCATCGCTCGCCCGCCGACCCCTGGGTCGTTCGCCTTCTCGAGCCCGCAAGTCCTCGACCAACAGCCGCCACATCGGCCCAGCCAACGTGCGTGCAACCAGGGCGCGCCCATACCGTCCGTGTTGGTCTCCGTCGTCAGCAGCCAGCAGCAGCCATGGGTCTCATCACCGCCACGCTCCTCGGCATCGCGCTGTTCGTGACCAGCCCCGTGTGGCTCCCGCTGGTCCTGGCCGCCGTCGTCTTCCCGCACTTCGTGCCCTTCGTCTTGGGCGGTTTGGCAGTGCTGACAGCACCCATCTGGATCCCGCTGTCCATCATCGCCATCCCCGTCATCATCCTCACCAGCCCCATCTGGGGGACCATCCTCCTGCTCGCAATCATCTTCTAGCGCGCCGCCGCCGCCTCACTGGCGGGCCCTGCACCCGTGCTGGGGACGCACGCACGCCGCTCACAGACCGCGAAGGGGACGTGCTGCGGCGAACGCACCAACCGGGTCATGCGGTCCTCGTGAGGCTCTGTTTGGCAGAGCACCGTCGAGGCAGGCGCTTGCATGCATCGACTGACAGCGGAGCGGGGCGCAGTGCGGCGCCGTTTTGCCTGCCTGCAGCGCGGGCTGCGTGCCGCCGGAGCTGCTGGGCACGTCGTCGCTATCCGCCATGCACGTCCCCGGCTGAGCGGCCGGCGGCTGCTGTTCGTCGGGAGATAGATGTATGCGACGCCCGCGTTGACGGACGGCGGTTTGGAGAGCACGCACGCGTACGTGCGTGTGCTGCATAGGTAAGCTCCGACAGCAGAAGGTTGGGCGATGCGCATGTGGGCAGATGGGCGGCTTATGGAAGTCAAGTGGGCGGACGCTCGGACGGGTAGTGAGGCGGGTGGCTGGGTGAGGTTGGAAGTATGCGGGCCGTCGGTTGTTTATGCGGACGGGATGTGGGCAGCACGCTGATGCAGGGCACAACAAAAAACCGGCAGCAGGATAGTCGAATACGGACTGGGGCCGAGAGGCGGGTGGCGGAGACATACAGGCATCAAGTTTCAGGTAGAATCATCCCATGATAGTCGTACAGAATGTCCGTACAGCCATACGTGGCCCGCAGACCCCATCGGCCACGCATGAACCCATCCGGTTCAGAAAATGTTGATGGACATACATACATACATACATGAGCGAGGCACACGAAGCAGTCTCGGCACTGAACGATGCTCATGCTGGCTGGCCCAGCTTTGTTCCATCACGTACACTACGTTGGACGTTAGTTGTTCGTTGTTCGTTGCAACTTGGCTTGCTTGGCTCTGGTTGGCACTTGGGCGGTGGCGCAGGAGGCACGGCTTGACGTCCAGCAGGCGGTCGTTGACTGCGCGGGCGGCACGGCAGCGTGGCGGCCGACATGTGTGTCTGTGCGCCGGCTGCTGTACCGGATGGACGGAGGCGGTGATGAACGCAGGGTCGATGGGTACGATCGATGGACGACACATGGTTACCTCTCGCTCGTTCATTCGTTGCATGTACGATGCATATATGCGCGATGTATGATGTACGTACGGAGCACGTACGGAGCGCGGTGTACGATGCACGGTTACCTCTTCATTCCCTTATGTGCGATGTACGTACGGAGACCTGCGGGGAACATGTGCGCGATCACTCATCGGCGCCGCCTATCTAGCTACCTGCGGCACAGCCGTACGCCGCTGCTGCGTGCCTGGTCAGGCTGCCGTACGATCATACGATCGTGCGTAGTGCGAGCGCTGGTGCGCTGGTCTGGACGGTGGGGACATGCGTCCATGGATTACCGTATTACCGGTAGTGTCGTCCATGCGCAGATGACCGGAATACCGGCGGACTGCATTATTGCCCGGCAGCGACTTTACGACTGCTGGCTTTTTGCTCGCTGTGCGCCTGGTTCATGGCAGTATTCACAAACGACTTAGCGTCTGCACACTGATTAGCCCCCCACGCACCATACGGGTGCGTGGTGTGATGATCGTACATGATGAAACGAACGTGTGTCGTACAAGCACGTCGGTGGTTCGCCGACGCTGACGCAGTCGAAGGAACTAACCCACACACAGTCACGCACCGGTCACGGCAGCGCCGGACGCTACCAGGTTGAGCCGATGTGTCGAGCCGCATGCGCTGAGCTTTCGTCCATTCGCAAGTATAGCTCGCTTCACTTTCGCCCAAGGAATTTTCTGCTTCACAGTGTATGGAAGGAGCAGGCCATCTGATGCATCGGGTTGGATCGTTGGAAGGTATCGTAAGCAAACACCGTGCGTGTCTGCTGCTGCCTACCGCGCTACAGGACGCGGGAGGGCGTTCCTCGGAGGCTGTGCCGACCAAAGCCTACGCGCAATGCATCATCAACGTCATGACATCGCAGTACAGATGATTGCTCCCATGCCTGCTCTCATGCCCCCAGCCCGGATGCAACTCAGACCCGCGGCGAGTCGCGGGTGAGCCCCACGCCTACCGCACCCGCCACGCACTTTCTCCAACATTACGTAAGATAAGGTAATAGATGGCCGTAATCGTGATTTGTCATGATCTGATTGCTTGATCAACGAACTTGTTGGCGCTAGAAAGCTTGCTGACTGACATTCAGCCTCGTGCAGCAAGGATATGATGTTCGCGACCATCATGCCGCGCGACCAGCAGCAGAGAATACGCAGTCGGTGAGTATAGTTCGATTTCATTGATGAAAATGTGACGCAGTTAAAAAGCAGACTGCGCTCACTGCTGTAAAGGAAAAGAATGGATCCGGTGTACAGACAATCGCCAATGGCAATTTGGCAGCACGCTTTGGGCTATCGAGGTTATTGATACAAAAAAATAAAAGTTAAAACTTATTCAATTTTTGCAGGTTAATTAAAACTTATCAAGTTAATAACGAGAGAAGGTTGACCCGAGTCAACGTTGCAAAGATACCTACTTCTTCGTCTATTTACCACGCACTTCATTGAGATTCTGCAATATAATCTTGGTATTAATGGTGGAGTCAACCCGAATGTGATAACTTGATGCATTTCGACGTCCTCGTTTCACAGTTCCGCGTTGTGCGCCCACGCAAGCAATAAATCTGTGAGCAGGAATACCTTACCATTATTTTGACTTTTAAAATTGATTATTTGATTGTCCCCGCGAGTGGTTCGGTTGTATATCGCTCGACGCTGACATGACAATCTTTACTGTTCCATCCCCCCATGCAGATGAACCGGTGTACTGTTCAGGACTATAAAGTTTCTGCTGTGGAAAGCATTGTTGGGCTGTCCTAAAGCTAGCGGCCGGGAGTGTTGTGCGAGCCACCTTCGCTCGATTACTTGGAATGGCTCGGAAGAGTATGATCCTGGTAGGTGGGACTAGGGTTTAGGGTTTGGGGTATGGCCCATTAGGTGGGCACGCAGGTGGCCGGGCCGCGCGGGCACACTTCGGAACTTGAGTGGGCACACAGATTGCATGTATGAGGTTAAGGAATGACTTGCAGCAGATGGGAGAGAGCGCCAATAAACAGGTAAGCATGCTGACCTGCTACTTGCAGCATAGCTGATGAGGATTTATGATGGTTATACACGCAGACAGGAAGGCGCTGACCGTCAGAAAGTCCAAGCCATGAATGAATGACCGTTACAGCGGACCCCAAAGGGATCACCGGTGTCATGCATTTTCACGTCCAGCTCTGCTAGTCTCTATCAGTATCGCATGGTTACGGTGGTCGTGCGGGGCCGTGGTGCTGCCGCCCCACGTCCCCGAATTCTCCACGTTTCTGCTGGCCGGGGTTGCAGGCTTTATTTAAGTGCTCGAAAGATTGATTGGAGGGGCACGCTATAACAATGCATTTGCGGGTACGAATCCCAGGGTGATGCGCGGCATGGCTGAATGTCTGCAGGCAAACGCATGTACATGCTGACAGTCCATGATTTGACATGGCGCAACATGTGCAATGAGAACACACGAGGGGATAAAAGGGGTTTTTACGAGAACACACGAGGCGCCCAGCTGTCACATCAGACGGCTACTTCCAGAGGGGAAAAGACGATGTCAGACCAGGGCAAGCTGTCACTGGACAAAGATAGAATGCATGGACTGCACGATCATTTTTTTGCCATCCAATTTACCATCAACTATCTGCAGGGAGGCCCTCAATCTAGCGGCCACAGGGAGTATGGACTGCGGCCTGCTGGTGGCCGTGGATATGGATGTGGCTTTCTGGAGCTAGCAGCCTTACTCAGGAGAGTAAAACGATCGCAGGTGAGTGGGCTTGCGGCCGAATACCGTAGGGACACTAATGTTCTAATCGTTAAGACCTCCACAATGATTTTGGAATAACTTTCAGACTGGAAATGCTTTTAGGAAATGCTGGATAATTTTGGCGCGACCAGGAAGTTGTTGGGAAGTCGCTTGAATCCGAGTAAACCTTTAAGAGACTTTTACAAACCCAGCCATTCCTGGGGCACGTCCAAGCGCTTTCCAGGCTGTCAGCGACTCCAGTCACCAGCCGCCCGTCACAGACAATCACCCTGTCGTCTAGCAAACGACATCGTTTGCTAGACGACAGGGTTCAAAGTCGCGACTTTGCAGCCCTGGGGATACGGTGGGGGTAATCCAAAGATGGTGCTACCTAGCATGCACACACGCCCCACGGGGCGCCCTTATGGGCGGGCCACACGCCGGTGACCTGCTGCGCGCTCCTTTAACAACAACAGTGCCGTAAGAGCGAGCGGGGCTCCGGATAGCAGGCGCCTAGCGGTGCGTCTCTAAAAATGTCTTTAGAGCGCGGGGGGAATTTCCGGCTGCCTGGTAATTATTTTAGAGAACTCCAAATAATTATCTTGGAACGTTTTTAGAGGCCCAAATAATTAGTTACTTAAAACATAAGTGTCCCTACGGTATCATGCCGTTTATAATTAAAATAAAATTATTGCTATAATAGTATAATACTATTTATACTATCAAAATAATAATAGTAATAATAAAAATAATAATAACTGTATTGAGAGCATTGGACAGCAGCCAGTTTATGGAAACGGAAGCCTTTGCAAATAAAAAGCGGTACCATCCAGCGGCCGCTTAGCAATCGATACTCCGTCCGCTCACATCCCACCGTTGCTCGCTTTTCACCAGCGTATGATGACGTTTAATTGCCGTCGCAAAAGGAAGCAAGTGTGCATTATAAGACCTAGGTATACACCTGACTGACTAGAATACTCTCACCCGTCAATTACGGACACCGTGTAGCACGAATGACTTAGGTATGCACGGGTACAAATTACGCAACGAAACATGCTGGCGCCTGCCGGAAAATTATGTTTGCCACACTGCAATAATACAACAAGCATACACATCTACCGTGTCGTACAATGTTATCAATGTGGAAATTCGTAGTAATTGACATCCTTGTCCTTCTTGCATGCATGTCCCTTCGCAAGCAATCAGTACTCGCGTGGACAATCCCCATCAGGCAATAATGAAGCTTGTGCTGGCATGCTTGCTTGGGGAAATGCTGACTCGCTTGCGGCAGCTACGCCTCCTACATACCAGCGTTCACCCCTGCACCTTCCCACCGTGCTAACCGTGCACGCGCTACGACGAGCTCAACACTGCCATTATACGAACACAATGTAGCTAACCTAGCTATCAATGAGTCTTTAAATCAATTGAATGCGCCGGGAACTCGACAAGCACGCATGCAGGCATGTATAAATCTACGCACTCAGCAGGACTAGCGGGACGTGCAATAGGTTCATTGATATTTTGCGCACGATCGAGATGTCGTCAGCGCGCCCTGAAAAATGCCACCACCTAGAATGAAGGCATGGCAACATGAGAAAGTAGGGATATTATGCAATTCAGCTGATTTGGCCGAGCGTTGTCAATGCGATTCCCGCCACGGCCGGCAGATCGGTCACAAAGAACACGGCTGAGCCGTTGAACTCAACCCGCGCGCCCACTATAGAGCTGGCGGTGAAGGTTGCGAAGGTCGCTAACGCAGCTCCACGCTCTCCGGCCACACCGTATACGCAAGCAAGGTGACGACACTCAGTGTATGTAGCACGACCGACCAGCGACAGGTCGCCTCGGCCCTGAGGGTGATAGCGGACACGGAGAGCTCCCTCAAACACGACAGAAAATTGGTTGGTAGATAACCGTCATCATGATTCTACTGCTTGAACACCGTGTCTGTTGGCGGTAGTAAATTTGCTTACTGACGTTCAGCTGGGACATGATTATGTCGAGCAGCCAGCATTCGAGTATTGAAATTTGGTACAACTATGTCATATTTTCTGAAGTGGACTGCGCGCATTCTTGTAAAGGAGGTATCGATTGAATGTACGGACAAACGTCCATGGCAATTTGC
The DNA here is from genome assembly GCA_003117195.1 of Eudorina sp. 2006-703-Eu-15. Classification (NCBI taxonomy): domain Eukaryota; kingdom Viridiplantae; phylum Chlorophyta; class Chlorophyceae; order Chlamydomonadales; family Volvocaceae; genus Eudorina; species Eudorina sp. 2006-703-Eu-15. The sequence continues at coordinate 328,832 of BDSI01000015.1, forward strand.
CAGAGAGCTTTGAGTTGTTGATTCTACCGATATTTACATTTATATATATGCTTAAAGGTAAACACATTCTTCTGCAACGAGCATTCCTCAGTATTGGTTAACAACAAATGCAGGTTGACCCGAGTCAATGTTAGAAAGATAGCCATTTCACCCAGTCCTTAGCACATTTAAAGCATCAACAATGTTGCTCAAAAGGTGAGTAGCTTAAATCTATCCGAGCTCGCGTAACGCGTTTGGTGCATTTTACGTCCTCGGGAGAATCAATGAAATATCCACGGTTCCGCATAGCTCGCCCCCCAAGCAATACGTCTGAAATCAGGATTTGTGTTTTGATTCAATTGATCCTTTCTCTATGCGAGTGGTTCGGTTGCCCATCGTTCGGCATTGACAGAACGATTTTCGCTGTACCTTCCCCCTCCGCAGATAATGTGGTTCTCGTCCCAAATTATAAAGCTATAGCCATAGGTTTTGCTGTTGACGTTCCTTATGCTAGCGGCCAGGAGTGTGGAGTGAGCCTCCCTTACTCAGTAGAGTAAGATCCCGGTAAGTGGCTGGGATTCGGCGCAGGCAGGTGGCCGGGCTTGGCGGGCAGCAGTCTGGGTGGGCACACAGGTTGCATTAGGGCGGGTGTTTGTGGCGGAGGGATAGCGTGGGGATGACGCAGCAGATGGAGCAAAAAGAGCAAGCACGCAGGCGTGCTGATGATCTGCTGCCACCGGTAGCTGAGGAAGGATACAGGACGATTAGAGGCGCAGGGAGGGAGCTTCTGACAGGCAGAATGTCCAACACATCAGACGGAAAGGGGCAGTTGTGACGATGCGCGCTTGCACTATGATAGTAATGTTAGTTGGCAGGGAATCTGCAGGGGCCTGCGTGGGCCATGCAGAGGTATGTGCGGCGGAGGTCGACACGTAGAGAGACGGCCACACAGAGCGGCGGGCACAGAAGACCATGAGGGACACGACAGATACGGGACAAGCTGGATTTCGACTAAAAACCGTGTATGCAACAACAAACATGTAATCCATGACCTTGCCACCTTCAACGTCTGCCCTCCGTAGGTAGGCCGCCAATCTCGTTGCCGGGCGTTTGGACTACTGTGACCTGCTGGTAGCCGTGGATATGCACTTTGGCTTGCTGGAGCTAGCGGCCTTACTCAGGAGAGTAAAACGATCGCAGGTAAGTGAGCTTGCGGGCGGATATCACGTCTTTATGCTAGGGTTGGATATGGGTGGGCGTAGTGGGCGCTGGCCGCGACCCACAAAAAAATATTAGTATTAATGGTAAAATATAAAATATGGTATTTATAATTATACTATTACTGATATTAGTAATAAATATAATTTAATATAATTATACTATTACTGATATTAGTAATAAATATAATTTAAATAATTATAATAACAACCGCCTCGGTCTTAAACCGATGCGTGCGTTTGGGGGGCGCAGATGGAGAGGTTATGGCTTATGCATGGGTTACCTCTGGTCTTTGCACCTCCCACCACCGCGGCGGCGTAGCTAGGAAGTTGACTTAACCGGGCAGCAGCAGGGTTCCTGCAGAGTATTCATTGTAGCTGCTGCATGCATGGACGGGACAGTTCCACATACGGGCGCCTACGAGCTATCTGGGCCCGTTGGTACAGCGGACCCCGCGGCGGGTCATCAGTGACAGCAAAAGCTCCCGCACCAGACACTGCATAAACGAAACTGCGCCACCATGGTGCCCCGGACAGGCTCCATGTTGTATTATGCTCTGTCTCGCATAATAAACAATGTGCTCTTTATGGTATTTTACTGTTCTGTATTTGCTGTCACTTTTAAGGAAGCTGTTCCTTACACTTTGCTGAAACGTAACTGTTTACGAACCTGTATTTCGGACTGCCGAATCCTGTTATTCTGCTGGTAATTGTAATCTGTTTACAATTAGGACAACTGGTCCTGGTAGCTGATTCTGTGTGACTCCGGTTGCTGAGTTCAAACTGACGGTTAAACCGTTGCCTCACTGACCCTTCGTCCAAGTGGCGGCTCGCCGTACACTACTGGGCGCGGACCTGGTGCATTTAAGCACACTGCGACTCAACAATCGGTAGTTCTTACTACCACCTAAGTACGTGGATACAACACTCCACAAGTGCACCGAAACACTCCCCGGGCCCATTCTACCAAGGGAACGAAACACCCTGTTCATGAGAACCAACCACAGCCAGGGATAAAGCAAGCCCCTATTAGCGAACCACCGCCCCGACTAAGGCGGGCTTAAGTCTCCGGCGGTGGCCCGTTGCCTTGGGGGGCAACGGGGGCTCGATCCAGGGGCTGCCCGTGCGATCCCTCCGGGTCGAAAACCCGCCCAACCCTATCAAGGGCGCCAATGGTCCAAAGAGCGCACAGTCCCCCCGTCCACCCTAGACCAGCTACTTCTCGGCTAATACCCTGGCCTGACGGCACAGGGCCACGGTACACAGCTGTATGTACTCTGCAAATTCCGCCAGCCAGTACCGAATAGCTCTCAAGCATTACGCAGTACCGCTATTCCATAATATGCAAGAGCATGCGACATCCGCTATGACATTACATCGCCGTTGCCAAGCTAGTACATCAATTTAACTGCACATCCCGCAATCATGCCAGCCGCGTGTCTTTCAGTCATGCAGCAGCGTACATCAATTCATTATGCCACCAGCCTCGAAGCCATCTGAGACTACATCACACGCACGCACAAAACTTACATAACAGTAATCGTTGCGGTGTATGCGGCGCGGGTCTTGCGGGTCACTCTACGTAGGGCGCGAGTTGCACATAGATCGATTTGCATGAACACACGATGGTCGACGACCTATGTGCATGGACTGCACATTACACACGGGAATCTGGAGAACGCAGCAACTGCGAAAAAACGGTTCAGCCGAGCGTCGTCAACGCGATTCCCGCCACGGCCGGCAGGTCAGTGACAAAGGACACGGCTGAGCCGTTGAACTCAACCCGCGCGCCCACTATCGAGCTGGCAATGAAGGTTGCGAGGGTCATGCCCGCACGTGACGCCGCGGTGGCGGGGTTGACCGCAACGTTGCTCAGTCCCGGGCAGGTGTACGATGGCGCGGCGTCCTTGGAGGCGTCGTAGATGGGTGCAAGGCTCACCTGCGATTGGATGCAGTGGTTCACCACCGACGTAAATACGTCGTGCGTGGAGTATGCCTTCCATGATGGGACCAACTAGCTACTCGAGCCGGGACGAGGTAATTGAAAGGCACCTTTTCTACACGGTCTTTCCATACAAGCAAAGGGCAGGTCAGGGAGGTGTATGCCTGCATTTTAGGTCATCCGTTAGTTGTACCGGTACAGTGCTGACATAAATGATGCATGTAAAGAGGGAGCATACGCGACCAGTGGTTATTAACAAGTAAATGACCACTTTATCATTCATGCATTCATCCTCACCGCCTGAACTCCGGCGGTCTGGGTCGTCCGCAGCAGCAGGATCAGCTTTATGGAGATGATCATGGGGTCCAAGGTTCCCCTGTTCAGGAGGTAGAGTCCGACCGCCTTGACAGCCGAGGCAGGCATAGGCGGGAACCCGACGTCCAAGGAGCGGTTGGATTCCTGACGGCGGGACGGGGCGCGTACAATATCCATCAGTGATTTCCATAGGTGATAATATTGCGGATGCCATTGACGCCATATGTGGTTTGATTGTGCATGGACATGCATATCACAAGGCAAGCGCTTGTGTTCAGTCGGCTGTTTACCCCAAGCAATCACCTCGCTATTTGTACTGCTGCGATACAGCAGTACAGGATGTACTGCAAAAGGCACCACTGAAGACAACGACCCGACCACCTGCATGCTACACCGACGCTGTTCCGCTGCCTAAATACCAGTGGCTCTGAGAAACAAACGCCCACCTTGCGTAACGCTGGCGACCATGCCTGGGCTGCGGCGGGGCGAGCGCACACTTTGATCTGGAGCGCGTTATCGTTTGGTGGCCCCACCACCTTGACTGCCTGATCCGGATTCTGAGATCGGGGGCGAGAATAATACAGGGGTCGACAAGCAGACGGATGTCGTGCGAGGCATGTGCCGTATGCAACGAACAACGGACGGGTGTATGAGGACCGAGGGACGAGGAGGACGAAGTGTGTCCGGATGATGCATGCGGTTGGTCGACCACGCAAACATGTAATGCAGATCAGTACAAAACAGCATGGGCCGGTGCTTTTTGGCTGCCATCGAACCTACAAAAAAGAAAATATCTCTAGATATCATAGGGGATAACATGCAAGCCGGCGTGGAATATGATAGCGGCTTGCTTTGTTAGTGGTTTACTCTTGTTTGGCATACGCGGCGGTTCACTACCCATCAATGAATCGTTTGGAGACGGTGCTTGTGTCATGATGTTGCATACACGTGGAACTGCATGTGAGTTAGGGATTCCATTGCATTGCGTGTACTTTTGATTAATTGCTCACATCGGGGGCAGTGGCGTTGGTGGCCCACACCACGGAGGTGCGAGGTGGAGGTGGTGGTGGAACCGGAGGTGATGGGCTCGGGGGCGGTGGTGGCGGTGGCTGACGGGTGGGCGGCGGAGGAGGAACAGGCGGCTTAGGGCTGGGTGGAGGTTTGGGACTGGGGGCGGGGTAAGGGCTGGGCGGTGGGTTGGGGCTGGGCGGCGGGCTCTTGGGACGTTTTATGCGGGGCGGCGGTTGAGATGGCGGGTTGGGAGGTGCCGGGGATGGCGGCGGTGGGTTAGGTGGTGGCGGAGAAGGTGGTAAGGGTGATGGCGGGGGCGGCGATGGCGGAGGCGGTCCCGGAGGTGGTGGCGAAGAAGGTGAAGGGGATGGTGGGGGTGGAGGCGATCGAGAAGGTGGGGGTGACAAGGTTGACGTTGTGGGGGAAGAAACGGCCGGCGAGGGAAGCGGTGGCGGAAATGTTGAAGTTGGCGTAGGCGAAGGAGGCGGCAGGGCCTGGGAGTTGGTACTTGGTGGAGGCGGAGGTGGAGGTGGCGGTGGCCATGAGGATTTCGGCGATGGTGGAGGGGCTGGCGGCGACGGTGGGGGCAGAGGTGGCGGGGGTGGTGAAGGACCTGCGGACATCCAGTCAGCATCGAAGCAAGAGAGTTACCGCCAAGCGAAACACATGTAACGGAAATGAATAGTGCTGTGCACTTCAGTTTCCTACCAGAACGAACAAGCAGGTTCCTCCCAAACGTAATCCTCCATTACCTCCATGTAACCCGCCACTTCGGACGCCTTCGCTATCATTGCATGCCCATCAATGAGACATTCATCACACATACACATGTCGTCGAAACCCAGGCACCTACTCGGAGGGGGATTCGGATTCTGAGCAACCGTCGCCCCGGTGGCTGCTGCGAGGCTGCTGGCGGTCATGGGCGGCCTGGGAGGCGGGCGAGGGGGCGGCGAAGGCCGACTGGGAGGGTCCTGCACACCCGGTGGGTTGGGTGGCCGCGGCGGCGGCGATGGCGGCAGCGGCACATCCTCGTAGGTCGTAACACTGAATGCCACCGTGACATTGTCGCCAAGGGAAGGCAACAGCTGACGCCGAAGCTGAGTCGTAGAGCTCATCGACAATAGCGCCATCAGTCCTTCCTCCTGCAGTTGGAGGTCAGACAGAAGGGCCTCGCTGGCCGGCTGCGGGTCACCTCGCCTCTGAGCCGCGGCCGTAAGCCCCAGGAGCTGTACCCGGTGCGCAGCAGCCGTGTTCGATTGTTGGAAGGAGGATGCCTCGACTGACGACATGGCTGACCGCCGACGAGTGGCTATGGTCTGACCGTTGATGTCGACGGCCGTGACCTTGATCTGGTCCACCGGGATGCCCCAGGTCCGCGACACCTGCTGCTTGAACTCCTCGATGAAGGAGGTCACGGCCGTCTGGATGGATGGAACGAAGTGCACAAGTGGGATATCATGGCAAGATGGGACGCAGTGTCTACCACGCACTGATGCAGCAGCGATTATCAACAAAGAAACATAAATAATATATGCGCCAGTTCCAGGACGTATTTATCATGATAACTGGCTGCGACCATCGAAGCTTAACGTCGCAGATAAAGCCCGTTTGCTGACGCTGCTGTTGGCTGGTGGAATCGGATATGCTACTCCAAACATCCGTTAGCGGTGTCCGTCAAAAAAACTATTAGATAATACGTGCGCAACAGATCGATTTGTCCCACAACATATCTAGCTTTGTATGCTCGCACGTCACATTACCTGATTCACACTGCCGCCCACGGTCAGAATAACCCCGGTGAAGCCAACCGTGTACGACGTCGTCACCGCGGCGATGCCAGGAGGTAGTGGCGGAAGCGGGCTCGGAGGCGATGGAGCTGCGGGCGGCGTAAATTGTATAAATCCTACACTTATTACGTAGAAGTCTTGCATAATCCAGCTGATACAGGGGCTTCAATTTTAGGGGCAGACTGTATGTATGCCGCGCTACTCCTGAAACAGAAACAGCTATACCAGTAATACCAGTATTAGTAACAATATTTGTGATACTAAAAAAATGAGTTGTAGTAGTAGTAACAAATAACAATATCTTATCTTATATGTTATGAAGTAAATATAATTATTTCATACATCTATAACAATTTATATAAAAATCAAGTAATAATTGTTATAACGAAATCTAACTATCAATCTCCGCTCCCGACTTACAGCGTTGGGATGGCGGTGGCGGGGATCCTGACACGCTTGACGGCGGCGACACAGCTCCCATGGGGGTTGGCGGTGATGCGGACGCTGTAGGAGGTGGTGGTGGTTGCGATGCATTTGGTGGTGGTGATGGCAATGCAGTACGAGGTGGCGGTGGAACGGATGCCGTGGAAGGCGGCGGCGGTGGTGGCGGTGATGGCGGTGGAGGCTTTGACGGCCGGGGAGGGGACGGGGGCGGGTTAGGAGTCGTTTGCGGTGGCGGCTTTGGTGGTCTGGGCGTCGGAGGGGGCCGAGGCGGACTTGGCAAAGGTGGTCGAGGCGACGGAGGCGGCATCGGCCTCAGCGGTGGCGCGAATGGCGCTTGTTGGACAGTAGAGCCAGTTGCTGCGGCCAATGTCTGAACTGACAGCGGCCGGGACGGCGGAGGTCTTGGCGGCCGCGGCGGCGTTGGGCGAGGTGAAGGCGGATCGCTCACTCCTTCCGGGTTGGGCGGCCTGGGAGGTGGCGAGGGCGGCAGGGGAACCTCGATGACCTGTGTGACGCTGAAGTCGAGGGATGCGGTGTCGCCCTGTCCGTTCGAAAGCGACCGACGCGCTGGCACCTGCGAGGGGCCCGCCAGCGCATGTACAGCACGAAACAGGTCTTCCTCCTTGGCCTGTAGCTCCGCTAGAAGCTGACCAGTCGTTTGCCGCGACTCGCCCAACTGCATGAGGGAAACCAAGCCGCTGCTGGTCTGCCGTAATCGCCCTCCGATCGCGGCCTGCGACGTCAGCGGTGATGCACTGCCGCGGTCTAGACCGAGCTTGCAGATCTGCAAGCTCGGCCGCAGACCTGCGACGGGCCACCTGAACCGTCTTGCCGTTGATGTCGATGGCGGTCACACGGACTTGTTCCAATGGTATCCCCCAAGTGTCGGAGATTTGCTGCTTGAAGGTAGCTACAAATGCATCTATGGCTGCCTGCATGGGCACCAAAAGGGCAGCAATCAACCTAAGAAACGCGCATTAGGTCCTTGCTTGGCCGGCGGGGCCCCGATTGTAACAGGAATTCGAGCCCCTTAGCATCAAGGGCGCTTTTCAGCCTCGTATCCCACCGAAGGGGTCTGTCCGCTCATGGGTGATCCCATTGTGATAATCACGTTATGATCACGCCTTGTTTCGGTACTTACATGAACAAAGGCACACACTAGTTACGTGACAGTCGTTATCGTCAGCTAGCTACATAGGCAGCATATGCAAAGTCCCAAACACCGAGGTTGCTGACCTGGCTCAAGCTGCCGTCGGCCAGGGTAAGTGTAACATTGGCAAAGCCCGCTTGGAAGTTTGTGGTGACGGCCGCGAGACCAGGTGGGAGCGGGGGCGGTGGGCTGGGTGGGAGCGGAGGCGACGGCGGCAGAGACGGAGGCGGAGGGGGGGGTGGTGGAGGCGGCGGCGGGCCTGTTCGCGGTGGCAAAGCAACGTAGGGAAACGGCATTATGAATTATGGTAACCGCAGGCTTCGCTACTGGCAGATTCGTGAGCACAACATTTAGGATTCGCAGACGCGTAAGGCAGGTTTGCAACATACATGAGTAGATTGTTACGTGTGCGGAAGGACATACATGTGTGCGATTGTCCACCCAGTGCAATGCAGTGAATGCAGGAACAGAAGGCATGAAATTATGACTGCGCAACCAATTAGATAGATTATTCATGCTGTTTCCAAAAGCTTGAGCAAAATCTTTAAATCCCTGAACAATGCTTGACCATATTTCAGGAAGTTCTTTAATAGAATTAATCTTAACGCTGAAACAAAAGTCACACTATTTAAATTGTGTGTGAATCCGGAAGATAGAGATCCATCTAATCCAGAAACTTGGGGTGAAAATTCAAGAAATGAGTCATGCCCTTGCGGTCGCCAACAATTTTAAATATTAGCGCTGCACTCAAAACTAGATAGATCAACCGTCGGATTTAATGCATGTTCAATAATGTTTTATAAAAGTGATAAAAACCGTTCTATGGTATGTACTAGATCTTGATCCTCATCTAATTTCTTCGAGATAACCGGCATAATTATCTTAATCAGTTTCTTGCCAATCAGAGTGAACAATTACCAAAAAGATAAATGGCGCAATATTTACGCACGCTGTGCTTGCTAATATAATTGCACTATTTCTATGGATATTTCAAGTAATTTTTGATATGCATATGAACAAGACTTTTCTGTCAGTACACATTTTTATGATAAGAAAAAACAGCACTGCAGATAGATATTATTACAGAGAAAAATATTTAGCTGCCTGAACTGGTAGCTGCTTTAACAGGTGTTGCATAAAAATAATAAAGACCGATAAAGCTGACATATGAGGAAAGGGTATGACAAGTAGGGGGTCGGCTTCCTTGAAGCCGGAAAAAGGGTGGGGCCCTCGACAATCCGTACAGGCCGGGTGCTTTACAACGAAAACTCTGTTACCGCGCAAGAGTGTGAGAGAGTGAAAGGGTGCCATTGAGAGTGTTGTTGCTGTTGTAGGTGAATCGGTGTGCATAGATTGGAAGTTCAATTTAGCACGCGCCCCCCATTCATAACTCATTACGTCATCACGTGGCGCTTGTTGAAACAGGTATGAGCGCGAAAGGCGTTGGGTGGGCGTTGACCTGAGTTCATGGAGACCGTGGAGCGTTACTTTGACCGTTTGTGCGCATACAATTTTTGTCAGCTAAACCAAAGATACCTTGCCACAGAGGACAATTAATATGACAAGTCTTGTGAATTAGTTTAGCGGATAATGAACGTTTTGCCGGTAGGTAAGCATGCTTCGCATCGTGCCTACATTAATGTACACGGGACCGGCAACAGCGAGCGGTGTTTCTTATTATTGTTTCTTTTCATCATTCTCAGCAGATTTCCTTTGAGGTCCGCAACCTCGTTGTTAATTTGAGTGCCGCTTCGGCGCATGAACAGGCTCGAACCGGACAGGGCACCCAAGCTGTTAATCATGCCGAGCTGCGCCACGGTCGGAACCTTATTCACGTTCTGGCCGCTTGTTGTCGACGTGCTGCTTCTCTGTGCCGCAAACTGCCACATGTGCCGCATAAATATTGCTAGGCAGGACACATGCCTGTAACGAAGGCCCTGCACCTTGTTTCTCTGAACTTTTTTGGCATCGTGTATTATGTATCTAGTAAGATACCAATAAACTTGTGGTTCACATTGTTCTTGTTTCTGTAAAAACTCAAATGCGACATGCCGGTCAGCCTTCTGTCGTACTTCGAATCGCAATTCGCCATGCCCACTCTGTTCGCTGTTGCATTCGTTCCCTCAACATGAATTCAGCATTGCCTTTCAGCTGGTGTTGTCCTCAACCGCGTGCGACATCGTCTCCACAGCTCTGTTTGGCGCCGCTTTCATGAGTGCGGTGGGGCGAATTTTCGCTTTCCAACGGGCCAAATTGCCGGGCAAATGGTGCCCACAGCGCGAAGAACTTTGTGTTTTCGGAGCTAATTGAGCGGAAAATCGCGTTTACCGTATCACAGTGGTCAGCTTAATGAGCAGATCAATAAATTATGCGAGCTTTTAATTAGCAATTAAAGTATTAAATATAATCATTAACCCAAAACGAATTGTTATTTAGGACAGCATTCATAAATTTATCACCTTATGCAAATCAGCATTACCATTTACCTTGGTAATTTAATTCAATAGATAAATCCATTTTCTTACCCTCTCATTAAATTTACACACCATCACCAACCGCGGGACTGCTATCTTTAATAAATTAAATATTTATGGGCCCAAAACCCTGGAATGTTTGTATTTCCCGGACCCCCAGAAAACCTGCGAGATTTCATTTATTGGACGCTGTAAGGAGCCGGAAATCTGCCCTCCCAACTATTTTCCAGACTACCAAAAGAGCCTGAACCTGTGTACTGCCAAAACACACTCTGATGCCGTGTCCCGGACTCCTGGTTACCCTCCCATATGCATCCGCGACGCCAGGAAAGCGCGCTTCAGCCCTTCAAGGCTGAGAATCCTTGTCGTAGCTATAATGGCAGTGACCCTTCTGTCGGAACATGCAGATCTCGGCCTGCCCGGAGGCTTTTATTTCCTGGCATCTAGGAAGGCCCCCAAAATCTGCCCTGCCAAAGGTTTTTTGGCTACTGGCGGAATTTTATTTCCCCGTTTTGGAAGTTAGCAACACTGAGCGGGAGGTTCATGCATTTATGCCGCCCCACACCAGGCAGGTTACTATTGCCCCAGGATTGCTCTCCTCACTCGGCGGGGAGGGGCCTGGGATTTGAACCGCTTATCTTTAGACAGATAGGAGTAAAGACTGTAGATGCAATTGCGGTTGATGAGCTAAACAGGTTAAATAAGCGATTGGAAGATCCATAAACTACATAGACCAATCGAGCCAGGTACCGCCCGCTAAGGCGCACGACAGTAGCGAGTGGCGATGCATGGACACATACTTAATGGAGGGGGAGGCGCACTATTTGGCGGCGGGGTCTGCACTGGTGGTGGAGATGTTGCCGGTAGGGGTGGCGGAGGTGGTGCACGGCGTGGCGTACGTGGCGACGGAGATGGAGCCGGTAGGGGTGGCGGAGAAGGCGCAAGGCGTGACGGCGGATTTGGCGCTGGTAGGGGTGGCGGAGGAGGTAGAGGAGGCACAATGCGTGGCGGAGGAGATGGCGCTGGTAGCGGTGGAGGTGGCGGCAACGGCGGCGGCGTCAAGCCTGCAGCATCCAACAGCATCCAGCAGCAAATGTAAATAATTATACCGATAGATATGAGCAATACTGAAAATGCGTTGATATTATTTGCTTGCTCTTACACCCTCTTTGATGAAGACGACGGGCGTGGGCAGTCGATTTGATCCGTTCTATACAAATTACAGACTCCTTAGCCATCCAGCCACTCCAGCTAGCCTTCCACGTTGCTGGATACTGCAGATCGGCCAAACCGAGGCGGCCGACGCAGCAGGCTGATTCCTATTCATACGCACACTATCTACACTTCGATAATCTATCTAGATTTGATTACAGGTAGCTAGGGCACCGCCACGCACTGATGCGAACTTACCAATAGGTGTATGTGCAGAAATCAAGGAACACAAGTGCTTAATATGATGGACGTGTCGGTGGGATAACATACAGGCTATACCGTATCGACTCAAATTTTTGCGAGACGATTATCTTGCGAGGCCAGAAAATAATTAAATTTTCAATATACAATACAATGTTTGCGAGGCGCCGATTGGGGCATATTTCAAAATTTCTGAAATTTGCGAGCTCGTGAGCAGCATATTACCATTAGCAAACACGCATCATATCGTCAGCAAAGGTATCGTACTCTGACTAAAACAATTAAAGAAACTACAGACGCTCTGTTTCGGAGGGCATTCCTGTCATCGCCTACTCATCAACGTGCGCTGCGGCTGCCCACCTATGCTTAGAAAGAACTGCAAAACGGGCGGCTGCCTTATATATTTATTTTTACGAAAACATTTTTCGAGATGCCTTGGAGTTTCATTTAAAACTCTAGGGTTTAGGGTTATATATTTATTTTTGCGAAAACATTTTTCGAGATGCCTTGGAGTTTCATTTGAAACCCTAAAGATTTGCGAGGGGTCCATGCGAGGTTTTCTTGACACTTTGCGAGGCCCCAAACTGTCAATTATTTATTCGCAAAAAGATTGAATCGATACGGTACAGGCTTTAGATGCAAAGGCGGTAAATGAGAAAAACACGCAAGTTATCCGCGTTTCCATAAACAGATAATGAAACCAGGTGCCGCCCGACACTAAAAGCGCATGAATGTGGCGAGCGGCGATGCATGAGCACGTACTTGATGGAGGCGGAAGCGCACTGCTTGGCGGCGGGGCCTGCACTGGTGGTAGAGATGGCGCCGGTAGGGGTGGCGGAGGAGGTAGAGGAGGCGCACGGCGTTTTGGTGGAGATGGTGGCGCAAGTAGAGGTGGAGGTGGCGGCAATGGCGGCGACGTCAAGCCTGCAGCGAACATCCAGCAGTAACATCGTCCATGACTATGCAGTCCAGTTATAAGTCCAGTAATCACTGTTGTTGCATTCCGGCAGATATAATTAGTCCGCTGGACCATGGTGATATGTATCCATGTTGATACATATTATATATGGTGTGTACATATGTCTGTTTCGAAAAGAGACCCGCCCGACCCAAATATGTGTATATGGTTAACGTGGTGTAAACATATGATGTATGTATGGTGTATGAGAATGCCCTCAACACAGATGTAGGTAGCGGCTCATGAGCATCACTCGCCTTCTGGGGATGGAGGGTTCGGGCTCTGGACCACGGAGGTGGCGCCCGTCGCAGCTGCCAGACTCGCAGTTGTCATCGGAGGGGAGGGTGGCGGCCGAGGCGGCCGAGGCGGTGGCGAGCGCGGAGCGATCGGATCCAGCACGCCAGGCGGTACAGGCGGCCTCGGCGGCGGCGAGGGCGGCAGTGGCACGTCAGTGTACGTGGTGACAACAAAATTGACGGTAGCGGTGTCGGAACCAGTGGTGGTCTGTTGCAGGGCCCGCCGGGATGCCTGCTGCTGCTGTGAGCCGAAGCTGCTGAGCAGCTCCTCCTCCCGGGCCTGCAGGGCCGCCCAGGCCTCGGCGCCGCTGATCGGCTGCTGACTGTCCAGCTGCTCCAGGGAGGAAAGGCCCAGGTCGTGGAGAGCTGCCAGGCCTAAAATGTCAAGAGCGCTTCGCCGCCGGGCCACCGCCGGGACGGAGACCCCGTTGACGATCACAGCGGTGATGGCGATCTGGTCTACAGGGATGCCCCACGCGACGGATAATCGCCGCTTGAAGTCTGCCACGAATGCTTGTACGGCGGTCTGTTGGAAGGCGCAACGAAAACACAGAAGACTGTTTCGTCAACCGCACACCTTTGTGATTGAATCACTACACCTTGCGTGCTCGCTCCTTTTAATAAAGAAAGCAACTCAGCGCATGCTGTGGCGGGATAAGCATAGGCCAAGGGAAGAAAGGGAAATCCATAGCTTCATAAAATACATTGGAGTGGAGCTGCTGACATTGGGTCCACACTTATACACTTATACACTGTATCCACCTAGGTGGATTGCGTCTCCACGATGGCAAAGTCGGAACAACCCGACTAGCCGCAGCAGACTTCGGCAACCTATGAATAACAAGAATGGCTAGGCACGACAATACCACTGCCGAAAATCGGGAGCCGGACGCAGAGGAGGTCCCTGTTGTCCGCATCACCCGCGAACGATGGATACAGATCGCGGGACCCAACCCCCAAAAGCTGCCAGTAAAGCAGTTTCACATTGTAATAAAATTTGATCGGCTAAGCCGCAAAATCGACGTCATCAACTTCGTGGCCCAGTTTGTTCGGCCGCGCATCATTGGGCTCGTCCAGGCGACGCCAATCAGTTTGGAAGGGGTCTCGGACTCATTCCGAGTTTTCGACATGAAAGACGGCCGGCAATACGCCCGGGTCACGATCGGTGTCCCACAGGAGAACGCAGACTCGGTCCGGGACCACCTCCGACGGTGCCTGGGACCATGGGGGGAGCTGACCCTGGGCAGGTTCTACACAAAGGCCGGAGTATACCCGCCCGCAGACCCAGCCGCCCGAGGCGCAGCCGGGGATAGGGACTGCTCCCGGAGGAACTGCCCGAGGGGGGCCGCCCCGGCCTCGAGCATGTATTCCCAGACCTGGTGGACTGCACCGGGCTGCAAACGATCGGACAGTTCATCCGTGTAGGGGAGGACGGAGGCGCTCCGGATGGTAATAACAGACGGCTGGGCAGAGCCACACTACATAGACTCCGCTCGCATGGCACGGTGCGCCACACGGGCATGGGCGACCTTCCCATGGGCGACCTTCCCATGGGCGACCTTCGTACAGGATTGCCTGGGCTCTCGCGCGGGGGCCAGGCGATGGGGTGATTGGCGGCAATGGGCCGAACTAGACCAACGCCTGGTGGACCTTCACGCAAGGCTGCCAGCGGCCTGGGTGGCAGCAGCCCTAGAGGTACGGGCGAACGGGGCCCAGGGGGCGCAGGTGCCCACGAAAGAGGAGGTGACGGCCATGCTGCTCGATCGCATGGGCTGGCAGTTGAAAAATGGGCGGAAGGTGGCCCTGAGAGAGTATTCTGTTCGAGTGGGGACGGCGATGCAACTAGCCGAGGTGGCGGAACGTCGCAGTGCGGCCCACTTGCTGTTTGCCTGTGAGGCGGTCGGTAGGACTGGGGCCACCGACCCGATCACTCAGGTGGCGGCCGCCCGGATCCAGGGACTGCTGAGCCGCCTCTGGCGTAGTACCCGGTGGGAAAATGAGCATAAGGAGGCCTTTTGGCGCCTTACAGTCGATGGCGTCCCGTTGTTGGGCAATTCCCACATGCGCCACGCGAGGGTGGCGCGGTGTGGATGCTGTTGATACCCAACGGAAGGCGGGGGGACAGAAACACCCCGCCAGCACCATTTCTGGTCGTGCCGGGTGGCCCAGGCGGTGGCGGGTCAGATGGAATCGCGCCTAGGGGCGCGGATAAGGAGGACGCATGTCTGGCTGGCTGAACCCCCGCCACCCGTGGAGCAATGTGTATGGGATGTGGTGGTGTTGGCCGCGATCGCGGCCATGGAGACTGGTCGCCGATTCATATGCATGGCGGCCGCCCTGCAGCGGTCGGTCAGCACCTGGTCAGGGTACGACTGTACGGCCGGGACCGGAATTGGCAGAGCAAGGGGAGCGGCGCGCAATTGCTGACTTTTGGGGGCGCCTTCACGGGTTTGCCCAGTTGGGACTCCCGAGACGTGGATGGACCTCGGTGGGCCCGTTCCACCCTTTGAAAGTGTCGGGGGGAGTCTTGCGGTGTGCGGGGCCTGCTCCTGATGAGGGATCGCCCCCTCTATCCCGCCCTCTATCTGTTTGTATTCGGGTTATCCGACCCGGGGCTCAAGTTGGGGACCTGGCCTGCCCTCAGATTAGGTAGGAGGCAGGGCTCCCGTTGGTATGTCATTGCTTGGCCTAGGTATTTCTTCTGATGCGGGCTACTCCACTAGCGGTCGCTGGGCAGTGTCACGAGCCAGGCGTGGGTCTTCCAAGACCTCGAGAGGGTGCAGCGTTGGGTGCCTCAGGGGTGGTGGTAGCTGGGTGATGGGGTGCCTGTGTGGGCGACTTCCCCTGTGCTTGGCTTTATCCACTTCTGGGGATTCTGCCCTCTGCTGTGCCTATCCCTTTGGTAGTGTTGCCCCGCTGCGCGCCGCTGCTTGCTTCGGTGTCTGGCTTGGTGGGGTCATGGCCCGGTGTGTTTTTGGGTGCGGCGTTGAGGTGTGGAGGTGTCCTGCCGCCTTGGCGGTGGGGCCTGCTGGGGCTTGCCCTGGTATACACCGGTGATCCCTTTGGGGTCCGCTGTAACGTTTACTCATTCATTCATCAACCCCGCTCAGTTCGCACACGCCACGGTTCAAGACAACGGGGGCATTACGAGTATTTATGCTTTTGAGCTCCATGCATGTTCAGGTCGAAGTTCAGTAAACAATATGTATGTATTCTATCTGTACCTACCTGGTTGACCGCACCGGTAGCAGACGTCAGCGTCAGATTAGCGAAGCCCGCGCTGTAGGAGGTGGTGACGGCAGCGATACCCGGGGGCAGGGGCTGCGGTGACAGCTGTAGGGGCGGCGGACCTGCGCGCAGGTCGGTGTTGTGGTATAATCAGACATTTCGGTCGTGTGAGATCGATGCGATGACGTACCTTTGTATCAAAATGCGCTAAATGTGCTACGTGATGTATATTTATATATTTAATATTTATTGGAAGAATAAAACACCTTCAATTGCCATAAATGATGTTCTAGGGTGTTGTGGCCCTGGTATTGTTGCTTTTTACAGATTAATTAAAAATCGTGTATAACTGTGGCGCTTTCGGATTCTTGGAGCTTGGCGTGAAGCAGGAGGGTCTTAGCGTTTAATGGAGCTAGGCTGAATATGTATTATTAAGGTACTTTGTATGATGATTAGCATTACAACACCATAAATTGGCGGTCTGGTATGATTACACCTATTATCTTATTATTATGATGATAATGAATAAGAATAAGAAGAATAAGAATACTATTAAGAATGCGGTAATTACAAAATCAAGTATGGCTATCGACAAGTTAGCAATGCTGAAGGGGCCCCTTGATCTACTTGGGCTTACTTTGAAAAGGAGGTGGTGCATGTGATGGCGGCGGTGGCGATGGCGGCGGTGGCGATGGCGGCGGTGGCGATGGCGGCGGTGGCGATGGTGGTGGTGGCGCTGCAGGCAGAAACATCGATCGCAGGCAAAATGAGAATGTGCACCTAGATAGCTCACGGCCACGCAGGACGTGAGGGAACACATATTGAACGCAATCGTGCACGCCGAACACCACTCTAACCACTCATATGCGCCTACGAGCTCATATCTGGGCCCGTTGGACACCCGGTCGGGACTAAGGGTCCTGCTCGCAACGGTTACATATAATGTAACCGTTACAAGGTGGACCCGTATCTCGACCGGGTGTTCCAACGGGCCCAGATAGCTCGTAGGTTCCTCGTCTCATCAACCCCTACCAAGGACTGCGCACCCATCCTCCATCACCCGCGAGGGGGTCACGCAGCCATACCGGCCACTACACCAGGTTACCCGCGCGCCAGGATTGCCTCTCCTGGAAACCGCGCCAGACCCGCCTAATTATAATCACAATGCGGTGAGGGGACGGGGACGGGGTTACATATGATGAAGTCCCGGCCTGCTGTTCGTGAGCTGCCATGCAGCCATGCCGGCCAACACATACACCAGCTTACCAGTTCATCATGCACATCATGCTGTGACGTCGGAGTAGTCGGAGCAAAGGCACGAGTAGTAATTGATTTTCGGGATCCTCCCCGACGTTACACCTTCGTTTCAAGACACAACAGACACAACCCGATCAGCAGCTACCTGGCTGCTGCTGATCGCAATCCTTTTCATTCACCTGGTGGCGGCGGGCGTGGAGATGGCGGCGGTGGTGGAGATGGCGACGGCGGTGGTGGAGCTGCAATTACAACAGGTAGGGCGGCATCAGCGACGCAGAACTACCGTTTGCGCGGAATCTCACCGACACATGCCAGGGTTCACCATACGATGGCAGCAATTTGTAATCTGCCCAGCCACAAGGTGGTCGGTTGCTTGCATCAGAATACTCGCTTGCATCAGAATATTCGCTTGCATCAGAATATTTAACCAGCAGGCTGATGAAAGCCTGAGAAATTAGAGGAATCCACCTTGCTTCCCTCTTCAGGAACGTAGCTCATGCAGCAAAAATGCCGTACGTACGCCTGTGGTTTAAGAAAAACAACTCACGAAAACGTTTGATGTACAGGCAGAGCCCGTTGTTCCGGGCCGTACTCCCGACGTTGGACTTTGTGACAAGATGCAAAGGGATAGCATACCGAGTACCAACGAGTTCTCCAGTTCCGATGGCCCGAAGTCCGGCTCTCACCGCGACGTTTTTGCACCCTGCTTTTGCTTTACATTGCTATGTAACTATTGTATAGCAAACTTTAGAGGTTCACGTCTGCTGCACGCGTGCAGCAGAAGGGTTGCAAGCTTGCCGACGGACCAAACAACGACAGTTTCACGGCCAGAATGCTTCAAGGTTGATTTTTGATATCTGCTTGACAGACGGATGTGGTAGTGCAGAGGCGTCTAGCGTTACGATAATAATGCAGATGCGGTAACCGCCGTTGGCAGCGCGTACTGCAGGTTGGTTTCGGGGCTACCCTACCTGCTTGATCTTGCTCAATCTATGCACGCCGATCCACCAACATCAACGACACCCTCAATGGCACCCTTTCACTCTCTCACACTCTTGCGTGGTAACAGAGTTTCCGTTGTAAAGCAAGCGGCCTGTACGGATTGTAGGGGGCCCCGCCCTTTTCCGGCTTCGAGGAAGCCGACCCCTACTTGTCATTCACCTGGTGGCGGCGGGCGTGGAGATGGCGGCGGTGGTGGAGATGGCGACGGCGGTGATGGAGCTGCAATTACAACAGGTAGGGCGGCATCAGCGACGCAGAACTACCGTTTGCGCGGAATCTCACCGACACATGCCAGGGTTCACCATACGATGGCAGCCATTTGTAATCTGCCCAGCCACAAGGTGGTCGGTTGCTTGCATCAGAATACTCGCTTGCATCAGAATATTTAACCAGGCTGATGAAAGCCTGAGAAATTAGAGGAATCCACCTTGCTTCCCCCTTCAGGAACGTAGCTCATGCAGCAAAAATGCCGTACGTACGCCTGTGGTTAAAGAAAAACAACTCACGAAAAAGTTTGATGTACAGGCAGAGCCCGTTGTTCCGGGCGGTACTCCCGACGTTGGACTTGGTGAATCCCAGGCCGTGTATACCGGAATCGGCGAAAACCGGCGACACGTAGATGTAGCCCATGCAACTCGGATTGGCATTGCATAAGGCTGTTGGATTGGTGACGTACATATCGATGTCGTAACCAGGTGCATCGGTGTTCTCCATAACGTTGTAACCGGTCACCGGAGGGCACACTGCAGGCAAGGAGCGAGGCAAGTAGCTAGATCATCGACCGTGACAACGCGGCAATATTTACATTATACACCAGACATTTAGTACGTTTCGTGGTTTCATAATCATTCAATGTATTGGTGTAATCCTTATAATTAATTATACCAAAGTATACTGCAATACATAAATTATTTAAAAATACTGTTATTATTATTATGATTACACCTATTATCTTATTATTATGATGATAATGAATAAGAAGAATAAGAATAAGAATACTATTAAGAATGCGGTAATTACAAAGTCAAGTATGGCTATCGACAAGTTAGCAATGCTGAAGGGGCCCCTTGATCTACTTGGGCTTACTTTGAAAAGGAGGTGGTGCATGTGATGGCTTCGGTGGCGATGGCGGCGGTGGCGATGGCGGCGGTGGCGATGGCGGCGGTGGCGATGGTGGTGGTGGCGCTGCAGGCAGAAACAGCAAAATGAGAATGTGCACCTAGATAGCTCACGGCCACGCAGGACGTGACGGAACACATATTGAACGCAATCGTGCACGCCGAACACCACTCTAACCACTCATATGCGCCTACGAGCTCATATCTGGGCCCGTTGGACACCCGGTCGGGACTAAGGGTCCTGCTCGCAACGGTTACATATAATGTAACCGTTACAAGGTGGACCCGTATCTCGACCGGGTGTTCCAACGGGCCCAGATAGCTCGTAGGTTCCTCGTCTCATCAACCCCTACCAAGGACTGCGCACCCATCCTCCATCACCCGCGAGGGGGTCACGCAGCCATACCGGCCACTACACCAGGTTACCCGCGCGCCAGGATTGCCTCTCCTGGAAACCGCGCCAGACCCGCCTAATTATAATCACAATGCGGTGAGGGGACGGGGACGGGGTTACATATGATGAAGTCCCGGCCTGCTGTTCGTGAGCTGCCATGCAGCCATGCCGGCCAACACATACACCAGCTTACCAGTTCATCATGCACATCATGCTGTGACGTCGGAGTAGTCGGAGCAAAGGCACGAGTAGTAATTGATTTTCGGGATCCTCCCCGACGTTACACCTTCGTTTCAAGACACAACAGACACAACCCGATCAGCAGCTACCTGGCTGCTGCTGATCGCAATCCTTTTCATTCACCTGGTGGCGGCGGGCGTGGAGATGGCGGCGGTGGTGGAGATGGCGACGGCGGTGATGGAGCTGCAATTACAACAGGTAGGGCGGCATCAGCGACGCAGAACTACCGTTTGCGCGGAATCTCACCGACACATGCCAGGGTTCACCATACGATGGCAGCAATTTGTAATCTGCCCAGCCACAAGGTGGTCGGTTGCTTGCATCAGAATACTCGCTTGCATCAGAATATTCGCTTGCATCAGAATATTTAACCAGCAGGCTGATGAAAGCCTGAGAAATTAGAGGAATCCACCTTGCTTCCCTCTTCAGGAACGTAGCTCATGCAGCAAAAATGCCGTACGTACGCCTGTGGTTTAAGAAAAACAACTCACGAAAATGTTTGATGTACAGGCAGAGCCCGTTGTTCCGGGCCGTACTCCCGACGTTGGACTTTGTGACAAGATGCAAAGGGATAGCATACCGAGTACCAACGAGTTCTCCAGTTCCGATGGCCCGAAGTCCGGCTCTCACCGCGACGTTTTTGCACCCTGCTTTTGCTTTACATTGCTATGTAACTATTGTATAGCAAACTTTAGAGGTTCACGTCTGCTGCACGCGTGCAGCAGAAGGGTTGCAAGCTTGCCGACGGACCAAACAACGACAGTTTCACGGCCAGAATGCTTCAAGGTTGATTTTTGATATCTGCTTGACAGACGGATGTGGTAGTGCAGAGGCGTCTAGCGTTACGATAATAATGCAGATGCGGTAACCGCCGTTGGCAGCGCGTACTGCAGGTTGGTTTCGGGGCTACCCTACCTGCTTGATCTTGCTCAATCTATGCACGCCGATCCACCAACATCAACGACACCCTCAATGGCACCCTTTCACTCTCTCACACTCTTGCGTGGTAACAGAGTTTCCGTTGTAAAGCAAGCGGCCTGTACGGATTGTAGGGGGCCCCGCCCTTTTCCGGCTTCGAGGAAGCCGACCCCTACTTGTCATTCACCTGGTGGCGGCGGGCGTGGAGATGGCGGCGGTGGTGGAGATGGCGACGGCGGTGATGGAGCTGCAATTACAACAGGTAGGGCGGCATCAGCGACGCAGAACTACCGTTTGCGCGGAATCTCACCGACACATGCCAGGGTCCACCATACGATGGCAGCCATTTGTAATCTGCCCAGCCACAAGGTGGTCGGTTGCTTGCATCAGAATACTCGTTTGCATCAGAATATTTAACCAGGCTGATGAAAGCCTGAGAAATTAGAGGAATCCACCTTGCTTCCCCCCTCAGGAACGTAGCTCATGCAGCAAAAATGCCGTACGTACGCCTGTGGTTAAAGAAAAACAACTCACGAAAAAGTTTGATGTACAGGCAGAGCCCGTTGTTCCGGGCGGTACTCCCGACGTTGGACTTGGTGAATCCCAGGCCGTGTATACCGGAATCGGCGAAAACCGGCGACACGTAGATGTAGCCCATGCAACTCGGATTGGCATTGCATAAGGCTGTTGGATTGGTGACGTACATATCGATGTCGTAACCAGGTGCATCGGTGTTCTCCATAACGTTGTAACCGGTCACCGGAGGGCACACTGCAGGCAAGGAGCGAGGCAAGTAGCTAGATCATCGACCGTGACAACGCGGCAATATTTACATTATACACCAGACATTTAGTACGTTTCGTGGTTTCATAATCATTCAATGTATTGGTGTAATCCTTATAATTAATTATACCAAAGTATACTGCAATACATAAATTATTTAAAAATACTGTTATTATTATTATGATTACACCTATTATCTTATTATTATGATGATAATGAATAAGAAGAATAAGAATAAGAATACTATTAAGAATGCGGTAATTACAAAGTCAAGTATGGCTATCGACAAGTTAGCAATGCTGAAGGGGCCCCTTGATCTACTTGGGCTTACTTTGAAAAGGAGGTGGTGCATGTGATGGCTTCGGTGGCGATGGCGGCGGTGGCGATGGCGGCGGTGGCGATGGCGGCGGTGGCGATGGTGGTGGTGGCGCTGCAGGCAGAAACAGCAAAATGAGAATGTGCACCTAGATAGCTCACGGCCACGCAGGACGTGACGGAACACATATTGAACGCAATCGTGCACGCCGAACACCACTCTAACCACTCATATGCGCCTACGAGCTCATATCTGGGCCCGTTGGACACCCGGTCGGGACTAAGGGTCCTGCTCGCAACGGTTACATATAATGTAACCGTTACAAGGTGGACCCGTATCTCGACCGGGTGTTCCAACGGGCCCAGATAGCTCGTAGGTTCCTCGTCTCATCAACCCCTACCAAGGACTGCGCACCCATCCTCCATCACCCGCGAGGGGGTCACGCAGCCATACCGGCCACTACACCAGGTTACCCGCGCGCCAGGATTGCCTCTCCTGGAAACCGCGCCAGACCCGCCTAATTATAATCACAATGCGGTGAGGGGACGGGGACGGGGTTACATATGATGAAGTCCCGGCCTGCTGTTCGTGAGCTGCCATGCAGCCATGCCGGCCAACACATACACCAGCTTACCAGTTCATCATGCACATCATGCTGTGACGTCGGAGTAGTCGGAGCAAAGGCACGAGTAGTAATTGATTTTCGGGATCCTCCCCGACGTTACACCTTCGTTTCAAGACACAACAGACACAACCCGATCAGCAGCTACCTGGCTGCTGCTGATCGCAATCCTTTTCATTCACCTGGTGGCGGCGGGCGTGGAGATGGCGGCGGTGGTGGAGCTGCAATTACAACAGGTAGGGCGGCATCAGCGACGCAGAACTACCGTTTGCGCGGAATCTCACCGACACATGCCAGGGTTCACCATACGATGGCAGCAATTTGTAATCTGCCCAGC
The DNA here is from genome assembly GCA_003117195.1 of Eudorina sp. 2006-703-Eu-15. Lineage (NCBI taxonomy): Eukaryota > Viridiplantae > Chlorophyta > Chlorophyceae > Chlamydomonadales > Volvocaceae > Eudorina > Eudorina sp. 2006-703-Eu-15. Next base: position 352,033 of record BDSI01000015.1, read on the forward strand.
CACAAGGTGGTCGGTTGCTTGCATCAGAATACTCGCTTGCATCAGAATATTCGCTTGCATCAGAATATTTAACCAGCAGGCTGATGAAAGCCTGAGAAATTAGAGGAATCCACCTTGCTTCCCTCTTCAGGAACGTAGCTCATGCAGCAAAAATGCCGTACGTACGCCTGTGGTTTAAGAAAAACAACTCACGAAAACGTTTGATGTACAGGCAGAGCCCGTTGTTCCGGGCCGTACTCCCGACGTTGGACTTTGTGACAAGATGCAAAGGGATAGCATACCGAGTACCAACGAGTTCTCCAGTTCCGATGGCCCGAAGTCCGGCTCTCACCGCGACGTTTTTGCACCCTGCTTTTGCTTTACATTGCTATGTAACTATTGTATAGCAAACTTTAGAGGTTCACGTCTGCTGCACGCGTGCAGCAGAAGGGTTGCAAGCTTGCCGACGGACCAAACAACGACAGTTTCACGGCCAGAATGCTTCAAGGTTGATTTTTGATATCTGCTTGACAGACGGATGTGGTAGTGCAGAGGCGTCTAGCGTTACGATAATAATGCAGATGCGGTAACCGCCGTTGGCAGCGCGTACTGCAGGTTGGTTTCGGGGCTACCCTACCTGCTTGATCTTGCTCAATCTATGCACGCCGATCCACCAACATCAACGACACCCTCAATGGCACCCTTTCACTCTCTCACACTCTTGCGTGGTAACAGAGTTTCCGTTGTAAAGCAAGCGGCCTGTACGGATTGTAGGGGGCCCCGCCCTTTTCCGGCTTCGAGGAAGCCGACCCCTACTTGTCATTCACCTGGTGGCGGCGGGCGTGGAGATGGCGGCGGTGGTGGAGATGGCGACGGCGGTGATGGAGCTGCAATTACAACAGGTAGGGCGGCATCAGCGACGCAGAACTACCGTTTGCGCGGAATCTCACCGACACATGCCAGGGTCCACCATACGATGGCAGCCATTTGTAATCTGCCCAGCCACAAGGTGGTCGGTTGCTTGCATCAGAATACTCGTTTGCATCAGAATATTTAACCAGGCTGATGAAAGCCTGAGAAATTAGAGGAATCCACCTTGCTTCCCCCCTCAGGAACGTAGCTCATGCAGCAAAAATGCCGTACGTACGCCTGTGGTTAAAGAAAAACAACTCACGAAAAAGTTTGATGTACAGGCAGAGCCCGTTGTTCCGGGCGGTACTCCCGACGTTGGACTTGGTGAATCCCAGGCCGTGTATACCGGAATCGGCGAAAACCGGCGACACGTAGATGTAGCCCATGCAACTCGGATTGGCATTGCATAAGGCTGTTGGATTGGTGACGTACATATCGATGTCGTAACCAGGTGCATCGGTGTTCTCCATAACGTTGTAACCGGTCACCGGAGGGCACACTGCAGGCAAGGAGCGAGGCAAGTAGCTAGATCATCGACCGTGACAACGCGGCAATATTTACATTATACACCAGACATTTAGTACGTTTCGTGGTTTCATAATCATTCAATGTATTGGTGTAATCCTTATAATTAATTATACCAAAGTATACTGCAATACATAAATTATTTAAAAATACTATTATGATTACACCTATTATCTTATTATTATGATGATAATGAATAAGAAGAATAAGAATAAGAATACTATTAAGAATGCGGTAATTACAAAGTCAAGTATGGCTATCGACAAGTTAGCAATGCTGAAGGGGCCCCTTGATCTACTTGGGCTTACTTTGAAAAGGAGGTGGTGCATGTGATGGCTTCGGTGGCGATGGCGGCGGTGGCGATGGCGGCGGTGGCGATGGCGGCGGTGGCGATGGTGGTGGTGGCGCTGCAGGCAGAAACAGCAAAATGAGAATGTGCACCTAGATAGCTCACGGCCACGCAGGACGTGAGGGAACACATATTGAACGCAATCGTGCACGCCGAACACCACTCTAACCACTCATATGCGCCTACGAGCTCATATCTGGGCCCGTTGGACACCCGGTCGGGACTAAGGGTCCTGCTCGCAACGGTTACATATAATGTAACCGTTACAAGGTGGACCCGTATCTCGACCGGGTGTTCCAACGGGCCCAGATAGCTCGTAGGTTCCTCGTCTCATCAACCCCTACCAAGGACTGCGCACCCATCCTCCATCACCCGCGAGGGGGTCACGCAGCCATACCGGCCACTACACCAGGTTACCCGCGCGCCAGGATTGCCTCTCCTGGAAACCGCGCCAGACCCGCCTAATTATAATCACAATGCGGTGAGGGGACGGGGACGGGGTTACATATGATGAAGTCCCGGCCTGCTGTTCGTGAGCTGCCATGCAGCCATGCCGGCCAACACATACACCAGCTTACCAGTTCATCATGCACATCATGCTGTGACGTCGGAGTAGTCGGAGCAAAGGCACGAGTAGTAATTGATTTTCGGGATCCTCCCCGACGTTACACCTTCGTTTCAAGACACAACAGACACAACCCGATCAGCAGCTACCTGGCTGCTGCTGATCGCAATCCTTTTCATTCACCTGGTGGCGGCGGGCGTGGAGATGGCGGCGGTGGTGGAGCTGCAATTACAACAGGTAGGGCGGCATCAGCGACGCAGAACTACCGTTTGCGCGGAATCTCACCGACACATGCCAGGGTTCACCATACGATGGCAGCAATTTGTAATCTGCCCAGCCACAAGGTGGTCGGTTGCTTGCATCAGAATACTCGCTTGCATCAGAATATTCGCTTGCATCAGAATATTTAACCAGCAGGCTGATGAAAGCCTGAGAAATTAGAGGAATCCACCTTGCTTCCCTCTTCAGGAACGTAGCTCATGCAGCAAAAATGCCGTACGTACGCCTGTGGTTTAAGAAAAACAACTCACGAAAACGTTTGATGTACAGGCAGAGCCCGTTGTTCCGGGCCGTACTCCCGACGTTGGACTTTGTGACAAGATGCAAAGGGATAGCATACCGAGTACCAACGAGTTCTCCAGTTCCGATGGCCCGAAGTCCGGCTCTCACCGCGACGTTTTTGCACCCTGCTTTTGCTTTACATTGCTATGTAACTATTGTATAGCAAACTTTAGAGGTTCACGTCTGCTGCACGCGTGCAGCAGAAGGGTTGCAAGCTTGCCGACGGACCAAACAACGACAGTTTCACGGCCAGAATGCTTCAAGGTTGATTTTTGATATCTGCTTGACAGACGGATGTGGTAGTGCAGAGGCGTCTAGCGTTACGATAATAATGCAGATGCGGTAACCGCCGTTGGCAGCGCGTACTGCAGGTTGGTTTCGGGGCTACCCTACCTGCTTGATCTTGCTCAATCTATGCACGCCGATCCACCAACATCAACGACACCCTCAATGGCACCCTTTCACTCTCTCACACTCTTGCGTGGTAACAGAGTTTCCGTTGTAAAGCAAGCGGCCTGTACGGATTGTAGGGGGCCCCGCCCTTTTCCGGCTTCGAGGAAGCCGACCCCTACTTGTCATTCACCTGGTGGCGGCGGGCGTGGAGATGGCGGCGGTGGTGGAGATGGCGACGGCGGTGATGGAGCTGCAATTACAACAGGTAGGGCGGCATCAGCGACGCAGAACTACCGTTTGCGCGGAATCTCACCGACACATGCCAGGGTTCACCATACGATGGCAGCCATTTGTAATCTGCCCAGCCACAAGGTGGTCGGTTGCTTGCATCAGAATACTCGCTTGCATCAGAATATTTAACCAGGCTGATGAAAGCCTGAGAAATTAGAGGAATCCACCTTGCTTCCCCCTCAGGAACGTAGCTCATGCAGCAAAAATGCCGTACGTACGCCTGTGGTTAAAGAAAAACAACTCACGAAAAAGTTTGATGTACAGGCAGAGCCCGTTGTTCCGGGCGGTACTCCCGACGTTGGACTTGGTGAATCCCAGGCCGTGTATACCGGAATCGGCGAAAACCGGCGACACGTAGATGTAGCCCATGCAACTCGGATTGGCATTGCATAAGGCTGTTGGATTGGTGACGTACATATCGATGTCGTAACCAGGTGCATCGGTGTTCTCCATAACGTTGTAACCGGTCACCGGAGGGCACACTGCAGGCAAGGAGCGAGGCAAGTAGCTAGATCATCGACCGTGACAACGCGGCAATATTTACATTATACACCAGACATTTAGTACGTTTCGTGGTTTCATAATCATTCAATGTATTGGTGTAATCCTTATAATTAATTATACCAAAGTATACTGCAATACATAAATTATTTAAAAATACTGTTATTATTATTATGATTACACCTATTATCTTATTATTATGATGATAATGAATAAGAAGAATAAGAATAAGAATACTATTAAGAATGCGGTAATTACAAAGTCAAGTATGGCTATCGACAAGTTAGCAATGCTGAAGGGGCCCCTTGATCTACTTGGGCTTACTTTGAAAAGGAGGTGGTGCATGTGATGGCTTCGGTGGCGATGGCGGCGGTGGCGATGGCGGCGGTGGCGATGGCGGCGGTGGCGATGGTGGTGGTGGCGCTGCAGGCAGAAACATCGATCGCAGGCAAAATGAGAATGTGCACCTAGATAGCTCACGGCCACGCAGGACGTGAGGGAACACATATTGAACGCAATCGTGCACGCCGAACACCACTCTAACCACTCATATGCGCCTACGAGCTCATATCTGGGCCCGTTGGACACCCGGTCGGGACTAAGGGTCCTGCTCGCAACGGTTACATATAATGTAACCGTTACAAGGTGGACCCGTATCTCGACCGGGTGTTCCAACGGGCCCAGATAGCTCGTAGGTTCCTCGTCTCATCAACCCCTACCAAGGACTGCGCACCCATCCTCCATCACCCGCGAGCGAGGGGGTCACGCAGCCATACCGGCCACTACACCAGGTTACCCGCGCGCCAGGATTGCCTCTCCTGGAAACCGCGCCAGACCCGCCTAATCACAATGCGGTGAAGGGACGGGGACGGGGTTACATATGATGAAGTCCCGGCCTGCTGTTCGTGAGCTGCCATGCAGCCATGCCGGCCAACACAAACACCAGCTTACCAGTTCATCATGCACATCATGCTGTGACGTCGGAGTAGTCGGAGCAAAGGCACGAGTAGTAATTGATTTTCGGGATCCTCCCCGACGTTACGCCTTCGTTTCAAGACACAACAGACACAGCCCATAGCTACCTGGCTGCTGCTAATCGCAATCCTTTTCATTCACCTGGTGGCGGCGGGCGTGGAGATGGCGGCGGTGGTGGAGATGGCGACGGCGGTGATGGAGCTGCAATTACAACAGGTAGGGCGGCATCAGCGACGCAGAACTACCGTTTGCGCGGAATCTCACCGACACATGCCAGGGTTCACCATACGATGGCAGCCATTTGTAATCTGCCCAGCCACAAGGTGGTCGGTTGCTTGCATCAGAATACTCGCTTGCATCAGAATATTTAACCAGGCTGATGAAAGCCTGAGAAATTAGAGGAATCCACCTTGCTTCCCCCCTCAGGAACGTAGCTCATGCAGCAAAAATGCCGTACGTACGCCTGTGGTTAAAGAAAAACAACTCACGAAAAAGTTTGATGTACAGGCAGAGCCCGTTGTTCCGGGCGGTACTCCCGACGTTGGACTTGGTGAATCCCAGGCCGTGTATACCGGAATCGGCGAAAACCGGCGACACGTAGATGTAGCCCATGCAACTCGGATTGGCATTGCATAAGGCTGTTGGATTGGTGACGTACATATCGATGTCGTAACCAGGTGCATCGGTGTTCTCCATAACGTTGTAACCGGTCACCGGAGGGCACACTGCAGGCAAGGAGCGAGGCAAGTAGCTAGATCATCGACCGTGACAACGCGGCAATATTTACATTATACACCAGACATTTAGTACGTTTCGTGGTTTCATAATCATTCAATGTATTGGTGTAATCCTTATAATTAATTATACCAAAGTATACTGCAATACATAAATTATTTAAATACTGTTATTATTATTATGATTACACCTATTATCTTATTATTATGATGATAATGAATAAGAAGAATAAGAATAAGAATACTATTAAGAATGCGGTAATTACAAAGTCAAGTATGGCTATCGACAAGTTAGCAATGCTGAAGGGGCCCCTTGATCTACTTGGGCTTACTTTGAAAAGGAGGTGGTGCATGTGATGGCGGCGGTGGCGATGGTGGTGGTGGCGCTGCAGGCAGAAACATCGATCGCAGGCAAAATGAGAATGTGCACCTAGATAGCTCACGGCCACGCAGGACGTGAGGGAACACATATTGAACGCAATCGTGCACGCCGAACACCACTCTAACCACTCATATGCGCCTACGAGCTCATATCTGGGCCCGTTGGACACCCGGTCGGGACTAAGGGTCCTGCTCGCAACGGTTACATATAATGTAACCGTTACAAGGTGGACCCGTATCTCGACCGGGTGTTCCAACGGGCCCAGATAGCTCGTAGGTTCCTCGTCTCATCAACCCCTACCAAGGACTGCGCACCCATCCTCCATCACCCGCGAGCGAGGGGGTCACGCAGCCATACCGGCCACTACACCAGGTTACCCGCGCGCCAGGATTGCCTCTCCTGGAAACCGCGCCAGACCCGCCTAATCACAATGCGGTGAAGGGACGGGGACGGGGTTACATATGATGAAGTCCCGGCCTGCTGTTCGTGAGCTGCCATGCAGCCATGCCGGCCAACACAAACACCAGCTTACCAGTTCATCATGCACATCATGCTGTGACGTCGGAGTAGTCGGAGCAAAGGCACGAGTAGTAATTGATTTTCGGGATCCTCCCCGACGTTACGCCTTCGTTTCAAGACACAACAGACACAGCCCATAGCTACCTGGCTGCTGCTAATCGCAATCCTTTTCATTCACCTGGTGGCGGCGGGCGTGGAGATGGCGGCGGTGGTGGAGATGGCGACGGCGGTGATGGAGCTGCAATTACAACAGGTAGGGCGGCATCAGCGACGCAGAACTACCGTTTGCGCGGAATCTCACCGACACATGCCAGGGTTCACCATACGATGGCAGCCATTTGTAATCTGCCCAGCCACAAGGTGGTCGGTTGCTTGCATCAGAATACTCGCTTGCATCAGAATATTTAACCAGGCTGATGAAAGCCTGAGAAATTAGAGGAATCCACCTTGCTTCCCCCCTCAGGAACGTAGCTCATGCAGCAAAAATGCCGTACGTACGCCTGTGGTTAAAGAAAAACAACTCACGAAAAAGTTTGATGTACAGGCAGAGCCCGTTGTTCCGGGCGGTACTCCCGACGTTGGACTTGGTGAATCCCAGGCCGTGTATACCGGAATCGGCGAAAACCGGCGACACGTAGATGTAGCCCATGCAACTCGGATTGGCATTGCATAAGGCTGTTGGATTGGTGACGTACATATCGATGTCGTAACCAGGTGCATCGGTGTTCTCCATAACGTTGTAACCGGTCACCGGAGGGCACACTGCAGGCAAGGAGCGAGGCAAGTAGCTAGATCATCGACCGTGACAACGCGGCAATATTTACATTATACACCAGACATTTAGTACGTTTCGTGGTTTCATAATCATTCAATGTATTGGTGTAATCCTTATAATTAATTATACCAAAGTATACTGCAATACATAAATTATTTAAATACTGTTATTATTATTATGATTACACCTATTATCTTATTATTATGATGATAATGAATAAGAAGAATAAGAATAAGAATACTATTAAGAATGCGGTAATTACAAAGTCAAGTATGGCTATCGACAAGTTAGCAATGCTGAAGGGGCCCCTTGATCTACTTGGGCTTACTTTGAAAAGGAGGTGGTGCATGTGATGGCGGCGGTGGCGATGGTGGTGGTGGCGCTGCAGGCAGAAACATCGATCGCAGGCAAAATGAGAATGTGCACCTAGATAGCTCACGGCCACGCAGGACGTGAGGGAACACATATTGAACGCAATCGTGCACGCCGAACACCACTCTAACCACTCATATGCGCCTACGAGCTCATATCTGGGCCCGTTGGACACCCGGTCGGGACTAAGGGTCCTGCTCGCAACGGTTACATATAATGTAACCGTTACAAGGTGGACCCGTATCTCGACCGGGTGTTCCAACGGGCCCAGATAGCTCGTAGGTTCCTCGTCTCATCAACCCCTACCAAGGACTGCGCACCCATCCTCCATCACCCGCGAGGGGGTCACGCAGCCATACCGGCCACTACACCAGGTTACCCGCGCGCCAGGATTGCCTCTCCTGGAAACCGCGCCAGACCCGCCTAATTATAATCACAATGCGGTGAGGGGACGGGGACGGGGTTACATATGATGAAGTCCCGGCCTGCTGTTCGTGAGCTGCCATGCAGCCATGCCGGCCAACACATACACCAGCTTACCAGTTCATCATGCACATCATGCTATGACGTCGGAGTAGTCGGAGCAAAGGCACGAGTAGTAATTGATTTTCGGGATCCTCCCCGACGTTACACCTTCGTTTCAAGACACAACAGACACAACCCATAGCTACCTGGCTGCTGCTGATCGCAATCCTTTTCATTCACCTGGTGGCGGCGGGCGTGGAGATGGCGGCGGTGGTGGAGATGGCGACGGCGGTGATGGAGCTGCAATTACAACAGGTATGGCGGCATCAGCGACGCAGAACTACCGTTTGCGCGGAATTTCACCGACACATGCCAGGGTTCACCATACGATGGCAGCCATTTGTAATCTGCCCAGCCACAAGTTGGTCGGTTGCTTGCATCAGAATACTCGCTTGCATCAGAATATTTAACCAGGCTGATGAAAGCCTGAGAAATTAGAGGAATCCACCTTGCTTCCCCCTTCAGGAACGTAGCTCATGCAGCAAAAATGCCGTACGTACGCCTGTGGTTAAAGAAAAACAACTCACGAAAAAGTTTGATGTACAGGCAGAGCCCGTTGTTCCGGGCGGTACTCCCGACGTTGGACTTGGTGAATCCCAGGCCGTGTATACCGGAATCGGCGAAAACCGGCGACACGTAGATGTAGCCCATGCAACTCGGATTGGCATTGCATAAGGCTGTTGGATTGGTGACGTACATATCGATGTCGTAACCAGGTGCATCGGTGTTCTCCATAACGTTGTAACCGGTCACCGGAGGGCACACTGCAGGCAAGGAGCGAGCAAGCGAGGGCAGCAGACAACCGACCGTCGCGCACACCGTGAAATCCATGCAACTGATGATATCGATCCACTATATTGGTAATCTTGGCCGTAAATTACTAACTACAATAGCTGCCTGCATCTAAAACTGTCAATCCTTCCGGCATAAGCACACCACAAACCCTATGACAAAAAACACAAGTAAGATCTGATTGCATACACAGCGTTGGCTATCATGCATGTAATGCATGTCGACCATGCAGTTTAATAACGGGCGGCGGGCTAGGCGGGCGCCCCTATGACTCTTTGGTACAATGGGTCTGTAGCCCCGATAGCCCCGAGGGGCCAGTAACGGAGTTACGGAGTAGACGGAGCGGGCTGCTATGCGCTCCAGGTCCGCCACAACGGAAACCTCAGCAGCACAGCCTCACAGCACCACAAGCGAGCAGGCCCACTAGGCCCACCCGCTCTCGCTCCCTGCAGCGCGCGAACAGACGCGCAACGTCTGTAATCTTGAAGACCGTGTATATACGGTCAGCAGCACGCAGTAGCTAGATAGCCTACATACTTGCAATGAGGCTATCTCTATCTCGCGCACGTGCACGATGCCTGACTACTTGATCCAACTGCATAGAAAACAAACAAGCTCAACCCATATCCCGCCCGATTACTGCTATGTCCGCCTATATGTAATAAGCTGATTAGTTTCGGGGCCGAGCGCGTAGAGCGCGCGGGCTGGGCGGCGTGCATGGCGCGCGATGCAGTTCGTTGGCTGGCAGTGCTCGAAAGCGAGCGAGCGAACCTACCTAACTGATGAGAGAACTACACATATCATTTTTTGATTATACAATATATATATATATATGAAAACGCCCTATCTGTGTGTGTGTGTGTGTGTGTGTGAATCGTTACACATCTGCCGGGCCGACACTGGCCGGGGGCGCTAACCCGCCCCATACGGGAGACCGCCGAAGCACTTTCCCCCGGATACGGGGGAAAGGGGCGTAAGGGGCCTCTGTCCCCTCGCTCTCAACCTAGGGCGCGTGCCCGATCCCCGGGATCGGTGACCGCTGTGCCCCCTCAAGGGAGTGGGCGAAGGCCCATCCCGGGCGGTCTGCGCCTCGCAGTCCGCTGTTCAACCTCCTCAAGTCCTTGCAGCACCCAGGGCGCGTTTCGGAGGCGCGCCCCTGCTTGGTGCGGTAAAACTAGCCTGGTCCCGCGTCCCAACCTAATCGTACTAGCTAGGGTTGCACCCTCCGGCAGGCCTGCCTGCCCAGCTGAGCCAGAGCGAGGCGGCTCGCACGCGTCAGGCCTTGCTGGGTCCGGGTATGCAGTCGGGTGCTCCATGATGGGGCTATGGTTTGCACAAGGCAGCACATCACCACGCAAGCTTCCCTGTCGTACACCCCTTCCCGTCGCAAGCGGCCCTCGCCTACACGTCCCGCTCGCTGCCAACTCCCACTGGTCTGGCCCGACCCTCCTCGGGCACCCACGGATCCCCATCGTGCCCGGAAGTGGGCTTCCCTAGTCCCAATCCCTACCCCCTAGCGTCTCGCGCTGCTATCTATCCATCACGAGTCTACGTCTACTGGCTGCACGCAGCGGATCCGGCCGTCCACCACCGATAGGATTGGGTGGTCTGGTCCCACCCCCTCCCATCCCCGTCGCGGTCGGCCCAGTTCTGCGAAACTGGCCACCCGCTGCCAGAACTCCATGACTGCGCGCGCCTTAGCTACATCAACCGGCGACGGGGCAGCCGGCGCCCCCGGCACGGGCTGTGCGCCGCCGTGGAGGGTCGCTGCACGTAACCCCACCCTCGCCCGCTCCATGGCCGTCAGCGCCGCCAGGGCAACGATGTCCCAAACCCCTTGCTGTACCCCCTGTGGCGGCTCAGCCAGGTGTGTATAATGAAATGTAACCGTTACAAGGTCGACCCGAGTCCCGACCGCGTGTTCTGACGGGCCCAGATAGTTTGTAGGAACCTCATCTCATCAGCCCCTACCAAGGACTGCGTAACCATCCTCCATCACCCGCGGGGGCTCATGCAGCCATACCGGCCAACACACAAGGTTAGTTCGTTACCAGCAGCGCGCCAGGATTGCCTCTCCTGAAAACCGCGCCAGACCCGCCGAATCACACATATATATAGGGTTTAGGGTTACATGGGTTTAGGGTTATATGTATATACTAGGGTAAACCCTAAACCCTATATATATATGTAAACATATATATATATATAACCCTATATATAACCCTATATATATAACCCTATATATATGGTGTGTGCATGATTAAGGTTGGGACTAATAAGCGCCTGTCGTCGGATAGATCGCCATGGCCCCATATTCTTGTTACTGTACATGCGCCTGATCACCTCGCAAGGCAAAAAAAGGTTTTTTATTTTTTCATTTCGACTTCTTGAGGTATTTCTCAGTTCTCGCTCCTCAGATTGTAGATAGGAAACCGTATTTATTTAAATATTGCGCAGTGCGAAGTTAATAAGCTGCTGCGTACATACTGCGTTAGCGGCACAAGCGCGCGCTGCCCAAAATGCACCCCTGGGCATAACGAGAGCTTTCACTGATATACCCCATCTCATATCACTCCTTGCCCTATTTAAATGCACCAGGGTAGGGCTTTGCGCTTTGGGGCGCGGGAGGCAAGGCAGGGTCGGTAGCTAGGGTAGCCGTGGTCTATCTATTTGCAGTTTTAGCAGTTTCGCGCACATCTATAGCTAGCTGTTGGCGTATTGCTTTTTACGTTAGCGGAGGCCGGCTGGGAAATTATTTATTTGCGCGAAACTAATGGCATTAACGTTGATATCAACTGGGTACGGTAATCGACATCTGGAAGGCCCCTCCAGCGCCTCCGCCCCGCCCGCTGGCCATTCCGTTCATTTGTTCTACTCGTTCCCTACTATCCCCACACACGCACCTAGAGGTGGCGGCGGCGAAGGAGACCTCACAGGCGCTGGTGGAAAGGTATATCCTGCATGAACATGCACATACATGGGTACGTACGGCGGTGGTGAGCACCGGACGCGCATATGCAGACAGAATGACTTGAGCCATCGGTGGCGGCATAAGCAATAAAGACGCAGAACTCAGCGTTTTTAGGTTAGTATTTTATTATATATTTATCCAGTAAAGGTAAACATATAATATATTATTGTAGTTCTTAAAAACATACTTACTTACACGTATTTGTTTTCGTAATCCAGCAAATATATTACATATAATATCTGTACAAATTCTTAGTTGTGTAGATTAATAATTCAGGACGGCCTTAAGATATACCTCAAATACAGATGAAGCACTGTCCCAGCATCTCGAGAAGCCCTTGGCATGCCCGCTCTCACTTATTACATACAGCCCCGGCCCCGTAACACACGCCGCGGTTTCGAACCTAGGCGCATCATAATTATTATATTAATATTAATTATTTTATCCATCATTATTATTATATTTATTTTATGTTATAATATTTTTACGTTTATTTTAAACCCATCCTTATTGTCTAAAATTATGTTCATTGTTAACAATGAACAGATACGCGTGAGTTCGACCGTACAGCGCACCTTGAATTTTAATCCAATAGCAGCAATCACGGCACGGGGTCAGGTCCTTGAAGGTTGCCGTCCTTGTCCAGCCATCATCGCCGAACGATGTGCAATCCGGACGGGCAGCGCACACAGCCGCGGCGTTGCTAGGCGTCACTGCATACTCCAGGTCGAAATCAAAGCTCTCGACTGACACGTTGAAGTATGAAATGTACCCGGCGTACGTTGGGCAACCTGCGCGCAGCATTATTTGAGCGCGTGCGTGAATGGCTTCGGTCGGTGCATACAGGCGATGCAGGCCAGGTCGGTGCCATGCACGAAAACCTTAATTATTGAGGACGAACATGCAAGTCAGCACGCGCGCCGACGTAGGTGCACTCCTGCGTTAGTTCACGGTCAAAAATGTATCTGGATGCCTTTAGACATACATACAGCCACGTAGAGCATCACAAATGCGCTGCAGATGTACGGATGCACTGATGCGGCCTGGCAGATGGGGTAGATGGGGCGATGCAGGCAACATGCATACATTTATCCCTGCCGACATGCGACTGACGGTCGGTGCAGTCCGCGAAGTCCTCGCTTGCGAGCGGATGGTACGCAAGGATGGCCATACATATGGGGAGCGAGCGAAAGTGCGTTAGGGAGAAGGCCCCCAAAGTCCCGGGGTCAAAACCCCGAGCTACTCGAGCTAGCGCACGGCCATCATGGCTGGGTGTATGAAATTGATGCATGTCGACCTCACCCCATTCTGACGTGGCTATAACTCTCATCCTTGGGCACCCCACGCACGCAGCGCAACCGACATGGGCGCGCGGTTCACGGTTCTTTATTTGCCGTTATAAAATGCATCACAAGGCGCATGCTTGACATCTAAGGATGGAGCACATGTATGTGTACGCATGTAGCTAGCTAAGAAGGAAGCAGGGCTTCCACGCATCAACTGCTTATTTGGTTCACCTTCCTACATCCCAAGCACGAGGACGGAACAGTGGCACGCACGTACGCGCGCGTCCGGTTGCCAGCAGCTTGAGTCTTACAGACTCGAAAGACATCATCAATAACTACCGTAATCCGTTCACACCGTCAATTCAGCACACGATAACATCCGAATGCTCAAAAAGCTGGTGGTGCTGTGTGGGCTCGCTCCATCGAACGACTCATGAAACGCATCCGCCTGCTCGCAGGCAAGAGAATGCACGCACCTGCCGATCTTGATATCGTCACCCCAAAAGCGAAGATGCAAACTGTAATCAGTGTTAGGGATCGACAATGTGGGTCCATTCCTAACAACAGCCGCGCACAATATCACGGCTCAGAATTGCAAAGACATCATGGAATATCAATACAGATAACACAAACCTTCTTCCAAGAGATTTCTTCTCGGCTTTTGTGTGATCCGTGAGCACGACAGCAGCTCCAGGAGGGCGCAATCCAGTACTGTGGGCACAGGCACAGAGTTGCCATAGTAGATCAGTGTTCATTATAACACTATTTAAAGTTAGAAATTCATTGTCAAAGAACTATTCAGGAGTTTCCGAAATCGAGGAAACTACATAGGTTACATGTGCTTTTTCTAAAAATATAGCCTTTATCTCGGCTGTCTCAAAGCGGCTCGAGGTGGCATAGCTGGCTCTGGAAAGGGGACGGTGGCGATTGGGATCGGGCCGTACACTGCAGCTACTAGACGGAAGGAACAGCTTGTCTGGAAATCGTCCGTACATGTGACCGACAACGCACGCGTTGCGAACCTTTCACAATATTGAAGGAAGTAAGTTTGTATTCATATGGTAAAGGAGAGTGGTCGCTATATTTGTAACTCTGCTTTGAACGACGGTAACGACGGCGCACACCGATTGGGCACACCATGCAGCAGTACCAGAAGTGATTAAGACGCACAAAGAAATAGATAAGACGTCGTCCAATTTGTTGCATAAGCGCGGTAGGTGCACTTGTCGTAATCGCCGAGCGCGTGCGGAGGCAGGCATCCAGCTTCGATATATCTGTCGTAATCCGCGTATGTGGGGTAGGAAAATCCGGCAAGTTACACCTACTTCACCTTAAAGCTTATTTATGTCCAAATTGATGTCAATCTTGTCGACATCTTACGGTCTCAATGCTCGGCCTACATGCGAGCCTACCCCCCCCCCTTACGAGATGTGCGCGTACTTGAATATATTTCCTAGCGATAGCTATCAACCGACTGGGACACATCCGCGCAATCATCCGTCCTTACCGTAACACAACAAACCTTTGCGATGGTTTATCTTTGGTGCTGTGCGTGGCTCGCCCCCACGTACCTGCTGCCCAATATTATATTTCTTCCGTCACGCATTGCGTTATATACGTAGACGGAGCCGCCGGATGTAGCATCCGTGAGCGACACTTGACCCTCCATGTGTGTGCGCGCATGTGTGGACAGACCGGATGGCTGGATGGAGTTGCTTGTGCGCCGGACGGAGTTTGGCGTTGCCAGTGCAAAAGGCGAAAATCGTTCTACTATTTGTACGGCGCATCGCGGCAGTCCGTCGAACAGGCAACGAATGAACAAATGAACCAACGCAATATCCTATGTAATACAGATGCCGTTTCCAGTGCGGTCGGTGTAGTCCGTGAGCTAGCTGGAGTCCGTGAGCTGGTTGCGCCGTTCCATGAAAAAAGAGGTGTACATACACAAAATGGTGTGCACATACTTACAATAAACGGCATAATCATGTCGTTTGAGGGCGTTCGCGCGCGCATATATAATATATATAATAGCGAAATTCGGTGTGTGGGTGACACAACGATCCAGAGATTAGTAGAGGGCTGGACTCACCACTTGTCACCGGCATGCCGACACACGCGGAGTAGGTCAAACCCATGACATGCGAACGTGCCACCCGGCGGTGCTCTTATCTTCCGCCCTATGGCAGCCCGACCCCCTGTTAACGGGGTCCAGACCCGGTAACTCGCTGGTTACTGGGGCAGGTTACTCGGCAGGTCGCTAGTTACCCGGGAGGTAAACAAGCTACTTCAAGAGTGGCAGTTTTTCTTGCGTTTTGTGGTGCATCTACATGGGAAAAAGCAAGTATGGCATTGGAATCTCTTCCCACGGGTAGTGACGGGTCTGGATTGCATCAGAACGGGGACCCTGCTGATTTCACTCCAAAACACACACGCGTCATGCCCTGCTGGTCGTCGGCCGATTGATGAGCTACGTATGCCGGTGACTGCCCCGCTATCATTGTACTACCTATTTACCCTTGTTAGTTGCTTCTTGATGGGTACGTACCATCCTTCGATTCCATGCGATCCATGCAAGCCTTGGCAGGGCCGCAGGCAGATACGCATATAGTCCGTTCGTGAAGGCCGTTACTATTACAGCCCGGTGCCCGAACTCGCTGCCTTGATGCTATGATGCCGTTCGGTCACTCTGCTGTACATACATACGTACACTACCGGCGGCGGCATTTCTCGCTCTTGCGGAGCAGGTCGCGCGGAGCAGGTCGCGCCGGTCGGTGTGGAAGTAGTCCCTTCAGAATGCCTGCCTGGATGGGCCCGTGGGACATACAGCAGGCCACGCAGCGATCAAGATGGTGAAGTTGTAGGGAGATACGGGGCCTAATAATGCGGCCAATCGTTGGCCAACCCGCGCGCCGCCGTGGTGAGGAAAAGGTCCCCGCGGACGCCATCCAAGACGCGGCCACCCGGGCGGCGATCGATCGATCGATCGAGAGGGGCCATCCAGCGAGAATATGTGTTATACACGGCCCGCCCCGCCGCCGTCCAAGCAAGTCTGAGGTCTCGGCCACGCGTGAGGTCGGGCGCCACGTACGTATTTTCGTGAATGGTTGACGCACGGCTTGTCTGTTCATGTATGTATAACCTCGATAGCCTTGCTCACTTTGATGGGCCAAATGTAATTACATTCACGCAGGCCAGGGTAGGTCGCGCTTGCTTGGGCTGGGCACAGCTTTGGTCATGCATCAGCGCCAACAGACGACACCAGCCCTGCCTGTTGGATGTACGTGCGTGACATGATGGCAATGCTCACTGCTTACTTGCGATACACAGAGCAGATCAGCATTAGTTCAAGGCGGGAGCCGCCACGAACTGCGCATTGTCGCCGCGGAGTTTCGTCCGGGATACGGACTGGCCATTTGATGACCACGCAGACGGCGCGGATGGGCATCGGTGGGCTACCGCCGTCATCAATCCTGTCCGGAGAACACAGTCCTATGTACAATGTGTGGGCGGGGGCAGTCGGTTGTGTGCGTGTGAAGGTCTCAGGTACATGCGTTGATAAGCGTTACCAAGCAACTGCACAGCGTCGATCGCTCTGTTTCCCCGGACCGTACGTCTGCTGGAGAATTAGCTTGCTTGTGCGGTGTTAGGTAACCGTATGTATCTGCCGCAACGCATCACGTTTCGCTAGGTCTCCATTGATGGTGACGAGGCTCGGTTTCCGTCGATGTATTACGGCAGCCTGTAGAGGCCTGTACAGGCCTAGTAAACGCGGTGCGCGCAGCAATATCTTACGCCCATGAGGCAACGGTATGTAAATGTCTTTTCTATGGACATCTGTTGTTAGTTGCCGTGACTGTGGTGAACTGGTGATGAAAAAATGATACGACGCTGAGGTCGTTGTAAGTTGGAGCAGAGTCGTTAATCAAAGCGCTCTCAATTGATCTATGTTGGTATTGTGATATTCTACTCTGCAGATTACTGAATGACGATTACTGATATCACCCAGTAGCACAGGTCGCGACGGAGTATGCTGCGACTACTGAGCATTTTGGTTTGGCTTTGTGTTTGGACCTCACGTTCTAGGGCTGTGAACTATGTATTCGATGAATTTCTATTCAGTAAAGACACGTGGGACTCATGGAAGCTTGACGATCCATTGGAAGACTTGAACCCCTCTGACTTGATTCCCAAGGTGAAGGAATTATACCGCGGTTATGAGCTAGCAGAATATAACAGCATAGATGGACCCAAGGCGCGCTTGCCTCCTTCTCAAAAGGCGTCACCGTAAGCATGCACCAGTCCAAGTGTTACGTTCCAGGGCGTTGTACAAAGACCTCACTGATCTTCAATCACGCCTGGCAGATCTTCCGGAGGGGGCCCGGACGTGGATGCCCTGGACGACGAGAGTATGGTCGAACCTGCAGCAAAAGCGGCCCAGTGCACAATGTGCCATGGTGCGTCATTTCGGCAGCAAGTCTTGCGGCTCGGGTTATTCGAAGTATCGAGCTTCTGAAGCCTGCTCCGCGGAGGTCCGGTGGGCACGTCCCGGACACCGAGGGCCTTTCGCCTTGGCAGTGAGCGCCACTTCCCTGGGGGTGTCGGTGCCTTTCCGGGCGTCATGCCCCTATAACTCAACGCCCCCATGCCGTCAAACCTTATATAGAACGCACAAACCAGATGACCCCATCTGGGCCCGTCCGTTCCGTGCCCCTTCGCGAGGTGGACATACTTCGCACGCTGGGCTGG
This sequence comes from Eudorina sp. 2006-703-Eu-15, assembly GCA_003117195.1. Taxonomy (NCBI): domain Eukaryota; kingdom Viridiplantae; phylum Chlorophyta; class Chlorophyceae; order Chlamydomonadales; family Volvocaceae; genus Eudorina; species Eudorina sp. 2006-703-Eu-15. The sequence goes on from BDSI01000015.1 coordinate 370,186, forward strand.
AATAGGTCGCGGTTCCGCCGGCATTCACCCTTCATCTGATGCCCCACCCGCGGCCCCGCAGTGCTGGTGTCTGTTGTCTGGTCTCGCCTGACCAACCGCGTCATCAGTGGCGACAGCGTGACGGTGCCGTACATCAAGGAGCAACTGAGGGACGCATGCGAAAAGGATGTGAGTGTCGCAGCAGCGCTGATATTTGAGGCGGCGGGGCATGTCCTCTTTTTCCTCTGCCCCTCCCGGGTTTCTTCCAGCTCTGCACAACACACACGCCTCCTTCAAGACATCTAGACATCCCATTCCTGATCTCGGAGGCCGGCCCCGCTTCCCGCCTGTCGCTCGGGCGCCTCGACTCCGAACGTCGCACTTGTTTGCTGGCCCTGGTCGCCCAGTAGTGCATCCCGCGTTTGCGCCCTGTCCCGCCACGACCTTGCGTCACACGCGTCTTCACGAACGACCCCGCGCCGCACCGCCCCCTGCCAGGCGCTGGACGCCATGCTCCGGAAAAACACCATTCTGCGCATGGAGAGGAGCGGCGGCGGCGCGACCTCATTGCTCCTGTTCGTGGTGCGGGAGCGCCGGGACGGCAGCCGGGGCGCCAGCGCCACGGAGGCGGAGGAGGAGGCGGTGGCGCTGTCCTGCAAGGTGGGACAAGGGATAGGGCCGCACCTGACCGAGCTAGGGGGCTCACCTGGATTGCGGCGCCGGCATTCTGCGGGCGGGATGTCCCGTCGGGTGGTGCGAGGCGCCGCCGCCGGGCCTAAGGACAGGGCCATGGGGCCCAGACGGCTGTTCGCGCAGGCCTGGGACGGTGGGCCTTTGGGGGGAAGGGCGGGTGGTGCGCGAGGTGGTGGAGCGTCACGGAGGAAAGGGTTGGCCCACAGACATTCCGCCAGAGCGCTGGCCAATCACGTGCCGTAAGCCTGGGCTCAGACCGGACCCAGATGGGTCCATTGCTGCCTGCGGCGCTGGTGCAGGTATGGGGGTGCAGGTGGGGACGACACACGGTAAGTGCCTGCAGGGTCGGATCCGGGTGAGCTCAAAAGATTATCCCTGGGATCACCTCGCTTCGGGGTTATCATCCTTCGGATGAGCACGAAGGCAGGGCGTGTGCATAGGCGCCTGTAATGATCCGGCGGGTTCTGCAAGACGGTACTCCGACAGCAGGCGGCAAAGGCTGAAGAGCCGCGAAAGGCGCCGGAGCCAGCCCCGTTCCCGGAGGGCCCGCAGACGAGATAGGGGCGGAGAAAAGCCACTCCAGGGAACAGGAAACCCTGCGGGATCGCGTCCGCGGACACGGAGAGCGACACAGGGGTGACACCCCACCGAAGGACGCGGGACCCACCGAGCGTTATTCCCCTCGTCACATCCCAGCGCAACTGCGCCGCAGACCCCCAAAAAATTTACACTGGCGTCATAGACGAAGTCGAGCACAGACAGGCAGCGAACACCACGCGAATGCAAGCATCGCGAAACCGCGTGAGGAATATGGTAACGCCTATCATGGGATAAATCCCTAATTCGCACGGAGCGCAGCGATCGTGATCCACGCGCAGTTCTTACCGTTGCTCCGAACCCAAGGCTCAAAGCTTGCGGACCAGCAGTGACGGTACTCTCGCGTCTGTGCACGGATTGTACTTGGCAGATCGCGGCTGCCACAGCGGCATTAAGGACCGAGGACCCGCAGGTGCTCTGCAGCGCCGAGGTCATGTCAGCTACCTTGTGTTGCTCCCCCTTCCTCCCAATTTCCTAGACGCCTGCGTCCCTCCCCACCTCCCGTGGGAGCAAGGATGTCCACAACTCGCTGGCCCCCTCTCCCTGTTGCCCGCCGAAGGGCCTGGTCAGCGAGCACGGTGACGACCTGGCGGACGTGCTGGTAACCCAGCTTGCCAACTACCGGCGTGAGGTGCGGAGGGCGGAGGGGAGGGCGGCCCGGAGGGCGGAGAGGAGGGCGGCCCGAAGGGCGGAGAGCGGAGACGAGGCGACTGGCGTAGGAACATGCCGCATGCCATGGATATGATAAGGTGCTTGACAGTTACTTGACATTGCTGCTGGCCGGGGCTCCGGGTGGAGCGCCGGGATTGGGGTCAAGGCCGCGTCAGGGGCGGGGCGGGGCCATCATGGGGCCAGGGGACGGCTTCGGCGCCCTCGTGGGCTCCCGGTGGGTGATGGTACTGTAACGTATTTCAATCGGACCGTTTCAATGGCAGCAGTGCAGCTTCAAAATGCCTACCAATTTCCTATACCCCCATCCCCGACCCTACCTTCCCTGGTTCGTGTGTCGGGGTTTGTTATCGATCCCCCATCCCCGACCCTGCTCGCCAGGCTCTGCGGCTGCTGGTGAAGCATGGCCGGGGCGGCGGCAACACGCCGGACGCGCAGGCGTCGGCGGAGCCGGAGCCGGCTGATGCGGGGTCCTCGGAGTCCAAGAGCGGCAGTGGCAGCCGGGGCCACCTGCCCCGGCTTGACAACATCGACGGCGCCACGCGGGATGAGGATGACGATTACGTGGACCCGGATGACCTGGACGACGCGGGAGACGTTAAGAAGGCGGCGGGCGGGCGGGTGGCGGGCGGGCTGAGCAGGGCGGCGGCGATTGGGGCGCGACGCACGGTGCGCGGCCTGTCGATCCAAGGTGCGGCGGCGGCGGTTTGTGCGAGCTGTTGCAAAAGGGGCCGGAGGGCGGCGTGTTGGGTGAAATGGAAGATGGCATGGGATGCCCGATGCTGGGTGCAACGGACCGCGAGGGTCCTGATAGGGAGGGGATGCAAATCACAGGATTTCAGATGACTCGTGTTCTGCGACGTCGGGGTGGGGTAAAGGCGTGCATGACAGACGCGACGGACTGCGAGGCGTTTGCGCCGCCGGATTTAAACCTCACATTTGTTGCCTGGGAAAGACATTGGAGCGCGCCTCCGCGCCGAACGTATTCAGGTAACCGTCACAGGCAGTCGAGCGTGAACTGAGTCGATCCGCGCAGGGCGCTAAGGTAAAAGTTGGTATCTGTACCCGCGCTTGTCCCTTGGCCCGGGCCAGCCACCTTTGGCCCGGGCTGGACGTCCTCCCAACGCCGCCGCTCTCGACGCCGCTGCCTCTTGTTGCCTGTTCGCAGTGAAGCCCGGCGAGGCCGAGTGCGAGGACCTGAACCACATGTGCGCCAGCTGGGCAGCGTCCGGGGAGTGCCGCAGCAACCCCAACTACATGATCGGCACGGACAGGCACAAGGGGCAGTGCAGGAAGGTACGATACGGCAGGGAGTGGAGGCAGGGGGGACCCGCCTCGTTACACCTCACCCCCTCCACCCCCCATCTTTGGGTCCGTGTTTTTCTCTGGGCTGGTTGTTCCTAGTGCTTGTTATCTCTGTAACTTCGCCACGCCTGTCCCCGTCACCGTTCTTGTTCATGATTTGCTGTCAATGCTCTATTGTATCCCCGATGTGCCCGGGTTCGATTCTGGGTTTTACTTCTGTGTTGTTGTAAAACAACACAGGCCTGCGGGGTGTGCCAGCCGGACGACGTGCTGGCTGGCTCCCCCGAGCTGGCGTCTGAGCTGGACTCGGTGTCGGCGGCGCTGCTGCTGGCGGTCAAGAACCTGGGCTGCGGCGCGGGGGGCCCTTGCCTCAGCGGCGTCAGCGGTATGGCGGTGGGCTCGGGGCTGCTGAAGCAGCAGCTGGGCGACCCGCAGGAGCCGAAGGAGCTGCCGCCGGGCATGAAGCAGCTGCCGGGTGAGAGAGGGGGGTTGGGGTGGCTGCTGGGGGACAGGGGACCGGGGCAGTGGGAATCTGGGGGAGGGGGTTGAATGTGCGAGGGGTATGGGTAATGAGAGGGATTGCAAGGGATGGCCGCATGGAACGAATTCGCCTTGTGCATTCGAAGGCGTGTGTTTTAGGTGTGCCGACGCGGAGGACCAGCGACTGCCTCTCTGCCAGCTGGATCGCGGATTGATTTGCGAAGTACTTGGGTCCTGGGCCGGCAGAGGCCTGGTTACGCTGGAAACCCAACCCCTGGTGATTTTGGGACCCTGACCGTCTCCCTCCCCACCCCCAACGACGCCCCCAACGACGCTTCTCCGGTCCCGTCCGTGCAGGCGGCTTTATCCTGGGCAAGCCTTGGTGGGCCCAACCGGAAGTCCGCATTGTGCCGGCGGCCCAGAGGAAGCCCCTTCCCGCGACGGAAGGCGCCGCGGCCGCGTCCAGCGGCGCGGCCGACGGAGTTGGAGCGGGGGGCCCCGGGGCCGAGTCGGGCAGCAGCGCCAGCGCCAGCACCGCTGCCGCGGCGGGCCCTCCTCCAACCCCCGCGGACGTGGACCGTGTGCTGGCCCCCGCGCTGGCGCACAAGCTGTTGTCCATCCCGTCAGACTTCTTCATCTACGAATACCTCTACAAGAACCACACCAGGCACTTCCATGCGGATCGCAACGGCGACATCACGGGTAGGGCAGGGCGGGGCGTCGAAGGCTTGAAGACAAAGGTGAAAACTTCCCCAGCACACACACAGCCCGGTGACAAATACCAACGATCATTACCTGGTGCCTGAAAGGCAAAGAGTCTGGGGGAGCGAGGGTGTTTGCGTTTGCGTGCATGCCAGCTGGCGCGCGTGTGTTTAGAAACGAAACCCAACCGACCCAAACAGTTCACGCATTCGCTGCTGTGCCCCGCCTGCCGTCATCTGTCCCCGCAGAGGACTGGCTGCTGGGTCGCTTCACGCGCGAGACCGTGTCACTGATGAGCAGCGCCACAGAGGAGGTCGCGGGGCTGGAGGTGGGTTCAGGGTGCGCCTGGGCAGGGGCTGGAGGTGGGTGGGGTCAGGGGGTGCAGGAATCGCAGTGGTGCCGGGGCCGTTCCGGACTCGGCTGAGGACCGCCGACCTTGTGGCTTTTGCGCTGTTTGCCAAGCAGTAGTTATTGGGGGAGGACCGTCGAGCAGGTCCTCGGCGACAGCCGCGGAACCCTCCCCGCACACGGTGGTGGATCGGACTGCTCCCCGGTACCCGCGCACGGCGATGCAAAGGAGGGTTGCGGGCACAAAGTGGTGGTAGGGTCACATCGGACGGAGCTGGCCACTGCCGAGTACGTGCTTCTGCGGACTGCCTGGCGAGCTGCCCTGAGTGTGAGCTCGTGCCTCAGAATATACCGGTACATCTGTATCAAAATGAATTGGTAAACTAGGCCTACAGCACTTGTATACGATTATCATTCCGTTCGTTGTTTCTAAAATTTGCGGTCCCCGTGGACAGGGTCGGGCAATGGAGGTTGCGTGCGTGTGCCCGGCCTCGTGAGCTGGTTTGGGGGGTGTGAGAATACGCCTGTTCATTCGTGCGGTCCCTGCCCAGGAGCTGGACCTGCTGCCCGGCAGCCCGGCAGCGGCCGACCTCAAGGCGCACACCTGGCCCTACGTCAGGCAGGTGTACGCGGGAGGTACGTGCGGGAGAGGGCGGGCTGGAGACGTGTCACGTGTGGGTTGTGGGTGTGCTGTCTGCTGTTGTTCCTTCCGAGGGTAGTAGGGGCTGTAGGGGTTTCGGAGCACTGCGTGGCGCACTCAGGGGTTACAGCGATGAGCAGCACGCGCCAACACGGCAAACAGCGTTGATAAGAGTGGCAAACATTCGGCCCCGGACTGTGGCTATGGCACCCGCTTGACACAGACAGAGAGAGGTGTTCGCGAGTCGCTCGGGCACTTCTTAACGTTGATGTGTGCACAGGACTCGTCCGCACGTGGTCTCCGCCTGTCACCGCTAGCGGCCTCCCCAGGTCCCCTCCCCGCAGATGAGCCACTCAGATAGGCCACGCGGATGGGCCACGCATTGGTCCTCCCCGGCGCCCATGTCTTTCCTGTACCGCCCTGTCTGTGTGCCGACCAATCCTCCTTGACCTCCTGGACCTCATTAACTCCTACTCGCCCATCCGGTGTGCTGGCCACCAATAGTCTGCACACCTCCCCCATCCAACCCCCGCAGGTGACGAGTGTGTGCTGGGCGGTGGGCGGCGCGTGGTGCGGCGTGTGGAGGCGCGCATCGCCTGCTCCCCGGACGACCACACCTACATGCTCATCCGGGAGCCCGACTTCTGCACCTACATCTTCGTGATCTACGTACCGGAGCTGTGCGCCCTGGACTACTACAAGCCGAGGCCCAAGGGCGGGGCGGCCGCCGGCGCCGGGGGAAAGGCGGCGGGGGCGGGCGGCGGTGGTTCCGCGGACAGCAAGAAGCGGCGGCGGACGTCGGGACGGGGGACGTAGCGAGGCAGCGGCAGGGAGGGAGGGAACGGCGGCGAGGGAGCGGCAGGGAGGGCCTGCGACTGCGCCCTGCCAGGAAGCCTTGAAGGGAGCCTGCCTTTCCTCGCCGACGGGGTGTGGTGTGTCATTATTGTGGTGTGAGGCGAGAATGGGAGCATGCAGCATTGGGCGCGTGGATGCGGGTGGGCAGGGTGTGGTGAGTTGTTGGGAGAGGGCTGGGCGGTGGGAGTGTGTTGTCCGTGGCGATGTGGGTGGGTGAATGGGGCTGGGATGTCGCGGCGGTACTTGGGGCTCTGCCGACTGCTGGGTGCACGCTTGTGTCGCCATTGCGGGGGTCATAGCTGGGGCCTGATCCAAGGGCCGCGCAACTGCTTGTCATGGGGCCTTGTGTGCTAGCCTTGGGAGCCTACTGTCAAAGACGAATGAGGTACGGGTCTGCTCTTGAGCGGTGCTGAACGTGACGATGATGTTGTCGGCGTTGGTCCGTAATGATGTGGGAGGTTGCAAGGTAGTGTGGAGAGAACGAGGCATCAATGGTTACTGGCGGCTTGCCTGGCGGTCCTTTGCGCAAACAGTGCTGATGCTAATTTGCGACGCTAATTTGCGACGCTAATTTTTGCGAGGCCCTTAATAATTAGTTTTTTCATGTTTGCGACGCTAATTATTTGCGAGGCATCAGTCGGAGGTTTTTAGAAACGTGGAGAGTCTGCGTCCTCGAGCGCCTTCAACAAACAATTGCGAACTCACATCGTTCAGCCCAGCGTCAGCGTCAATGAAGCGCGCAGCAGCATTCCTCGCCCCGTGCAGTGCCCGGCCCTCCCACGCTGTTCCTGTGCCGCCCTTCCTGCCCGCCTGCCGTGGCCCCGTGCCGGCTGAGACGGGCCGTCCCCCATCAGCGCACCGGCCGTCGCCGCCTCTCCTCGCTGACGACCTCTACAGTCACAACCTTTACAGCCCCGCCGGTCCCCATTCTGCGGCCACCATGCAACGGCTGATACAATTAATAAAGTTTTGCAAGTTTGCGAGGTCCCCATTAATTAATTAATTATTCCCAACATGATGTTTTGATTAGACTGTCCTGTGTACGACACACCCGCTGTTTCCTATCTAGAGACACGGTGTCTGCCCCTATATACACCCTGTGTTGGCCTCCAGCGCCCAGCAAGACAACCGGAACTGCACTAGTTTGCGATGCACGCTGCAGGGAATGATGAATACCGTACATACATGTGGCGGCCACATCACAGCTGCCGCGCCTGCAAACGACACACGCACCCATCCAATTCTTGTACTATGGTGGGCTGGTTATTACCATCCGAAAGAAATCGGCACAGCATGCATGCATGCCCGTCGATTGAAGGGTGGCGTGCCCCCGGAACCCGCCATTGTCTCAACCCTGTACCACATCCTGCACAGCACCCAGCAGGTCCTCTGCGCCAATGTCACCCATCGATCTATCTCCATGCATGGCCATATCGGGGTTTCCACATGCTTGAGGTCGTCGATCAGGCCACGCACACGACAACGTGCTCAACGTGTCGATTACTCCTTCCTAGGCATGTGCTGAATCTGTAAAACAAAATGGGCCAAGCATCGGAGCAAGGATGAACACCTTCATTAATAAGCAAGCCACGTACGATGCACGCAGCTCCGTCCTCTTGCTGTGTGAGCGCGTGGTTGGTGTTGCGAGATGAGCACATCGGGTAGGTTCGTGTGCGGGATAAGAGTCTTTAGGTTACTGGGTGATGTGACGCTGCATGATTTGGGTTAGCTTCTGAGGGGCGCATGCCACCCCAAGTTGTGGGTGTTTGGCATTCGTGGTTCATACAAATGCATTGCCTCATCTCATCAACCCCTACCAAAGACTGCGCACCCATCCTCCATCACCCGCGGGGGATCATGCAGCCATACCGGCCAACACAGCAGGTTACCAGCTTGCCAGGATTCCCCCTGCTCTCTGGAAGCCGTGCGTGCCAGACCCGTCGAACCCGCCTTCATGTCCCCCCCATGGCCTTCTTCCTGGTGACAGCAGTGTGCTCTAGGTCCTTCTGTACAAGTGTCGGCACAGAAGACATTCATTCAAAATGGATGAATGAATGAACGTTACAGCGGACCCCAAAGGGATCACCGGTGTATATCAGGGTAAGCCCCAGCAGGCCCCACCGCCAAGGCGGCAGGACACCGCACCTCAACGCCGCACCCAAAAACACAACGGGCCATGACCCCACCCAGCCAGACACCGAAGCAAGCAGAGGCGCGCAGCGGGGCAACACTACCAAAGGTATAGGCACAGCAGAGGGCAGAATCCCCAGAAGTGGATAAAGCCAAGCACAGGGGAGGTCGCCTACACAGGCACCCCATCACCCAGCTACCACCACCCCGGAGGCACCCAACGCTGCACCCTCTCGAGGTCTTGGAAGACCCACGCCTGGCTCGTGACACTGCCCAGCGACCGCTAGTGTAGCAGCCCGTATCAGAACTCGTGGCCCCCCGCCCGACCCCAACCAGAACCCACGCCCCTCCACTCCGCTCCACCCCCACACGCAGCCGCCGCTCAAGGAGCTCTTTACGGCGTTTCTTTCCCCAGCGGTATTGCAGGTACGGCAGGGACTGAAGTACGGTAACTGAGTCATGGAGCGGAGAGTTTACCAATGCTTGTTTGCGCGTTACGGGACAGGCCGCTCCTGTGGTGGTGGTATGGTTGGTGTGGGTGGGTGGTGTGGGTGGGTGGTGTGGTTGGTGTGGGTGGATGGTGTGGTTGGTGTGGGTGGGTGGATGGGTGGAGGCACGGTGGTGAAGGCACGGTAGAGTTAGGCAGCCACAGCGGCGCGGGGATCAAGGGCCAGTGTTCGTTGAGGTTTGGGTCGGAAGGTCTATGAGCGCAGCGGTACGGTGTGTATTGTACGGCATTATAGTAGTTACAGTTACAAGGTGAACCCAAGTCCCGACCGGGTGTTCCAACGGGCCCAGCAGTCGTCGCGGCTCTGCTGACGGGTCGCCACACCCTGGTCAAGGTGGTGGCGGGGCTTGTCGAGTTCTCCTGGACCGAGGGCCGGGAGGGACAGCCGCCTCCTCCTCCTCCGCTGCCGCCGCCGGGAGTCTTCGTCCCCATTCAGCGACTTGGCGGCGGTGGCGGTGGCGGGACCCAGCAGCCCCCGGCCCAAGCGAACACCCGCCGTCAGCAGCGTCAGTGCAGGGGGCGGCGGTGGCGGTGGTGGTGGCGGCGGCGGGTTCAGTATGGCGATGACGCCCAGATCGCCTCCCTTGAGTGGCCGCAAGCAAGATGCGTGGCAGTAGCAGTAGAAGTAGTAGAACTAGCTGTAGCAATAGCTGTAGAACTAGCTGTAGAACTAGCTGTAGAACTAGCTGTAGAACTAGCTGTAGAAATAATAAATAGCTGCTGTAGCAGCGGCGGTGCGGCAATTAAGAGGTGAGAGCGGGTGTCATCGGGACAGGGTCGGACGGGTGATAGCAGGGCAGCAGGAGATATGGGTAAGGGCGAGCTGAGGAGGAGCTAAAAGGGGGGATGGGAATCGGTGCGGGGACCAGGGCGCGGCGATGGGGAAGCAGATGGCGGAGAGCGGGCGGGCGGGCGGGGGGTCGCACCCCTGCCGCCTCAAGAAAGGGTAGAATTGGCTAGGTGTCTATCATTCTGTGGAAAGGACGGGTGAATTTTTTGACTAAGAAATAGGTCTGTGTCGAATTCGAACGAGACGCCAAAAGGGGGGTTCCGGCGACCCGTCCCGAGTGGTGGCGGCGGCAGTGGCTGGGTACAGTCTGGACGCTCGGCGTTCTTCCGACAGACCGCCCGCTGCCTGACGTGCCGACAGGTAAGCAGGGTACGGCATGAACGGCATGTCCATCACTTGTGCAAGCGGACGCGCGATCCTTCACATGATGGGACGGACCGAGTGGGTCATGGGTGGAGGCGGCCCTCCTCTCTCCTGGCGGGGCGGGATGGGGTCGCCATCGTCGAAGGACCCGCGGGTCTTGCAGGTGTGTGTTTCTTGTGCACGGCGCCGGGTGGCTCCCTGGCCCGTCCCGAGACGATTACCCGATTTACCCCCTCTCCCCGCGCCCCTTCACTGCCCCCACCCCGCCCCTCCCAGCCCCTTGCTTCCCTCCCCCATCCCCGCCCCTCCCAGCCCCTAACAGCCCAGGGCGCCGACGCAGACCCCGAAGCGGCCCCCGGACTGTGCTCGGCCTGCAATCGGGACCCGGACATGTGAGTACGGCAGGCTGTACGACGTAAACCTGTGTATGCCGTACTGGGAGTGGAAGGCGTTTCCGTCGGGTATCCGAGGAGGCTGCCTAGGCGTTTCCGTCTTGGTGCTGGACTGGATGGTGTGTGCCGTGAAGTGGCGCGCCGGCCTGTAAGCCATTGCCCCCGTTCGGCCAAGGTCACGTAGGCTAAGGTACTAACGGATCGACAAGTTGATAGCGCGCATTACAACGGCTACCTGAGGGCTGCGCGGAACCTCGGATTGGGCCAATCCTCCGCATTTGGGCAATCCAACGGCGCCCCTCGCAAGTACGGCACGCACGCTGCCTTACCACAGGCTCAAAACCTCCAACACACACACATACACACACGCTCAACTAACAACAGCCACACATTCCCTGCAATAGACCGAGTCTTCCCCGACTCCTGACTGTACGTCTTGCTGCTACCCACGTACCCAGTCGACCCCAACCACCCAACCAATCATCCAACCACCCAACCGTCGACCCACACCACGTCCCCCCTGTGCAAGTGAACATTCACCCGCGCCAGGCTGACGTCCACGTTCCTCCGCCTCCTGTACGACGACAACACGGCAGTCGTACACCTCTACTCGGCGCTGAGCACGTGCGTGACGTGTCACTCGGGCAGCCACCCGGGTGTGGTGCTGCGTGAGAACGGCGAGTGCGGAGTCCTGCTCGAGCGGCTGGGGGCGGCGGGGGCGGCCTCGGATGACCGACTGGGACGGCTCCAGGACGGATGATGGATGGATGGGTGGATGGATGGGGGCATCCAGCGGGGAGGGGGGATAAATGGACGGATGAGAGGGAAGGTTTTTTATTGCAGCACTGTACGGCAGGGCAGGGCGGGCGGGCGGGTGCAGGGTCCCGTGCACTGCAGGTAGGGCACGTAGGCAAGATGGCGTGGCGTGGCGTGGCGTGCACCTGCCTGGCAGTAGGGCCGGCCCGTGAGCCATTTCGAACGGTTGCGTTGTGGGCCTTGCGCGGCATGCGGCAGAGAAGCAAGACGCGAAAACGTCGTCAGACGACGCGGTTCCGAGCTGCCAAATTGCATGTTTCCTGTTGCCATTCGTTGCGATTCTGTTCGCGTTGCACGGTGGTGGATCGGACTGCTCCCCGCGCACGGCGATGCAAAGGAGGGTTGCGGGCATAAAGCGGTGGTAGGGTCACATCGGACGGAGCTGGCCACTGCCGAGTACGTGCTTCTGCGGACTGCCTGGCGAGCTGCCCTGAGTGTGAGCTCGTGCCTCAGAATATACCGGTACATCTGTATCAAAATGAATTGGTAAACTAGGCCTACAGCACTTGTATACGATTATCATTCCGTTCGTTGTTTCTAAAATTTGCCGTCCCCGTGGACAGGGTCGGGCAATGGAGGTTGCGTGCGTGTGCCCGGCCTCGTGAGCTGGTTTGGGGGGTGTGAGAATACGCCTGTGCTTGCGGTCCCTGCCCAGGAGCTGGACCTGCGCGAATAATGTCGTTGCTGTTGTGTCGAGGGTCAGGTCGAGGGTGAGACGCATGTTTTGCCTAGACTGCCCTCCAGCGCCCAGCAAGACCACCGTACGTAACTGCATCAGTTTGCGATGCGTGCTGTAGGGCATGAATACCGTACACACACGTGGCGGCCACATCACGGCTGCTGCGCCTGCAAACGACAGACCCATCCAATGCCTGTGGGCCTGGACATGATTCCAAAAACCAAATCACTTGCTTTCGGATCTAATCATGAACGGGAAGTTGAGCTACTTCCGTTCACAGAACCCGGTGGGCCGCCGGTCTGAAACCGCTCCACTTCACCCGCACTGCCCTTCAGCTACTCCGTGCTACCCTCCCTTATCTCTCACGCATCCCGCCACCCCCACAACGAACCAGAGCTCACCTCTGGCTGGAAGGACTCACGCCATTTCAAACCCACGCTAGCCGCTCTATCTTGCATTCCGCAGGTCGCGGGGATTGAGGTCGTAAGGCTGACCGAGGCTTCCCGCGCTATACCCTGTCGTACGATCGAGTAGTGTCCTGGGCCCTGCAGCCACTGTATGTGTCGATCGTCGCCCCACGCACAGTCGGTTCGTCCTAAATGCCCTCCGTGTTCCGTCGTGTTCCCGATCGTAATCCAGTAGTGCTTGATCGCACCGCTTGAATTCGCTCGCTCCACCTCGTCCCGCAACATTCGTTGAAAGGAAGATGATGAAATGATGGAATATATGCGCCCGTCCCTCCCCTGGTTTGCAACCGGCCTGCTTACTCGACTGGATCCCGAATCCAGAGCCATTCTCTCTCTATTCCGTCGCTGGCTCGTCAACGTCACCTCCTCCACGCTTGCGAATCCACCTGCACGCCGTGCGTGGCGGCTGGCATATATAGCATGAAAACGCGGCCACCACCGGCGTCCCTTTGGCCCCTCACTGGCCCGAAACACCACCTACCCTCCAGCAGCGCCCTCTGCTCTCATCTCATCAGTGCCGGGGAGTCTGAACAGCAATGTATCCCCTACCCCACGCCTCGTTGCCGTCTATGCCGTCGGAGGTTGTCATCCCCAGACTCGTTTGCTCGAGCACCCAGCGTCTCAGCTAGTCTCAGCACGATGTCGTTCGTTGAGGTGGTGGAGGTACGCATGTACACGTGATAGCTTGACCCCACACGCAGTTTAATCAGTGCGGCAAGCAAGCAAGCGGCCCAGGCCTAGCGGATATCCTTCATCGGCACGAGCGAGCCAGCTACCACCGCAATCCCTTTCTTTGGAACCCTGCCTTGCTAAAGCACAGGAGCGAAGAACAAAAACTGACGAGGATAGCACCGACCGGAGGAGGACGTACATACCGTACCTACCTATCCATTTTTGCATTATGAAGTCCGTCCCGCGGCCTTCTTAGGCCCACGCACCCTTGTCATTGCGATGGACGTAAGCCGCCACACGCACATTATTTCACTAAATTTCACCAAGGCAGGCTTGCCTGTATCACCATTATATATTAGGATGCCTGTATGTATGCACACATGATTCACACGCGCGCATCTGGAAGCCTAAACAGACCGGAATCAGCAGCTGCATTCAGCTAGTTCCCACCCGCCGGCGCCATACGGCTATTGGCGATCTGAGGCAGGCCCTGCTGCTGCTGGTGATTTGAGCCGCTCGGCGGGATGCTCCGGATCCCCAGAAGCGCGTTGCTGCTGCGCCGCATATTGATGCCTCCGCCGCCAGCGTTTCCCGCCGAGTCGCCAGAAGACGGCTGGTGGCTTCCCACGTATCCCACGTCCATTCTGCTGCTGCTGGTGCTGCTGCTGCTGACAGCAGCCCCTTGGACGTGCTCACTAAGGCGCTGCAGGCGCTCTGACAGCACTTCAACTTGCCGCATGATGTACGGCTCCACGGCCGCTAAGGGCTGCTGCTGCTGGAAGCCGTGCTGTTGCCCCAAAGGGTTATTGGGCAACGGCTGCAGCCGGCCCGCCGGTGATTGAATCTCCCTGAGGCGCTGCAGCACCTCATTAAGCACAGCGTCTGACTCCCGCCGCACCTGCTGCAGTTGCTGATTGAAGTCCAGCTTCAACTGCGTGAATGTCGCAAGGATACCGACGGATTGGCATGCAAAAATAAATCAAACAGAATTAATTTATGTGCGTTGATTGGCCCTATAGATGTAATGGAGACTTGTAAGAGAAACGCCCTGTTAACGCCTATCCAACTAACTAGCAACCGTAATTCGTGCAAACCACTGTCAGGGTTGAGTATTATGTAGGACAACTGGTCAAGCTCTCAAGGTACGTTGCTTTCAGATAGTCATGGTAGTTGTATAGCGCCATACAATATTAATTATTATAATAATATTCCTGGTGGTAGGGTTAGGGTTTACTCGCTCAACAGTGTCCTCGACAACACGCACGCACATACACATACCTGATGGATTTCGTTAATGATCTCCCGCCGGACATCTTGGACCACCGCCAGAAGGTCACGCCGCAGAACTGCCAGGTCGTCATGCACCAGCAGTAGCGAGGCAGCGTCTGCTGATGATGACCCGCCTGTATAAGCTCTGCTCGCGCCCAGCAGGGGAAGCATTACAGACGGCTGCTGCCAGGTGGGGTGCTGCTGCTGCTGCACTACTGCTGGCTGCATGCCGCCGAGCAGATGAGGCGGCGGAGGCGTCAGCCATGGTAATGGCCGCGGCGGCTGTGTAGCATCATGGTACGGCAGAGCCGCTGACGCGGGCACCCCACCGTACATGCCATCATGGGCACGGTGGCCAGTCAGATGCGACACGCTGCTGCTGACCTGCTGGGGCGCTGTGTCACCAGGCCAGCTGGCTGGACTCGTGGAAGCGGTATGGAGAGCACCAGCTTGGGGCCCGGACGTCATTATTATTGGCTGTACCGCACTGGACCGAGAGCTGTTGCTGGTCGTGCGGTAGATACTGCCGGCGGGCTGCAGCGATGGGGCAGACGCCGCCGGCGACGGTTCTGGCCAGACCTGTCGCCTTGGCAGCTTGTTACCGTCAGGTACGCGGATGATCTTCTTGACAAGCATCTCGACGAAGGTCTGGTAGTACTCGTCCTGTATGCAAACGCAATAGCCCGAGCGATCAGTATATAATAGTATATAATTAAATATAAGTATAAGTATAATAAGAATTATATTATATAATAAAATATGTATATATTTTATTATACTTCTTATTATTCTTATTATTTTCAGCTGGGCTTCGGCCCCTGGAAAGACAAGGGATTCTGATAGTCAAAACAACACTATGTAACCGCCACGATCAAGCAACGACGAAGCACGCGCACAGGCATGTGCATTGTTAGCTTACCGAGTGGTAGACTGCCTTGCGTGTGAACACCTTCCGGAGTTTCGCCGGAAGCTTGCCCAGGATATTCTCGCCAGGAAACTCACAGATCTGAATGCAGGGGGTGCGTGGGGGGTCGATCCTATCCGGCAATCCATGACATACAGCTGCGTGGGTTCATGCGCGCGTCGGTGTAGCCCCCCCTCTGATGATGATGCTGTCGTCAATAAAACCTAGATAGGAGTATGTAACGAAGGGGTTATCCAATTTCGCCCCTTGTTATTCATACTTGCAGGGGAAATAACGGTCCCCTGCATCTGTATGCTAACATCGATCACACATACAAGCTCCCACGTACGAATGCGCGACAGCAGCTAGCAGCAGCTGCGCCCATTGTGCCCAATGAAGCACGCAGGCGGCGGCTTAATTACGCATTAACTAATGCACCTTGAGACCGTCGCCGTTCTTCCAACGTGATCCTTCTTTGACCAGCAGGATAATGTTGATCTTGGCCTCCACGGCTGCGAACGAACGAAGCAAGATGAGTAATGACGATCGAGCGAGGTGGGGCCCGCCGTACACAGAACGAATGCATGCGTGAACGAACCTCAACCAACGAAAGCTAGCCCTTCCATCCACGCACGCACTCGCCTCCACGAAGGTGGCTGCTGGGCGCAAATGCTGTGCCCAGCCACCTTCTTCCATCTAGGTTATAGTCCGTCCCAAGCGTGAAATTCCACAGCCCACAGCCGCCAACATAAAGGTTCATCACCTGCTTCCAGTTCCCGAATGCACCACGGGCTGTCAAAGATATTATCCGTCATAATGAACACGAGGTTCGCCGAGTTGGCAACGATCTGTCCCAGGTCCGACAGCTCCTCCCTGCAAAGGAAGCGAGCAACGATAGATGCTGCAGCTTACTACTTATGGTCGTGCGTGACCTCTATACCTGCGCTCGATCCATTCCTGCACTGTTGAATTTTTTTTGGGCACCCATACATGGGTCCTATCCTTGAACCCCGCAGGGCTGTATGTTCCCCGCCCCTTGGTAATCAATGGGGAGCTCGAGGGGCTAGAGGGGCGGGCTCCCTCAAGTTTCACCTCCGCCGTACGTCGCGCGGGAATAGATAGTACAAATAATGCAATCAAAACCAAAGGCAGTGTTACCTACCCACTAGTGTCCAGGTGATTAGTTGCCTGGATACTGCCCCACCCATGCAGCCCGCCCGCCCTGCTTACGCACCGATACTCGTAATCCAAGAAGGTCTTGAACGATCGCACTACCAATAGGTTGTACAACGCGCGCGCAAAGTCCTTGGAGTCTGTTCGCTTGTGACTGCATATTACGGACACACGCACAACGAACGCAGCTCATCGAATAAAGCCGTGTTCGTCATGTGTTTGCTTGCAACGTTAGGAAGCGTCTCACGAGCGGATTGAGTGAGGGCTGTCGATCGTACCTGAGAAACACGTCGTACTTCTGCTGGTAGTCTCTCTGATCGCCACTCAGGGCGCTGTCAGCCGCCAAGACATCCTCATCTTTTAGCGCTCCCAGCTGCGGTCCAGGAAAAGCACATACATCGTTTTAATCGTTTGCTGCTAGCTGTGACAGCGAGGCCTGGGCCATCGAGGCGGCGCTGGCCCCTATCTACATACCGAGCGAGCGACTGCTGCTCCATCCGCCACAAAAGCAAGTGTGGGTAGTGAGCGAGGCTAGCGAGGCGGGGCTTATTAGTAGGCTCATCAGCTAGCGTAGCTGAGGCCCGATGAGTATGAGGTCCTCGGGTCTCAGCCCCTCATCAGCAGCTGCGTGGTTGGATTATTATTACCTGCAGCAACGCACTCTTCGCCGCGTCCTGGACTCGAAGGTCTTCAGACTCCTGGAAGGCCTGGGCCGCCTCCGCAATCTGTTTCTTCTGCTGCACCCTGCCGGTGAGCGCTGGAAAAGGGAGCCGAATGGAACGAAACGATACAGACTCAATGAAGATCCGGATAGATGGCGCGCACCGATAGATGCATGCATGCTGTATTGCATCAATCGTGGTGACCAAATAGACCAAACCTAACGCAGGACGGACGTGCGTGGGCGGGTGGGCGTCCGTGTAGGTGTTGGCTATCGATCAGCCTCACTACGTATCTGGCTAATGCATCATATGGCTGGGCCGTGTTGTGTGAAATACGGGCACTTCCGGGCTTAGCTATGCCCCTTGCATGTCACGCATTCCTGCCCTGCCTGCCTTCGAACACAACACCCAAGTACTCACACGGAACCGAAGCCAGGTTCGCGACAGCCCGTAGCGTCTGGAATACAGCATCACTGCAAGCAAGCAGATAAGCAAGAAATGTGAGTGGCATGGGCTACGTACGTAGGGCTTGTGGCTATAGGATTAATAGGAACAGTGCACAGCCGCCGCACAGCTGTCCGAGGTCTTGTTATAGTTATTCTATTCTTTATATTCTTACTATTAATAATAATTCTTCATATTTTTACTATAGTATCTCTTAATATTTCTACTATTATTAATTATTATCACCATTGTCATTGCCATTATCACTGTTCTTGCAATCATTATTACTATTATATTCTTACGATGATTTGCTTATTATTTTTAACATTAGTAACTCATTGTTATGATGAATATATCCCTCTTATTGCGGCTGTTATCGTGATTGTCGTTGCTATCATATTACTTTATAACCGTTATTTACATTATGTTTGTTATTTGTAGTGCAGCTCGCCTTGTCCTGCAGGTAGTCATGCCCTAGCCAGCTAGATAGCTGTGCACGCAGTACGTAGTGGCATTCGTTCAAGGGGGTCGGTCGTGGGGGTATCGATCCAAGACGCCTCTAGCGAAAGGACCCGCACCTGTCGTCCGTGTGCTCCGTTAGTACCTCGATGAGTAGGTCAATGACGCCTGCTTTCCATAACCTCTCCGCATGATGAGATGTCTGAGTGAGGGACTGCACGGCCTGCACAACCTCCTCCAGCGCCCACCATGCGCCACCGAACATCGAGTCACCGTGCAAGCAGGCCTCCATCATCGTCATTACGCTGAGGGTCGCGTCGTATTTCGAGAGCAGGCTGTCGCTCTGGACATGGCCCTCCTGGCCTGCAGGCAACGAAGTGGCAAGATGCAGCATTTGATATATTCATTCGTGAGTGAGTTCGAGAAATGAAGTGCAAAGCAACGTACGGAAACCTACCCGCGTACACGTGTGCGACTGTTAGTAGAGCCTGCGTCCGGTTGACCTCCAGGGTCGTGCTGGACAAGACCGTTGCAAGGACGTCGATCACGCCGTATTCCTGTGTATGTAATTTATCAGACGTAGGGATTGGGCGGGATAGTTGATGGAAGCGAGACAACAATAGCAGTATTAGGCACACAAGCACTACTACTGCTGGTTCACCATGAAGCTTTGCCTGCTGTGTCTGTCTAGGAATAATTATAATCCTGCCTTTCGTCAAGAGACCACTGCCATCGATCTGCTAGCTTACCTGCAGTGTGAGGTGCAGGGCCTCAGAGCGCGACAAGTTGTTGATGATCCCCATGTAACCAGCCACGTCGGGGTTGCTGGCTAGCAGCTTCAGCACGGTGGGTATGATGCCCAGATCTCGGCAGTGCTCCCGGAAGCCCGTTATGTCCGTGATCTCCCAGAAAAGATCTGCGTCAGCAACAGACCGGAGGTTGGTTGAACCTTGTTGATAATGCCACGCTAGCCACGAAAGCGAGGAGGTCACCCTTGGTTAGTTGCTCACATGTGTGGTTGCTTACTTGTTGCTGCCAACTGGAGGGCAGATCGACACATTGTCCAGTCATAATAACGACACGTACTACACGCACCCGCCCCAAGCCCCCAACCCTGCGCACGCAGTCCCTGTCTGTTGTCCATAATAAATACGTCACTCACTTCCAGCTGCCTGCGCCAGCTCTGAGTCGTCGCCCTCCAGGAATCTTGCAAAGTAAGCAGCAGTGGATGGGGATAGAGCACAGCGCACGCAACAGCAGCAGGCGGGGTTCCAAAAGGGTTACATAGGTGCGTGGCTAGCGTGGCCCGTCAGGGTCATCGAACAATACGTAGGCAGATGCGCTAGATGGGCGCATTTACGTAGCTAGGTCATAAGGCTCATTGGAACTCTCGCTTTCTGCGTTTGCTTGTTCGTTAGTCGTCGAGCGAATCCGTCATCGAAAGAGATATACAATTGGCTAGCTAGCATTCACGCACGATAAACCCTAGGGCTCAGCAGGCTACATACTCAACAGCACCCGTTGCTGGCCTGAGTTTTATGTGCTCGCCTGCTGCACGTTCATTCGCCGAGCGAGATGGTGAGATCAATGTCGTATTATTACCGGGCAGGGTCGGCAAGAGCCGGCTTCCTCTATCTGTGATCCCTCTGAACGGCTAAAACGGCAGCAGCACGCAGACAGTACGATGAGGTAGGCTGGCGGTACGATAAGGCTGCTGCTACCCCGGCCGCAGGACCACGCACGCACGCTTGTAGGAAGCAAGCCGCGAGCGAGCTCCCTGCGTGGGCGTTGCTCGAAGCTAGCCGGAAACGTGAAGCCAAGCAGAACCCAACCTTGCATACCGTCCGGAAGCAAGAAATAGGCAGGAGCGGAAACCCTTGAGCACCCGGAGGCCGTAGAGCCCACCGCGCGCCCGTACGCAGGTAATACAAGGCCCCGCCACCATTCAAGGTGGACACATACACATTGGGCAGAGCATGTAATACTTAATTATTATTGGCCCCTAGGTCGGTCAGTACGTGGTCCCGAGCGCAAGGCAGCAGGTAGGCGAGGATACAGGACCCCAAACAGGTTTTGCAATGAATCTACTACCTACGCACGTACCTCGTCGCTTCGCTTGCCGCTCCCACTCGAAAAAGCTCGTCGACAGCGGGCGCACGCTCGATGTCGCCCGAATTAATGCACTGGTGCAGCAATCGCAATGACAACAGCACGACTGCCGATTCCTGACATGATGCAGGGTCCAGCAGCTTGCAAAGTCGGCGTACTGCGCCTCCCTTGATGAGCGCATCCTTGCAAGCGACATCATGCTCGGCCGTTGTCAGCAGAACCGTCAGGGCATCATGCAGGGTGTCCGAAGCTGTCGTTATCTCCAGCAATGGAATTAGGATGTTAATGTAACCTCCAAGCCTGAAGCTTGTGACGTGGTCTTTTTTCCAAGCCGCTTTCGAAAGACGCGCCAGAGCAGCATTAGTTGCACTTTTTCCTGCGACATCGAGTTGCTGCAATAACTTGTGCAGCTCGACGTCTGAAAGTTGGCCCTGGCTGTCGCTGCAGCCTGTGGTTGCCATCGGTCAACTTAATTCATGTCGTACCGGCGCAGTGTGCGCTCGCATTAAAATGTTTCAGCCCTGGTAAAGAGAACAATTCAAGAATTCTATCGCAGAAATGTGTGTTAGCACCTAAACGTACGTCAAGCGATTCATCCACTCTTCACAGGTCTTAAATTATTGTAGTGCGATCTCGAGTGGCAAGGGGTAATAAAGCGTGTCAGCATTTCGCGAACGCCCCGGATTGCATGCCAGAGCATGCACACAACCATTTAATGGATAATGGTGCTGCTTTACGAATCGTGTCAAGATAAACATACTGTGAATAAAATGTCCATTGATTACGGCATGAAGAGGCCTTTGAGTTCTCATTGACCGTACAATGTGGGACACATGGCTGGTTGGTTGGTTGGTTGTTACATGTTGTACAGGCCTTACGGCTATAAACATGTGTTCCCCCACAACGGTCATCCGTCAAAGGGCGCACAAAAGATCAAAAGAACAAAAGGTAGCTGAGTCTCTCATCTCTGCAGCTTTTCCTTCCGCAACTTCTGCACCTGATATAAGAAATGACCAAGCTTGCACTGGTCAAACAAAAACATGATTCCGAACATATCCGAGTCATCAGGGAGATCCACCGCTCGGCGTAGCGGTTCGTAGACCGGACATTCAATTAGCACGTGTAGCTCGTCCTCTACCGCTCCACTATTGCAAACCCGGCACGTCCGTGTACTGCGCGGCGTGCGCCCGGGCCCCCGTGCTAACCGCGATACCTCCAGATCCCAACGGCCAAGCCGGAATCGCATTAGCGCCGTGTGATGCTTTCTCGGCATATCAGACGTCATATGCTCCAGCTTTCGCTTGTGATCGATCGGTGTGTACGCAAGGCCCATCCAGTTCAGGTACCGACATGCTGTCACGCCCGGCCCCTGCACTCCAGCCCTATCGGTGTACTCCGGGAAGCCCCTGGGATCCTGATCCAGGCAATCAGCAGACCAATCGCAGAGCAGTCTGCGCCGAAATTCTAAGAGCAAATCTCCAAAAGGGATATCTAGCGCGACAATGGCCTTTGCCTTGGCCTCCGCACCGAGCGCCTCCTCCACATGCGCCTTATAATCGAACCCCAGGGTTTCGAAAATCCGAAGTACCTTCCCCGCCCAAAAGTATTCATGCTCGTTAGTCATATGGTCCGACTCCAGCCATGCCTTAATGTCCTCCTCAAGCACAGCCCTGGCAAGCGAATTTGGCGACACATGGCCCTAAACAGGCTGTACAATGCAACCGAGGGACGTGAAATCCCTTCTCCTGTTGAAGACGGAACATGTTATACATCGATTATTGTAATGTCAACTATTGTTTCAAGCTGTTGAGTCCAAGCGCATTGTTTGTTATGACTGATCGAAACCAGGAATCGTTCGACTGAATACTAGCTTAGTTATGGTTATTTTAGGATACCTACATCGAAATACCAAATCAAATAGATAGATATCCTACACATCGTTGGGTACGCCAGTCGCCCCACCGAGCGCACTTGAACGCACAGGGAACGACAGTGGACTAGGCTGGTAAGGGCAGGGCCAAACATTGATTATACGGTAACGTATCATATGGTCGCATCGCAGCTCGCTCGCACTTTGAGCTACTCCGCGCGCTAAATGTGTACAGCTGCTCCCTAGGCCGAAGCAGAATAGCCCAGTGACAAATCTCCGCATAACGTTGAGAAATGGAGGAAAAATGATGGCACACTGGCGCAAGCGACTGCGTATTTCACCAATTACAACCGCAGAATATGGCGCTGTCATAGCAGCGGACAAGGTGGTTTATCCGACAACACGGGGTCTGACACCAGAAATCCTTGAAAAATGGTACGCGCGGTACCCCCAGTTTGGGATGATCTTCACGGACTCTTCATCCTCCACGGCACTTGCCAACTGCTTAGTGGTCCCGCTAAACGTCAGTGGCTGGCAAGACCTCACAGAAGGCAAACTCTCTGAGAGCGAGCTTGATGCGGACACGCTGTTCGACCCAAGCCGCGACGACGGCATCGGGCTGCACATCTACCACATGGAAAAGAGCCCCAACTACCCGCCTGAGCTGCCGCGGTTCGGTCTTGTCGCAATGGAGGCGTTGCGCGACGTTATCGCGTCCCTGCCGCGGCCCGTGCGGATATGCGGCATGTCCGGGCTCACCGTGACCAAGGCCGGTATCTCCCTGTTCACCACCCTGTACGGGTGCCGCGAGCGCAGTTATGTGTGCAAGGAGCACATCATGCGGACTGCAGGGGGCGCCCTGGAGGTGCATGAGGCTACCAGCCAGGACCGGCTGGCGGCGCTGCTGTCGCGGGGACTCGAGTACGTGGTGCGCGTGCGGATGCTGGTGCTGACGCCGGACGACCCCAGCTTGGTCTGGTCACTGTTGCTGCCGCGCGGAGGCTGAGGCCTCCTGATATCATCAGCCTCCTAATGGCAGCAGCCTCCAGATCATAGCAGCCTCCTGATGGTAGCAGGAGCGGGGTGTTGCTGTTGCGGCACGTAGCCGTGTCTGAATGCGGCTCTGAGCCTCCGACAACGCGCAATGCTCGCTCGGTCACGCACGCCATCGTTTCGTGCTTTGACGGGCCGTTGAGTGCTTGACGCATCGTCCAAAGCTGTTAAAGTCCGGGATCAAGGCATGTCCGCAGTGTCCCAGTGTCCGCGGCTGGTACCCCAGCTGGAGTGTCAGGGGGGGACAGTTCCGTCGGTTCTCTTGAGCGAACTGACAGCTGACATACAGGATATTGGGTCAACCTTGTAACGGTTATATAATCCAAGCATGTCCGTCCGTCTGTGCGGGTGCAGCTGCTTTGAGGTTGATGACTTGGATGGACCTGGTTACTGCAGGCCAGGCATTACGAAATGCTTGAATGTAAGCATGCATCCTCCACTCTCGATACGCCCTAGATGACATTCCAATTCCACTCGTAAGCCCGGGTTTCGTCTACGGTACTCCTTTCCAGGTGCTCGTTTGGGCCCAAACGAAACCATGTGTTTGCAACCAACGTAACGGCATGGGCTGCAGCCTGGGGATGTGCTTGGGCGGCGCCATGTGAAGACAGTCTCATGCGACCCACGGGTCGGCCACATCTTGGTAGTTGTGTCGGCGGCGCCAGTGACGAAACGCGTCACGCGAACGGCGCGGCCCCTGAACGTCCCCGTCGGTAGTCGGCCCGGCTGCCTCCTGGCTGCGCCGTGTCCGTCCGTCACGCCACCGCCATAATCCACGACGGCCGTAATCCATGCCGCCCGCCCCGTCGTTGGCCGCCGCGCGCCGCGGCAATGGCCGCCGTGGACATTGCCGCCGTACGCTGCGGCGAGAGCGGTCTACAAACCTCTTTCGGGTCGTATGGGTGCAGGCCGGCGTGTTTGTTTGGGGCGGCCAGGCACCCGTGTTCTGCTGCGTGAACGCCCGCTGCGCTGCCACGGTGGCCCAGCGTGCGCGGAAGAAGGTCGTCGAGGCGATGTCGTCACACGTTTTGGAGAGGCGGGGGACGCCTGCGCGGCGGCGGAGGTGCGCCTTGAAGATACGGCGGCGGAGATCTGGTCTGGTCTGCGAGCACCGGCCTCCCGGGAGCGCACTTGTGCACCCGGCCGCAAGTAGTAACGGCTGAGCGAGGCGACCCCCGGGGGCCCTTCCGGGCACGTTTCTGGCTCTGGTCTTTCCTTTTATTTCCCCAGGTCATTGTCTGCTGCCCCCCGACGGCCGCTGCAGCCCCAGCATGTCGGCCACCGCGTCCGCGGCTGCAGCGCCGCTGACCGCAGCGCCCTCCAGGCCCTGCAGCCCCGAGCAGAAGTCCCCACAGACCGCCCAGCGCCCCGCCGCCTCCCACACCGCCGTCTCCCCCAGCGGCGAGCTGCAGAAGCTGCTGCTCCAGCGGTGCGCCAGCATCAGGCTCGGCGGGGGCAGCGCCGGCGCAGCGCCGGCGGAGGAGCCTGCAGGACGGCAGGGAGGGGGCAGACGCCCGGACGGTCGGAGGTGGTCGAGCCAGGGAGCGCTTCGGGGACGGCAAAGCGCCCTGAGGGCGCTTCAGGGCCGGGATAGACCAGCCGAAGTATGTAGATACGGTTTAACATAAACCACACGCGAATCGAAGGCGGCAAGCGCTGCAAGGAGGGCGCGCCACTGTTCCACCGCGGCGCATATTCGAAGCTCCGCAACAACCTTCTGCTCCAGGGTGGGTTAAGAAAGCCCTGCACGGCAGGATTGCTTCCTGGCCCAGAAACCCCATGCCGGCATATGTGCCGTACCTCGCTCCCGTGTGGCTACCACCCCACTCACCCAGCACTCCCGCTAAATCCTGTTGGAGTGCGGCCCATAGCTGCGCCGCCTTGCGGGCCCGGTACTCGCGGGTCGCGGCCGGCGGCGCCGCCGGGACGCCCTGACCGCCGCCGCCTGCGTCTTCCGCCAGCAGTCGCGCCGCGAAGTCGGGTCGGGTGATGGCGACCCAGCTGGCGGCTCCGTCAGCCTGCGGACGTCCCTGCAGGGCGGACGGCGGAGGGGTCCAGGCAGGAGGCGCCCTTTTGAGGGACGTACAGCAGCACAACTCGTGCTGTGACGGAAGCGGCACGATGGCTCTAACAGGGTTTCAACTTTGAAGCCGACGACGCCAAAGCCACAAAGTAGGACGCAACGTAATGGGACTAATGGCGCAGCTGCTGCCCGCTGCTTGTCCGCGGGGTCTTTCAATGCTACCGCAGGTCCCGTGCGCCTTGCCGTGTATTGGTAAATATATAACACATACCAACGGGTGCAATACATTTCCGTGCCAACCCCACCCCACCCCAAGTGCGCACCCGCCCGGGTCGAGTCAGCGGAAGGGCGCAGGAGCCCCAGGTAGCCGGGTACGTGTTCCGTACTTGCCTTCCGTACAAACTCCCAACCACCTCACCGATGGTACCACACCCCCCCACGCGGACGCTCACCGGCTTGGACGAGTCCACCGATATCCATTGTACGGCAGTGCCGCCCAGCACGTGCAGCGCCTCGCAGGGCAGCTGGGGCGCCGCCGGGGCGGTGCCCGGTCCCCACCCGAGCATCAGAGCGAACTGCGGCACGCGCGTCAGGCCACGCAGCCGGGCCGTGAGGGCCTCCAGATCCGGGCTGGCGCCCTGCAGCACCACGTGGCCCGGAGCTCCTGGGGGGCCAGGGGGCAAAAGTGAAAAAAAGCAAGAAACCCGGGAGCAAGGGGCAAACAGGGCAGCCGTCGGGGGAGCAGACAGGGCAGCCGTCGAGGTGCGGCGGCCGAGGAGATGCCGAGGGCAGAAGCGCGCGGCCCTCGTCACAACCGCCGTCTGTCGGCATCCCGGCCGACCCACCCACCCGGTCGGGCCACTTGGCTGTCCGTCAGCACCAGCGCGTCAAAAGAGCCCAGATCCAGATCCAGATCCGCGTTGCCAACTGGATTCAGATCTGAGGTCGGCCCGCCGGACGAACCCTGCGGGGGTGCCCGCCCCGGGGTCTCCCGCTGGGCCCTCTGGACGGTGTGTAGACATGGAACGGGGACAACAAGGGAGTTCGGGTGAGGGGGGGCCAAGGGTGACAGCCACGGCGCGCAGCTGACGGGGACAGGGTGCGGACGAAGGCACCGAAGGAAGAGAACGCATGCTTTTGGAGTGTGACAGGTGGCCCTCTTGCTGCGTGAACTCTCCAAACACCCGCGAGTTTTGCGGCTGGGAGGGAGGGAGGGCGCGGTTGGTCAAGTTCCCGGGTGTAAGGTAGGTGTGACAGGGGCGACCGGTCTGAGACTGCCGGCGGGTGAGCGCCGCAGGAACCGCATTCCCAGACGACTGGGATCCAATCTGCGAGATGTCACCGGTGTCTGCTGGCTGATCTCGTGCCGTACACATGTGCCGTACATGCCAACATATGGGTTTTTTTGCCCAACGGAAACCGCAGTTCCGAAACCGCTCCACCCACCTGCGCCCGCCGTGCCTTCAGATGCCAGCGGCCGCCAGACCATCGTGCCGTACAGACCTGGTGCGAGGGGGACCGAGGGAGCCGCGGGGGTCAGCACACTCCCAAACTCCCCTCCGCACAGGGTGCGCATGGTGGGCACGGGGTGGGCACGTGTGGCATGGGCGGGGGCCGTGCGAACAGCCGATGGAGACCGCGTGTGTATCCTGTACGGCTGTACGACACCCATACCCAAACCCACACGCACCCGGGTGTTCAGCCGCAACGTAACGCCTCCGCCGCCTCCGCCGCGGCCGCTCTCCGCGGACGCTGCGGCCCCGTCCGGTGGCCCCACCAGGTGGGCCACGAGGGCCGCCATCGAGGGTCGGCCCACGTAGCACGGCCCCGCGGATGAGGACGGCAGCGGCGGCAGGCCGCTGTGCCTCAACAATCGAGATTGGGCGATGCAGGATGGTGGAGGCTTTAGTTACTAAAGTTTAGTACGGTTCGCGGGCTCAAGCGTCCCAGCGAATGGCGCCGTGCACCAGAACGGGTGTAGGGCCACGGAGGCCCACGCTTCAGGAAAGGGGCATGCCATGACAGTTGCTCTGCAAAGCTGTACGGGCCACGGCATGCGCACATGGCGTCGGTGCGTGGCGCCTAGCCGCAAAACCTGACCCCAAGCCCAACGTCTGGGCTGTTTCTTTTTGACCCCAAGCCCAACGTCTGGGCTGTTTGTTTTGGACCCAAAGCCCTAACGCGTCCCCGGATCAAGGCGATTCGCGCTGGGTCTGCCGCTGGAGGAAAAAGATTTAAAAATGGTCTGCTGCTGGCGGGAAAAGAGATCAATAAATAAATGACGGCATGGTACATCAACGACAACAACTTTCGCGACCTCATCTTGTCCTGTGCGAAGGCGGCCACCACCCGCTCCCCCAAAGTCCGAGACCCGGGCCCCCGCCCCCAGTCCGCACCCGGCGCGCAGCTCCGCCGCCGCAGCTGCGGTCAGCTCCTCCAATGGCACGACCCGCCCGCCAGCTACGTCGTACACGCCCGTGCGCGCCCGCCACTCGGCTACCACCCCTTTAGCGCACCGGTTAAGCAGCGGGCGCCAGCCCTTTGTCAGCAGCGGCCATGAGCCTCCTCTCCCGGGGGCGATTCCCGAGGGCACCAAACCAATGGGCCCCGCATGGTTATCGGCCAACCAATGGGCATCCCGCCGGTACATGCCAGCGGCATCTCAGCAAAATCAAGGATGGCGCAGGCCCCAGGAAGGAGCGACAAGTTGGTGTCGCTGACGGTACCTCGATTATATGTAATAGCAGAGCAGGCCAATGGTGCCGAGACGGGCAGGGAAAGGAGAAACCCTCCCAGGCAGCAGTTTCGAGGCTTGACCCCGGGCCCCAAAGACGCGCCTGCCAAGTGCCAACCCTCATGCCCTCCTGCCCGCGTGGCGACCTCCCACCCTTGAAATCCCCCCTTGCCTGCGTCCAGCCACTCCTCCACCAGCTGCTTCATGCGCGGGGAGCCGGCCTGGAAGAACTGGCAGCCGTAGTCGAACTGTAACTGCGGCGCACCATCGCCATCGCCCCCGCCGCCGCTGGTGCGACTGGATGCTCGACCTCCTGCGGAGTCCGACCACCACCGCCACACGCCCCCGCCGGGGGTCCAGGGGTCCAGGGACCAGCGCGCCAGTCCCCGTCAGCTCGTTCAGGCTGATCAGTACGAAGTCATTTTCCTTGAACACGTTTCCCATGGCTATCGGCAGCAGCAAGCAACAACAGCCGCGCCATTCCCCAGAGCTCGACACCGGAGCCGAAGGATCGCTAGGTTCTCGACAAGTGCCTGCCGATTTCCTTTGTAAGCTTCAGGGTTATTTCCACTCTAGTACCGATCATACCCGCACAGGGCAGATCACGAGATGGCATGGAGAGGGTTGGATCGAGGGGGCGCGGTGAAGACCCTCACCAGGAAGCTGACGCCCCATATCGAAGACCTCTGCGTAGGCGCCCCGCCTCGAAAGCAAGTGTCCGCACAAGGCCCCCGCCATGCCCGCTCCGATCACCGCCACCTTGGGTGCGCTGCCGGACATGGCCGACGTCGACATGGTGGGAGCGCTGTGCGCGAAACAACCTAACTTGGCGGCGGAGTTGACGCCTAGTCGCACGTGGGTCGGTAAGGCTGCATTGCGGAAGAATGCGACGGAAATCATGCCTTAGCTGTTAAGTATATCGCGGTCGTGACAGGTCACGGTCAAGGTATTTCACATTTACAGTTAGCGCGGTCAGTTTAGTACATATAAGGACATTGTTGTTGGTCTAGTTGGGGTAGGGTCTACGCACTTGCATTCTTACAACGAACGCTAACCGAAATTGTGTGGACCGATCCGTCATCCGTGCACGCAGTGCGTTCTTCTCCTCGATGACAACAGTAATTGCGATATGATCATATAACCGATACATCCTTACATTTAGGGCTTTCGCCAAAAGTCCTCCGCAACACTTGAAGTGTTGATGTGGGTCTCGTCTAAGTGACTGCGAGGAACTGTGCCGGGGAGACAAGCTAAGAGTTGCAGCGCGGTGTCATTCCTTCTGTGACTCGCAATCCGGCTGCGTGCGCCTTGCTGCCGCCTTTTTGCCAGATTGACCAACCCGCACGGCTAGAAAGAGGTAGCAAGGGGGCGCTAGTCCGTTTTTGGGACCTGGCTGCGGCTCGCAGTCCGGAGACCGCCCGTGGACCAGACACGCACACACATGTGTCTGGGGGCATTTTCCGGGCGTAGCTATGCCCCTTTCATGTCATGCACTCCTGTTCTGCCTGCCTAATAACACACAGAATAGGGAGGCGTCCCCATGCGTTCTGCTACTGCTGTTGTGCTGCCGGCCGCACGGCAACCAGACACGGGGATGCCCCGACGGCCGATCATCATTTGCGATACAGAACAGAACGCCTGCACCACAGACGGGGATGCGCACCGATCACACCGCCAGGACGGAGAGGGACGTGGCTGATAACCTGCCCTGCCGGCTGCGTTACAGCTCCCAACTCCACCGCCGATACATGCTCTGCATCCCCATGGCCCCATCCCTCTGCATCCCATCCACCCATGAATGACAGCTGCCTCGCCCTCTGGCCCTCTGCTTTCGCGTTCTAACGTGCCACCTGCGTGGAAATGCACGGCAGCGTACACCGGCATTCAGCCGTCACCTGCGCCGTACAGACAGACGCTCGAACCGACTGCTCGACCGGTCAACAAACGGCACACGGATGAAATCGCACATGATCCGTGAGCAAAGCTGCACCCGGGCTCTCTAGATGTACGGGCGCCGGCAATACGGGAGTACTGCCCGACGCGCATTGGCGAGGGCCATGCCGTATTCCAACGTAGCTCTTACGCGCAAGACCCGGATCCCGTTGCACGACAGACCAAATCCTGGGCGCAAGATCGCCCGAGCCGCGACAGCGACCTAGAGAATCAACCCAAACGCCTCAACACCTGGCAACGTCGGTGCCTCAAGGAGCGTGGTATCACTGCCTGGTGCCTACTGCCACGGACGAACGCGTCCGCCCCCGTCTCCACCTCCGCCTCCACCTCTGATCAGGGCGGATATCAGACGCTGAGAACGAACCACCCACCTCGAGGACATCTACGGCAGGGCCGCAAGCTCCCTCACCCCGCAACGGACAACGCACCCGTTCTCCACCACCAACCAGCAACA
Source organism: Eudorina sp. 2006-703-Eu-15 (assembly GCA_003117195.1). NCBI lineage: Eukaryota > Viridiplantae > Chlorophyta > Chlorophyceae > Chlamydomonadales > Volvocaceae > Eudorina > Eudorina sp. 2006-703-Eu-15. Next base: position 400,378 of record BDSI01000015.1, read on the forward strand.
TAAAACCAGGCGACGTTTCCAGCCCATCCCATACCTCACAGGACACTCCGCAGGCGCTGCACAGGAACGGCGCTCCGGAGCTCATGTTACGGTAACTCTTAGGATAACCCGTGGGGGGCCGCATCCTATCGGGACGTCCTACCGTGCGAGATGACACACACAACACACACACACACACACGCGGGCGGGTTGCACTTCTAAACACACACGCATCCGCGCGCGCGCTGCAGCATAACCTCGACACGATCCAGGGCGCCACCTCGCACGAGCACGCAGACGCTGTTCCGTGTACGGCACGCCCGACGCCCGACACCTCGACACCTCGACGCCATCGGGATGGATGAGAAAGACTGCAGCGCACCTGCGCTGGGCCACCTGTGTGTTTCCTGATCAGGCAACAGCGGCAGCGGCCGCCTGCCTCCCGCCAGGCGCCACACCGGCGCCGGCTGCCAGGGAGCTGATGCCGGCAACGGCTTTTCACCCAACCGCTAACCGACACAATGCCCACGTGACCGGCCAGCGAAGTCAAGGCAGTGCGTGGAACACGGCTGTACAGCACCGCCGTACAGTCACCGCCTGACGCGGCGTAGCCGTCGACGCCCTTGGGTCGTACAACCAACAACGCGCGAGGACGACAAAGTACGACAGCCACCCGCAAGCGGACATCGGGAGGGCAGCAACGGCCGCCCGTCGAACGGCTAGGCAAGGCCACTGACTGGCCCGGCCAAACAACGCTCCACTAAAAAAACAAAATAAACACGCGCTTATAAATTTTTTACCTGCTAGTTTACATACCTTTTACCTGCTACTTAACAGCCATACACGCGAGGCGCCCTCCCCGATAACTAGACATACTCACTGCTCTCATCAAACGCCCATCTACCACCTACTCTGCCCCCCTCTGTGCCCCGTGCGCCCTCAGCCACACCTCTGCCCCGACGGTACTTTCGCCTGCATTAACCTCCAACGCGTCCAGCCCTCTAGACTAGACGCGCCCCAGCCCCGTGTGCCCGTAGTCGGCTTCAGACCGTCAATAGGTCCTCAGGCAGCTGAGGTGGCCGCCTGCTTGCCCGCGTCAGAGACCTTCACGCCGGCAGCCTGCGCGCGAGCAAAATGCCCCCGACCATCGGCGGGCAGGGGGCAGGGGTGCAGCGAGTTGGGTGCTGCAACGGGGAGGAAGGGGGTGCAGGGTGTTGGGTGTTGCGGCGGGCAGGACACCAGGGGCGGGTATCCCATACTGTATCAGGCACCCGATTGGGCGGTGCATGCAGGCGACCATGCAGGCGGCTCGCGGAGCGCTTCGAGCCCTGGACCCCTTGGATCACCCTACCCCCTACCTGCAGCGCCGCCTCCTCCGGCAGCTTGCCCGTGTACACCCCTTCCACCGTACGGCCGGTGATCCCCGGCCGCAGCCCCGCGGCCGCCAGGGTGGCGGCCCAGTCGCGCGGCGGCGGCGGGCGGGCCGGGTCCACCGTCCAAGGCTGCGAGAAGGGCACCGTGGATTTGACCTCGAAGGTGGTGTCCGTGGCTGCGGGGCAGCCGAGCAGAGCCACGCACAAGTCCGCGACGTCCTCGCGGCTGATCTTGCCCTGGAGGCAGGTCCGGGGCAGGAGGGGAGAGGTATCAGAAGTTGATGTTAACGTATTGAGGCGGGGGAGGGGGATGTGACAGCGGGGGGAGGGGGTCGGTGTCCGGTGGGGGTGTGGAAGGGGAGCTGCAAGTGCAAGTGCAAGAAGCAGCAAAAGAAGAGAGAATCCTACCATGTAACTAACGAACACGAACACTAGCCCGTTGGCCGTTGGCCGTTGGCTGTTGCCTCCCCTTCCGACGGGTCCCCCACCCATCCACCCACCTTGACGACGTCCCCTTGATCGAATTCCAGCGGCATGCCACCCGGCTCCTCCGTGAGGGCAGTTGGTCGTACGACCGCGTACGGCACACCGCTCGCCCGCAGCGCGTCCTCACCTGCAGAAACAAACAAACACGGACAGGGACACGGCGCGGTCGGAACGTAGTGGGTCGGGGCGGGGGATCGACGGTCCAGTGCACAGCTGCCGCCGCGGAAACGCACCACGGGTCACGGAAAGATGTACGACATGTCGGAGGCACTCGCGCGCTCCTCCTGCCCATGCATGAGCAGCAGTACGGCACTGCGCCGCTGACACACTCCCATAATGAGCTGCCGGGATACCTGCCGGGATACCTTTCCCCGGAGAAAGGACGGCTACAGGCACCGACGGATACCCTGTGGCGCAGTACTTGCAACCGGGCTGTTGGTTTGGTTTGGTTTGCAGGCTCCTTGTGGAATCATCCCTACTCAAAGTTTCAAAGCACGTGCCCCTCCTCCGACACCTCTGACACACAGACCCCACCCGCACCCGTCCGCACCTACCCGCCAGCTTCCAGGTGAGGATCCCCCCGAGCGCGTCATTGAGCTTCACCGCCGGGGGCTCCAAGTCCACATTGATGCCGGGCCGGTTGGGCCGCGTGACACCTGCGGGCGCGACCCGTGGGTCAGTGGAGGACAGGTACAGCTGTGCGGCATGTATGCAGAAGAACCCAGGGCTGCCGGGGTGCGCCGCAAACAACAATTGTATTTGTTGTGATCAAGGGGCTGGTGAAGGCGCAGTTGTGTGAGGCACACGGGCACACACACATGTGCTAGCTATTTTTTTACACATACATGCTCAGCCGCAAACTATGGGGCGTCACTCGGCCCCTCGCATGTTACGCACTCCTGTTCTGCCTGCCTAAGAAACACACACATATGCTCAGCCGATGCCCTCCCGGCGGGCGCACCCACCCGCGGAGCTGACGTGCACGAACCGCGGCGGCACGTCGGACGGCAGGTAGGAGGAGATGGCGGAGATGGGCAGCCGGAAGGGCCCCCGACGGAAGGTGGGGTTGAGCTGCCCGTCGTACTCGAACTTGGACAGCATGATCTGGATGGAGGAGATGCAGGCGGGGTCCAGGGGCTGCGCCGCCGACCCCCCCGACACCCGCTTGGCGCGGACCACTGGGAAGAAGTCCGCGAAGCGCAGCCGCAGGGTCTGCCACTCGCCGGGCGCAGTGTCGAAGGAGCAGCAGTAGGCGATGCCGTCCCAGTTGGCGTCAGGGCGGATGATGAACTTGTAGCGCTGGGGGCCCGGGCGGGGCGGGCGGGCGCGGGGGGCAGGTGGGCAGCGGAGGAGGAGAGGGCCAGGGGGGTCCGGGTAGGGTAGGGGAATTTTGTGGACATGGTCGAAGCTGCGCTGCTGCCACCGGGATGGGGCGGGAGGGAGGCAGGGTGCAGGGAAGGGATGTGGAGGATGGAGACGGGTTGGGAGAGGGTGGACGTGCGGTTTGGTTGAAGCAGCGGGGTTGATGCGTGGGGACTGCTCAGGGCAGAGAGGTCGCATCGACTCGGCCGCACAGCCACGGCTCCCACGCTCACCCCAGCCCGCCCTCCCTGTCGTCAACCTGGACGGCTCTCCGGGGAGCCGCGCCAGACCGCCCACCTGCCCGTCGCCAAAGAGCCGCAGCTCGATTCCGTCGTACGGCGAAAGATCCAGGGACGGGTCAAAGTTGCGCGTCCGTACGGAGGCGAAGCCACCAAAGTTGTCCGTGGATACATTGCCGCTGTATGCGCGCACGGGGGTGCAGCGGCAATGAGAGGGCCACCCGGGGAAAGGGGGCCGGGGAGGGTGGAGAAGGAGGAGGAGGATTAAACACGAGGCAACCCCGAGGAGAGAGATAAGAGGAGAAGACAGAGAGAGAGAGGGGGGGAAGAGAGACACACACAGAAGGCGGAGGAAGCCATGGGCTTAGTAAGGCGTTGGTACGGCATCCATTACAGCCCAGCCGCCCCAGTCGGCAATCCCCTCCTGCCCTGCCCCCGAATCCCCTCCAGGGACCACACCCATGTGCCCCACCCCCGCAGCGTCCCACACAGCGCTGTACCACTCCCCTGTCGCCGCTCCTCCCTCCTCCACCCTGGTTCCCTAAACTCCGCGCCAGCGAGCCCCACTGCGCCCAAGTCCCCAGGACCCCCGGCCCCCAGGACCGCCGGTCAGGTCCTCCCGCCCGAGATCACCTTCACCTGCCATCCAGGCAAAAGCCGCACTGCCCTAGAACCCCACCCGCCCACCAGCCCCCCCGCCCTCCTCCCCCTCACCTGAACACCCAGGCCGCCCCGCCCTCCTCCCCCGCCCCGGCCACCAGCTCCAACCCGCTCGACGACACGCCGCCCATCACCACGTCGTCAAGGGGCCCCCACCGGGCGGCCGACTGGCCCGAGGGGTGGAGCAGCTGCACGCCACCTGCCGTACAGGGGGTGTACGGAAGTTCATGGTGGATCCCGATGGCAAGAGAGGGTTGTGAGTGCATAAGAAAAGTTGAGCCGTGCGAAACGAGGCGTCCATATGTGCGTTTCTGAGGCGGGCAGAACAGGAGTGCGTGACATGCAGGAGTCCAGATGTGTGTGTCCCCGCGTGTGTGTGTGTGTGTGTGTGTGTGTGTGTTTAGCGAGAAACCCGCCCAGCGGGCCATACGACGAATCAAAGCCACGCGCTGGCTAGAGGGGCCGGCCTCGAGGGCGTCACAACCCTCCCCACCCCGCGCCCCACCCCCGATCCACCGCCGCCCGGCCACCCGAACCCCTCCTTTCCCGGCCCCGCCCCTCCGCGCCAACCACCCGCACCGCAGCCCCGCAGTTAAACCACCCGCACCGCACCCCTTGGCTGCTGGTCCGTGGCCCCCTCGTTCCCTCCCCGACCTCACCCTCCACGCCCAGGCTGTCCGCAGCCGCATCCAGCACATTCACCATGCCGTTGTACTCCACTGCCTGTTGAGGGGAGACAGGGGCAGGGACAGGGACAGGGACAGGGACCGCACATCTCTGTACACCCCGAGTGCCCGCAGCAAACGGAAGGGCAGCAGATCCTGCTTCTAAGTGGGCCCCCATTTCCCCCCCTGGTTCCACGTCCCCGCGTCCCCGTCCTCCCTCCCCCATGTCTGGACTGTTTCGGTTTTTATCCCCCATGCCTCGGCCTCACAGCTACACGTGCCTCGCTCAATCCCTCCTTCCATGCACGGGTTAGGCACGGAACCCTCGACAGCCCTTCCAACTGGGAAGTGATAGCCCTCCTCCCCCCGTCCGCCCCCGCCTCCGGCCCCCGCTCCGCACCTCGGGGGTGTCCCCTACGATCTCCGGGTCGAAGAACTTGATGCCCTGGTAGTACTTGGCGCGCTCCGCCGTGTCGCCCTCCTTGGGGACCACCTTGACCGCCGTGCAGTTCACCACGGCCCGGACGCCCTGGGCGGAGGGAGGGACGGACGGAGGGAGGGAAGGGAGGGAGGAAGGGACGGAGGGAGGGAAATTGGTATACATACTCAAACTGCGCTGCTGCCAGAGGGAGGAAAGGAGGGAGTTCGATTGAAAATCTAACACCAGAGAAGAACCCGGGAGAGAGGGAGGCAGAATGAACGGGAGTACGGAACACCGGCTGACGTGGATGTGGCCCCTGTGGCCCCTGTGGCCCCTGTGGCCCCTGTGGCCCCTGTGGCCCCTCCGAGCCACCTGCCCCGCTTGTTGCCGCCCTACCGCTGCCGTTGTGTCCCTTCCCTCAGTGCCGACCCGTGGGTCCGTCCCCACCCCACCTCGAACATCTCCGGCAGCAGAGTCTGGCGCTGCACCACGTCCGCCGCCGCCAGCTCCAGCTTGCCGCCCGCAGCCACGGGCAGGTCGGACTGGGGGTTTGCGCGACACCGACAAGAGAGCGACACCAAGGGTGAGGGGGTACAGGAAAGAGCGACACCAAGGGTGAAGGGGTAGACGTAAGGGAAGGGGACATCGGAACACCGGCTCGGCTGGGTCCAATTGGTCCACAGGCGGGCGGGATAGGGAGTTCGGTGCAGGGCATCCCAGACACAGGCAGGCACCTTTCACAACTCGTGGCTCAGGTCCCTTGAACACACCTTGGGGGAAGGCGGGCCGGCACGTAGGTGATACCTCTACGGTGTCCTCAATGACAGCGGCGGGCGGAGGCCGACCCGACCCGACCGCATAGCGCATACCCAACTAGAAGGCCCCAATGCGGGCGGTCCCCCAGGCACCCAACCACCCAGTACCGTCCGACTGACGGCCCGACCCTACAGACGCACCAGCATCGACTTGGCCTTGTCCACGTCCCGCACCAGCGCACGCACGTGCTTCCCGGCCGCCAGCAGTCGGGCGACCACCCGCTTGCCCACACCCCCCGTGGCGCCTGCAGGCCGGACCGCGGAGCGGGTAACCGTCGGAAGAGGCGGGCAAGCAGGCCGGCAGGCAGACAGACAGACAGACAGACAGTCAGACAGACAGACAGACAGACAGGCAAGCAGCCAGGCCGGCAGGCAGACAGGTAGACAGACAGATAGACAGGAGAGCAGGCCGGCAGACGCAGACGGCAAGACGCCACGACCGTACGTAAAGACATCGGGTTGGATTTCAGCCGCACAGGACGCCAATGGCCATGAGGGAGGCACCCGGAGCCCCATCACCCCAAACCCCAACCCAGTGGGCAGGTCCGTCCCCTCTTGACCCACCCGCCCTCCCAACAGACGACCCGCCCGGGCCCCGACACCGCCATCACCCTCCCAGCCTCCCAGCCTGCCACCCCATCTCATCTCATCCCACCAGCTCCCGATCCCCACCCGCCCCGCCCCGCCCCGCCCCGCCCCCCACCCCACCCCACCCCACCCACCTGTGACCATGACGATACCCGTCAGCGGCACCTGCGCTGCCGTGCTCGCATGGAGTGTCGACTGCGGCAGGTCCACAGCGACCACTGACTCGCCCTGGCAGCGCGGGGGGTGAGGGGCGGGGTGTGGAGTAGGGGATGTAATTGAAAACATCCCAGAAACACCCAGCCCGGGTAGCGGAGCACTGTCGGGCTGTCTGACCGCCTCGCATCGCACCACCAGCAAGGCAGGATAGCCGCCACCGCAACCGCCTGGGAAATGCAACGCGCCAGGTGTGCTTGGGTGCTGCCAGACGATGCGTATGATCAAGTTAGGGTGTCCGGGTGCCGTACACAAGCACACGCGACGACTCGAAGGGGACGTTGCCTCTGCGACGCCGCTGCGGCATGCGGACACGCCACCGCCGCCATGGATTGCGTGTCACCGAGCTCCGTGCTGTGATCGAGGTGTCATCTTGTCACACACACACACACGCCTTCCAGTTCCCTTCACTCCCCGCGATTTGGAAAAATATTCCGCTGTACCTCCCCTGTGCCGCCCTCCCCGACGTCTGCGCGCTGTGGCGGGGCTGCACCCAGGACCGCACCTGGGGCTGCGGGGAGAGCTGCTTGAGGATACCGGAAAGAAACTTATCAGGCGGCGGTAGCTCATTGAAGTAGGCCACTGTCTTGAGGAACCGCAGCACATCCCAAGGCTGCCTGCCTGACCCACCTGCACCGCGATGCGCGGGTTAACGAAGCAATCCAGGCACACTCAAAGCCACCTGACAACGCTTTGTACCGTTTGATGTGTCAGCGCGAACGATGCATCGATGCCTGTTGATCCGAGGGGCCGCTGCTCGGCTGGGGCAAGACCGAGGCCTTGCGGGCGATGTCAGGTCCGCGATTGGTCCTGTGCGCAGCAGCCCACCATTGCGCTCAATTATTAGCATGCTTGTCACCTCGCATCCACTGCAACCTGTTATATTAAAATCATAGACGGCAACCCGCAGCTCTCCTACCGTGGGCGGACAGCATAGCTCCCTCCTTTACGCTTGCGTCTGGCGCGTAGTATAACAATATTCGGTCGATTCGTAAAGTAATGTATTCAGACGAAGGACAGGAGGCGTTTCAATAAATATCAGTTGGACCTGACTTTGGCGACCTTAAAAATTAACAATGGTATTGCGCTTGACGCAAAGAACGATTGCGGTGTAGAGGGATCGCCACGATGTAAATAGGTGGCCGGTCCTGTCATCGATCGGTCGGAAACAACTACCATACGGGAAAGGGTCGGGACGGGTTTTGAGCTACCGAGCTGTCCCAAACGCGAGTTTCTCAATTTTTATTTCTTGACGCAATTTCCATCACGCATTGCCGCTAGGCTGGCTGTTCCGAAACAGTGTCCATCCAAGACCAACACACCGAGGTAGTTTTCAGCTGGTGTGCATTTCTGGCTGACATGCCAGCCGCGTCCGTGCAGCGGGAGCTTTGGGGCGGCGCCGTGACATGCGTCGTGCCCGCAAGGTACTGCACCACCTTTGGCCTACGCGGGCCGTTGTTCTCAGGGTGCATCTGGTCACTATGGGGTATTTGGTGCTCACAATTTTGACTTGCAGCCACAGCGGTAATGTTAAGCGCCATGGGCTGCTCGCTATTGCGTTGTAAGGCGAACGGCCTGCGACGTTGCACGCTCCGTACACACGCGGGCTTCCCGCCTTCGGCACCTGGCCTCACCCCTCCCCTCTGTCTCTGCGTTTCACGACCAACGTAACCCCTCCTGCCCCGGCGGAACAAAATCGGTGACACAGAATGATGGATGTCAGTGACATCCGACCGGTCCCCGACCACCAGGAGGTCTTCATGGACTCGGAGGTCGACCAGGCCCTAATCTTCGAGATAGTGGTACGGCGCGCAAAAAGACAGGACCGTGTGCGTTGCGGTGTTGCCGGGATTCCACCTCAACCCCACACTTGGCTGAAGTACATGCGGTTAGCCCAGAAGTGCTCCGAGACCGATCCGCGGCGGCATTGCCGTGTCGCGTCACTTGGGAAATCGCACTGCACAGCACGGCACTGGACAGCACGGCACTGCACAGCACCACTTCAGGGCACGTGGGGCCGCACGCACCTGTCAAGATCTTGGCAGCCGCCGAATCATCAGCACCCCGAGGCTTGCTTATCCGTCTCATATGGGGCGCATGTGGGCCTGCCCCACCCGCCGTGTGATTGTATCCGGCAGGAGCATGACGCAGCGGTGCCCGACGCGGAATGCGGCGGACATATATTCCAGGACGCGGCTGCAGGTGGGTGGGTGGGTGGATAGATATTCGGGTGCGCTCGTCCGTTTCGTGGCGGAGTTGTCGTGCGGCGGCGGGAAGGGAAGGCATGTTGGTGTCGAGCAAGGACGGCCTCGGCCGCAACGCCGTGGCCCTCTGGGACCCGGGTCGCCTGGCAGCCTGGGGCGCGAGCGCGCTGGGCGCCAGCCGGCTGCGATGGCGCTCTGACGTTGGTGGGCCCGTCGGCATCCATGTGACCATGTCTGAGCAACCGTGTGGCACTGCGATGCCTGTCGTGCAACACGAGGTCGCGCTCGTGTCCGCGGCGCCTTCCCGGATTGCTAGCCGCCCGCAGCGGTCCGCTCTGGTTTCCGCCGCAGTACTCGATCGTTTCGTTCACTCATTCACTCATGACGTCTCCACCACCAGCCATACCCAGCCCAGCATCTGGTGTGGGACAGGTACCTGGCGGTTTCCGCATCCCGCATCCCCATGTGCTGCGTGGCTGGTCAGCATGGCATGGCATGGCTTGTCAGGTGCACTGCGCATCGCTTCTCATGTCCCCAAGTTTCAAGCACCTCCCGGCACAGCAGCGAGCGCATGCTGGCGGCTGCGCCGCCAATGCATGGCAGCCGACAGCCAGGCCCCCACCTGGGAACCTCGCAGGGAATGAAGCATCGTCGTCAACACTCGAGGCGGTGACCCCTTTAGGTGAGTTGCGAACTTGCGATGCCGTTGGATGCGGTACGCATCCGGGTGTGTTTGAGGAGGTTACGTTCTTACTGGCCCGGATCGCGGGATCTTAGGATCACGGGAAGTTTCTGCATATGACACCCCATGCACGAGGCGCAGGGATGGTCATAAGGACTAGGGGAGCAGCCGAGCCGTATGCATACACTCATCGCTCTTGCCTTTTTGGTACCTCTTTTGGCTCATGCCCACGCCTTCAGCTGCCACGGCTGCTGTTTCCAGGGATGACTTCCTAGGTTGCCTCCCTCTTGCACATGCGGTTGTCGACCTGACCTGCGCCCTGACTTGCCTTGCAGACGCTCAGGGGGCACCCCACTTGCCTACGGACGCGTACAAGTGCCTGGTTCGAGGCCGCCAGACAGTCCGGCGGGGCCGTGACGGCAGGGACACGGATGTGTTGATGGCCGTGCTGCGGTTCCCGAAGGTGCAATCGGACTTGGTGATCAGCCTCAGCACGCCCGCCGGTGCGTCAGCGGTGCACGAAGAGGCAACCGGCATCATGGCGCAGGCCCTGTCCAGTCTGCAGGTTGTTGACTGGGCCCTGTTTGGGGGCGACAGCTAATGAGCGCGACGGACATAGCTGTCACCGGACCGACCCCGAATCGGAAGCGCATGGGCCGGAGTGTTGAGTGGTGGGCGGTACCGTCCTCAGCTGGATGAGTGTGCATGCCCTGCCATGCGTACCGCCACCCGGCAGACTAGGCCAGCCCTGAACGTATGCCTTCGTGCAGTCGTGCTCAGGCAGGTCTCAACCTGACCAGCACGTTCGGTACACGGGAAAGGGTGATCTTGGGCACAAGAGGACGTAGGGCAGGTGGTGGTTGGGCTGTCTCCTCACCGACAGGCTGCTTTTGCGTGTACGCCGGGCAGGGCATCGACTGCGAGATTGAGTTGAATGCATTGTTACACCCCCGAGATATCATTGCACTGCGAGCGTCATTAGCGCGCGTACTACTTCCATCCCCCAAGCAATCGAATACACACCAGAGCACCCTGTAACACGCGCTCGCATCAGCCTAACTTGTCCGCGTTGCCAATCTTAACAGCGCCGGGTTCACCATAAACGTGCTTCTCCGACATCGACAGGAAGTGCCCACGATATCTGCGCAACAAGCCCCATTGTGTCGTCAGCGGTGGTCCTCCTTCGCCGTCAGTGATGGTCCTCCTTTGGCTGTGACTTATCGTAGGCCACGTACACCAGGTAAGCTGCAATGCCAAGGCCTAGCCCAGGGAAGAAGTCCTTCTTGTTCCACCGCAGCAGAGGATGATGCCGCCAGGCCTCATAGCGTTCCCATTGAAAGCCCACAGTCTTCGACATCGTCACTAAACGAAGCTGAAAACAACACAGGCCAAGAACTTTAGTCGGGGGCTTGGATATATCAATTTCTGAGCACACCAAGTTGATAGTCCATGTATTTGGGTTTGAGGACACAGGTATCTTTGAGGGTGACCAAAAACGTTCAGTTCGCTGTACGTTGCCGTGCAAACAGCTGCGTTGCCACAATCCCACCAAAGGAAACCTTTTGTAACTAGCATATGTCTAAGTTGAGATATGTAAGACCTGTAATCAGAAGCATTGAGACCAAATTACACGTCATCTTGTCGACCGCCCATTTTCGTTAAGCTGAAAGAGGAAGCCACGCTATAATCTAGCGAAATCAGGGCTCCAGGGCCCATGAGGCGGCTCGCCTGCAAAGGCGGCTGCCCGCTGCTGGTGCACTCGCGACCTTACGTGTTTGCTCCAACAGTCCACGCGAGGCCTCCAACGCTCATCGTGACTGCGCAGTCGACGCGGACATGTCGTCAGAGACTTCACGTGCGATGTAATGCCTCTTCAGCAGCATCAGTATCGCCGGAAGCTCCAGCCTCAGCGTCAGCACCTTCTGCGCCAACGGAGCTGCAGGGGTTGATCAACGCCATTCCGTTCAAGAAGCTCGTAATTTGGGGAACGGTTGCAGCATTAGTCTACCAGCTACATGATTTTGCCGGGGTGCGTTCGCAATGTCGTCGTCGCTGACACGCACGCATGCCAGACCGTTTCTTACGTGATCAAACGTGATCGGCTCCTGCAGATGGTCCTTGGTACATTCATTGTATCATTTATCGGGAACTCGTTCGTGGAGGGGGCACAGGAGGCGCAGATAGTCCAGTCCCTGCTCCCAAAGCCGCAAATGCGCCGACAGGTTCTAGTCTTGCTCTACTTTCTCATGATCCTGGGGGTCTTCACGCTCTTGGGGGTCTTAACTATACCGGACATCGCGCGGGAGGGAGCTGACTTCGTAAACAGACTGCAGAGTGACAACATTTGGGTAGGTCCCTGGTCATCCAAGCGGGTCAGGTCCTGAGACTCTTCGATAAGCCCATCAGGACCGTCAGGGTACACCAGCACCAGCGGGTTCTTGCTATAAAGAGAAGCTGCTGTGGGGTGCCCCTTGTCTCCACCTTCGACACGCACCTAAGCGTGTGGGGAAGTACACAACGACACACAAAACGACTGCAGCGCTCCCTGCTCTTCTTTCCCCACCATCACGTAATGACCGCCTTTTGCGCTGTAACCCGCCGCGAGGACCGCACGCCTGGCTGTGAGGTCCGCGATTGCGTGATTGCATGCGCTCACCCTGTGACTAAGTAGCGCTCTATGCCGCATCCTTACAATCTCAATTGCACGCGCGCGCAGGTCATACTGGTCGAGAAGATGCGACATGGCGTCGGGTAAGGGGCTGGAGTGCACGTCTGTGGGGGCATCGGGTCGAGTCGGGTCGGGGGGTGGCGAGGAGAACTCGTTCCGCGCCTCTGCACGGGGCCAGGCCGCTGTGCTCAGGGCATAGGTTACTTGTGGGTACCATGACTATGGTACGGGTCTTGTACGCGCTTTCCTATTGCGTTCGGCTTGCTGTGGGTGTACCAGGTGAGTTACAGACATGACCTCATCGTTTCAATGCGCAACTCGGGGGGGGTGGGCCTCATTTCCGTCTTTCGACGCTACCCCCTTGCACAACGGTAATGTTGCCTCCGGCCGTGGTGGAGCTCCGCTGCGCTGGCGATGAGCTGGACCTCACGCTGGGCTTAACGGCACCCGGCTGCTCGTGCGTCACGCTGTTTAGGTCAATCCCTGACCCGCAGCCCAGAGGGACCTTGGCGGCATGTTGGCTCCCCTCATATCCGCAGCCGCACCCTCTCCACCAACCCCCACCTCGCAGGGACCAGGTCATGAACAGCCTGGAGAAGGCCGTGTACCTGGCGACCAGCAATGACATCGCGGCGGCGGCGGTTTCGGAGTCGCAGGTACACTGGCGGGGCGTCAGCGGCAGCGGATGGGCAGTCGCTGGTGCCTCCCAGCCGCCTCCCATGAGGGTGTATGTGCGGTTGGTAACTTTGGGACGTGGGGACGCCGCGCAGATCCACGTTCGGCATGCACAACACTGGGGCGCGGACCCGGGTGGAAGGCGTCGATAGGGCCCCGCATGAATGCCGGGCCGCGCTAGGGCGGTTCGGCTCTTTGGGGGAGCGCTTCTTTCTGCAGGGGGCTACCGGCGTAATGGGAGCAGGTTCATGCGCCTCCTGTACCCGCACCCGGGTTGGTTGTCTGATTGGCTTGGGTGGGTGTGCACACACGCTGCTCGTGTACGTGCGTGTCTCCAGCGAAGTTACCCGCCCGACCAAAACCAGTTACCAGTGCTTGCGGCGCGCGCGCGCGTGTGTGTTTTGTTTGTGGTAGAAAAAGAATCCGCCTATGTGTGTGTGTGTGTGCCTCGCCGCGCTTCTGGGCCGGCAGGTGTGGTCGGCGGAGCGCAGCACGCAGCTGGGCCTGGCAGTGTCCTCCATGCTCAAGGGGTACACCAATACGGCCGCCAAGTACACGGCCGTGTTCCTCAAGTCGGTGGCCAAGTTCAGCTTGCAGGTGAGGGTTGACGGCAGAAGGGGAGATTGCGCGGGGCTGTCGCCGGACCGGCTCGCAAACAAGGCGGTACCGGAAACCTGTGGCTGGACCGATGCCGCAAGGCCGGGGGCGTACCCTAGAAGCCTGCAGGATTTGAGCAGTGAGGAGGTGATCTCAAGGCGTCCAGTACAGCGACGGTTGCGTCCCGAGCTGTCCGGGGCTTCGAGTTGTCGCACAGCAGACAGCGGTTCTGCGACGGCCAGTGCGCTCCATTGTTACTAATATGGGTTATAACGGGCAAAACAGCTGGGTCGGGGACTACAGTTGTGTTTTCGATGCATGCGGACATCTGGGTGCCGCCTAGACTCATGACAAGTCGGCTTTTCATTCTCATCAAGCCTGGGGCAAGGGGTAGCCTTTGCCCTGCGTGGGTACGTTCCGCACTGTCACCGCTGCGGCCTTGTGCCAATTGATATGCATGTTGATGGCGTGTTGAGGTGGCGCCCACCAGGATGCATGCAGAAAGTGCACCAGGTCCGGTCGCATTTTCACTGTCAAATGTTCACTTCACGGGGTGCACCGATTGCGCTATTTGTCTAGACAGTCTCAAACGGGTCCCTCCCGGATCCGTTGGAGATAAAAACACCCCCTGCCCCTCCCTCGTGCGTGCAGGCGCTGGTGAGCCTCATCCTCGGTTTCCTGTTCGTGTGGGACATGCCCACCATCTCCCGGGGCATCTCGACGCTGCGGAACTCGCGACTGGCGCCCGTGTTCAACGAGGTGGCCCCGGTGGTGACGGTGTTCGGACAGCTGTTCGGGAAGGCTCTGCAAGTCCAGGTGAGGAGGGCGTGACTCTGCCTGGCCGGCAGGGGACGTGCGCGATCGGTCGCGATGGCGTGTGATGCGGGGTCCGGTGGAACTGGTAGATGGGGCTGGGACGGGCTGCGCTCTGAGAGCCGAGGGTCGTTGGCGTTACAACAAAGGTTTATCCGACGCGCGCCATTTGGGTTCCTGAGCTACCTAAATTAGAGCAAGGGGACGACGAAATGGGGGGCAGGTGTTCCCGAGAACGACTACGGTTATAGCTGTAGAACGACTAGCGGTATCGATGGCTCGCGGTGTGCAGCCAGTGCTGGGCCAAGCCGTGGCTACGTGGAACCTGAGCATTACGCCTAGGGACGCTGTTTGCTGGACGCCGCCCAACCCGACGCCCTCCCTGAACCCAACCCAACCCGACACGGCGCGCAGGCCCAGATCGCCGTGGTCAACACGGCGCTGACGGCCGCCGGCATGTGGCTGCTGGCCATTCCCGGCATCGGCCTGCTATCGCTCTTTGTCTTCCTTTGCTCCTTCATCCCCATCATGGGCTGCATCATCTCCACCGTCCCCATCGGGTTCGTGGCGTTGACCGAGTACGGCTTCGTCAAGTTGGCCATGGTGATCGTCATGGTGGCGATGGTCCACTTCGTGGAAGCCTACGCGCTCAACCCGGCCATCTATTCGGCGCACCTCAAGCTGCACCCGCTGATGGTGCTGTCGGTGCTGCTGATCGCGGAGCACAACCTTGGCGTGTGGGGTCTGTTGCTGGCGGTGCCGTCCACAGTCTTCGCCCTGGACTACCTGATCCGGTACCCCAACAACAGCATCCGGGAGGTGGGCGAGCGCGAGCTTAGCGTCATCAAGAAGCAGCCGCCACCGCAGCCGGCGGTGAGCGCTGCGGCGCCGCCGGTGCAGCCGGATGGGGGGCACAGCCAGGCGTCGGACTTCACGCCGGTGCTGCAGGGCGGGTGAGGAGAGTTGGCGCGTTCGTCGTGATGCTCTCGGGCGGCGGTGTTACGTTATCGGACTGGTTCGTTCATGAGGTTTCGCGGCCATTTGCGTCGAATAGAATGACGTCCTCCTAGTGTTATACTTGACGGAACGAGGTTTGTACAGTAACGCCCGAGCGCCGCAACGGCGGACGGGAAAGACGGAAAGTTTGTTACGTTGTGTGGAGCGATGGCAAGCGCATGTTGCCTTGGGGATGTCTACGTGTACACCTGCCTGTATATGGTGCCGAATTCTCGAACTTTCGTTCGGACTTGCCGCTGGGCATTATACGGGTTTGACCGTCACTCTGAGCGTGTCAGAGCAGATGAGAGCTGTAATTGGTGCTGCCGACACAGTTGCCACGGATTGACTGTAGTGCGGCCTCAATTCGCGGCCGAAGACGTAAGCCAGTGTGCAGTTGAAGCCCTCCGGAAGTTTGCCGCAGGGGAAATGCACATGACCGCATGAATTGCACTGCCAAGCGGAGGGCCGTACACCAACATTTTTAATCCAAGTTGTATATACAGGTCTCTCGTCCATCACCCATGAGGCGAACTAACTGAACCATTCTCGGTACACAGGCCTTGTCATGACGCCCTCTTTCCCGTCCGTACTTGCGTCGTCCAGATGTCGGCACTCCAAACGTGACATGTGCACGAGGTTCCCACCGCAGCTGTCTCTTGCACATCGACTTAAGTTGTCCAAATATGTCAAATCCGGTCCTATCCCGTTGCGCTCTTCATTTGCTCACATGCCTAAAACCAACTGCCAGCCGCGCCCCACGCCCAGCCGTCCCCTTCAACCACATGCACGTCGGCGTCCTGCTCACAGCTGCCCCTGCTACTCAAACCCAGTGCGACAGCAAAGGGTCATTCCACTCATTCGCTCTTCTCCAGCTCGCGCAACGCTGCCGCGCGTTTCCGGTTGACGTTTGATGCCTGGACCTTCTTGACCACCCAGTTGCCGCCTAGCAGACTGCCAATGACGCCAATGACGATGGCCAGGTTGCGCCAGTCCGCCGGGGTACGAGCAAATCCCAAGCTCGCGTATGCACCCTATACACCATATGCAGGCATTCAGGTTAGGGTTCTGCTCAGGGTAATATGGTCAGTAACCCTCAACTCCCGCAATGAGGCAGTGTGAACGTACCGCTTGGAGCGCATACCGCTGGAGCTGCTGGACAGGAGTCATCACGTAGAGGGCCATGGCGGTCGACGCTCCCTCCTGCACACCGTGACACACCCAATGTGTTCAGAGGCATCTTGGGCAAGTACCGCGACCCCATTGGAGACTCCCGCACAGATTTTGCCCAACTCACAGTGCGCTCGTTGGTGTCGGTGTCGGACACATACACGACCTGCGCCGACGGCAGTATGACCTGTACGCTCCCGGTGTTGAAGACGATGACGTAGCTGTGCTTAACGTGGCTACCAATAGAGACCTTGCCAAAATCAACCTCCAATGTGCCCTCCACAAGCGACGCCTCAGCGGGGAGCGAGTCCACAAACTTGACCGCATCGGCAGTGCTGCAGCAGCCGGAGGGCCCCGGTCATTCGATAGATATTCCCATAATGCCCATCAAATGATCTTACCTGAGTCCTGAATTATAGATGTCGATTTCGACCGTTACATTCTTGCCTTGAACGAGGAGCTCATCCTTGACGAACTTGCGGACAATTAGGTGCGCGCGCTGAACGTCAGCGTACTCGTCATCATCAACGACGCCTTCATCGTCATCGGCACGGGCAGGTGCCAAGAACAGTGACGTCGCTAGCAGGAGTGCCAAGACGCCCCGAGTGATCTGACTGCTACGCATTGTGACTCTACCCTTCAATAACTTCAATCGGGTTGTGCAGGTTCACTATGACAACGAAATACTGTAGGTTGGAAAACACACAACTGCGAGGGCTGTGCAACAGGAAAGGACACCGAGGGAGAGACCGTACGGAGCT
Source organism: Eudorina sp. 2006-703-Eu-15 (assembly GCA_003117195.1). Lineage (NCBI taxonomy): Eukaryota > Viridiplantae > Chlorophyta > Chlorophyceae > Chlamydomonadales > Volvocaceae > Eudorina > Eudorina sp. 2006-703-Eu-15. Next base: position 417,745 of record BDSI01000015.1, read on the forward strand.
CCGAGACCCTCACAACCGCATGATGTCCGCGGGCAACCTGTAGCGTGTTTAGCAAGACCGTATGCCACACCCAAGTTCCATTCTTGTAGCTGATTGTTACGCGACTCTGGGATTCCAAGCTGACACACAGCTGCATTTTTTGAAGTAATGGCACAGATAAGCCTCACAAAGCCATGCAATGTTCTGCGGCGCGCAGTACCCTTCCAGTCGATTACGCAATTCTCGTCGGTCGGGCGTAACTGGCGTGTCTGCAGGGCAGGGGACACCAATCAGCCCTCCTCCAGCACCGATCCCAGCGTGGACAGGAAGGAGGCTTCACTAGAGCGACTGGAGGCGAGCATCCGCGGAAAAGCGTCACCGCCGCGACCGGTATCGTCGACTGTTGGTGGTTCGGCCAAAGCAAAGCCAATCCCGATTCGTGGAGTCACGCAGCAACAGAATAAGATTGACAGCCAATATGAAAATATGGCGGAATGGCGCGAGGGCCAGTTGTTTCCGGAAGGCTGGGAGCAGATGAACCTGTTCCAAAAGATGGTGGAGCTCTATCTTGGACGACGGGGCGTCCTGTTTTGGGCGAACAAGGCGGCCTACGCGTCCGTATTTGTTCTACTTGGAGGGTGGATCCTCTTCCGTTTCGTGGGTCCCGCAGTTGGTTTGTACAAGCTATCGGGGGAATTCGCGCCCCCGCCTTTGTAATTTTCAGACACTTAAGCATCATAACGTCCTATGGTATTTGTGTCTCTGTGTCTTCCAGATGGTGATGTGGGTATTGATTAGGAGATATTTGGCTGCCCGGGAACCTTCGTTGTTCAGTAGTCGCCGACCCATGGACCCGCCGTCTATATCGTCCTCTTGCAGCAAATTCTGCAAGTATAACTGCAGGTTGATGGATGCGTATATTATGCATTTAATATTGTTTTCGGCACCAAGTTCTTTCGGTGTGATCGAGGCACGTTGGGGACGTCGGGGGTGCCTCGTGGGCATCGGCCCCATGCTGCGATGACTTGGTAAGGCTTGTCGCCTACATGTCCACGCCTGACCAGGACTCATACAAGAACAATATTTTGTAATATGATTTTGATGAGTACATGCCAACGTGCCTTGCTCTTTCAGCGGCTTTCCCCTCCGAGACCGCTTTGGTATTGTTGAGTCCGAGGCGACCATCACTTCAGCTTCTGGACCACGGCTGTAGACCCGCTGAGCTGCCCTATAGGTGCACGTTCTGTTATACGCGACAGCGGCAGCTAAGCATGAGCAACGCTTCTCTGGGCTTGGACGATGCGCTGCAGTTCGGCTGGCTCTGGTTGAACCCCCAGGTAACGATCGACTTGGCGGCGCATGCCTTGCTTGCGCACCACTCTGGAGAGGGCATTATTACACGCGCCAAGGTCATGGAACTATGCCTAGGAGGACGCGGACTTCCCGCGGGAGACGCCTGACGGCTGCCCCCCTGCTGCCCAACTTTTGCTCCGGCGACCGCAGTTCTCGGATTTCGTCTTGGAGCTGCACATCCATCCGCAGCCGCAGCAGGTTGGGCAAACTCCGTGGGCACGAGATGCGAGATGTGTGTTGATGCCTTGTGCTCGTCTGCGCTGTCGGTCGCCGGCAGCGCTTCTTCGTCCTCGCGAAGCACGAGGCGGCGAAGACGCGACGACCGATTTCGCACCTTAGGCACAAGGCCTTCATGGAAGAAGCCGGCACGCGCTGGCTTCAACTGAGGAAACGTTTCTCAGTTTTACCCACAAAGGGATAGAGGAGAAACAGGTTTTGGGTCGTCGAGCACACGCGGCAGCCCGCCGGCGGCGCTGAGGCCGCTGTTGGCCGCATGCGACCCACGGGTCCCAAATGCGCAACGAGGTTCCGAAGCGAGGCCGTGCTGTGGCCGACCCCGCGTGCACTTTCCTTCCCAACCTTATGCTGTATGCTGATCGCTTGCCCTCCGGAGGGCGCTGTGCTGGGGCGCTGGCTCCCCCTTATGTTTCAACACACTCCTCAAGTCACGGCCCGGTCCGGAAACACGCCACGTGCCCCGGCCGGTCGGTCACCATGCCGCCGAGGTCACGACGCACTGTCCCCTGCAACCCAACCGCACTGTGGGCTTACCCGCTCCCTGCATCCAATACCTGCTCGGCCGGCGTGTTTCGGCGCGCAGGACGATGCCGACGACGCCGAGGTGCTCCACCCGTTGGGCATGGTCGCCCCGAGTCCCATCCGGCGGGCCTGCACACCGGCAGTGCAGCAGCAGCAGCAGCAGCAGCCCGCGGCCGGTGTGCTCGCTGCGGCGGCGGCGGCCGGCGGCCCTGCTGAGCCCGCTGGCCCAGCCGCACCACTGGCCGACGGCGGCGGCGGGTTGAGGTGGGCGGACGCGGAGGATGGGGCTGACCGCGACGACGGGGACGCGGATGTAGCGGGGGCGGGGGCGGCGGGGGCAGCTGGTGATGGCGACGGTGGCGGCGGGGGCAGCCTCCTGGATGCGGAGGCGCGGAGTACCCGGCTCACCAGCCTGCAGTCGAGGCAGGCGGCGCCGAGTTCCAGTTCCGTGGCGGCAGCGGCGGCGGCGGCTGCCGAGGCGTGCAACGGCGGCGGCAGCGCGCCTGGCGTGCTTGGGCGGCGCGGCCGCAGGGGGCCGCCGCGGGCATCTTCCGACGGCTCCCCGGGTGCGCTGGCCGGGGCCTTCCACGGCAGCGCCCATGGAAGCTCCTTTGCGGCAATTGCGGAGCAGCGGAGCCCCCCGGCTGAGCCGCAGGACGCGGCCGTTGCGTCAGCACTGCCGCTGAGCGGTGCCGTGACACAGCCGCGGCCGGCGGGCGGCGAGAGACCCACGGGTCGCCGCCCTCCGAATACCGGCGGCGGCGCTGCGGTAACGGAGGCGACCCTGACGGAATCACCGTCTGCAGCCACCCAACCAGGGGCGCTGTCGTCGTCCATCCGTCGTCCGTCCGCGGCGACGTCCGCGAGCAGCGGCGGCTGCGGCAACGGCGGCGGCGGCGGCAACGGTGGCGGCGGCGAATGCGGTTCCGCTGCCGTGCCCGCGGCTGATACTCTGCCTGGCCGTGACCAGCAGCCGCCGCCGCAGACGGGCGACCCGCCTTCGCCGCGGCTGCCGCCGCCGCCGCCGCCGCAGACGGGCGACCCGCCTTCGCCGCGGCTGCCGCCGCCGCCGCCGCCAGCCCCGCGCCGAGATGCAGGCGGCGCAAGCTCTAGCACGGGGGGCGCTGCTGCCGCCGCCGCAGGCAGTTGCGGCGGCGGCGGAGGCGGAAGCGGCACGGGCGAGGGAACGGGTGGCCGCGTGGAAGGTCAGCAGGGGCTCCAGGAGGCGGTGGCGGGTCCGCAGACGCCGGCGGGTGGAGGCGACGTGCGGCCGCAGGGGCGGCGGAGTGGGGGTGCGGCGGGACGGGCGCTGTGGCCGCCCCGCGCGGACTGGCCGGAAGGCGACGGCGGCGGCGACGGCGGCGAACTCCTCGACGGCGGCGCCGACAACGGGAAGATCTCAGCCACCCAGCCGCTGGTCTCCGCCTCCGAGGTGCGGACGGCGGCGGAGGCGGAAGTGGGGGCGACGATGGCGGCGGCAGTAGCAGCCGAGTCGGCGCCAGCGGAAGGCGCCGGATCCGGATCCGGAGGGACCGCGCCGCGGTTGACGTATCCGGCGGCTGCGCCGCCGTCTGGTCGTTCGGAGGCCGTGCCGGTTGCGGCGTCGGATCTGCGGGACTCTCCTCGCGTTCCCCTGGAGCGTTCTTTCTCGGCGCCGCTGCCACAGGACCTGACGTCGGCTGAGGGTGATCCGGGCGAGGACTTCACCTTCAACCGCGTCGGCGGCGGACGTAGCAGCAGCGGCGGTGGCGGCGGACGTAGCAGCAGCGGCGGCGGCGACGGAGGCAGCGGCGCAGCAGACGCAACCGCCGCCGCGGGCCGGGGGACGTCCAGGGAGGCCGGGCAGGCGTCGGCCAGCTGGGCAGCAGACGATGACGCGATGCCGTACGATGAGAGCGCACCACAGGGCGCGGCGGCGCAGCAGGGCGGCGGCGGCGCCGCCGCCGCCGCCGCCAGCCGCAGAAACAGCTGGGCGAGTGGCGGCGGCGAGGGACAGGCGGGCGTCGCACCTTGGACCGTCGGTTGCTCCGCGGCCACTGACGGCGGAGCCTGGGAGGCCACCGGCTGCAGTACACGTAGCCTGGACCACTCCGCCGCTGCGGCCGCGACACCGCTGCCCCCGCCGCCGCCGCCGCGGCGGTCACAGCCCGTGCGCGTGTTCCCGGTGCATGCCGCCGTGCTCGCCGCCACCAGTGACTACTTCCGTACATTGTTGCAGAACTGGTCCGGCGGGCTGTCATCCGGCGGCCTCGGTCGCGGTCGCGGCGGCGGCGGCGGCGGGCGGGGCGTGCTGACGATGTACGTGGAGGCGGACCAGGTTGGGGCCGCGGAGATGATGCTCCAGTTCATGTACACGGGTGGGTGTCTGGTTCCACCCACCAAGGCCGAAACCAGGTGCCTGGCGGGGTGAGGGTCTTGAGAGGAGGCGAGGGAGGCGGTGGTGGAAGGGCTTGCACGCGTTGCCGTCGTGCGCGTACTGCATTGTTCTGTCGAACATTCGCCGAGTCTTTTGAGGCTGTAGCATATCACGGGATCACAACAAAGAGGCCCCCGGCAGTATAGCAGGGCAGCAAGGTCGTGTGCCTCCGACGTCCCTCTTCATAGGTTCGCTCCCTGCCCGTCCTGCTCCTTCCCGCCAGAGATCTGCCTGTCCTGCCCATCGTCTTGCGCCTGGCTCGTGCTGTCCTCCTACCCCTGCTCGTATCGGTTCCCCAATCCATACCCCTGCTCGTGCTGTCCTCCTGCGCCTGGCTCATGCTTGGTTTTGTGCCTCGACTTTCCCTCACGACCCATGGGTCGTTATCTCGGGTCGGATGGTTTCGGATCCGTGCGGCTGATACTGTAGGCCGGTTGCCGTCGGGCCTCAACCCGGCGCAGCTGATCTCGCTGCTGGTGCTGGCGGATCAGTACGCTGTGGGGCGGCTGCTGGCGGCGGTGGACGCGGCGTTCGCCGGGCTGCCGCTGCCGGGGCTGTCCCTGGAGCAGCTTCTGGGGCTGTACGAGCTGCCAGAGGTGCTGTTGGGAGGCGGCGCGCTCGCCAGTGAGTGCCGTACGGTCTTACAGGCAGGGTCGGGGCCTAAGTTGGCAGCCGGGCAGCCGTGGCTGCCTCTATACCGTTGCGGAATCATCAGAGACACACTTTTGCGGGATGCGGATGAGGGACGACTTGCACACGATGTGCGGTATGACATGTGCATGACGCGCGACAGTTGGCAGTTGGCAGTTGACAAGATCCGAACAGGGTCGTATCGTACAGGGCCGTACCAGGTAGTTGTCGCCCTGTGGTTCTCAATCGCAGGCGCGCTGCGCAAGCTGGTGGACAAGTTAATTTCGGAGCTGGGGGATCTGGAGCTGGTGTTGGACTGCCCAGAGCGCAGGAACCAGCTGCTGAACCTGCCGTACGAGGCTGTACGGCTGCTGCTGCAGGTGCGAGCGGGTGGGGAGTGGCAGCACGCCGCGGCGCAAGGGGTTGAGATCGGGGGGGTTCCATGCCGTGAGTCGCGGTGCCGGCGTAATCCGTACTGCCTTAGTGCGATAAATCTAAAAAGGGCAGGGGAGAGAGACGAATCAGGCACATGCTGTAGTCAATTGTAGTCGATAATGAACTGCCTGGACCCACTGAGGGCAAAGTCCATTTGTGAGTCCCAGCTCCCAGGGTTGGGTCTTGGTTGGGTTGCTTTTCTGAACCCATGCTGTCGCCTTGCTTGTGAACCATTCCGCAGAGCCCGGAGACGCGGGTGTGGAACGAGAACACGGCGGTGGCGGCGCTGGCGGAGTGGATGGTGGGGCCTCAGGGCCAGGCCACCACGCCCGAGCAGCGGCGGCAGCTTGCGGCGCTGCTGCGGCTGCAGCACTGCACGCACAGCTACCTGTCGTACATTCTGCTGCAGGTACGGCGCATGTTTGGCCGGGCCGGTTGGGCACGGGAAGGGCGCTGAAGCACCCCCGCTGTTTCTTTTGTAGCGCCCCCCCGCCCTAATCAACCGTCTCCCGGGCTGCCCGCGTAGCTGCCCTGGCTTCTGGACGCGTTGGGCGCCGACCGCCTGCTGCTGGCGCTGTCCTGGGCCCGGGCCGACGCCTCCAGCCGCGACGTCTACACCGCGGAACGCTACTTTGAGAACGCCACCAGCCCCGCCGCGCAGCAGCAACAACACCAGCTGCAGCACCAGCACCGCCAACAGAAGCACCCACAGCCATACCCGCACCAGCACCCGCAGCCGGAGTATGAGGCCGAGGAGGGCCTGCCGCCGCCGCCGCCGCAGCAACAGGACCACCTCCACCACCAGCATCAGCATCAGCACCCGGCGGACGCCAACCGCTGCAACGGTCAACACAACCACCAACCGGTGCACGAGGCGGGACGGGCCAGTGGCGCAGGTTCAGGGTCGAGCGGTGGCGCCGCGGAGGGGTCCGCGGGGGCGGGGGCAGCAGCGGCGGCGCCGCCTCCGCCGCCTCCGCTGCCCGTGTTCGTTCCCCGGCCGCGGCCGGTGTCCCAGCGCGTGACCTTCGACTGGTCCATCGACTTCGCGACACTGCAGCAGCTGTACGCTGACTCCCGCGCCACACGCTCGCTGCAGGTGCGTACTACCTCATGCTCCTCTTTGCTGTTGCCCTTCCTTTTCCAGACTCGTGTTATCCCTGGCTCTTCCTTGACAAGACCCCTGGCGAGCCAGGAATCACCGAGCCCCATCATGGCTGCACGCATACTCGGGAAATGCCGTTTAGTCTATAGCTCTCGTGACCTCAAATACTGATTGGAACACACGTCCGCGGCGGGCGGGCTTTCATATCGTGTGATGCGTTTTGGAGCAACGGGCAAGCAGCAATGACGTTTCCGGCTCGCTGTCGCTAACGCTGCTAGCGGTCCTCCCTCTCCTTAGACCACGCCCGGGAAACGGACTCCTCCAGGCCTGTGTGTTCGACATGTCGCAACCTACCGGTGACGCATGTTTCCGTCATGGCCCGGGAAGGGAAGGGAAGGATGAAGGCAGGCGGCGGAGAAGGGCGGGAGTCCGCAAAGAGGCGGCAATGACATCCAGGTCCGCCGTTTCCCCTGTCCTGGGTGTTGGTCGTACCGTGTACGACAGGTGGTGACCAGCGAGCCCGCCTTCTTCGGCGGTTTCCACTGGTGGCTGCGCTACGACTTGGACGCGTCGCAGGTGGGTCAGTGCGATGGTAGCTCCCGTGTGGGTGGCGCTCCCATGAGTGGCGCCCTGGAGGGAATCCAAAAGGAGGGACCCGCCCCATACACACACGGGGTGGGGGCGTGGGGGCTCCGGACCCCTGGGTCGGACCCCTGGGAGGCACAGGCCAGGGAACCTGCGGAAGCGGGCGCGGTAGGACCCAGACTTCGGCAGCGTGATTCGTATTGACACCGGCGGGCTGCCGGAGGGCTCAACACCTCGGTGGCCCTACGGCTCTACACAGCAGGCCTGCACAGCCCGTGTGTCCCTCGGACTGCCCGCCTCCTTTCCTCTGTGTGTGTGTGTGTGTGTGTTCCATGCGCCTGTTGGGCCCAACATGGACGGTGTCGCGCACCCGTCCGCGAATCCGTACTTGCCGTACCGCAGCCGCCCGAGTATCGCGAGCACATGGGGCTGGCCTGCAACGTGAAGCTGGCGGGCCGAAAACACAGCCTGCCGTGCGTCAAGGTGGGCCCGTGGGTCGGTGGCCTCGTGTCTCGGTGGGCCCGGTGGGTCGGTATGCCCGTGGGTCGGTATACCCGTGAGGGTCGGTATGCCCGTGGGTCGGTGGGCCCGGTGGGTCGGTGGGCCCGTGGGTTTGTGAGTCCCGTGGGGTGACCGAATCCTGATCCTTTCGGGCGCCCCGCGCGCTTCGGGTTACCACTGACAGCTGATGTACGACGGCCGCACTGTCACGTAGGTCAAGGCCACGGTCTGCGCCCGACAGGACGCCGGCGTGCTGGGTGAGGGCACCTACAGCCTGCGCAAGAGCTTCAGCTACCACGTCATGAACGCGTGCCCCGTGGGTCTGTGGGGTTTCTTCGGCCTCACGCCGGATCGCGAGGAGGCGGCCTGGCGTCGGTTTGTGTTTGAGGGGCGCGTCTGGCTGCGGTGCAGCATCGAGGAGTGCCAATAGCGGGGACGGTGGGCGCATGCTGCGCATGCTACTGCGCATGCTACTGCGCATGCTACTGCGCATGCTACTGCGCATGCTACTGCGGATGCTGCGCGTGCTGCGCGTGCTGCGCTGTCGAAGATCCCTTCGCTCCATAACGCGAAGGGTGCAGCCGCGCACAGGACAGCAGCAGTCCTGACGTCAGCCATCCTCGGATGGCGCCACCCGCCTTCACGGGCGACCCCCAGTTGCAGGCGGTCGGCACCGCTGGTCGGTCGGTTGGTTGGTTGGCGGGGGGTTGGAGGGCTGATGGGTCGGTTCAGCTGCGAGACGAGACGTCGTGTGGATCGGGGGGCCCTGTCCGGAGTCGAGCGATCGCGCTGGGCTGGGCTCGGCCCCCCGGTGGTACAGCCCCAGGGCGGGCAGTTTTGTGTGTTGAACCCATACCCGGTGGAGGACAATGGGGCGACGTGGGACCTTCCGGTCCCCCATTTTCCATTCTTGTGAACTGGATTTTCGAGGCAGCAGCACCCACCGTTGCTGGTGCACATACACTTATAGTACGTTTCATGTGCTTGATACATGAAGTCATTCCCATGAAGTCAAACTTGGTTGTGCAGGTGGTCACGGTGTGGTGTGGTCACGTTCGCCATGTCCAGTCATGATGTCCCACGTGTGGTCACGTTCACCATGTCCAGCCATGATATCCCACGTGTGGTCACGACGCGCATGTGAATGGATCAGACTCCGACTACATGGCTGAGACAAAAAAAGATACGGTAACGAATGGCGCAAAAATGCCTTACCAGTGGCGTGCTTGCGCCGACGGTCGGGGGCCGGAACGGTTTTGGATATGCGTGCACTGTGGCGCTGGGCAACCCGCGGGGGCGGCAGACGCAGCCAAGACGCTCAGGCCCGGCCCAACGAGAGCTGCGCAGTTGGCTGACTAGCGCGAGTCTGCCCCGTGGATCCATTAGGTGGGAGCATCCCCCGCCCTGCCCGCGCACGCGCTGTGTTCTGGGTTCTGGCCTGGCAAGGCGCCCGTGCAGGACTGCGCGCCAGTACATTCCTCAGAACGTGTGTGCGCGCACTGAAGAACGCTGCTGGGCGCTGCTGGACTCCGCCCCGTTCAGGACTGACGTCGGTTGGCGGGACCGTCGGCGGGGGGGGGGGAGGGGTCGGGTTGCGAGGACTCCGGCGCTAGTAGGATCGCCTGCAGGTCCGTCGGAGATTTTGGCGTGTTGCATTTGTCGGTTGCTTTGAGGAAAATACCAACAAATCTATGACCCGCCTGGACCCGCGGGGTGCACTGTAACATCATCGACATAATAAATCTGCCGCGCTGAGGAGCGGAGTTACCGGATCATGCATCACAGGATGGTGTTCCCGTATCCCGCTTCCCGGGGCTTCCACGCTCTCGCGCTTTGTGTCGGTGCTGGACCCTTTCCAATCCATTGAACATTTTGAACCCACACCTATGCACGGCAGTACGTACGCACTACGGCGGCGCGGTCGTGTGCCGCAGTGCAGCGCAAATCACGATGGCTCCTGGATGGTCTCTCGACGGGTAGGTTGGGGGCCAAGGGTGCCGCCTTGCCCCGTCTTGCAGATACAGATGGGCTGATATCCATCCTCTGTTCAACAGCACCATTACGTAAGCCGCGAGGATAAAGCGGCTTCCCAGCCGCCGTCCCGGTCTCCCGGACACAGGACGACCGGTGGTTGGTTACTAACTGTACTAACCAGTACTAACGGCAACGGTTGATCACTGTAATCTTTCTCCCTGCCATGGCGCGCTGAAGACAGTTGCACATTACCTAACACAGCGTAGTGCATTCATGCAGGCAATAGCGCAATACCAACAAAGCTTACGCATTTGGCCATTTGGCCGCATTTGGTCTCGAAACCACTTTCAGAAAGTTGTGTTAGTGGCGCAATTGGAAAATAGCACAGCTCGATCAGTACAAAAACAGTCGATCTATCTTGTCTCGTCTCGCCATGGTAAATACAGCACCCTACTCGATCAACCTTGACCCGGATGTGGCGCAGCAACTGGCCGACCAAGGTGGCGCGTTGCTAGTTCTCGACCTACCGGAGGGCTCTTACTTTGGAATAGATCACATGGTGCGTCGGAAACTATGGTCGTGTCAGCAGGCAGACGACGCAGCATGTTGCTGGTTGCTCCGGGCCAAAAATAGAGTCTCTGGTTGACCAATCGAGATTGGGACGAAAAGCATTGAGCTTGCCAGGGTGCCCTTTGAATGCGCTTGCCTCCGGAAACCCAGCAAACAGCTCGTATCATTTGTCATACCGTCACGATTCCGCAGGCCTTCCAATGCGGTCCCCGCTTCAAGGGCATCAAAATGCTGCCGCCAGGGCCCCACTTTGCATGTTACAGCATTCCGGGGTCGGAGCGCCACGGCGGTGGTCACGGCCTTGTGACCGGGTTCTTCTTCCACGTGCCCGCTCCAGCGGCCAGCGCAGGGGGACGCGGCAGTGGCGGCTCCACGGAAGGCGTCATTGTGCGGCGGTACAACGCAGCCGAAGAGCTACTTGTGGAGCTACCCGAAGAGGAGGTGCGGAACCATGGGTCGTTTGTGGTTATTCGCGTCTTGGTCAAGTTGACTGACCGTGAACTGCCCAAGACGTCTTTCCGATTCACATCTGGTCATTATTAACATTGGGTAACCTGACCGCTCCGTCGCAGGCCCAGCGATATGCGCTCGGCGTACGACGGTACGAATTCGACGCGGGCCTTGCACCGTACAACCTTCACGCCTGGCAACAGTGGCGCGAGCTGACGACCTGCCTGGACGCGGGCGTGATTGACAAGCTGCAGCCCGTCGGCGGCAATATCTGTACGGCAGCGGAGGCGGCGCTGGACGAGCAGCAGGGCCCGGATGGCGCTAGCACAGAGGAGGACCGGAGGGCGACCATGGCGGAGTCGAGGCTGCGAAGGCAGCTCCAGGTGTGGGGCTGGCGGGGCTGAAGCCGGGGAGCACAGCCCGGGCGTAGGACTGCAGGGATACTAGGGTCTAGGATTCAGGGGAGCTGCCGAGGAATGAAGGGGGGAGCTGCCGAGGAGTGAAGGGGGCGACATCCTGCTAGCGGCCGCGGCACACTTTGCACCTCGCCTGCAGAAAGGGCGCACCGCTCTGGGACGGCGCCGGCCTCGAGAGCGACACATCCACACACACGTCCAGCATGGGCGCTACCATGCCCGCTGCATGGCACGCACTCCTGCACTGCCCACCGATTAAGACACGTCCGGGGATGGCTTAGCGCCCATAAGCACCTTGAGGGACGACTGGTTCACCACCGCCTGTAAATGAGACATGAAGCCGCAACAAGTATTTGAACCGGTAGTTGTCCGGGTAGTTGAACCCTAGACCCCTTTTCCCAAATCTCCGTTGCCCCTTTCCTCCCAACGCCACCTGGCAGGAGGGCCGCGCCGCCCGAGCTGCATCAGCGGCAGCGGCCGCAGAGCGGCAACCCACATCGGGAGCGGGCGAGGGCCGCGCAGCGATGGAGGTGGAGGGTCCCGGGGCGGCGTCCGCGCCATCCGGGGTTGCAGAGGGTGGAGACGGCGGCGCCGCGGCGAGCAGCAGCAGCTCGGGGCGGTGTTTCTATTCGGAGCTGCCGCGGCTGGTGAAGGAAGCAGGTGCGGGGGTCATTGTGTGCTGGGATCATTCGCTGTGTGCTTGCTGGGAAGTAAGTCGAGGGGTTTATATAGGAAGATATCACCGTCGAACATGCAGGCGTGTTGTTGTAAGCGTTGCAATGTGTGCGTGAATACATGTGGTTGCAGTTGCTGCTGCTGCTGCGGCGGCGGCGGCGGCAGTCTGTTGCTGTCCTCTCCGCGCATCCTCCTGGCCCAGCCTGCCTGGTGTGCAGGCGCAGAGGAAAGGTACCCTCTCAACCTGCCCCAGCTGTCCCCAATGCACCAACTATACCAACTGTCAGTCGAGAGGGTGTCATTCGCATCCGCCCCATTGATCCATGCCGTGTACCGTTCCCCGCGCCATGCCACACTCCCTGTGACACCTGACCCCTACAGCCCCGCCCCCCCGGCAAGCACTCGAAACGTACCCATACCCTCCCCATACCGCCAGTCGGCCCTCGCACGTCACGAACATTGCCCTGGGACTGTTGGAATACCCGGTCTGGACCCGGGTCCACCTTGTAACGGCTACTATTGCCCTGGGCACCGACGTGAACACATACACACGCATTTTTGGGCGCTACTCGGCCCCTCGCATGTCATACACTCCTGTTCTGCCTGCCTAAGAACACACCCATATTGGTGCTTGGTTTGGGTCGGGCGGGTCTCTTATCTAAACACACGCACCCACATGCCCACGCGCCCCCTGGCCAGGCCTGACCCCGACCCAGCTGACGGCGCTCAACATGGACCGCACGGGGCAGCTTGAGGCGCTGGCTGCGGAGCGGTGGGGCGGCCTCCCGGCGGCGGTGGTGGGGGAGATGCAGTTCGCCTTCATCGCCTTCGTGTTCGCCCAATCACTGCGAGGCGAGCTGCCGTGTAGGGGGTGTACTGGCGACGGGGCGGAGAAGGGTGGGGCGTTCCTGGGGAACCGGGCCTTGCGTCCTCACATGGCGAGATGAAATGGGATGGGATGGGATGGGCGCACTTGTCTTTGCGTCTGTCCGTCTGCCGGCTTGGAACGTAGGAAGTTACAGCGGACTTTTGCCAGCGGGATGCCGATAGACTGCAACTGGGTTGCCTGATTCCTCGCGCCTCGCCTAACCAAAGGTTCCCCGCCCGGCGCGTCTTCTCAATCACGACGCAGGCTTCCAGCAGTGGCGCGCGCTGGTCACACTTTTCCTCAACTGCGAGGCGGGACCCCTGCGCTCGCACGTGGACACCTTCATCGCCTTCACCGCCGCGCTCAGGGCGCAGCTGTCGCTGGCCCTAGCGGACGCTGGAGACACGGCTGGCGGCGCCGCCGGGCGCGCGGCGGGCGCGTCGGCGGGGGCGGGCGCGGGGCCCGTGGCGACGGCGTTGGGGCTGGGGACCCATGGGTCACTGATTGAGGAGGTGCTGCTGGCGGGCGGCGGGCGGGACTGCTTCCTGCGCCACCACCTGGCGACGTATTTCGAGGTGCTGCGGGAGGCGGGCCCGCAGCAGCTCGACCCGCGGCTGCAGCAGGAGGTGAGGGGGCGGCCGGGTAGGGGCCTGCCTGGGTGCGGGTGTGTGTGAGAAGAAAAGGACCCGCCGGGGCAGGGACAAGAGGTCCGGCACGCAGCCCGTCTGCCGGCGCACAGCAGGAGTGCGATACAACCCCAAACAGCCGCGCCCCTCCCTTCCCCTTTCACCCCCTCTCTTACCTCGCGGGCTACCCCTCATACTGCGTCGCCGCCACGCCTTACGGGCGCGGTCCCATGGCGACCTCCCATGGCGACCTCCCTGGCAGCCTCCCTGGCAGCCTCCCTGGCAGCCTCCCTGGCAGCCTCCCTGGCAGCCTCCCTGGCAGCCTCCCTGGCAGCCTCCCTGGCAGCCTCCCTGCAACCTCCCTGGCAGCCTCCCTGGCAGCCTCCCTGGCAGCCTCAGTCGTGCCTGGTTGGAGCTTCCTTAGACCTATCCCTGTGACCTATCCCTCCTGTTACCGTATAATCAAACCACGACAGCGGCGAACCCGCTGAAAGTTCGTCTCTGGAACCCGCCATTATCACCGTATCTTCTTCACCCCGCAAACGTCACCAACCAGGGTGGCTATCTTATTTTGCAGAGTATCTACGGCCGGAGATACTCCTTGCCCAATCGTGCTGAAAGTATCTGTCGGAGGGAGCTTTTGCTGGAATTTTATCTACTCAAGGGGGCTTTTCCCCGTGCGAGAGGCCATGAGTATCTAAAACCTCATCTTTCTCCCGAGGGAAAGTATCTATCAAAACTCAAGATTTTCGGCCGAATATATATTTATATCTTAAGATAGCCACCCTGTCACCAACCCGTCCAATCCTCCCCCCTCGCCCTCCCTGTCCCCCGCCAGGCCACCCAGCTCCGCGCTGTCCTCAGCCGTCTGGTGGGCTGGCAATTCGACGGGCTGGAGGTGAGTAGGGGGGGTGAGCTTGAGGGGGCCGGGGCCAGGAGGCCAAGGGACCGCGAGCGAAAATGTGTCGCACGAGGGGCGGCTGTCGGAACCTGTGAGCCGGTGTGAGTCCCCATACACGTGTTGCCGTGATTGAGGAGGGTAGGGGACAGGAGAGGAGAGGGAATGAATGAAGGGCGGGACAGGGGCTCCCGTCCAGGGTTAGGAGAGACCGAGTGCGGGGCCGCTCACAGGCCACAATGGGCCCCACCCTGGGCGGATCTGTAGATCAGGGGAGGGGAGGCCACAAAATTCCCTTCCGTTCCTTCCCTTCCCCGCCCTTCCCTTCCTTTCCCTCTCCTCCGCTCCCGCGGCTTCACCGCATCACCTTTCTGGGTGTGCCCGGCTGCGTTTTTCTAGGGTTCCTTGCTTTTTTCAAATTTAATCACGTTACGGCCCCCTGTCCCCGCTGCGCCACCAGGTCCTCGGCGAGGACGAGGACGACGAGTACGCGCCCGTGGTGGTGGAGCTGCCGGAGGGGCACACGGCGGCGTGAGGGGGGGGGGGCGCTCTCCTTGGCGGGGTACGTTGCGTCTTGTGTGGTTGCCCAGTGGCGGCGGGGGAGGGGGCCCGCCTGCCTCGCGGCTGGGTCGGTGAGGGCCCCGCTGGGGTCTCCTGCTGTGTCTCGTGGTAGGTCGGCGCCGAGGAGGTGCGACGGTCCCTTTTGGGGATCCGCTGCAAACATTCGCTCGCGTACGCTTCCATTCATCGACTCACGATGTGGCTGGGTTGGCCCTGCAGGGTTGTCGAGCCGCCATCATGTCTTTAACCCGGTACAGCAGTGGGGCCATTGGCGGACATTGGGACACCGCGCGCGCAGAGAGCCGTGGGGCGCATCGCATCCGCATCCGCAAGATAGCGAGTACGTTTCACCCGGCGGTCGCAGGGGGACGGCGGTGCGGTCGCAGGGGGACGGCGGTGCGCAAGACGATTCTGGATCCCAGTTCCGCAGCCGGGTTCTGGGTGACAGCTGCGTGTGGTTCCGGTGCGGCGCCGATCCCCTGGCGGCTCCGGTGCGGCGCCATGGGGGCGACGGTTGCGCGGGTGTGCAGCCGGCCGCAGTCGGAGTGCGGTTGGCGATGAGGAGGGGTAGGTGGCTTCGGCTGACAACCGATGGCCCGCCTTCATCTGGAGTGCACTCTGCACTGCAACCCCATTCGTTCATGGCACCTACCCTAACGGACTGCGGGCGGGGCTCTCAGCTGGTGGGTGCCCCGTCGTGACGTCAGCGCAGTCGTGGAGGAGCCCGCGGCAGGCGCGCTCCTGAAGGAGAGGTTCCGTTTCCGGACCGATTCCGTCTCACCGCTGCACCCAGATGACCACCCCGTCCTGGCATATGCCTTTCCATCTTTCCATGTGCTCCGACCGTCCGACGGGACGGCCCATCAAGGCATCATCAATCGTTGGGGTCCGCTGTAACGTTCACCCATTCATCATCAACGCCGGAACAAGATGTGGCGTGCCACCAGCCCCGGAAGGTGGCCATCTTGATGGTACAGTACGGGGAACTTAGCCACGGCTTGTCGGGACAGACAACGTACAGGAGACTCACACCCGACGATGTCTCAAAAGACCGACCGCAGACTTTATGTACCCTTTAGAGATAGTCGTACATGGAGTACGACTTGCTTTGCTGCTGAGAAGTGACAACAGCACCGGCTTCCCGTTTCTCATCGTCTTGTATAGTTTGTTCACCGGGGCGGCACAACACGGCATCTGGATCGCGTTCACCAGCGCAGTCCAACCGCATCGCGTTTGGCAGGCCCTCGGATGTCGTACCCGCTGCACCTCATCACCGGGTCACCGGAGGCGATGGCGGGACTCATGAGCCATGACACACCCCCGAAACACGCGCCCAGCCCTGATCACCTGTCCTGGCGCCTACAAGAAGAACTGCCTGATGCACTCTCTTTCTCCCATCCCATCCCGTCCCATCCTCCCAAATCCTCTGACAAGGTTAGTTAATATAATCAACAGCTCATCGCCGGCAGCCCCGACGATCGAGCCAGAACGGACGCATCGGGCATGGCACTGGCCAACAGATGTTCAACTCGCTGTCCTGCCGTACACGCACCCCGTACACACACTGGATCCCCGCTGGAGGGTGGGCGAAAAGCGGAGATGATGACAGCCGAGGGGCGCGAGGCAGCCACGCACACGCAAGCGTTTGAATGGAGAGGTGTGGAGACCAAGTGGAATCCCGGGAGACACGCAGGGCGGCAGGCATCACAGCGGCACCACGCGCACCACGACGCACAGCGGAAGTGACAGTAGAGAGATAGCCTGCGGTTTACGGCCTGGGCGCTGGGTTCCCTCCAGGAAGGAAGGACGACCGGTAGGTGGGAGAAACGGACCGATCGACGCGAGGACAGTAACCCATCATCCGAGTAAGACCTACGGTAACAAGGGTGCGGAAGCTGCGGCTGCCACCGATGCGCGATGACCCGCGGGGTCTCTTAGAACGTGGTTCAAGGAGGTTGCCCTCCGCCACGGCGGACTGCAAGCAAGCAGCGCACGGGGCCCCTCCCTGCCTCCACGAGGCGCATGACCGCGGCCGTGCGGCGATGAGTACGTCAATGGTACGGCGTGTTATGGATCCATTTGGTGGCGGTCCATTTCGTCCCGGAGAAGGTGGGGCAGCTGGCGTGCAGCGAGTGTCGGTCGGGTTGCTGGCCCGCGGGGTCCATGTCCCAAAACAGGAGCACGTCGCCTGGGGGTCCGGGTCGGAAAAAGGGGAGAGCACGGGAAGGGGAGGGGGATGGTACGCGAAGTTGGACATGGGAAGGGGGTGTTGTGTGTAAGTCAAAGAGAGCGCTAGCGCTTAAAAGGGTCTCTGCGTTCTGGACCACAGCGCGAGTGTGACGGGAGGTGGTCCGCGGCTAGAGAGGTAAGTAGCCAAATACACTTCAGGGGTTGTACATAAATGAGATAGGTCGCGGCGCTGGGCCAGATTCCTTCAGCATCGTTTCTCGCGGCTGAGTGTTTGTTTCTGGCACATTAAATCGCGGCTCGGTGTTTTTTTTCTGGCACATCAAACCCGATGACAACTCGTCGAGTCGGCAGGATCCTGACGGCAGGCACGTGACCGGGCGCCACCTTGCGGCTGCCTCTCCCCTCCCGCTCTGGCTCTCCGGCGGCACCGCCTTGTCCCGAAGCTGCTGAACGCAGCAGCGGGCGCATGCTCGCACGCACCCTTCTTGGGCCTTATGGCGATACCCATACGGGCGGCGCACTCCGAGTACCCCCGCCCGTCCACCGACTGGGCGGTCCGGTCCAGCGGGATGGCCAGCGGCAGCGCGGTTTCACCTCCCGCAGTGGGGTCCACATCTGTGGGATGGCGAGGGCGAGGGCGCCGGTGCGGGTGCGAGGGCTTAATGGGGATGCTAGTGGGCGGTGGGGTCCAACTCTTGCGATTACGTGCTGGGTAGGTTTCGGAGCACGGGATGAGGGAGCGCGGGTCCGGCATCACCCTGTATGAGGAATGACCGCAGGGTGGGTACTACGGCAGCTGGCGGGTAGCTGTCGGGGCTGTGAAGGTCTTGGTCTTCAGAGCGCCGGGTCCAACGGGAGGCCCCGCAGGACCCCTGCTGGGGGCGACTCGGCGACCAGCAGCGCGCCCTCGCCTCCCCGCCTGCGTCGCCCACCCTGGGGCCGCCCGTCCTGGGGCCGCGCCGGTCCTGATTGCCTCATCACTGCGCCACCCGAACGCGGGCCGCTGCCTGACAGGGCGGTGGAGGTTTGATTGCAGTGCAGCTCCAGCCGGCGGTGCCACCATCAGGCATCAACCAGCGCCTTCCCCGAAGCCCTTACCGACCAGATTTCAGCCCAGCCCAGCTCAGCCCAAAACCCAGCCGTGCAGCCCAGCCGTGCAGCCCAGTCCTGCAGCCCAGCCATGCAGCCCAGCCCAGCAGCCCAGCCCTGCAGCCCAGCCCACCTGACAGGTACATCAGGACGGTGGCCATCCGGTTGCTGCCACCCGACTTGGTCACCTCGTCCTTGTCGAACCAGTCCCAGCTGCAAACATGTACGGCAAGAGGTGTACGAATAAACTTAGCGACAGGGCAACATGCTTGCCAGCCTGACAGAGGGCACGCTCAATGCACACAAGGCACACCACGTGGCAGAACGCCAGAAACTCCAAATTGAGCCAAGCCCGGCGCGTGAATCCTGAAGACCTTGCGTAGCCTTTCGCAGGCCCCCGTGCGGCCTCCCGCAGGCCCCCGTGCGGCCGTCGGTGCAAGCTCACAGACCTTGCCTCCCGTGCCCGCGGCAACAGACGCACCCCAGTACCCGCCGGCCCTGTCGCCCAAGTAATTATAGATAGATCTCGCGCCTAGGGCGGGCGCCGTACTCACTGTGCGTCGTACTTCTGCCCGTTGACGTACCGCAGCACCTGGTGACACAGACGGACGGGGATGACGGGGAGCGGGCGGGTAGGGGTTTGGATATGCGGGGCGCAGGTGGTACACACGCGCGGGTGTTGTGTGTAGCCGGGCGACCTGCTCGTGAGTGTTCCTAGGCAGGCCCGTGTGTGTTCAATGATAAGCCCGCCCAGAACCCGTGTGTGTGTATGTGCGTGTATCAGGCAACTGCGCCGCGTGAATATACATATATATACCATATATATGCCCTATGTATGTATATATATGTGTGCGTGTGCGCCTCTGAGGGGAATATGCCGTACAGCCATGCGCGACCCCGGGGAAGCAGATCCGGCGGGGCCCGGAGTGTACCCCGGAGACGTTCTTGACCATTCCGGGAAAGGAAGGCAGAGGCGCTCCGAGACCGCACTTCTCGCGGCGCGCGCGAGATGTCTCACGGGCCGTGATGGTGCACGGGTTTGAATCCATGGGTCGCGGAATGGACAACGGTCCCCTTCCCCCGGGGGCCTCGGGCGGGGAGCCGGGCCTCAAGCACCGAACATTAGCCTGCGAGTTTAACCGAAGACCGGCCATCCTGAGCTCGTCTGCTCCATCCGTATTTGCCGTACCTCCATTGGCTCCTGGTTCTGCTTGGGCAGGTGCTGCGGTGTGCCGGGTGGGTCGGGGACAGGGTCGGGGACAGAGTCGGGGTCGGCGTTCCGGTAGGGTGTGAGGGGGCCGCGCGTCAGGGGGCCGGGGCAAAGGGTTGGGGGTTCTTAGCGGTCGTCAGCCAGGAGGACATCAACTACTGATTCGATGACTGCTTGCGGTATTTCTGTCTTGGTTGAACTGATAACACAGCAGGGGACCACCACTGGAGGGGCGCGGCAATCACCCCGCCGCACTTCCTCCACAACAGAGGCAGGGGGCCGCCACTGGAGGGGCGCCGTTAACGACCCAGGTCTCCCGCCGCCCCACTTCCCCCAACCCCAAGGCAAGACGCACCAAGGTCAGGGACAGGGCCTGCGGGTTCTTTTGGGCGGCAGAGCGGCAAGGCGCAGGGACTGAGCCGTATGCCGAATGCGTGCAAATGATGTGGTGTTGCGGGACAGGGGCCCCTGGCAGTGGGCCCTGGCGGTGGCCCCTGCCGGTCACTTCCCTTGGCGACCCAGGAAGCTCTGCCACTCTGGCAGTCTCGCAGGGACTCACCGTCCACCTGGCTATCCGCTCCTCTATCTGCGCCACGATATCGGTCTCGCCGTACCTGTATACGGCATTACACGGGGACGTTCTTGAGGGGCAGGCAGATTTGGGCAGAAAAGCCGAGTAAGCTCTCCGGGGCGCCCCGCACTCCCACCCGCATGTCTACAAATATGAATGAATGAATGAACGCTACAGCGGACCCCAGTATGCCTTTCAAAATATCCTACATGCGACCCCCGCCACGCCGCCAGCACCGCGCCAGGCACCCACATAATGCTGGCCGAGTAGCTGGTACGGATGTCGTCAACGAGGTCCCTCGTCTCGCCCACAACCATACTCCGCTCCAGCTGTGAGGGACGTCGGAAGAAAGCGGGAGGGAAGGGAAAGGAAAGGAGCACAGGGGCAGGCACGGGGAAGGCACGGGGCCGGCAAGGTGCGGGCCAACGATCAGTGAGGTTACATTGGGAAAAGTCCGTGCACATTAGTGGGGCGCAGGTGTCGTACCGCCCCGTGCCCCCGCTTGCCCCTGGCATGGCGACCTGGTTGTGAGCAGCCCCAAGCGTGGGGGCACCCATACTCGGGTCCCGGAATCCTCTGGAGGGCCCCACTCACCTTGGGCTGCGCGATGGAGATCAAGTGGTCGCACTCCTCCGGTGTCAGGAACTGGTGGTAGACGAAGGCTCGAGGGTGCCAGGAAACGGTTTCGATCCACGGACCGTTGGGCTGGGGACTGTTTGCAGTGTTCGCAGCGTTCTGCCGGACGCATAGCGGTTGGGGGTTACCGACGAAGTCGTTGTTTGCACATTCGCCCAGTCTTTGTATGAATGGGAAGTTGGCAGAGCAATGTCAAGAGGACAAAAGTACTGTCAGAGGAGTGCGCCTTTCTCACCTGAGCGTTGTACGTTTCCCCCTTCCAACCAATGAGCTGCTCCTCGGCAGCTTCTGCAATTATAATTTTGCAACCCATATTGAATGCCCTGAATACCATGTAGTCGTTCGCGAAAAATAACCGCACCTTCCAACGCTAAAGCATGTCGGTTGATTTTTAACACGAAAGCACATACTAGCAACAAGTATGGCAAACGAGCCATTTGTCAATACCCCATACAATGGTGTAGGAAAAACGTCAGGAGGTAAAAGTAACGAAACGCTCCGATGCTTCTGCAGATCTTGGGACTAGACTACGTCTCCTGTGACAGCGCGTGTGCAGTTTGGGATAATATGGTGACAAACAGTACGTGCAAGACGTTCACTCTTGCGCGTGTAAGACACCCTCCGAAACCATCACACAGCTTTGCGAGCTAGGTTTGGGTCCCACCCATAGCGGCTCTACCAATGTCAATTATCGAGTTTCAAAATTGTGTGGGGTTGTGTGGGGTGATGTCCCTGTCCCAAAGCGATGACAGTAGGATGTGCGGGCAATGTGTGCGTATTGTGCATAGATGATGCTTACAGATGTCGTCCGAGCAGGAAGTACGTAGGAAGGATGGGAAGTCGTAGCGACTTACATTGCGCGGGCACGGGTCCATCCTTAACACAGTGGATTTAAGTTTGAACCGATCGCAGGCTCAGCAACAAGGACAACAGGAGACGAAACAGCCCGGATGTACACGTCCATAATCGGACAAGCAGCAATGAACTTGGTGAAACCCAACCGAAGCGGTACCGCCGCGCTGCCGTAGCGTCGTCAGCTGACGTGCGGTCAGCGGAGAGTAACCCCGTGTGACAGAGAAGGGGCCGGGGCCATGGAGGCGGGGGGGACCAGGGAGGTCGATTCAGCCATTTGTGGGTGCGAGGGGGAGAGATGTCCTTACAGAGGGGAGACAGCGCCCGTGACTTGCGACGCCATGCGGGCCGGGGGGTCTGTGGTCGGATCGCGTGTGGGGATACCCGCATGCCGTACGTCACACCACCCTAGTCCCAGCCACCTGCCGGGCAGGGGCTCTGCCCCAGGCTCCAACTCCACACGCGGTCGCTGGCTCGCTGGCTCGCGTGCCTGCGTCCAGGCACCGGCCAGCAGTACGTAGCTCAGTGACTGCACCAGCAGGAACCGCCGCCCCGGGTCGCGATGACTCAGCTGTACGGCAAATGCCGCGTGGGGGCCCCCTACGTCCTCCGGGGGCGGCCCGGTCCCAGCTCCGCCGCCGTTGCCGCCAACGCCCGTGCCGCGGGCCCTCATTATCTGTATGGGGAGGGAGGGTCATGGCACCAAGCTCTTGGGGAGGTGGCACGGAAGGACAGGGGCAGGGCGACTGGGTCGAAGATGTGGGGCTGGTGGGGGGCATTAGGGAGCATTATGGGCATTATGGGTTTCGTCACCCCTACGCCACCCGGGCCTGCTGTTCTTAGGTTTCGTGGTGAAGACGGGATCCGGTGCCATCAGGCTGGAGTGTTGAGGGGGTGGTTTCGTACGAAGACACACAAATAGGAAGGGATAAGATGCAGGGCAACACGATTGGGCGCCCTGCGACGATCATTCCCGTACAGGCAGCCGATGGGCTTCCATGAAGATTGCTACCGCCTCCTGTCGGTTGAGTACAGGGCCGCGCGAACGCAACGGTATGGCCGACCAAGCGGTATGGCCGACCAAGCAAATGAAGCGAGCGATGCACCCTCCAACCATTCAGTAGTGCGCCACGGAAACGCCCAGGTTTTGAGCCGGAGGGCCGGGATCCATCCAACCAACCAACCAACCAACGATATGAATGAAGTCCTTCCCTCTCCGGGAATGGCAGGATTCGTTCAACCTTCCAACAACCCTCTACAGCCACAGGCAATGCGCAGACAAGAACACATACACATACACCGTCCCGCGGTGGCTGATATCAATAATCTCATGTAGGGTTGTCGTCGCGCGGCGGCTCGGCTCGGCTCACATACATGTATGGCCCCCGCCCAGCAGAGCGACAGCTCTGGACGGACGCCGGCAAGTCCCGCCGGGCCCGCCGCTCACTACGCACGGCTATGGTGCCGCACGCGTTGCCTGGTAACCCTATCTACATACCCCGTTCATCATGAAATTGTGCACGCCCAGCAGCAGGTCAAACTGAACCCAACTGAAACAAACCGCCATCAGGTGGGGCAACTACGCAACCGCTCGGTAGGGCGATCCAACGGAGTGATGAATATGTTTGTTGTAGTTCGATTTCTATTGCTTGCGGCGTGATGAGTGCGGTCGTTTCGATGAATGAACGTTACAGCGGACCCCAAAGGGATCACCGGTGTATACCAGGGCAAGCCCCAGCAGGCCCCACCGCCAAGGCGGCAGGACACCTCCACACCTCAACGCCGCACCCAAAAACACACCGGGCCATGACCCCACCCAGCCAGACACCGAAGCAAGCAGAGGCGCGGTGCTGGTGGCACATACATTCACCCTAGGAGTTTCCTCTGGCTTCCATTGTCGTCGGTTTAGTCGGTTCCCTGCATGCACTGCTGCTGTACCTGCTGCTGCGGCTGTGTCGACACGGTCGTCGGCAAGGCCCCACAGTCACTGCTGCTGTTGATGCCACCAGCTGCGATCATTACCGCATACTCGTTAGTACGCATCCGCGTGGCGTCGTCGGAGTAGACATCGTTTCCGGCGGGTTTCGGAGCCCCTTCCAGCACAACGAACTCCAGCGTCTGCTCGTCCTCCTTACGGCGCTTCTCGCGGCGGGCCCGATGACGACGCCACTTGATATAACCCCAGGCTACTAGGCCCATCAGCAGCATAGTGCCAACAACGGCCCCTGTGGATCGACACAGCAACATGAAAAAGGCCAACAAAACGATGAAAATAAACGAATGAACATCTAACAACAACGAAGATTGTTGTTACGTCGGGATCGATGGGCGCCAGCAGCTAGGAACAGGACAACCAGGACAAACCGGACCTCCTCTGGGAGACGACCCAGCAGGAACGTAACTTAGTACGCGCCGCTGTATAATAATCCCATGGGGGTACGTAGGTATGTAGTTGCTGGTCGGCGTACATCCAGCCAGGCCAGGCTAGCTAGGGTACGCCCTTACCGCGCACGCACCACGCGCCTCATCAGTCCACAACTGCTGGGCGTAATACCACAATCACACAGAGTCACAGACGCATGATGAGTGCCCACCTACGACGGCCCCGGTGGGAACGGCTCCAGCACCGCTGCCGCTGCCACCTCCCGTCGGCGGCGGCGGGACTGAAGGTGGCGGTGTTTGCAGCTGCTCCCCGCCGCCTATGGTCGAGTTCGGTGCTCCCGGTCCAGCAAAGGGGGCCGGCGGCGGCGGCGGCGGCGGCGACTGCGGCGGCAGTAGTGACGGCAGTCCTTGCGTCGTGTCTGGAATTGTTTCGGCAGGCGGCGGTGGAACGGTGTTGCTGTCCAGTAGGTACCGGCGATCGGTGCTGTCTACCCCTGCACGTACAAACAAGGGAGCATGCGGCGGTAGCCACCCAGCCATATTAAAATGGGTGGTGTCGTACAGGTTCGTACATACATCGGACCTCGCTCGTCATTCTAGTGCCGGTGAGAGCGTGAAGGTTTGCCCCTGGGTGCTGCGGGCGTACGCCAGGCAACTGCGGCATGATTATTATCATAATGATAATACTTACGTATCCTTGGTAACAAAGTAACGATATTATTAGGATCATAATAACCTTACCATTATATTATTGTATTACTATAAAATCACAACCGGTACTCGTGATATTGTTTTACCGGTATTCTTGCTTATCCATGTTATTCTTATTATTCTTTATTACTTTTATTATCATCATAGCCGTCATTGTTATTTATTTCATTATTACTACATTGACGGAATTCCCCAAGCAAGCAACCCGCGGATGCACCGACCCACAATGGACGACGCCCTCCACCATCTCCAGGCCGTCCATCACTTGCAGCAGGCCCTCCGTTGCCAAGGACAGGAACCTGAACCGCATCCGCACGTTGCCAACGAGTTGTACCTGCGTGCGTGCGTGCGTGGGCGTTGTGCGTGTATGTACGGAAGGCAGCAGGCAGGCGGGCAGGTAGGGAGGTAGGAAGTAAGGTAGGAAGGCAGGCAGGTAACAAGACAAATAGGGCCACCTGCAGCTGCTGCACGGGGTACGTACTTACGTCGAGCCAAGCAAGTACGTAAGCAACAGCGATGGATCGGGCGGACGTTAGATGCGCTTGATGTGCAAATAAAGCGTCGAGTTTCCCTCCTTCGGTGCAGCAGTACCGACGTACGCATGGTACTACGTATGTATGTAGCAGCAGGTAGGTGCGAGGTAGGTGCGGCAGTAGTACATATTCAAGACACGAAGGAATGGCTCCTTGCTCTGGCTGGGGGCAGCGTGCGTTCATGGCTACGGGGCTGCTCTGGCTGGGGGCCGCGTGCGTTCATGGCTACGGGGCTGCTCTGGCTGGGGGCAGCGTGCGTTCATGGCAAGCAAGGGGGCTCCATCCGCGCCCGCCCGCCCGCCACCCCGATTCTTAAGCACAGCAGGGGGCCGCAATGTGCAGCTGCGTGCGGTTGGATGGGCGCATGCATATATATGCGTGCACGCAAGGCTGCGTGGGCGATGGTTGGGGTAGTTTGTTAACGAACCACGCTAGATCCACACATACGCATGCCACTACGCACCAGTTTACAAACCCGAAGGTCAAAACCAAAACCAAGTTGACAGGGAGACGCGCGCGCGAAGGACGACGGAAGCTTAAGGACATATATATATATATACGATATATGAACGTACCGCAGGTAGGGGCTGTTTAAGTTTGGGCCAGGTAGGTGGACACGAATGTGTAGATAGGTAGGTAGAGATAGAGGTGATTGTACGTGCTGCAGATCAGAGGCAGCAACGGCGCATGGCCGCTATTACTCACGGCGCTTTCGATGTGCTCAATCGTTAGCTTCGGCAGCGTCCCATCAGGGTCACCCTCAATGGAGACGTTACGATTCACGGCGAGGGGAAGGGCCGCGCCGCTGGCGGTCCAGTCCGCGAGTTTGACGACGACTGCAGGCGATGCGAGCTTGATGACAGCAACCGATGGATTGGCAAGTCCTGTCACTAATTCCAGCCCATTGTTGACATACATGTGGGCCCCAGAGTCCGGCGGGATAGCGGGCTCGGGAGCCATGCGAAAATGGCGAACCCCTGCTGCCAGGGTAAAGCCCTGGGGGTGAGCTTCCAAAGCGCAAACCTTAACAGGGAACATGAAATTTATCATCATAATAAATTTCAAACCATAATAGATTATAATCCATGAGCACAGATGTCTCCGCCGAACCTTCTGCTGGACTCGTGCGTCAAGCAGCGAGGGGCATAAAGCCATGACAGGTAGCATGTTGATATTGCATGGGTATTTAAATAACCGATTACTTTACATTCGCGACTGCAACGGCATACGCATTTTATTCACGCGAATCTGAACTCCTATGTTAATCCATCAACTGGATGCACCAGGTACATACATGCACATCATGCCTGAAGAAATAATTATAGTTTGATGTTTTTCACGCTGGCTTTCCAAACAGAAATGGAAGCAGGGGTTACAGTACGAAGAAAACAACTAACCATCGCTCCACGAAAAGCCTACCAAGACTGTCGTTACAAATGATCACATGAGCCAAATAAAGACACTAAAAATCAGAAGAGTTGTTGGCATGTGACCGTACTCCCAGAGGGGATGCGGTCCTATGCGGTAAGGAGGTCTGCGGCGACAAAAAGCATATGATTTGCGGACCATGCGAGTGGAACCGTAACATGAGCATCGTTTTCGACAAGGTTTTCCGTCAGGGTTGGGAAAGGGCTAATTTTCGTGGTCTGGGCAGTACGACCAAGGCAATTTTCAGCTTCCGTACCCGAAATTTTCGACCTTGACTTTCTCATTGCTTGGAGCTATTCGTTGCGACACTGTGAAATTATAGAAGATGTTTAAATGTTACACTTTTTGGAAGTGAAGGACTCTTAAATGTCTATGAAAAGCGCAAGTAACACGCGCGCAACAGAAACGTGGTGTAGTCCATATTTGGCTTCATTTACCAATACACGTTGCTGTGTAATCTATATGCTATCACTTTGACCTTGCGGCTTCATACCTCGGCGACCAGCGCTGGCATCTGTCACGGCCGCTGAAACTGCTCACGGGATGCCGAGCTTAGCAGCACAAATACATTAAACACTAGATTGGTAGTAAAGGGTTTCATTAGATTTGAAATCTCTGCTGCAGCCGTGTGCCATGGGGCCTGGGGAGGTGGCGCAACCACCGCCCGGGTCGCGGCAACACGCGCCGACAGAAGCCAGCGGATACAGGAATGACGCGGGCGAGGATCCACCTGAGGTAGGCTTGAAGCATGCAAGACACGGCATCACAGCCAGCACATCTTGATAGGTGTACGCTGTATGCCAGTGTGTTGGCTGCTCGTGGAGAAGATGTGTCGCCGTCGGCTTGGCTGTACAGCAAATGCAATGTGCACGTGCTGGCATGGCGTGAGCAGTTTCCATATCTCCTAACACAGCACTGTGGGAAAGCTGGCCCGCCCTGCCCCAAATGCTACGAGCGACCTCAGCCAGGGGAGTCGGAGCGGGATCGGCTGCACCGTGCAGCGTCCAGGGTCAATGCCAACGGCTGGGCGAAGAAACCCCGGCGGTTCCTTGACTTAAACACTTACCACTTAGTGTACTCAAAGAACTACAAGTGCCTCGAATGTGGTGGTGAGTCGGGGGCTACTTGGTGGGTCGTTCCCTTATGTAAGGCAATGAGTGCAGTTCCGGCACATCCTGCAGTTCCAGCACACTGGTATTCTGGCTCTGGACATCGAATTAGTTCACGTTGACACAATTTTGCTTTTCCGAACTTCGCAGGCAACTTCCTGGCGCATGATGCGCGTCTGCTTCCCCTTCTTCCGGAGGGTGTGCGCCGGATGGTGCCCTGCCACTTCACGCACAAGGCCGGGATCAGCAACTCACTCAAAGTGCTGGTGGACCGAAACGTTGTTGAGGGTGTGTCTTTTAACGAATCAGCCTTCGCCATTCGAGAGGTCCACGCACATCGACGGATGACCCTTGCGATCCAGTACGTCAACCTGAGCCTTCGACGGACACCTCGACCTGAGACTCGACCGGAGCCACGACCGGAGCCACGACCGGAGCCACGACCGGAGCCACGACCGGAGCCTCGACCGGAGCCACGACCGGAGCCTCGACCGGAGCCGTCCATGCAGTCCAGGCAGTCCCAGATGACGAACATCCTACCTTCCTCTACCGGAAACACAAGTCCATCAACACCCGTGCAAGTTCTGCAACAACTATTCGATAAATCTGTCGCCTGCTTTTCGGTGACAGTGCAGAAGCAGTTGCTCTCAATGCTTCAACAAGCTTCCGTGCAGCAGCAGTGGGCCTTAGCGGCCCGTGTTATCGCTCTTCATCAAGGGCCGAACGCTCTCAGCAGGGTGATGGAACTGGCCACAGCACCCGCGCAGACGGGCGGGCGGCACGGCGGCGGCGGTTCAGCGGAAGGCCCGGCAGAGGCTACCGCGCAGCAGGGCGGGCGGCACGTCGGAAGCGGCTTGGCTGCAGGCACGGCAGGGGCACCTGCGCAGCAGGGCGGGCGGCACGGCGGCGGCGGTTCAGCGGAAGGCCCGGCAGAGGCTACCGCGCAGCAGGGCGGGCGGCACGTCGGAAGCGGTTCAGCGGAAGGCCCGGCAGAGGCTACCGCGCAGCAGGGCGGGCGGCACGTCGGAGGCGGCTTGGCTGCAGGCACGGCAGGGGCACCTGCGCAGCAGGGCGGGCGGCACGGCGGCGGCGGTTCAGCGGAAGGCCCGGCAGAGGCTACCGCGCAGCAGGGCGGGCGGCACGTCGGAAGCGGTTCAGCGGAAGGCTCGGCAGAGGCTACCGCGCAGCAGGGCGGGCGGCACGTCGGAGGCGGCTTGGCTGCAGGCACGGCAGGGGCACCTGCGCAGCAGGGCGGGCGGCACGGCGGCGGCGGTTCAGCGGAAGGCCCGGGAGGGGCACCTGCGCAGCAGGGTGGGCGGCACGGCGGCGGCGGTTCAGCGGAAGGCCCGGCAGAGGCTACCGCGCAGCAGGGCGGGCGGCACGTCCGAGGCGGCTTGGCTGCAGGCACGGCAGGGGCACCTGCGCAGCAGGGCGGGCGGCATGGAGTCAGCTCGCTGGCGAAGGCTTCAATATCAGCTGGCCGCTCCTTTTTGGATAAGTGGTTACGACGCGACAAGGGGTTGGTGAAGCAGGGCGCCCACTGCGCCGGTGGCGGCTTGGCGGCAGGCACGGCAGGGGCACCCGCGGAGCAGGGCAGGGAACACGCTGGCGGCGGCGTGGCGGCAGGCCCGGCAGGGGCACCCGCGGATCAGGGCAGGGAACACGCCGGCGGTTCAGCGGAAGGCCCGGGATGGGCACCCACGCAGCAGGGCGGGCGGCACGTCGGCGGCGGTTCAGCGGAAGGCCCGGCAGAGGCTACCGCGCAGCAGGGCGGGCGACACATCGGAGGCGGCTTGGTTGCAGGCACGGCAGGGGCACCTGCGCAGCAGGGTGGGCGGCACGGCGGCGGCGGTTCAGCGGAAGGCCCGGCAGAGGCTACCGCGCAGCAGGGCGGGCGACACGTCGGAGGCGGCTTGGCTGCAGGCACGGCAGGGGCACCTGCGCAGCAGGGCAGGGAACGCGTTGACGGCGGCTTGGATAAGGTTCCGTTCCCGCCATGCTTGCTGTCCGATGCGCGTACGGCTAATGGACATTACCTCAGCAGCCTGTACCTCAACAGTGGCGCTGAGCGGCGCAAGTGCTCGCAACAACAGTTGTGCGTCACCGGTGCCAAGCACGGGGTCATTAAATTCGACCACTGCCACAAGCCCGCCAAGAGCATACGTCTACCTGACGCCACCTCCAAGCCGATCATTGGGACGGCGTGGTTGCTCAACGGGGCCTCGGAGGTGCTTGGATTCTGGCATGTAAGATCTCCTGGGTGGTTGACAAGGGAATTGCACATGTTGTCCATGCTTTCGGGGCTCGACCATTGCAAATTGCTCCGTGAAGATGGTGAAACGTTTTGCCCGGCCTGTCATGCTCACAGGTGTCATCCACCTCGCTCTACGAGATCAGGCACGAGCTCAGACGCTTGAGCATCCGGTGCCGCAACGTGGGGGAGGTGAGGTTGCTTGAGCTGTCCAGGCACTGTTCTGATTGTGTTCGTGTGACGATTGGGACTGGCATTCTGCACACTACTTACTGACGATTGGGACTGGCATTCTGCACACTACGTACGACATGATATCAGGTGAGATGCAGGGTTGCAGGGTTGCGAGCAACAATGAAGATGTATGGGGTAGGGTCGCTATACACTCATTGCATGAGTTAGGCATATGAGTAGCAACAACCCAGTAACAGTATGTACATTTGTTGCTCTCATGCCATCTATTGCATCCATTCTATTGCATCCATTCTGAGAATTACCCTGTGTCGATTTGCTTTGCGGCCCCTCAGACCCGTTCCCGGTGGACGACATGTACTATACGGATCCGCGGACAGGGCAGCTGCGTAGCATTCGCACAACCAGTCAGGTGGAGAACCTCAACAGGCGCTCTAACGGGCTCTTCCAGGGCAGCTTGTCACCTGACCTGGCTGACGCCCTCACCGAGGACTTCGTTCTCCGCAATAACATTGACCAGGCATCGCGCGCTGGGTATGGCCTTGACTTGCCCAATGCCTTCTATGACATCAGCCTCGCGGATTGCCTCAATCGCTGCGTGCCTCTCGGCTACGACAAGCCATACCAGCGCTTGGATGGCATCCTGGAGAGGGCCAAATCCTCGCCTCAAGAAGCCTTTGGCTTCCAGTGGCAAGAACGGTCCATTCGTGATGTGGAGCTGGCGGTTGCAAACACAGACACGGTAGCACCAGCCGTGGAGCTGTGCGTCGGGGACGATGAGGATGGAAACGAGCTGCTCGACGAGGGTAGGTCACGTCAGGTGGCAGACAATATCCATGTGAATGTTTTTAAACAAGGGGTGGCAGTTAACTGGAGTCGAGGTTGGGTCCGAACCCATGTTGTCTCTGACTGTGATGTGTGATAAGTCTTAGGGAGATGTGTGATAAGCCTGAGGAGATTGTGATTCGTTGTGTGCACCTTGACACTCATCCTGCAGGCCCACCGCCATTGTCCGACGCTGGGGGAACCGAGGCTGACTGGGAGGCCTACTGGCAGGCCACCCAAGGGGACACGCGTCCTGCTGGCCACGACCCCGGAATTGTCATGCAGCCTGGCGTCACCGACTTGGGCGCGGCTGTCACAACATCCTCGCGACCGCCCACTGTGGCACTGGGAGCGTTCTACAAGGAGCGTGTCCCAACTTCACTGGGTGGCGTGGATCTGTGGTCCGCCATTGCGGCGGCGGAGGAGGCTGCAGTGGAAGGACTCTCTTCGCCGGCCACTGTGCATGCGTTTGCTCAGCTGCTAGCTTCCCTTGGGGCTGTGGAGCCCGGAAATCCGTGGCGTGATCGGTCGGCGGTTAGCCGGCATCTGACCAACCTTCTAACTGCCTCCAAGTCCAGTATTCACATCCTACGCTGCCTGATCGTCCTGGGCAGCACAGAAGATGCTGGCAAGTCCGTCACGGAGCTGCTCGAGACGTGTCAACGCTTGCAGGGCATCATGCTCGCAAGGATGATGCTCAACGGCTGGACGCAGTCGCAGTGGCCACCATCTACAAAACGGCCGGTGCAGCCAGCTCACGTCAGGCGGAAAAGCATGTTTGACAAGCGACTAGTGCGCCCGGTGGAAAGTGACGAGGAGATAGCCCTGTTCGTTGGTTTTGCCACCACCTACCGGAGGGACTACGAGAGCATGGCCTTGGCATGGAATACGCACCTGGCGCAGAACAAGGATCTTGCACACGCGGGCGTGACCCTGAAGACCGCTGCTATGCTGCGTATCTTTGACCAAGCGATGGCCGCTGATATCAGCAAGGCACAGACGTTCTACCAGTTCGTTCGTACCTCGGTGCAGGACGAACAGCGCCAGGCGGGCGCGGCGCCGACGCAGCAAGGGCCGCCGCCAGGGCCGCATCTGCAGCTGCAACCAACGCCCCTGCCCGTGCCGTTGGGTACTCCCGTCCAGCGGCACGGCGACGCCGCAGCGTCCGGGAGCCTGGGCGTCGGGCCGCAGCATTTCGGCGGGTCAGGGCTAGGGATGGCCGGTCATGGGACGCTGCCGCCAGGGCCCCCGAGCGACGGCGGCGCTGCTTGGGAGGGGCAGCGCCAGGCGGGCGCGGCGCCGACGCAGCAAGGGCCGCCGCCAGGGCCGCATCTGCAGCTGCAACCAACACCCCTGCCCGTGCCGTTGGGTACTCCCGTCCAGCGGCACGGCGACGCCGCAGCGTCCGGGAGCCTGGGCGTCGGGCCGCAGCATTTCGGCGGGTCAGGGCTAGGGATGGCCGGTCATGGGACGCTGCCGCCAGGGCCCCCGAGCGACGGCGGCGCTGCTTGGGAGGGGCAGCGCCAGGCGGGCGCGGCGCCGACGCAGCAAGGGCCGCCGCCAGGGCCGCATCTGCAGCTGCAACCAACGCCCCTGCCCGTGCCGTTGGGTATTCCCGTCCAGCGGCACGGCGACGCCGCAGCGTCCGGGAGCCTGGGCGTCGGGCCGCAGCATTTCGGCGGGTCAGGGCTAGGGATGGCCGGTCATGGGACGCTGCCACCAGGGCCCCCGAGCGACGGCGGCGCTGCTTGGGAGGGGCAGCGCCAGGCAGGCGCGGCGCCGACGCAGCAAGGGCCGCCGCCAGGGCCGCATCTGCAGCTGCAACCAACGCCCCTGCCCGTGCCGTTGGGTACTCCCGTCCAGCGGCACGGCGACGCCGCAGCGTCCGGGAGCCTGGGCGTCGGGCCGCAGCATTTCGGCGGGTCAGGGCTAGGGATGGCCGGTCTGGGGACGCTTATGCAGTCACAGTATTATATGGGAGGCTCGGCGGCGCCACCGTTGTGGGCAAATCCCCCAGCATCCGCCACTGGCGTATCAGCACAGCAGCTTACTGGAAGGAAGCGGCAACAGGCTGCCTTGGAGTCGAGTGGAGCAAAGAAAAACAAGACAGGCCCGAAAGGACCGACGGGTCAGAAGCAATGTGACTTGTGCTTCAGGCGTGGATGGCCGTTTGAGCACCACTGGATGGCTAGTAAGGAGTGCAAGTCGCAGTGCGCTCCATGCTCAAAGGAACAGAAGCGGAGAATCGAGGTTGATGAGAAGGGGTACTGCACGCTTTGCACGAGCACGTACCCGCAGCAGGTGGTGGACCTGAGCCAGACTAGGCATGTACCCAAGAAGAAGGGCAAGAAGAAGGGCAGATGACGCGCGTCCCTGCAGAGGTCCTTAGTGAACCTTCAGAGTGAGGGTTTATTGAAGGACTTTGACCTTGCTTTCTCCTGTCAAACTTTCTGCATTCTTGTACTCTGTGTGGGAGATGAGACCGGTCCGGGGTAGCTGGCGTTTTCACGTGCCTCAACGGTTGTCCCATGTAGCAGCACTCTTGAGTGGTCGGCCAGGCAAGAGGTGGATACCGTACCAGGTTGGGAAGCATTCATGCGCGTGTAGAGATTGTCGCCAACTGCATTGGAAGACACCCGAGTCTCTTAGAGTCTCGGTATGTTTGGCATAGTACTGTGGTGTCCAGAATGAATCTCCAGTGGGGAACATCCTCCGCTGAAATGCTACAGTGTAAGATTCCCAATAATATCTCTGAATGAACCGTAAGGATTCCATAATCTTCAGCCAACACATGCGAGGGAGCGAGCGGTGCTGTCAACATGGGGGTGGGGGCCTATGTGCTGAACGTATTCCATGACTGCTGTGGCCCCTTAGCCTCAGTAACGAAACCCTCGCCGCGACTTGTACGGCACGCACATACCAACCTGCACCACATGCTCTTGTCCTTGAAAATTCATCGGCCGTACAGTGTACGGAAACACGCGCGAGGGAGCGAGCGGTGCTGTGAACGTGGGGGTGGGGGCCTATGTGCTGAACGTATTCCATGACTGCTGTGGCCCCTTAGCCTCAGTAACGAAACCCTCGCCGCGACTTGTACGGCACGCACATACCAACCTGCACCACATGCTCTTGCCCTTGAAAATTCATCGGCCGTACAGTGTACGGAAACACGCGCGAGGGAGCGAGCGGTGCTGTGAACGTGGGGGTGGGGGCCTATGTGCTGAACGTATTCCATGACTGCTGTGGCCCCTTAGCCTCAGTAACGAAACCCTCCCCGCGACTTGTACGGCACGCACATACCAACCTGCACCACATGCTCTTGCCCTTGAAAATTCATCGGCCGTACAGTGTACGGAAACACGCGCGAGGGAGGGATGGGTCGAGGTGGGATGAACCGTGGCGAGCATGGGCATGGGAGTTGATTCCCGTGACCTGTGTGCGGAATCATCTTCCTTCCTGTCATGCTTGCGAGTGGATGGGGCGCAGTGACCTTTTCCCTTCAAGGCCTCCCAATATGTGCACGATCTGTCGTATTGTACGCCGCAGTGAATTGGTGCAGGCAAAAGTGCCATATTATTATATTTTTGATTATTCTATTAGACGATATGTTGGTAACGTTTCCTGCTGCGTCTCGAGATGATCTGTTGCGTAGTGGCGACTTTGTCAAACCTTGTAATCCATCCAATTGACCACAACTTTTGGAGCTTGGCTAAACAATACACATCGAGCGCAATCATGAGTTTCATGAACAAGTTCCAATACCTTGTCCTTGAGGGGGTGTGCCCAAAAAATGATGAAATTTGAAGGTTTCCGGCCACTGAACTTAAAAAATCGCGCGGCCTCCGGCCGCGTTTCAACAAAACCATGCCCATACTATCGAAAATTTGCCGGGAAAGTTGCTGTTATCACGTGACAGGCCACCAGGCAAAATGCGTTCTGCCAAACGGGGAAACGCGTCGCCAACTGATGAGCGTGTCAAAGGGCGCACTTGTACCAGGTCTACCACGCACGCAAATCACATCGCCCTTAATGGTTATTGATTTTTTTTGTAACCGTTGCAAGGTTACCAAGCTTTGCTAGATCCATCCTTGTCCGTCGTCAACGTCGCCTCCGCCGACCGGATTCTGCAGCTTCCCACAGTAAATCATATGCTAGCCATTCCATCAGATAGAACATAATAATCATCCCGTTATCAACCCCTTAACACCCAACGCGCTTGAGAAACGACGAGGAGGGCCTCAACAACGCACCCATTACAATCTGGACTGACTCAGCCGCGTCACTGTTTCTGATAAAGAAAACGATAAATCAACCTACGAAACTCGCGCTCAGTAAACACAAAGACCTACTAACGAACATTGCACGGATTCTGAAAGAACGAGCTGTAAAGAAACTTCTGAAGGTAAAATCACACACAGGAATAAAATACAATGACGCGGCTGATAGAGCGGCAGTTAAGGCTGCGCGCCGGGACGCGCCCGACGACGCCACGTGGCAAACAGAAACGTCCGACAACGACCCCAGAGCGCACTATTGGTGGGTGCGAAAAGCCAGCGGGCCGGGACGCACTGCCGGCCACTACGCCAACGACCTCAACCGAGGGGTGACATCGCTAATAAAACCAGAGGTGCACCTCGGTTACACCAAACAAACACTGTACACGTCCTTCATGTCAGCCACGCTCCCGCACCTAGACATCCGTACAAGCGCGCGCACCCTCAACCGGCGCACGGGAAGGCACGCACAAGAAACTCAAGCGGTGTATGGACTATTGGTACGGACAACTGTGGAACAACAAACTAGCGCAGCGCTTCCGACGTCCCCTGGTAGGCACCAAACGGTCGCGTATACAATCCGCAGCCCCACCACACATGGTGGAGACCGCACCCTGCCCACTGTGCGGGGTTCCCGACTCTATCTGGAGGACATATCCTGGGTGGCTGTAAACACCCGGACATGACAGCCCTCTACATCAAACGACACAATGTCGCAGTCCGGCAGATCGCCAGACTGCTCGCCACAGGACGCTCGGGTGGTTGCTTCATGATCATGGATGCTTATCAGGCATCATCCCGTTATCAACCCCTTAGCACCCAACGCGCTTGCGCTTCGTTCGATCAGGTTCGTTCGAACGGGCTTTCGCCCTGGTTCACGCGCGAAACGGGAAACGCCGTATGCAGGTCGTAACGCTGATCCCGAAACTGCATACACGCTGTACGTGGTGCGTTCGAAGCATGCTCGCTGGTATGTGGTCCAGGCTTCGGCATAAGTGCTGAATATGGAAAATACTTGGAGGATTAGCAGAGATAGCGGGCTCCCACAGGGATGACATGTCATGAATGAACGTTACGATGTCATGTCGTTATCCCCGGGCGGGGGCGTCATCCGTCCGTCATGTCATCTCTGGTGAACGATGTCATGTCATCCCTACCTGGGCGGGGACGCACATATCGGGGAATGCTTCGAGCATTTCACCATGCATGAGATCCTCACATACCAGCCAGGTCTTGCAACGAACTGTGGGCTGCTACTTACTTGAATGACAACACAAGTTCGTATTCCTTGCTACCGGTAGCAAGCAAGGGCACATCCCTATTACGAAGGTAAAACACCTTCGTATGCCCACCTTCGTTCGATAATACGAAGATGGAGCCAAGTACGTACGAAGGAAATCCTTTCCAAGAGTGCAAGCAAGTGCGCCAGCCACGTACACTTGAACGAACAGATGGGCGGCCAGTCGGATGCTCCGGTCCCGCCCTTTCAATCAGCGCGCAAGAATGAACCCGCAGCCATAGAATGGACCCTCAGCATCAAGAAGATCACGATTTGCTTTGAGGTTGGTTCCATTGACGGAAACTTCGACTCCAGAGGGTGCGTGGCGCCGGCAATGCTCGATAGATGCCTGTGCATACATGCGGCAGGGCATGCCATACATGCCACCTCGCATCCCTTGGGTGTATTGAGCTCTATCTTGACCCGTCTGGAACGCCGGCTCCCTCCAAGTCGAAGCAGGGTGGCTGCCATGTGTATATGTTCGTGTGGGCGGGGTGTGAGTAACGCTCATGCATGGGCCCACGCCGCTGTTTGTCCTGGCTGCTGCTTCCGCTGGCCTGCCACATACATCAGGCAGCAGGGCACGTGCCGCCGCTCCATGTCGAGGCATGATTGTGTGCCATCCAAAGATAGACGGGAGGTTATACATGGCTCCTTGCGAAAGTCCTCCCCCGTAGGCGTGGCCGCTGCCGCAGAGGTCGCAGCAGCGTCACCGGTGAAGTCATAGTGATTGAGCTCCTCGAGAATCAATAGATCAAATGCGTTCTCCCTGCCTATTTACACGCCCGGCGAACTCGCCAGCTCCCAAGCCAGGCCCTTAGATAGAGTGGTTTTGCATCTGCGAATGGGAAGGAGGGTTTAGCACATGAATAAAGCACGCCGACCGGAGTATTCATCCTTCAGCGTGCTTGTCTGCATCCGTCCACATGGTATATATACCTGCAGCAGCATTGCCAGTTCCTTGGCGACCTCCGCCGCCGCAGGACGGCGCTCCGGCTCGGCATCCCAGCAGGCCTGCAGCAGGCGGGTCAACTTGAGCGGGCAGCGGTCGGGCCCGAGGTTGTCAAGCGGTAGCCGACACTGCCGGTATGTCACCTGCGCGAGGGCGGGGATGGGCGGGAATGAATGGGGCGGGTGCATGGCGGGGAGGTAGGGTAGGCCAGTAATAAGTAGATTAAATGCACCGGAGGGTACGCATGCTTACCCCGTCAACAACACGCCTTGCGACTCACGCAGGTCGCCTTGCTTCCCAGACATGCACACACATGAGCATGCCATTGCGCTAGCTGCTGAGGAGGGTCGTCAGCGTGAGAGGTGCAAATGAGGGCGGATGGCCCAGCCCGTTACGTACACGGCTACAGCTGTGTATGTTTCAGTGTATGTCTGACCTACCACTGCAGGCTGCAACTCCGTCTGTAACACGGCGATGTAGCCGTAAGGATACAAGCCTAGGACGGAATGAATGGTAGTGCACAGCAGCTCGAGTGGCCTTTTCACCGCCCAGTCGGTGTTACACCGTCTATTCGTATGTGGCGTGGTTCTCGATCGCTCGGGCGGTTCCGGTGCCAAAAACGTTTCTTCCATCCGTAAATGTGCTCAGGATAGCTAGGTCATCATACATACCTGCTGCTGGGGTCGTAAGCAGTAGTGCGTGCGTGGCTGGCGGAGGCAATGCGTGAGGACGGCCGCGCGCCGGATAAGGACCAGTGGGTAGATAGATGAGCACCACCCATGCATCCATCCCAGCAGACTCACCAGGAATGCCACGGCCACAGCGCCCGTGTCCTCCCAAGGCCTACAACCGGTCAGCATCTCCCACAACAGCACCCCTAGCGAGTAGATGTCCTGCGGGCGGGGCGCGATCGAGGGGCGATCGAGGGGAATGCGTCGCAGGGGCAGCGGCCATGCACCCGCAACAGTGTGTGCGTGCGTGGTAATGTATGAGGAGGCTGAGCGGGGCTGTCAGCGACGACCCGCGGGATCAGCAGTAACATGATTGCTTTGTTATGTACAAGCAACGAACTAGATAGTCATAACAAACACAACTTTCAAATAAAGTTATGCGGACCCACGCAGGTCCAGGTCGGGCACGCGCCGACAGGTGAAGAACGTCAGTTCGTTTGCTTTATTTATTTAATGCAATATTATTTTCCGCAGCCATCACTTCATCATACATCGTTCCCCAGGCAGCCTGTGCCGGACGATGCCATCACGCACGTCCCTTCATTCGGTGATGATGCAGGCTATTTCCCCAAGGAACATGCCTGTATGTATGTGGCCGCCGTGCGTCCCAACTCGAGTGTCCCGTATCCTCCCCCGCCGCCCCCCTACCGATTTATGGCAGATGCCATTAGTGTTGATTTCGAAGCACTCCTGCGGTCGAGAGACGCGCGTGCATGTACATGGGGGCGCGCAGAGCGAGGCAGGTACGTACACGGCTCAGGGTGCGTACGTGGATGTGCGATACCTTGTTCGACGTCCGTCATTGCTATGCTAGCCAGTGCCAACCCGAAGCGCTTCACGCATGCAGGTCGTCCAAATGATAATGATCGCGCAGGGTCTGACACGGGACGTGCATGCGTGCTGCGTCCGAGCCCAAGTAACCGAGGAGCACCCCTTATTACGGTACGTACGTAGCAACACATACATGCATGCCGGCACGCAGATTCCCAAGTCCGCATTATTGCTCACCGACGACCGGGTGCTCAACGGAAACACGTATCATTAAATCACTATCATAATACACTTATACAATATTTATATGATTTTCTATGATGATGATGATGATAAGCTGATGACGTTGTTATTTTATTACGTACTTATTTATTATTCGCTGCGTGCGTGCGTGAAGAGGAAGCATCGAAATATTTGAGGCCCACCACGCTTGAGTGCGCTTGCATCCGGGCCGTGCCTAGCTAGACTACAGTCACCAAATCGGCTGCTTACCGGTGCCATGTAGGGAGGCTGCATCACCAAACGGACACCCGTTCGGGGGCGGTATCAAAGAGACGCCGAGCGATGCGTGCATGGAGACGATAATCAGGTGGGAGGTGGCGACCCAGTCGGGGGCCAAGGAGGGAGCGCACGGCCATCAGGCGCAGAGGATTAGTCGGCAGACAAGACAGCGTTCCATGAAAGTAGACAGAAGTAAGGTGCGCTCGGGTATGTGGCTTATGAGCGGGGTATCGACAACAAGGGCAGGGGTTATAAGAAATACCAAGACTCAACTCCATGTACTCATCCTTTTAGCTTGGTGGAAACGCTAAAATTGCAAACCGTTCGCGCCCGCGATCCTTTCCCCAACACATACATACAGCCCCCTCCTTCGTTGGGACTACTACTACTAGTGTATCTATCTCACATCCCGTACGTCGCACCCCGCAGCGGTAACCCCGGCCACCCCTATGTTTCGGCCAGCATCGACCCTCGCTCGCCTCCCAGCAGTACCCCATCCAGCTCGTTCGCTTGCGGGTTTCCCCTGCTGCGTGTCCGCCGTCATATTTCTGGCCCAGCCAGAAGCCATAGAAGCCATACATGGGGGCCTCGCTCAGATAGATCGCCCACCCAACCCAGCCAGGGCCACGCACCGTGCCTGCATCAGGGTGTTGGGTGTACGCGACTGTCATCCGCAGCCGGGACAATCCGAAGTCCTGCGACCGGTTGAGTTGGGCGGGTTGGGCGGGTTGCGTTGCATGTACGGCATCCTCGGCGGAACAAACGAATTATTAGTAATTATCCACGGATGGAGGTAACACCATGTGGGTATGTACCGACGTGGAGATTCGCAAGTGTGACGGAAGTACGTAGGCGGGCTCCCTCTACGGATTCTACCAGCAGGTTGGTTGCGCCCAAACAAAATAAATAATTATAATGCAGCTAGCTAGATAGGACTACACGCACGACCACACGACCCACGACCGCACAACGCATGTATGTATGGCAGGAGGCCTTCTCACCGTGAGCTTGACGGTGGGCTCATCACCCCAGGGGTTGTTGATGAGAACGTTGGCGGGCTGCAAGGGGATTATTGTTTGAGGGGCCATGCGCACATGTAATAATGGGGCCGCAGGTTGGGCAGGAGCAGGGGAAGGGAGCGGCCACGCACAAACCACGGCAGGTGCGTGCGTGCTAGCTAGCTACCAGCAGCTGCCACGATCGGTAGCCACCAGGCGCAGCTGCGATCACCCAGCAGCAGCCGGCAGCCCAGGGCTGAGCCAGCGGCGGGCAGGCAGGCGTGCGGCGGCGCGAGGAGCCAAGCAAGGGTGGCGCCCCACCCCACGCACATGCCCACGCAGCGCATCAGCCATAATACGTATCAGCACCCTTGCTTGGCAGAGGCTCCTTGCAGCTCCCAATTATAAATGGACGCCAGCAGCAGCCACCGGCGGCGCTTTGGAAATCCGCGGCCTTATTTATTTCATGTATCAATTGTGCGCATCATCAGCCCGTAACCACTGCAGCAGTAGTGGCACTGCTGGTTAGCATGGGACAGGCGGGCCTCACCCCACACACCCACGCACGCAACGTACACAACCCCGCGCCCGCGCATTAGGGTTATTACTACCTTGAGGTCCCGATGTACGATGGTGGGGTGAAGGTACGCCAGCGCAAGCGCGATGCGGATGCCGATGTACAGGACCTGCTGGCGCAAGCAACGGGTCGGGTCGTGGTCATCGACGGATTGACAAACATAGCATACAGCTAGCTAGCAGTGTTATGCGGATTGGTGCATATGGCTGGGGGCGCGGCGGGGTCGTCGTATCGCTCGCTCGCTCGGGACGACGCACGCAGTGGCTGCTGGGGGTCGTCGCCAGCAGAGAACGAATACACTCTCTGCCACATTGGGCGACGACGGTGCGTGTAAAGTAAGGCCATTTAGGTTTGTTTAGGACTGTCCGGTGTGCCCCGCATGCTGTACCTCTACATACCATACCTCCAACGAATCCCGTACAGCAGCGAGTCCAAGTAGTAGTGGCCGCGCAGCAAGTGTGTTACACCCGCATTCCGCTGGAACTGGACTACTGACATACTGTATTAGGTGAGAGCTGGCAAGCGAAGGCCTCTCGAGATGCTGGCGGGATGGGACAGTGCTGCGCTCTGTATTCCAGGTGTAGGGCCGACCATTTGTTGTTTACTGCTGCGTAATCTGACACGCACTATTTCTGTAATAATTTGATATCGTTCTACTACTAATCATAATTGGTCTGATAATAATTCTGGTAACACGTCTGATACGTCCGAAACTACTAGCATTGAACGTAGGCCAACTGTATGATGAGCTGTTCGACTGCCGAGTAGCGCCTGAGCTACGTTCTGTCGGCCTCTGTTGGTGAAATGCCGCATCTGTCTCAGTGTTCGTATCTTCGTCGTCCGGATGAACCGGCGCCCAAAGGGCCGTTTTGGACGAACGGCCGAAGGCCCGTTCCGTCGTCCGGCCGGACGAACGAAACGCCGGCCGGCCGCCCGGCGCCGGGCGTTCGTCCACCAGCCAAACGAACGAAAGGGCCCGAAAACCAGCCCGTTCGTCCGCCAAAACGAGAAAACCCTTGATTTGAGCTACAGCTAATCAGAGTACGGTCCAGACGAGCCAAGAGGCTCATGGACCGCCGAACTGGAAACAAATACTTATAAAAAAGATTTAAATAAACTCCGTGGCGTGACATTGTGGTGTAACAAAACCCTAGCGTATGTTACCGTTGCAGTACGGTGGACTCGGCCAAGCTTTCTCGTCTACTGATTACCAAAGCCAATACTTACTTTATCTGATATTTTTATCACTACTATTGTTACATCATAGTAATTCTCTTAGCCATTACCACGGGTGCTGGAGCTGCGGCGTGCTCTGGTGGTGAGGCCGGCCCGGAAGCGGACAGCAGGAGACTGTGCTCGGGCCGACCCGTTCGTCGGGCCAGACAAACGGATGACGGCCCCGGAGGGGCCGTTCTTCCACTAGCCGACGAACGAAACGGGCGGAAGTTACCCCTTTTCGTCCATGGGGACGAAAGTCCCAAAATAAGATACGAACACTGATCTGTCTGCAGAAGTCTATGCGCTGTGCATAGATAGGCGGGGGTCATAGCATCTGGCTATGGCTGGGACTGTTCCCTGGCGCTGACTGGCAACCCGCCGATTGGAGACTTCTTCGGATCTTCTGGAACTTCGTCTGGACGGTCGCGAACCTGTCGCCCGAGAGTATTCGGGGTGAGTTCACGTACGTCATCTGTGACGTGCAGGCCTGTACATAAACATACGGCAGGTCTCCAAATCGGTGTCTTTTGACGCCACCAAATCGGTGGACTAGCTATACACAACACCCTTGTACGAACCCTACTTCACATACAGCGAAGTCACTAGCGGCTGCGATTCGGCACACCCATCAACCCGCATCGTGCGCGCTAGCTAGACAGAGACCAAGTAAGGCCGAGGTTGGTTGATGATGACCAGTGCCTGATGTTTCCATAGACGCGTTACTTGCCGCTCCGCGCGTCGTTGCCGCTGCTGCCCCTGCTAGCAGATCGGTCGTGGATCGGTCTGCGCTGCAGGTTCAGGTATGTGATCACATGCATCATCATCGTGACCAGCCAGCCAGCCAATCAACCCGCAGGGTGGGAACCATACATATACACGCACGCCACATCCGCGCACGCGTATATATACGCCTGCACGCACGCACCTTCGTCAGCGGCAAAAGTAGTGGTGCGGCCGTCTCCTTGGGGTTGGTGTGGCGGTGTATGAGTTTGTCCAGGGAGGTCTCCATGAGCTCCATCACCAGGCACAGCCGTGGGGGCGTCACGCACGCCGCAAGCAGCCGCACGATGTTGGGGTGGGCGCAACGGCTGAGGACCTGCATGCGGCGGCGGCGTCGGATCGAGTATGTAGGGTCACGCACGTCAGGTCCGGTCCGGTCGGGTCGACAAGGAGCGAGCGAGCGGCCATCCACGCAGCAAGGCCGGCAAGGTGGTCCACACAGACCGAAGCGGCCAACAGGCTGGGGGCCCACGCAGGTGGCGGAGGTCGCGCGTGCGCTAACAGCGGCGCCAACCATACATCTCAAAATGGGCTTACGTATTAAGAATGAACACATCCGGATTGTCAAGCAATCGCATAGGTTTCCGAGCCTATTTGTAAGAAAACCAACAGGTTATTTTTTGCAATATACGACAGATAGATTTGTTTATGATTTCTGGAGATAGATCGTGCT
Source organism: Eudorina sp. 2006-703-Eu-15 (assembly GCA_003117195.1). Classification (NCBI taxonomy): domain Eukaryota; kingdom Viridiplantae; phylum Chlorophyta; class Chlorophyceae; order Chlamydomonadales; family Volvocaceae; genus Eudorina; species Eudorina sp. 2006-703-Eu-15. The sequence continues at coordinate 461,276 of BDSI01000015.1, forward strand.
GGTGTTTGATTATTACAGCGGCGGCGGGATGTATGCCGTTCGTTGCTGCCCATCTTCGGTGCGCCCTCGCCGCCCTTTTCCGGACCTGCTGCGTCAATTGTTTGTTATTATCGTCCCGCGAGGTGGGGATCCAGTGCGTGGTGTCTTTGCAAATAAAGGTGTGCAGAAATCTCGTTAGTGCATCGATTATATATTACGCCAGACGAATCTGAAGTGGACTGCCATTCTTGCGTGCGTGGGGTTGCTTGGGAGTCGACACCGGCCACCGGTGTGCTCCTTTATTTCACTGTCACCCGCCGGTGGCGTGCGAAACCTATCCATATGGACACGCACCTCGACCTCCTGTGCAAACGTCTTGGCAAAGATCTCTCGGGTCGTTGTCGAGTTGGCGCCGTGGCTCCAGGGTTCGCCTGTGACCATGACCTTGACCGCCACCCGCTGGCCGCCGTACACGCCCTCCACCACGCGACCGAAGGCGCCCTTGCCGCGGACCACATGCGACAGCTCCACCACATGACCGTCCCCCCGGCCGCCGCCGCCGCCGCCGTCGTCGATGCCTGACTGCAAGTCGCTGCTGCCCCGATCGCGCGCCTGCTGCCAATGTACGGCAGCGTTTTCGCGGTTGCCCGACATGACCTTTGGTTGCCCGCCGAGGCGTTGGTTTCCACTCGCGATCGCTTCGCCGTCATCTGCACGCAGACTCGCAAAGTCGTCGTCACCGCCGCCAGCAGCGGCGCGTCGCTCGTGCTCAGCAGAATCAAAGCACTGACCTATTAGTACGGAGACAGCAGGACAGGTGGAGGGCTATATATACATAAGTTCGGGCAGACTGTGGACCGTGCGTGGTTGCAAGCAATGTGGGACTGTCCCAGCACCATCGATGCATGCAAGGCCCGCCGCCGTGCGTATTTGTGGTGCGTCCTCACCTGCCGCCGTGGCATCCTGCTTTGTTGTAGCTGCTGCTGCTGCCGCTCTACCACGCCCCCCTGCGTCGTCGTCGTCTGCGCCTGCATCGTTCGGCGATGGTCGCCACTCTTCCTTCCGCCGCCGCTCCTGCTGTCCATTTTGCTGTCCTCCTCCTCCTCCTCCGTCTTGTTGCGCCTCCTCCTCCTTGCTGCCACCCATCAACACCTTGGGCGGTGCCAGCAGCCGCACGTGGAGCTGGATGCTGGGCCGCTGCGGCGTCAATGGCGTCACGGGGGGCAGTATTACCAGGTCATAATCAGGCGGCGCCAGCGCCGCCGACCGCACTACCTTCGACGCCTCTGCGTGCACAGCAACAGAAGATGGAGGACGGAGCAGCCGTGAAATGTATGGGGGCAATAGTAAGCAGACATGCGTACACGCCACAGGGTTATAATAGTTACAAAACCGTTAAGAGATGGTTGATGCACATTGTTGTGCATTAAGGAGGAAAATAATAATCACAAAATATTATTCCGCATTAACTAGGCGCCCTGCACGCGGCGGCTTCTGTGACGAGGCACGCACGTGCGTAGGGTTGGTGACACACGTTACCGCAAGCCAAGAAACATAAACCGAAGAATACACACCGGGGGCCCGCACTCTGTGCTGTTTGGCCTGTCAACCTTGTCAACCCTAGTTGTAACACGGCGCGGGGACTTATACTGTAACCCAGCGTTACATTAGTCCACTTTCTAACCCGCACATGCAGATATTTGCCGAACGACTAATGCACATGCCTAATCTAGCGTCATGTCATCTATCTCCACGTACGTCATTATTATGACGGTGTGGGCCACACATTCAGTGCCATCGCTCGGTTGCTTTTCGGGTCTTACTACATACCTTTGCCAGTGGGTACCCTTGTGACCGTCTCATTTCTTGAGGTCCCGATATCCGTCTCCGCCGAGTGCGGTTCGGCTGCTGTAGCTGCTGAGGATGAATCTCGGAACAAGGCCGATATGGCCGCCTCGTCGGTACTACTGCTGGGGGCACGCGTGCCGGCAACCAGGCAGGCCAACAGGAAATAGGTCACCGCGAGCCAGCAGCAGCCAGGTCAAGAGGAATCACGTAAATAAATCAGGTTTATCAGTGACCTCCAATCAAGTACCATCTTGCAAATATAACACCAGGCCAGCAACTCACATCTCCTGGCATGGCGCACCCTTGCCGCCTTTGCTGATGTCCAAGGGAGCCCTCTCCACCGATTGGCCGGCGGCCTGACGGCAAGTGTTCCCGCCGCTGCGGCGGTGGACGACTGCCATCGTGGCTGCGCAGGCCCTCAGCGCTTCACCACCTCCAACGCCTCTGCCGCCAAAGTCCATCGTCCGATACCGGTGGCGGCGGCGCATGACCAACACGACCGCAAGCGTCAGCATTAACAACACGGCGACTCCTGTCGGGCCCACCGAACACACATACATGATGTGAGTGAGGCGGATTGATGCCAGCACCTTTACCTACCATACTTGACCAGCCAGGCTTCAGCTGCTGCCAGTAGGGGGATGTGATCTATCTTCGGTTGGAATAATCAATGCATGGCGATACATCTGCCTCTCATCGATCACGCTTTGATGAGCTGCGCACCGCGCCGTGTCTAGCTAAGCGAGCCTGGAACGTCTATTTCTGGTTGGAGGCAGGAGTCGTCCTCAATAGTAGTCCCAGCCTACCCAGACGATCGTTTGTCTGCCTGCAGGCCGAGATCGATCGGCACCATCCAAGCCACGGCGCGGCTGCATGCGTGCCCCACACTTGCAAGCAGCTACGGTACAGAAGGTACACACACGCACGCACGCGCGCCTGAACGATACTTTGCTTGCTTGCTTGCCTGCCACCGTTACCGCGACCGCAATAATCACAGCACTCCTTGAAGCGGCTGTTCTTCCCACAGGCACCGCATCCAAGTGGCTGCCGTTGCTGCCGTTATTGTTGGCGCCTGCAGGCGGCGCCGCCGAGCCGCGCGTGCTGCTGGGCCCTGCATCGCCAGCTGGCGCGGGGCTGTACTCCCCCGAAGTACCCGAAGCGGCCCCAACGCGGGACAGCTTGACGGTGTCCTCGAAGCACACCAGCGGTTCCGCCCTCGCGAGGCAGCTCATGTCCACGTGTAAGGCACACAAACCTGTAAGGTTCCTCAGCACGTACAGGGTGTTTGTGGGCAGAAAGACCCCTGTCCGTTGGTCCGCGTCCATGCCCTCCACCACCATATCCACGATGATGGCCTTATCCGCCCAGCACCGCAGCATCGCCGGGGCGCTGCGGTCCGCCAAGCAGCCGACCTACGGACGGACGGACGGACGGACGGACGGACGGAGCAGGAATAATAAAGCAACCACACAGACGCGCAAGCATTCAGTTCGCACTGAGCAGGCCGGCGGGCGCTCATGAAGCCAAACCAACTAGCTGAACTACTAGCTCTTTTTACATGCATATCTGGGACGGATGGAGCGGGAAGGGCAGGCAAGCTAAGGCAGCAGGGTTCAATATGGCAAATTCGTTGATAGCGCGGGCAGCAGCCAGCAGCAGGTTGGTACGTAGTAAGAGCAGCGATAAATAAAGTGAATTTCTCTGGTCACGCACGACCAATCCAGCAGACCTCGCTCCTATCCAGTACACGCACGGCGGCGTCATCATTTTCATGACTCGCTCGATCGTATCTTAAAGCAGCGCCTCCAGCCTATCTACCTGCAGCAAGCGATAGACCCCTTCTCTTCGGGCGCAGCCACCACAGCAAGCTGATGGCGTACGTCCCGCCGCTCAGCGCGCGCGGTGCACCAAGCAAGCAAGGCAGGCTTACGTGACATATACATCGATCGATCTGCCCAACCTGCTTGGTTGGAAGCGCACACTTCCACGTACGGCCTTGCAGCTAGCTAGGCAACGGCGGCGCCTTGTCAAGCCCGGCCACGCAGCAACAAATAAATAAACGCACATGCACCAACCTGCGATACGTTCCACTTGATATCTTGTGTACCAGGGTACTGGTTGGGTCGGCTGACTAAGTTCATATCCACCGCCTGAAACGAGGACGGGAAGCAGGCCGCTGCGAGGTGGCAACCGGATGGATGGAGGGATGCATGGCGAACACGGAGGGCAGGAAGCGACGGTCGGCACATCATATTCGTTTATTTCCACGTACGCAACCCGGGCCCAGCCAGGACAATCAACTCAGCCGGGACATAAACATACAGGCAGGCATCGCAAGAGGTATGGGTGAGTGTTTGTCATCAGACTGCGTGTATGGTTCCATGCACAGCGCACGCCGCGACGATCCGTCCTCCCCACGCATGCGTGCATGCATGCTGTGCGGCTGCAGACGACGTCCGTCGGCCCTCATCAGCTGAATGTCGGCGGGGATCGGCAGCCAGGTTCCTACATTAAGTTCACGGCCTTCGTACGGCCACACATACACGTCCTTCATTCATCAATGTCGCAGCGTTTGGCTACACACGTGGTACGACGTGCGTCGTCAAGATCTGGAAACCGCCAGCCACTGCATAATGATGATGTACGCACGCACTGTGTATGTTCCGTACGCACGTGCAACCAATCAACGCGCCGATCCATACGCACGTGTGGTCACGGCGCACGCCTCAATGAGCACCTCAGAGGGCGGTCCGGGCGATGTGGGGGCCAAGATGTCCAGCCCTGCGAGCGACGGACCAGGCAGGAACGGGGTGCAAGTTGAATGCTAGCTAGCTGGATGTGTGTCGCAACTCCAAAGAAGCAGCTCCAGGTAGGCAGGGACGGGGCGTGCGTAGGCGTGTAACAAGCTCTTCATCATTATTACTCGCCAGCAGGCACGCCGGGCTGGTGATGCGTAGTACCTAAGTAAACACCTGCTGCTCGGTGTTTACTTCTCAACGGTGTACGTACAAGAGGACCAAACAGCCGGTCGGTCACCGTTTGCGTTAGTTGCTCAAAATCCGCGTAAGGGCTGGACATGCATGCATGTATATATGTGTCTAAACGAACCTAGTAGATACGTACATACAACACGCATTCATTCATCCTGCGGCTGCGTGCTAATAAATATGCATACATGCCCACGCACGTAGCCCGCGTAATAACACCGTGTAAATGTAAATGAAGCTGGGCCCCCGCCCGCCGTACGTCATCTATCCCTGACAGAGGTACAACACGCGTGTGTACGTACATGCGAAACCCATCCCTGCCTTCACATACACCTACATACCCGGCAGCCTGGTGGGGTTCTCCCTCGCCCCGTTTAGCACGACGTAGCGCATGGTGACCCGGGCGTACGCCGACAAACGCACCTGACGCTCATCATCATACAATCACGGGAGGGAGGGAGGGAGCAACAATTCTCTCGGCGGCGGTGTGCATGCAAAAATGGATGTTTAGGGTATGTGCTGGCATTGCAAAATGAACGAAGCGGGTACGTAATCAGGTACGCACCGACTACGTACGTAAGCGGGACCTACATACCGGCCACTAAAAGCGTTAATAAGAAAGGGCACTGAATTATGCACGCCAAGCAATGCATGCGCTATCGAACTATCCCACGCACGTTTAGAGCGAGGAGCCTTTCGTTATTCTGTAGATGCATTCATATGCGTGCGTGCTTCCTCCGTCCCCTCTAGCTCTAGCGATCGACACTCGCTCACGCAACCGACAGTAGCGATCATGCATGCAAGCATGCATGCGCATGCGCGCGTGTTCCGACTTGTTTGCTAGCAGGACGTATGCATGCATGCATACCTCTATGTATTACGACGGAGGGGACATGCACGCACAACTTTGGCCAGGTCGCCAGTACCTTTGTGCGGCGGCCCCACGGCATCCTGCACATCTGCACGCAGCTGTTGCCCCGTTCATCATGCGTCCATCATTCAGGCCCCCCTATCCGTCCTCCCAGCAGATGCGCACCACTTAACATCCCCCACGCATGCATCCTAAACCTGCCGTGTTGGGACTCGCTAGCTGAATGTCCATCTAGTTGAGCAGACGACCTTCGAAGGCAAAATAAATCCATATATATTATACTTTCGCCGTTGATTGATCGTCACTGCTTAACTCGTTCGTGCCTGGTGTGCGAGGCCGTCATACACGCACGCGCACGCACTACACGCACTGACTACGTGCAGATGCTATCTAACGACCGACAGACCGACGTACATACACGTCGTGCTTGGTCTCGCACGTATCATGTACCCATCGATCGATCGATCCATCCACGCACCACGGCCCGGACGTTGTTCATGTTTAGCTGCGGCCAGTTCCCGGGGTCACCCTCGATAGACATGTTCCGGGTCACCAACATGGGCAGCTCCCCGCCCGGGGCGGCTGCCGCCCAGTCCTCGGCCGAAACATTGACCAGCGGTGCCGTGAGCATCACCACGCTGACGGTCGGATCTGCCAAAGCGGTCGCGAACTGCAAGCCGTTTTCCACGTACGCTGTCTGCTGATGACCCAAAGCCTGCTGAGCAAGGCGACCGTGCGGCCGCGTCGATTCACTGCGGTCCGTCGGCTGGGTGTCCTGAAATCGCCCATGACAGCCTGATGGCTGCCTGAAAACATACTGGCAATGGCTATGACATGAAAAGAAGCGGTTTATGAGCAGGAGGGCAAAAAGAACCGTTGCAGGTTGCATGCTGTCGGAAAGAATGGCTGCAAACGCTGTAAAGTTTGTCAAAGAATGATCGGGTTTGCAATTGCCCAGGTACATAATGAAGTAGATCTCGTAGGTTTCAGTTCTTTAAACTACGCTCCGCCGCCGTAGCTCGTAAACCACCCGCCGGGAAGCTATTATATAATTTCTAGCATGATTAACATTTTCCCGACTTTGTACTAACAACCTTTTCATATGCGATGAACACAAAGTTCACGCATACGAACATGTAGTTACATTTTTACAAGGCGGCAGCGTTATGATTGAAGTGCGTACATGCGGATAATACCTGAAAGTACCTTTGATAAAAACAAAGGTGGGTTTTGAGTTTTGCTACGACAGCAGTGCAAAATGCGACAGGTAAATTACATAATTTCTTTATTCCTCCCGTATTTGTAACTGTTCATAGCTTGTCCACCACCTTTGGGTGGGCAATCCAACGTGGGGTTACAATTGCCTTAAATGAAATCGTAAGATGTATGGGGCGTGCGTTTTACGGATGGAGACGACCTTGCGTAAATGCCGTAAATTGCGACAGTTTACGGAGGGACATCAGGTACGGCGATTCCCACCGCATATTCAGGTCAATCAGCTCAAACTGTGGTTACAATTTTCTGACAACAATTCATTCATTACAAGAAGGGCCTGCGGCAATCCCGGAATTTGTGGTATCTTATTACTGTGTGTATGTGGTGTTACGTGGGAACGGCATGAACGAAGCACAGGCTAGCAGATCCCGCCAGGTTACAGTTGGGGCGTCATTACCCTGTCGCCGACGAAGCGATGAGGATGGTCCCCCCCCCTTCCTGCAATGGGACCTTTTAGCTCACGACATCGGAAGCGCAGGGGTGGCGCCCGCCCCCTGCCATCACAGGTCCTGACGCCAATGCCCGTCACTGAAGTTGCCGTAGCCATGACCGCCAGTAATGCACGCGCAACAGGCTTGCCTTGGCAGCGTGTTAAGACTGTACTGGTAGCATTCGCCCCCGACATCGCAGGCATTTTGCATGTGCGGTTGTATGTAATGTAACCGTTGCAAGGTGGACCCGTATCCCGACCGGGTGTTCCAACGGGCCCAGATAGCTCGTAGGTGCCTCGTCTCATCAACCCCTACCAAGGACTGCGCACCCATCCTCCATCACCCGCGGGGGGGTCTCGCAGCCATACCGGCCACTACACCAGGTTACCAGCGCGCCAGGATTGCCTCTCCTGAAAACCGCGCCAGACCCGCCGAATCACACGGCGGTTGTGGGTGTCTCCGCAGGCTGGTAAGCAGCAGCAGCAGCAGCGCCCTCATAGTGAAGTAGCAGACGGCAGATTTGCCCTTCACCTAGCGTCCAGACAGTAGCCCCCGACTGAACCTGCCGTACACATGGCAGTGACTCAGTTCCCGCCCCCGCCATCACAGGTCCCGACAGATCTGCCACTGGTAGCCTATTTCTCGACCATGGGAAACACTATCGACCTCTGACGCATTTGATCGTCACCGAGCCTGCCCTACATATGGCAGTAAATTCGCCTGCGTCAGCTGCATGCTTAATTAGTGACGGAATCTGAAGTGGCAGCCTTTCCCCTCCCCGACCACGTGGTACCAATGCGATTGCACACGTCAGCTCAAATGCCGATGTGACTGGCCCCGCCCCGTCCCGCGCCATGCCGATCATCGTTCTCGGTTCGGCAACTGCTTCTCTTTCTCTCCAAGTCCTGATACCGCCCGAACAGTGGGCATATGCATCATTGACACACACATGTGTACTGTTCACCACAAAATGACATCACAATTCCTCTGGTGCTTAACCCTCCATTCGTACTTCATAAGAATTCCGGGTATCTAATTTTCCCAGTACTGCAGGTGTAAAACGTCGTCATGTCGTAAGAATTCCGGGTATCTAATTTTCCCAGTACTGCAGGTGTAAAACCTCACGCTACGCGCAAGTTGGCTTGCCCACCAAAATGTATCGTTATGATGCAGTGAAGAAGCGGTGCAGAAGAAGAGAGTTAGAAGCAGGACGCGTAGCGGCCCGCAAGCATAGCGGCCCGCAAATTGCAGAATGTATCCTCTGTACTGTTTCACATACGTATGAATTGGACGAAACCGTGACGATGGGATGAATGGATGTTTCAAGCTTCAACAAGCTTGTACGGTCCAGACGAATCCGAAAGCTCATGCATGAACCGCTGAAGTCAGAGACTTAGCTAGTAAGGTAAGACAAACACATCACATGAAAAACTATCCGCAACAAGACTAACTACAAGTGAAGGGTAGGGTTATATTGGAAATGTAGTTTGGAAACAGGCCGCAAAAGAAATGCTTATCCGCTACAAGTTGAGCACGTGTACGGTATGTACAGCTCAAAAACAACTTCAGCGAAATCATTTCATCACATCACAGACTCCAGCAGTACTAGACACGCAAAGGCCCCAGAGCTGCTACCAAACAGCCGCAAGCGCCGAGCACTCAAAGTGCATCTAATCTTCAACAGCATCATTTGTACCGCAAAGTACACAAACTCGTTGCTCCGTTGGCGATGCTATGTGCATCCTGTCCCGCTATCGTACATGCAAACCGTACCGCTAAGTAGTTGTTCTGGGACTGCTTTGTTGCGCGGTCGTTGCGTGAAGAAATGGGGGCTGCGATGGGGGCTGCGGTGGGCGGCCTGGATGCTGTCTTCGCCCGCCACCACCTGTGGCTCGTGATCACCCCGCCGGGTATCCGGCAGGTCGTCTGGGATGTTGTGGCGCTGGCGGCCCTGGCGGCCATTGAGCGCGGCCGTCAACGCATGTAACATGTGTGGGACACCTTCACGGTTATTGCCCGTGCACGCCTGGTTTCGATATCTGTGGTGGTCGCTCGGGACTTTTGGGCCCGTCCCGCGTCCTTTGTGGCGCTCGGTCTGCCCCCCCGGAACTGGAATTCCGTGCCGTCTGATCACCCCTTTCCGTGTGGGGAGTCGGGGCGTGTCGTTCTTTCGCGGCCTCCAGGTGTTGGCTCGCCAGCCGGGTCCCCTGGCCCGTGAGCTGTTGTGGTTGTCTGCGGGTGGGCTCCCCGCCTACTCGACACGCCTTGTGTTCATTGGTTCGCTGCAATCGCGTGGCTTATCTGCCTGAACGTTGCGCAGGCTGGGAGCTGGTACTCCTTGGCTTCTTTCCTTTACATCTCTTGTCTGCTGTGAAGGCTGGGCATCGGTGGTTCTTGGCTGTTTTTTCATTGGCATGGCTCCCTGCTTAGTGCACGACATGCCCCTGGGGTAGGATGAACAGTCCGTCTGCGCCCGTACGGTGAGCGAGCAGCTTTATTGCTGGTCCCCCTTGTAACGATCGCTTCCTAAGTAGTGCACAAAGGTTCGTCAGAGCCCAAGCTTGGGCAAGGCATTCTTTTGCACGAAGCTTCTCTACTTGCTGCCATTGCTTCTGTGTGGCCATTGCGTCGTCCCGGGGCGTGTAACCATGAGCCTGAACGAGTTATAACATAGGCTAAGAACTCATAAGGCGGGCTTGAAATCCGCACGGTGTGCGGCTGCATACAGGCACTTAGTCCCTCAACTGAACAATTAGGTTGCGCATCCTGCCAATGACGCGCTCAAGGCCGTTATCCATCTGGAAGAGGACTTGCTTCAGGTTGTGGCCTGGGACGCTACATTCGTCCCAGAGTTCGGTACTACAGCAGAACTGCTGCATTGCGCAGCCTCGGTGGAGGTGATGGGTGGGGTATGAGTTCGTCTGGTTAGTCATAGGCAGCTGGGCGGGGAACAGCGACTGGAGCACTGATCAGATAGTGGGGTTCTTAGGGGGCTTGCAGTCATATCACAGAGAGCGGCGCCTCACGCCGCCGGCCTTCCTGCTGGAGGGCCCATCCGTCAACATTGACGTGGAGCCGCAACAGGGCGTGGCCCTTGGGCCTGCCTTCGTGCCTGGACGCCGCCGTCCCTGGCGCGGCGGTTCATCGGTTGAGCTGCCTCTTCACCAACATCACCAACACGGTGCACCTGCAGCACTGTGTCGAGAAATGGCGGCCGCCCGACGGCCGCACCTTGGTCGAGCTGCTGCCCGCCGGGCGCAAGCCCGCGGCAGCTAGCACGGTGCTGGCCCCGCTGTATGCGGCAGTTGATGTGCCCGGTTGGCCTTGGGTGGCTCTGCCGCCGCCATCAGTCACCAGCACGCCGCTGCGGATGGGGCCCGATCGCGCGCCAGCCCGAGTCGCTGCCGGCTGGCTTCTGGCTGCGGACCGCGCGACACCTCACGCTGGAGCTGGAGCTGGAGCTGCTGGAGCGGTTGTCACCGCCGCCGGTCTTCCAGGTTGCTCTCTCCCTCTGCATGGCTCTTCATCGTGCTTTTGTCACTCCACATGCATGACATACAGTATCCTGCAGCACGGCAGATCCCTGCTAACCCGCAGGGGGGGGCGGGGGACCCAATCTGGAGACGCCCGCGCCTGTGCCTGTCAGCATGGTACAGAGGCCTGCGGGACCGGCGGCGGCGGCACCATCGCTTCTGGTGGAGATGGACAACATGCTGACACCGCTGGCCCATGCCTTGCTTGCACAGCAGGCACCTGGGCTGGCGGCGGTTATGGCCACTGCTGCTGTGGCGGCAGTCGCTGAGGCGCAGGAAAGCGCTTTGGTGGAAGGCCAAGACGCTGCCGTGTGGCAAGATACGTCAATGCTGGCGTACCTTCGGGGTGCTGGTGTACCTTCAGGGTGCGTCGGCGGGGGTCACGGAGGAGGAAGGGCAGCTGGTGCGGCTAAACCCTAGCAACCTGAGGAGACGTACCGTGATCTGTTGGAGCTCATCTCTCGCTTCTCGGCTCTGGCTGAGGTTCTGACGGATCACAGTGGCGAATTCCAGGGTGCCTTTCATCAACTTCTTCTGCAGTGTTTTGTGGATCATCGCTTCACCTCCGCCGGTCATCCCCAGGCAGACGGGGCAGCTGAGCGGCTGGTGAGGGTGGTGAAGGCGGCTCTGTGCAAGCACTGTGTGGAGACCCAGCACTCAGACGACTGGGATCAGCAGCTGCCTTGGCTGGCGCTTGCCTATCGCTGCTCACCCCAGGGCTCGACCCGGCTCTCACCATACGAACCCATGTTGAGCGTGAAACGGGTCGTGTCCCCTGCAGTGCGGGAGTGTGTGGAGGTGCCCCTGGGGCCGGAAGGGAGGATAACGGTGGAGGCATACGTGGCAGCACTCCTGGAGTGCTCCACTCTGCTGCGGCGGCACGCTCCCATCGCCGCGGCAAATTTGCTCTACGCACCGCACCAAGACAGCCGGCGCTACACCCACGTGAGGTCGGGACAGTATCGGAAAGGAGTTCGCTCCCGGGGACTACATCTACGTGAGGCGGCCTGCAGTGAACAACACTCTGCAGGTGCCGGTGTACGATGAAGTGCTGCGGGTAGAGCGGGCTGGGTCAAAGGGGGTTGTGGTGTTGATCGGGAAGGATGCGCAGAGGATTAGGAGGAGGGTGGAGCAGTTAAGGCCGCGCTCGACCCAATCGTCGACCCGCAGCTGCAGCGGCCTGCGGCGGACCTCGCCTGTGAGGTCTGCCAATCGCCGCACAATGAGGCGCACATGCTGCTGTGTGACGCTTGAGGGATGGGCAGTGCCTGTCCCCACCACTCACACTGTGCCGCCCGGCCAGTGGGTCTGCCCCGAATGCGTCAGGCTGAGGCGCGACGCGCAGGCGGGACCAGAGATGGCACTGCCGGAAGCCGCGGCTGTCCTCTTCCCCAACACCAGCATGTGGCGTCGGGATGCCGTGAAACCCTGCCGTCTCCACTTGTATTGCCGAATTGGTGAATAACGTTACTGGCAACACCGGTTCATAATGTGCGCCCAGTCGTGCGATATGAATGCTTCGTGATGCTGCTCCAGCAGAGTGCTGCTCTACTATTGCGGCCGAAGCAGCGTCCCATATAGTTAGTGATATTCGGGCAACGGTTTAAACCCTACCTGAACCCTAGGGCAACGCACGGAAAGACAACAGCATCCGCCCACAGGCCCCCTTCACTGCTTTTTGGTGAGCAATTTTGGACGAGCAACCTGACCAAAGTCCTACCAATCGAGGTTGCTCAACATCGCGGATTTCACGTTGGAAAACGGAACTTGTTTTGCAACCCGCCATAATGATACATGACATGCTTAAATCCTTGCGTGCTAGTCCTTCATTCAGTTCCATGACATTTCACGTTTACAGCTATACCGACGTCCCGTTGCGCTTGCAGTTGAACCTCAAAAATCAATCTATGATACTCGTTCAAATATTGCGACACCATGTTACAAGAACGTGCGCGAACATTACTAGATGTGACGTCTACGCCATGAACTACTAGCAAGGCGAAGCTTACTGAGTCGAAGAAGCAATCACCAATATGAGATTCACATGCATACCTGCGCATGCTTATGCTGTTTCAAACAAAATCCAAAGCCCCACAATTCGCGCCGCTGGCCATCGGACCTTCCGCGCTGAGGCACTCGCCTCGCCATTGTTCCTGGCCATTGCGTTCCACGATCGTTTCATTCTCCTGCAATTTCACGATGAAACGATGTTATCGTCTGCAGTCCTTTCAGATCCTTCATGTGTACACCTTTCTTCCTGACGATTTCCGCCTGGGTGCCTGGTTGAACAAATACACACTAAACAAAGCTATACAAACAACTACATCGGCTATGACCGGTGGTAAAGGACAAGACAAGCTCCAACTCGACTGCTATGATCAACAAAGGAAAACAGGGATGAGGTGCAATGGAATGAGGTGCAATGCTGTCAATGGCAAACAGGGACCAACCACAAACAATGCCTCAGCACTTTTGCCTGTCGTCCCTGCTCGTCAACTAACGGAGTATACTCGGAAACTCGTAATTTTACAATTTTATAATTTTAGCGGCGAGGTCGCGCGACCTCCCTTGACCTCACAACGACAAGCGAGACAAAGTCAAGTTTACTCAACGGCCTCGTTTGCGGCGTCCACGTTGTTGATAGCGCCGACCGAGGGCGCGTTCGTGCCCTTGGTGCCCTGCGACTCCATCTGCACCCGCCGGTCAACTTCATCCAAAGCCGCAAGCTCCTCAGCTGTCCTCTGGCTGCACGACCAGCATTTCCTTGTAATGGAATACGATAGGCTTCACGCTGGCTGCGCCCTGCGTCGATCTCGGCGTCGTGCGCCGCGGCTTGCGCGGTGCGGAATCCTTCCGGCCTGGTGGACGTCCGCGCTAAGCCATAATGAAAGAATAAAATGGTAAACAAGATCTCTGGAGAACAGTGCGCAAATTGCTGCCCATATGCAATAGGGCCCAACATACTAAAATGGGCTACCCTTGACCTCACAACGACAAGCGAGACAAAGCTAAGTTTACTCAACGGCCTCGTTTGCGGCGTCCACGTTGTTGATGGCGCCGACCGAGGGCGCGTTCGTGCCCTCGGTGCCCTGCGACTCCATCTGCACCCGCCGGTCAACTTCATCCAAAGCCGCAAGCTCCTCAGCTGTCCTCTGGCTGCACGACCAGCATTTCCTTGTAATGGAATACGATTGGCTTCACGCTGGCTGCGCCCTGCGTCGATCTCGGCGCGCGTGCGACGCGGCTTGCGCGGTGCGGAATCCTTCCCGCCTGATGGACGTCCGCGCTAAGCCATAATGAAAGAATAAAATGGTAAACAAGATCTCAGCAAAACAGTGCGCAAATTGCTGCCCATATGCCATAGGGCCCAACATACTAAAATGGGCTAAAATTCCAAAAATTCCGCAGAAGCTAAAAACTGTTACTCGTCAGTTACAATAATGGCAATACAATACATGGATGCCTCTGGTTAACATAACATATTAGTCTATTCGGCACAATGCGTTTTACACAAAAACTGCTTCAACAAACATAACAACAGTAACAATGCACATTCGTCACAATGGCTTCCTTCTTGCAATACGTCAATAGTTCATGTTGTATATCGCATACAGTTCCATAATCTTGACATTGAAATCCTACGCCAAAAACACCATACGCATGATATCGCGGTCCGTCATGCGGCCAAAGAGTGATTTTTTCCTCCCGTATTTGTAACTATTCATCCTTACCTAGATCTTGCCCACCGTTTGGTGGGCAAGCCAACGTCGTCATTGTAACAGTTACAAATACGGGAGGAAATAAATAATTATCATGATTATTTATTTCCTCCCGTATATGTAACTGTTCATAGCTTGTCCACCACCTTTGGGTGGGCAAGCCAACGTGGGGTTACAATTGCCTTAAATGAGTAATGACTCTTTGGCCGCACGACGGACCACGACAAAGTGAGGTCTCTGTGCGTAAGCTACTTATGTCCGAAATGAAATATGATGAAGCGTGTTACCAGTTGATTAGAGGATGTATTGCAGCGGCGAAGATAGAGGATGCAAGGCAGGAACGAACGCCTACGACAAACGTCAAGGCAGGCGTATCCAAAGCGCGCATATTGAAGGGTGATAATGTATGATGTGTTATTGCAGGCAGTAGTAATCCTCAAAGAAGTGGTGCATTGGGATGTACATGACGCGGACGTACGTACGTCAGGGAATTGCGTTCAGTAAAGCAAGTAAAGGTGTTGCGCCTTCTCTGTTACAACAAGCAAAAATGGGCCTGCGGCGAACTTGTTTTTATATTGACGAGGTTCTGGATTGGGAAGGAAGTAAGTGATGTCGAACGAGCGAATTCGCTCGCTGTCGCTGTCACGACAGACTTTTGGGCCCGTCTCGCGTATTTTGCGTCGCTTGGCCTACCTCCACGAAGGTACTGGCAGCATTTTGTGACGCCCCTTCACAATTTCCTGAGCAGGATGCCGGGCCGTGCGTGTCGCGCTGTCCCATCCGGCGGCCGGGTCTCCCGCCCCCTGAATTGTGCCTCGCTCAGGCAGGCGGGCGCGCGGTGCCCCTCTCCGCCGCTGCTTGCTTGCTCGCCGTTATGGCTTACTTGTTGCTTTGCTTACATATTTTCCCGTTCTGTCCCTTGACTACTGATGAGATGGCCGGCGGGAGCTGGTAGTTCTTGGCTGCTTTTTCATTTGCATGGCTCCCTGCTTAATGCACGGCAAGACAGCATGCCCCTGCCTCTGGTGCAGTCGCTGCGGCGCTCAAGGAGCGTTTCACGGGCGCTATTGACAAGCTGTTCGCGGCCGTGGAGGCGGTCCGCACGCCGGGCACCCAGACTGCAGGGGCCGGTGCGGCGGCGGCGGTGCCATCGCCGCCGCACCCGGTGGACACCCCCAGCCACCGGTGCTGCCGCGCCTGGCGCTTTCACGCTTCTGGATGACGCCGATGAGGAGGCACACGAGGGCACCTCCCTGATCGCCAGGCGCACCGCCGGGACACAGGGGGAGGCGGCGGCGGCGCAACCGGCGGCAGTGGGGGCGGCGCCTGTGGAGACGCAGCTGCAGCACCTGATGCATTACGCGACTGCGGCGGCTACGGCTGCACCGGCAGCGGCTGTACCGGCAGCGGCGCCACAACGAACTGATCAGATAGACCGCCGGCGGGCGGGATTTGATATCCGGCCATGCATGCTTTCCGTACGTGGGAAACCCGATCGCCGGGGACCATTCAGGGTGCGAGAAGCCCAACAGCCAGACACCTGAGCTGACAGCAACAGGCCAAAGAACACGTACGAAGTTGGTGGACAACCCTGTGGCAGAAGGCATATGTATATATGGGCCAGACCGAGAGGCCGGGGATATGCGCGGGGCAGACATGACGTACGTGAACTGGATTGCGCCCATCCGTCCGTCGTATTATGAATGAATGAATGAACGTTATTACAGCGGACCCCAAATGGGTCGACGCACGGTGTATACCAGGGCAAGCCCCAGCAGGCCCCTCCGCGCGCCAAAGGCGGCACGACACCTCCACACCTCAACGCCGCAATAACACATCGGGCCATGACCCGACGACCATGTGTTTCGCGGTCGGACCGGCCGGGGCGGTTGGTCCGCTGCAGCACGGACAGAGGAGGCGCTTAGGCTTGGGCTACTTGGGCAGAGCGAGGTGCCAGCAGAGGAGCCTCATGTTCTCGGCCTTCTATCTCGCTGAAGGCAAATCATAGACGGTGTCATGCATGCATAACGAATGGGACCAGACAAGGCCCATCGATCGGGGGACCGTTAGGAGTTGGGCGCACGGGCCCAAGACGGATGGCGGCGTGCCACCTACGTACGACCTACCTAGTTTGACCCGCGGGCGGGGAAGCCGGATCTGGAACTAACGACGGTGAAGGCGATGTAACGAACGTGCTATGGATGTGTGCGGAGCCGCGCGGCAGCGGTGATGAGCAGGCGCGAGTTGCGAACCGCCACAGGAACCCTTAAGCAGGAAGGTTGTACCAGGGTGGCTATCTTAAGATATAAATATATATTCGGCCGAAAACCTTGCGTTTTGATAGATACTTTCCCTCGGTAGGAAAATGGGGTTTTAGATACTCATGGCCTCTCACGCGGGGAAAAGCCTCCTTTGAGTAGATAAAATGCCTGCAAAAGCTCCCTCCGACAGACAGAAGTATCGGATACTTTCAGCACGATTGGGCAAGGAGTATCTCCGGCCGTAGATACTCTGCAAAATAAGATAGCCACCCTGGGTTGTACATGACCTTGCCAGTTGCCGCATCCCTTCGCAGGCAGCAGTGATTGGCAGTGAAGATTAATAGAATATTGAAAAACAGACGAATGGCTGGAGTCCACGGCGGCAGAATGTGCATGTGTGGCCGTGGTTCGGAAGGCAGTCCGTCCCCCGGGTCGGCCGCCGACGGTTTGGAAACGTGGGCGGGGCCTGACGGGGGAGCCGGTCCACCTACCCTGAGCGGGAGGCTCGACGGAATCTGCCGGTATGGTGCAGTCGTACTAAGGAAACAAGCGCAAGCGAGCCGTATGCCAGGCAGCAGCAGATGTCAGTTTGACCATCTGCTACACCCGCCCCCCGCGCTCTTAGACGCAACGCTGGATGATTAGGCAGGCGCCCAGAGAACCATACCTCCTACGCAAGAGGCCGCTGCAGGCGGTGTGTGATTGTGCATTGGTCTAGGACGGCGGTGGAGACCACGCACTTCGCGCGCAAGGTGCGTGGCTGCGAGATTGCAGCTTCCCACTCGACAGGGACGAAGTCTGGAGGCGCAGGGTGGTGAGGCTGGACGCCCGGGGTGCGACAGGAAACCGTAGGGCCAGCACCGTTTCTATTTCGTTCGGAAATAAACCGGGCGGCGCAGCGACGGAGCGAGAGGCGTCTAGAGCTCTGCCGAGCCCGGGTCCGGGACTTGTCAGTCCGGTGCAGAGAGCGGCGGGAGGAGGCAGGCGGGATTCGCGAGCACGCCAGTGCGTCCTTCATCCACGCTTGGATTTGCCCGCCGGCGTAATAATGTTATTAGTATTGTTTTGGAGTTGACGTGCATCCTTGAATCGGGCGTGCCCTCGCACTTGCCCTGTAATCCCCTTGATTATGTAACTACGTAGCTAACTATATATATAATGTCATCCACAGACCAACTATCTACTGCATGTATCTATGTGTGTATGTACTGCTGCCAGCAGTTCAGTGCGTAGTTCCGCATGTGGCTGGGTCGCTCGTCTACAAGCATACGCGGCGGCGGCCTCAGATCGGTCTGAGATCGGCAACTTGATTGCCACGCACGCAATGTACGTATGTACTGCAACGTACGTTGCCGTTCGTTACGTCAGATTGGACTAATTGGACCCATGGGCCCGCGCCGGCGCCGGCGGCTGTCGTCGGCCGATGTATGCATGCCGTCGCTCGGCAACCCATTCGTCATCCCGAACCCACTGATGTATGCGGCCCCTCGTGCGTCGGCCACCCGCCCTAGCAGCCCGAAGGCATGGAACGGGACGGCCCTACCAGGGCAGGGCAGAGCACTGTTGACCCGAGAGCACTAATGCGGTCCACGCAGGTCGCCCGTACGCATCCACTCGCTCGCTTGCTGGCACGCAGCGCTGCGTGCCGCACCGTACCGTACCGTACGTGCTGCACACGTGGCCGCGCGCCACGCAAGCAAGCTACAACAGGGGTCGTCGGCTCCGTAAGCTCCCCGTAATCGCTGTGACCATCCGGCCGTATTTCCCGTACCTCTACGGCATGCATGTGCGACATACGTACGGTAGGTACGCGGCGCTATCTGCCTACTCCACACCATCACCACTATCACCCGTTGTAACCCTGCGCGTTCGGCCAACCCTGTATGTATGTATGTGCCACATGGTCCAGCCAGCTTCCGCGTCGGTCGGCTTCACCTGGTCAATCAGCCCTGCTCGGGCTGCACAGTCAGGCCGGCAGTCAGCATGTAGGCGGTGTATGTATTGTGAGGAACGAAGCTTCGGCTATCGCCGATGGCTGTCACGCACCGATGACCCGCGGGGTCCGCTGTAACATCCTTCTTAATAATGATGTAGGCCAGTGCAGGCAGGGACGACCGACGATCGCGATGTACCGTGGGTGGTGTGTGTCACATGCCGTGGCCAAGCAAGCGACGACGAACCACAGCCCAACCGCCCGCTACATGCGCCCTTGCGGAGAGAGAGGAGAAGCACACAGGCAGCAGGCGCAAGTCCGCCGATTGCCCTTGCTTGCCTGCACGCATGCACGCTGCCTAGAGACACGACATACAACGCTACCCCGCCGGCCACGGACCTGCTGCCAGGCCAGGCCATCCAGTAAGTACGCACGATGGACACGCCCCTCCCGCCCTCCCCCGCGCACCTTCCCCGCACACAGAAGCAGGGGGCCGTCCGAAGCGGCCATCCCGGCGGCCTACCGCGTCGTGTCGTGGCATCCCCGTCGTCCCCCGAGGCCGCACAAGCACACATACACACACAGGCGGGCGGGCGGGCGCGTTCCTTTCCGAAACACACAGGCAATACTCCCATCAACCTACCCCCTCTACACACACACACACATACACACATACCCCACACATGAATTTTTCACACACCCTGGGCGGGCTCAACAACCCGCCAGAACACAAACACACACACTCACACACCGTCATGGGCTGGGTGAGTTCTTTTTCTGAACACACCGTCGCCGGGCGGGTGACGCTATAAGCACGCGCCGTCAGCCCCACAACCCCGACCGCCCTGCCGTCTCGGTGTCGTCAGGATCCGGGAGGCCCGCGGAGCCGGCCCCCGCCGCTGCCTGTGTGCTCCGCCCGCCGCCTCGCCGCCCGAGGGGTCTCCCCTCGCGCAGCGCGGCACGCAGCATGGGCGACAACATCCGCACACACAACGCACACAACGAGCGAGCCCCCGCAGGCGGCCGTCCATCCGCCAGTTCAGTGGTTCATCAGTCAGCCAGTCGGTGTCTACCAGTTTGAAGTAGTCATCAGTGTGGTGTCGGCTGCGTCTCGTCTGCGGACGGAGGGACGGACGGACCCGACCCCACCGCCCGACGGCCGTGTGTAGCTCGCTGGCCGAAGTGGCGGGAATCCACCCGACCCAAAACAGTGACCGCCGTTAGTGGTACTCCATGCAGCCCACCACACATGCCACGTCAACGAAGTCATGATGGTGACAGAAGATTCAGCAGCAGTCAGCGATTCCCCGCGAGATGCATGGGTGAATCGGTGCGCTAGCCCCGCACGCATACATTGACCGATACACATATTGCACCAGCCAGCCTGTCTACCTTTGTCCGGCGCAGATACAGACGTAGTGATGGTCCTGCTGCCTGTATGCCTGCCTGCCAGCTGCCACCATGGAAGGGCCCCCAACCAACCAGCCAGCGGCGGCGTTCGCTGCAGTGCGGGTGCCCTGGTCCATCCTGGCCCCTATCGTCCCTGGCACCGGGGTGGGGGGTGTGCTCCTGACCGACTGACCCCACCGGAGGGAGAGGACCTCAGCCCCAGCGCCAGTTTGCAGGTCTTTTATTCAGTGCGATGTGTTGTGTTGGGTGTTGTTGTTGTGAAGGTCAGGTAGGTCTGCATGCCGGCAGCGGCGTCAACGAGACAGGGACAGAGACTCAGCGGCGTCCCGGGGTCCTCTCTCCCCCGCGCGCCCTCTCCCGCCCCCTCCCTCCTCTGTACCTCCCACCCGCCACCATCCCGTCCTTCCTCCCCACACTGGCCACCACCCCGTCCTTCCCTCGCCCCGAGCCGAGCCTTTCATCCGCGACAGTACTGCTGGCCCGGGCCCCCCAGCCGCTAGTCCGCCAGTGAGAGCAGGAACGCCACGCCTCTCCGAATCCAATGGTCCTGTGAGCGGCAGCAGGCGGCAGCAGGAGGGGAGGGGAGGGGAGCGGAGGGGAGGGGAGGGCAGCGGGGGAGTTACGAGGCGGCGGGTTCTGCATCGGGGAGCGAGGTGAGGGACGGGGCGCGATCCGGCAGATGAGGGTTCTGCATAGAGGTGCTCGCGGCGGCCTCGGTGGGGTCAGGTCCGCGAGTGAGGGCACCTTTGATTGATGAGTGAGGGGCGGCATCACGCACTCTATCCCGCCCTTCGTGGGCCCACCTAGCGCAGCCTCGATCTCGGGCAGCCAGCGCTCCGATCATTCAAGGGTAGGCCACCCGCAGCACTGGCCAACACAAAGCCCTCCCCACCTCTGTTGTCCTCCATCCAACTCCGTCCTTGCAAACCTCCAAGCAAACACCCTTGCCCGCTTGGGCCTTATCAGCACGCACAACATTCCCGTCTGGCGGCTCGCTCGGTGCATTCACATTCCCCATCGCATTCACAGACGTGCCAACGCCGCCGATCCCCCTCCCTCCCTCCCTCCCCGGCCCGCACCTGCGGCTGGTCGGAGGGTATCATGAGCTCCATGACGAAGTTGGTGGAGTGGCCGGTGGTGGCCAGCACGCCGCGCCGCTCCGGGGTGCGGTACAGCGGGCACTCGTAGTGCGGGAAGGTGGTCTGGTCCGCCGCGTCGCAGGGCGACAGCTTCATCAGCGGGGCGGGGCTGAACAGCACCTGCGCGCACAGGAGCGGGGCGGGGCCGGGGCGGGGGCCGGGCGTGATGGGGAGGTGGGGGACGGGGCCGAGGCGTGAACGGGGCCGCGACGGGGCACACGGCGTGGGTCCCCAGAACGGCGAAAGCTGGGGGGGCGCTTGGCTCCCGGGCGGTTGGGTTTCAGGACGGGTTCAGCGGTGTTCGCTGTGGCAATGCGGACCGGACCAGCGCTGCGGCATCCACATCCCACCCCCGGACCCACCCTCCCCACTCCAATGCCCCGGCTCTAAGTCACAGGCCGCACAGACCACACAGACCACAAACACACAGCCCCCCCCCGCCCGCCCACCTTGGCCAGCGACTCCTGCAGCAGCCCCGCCTCCGGATCCCACCGCGCGCCCTCCACGAACATGCCGCTGATAATGGCGCCGTCCTCGGGGGACTTCTGGTAGTGCTCCGCGTGGCCGGGCAGGCAGGCGTAGCTGAAGGTGATGGTGTCGATGGGGATGCGGTGCTTGCGCGCGTAGTTCTGCTTCACGCCCGTCAGGAAGGCGTGCGTGAAGTAGAAGCCGCTGATCCAGAACACGGGCGGCGGGCCGCGCGCCACCCAGTCGTTCATCATGCGGCAGCGCTCTATGAGGTCGGCCACGTAGGCGGCCAGCGGCTTCAGGGAGGGGTAGGACTTGTCCATCCACAGCTTGGGCACGCGGCCGTCGTACATGGACGAGCCTGGTGGTGTGGGGGAGGAACACGGGACGAGGGAGACGAGATGGGGGGCGGGGCGGGGGGCATCATGGCTGGGTCGGGGTGTGGGAATTACATCTTCCCATGTGCTTTGTTTGTGTTGTGATTATGTTGGGGACGGTGTTGGGCGTGCGGGCAGGTGGACTCCATCCGCGGTTGGGACGGGAAGGATGGAATGAGGCTGGCTGTTCCTGCCGCCACACCTTTGGTGGCGGGAGTGCCGTGGGGCCCCTGCATACAGCCCCCCAGCCAGCTTCACGCATGCTCTCGGAGGCGGCGGCGCGTGTGTTTGGGGTGGTGGTGTCGGTCCCCTCAGCAGGCAGCGAAGGCCCTCCACCGCAAACCAAGAGAAAGCCGCAGCCCCAGCTTTAGACCCGGCCCCAGCCGTCTTGCACCGGGCCCCTCCCCGTAAGACAGCGCAACGGGTCACCTCCTCCCCTTCACCGTCACCCACCCAACGCCTCCAGGTCGGAGCTCATCAGCACCAGACCCCGCAGCGCCTTCTGCAGCGCGGCCAGGCTGTCGTGGATCACCTGCGGTCGGGTAGAGGGGGAGGGAGGGAGGGAGGACAGCAGGGAGGGAGGGAGCGGGGGAAGGGAGGGAGGGAGGGAGGGAGGGAGGGAGGGAGGGAGGGAGGGAGGGAGGGAGGGAGGGAGGGAGGGAGGGAGGGAGGGAGGGAGGAGGGAGGGAGGGAGGGAGGGAGGGAGGGAGGGAGGGAGGAGGGAGGGAGGGAGGGAGGGAGGGAGGGAGGGAGGGAGGGAGGGAGGGAGGGAGGGAGGGAGGAGGGAGGGAGGGAGGGAGGAGGGAGGGAGGGAGGGAGGGAGGGAGGGAGGAGGGAGGGAGGGAGGGAGGAGGAGGGAGGGAGGGAGGGAGGAGGAGGGAGGACAGGCGATGCCGCTCATCAGTGGCGCGACGCGAAACCCGCAGGCGCAAGGCTGCATATACGGGGCCCGGGACCCACGGGCCGCGGGACCGTGAGGGTTGCGTCCATGGCCCGTGGCGGGGCGGGACGGGACGGTGCGGCGGCGACCAGCGAGCACGGACCTCATCCCAAGCCCAGTAACTCCAAGGCGACACAGACAGCCAGCCCAACCCGCCTACTGACCATCCACCCTTCCACGGATCCACCCAACCACCCAACCGTCCACGCAACCACCCACCCACCCACCTCCAGCAGCCGATTGAAGCGCACCAGCTCCTGGCACAGCACCGTGTTCATGGACTCGTAATAGTCCACCGGGTACTTGAACCGAACCGCCTCGATGTCGAACGGCTGCGGCACGCGCGCCGTGATGTCCGCCGCCACCTCCGCCAACACCGCGTCGCGCTCCGCCGCGCCGCCGCCGCCGCCGCCGCCCCCCGCGCCGCCGCCGCTCGACGCCGCCAGCAGCGACGACAGCAGCAGGTCCGTCTCCTGCTGGTCCTTTGTGATGTCCGCGTTGGCGTGCAGGCCGAACACCTCGGGCTCGGCCTGGATGGGCAGCGCACGGATGTACGACAAGTACGAATCCACGAGGCCCTCCTGGGGGCAGTAGTAGCGGCCCGAGGGGGAGAAGGCGTAGCCCTCCTGGAGCGCGCCGGGGCAGTAGAAGATGTCGAGAATGCTCATAAGGGTGCGCCGGTCGTGCGCGTCGGTGACGCGGCCGCCGTAGTTGCACTCGCCGGTGAGGTAGCGCAGCGCGGGCAGCGGGATGGGCGCGTCATTGCCGGGCGGCATCTCGTTGAGGAACATCTGCAGCTGGCGGGCGGAGATGACAAAGTCCGGCTGCGAGAACTGGTACGGCACGTTCCAGCCCAGGGGCCCGAACTTGAGTCGCTCCTGCAGGGGGGGAAAGGAGGGTGCGCCGCCGGCGGAGCGGAGGTGGACACGACACGGAGCTTCGGCTGTCATCGATGACCCGCGGGTCCGCTGTAACATCCTTGATAATAATGATAGGATCCCAACCTGGCCAACGCCCTGGCCGCACCTCTCATCATCCCAAAGCCAAGGGCGCCCCTCGCCGCACCCACTGCGCCCCGTCCCCCATGCTCCCGCCCGCGGGCATGCCCCTGCCGCGCCAGCCCGCACCCCCCCACACACACAGACACACACACCGGCCCACCCCTACCTGCACGAAGGCATGGAAGAAGCACAGCCCGAACAGCAGCTTCTTGAAGATGCCGGGTCGGGAGCAGCCCTCGAAGAAGGTCGAGTCGTTGACCGGGTCGCTCAGGTAGGAGCCCAGCAGGTTGGCGCGGAGGCCCTGGGGGGGGGAGGGGGAGGCGGGGGAGGGGGAGGGGGAGGGGCCGGGCACGGCCGCACACAACAAACACAAACCCACCAGGTCGGCGGTGACGACGTGGTAAATGACGCACGGAGGTGCTCGCCCACGTGCCCTACAGACACGGCCCACCTGGAATGCCTGCGCCCCTCGCTCCGTCCCCCGATCTTATGTATCGTGCATTCGCTCTGTCTGTCTCGCCCCGCTCTCGCCCTCTCGGTGTCTCCCCAGGCCGAGGTGCCAGCTGCCAACGTGCTCGCACCCAGCCCTACCCTAGCGCGGTTACGGTACCCATCCCACCCCAACCCAGTCCACTCCAAACCTCCGGGTTCGCTCCAGGCTGCTTTCCGGCCAATCCCTGGAGGGCCCCTGGTATCAGTCAGGTCCGGCGTCAAGGCGAAACCCGCATCCCCCACCGTGGTCCCGCACCCCCCCCCTACCCCCGCACCCCCCCCGCCCAGCCCCGGTCCCGCGGCTCACCTTGGGCGGGTCGTTGGTCATCTTGATGCCGTTCTGCAGCACACTGACCGGGAAGGCGGGCGAGGGGTAGGAGGTGAGCCACAGTCGGAAGGCGGGCGAGGTGTTCTCCATGGACAGCCCCTCGCACAGGCGCTCCAGGGTGGGCATCCAGCTGACCGCCAGGTGGCAGTTCTGGAGCACCACCCAGCCGCCGCTCGCCTGGGCCGCCTCGATCAGCCGGGAGGCCTGGGGGGCGGGAGGGATAGTATGGGTGAGGGGGAGAGGGGCAGGGCCGCCGGGGAAGGGGGGCAGAGGCAGGGTGGGTTGGAAAGCGGGAAGGTGCGCTGGAAAGAGGAGCCAGGAGGCAGGAGGCAGGAGGCAGGGCTCCGATGCCCGGCAGTGTGGCGGCGTTGTGGGTCATGAGGGGCCCACACACACACCACCGCACTCCTCCGGCGCCATGCCGGCGTGTGTGCCCTCAGATGTGTCCCTTGAAGGTCATCCAGGGCAGACCTACCCACATCCCCGCGCACACCCCGCGCACACGCATGTGCACACGCGCCGGAGTCTTGCCCCCAAAACATGGCGCCAACTCCGCCCGTTGCGCTGTGACCCTGTCTCCCCCTTCCCCCTTCCCCCTCCCCCCACCTTCCCGCCACGCCCGGATCTCCTGCCCTCCTGCCGGCGCCCCTTTTCGTCAACCAAGCCAGCGACATGCCCCTCTCCCCCCTCCCCCGAGCCCCAGCCCCAACTCAGGCCTCCCCCGCACCCACCTTGGGTCCCTGGCCCTGTCCCAAGCTGATGCTCTCCACGCTGACCCGCATCACGTCCGCGTACTTGAGCAGTCCCGACATGGGGTCGGACCCCGGGGAGAGCACGAAGATGAGCGGCGTGAGGGAGGTCGAGTCCTGTGGGGGAGTCGGTGGGGAGTCGGTGGGGAGTCGGTGGGGGAGAAGAGGCGAGGCAACAACGCGCGGGGCCGGGGGGGGGGGGGCAGCGACGGATGAAGAGGTATGGGAGCGCACACCCATTCCACGGAAGGGGTCGGCGTTGGGCGGGGCGGAACCGATGGGGGCAGGCAGTTGCACGGTTCGGGGGAGATAAGGGGGCCGAAACGAACCCACCCCGCACCACATGGGACGTGCACGGATTTCTGTACCGATTTTAGGTGAGGTAGGTAGGGGGTAGGGAATAGCAAGCGGATAGGCAAGCAGGCAGATCGGTAAGTAGGTTACCAGTATGGCAAGTCGGCATGTGGGTGCGTGGGACACCGGCTGGACACAGACCCGGCTCCGAAACCCATCGCTGCAACGGGGAGCGCGGCTCGGCCCCCTTCCCGGCCCCTGGCCTCGGGCATTCCCCCTGCCCCCTGGCCCTCTGCAACCCGCCCCCCCGGCTCCCCCTACCCCCTGCCCCCTAGCCCACCTGGTAGCATCTGTCCAGGTCGAAGGGCGGCGGCTCAATGAACTTCTGCCCCATGGTGTCCAACACGTAGTTCTGGATGGCGCCTACCAGCTTGTCGGGACGGATCAGACTGCACGGAGGGGGTGTGCAGGGGGGGGAGGGGTGGGGACGGAGGATATACATACAGGGATATTAGGATATTACATACAGGGTTACAAACAGGGTTACAGGGTCATGGGTCACAGAGGGCTAAATATATTAGCCCTAGCGCCCCAACTCCCAAGGGAGGGAGGGTGGGAGAGCGCGAACGTTCACAAGGCGCCAAGGTGGCGGGACCCTACGACTGGCAGAGTTGACACCGTAGACGTCATGCACCTCTGCCCAACAAACAACCATGTGGATCTAAGATACAACCCGTGACGGGGTTCAGCATCCACCACCGCCCTCCTTTGTCAATAAAGACAGCGAAACCGCAAAAGGGCATCAGACCGATAACCGCCGATGTTGGCATTGACGGGGTTCAGCTCCACCACCGCCCCCCCTCCCCTCCCCTCCCCTCCCCGCCCCAGCCTCCCCGCCCCTCCTCTCCCCTCCCCTGCCCGGGCCCCACCGGATGATGAGCAGCTTCTGGAACGAGTCCAGCTTGGAGTTCCAGGGCTCCGGGAAGCGCACCCGCGTGGGGTCCGCGCTGTCGTACATGGACCTCCAGGGCCCGGGGTCCTCCCGGAACGAGTCGGGTAGCGGCCGGAAAGCCTCCCAGTGCTCCGCCAGCCGCACCATTTCGGCCCAGCAACGGTCCGCCAGCCAGTCGGAGGGGTTGGGCGGCGGCTCGGCGGTGGAGATGCCGCCGGTCAGCAGGAAGCGGAACAGCGACAGGTCCAGGGACTGGTGGTCGGGGGGGGGGCAGAGAGCATGGGTTTGGAGGGGGGCCGGGGGAGGGAGGGAGGGAGGGAGGGAGGGAGGGCGGAGGGGCAGCGGGGGAGGGCGGAGGGGCACAGGCATGCGAACGGGGGAAGTCAGCAAGATCGGGTGAGATCGTATGCGAGGGAAGCACCGTAAAAAGGGTGCCAACAGGCATCGAGTGTGTGTTAGCAAGGAGAAAAGCTGAGCCGCGAATAAGCAGAACCGTGTCCGAGTGTGTGTATGTGTGTGTTCAGACACCGCAGCATTTGACCGCTTTTGATGACCGACACGGAACCAGCGAGCCTTGCGCCACACGATCGCAAACTTGGAAAGCAGCTGCAGGTTTCTCCCTGTCAGCTGCAGGTTTCCAGCCCGCACCCGGCCGAGTCCTGCCAACCAGCCACACACACACACCTGCGGGTTGCAATTCTAAACACACCTGCTTGATGTGCGCGCGGATGGCCACTGTGAGCGAGAAGGAGAAGAGCAGCTTGTCCTTCTCGAAGAGGCTGCGGCAGATGTTGACGTAGAGCGAGTAGGTGAAGTGTGCGATGAGCGCCTCGATGCGGCGGGTGAGGTCCTTTGACTTCTCGGCGCGGGCGATGGTGTCCTCGAACAGGTTCACGAACCAGGACAGGGAGTACTGCGGAGGGGTGGGGGTGGGGGGCCAAGGGGTGTGGGTGTGAGGGCCAAGGGTTGGGGACCGTTCAGGTGCGTGGCAGGCGGCCATGAAAGGAACGCCCATCATGTCGGTGCCCCTCACGTCCCCTCTCGCCACATTGAGTTGAGATATACACACTGGTTTGGGTCGGGCATTTCGCCGTTTCGTTTGACACACAAATCTAGGGTTTACACACAGACACACACACCCCTTCGGGGGGGTTCTTGCCAAACACACACGCTTTCCACGCACCCCTCACACACGGGGCCCCCAAACACACACACCATCGCACGCACCCCCGTATACCCACACCCTCACTGCCCGGCCCCCTTTCCCCTCCCGCCCTCCCCTCCCCCCCACCTGGTACATGGGCTCGATGGCCGCCAGGTCCGAGATGCAGAAGAACAGCACCGACACGTGCCGCGCCACCGGCTTGTAGCCCAGGCGCGTCTCGTCGATGGTGCGCTCCGTCTTGTCGGCGATCTGCTGCTTCTGGGCGATGTCGTTGGAGAGCTGCTTGGAGGAGCTGATCACGTTGATGGCGGTCTCGTCCTGGGGCAGGTGGGCGGGGGGAGGGGGAGAGGGGGGTTGTCAGTGGCAGTGGGAGGGAAGGGGGTAAAGCTGGCTAACAAAATTGAGTGGGCGGTAGGTGGGTGGGTGGGAACTTGTCCCGGCCCCTCAGCCCTACCTTCCGTCTTTTCACTACCACCAACACCACCACCGTCACCATCATACACAGCTAAACACCGCTCTTCGTTCTAGCGACGAAGCCGCCCTTTGCCTCGGCTGCCCGCCGTTGCGCCGTGCGCCTTGCCCCGCCCTGCACCCCCCTCTGTCATCCCCGCTGTCAATCTCAAGACAGCGAAATCCCCCGCCCCCGCCCCCGCCCCCGCCCCCGCCACCCGCTCCCCGTCCTCACCTCCAGGATGTTTCCCTCACTGGCCGACAGCACCTCGATGATGCGGTCCTCGATCTCCTTGAGCTGCCTCGCGTTCTCCGCGCCCGCCAGCACCAGCCGCGTCTTCTGGTCCTCCAGCTCGGGCCGCTCCAGCCGCACCACGATGCCCAGCAGCTGGTCCTCCAGCCCCTCGGGCGTGATCATAAAGTTGAGCAGCGTCACCTTGACAGACACCTCGGGAAGGTAGTGCGGGTTGCGCATCTTGGTGGTCATGTAGAACCTATGAGAGGGGGGGAGTGGAGGGTGGAGAGGGAGAGGGACGGGGAGGGGGGCCGGGGGATGAGCGGTGGAAGTAATTCGGAGCGGGAGGGCGGGAGAGAGAGTCCAGGGGGCAGGTGGGGCGGCAACCAGCAGGGGTCGTAGTGGCGCAGTCCGGTCAAGTAGGAGTGTGGTTCCGATACAGTCGTACAGATGTCAAAGCCAGGGACGAATGCGAGCCCGCCCGCGTCCATTATTCCTGCACCGCGCCTCGCTGTCTCCGGCATACCGTATCGTCAGAACGGCACAGCGACCGCTGCAGGTCCGGACATGGCCCAACCCCGGCCCCGCCCACCACACAGCACCCCCGCCAGCCGTGGGTTCACCCCCACCTGAACGACTCGCTGTACTCGATGGTGGAGTCCCCCAGCCGGATGCACAGCCCGCCGCCCTGCTTGAACACGCTCTTGAGCAGCAGCGGCTCCAGGGTGGGGTCCAGCTCCTCGCCGATGTTCTCCAGCAGCACCGGGCTGCCGAACTGGATGGCGTTCTCCAGCCGCCGGATGTAGTCGCCGTCGGACAGCTTCATCACCTGCGCCGCGCAGCGCAGGGGGCACCGGGGACGGGTTGCGGCGCAAAGTGTCTTAAGTGCAATGGAATGGAAAGGACTGAAAGCCATGGGACAGGAGTGAGTGAAGTCTCACGCACTATGGGAAGGAGTGAAGATAAAAAGGAGTGCAATATAGAAAGGAGTGCAATATAGAAGGGAGGGCAGCGCAGCGGACCGGACCCGCGGGGGGGGGGGCGGTGCGGGGCTGACCCTCACGTCCGCCAGGACCTGTAGGATCCCTCCAAAGCCAACTTCCCAACCCCTAGACCCGGGCGAGACTCGCCCCAGTTTCACCCCTGACACCCCAGCACTCCCCAGCGCCTCCGCCTCCGCCTCCGGCCCTCCGCCTCTGCCCCTACCCCTCGTTTCCCCCCCCCCGCCCACACACACCACCACGCCCACCTCGAGCTTGTGCTTCCGCTCCATGTTCTTGATCCACTTGTTGGCCTGGCCCTGCGGGTCGATGAGCAGCGGCCAGCGCCGCGCCTTGGACACGATGATGCCGTTGTCGATGGAGAAAGAGTCGTTGGGCAGGCCGTCGATGGTCCAGTCGCGGATCTTGACGGGCTCGCCCAGCACCGTCACCAGCCTAGAGGCGGGGGACGGGCAGCAGAAAAAGCGGCAAAGGAGGGGGTAGTGGGATGCGGCCGATGCGCATACACATGCACACACGTACACACTGGTCGGGCGGGTTTCTCGCTAAACACACGTACACATCGGCCCTGGACCACGAGGGGCCAGCCCCCCCTCCCCCGGTGGCGGCGGTGCGCGGTGGTGGGCTGGTGGCTCACTTGAAGTTTTCTGAGCAGGGGATGTGCCGCTCCCGGCACAGCGCCACCCAGCTGCTGGTCGCCCGCTCCCGGTAGGCGGCCGTGAAGGCGCCCAGGTAGGCGATGAAGCCCGAGGCCAGCAGCACGTCGCCGGTCAGGTTGACGTAGTCGCCGCCCAGCTTGGCCGCAACCTGGCGGCGAGGGGGCAGGGGCGGGGGAGGCGAGGGGAGGAGAAGGTAAGGCAGGGCGGTGCAGGAGCCGTGGGAAGGGGAGGGAGGGCATGAAACGAAAACGCGGCGGCGGGCACGGCTCGGATGGGGGCGTGGAGCTTCACAGCCGCCGTGGACCTGAACAGGTAGGTAGGTGATGGATGGAATCCCTTGGGCGGCCACGCACCTCCGTCCAGCGGCTCTTCTCGCCGCCCAGCCCCCCGATCAGCTTGGTGGCGCGGTCCAGCTTCTTCTCGCACAGGTCCACCTCGGCCTCCAGCTGGGCCTGTGGGTGCGAGTGCGGCGGGGTTAGGGACGCAGGGGCGGGCGGGGAGCGGCGTGACGGGGCAAGTGGGTCGGGTATACTGGGACATGAGTGGGTTTCTCATTACACACACACACACACACGCGCGTGTTAGGTGCACACGCATGGCCCACAGGCTGCAGGAACTCGAAGCCTTCCAGGCGCGCGCGGAGGAGCTAAACGCCACGGTGGTCGCCGAGGCACTGGAGCCACGCGCGCGTGTTACGACGCGCGTTCAGGGAGTGATCAGCCCCGCCAACCCGACACCCAACCCCATCGTGGCGGCCATCCTTGCGCAGCGCGCCAGCTTCTTGTCAGCCGTCGACCACCGCGAGCTTTTCGCGTCCCCGCTGCAGCCGTGGCGGGTCGTCTACGTGGTGTCTTTCTTGGACGCGCCACACCTGGGTTTCTCCCGCCCGCGTGCCCCCGGCGCCTGTTCTTGCCCTTGCGTCTGTTGTTGCCCCTGCGCCGGTGGTTGCCCCCGCTGCCCCTGCGCCTGTTATTGCCCCCGGTGGCCCCCACCCGCCGCCCAACTGCATCCCCGGCGCGCAGCATGCATTTGCGCGCTTGGGCTTCCGGCGTAGTGGGGAGCTCTGTGAGAGTCCGCACGCCGGCAGTCCGCAGCATCTGCTATTAGTTCTTTGCCCCTGCGCTGTGACGGCCGTTGACCGCGTTCGTACCCGGCACATCACTGCAAATTCGGCACCCGCATCTTTGCATTCCATTTGCTTTGCTCGTTTTTTCCTTCTTACTAACAACTTTTAGGACCGTCGCGCTCACGTGTGTCCCTGTCTTGCCATCCGCCTTGCATGTCCTCCGACTTCGCTTCGCTAACCACTGACGGTGCTGCTTCGCTTGGTGCTCCCGTTTCTGCATTCAGGTCAGTATCTTTTCCTTCTGCACGGGCTGGGACGGTTGTGCCGGGCACTTGCTTGCTGTCGGCATTGCACGCGCTGTTGACGCATACGCCCTTGCTTTTGCTGCACCTTAGGATCAGTAGGTAGCTTAGTAGAGTTTTCATCTGCATTAGCCTACGACGTCATAGCCGCTGCTTCTGCTGGCGTCCCGGCGCCCACCGGCGCTCGACAACGATACGGGGCGCTGCAGCATCACGGCCTACACCACCTTGGGACTCCTTATGGCCGACATATTTCGCCCTGGCATATTGGTAACTCTGGTCTCGGTCTCAGTCGTCGGTTGCATTGCTGGACACGGGTCTGCTTATTCGCGGCTCAGCTTTTCTCTTTGATAACACACACACACACACACATCGGCTATTGCGCTGGACTTCGCTTCTCGGGGCTCAGTTCTCTTTTACACACACACACACACACACACACACACACAGAGGGATAACGACATCCTTTCAACCTCCGGGAAGACCGCCCGCCCGCCCGCCCGTTGGCCCCCCTTCTCCAGGCCGCGTCCCCTCCCCCTTTTTCCCGGCTCCAGCCGTCGCGCCACACCGCACGCCTCACCTTCCGCTTCTGCATCTCCGACAGCTTGGCGTTCAGGCCCGCCAGCTTGGCCTCCACGTTGGCCAGCTCCGCCTTCTTCTCGTTCAGACCCACCATCAGCTCACTGTACTCCGCCTCCGCCTCCGCCAGCTTGGCCTTCTTGGGCGCCACCACCTTCGCCACCCTGTCGTACGCCTCCATGGCGCGCACCCAGCAGCACAGGCCGTACGCCGCCGCCGAGGCCTTCTTGACGACCGCGGGGTCAAAGTCGTCCATGTCCAGGTAGGGCCGGATGGCGGCGATGATGGGGGGCGGGATGTTGTCCTTGTCGTACTGCCGGAGCGTGTCGAGGAACTTGGTGTCGGCCAGCAGGCCCTGTGTGGGAGGTACGGCAAGGGCAAACCCCGGACATGCCCATCAGACAAATGAAAGTGAAACGAAAGTGAAGTGAACGTGTGAAGTGAACGTGAAGTGAACTGGACAAAGGGAGGCATGATGAAGTGGGCCGATGTAAGCAAGGAAGGCGGTCGGGCAGTCGGCGAAGGATCGTGTGTGGCGGGGTCGCGGCTACTGATTCGAAAACCGCTGCTCCGCGCCTTCCCCCGCAACGACGCACCTGCGACGGCCCCCAGTAGTCGTTGATCTTGCGTGCCGGGTTGGCTGGATCGTTGACCTGCAGGAGGGAGGGGCCCGGGGAGGGAGACGCGGCGGGGAGGAGGGGTCTGGGCATCAGCACCGAGATGGATCCCCAAGTCAAAAATCATGGGGAGAACACCCATATGCCCAGGTACGCAGACGCCTGCACCGACACAATCCGTGTCATCATCACGGCGGGGAGCCACGGGGCCGAGCGGGGACAGGACATGACTTGAAATGGGTATTTTATACGGTATGTATGCATTGGAAATTTTGTGTTTTCATTATGGTATGAATTATGGTATGAATACATTTGGGGTGTCACGACCGTCGTGTGTCCTCCCGCCGGCCAGCCTGGAACGAACGGCGCGCGGCGCGTCACTTCAGCACGCCCTTCCCTATTCCCCAACCACACACCGACCGACCGACGCCAGCCAGCCAGCCAGCCAGCCGCACCTTGTTGGGTTTGATGCTCAGCATCTGGCAGACCGCCTCCATGACTACCTTGACGGCCTTGGGCGGGTTCTTCATGGCCTTGACCTCGGTGATGTCCGCCTTGGTCAGCGTGTCCAGGGCCTGGCGGAGAGCAGCGCGGGGCGGGGCGAGGGCGGGGAGAGTTTAAATGATGACTGCCCGGAAGTGTCCAGCCCGGCGGGATGGGTGCGGCTTCGCTGTCGTGTTACTGGTACGAGCGGGGCAGGTGGGAGTATGGGATCGATTCAGTTGGCATGGGTTCTGTATGTTCGGGCACGGCAAGGGAGGCGTCCGTGCAGGGGTCCATGCACGCAGGTAGGCACAGCGGCAGCGCGGGACAAAAAGGCAAACTCCAAAGCAGACACCAAAGCAGATTCAACAGCGGAGAACAGCGCCGTTTCAATCCCTAATTTTTTCAATGCGCCACACAGATCCCGTCCCCCGGACCTCCGGACCCGCCACCGCCAGGCTCCCTGGCGCCTGAATCCTGTGTCCAGGCCCTCCCCCTCCCTTGCCTTGAGCGCCGACTCCAGCAGCGGCAGCGCCACCGCCAGGTCCGCCTCGCACTCGTCCTTGATGGCCTTGGCGGAGGCGGCCTTCTCGTTGGCCACCGCCTCCTCGCCCACCACCACCACCTTCTTCGCCTCCGCCTCCTGGGTCTGCCGGTCCACGATCTGTATTTGCGTGTGTGAGTGTGGGTGTGGGTGTGGGTGTGGGTGTGGGTGTGGGTGTGGGTGTGGGTGTGGGTGTGGGTGTGGGTGTGGGTGTGGGTGTGGGTGTGGGTGTGGGTGTGGGTGTGGGTGTGGGTGTGGGTGTCGGTGTGGGTGTGGGTGTGGGCGGGGGGGTTGTTGGGAGGCGACAGGGGCCCAGGACGTCAAGGAGGTCAGGGAACGGCCAGGACATAAATTCGCCTCAGAAGGGGGCAGCCGTAAGGCTGTAAGGTCAGGACGCCAGGACATAAATTCGCCTCAGAAGGGGGCAGCCGTAAGGCTGTAAGGTCAGGACGCCAGGACATAACTTCGCCGCAGAAGAGTCAACGTCGGCAAGCGAATGTGGTGTGGACCCAACAGGACCCGAGCTTGCTTGGAGGGCGCCCCGTGATGGCGCCACCCGCCCCCCACCGCACCGCACCGCACCTTGAGCGTCTCCTCCACGGCCTTGCCCGTCTCGATGAGCTTGGGCTGCAGCGCGATCAGCTCCTCCTTCATGACCCCGATGTCGTGCTCCGCCGACAGCAGCTTCTCAAGACCCACCTCGTAACGCCGCTTCAGGCCGTGGACCTGGGGGACGTCAGGCAAGCAGGCAGGCAGGTAGGGTGAGGAGGTGAGGAGGAGGGAATCAAGCAGGGTAGAAGGAGGTTGCTTGTAATGAGCTGTACTGTAGAGGGCATGGGGACCTGCTATCGTAGGAGTACGGCCCCTCACCATCACCGCCGCGATATCGTTGCGTGCAGCGTACATACGTCGCTGAGTACGGTACGGTACGCCAGAGGCATGATCGTGCTTTCTCACTGGCTGGCTGGCTGGCTGGCTGGCTGGCTGGCTGGCTGGATGGCTGGCTGGATGGCTGGCTGGATGGCTGCGCACGTTGGTACACATGCATACTCGCGCACACAATGAGTCTACTTGCGCAACACATGAGCATCACCGCCATCGGAGTCACACCGCCCTCGAAGTCGCAGCCGGCACGCGCCTGCTTGCGCTTGTTGGACAGCAGCTCCTTGTAGGTCTGGATGAGCTCCAGGTAGGAGGTGGGGGTGGTGTAGTAGTGGCGGCCCAGGTCGGCCTTGAAATCCTCTGCCAGGTGCCGTACAGTCAGGTGGAACTCCATGCACATGTCCTCCACGGCGTTGCGCGTCTCGGCGCTGTCCATCTCCACCGAGTGGAGGAACCTGGCGGGATGCATGGATGAACGTCAGTTGGGGGACGGAAGTGGAGGTGGCGGTGGCGACGGAGGTGGCAGTGGCAGGGTCTGTCATCGTATGGCGATGGTGGCAGAGAGGCGGAGTGGCAGAAAGACAGGGGACCTACCGTAGCAGAGCGATTTCAGGCCCTGCGCCGATGCGACGAGGGCCAACGCTTGCTGGCCCCCCGCGTGCTCCAAACAATATCGCGAACCGTCCCCCTGCCCAAATGGTCCTGTACTGCCCGCGCCCCCTTACCCCCCCCCGTCACATCACCATCCTCCCTTCCCCTCACAGCGGCAGGCTCCCCTCCTCCGTGCCCCAAGCGGCAGTGCGGTGTCGAGCCCGTCATCCGTCATCCGTAAGTTACGGATGACGGACCGTATCCTCAACCCCAAGCCCGTGTCCCCTGCCCACGCGCAGCAGGGCAACGTCGCCTCGGTTCGGTACCCCCTATCCTATCCGTATAACAGAACCCCGACATCCGTAACCGATCCCCATCGCGCCGCGGCCGCCGCCGCCGCCGCCGCAGTGCACCCACTTGTTGGCCACGCTCTTGAGCGCGTCGCTGGGCCACACGGAGAACCAGTCGATGGTGGTGCAGTTGACCAGCGAGGGGAACTTGCGCAGGCGCTCCCGGAAGGCGCCGCCCACGGGGCTCATGGCCAGCACCAGGTGCAAGTTGGCGCGGCAGGCGTCCACGAAGAAGGTGTAGAGGCTGGCGGGCGTGAGCGGCTTGCCAGCGCGCTTGGCCCGCGGGGTGACCTGTTCCATGATGGACACCAACTCGTCCTTGGGGAACAGGTTGGGCACCTCGCCGGTGTTGAGGATGTTGTTGATGTCCTCCAGGAACGACTCGTCCTGGCGGGTTGGGAGGGCGGGTGGGGAGGGCGGGTTGGGAGGGTGCGAGCGGAGGGGGTGAGGGCGCTGGTGTGGCTCGGAGGGGCCATCCGCATGCCTGCTTGTCATCTGCCTTGCCCGCCCACTTGCCTGCTGCCAAAACATGTACGGAGTCACGCGGCACATGCACGCGTACAGATTCCGCTACAGAATCAAACCCCTTCTCAAACTTGACAACAGCAGCTTCAACAGCAGCTTCAACAGCAGCTTCAACATCACCCTCAGTGACGACCCCAGATCTCACGCGCCCGATTCGAGCCAAGTGATGTAACACATTCTTTTCGTATCCGCAATAAAGTGGACCCGAACGTCGCCGACCGACCGGCCCGCTTGGCCTACCCCGCCCGCACCTTGAGCTGCGTGTCCGAGAACAGGAACACGGTGGGCTGCGCCGCGCCGCCCGCCTGGCGCAGCACCCGCTTCAGGTCGTCCCGCCACTCCACCACCGTGTAGCTCTTGGAGATCTCGATGGTGAACATGCGGTAGTCGGCCATGAAGGTGGCGATGCGCGTCAGCGACTGCCGGCCGCTGCCGCCCACGCCCACCAGCAGCGCGTTGCCGTAGGGCTGCTTGATGATCCGCGAGATGCGGCAGATATGCTCCGCGGCGAAGAGGAAGAGCACCAGGTCCATGCGCGACTTGGACTGGGCGTTGTAGTCGGCCAGGTAGTCCTGTGTTGTGTTGGGGATGCGGGGGGGGGGGCGGGTGTACCCGGCAGAGGCGGGTGGTGTACTGGTTTTTTTGTGTATTTCGAGGAGAAGGACTGGGGCCGCAGCAGTCGTCTGGCAGCAGCGCCGCGCCCGGGGCGGACGCCATCGCAGTCAAGTAACCACCACACTACCTATGTACCTAACGCCGCAGGCAACCTGCCCAACAAGCCTGTCCCAACGCCACAGGCAAGCAGCCCCTCCCAACGCCACAGGCATCAGACCTTACCCGACCCCTTAGGCCAGCCCTTCAAGCCCGCGCTAGCCAGCCCACCTGCACCACCGACAGCAGCTTGGGCAGGTCGGTGACCTCCTCGTACTTGGCGGGGTCCGCCCCGGGGACCTGGAAGTCGCAGTAGAGCAGGTTGCGCAGCACCGACACGTCGCCCTTGGCCAGGCCGCTGCCGGGCGGCGGCTCGAACACGTTGTCGAACTTGAGGCCCAGCAGCTTGTTCACGCAGTCCTTGAGCAGCACGCAGTACCTGGAAGGGGCAGGTGGTATGGAACAGCCGGTGGGGGAGGGGAAGTGTCAAGCGAAAAACACGGGAGGACAGACGGGGTGGAACCGGGTTTCGCTGCCTTACAACCCTTATTTGGCGGTGGTGCGGGAGGAAACCGGGTGTGAAGCGCGGCTGTGGAGGTGGCGGGCGGGGTATGGCGGTGGTATGGGAGTGGTGTGGCGGCGCTGTGGCTGTGTGCGCGTTGCGCCGTCTGGCGGGCGTGGCTGCACCACACACCGCCCGGCATGGAGGCATGGGGGCATGGGGGCATGCGGATCAGCGCTCACCAGTTGCGGTCGTCATCCGAGACGAGGCGGTCGTGGAACACGCGCAGAGTCTCGTGGGCCCACAGCCGCGTGAGCGCGCGCGTGTCAGGCACGGGCACACCGATGGACTGCACGCCCTGGAACACCTTGGACAGGTCGCGCATGTTGTAGGTGTAGTGGCTCTTGTCCGGCGTGGGCAGCAGCTGCGCGCGGATGGTGTTGTAGATCTCCAGCGTCGCGCGCACCAGCGCGTTGCCCTTGGCGCGCACCTCCTGCGGGGGGGGGGGGCAAACAGCGCCGCCGCAGAGGAACCACCACGCGGGGTTCCACACACACACGCACACACACCAAGCAGTGTGGTAAGTATTTTGGTACTTGGTTTGGGTCGGGCGGGTTTCTTCGCTGAACGCACGCACTGGCAGGTATTCAGGTTTGCTGCCGCGTTGAAGCGCCGACCCGAGCGGACCCCCTCGGAGCGCCCGAATTCACTGAAGGCTGTCACCAACGCCTCTCCTCCCCTCGAGCCTTCCCCCGATGCGGTGTATTAGTGCACCCACGCGCGTGCACGGGGGCGCTGCACCCCAGCGCCCACTCCCCGCACCGGCCCCCAGTGAGGGCCAAGTAAGGCGCATCGCAAAGCAACTGGATACAATGGCCGCACCCTCAGACAGGCAGCTCAACAGGGCCCCAACAGGGTGCCTCAGCCCCCCCAATGCATCGCCCCACCTCCGGCAGCCGCGCCCGGCGGAACCACCAGTCGCAGATGGCGCCGTAGATGCGCGTGTAGGTGGCGTCGTCGAACTCGGTGATGGCCACCAGGTTGAAGTGGCGCAGGAAGCGCGGCGTGACGGGGTTGCGGCCGCCGCCGGGCGGGCCCATCGCGCACACCAGCTGGATGTCCGCCAGCTGG
Source organism: Eudorina sp. 2006-703-Eu-15 (assembly GCA_003117195.1). Taxonomy (NCBI): domain Eukaryota; kingdom Viridiplantae; phylum Chlorophyta; class Chlorophyceae; order Chlamydomonadales; family Volvocaceae; genus Eudorina; species Eudorina sp. 2006-703-Eu-15. Next base: position 499,996 of record BDSI01000015.1, read on the forward strand.
CGCCACGTGTTGTCGGCCCTGTCGTACCAACCGCCGTGGTCCAGGAACTGGCGCAGCAGCTCCACGGGCGGCTGGGCGCCGTACACCTCCAGCGCGGGCATGTTGACGTCGTCCACGAAGATGACGCAGCGCATGCCGACGGGGGGGCCGAAGATGCCCTTGCGCCGCTTGTCCAGCCGATTGTCGATGATGTCCTTTGGGGTGCAGGCACGGACAGACGCAGGGCATGGCCTCAATCAGCTCCACAGGGAGACGTGTGAGGGGGGACGGAGATGTACACGTCCCCTCACAAGGAGAGACGACCCTCTCGTGACTGCTCGATAGCGGTGCGTAGGTATCTGGTATGGGCTTGTTGGTTGCGCTACGGTGGGAGGTGGACTGATGTTTGGCATTTCCGGACCCGGACCGCTGCATTCATCATCCCAGCATTCGATGTGATCTCGAGACCGACAAAAGCATGTTCCCAAAGCGCAGCCTGCGCGGCGCCGACGCAAGCAACCTTGTTGCTGCCGTATATTCACAACGCGTTTGACCGCAGCACGGCCGCAGTTTGGCAAGCAAGCCGTGCGCCAAGTGCCGCCGGATTCCGCCGGCGCGCGCCGCAACGCCGCACCTGGATCATGTTGGCGGACGTCTGCGCACTGAAGGCCGTCTGCTGGTTGGTGTACTGCGCCTTGTCCAGCGCCTCAATCCCCGCCTTGACGTACACTGTCTTGCCGGTGCCCGTGGGTCCCGCGAACAGCACGTGGCGGCCGTGCGTGGCCAGCAGCGTGAGCAGCCACGTGTAGCGCACCGTGTCCACCGTGGGGACGATGATCTCGTTGAAGGACGCAGACTCGGGGATGGGGCCGTCCAGGGGCAGCCCCGAGGAACCGCCGCCGCCGCCGCCGCCGCCCTCGCCGCCCGCGTTCTGCGGGTTGGAGGGCGGCTCCATCCAATGGCGCCAGGCGCTGCGGCTCTTGTCCCAGACGTAGTCGTAGATGAGGCCATCCTGCGCGCCGTGCAAAAGGGTGTGGAGAGGTTTCGAACCGGGTACTCGCTGATTCCCTTCCGGATTGTAATGCCGGATTGCCGCGTAATCCAAGACGTGCGGAGTAAGGTACTCCGCGGGACAGCGCGGTGAGCTGAGCAAGGAACCGCGCCGCACGCGGTGCGTGAAGGCGGCGTGGGAGACCGGACCCCGTCGCGTGCCGCTGCGATGCAGTGCCTCGGGATGGACGATCTCCGATCTCCGCGCCTACCTTGGGCGGCGGCACCACGATCTTGAACCCCGGGTCAATGATCTCCAACCCCGGCCCCAGGTCGAAGTCAGTGCGCGTCATCTTGCGGTCCACGCCGCCCTCCAGCAGCTTGCGGACAAAGTCGCTGAACTTGGCGCGGCCGTCCGTGTCGGTGGTGGCGCCCACGGACCACACCAGCGCGAATATGAACATGCCGTCCAGCTGCTTGAGCACCTCACGGCTGCCCATCTGGGTCACCTGAGCAGCCGGGTAGGGGACGGGCCCGGGGAACAACATCCAAGGGAATTCTCCACCGCGCCTTTGATGGAATGACGACCGTGGTACAGCGGTTAAGGTCCGGTCAGCAGCAGCAGCAGCAGCAGCACCAGGAATAAAAAGCGACACCCAGGGGCCGGGCCGCCCCCTAGCGCCTGCCGTCCCGCCCGCTCACCATCTTGGGGTCCTTCAGCTCGTCCATCATGGAGGACATGATGTGCATGAGGCTGTTGGGCAGGCTGATGTCCGCTGTGGGGACCAGCTCCCGGCAGTTCTTGCGGACGAAGGCCTGGGAAGGTGCGGGGACGGGGCGGGGGCGGGGGCACATGCACGACCCAGCGTTGACCCAGCGCGCCTCGCGGCTCAGTCTTCCCGTGACACATGCGCGCGTGCATCAAATAGGGGGCTTTAGACCAACGCAAAAGCCCTTTCGAGAGCTAGCATGGCAATCCACCCCGGAGCCCAGCCCTCTGAAGAGGCCCTCCACGACGACTGTCGACACCCCACCCTGACACCGCCCGCGGGGCCGGCCCTCACCACGCAGGGGTCCACCAGCCACTCCGACAGGGTGACGATGTGCGCCCGGGCGTCGTCGGCCAGGGCGGCCGGCAGCATGGCCACCCAGCTGTCACGGAGCGGCCTGGGGGACGGGGACGGGGGGGACACCAGGAAGCCCCCGCCAGAAAGCAGCGACACGTTTGTTTTCAGTTTCAATCACAACGACCGGCTGAGGTCAGGTTCAGGCCGTTACTGAGAGCTCGCAACCTGGGTGCCGGCGGGAAGCAACAGGGACAGTGCACGCGCCGGCGAAGCTGGTGCGAGTGGAGGAGGCCAAGCGATGGCCCGTTTCGAGGCCGCCGGTGCGTTTCATCCAGCCACCCAGCCAGCCAGCCAGCCAGCCACTCAGCCACCCACCCACCTCCAGCCCAGCTGCTGGGGCTCCACGTAAACCATACCGCAGCGCGACACGGTTGCGGGGGAGGCCACCGCGAGGTCCTGCACCTCGAAGATCATGTTCTGCGAACCGGAATGCGGTACAAGGCAGGCAGGCAGGCAGGCAGGCAGGCAGGCAGGTGCAGGTGCAGGTAAGCTTTTGTGTGCAGTGTGCGGAAGACTAGCAGACGCCTCTGCCGCACATGTGTGCACCAACGACACACCCATCCGTCATGGCCCATCGTGCCTATAGCCCCCCGCAGGCCTGCCCTGCCCCAGCCCTGCCGTGCGCCCCTTTTGTCAATCAAGACAGCGAAAGAGCAAAAATTCGATACCCGCTGATGTCGGGACTGATCAAGACGGCGAAGCGTTAAGGCAGTGGACGGTTGACCGCGTGGGGAAACACCGTGCCGTAGTAGGGCTGGCTGGAAGAGTGCCACCTCGAAGACCGCTACCTCGCCAGCCCGGACCTAGCAACCCGCAGTACCGCGCCCCACCCCCCGCGCACCATGGAGGCGCTCATCTGGATGATCTCGCCGCTGTTGAGGCACAGCTTCTTGTTGTCGTCCAGCACGGTGTTCATGTTCTCGATCCACACCGCGTCCACGGGGCCGTCGAACAGCACCCACTTGCGGTCCGGACTGTCCGGCGGGGGGCGGGGGCCGCACGGAGTCACACGAGTGCAGGGCGTGCGGGGTGGGGAGGGGTTTTGAGTTGAAAAGCGGAACTGGAACGAGGGTGGGGTTAGAGGACCGGACAGGGCGGGTGTCGTGCTGTAATGCGCAAAAGCAGGGTTGGTTCCAGGCACCAATGGAGGCGCCCACAGCGCTAGGCTCAACCCCAGCACACCGAGCGCCTTTTCAGACCGGGTCGGCGCGGCTGGGCACAAGGCGGCCGCCGTTGCCATCTTATTCCCCCGCCCCCCGCCTGTAACTGCGAGACGCGGTGCCTGATGCCAGTCCACGCCCCATTTGACTGACACTGTAACACGGCGCCGCCAAAGGCTTCTCGACATGCTGTGCACGGTCAATGGTAGAGACATGCACTGTAACCCAGCGTAGCCGACCCCGTGTCGTAGGTCCCCAAGCTGCCCCGCACTAGATACGGTACTCACGAGGTGTCGTTGGCCGCCTCGCGGAAGAGCTTCGCGAGCACGCCGTCCTTCCACTCGTGGCTGCGGGCGAGGGGGGGGCAGGCAGGAGGAGGACTCAGTCGGGCACCTGCACGAGCTCGAACGCGCGCGCCGTGTGGTGCAGGTGCGGGTGCAACTGGGCGCACCGTCCCCATCCTCTCTCACCTGACGGGGTCGAACTGGCCGTACAGCTGGCCCATGGTGATCGACTTGGGGTTCATGATCCGCAGCTGCACCCTGCGGGGGCGAGGGCAGCAGCCGGGGCGAGGGAGGAACATCAGCGGCCTCAGGGCACCAGTGCCCTGCCCTCGGTCAGCGAGGGGCGGCACGACAGGCAGCACTACACTGTTCGTTGCACTTTCGCTTGTTACAAGCGAGCAGCGCAGCGCGCTGCAGAGGTGAGTCCAGCTCCTGTGCTTGAAGGACCTTCGAGAAGCCTTAGATAGCTACCTCAGCAAGACAGAACGCCACACGAGGTGACCCACCGGTGTTCCTCCATCAACCCGGCTGCCTCCAAGTCCGCCAGAGCGCCCGCCAGCGAGCGGTAGATGCACGTCTTGGCGCCGTACGAGTAGCCCACGAGCATCAGACCGTGCCGTACAAGGATCATCTCGTATAGCTGGTGCGCCTTGTCCAGGAACACCGGCGTCGCCTGCGGACACACACACGGTTTTGGTAAGTATCCGGGCCGGGGCGGTTCTGGGTGGGCTTCACATTCACCACACGGTTGGAGATCCAAACGCGCGGTGTCTGAACCTCGTCGACGGGAGTCTCAACCCCATGACCTCTCCCACCCTCCAATGCTGAAATCTCTCCCACCCTACAATGATAAAACCTCTGAGAACACCCGGTCAACAGCCGCATGAAGCGCAGGGGTCACAGGGAGGGGAGGGGGGGAGAGAGGTGGCCGGATGGAGGCACGGTGCTACTTGAGCTGGCGGACAGAGCGAAGCAAGGTGCGCGCGACACCGTCAGACCGAACGCGCTGTGCGCTAGGGTTACGACGGGAACACCGGCGGGCAAGCCACCCGCCCGCCGGTCTTGCCTGCAGGTTGAGCTTGGCGCAGTTGGAGATCAGTCGCTCGTCCAGGGCCGAGTAGTCGGTGGCGGGCAGGTCCACCCCGGGGAACAGGTCCGACAGGATGCCCGCGAACAGCGGCAGGTCGGGCGCCAGGAACTTGGGCTCGTTCACGTCCTTGATGGAGCGGAGCATCAGGACGTCCTGCGGGGCGGGAGAAACGGGGGAAACAGGGACGGGGGTGGCCGCGGGGGCCCGAACGAAGTGGGAAGAGAGTTGACCTGACAGGCCGCGTGCGGCAGCCCCCAACGATACCGTGCATCCTGTCAGACGCCAGTATACCTCCCCCGGTCCCAGGCCCAGGGCCCAGCTGGCGCCGTCCATCGCCCGAGCCGACCCCTGCCTGTAACAACCCCGCCACGCCACGCCACGCCACCCCGCGCCGCGCCACGCCCGTAGCGGCCCCCGGCTCCCCACCTCCAACGTGTCCGGCGCGCGCTGCTTGTTGGCCGCCGCGGCGCGCAGCACCGACATGACGGCGCGCATGCCGTAGTCGTAGTGCGACTGACTGGACAGCTGCTCGGAGCACAGCCGGTAGGTGGCCACCAGCTTGCGGGCCAGGTCGCGAGCCTGGCGAAGCGGGGGAAGGGTGGTCAAGGCGCGCGGTCAAGTTGGGGTGTGGGAGCAGCGCTTCTTCAGAGGCGCCACATACGGGTGCTATGACGCCGCAAGCCCGCAGCGCATGAGGATGACCACGAGGGCGCCACACACAGGCAAAGGCACTGCCCCGCCTCCCGCCCCGATGGCCGTACCTTGAGGTAGCCGCTGCTGTACAGCATGATCTCGGAGATCAGGGCGTAGTCGGGGACCATCATCGCCACGCTGCGGAAGAGCGCCTGTGTGGCGGACAGCCCAAGGAGGAGAGAGAGAGAGAGAGAGAGAGCAATCCGGTAAGCCTTTGCATGCTTGGGATGGATAAGGATAGTCAGGCATGGCCAACGCAAGCATTTTGGAAGCCCGCGGGAACTGAACCGACAGAGGCGAGACCCAGTACCCACACAGGCTGTGCCGAAGCTCCGGGGAGGTAAAAGCTGCACATACAACAACAACTAATCGGCACCACCATAATCACTCGAGGCAGCCGCATCAACATCACTTGGTGCCGCTAGCAAGACCCCTTCCGAACCCCTTCGCGCCCCCACCACGGCACAGGCCAGTGCAAAAACGGGCTCGCTGGGCCAGAGTGAGTGCGTGGACGGCCGCAGTGGGTGGTGCCTCCTGCAGGACCCGGTTAACCCGTCTGCCTTGTCCCCTTGCCCGTCCGAACGCCCCGCCCGCCCGCCCGCTCTCCCACCTTGAGGTTGTCGGGCAGCTCGGAGCGGCCGGCGTACCCCGGATTCATGGTGATGAAGACGGAGAAGGTGGGTCGCAGGCTGAGCTTGGTGCCCTCGAACTCAAAGGAGCTCACGCCGCTGGCCTTGGCGCGCTGCATCGTCAGGATCTGCGGCCAGGGACAGCCGAGGACAGCACAGCACCCAGGCGGGGAGGGGGGAGGGTACAGGAAATTGGTGTACATCTCAACTGCGCTGCTGCCAGAGCAAAGGTCCGGGGGAGGCTCGGAGGGGGAGGGAGCCAGGCGGCCCAAGAGCATGGGATCTGCCACTCGGGTTTGGGTTCCCCATGACAAGAGCAGCGAGGGCCATGCGGCCCCGGCCAGGCACCCCCGGCAGGCAGCTGCCTGGGCCGAGGTCCTGTCCTCGGCTTTCTCTACAGTCCCAGCCATCCATCCGCACCGGTACCGCACCGACGCTCCCCAATGGGTTCCGTTCTGTTGTAACATCCACTGACGCGTTGATGACTATTTCGGGTCGAAAGCGCATCAGGTCAGGGCGTGCAGCCACGACCTTCGAACGTCGCGCGCACGATGCCGTACCACGGCATAAGCACGGCACTCGCACGCCCCCCAGTTTCCTCGGTGCGCAACCACTCAAGCACGCAAGCACGCAAGCACGCAAGCAAGCAAGCAAGGCACGCAAGCAGCTCAGTTCTCTCTTTCAAGCTACAGGAACGTGCGCATCCTCCGTGTCGTCACTTGCCTGCTGCGCAATGACCGACAGCACCTCCAGGTCGATGCGGTTGAACTCGTCGAAGCAGGCCCAAGCACCGCTGCTGGCCAGGCCCTTGAAGAACTTGCCCATGGCCTGTTGGGGCGGATGGAGGAGGCGGGAACGGCGGCGGTGCGAGCATGGATGTGCGGCGCAACATTCAGTCCACATTCCGCAACCTAGGCATAACACAACCCAACACAACCTAGGCATAACACCCACCGCAATAAAAACTCTGACAGACGTCTATGCGGCAGCGCGCACGGCCTGCCCCCTGCATCTGGGGGCAGACCCCATGCCACCCGTTCCCCGCTCTCTCCCCCTGGATGGTCGTCCCCCGGACGTGGCAGAGCACGTGGCCTCTTCCCCCAGCATCCGGTGGCCCCTGATGCGGTCAACAAAACGCCCTTATCCCTCCCAAACGCTTCCCCCCTTTTGTCATTCCCTTTTGTCATCAAAGACAGCGAAACCGCGAAACGCTTTCCCCACCCCCTTCTCACCTGGTAGTCCAGGCCGTCGGAGCAGTTGAACACCACGCACTGCATGGCGATGGCCTTGGCCAGGTCCTTCGTCGTCTCCGTCTTGCCCGTGCCCGCTGGCCTGCGCGCCGCGACGGGGAGCGGCCAGGCCACATTACGATGCGGCGCGTTGCGGCGCGTAAGCGCTAGGCGGGGTGCAACCCTTGACCGGTTCAACAACCGCGTGCCCTAAGACTTTGCACGCTGGCGGTATGGTGGGCAGATCTGGGATCTCCCAACCCGGCCCGCGTGCGGGGGCGCCGCCGCGTGGTCCTCGCGCACTTACCCCTCGGGCGCTCCACCCAGGTTGAGGTGCAGGGCGCCCATCAGCGTTCGGTAGCACCTGCGGCACCGTCCAAATGACACAGGAGCCGACAGGTTGGGCGGGTTTCGTTTCTATACACAGGGCCGACAGGTGGCATCGGGGCAACGTCACGAAAAGGCCTCTGCGCGTTTGGTAGCGAAGACGAAAGCGGGTGTGCCCCCACCACCTGCTGCGGCAACACGCCGGGACGAGGCATGCGATCCCGGCGACTGAGGGGTTTCGTTCGTGCCCGCCAGCCACTCACTGCGTGACGGAAGAGTCGCCCCGTGCCCGTGGTCATGTGGCAAACCACCCGCAACGCAACGCACCAGAGGATGGATGCACCCGCTGACTGCACCCCACCTGCACCCCACCCGTCCACTGACGCACTCAGGATCCCCCGCCACGTACACCCACTTACCAACCCGCGCCTCGCCACTCACCCGCACCCCAGCCATCTCACCCGCACCCGCCATTCCACTCCAAGCCCCACACCCAGCCACCCCGCACCTGCCACTCAACCACACCTTGCCACCCCGCACCCGCCACTCACCCACACCCAGCCACCCCGCACCCGCCGCTCAACCACACCCAGCCACCCCGCACCCGCCACTCAACCACACCCAGCCACCCCGCACCCGCCACCCCAATGCAACCCCTGAGGCCCACCTGTCCGTCAGCGGCGTGATGACCAGGCGGGAGCCGTTGCCCAAGTACTCGTAGCCGTACTTGATCTGCGCGTTGATCATGCGCACCGTCACCTCGCCGCCCTCCCAGCTGTACCGCAGCTGGCTGTTCCACGCAAAGTCGCTCTCGTTGACGACCCCGCCGTTGGCCAGCTCCACCACCACGTCGCGCGCGTGCACGTCGATGACGATGAGCGCGGACAGCGTCTTGCGGTCCAACTTGCTCAGCTTGCCGCGGACCAGGTTAACAACCTGGGCGCAGGCGGCGCCGAGGCGCAGGGCAGGGCGGGTTCGGGCTCTTCGGGTTTCGGAGCTGGGGGAGCACGCAGATGCGGCGGGACGTGCCCTGCGGATTGCCTTCTCCGCAGCAAGACCGTAAATGCGACACCGTAAACGATGATCCTAGAGGGGCCCGCCCGCCCGCCCGGCGCTCTCGCGCATGCATGGGGCCGCCGCCACCCGCGCCCGGCTTTGCTGCCGCGCTGCCTCCCATGCAGCACCGACGCGGTCGGTCCCTCCGCTCTCCATCTCATCTCGCAACCATCCGAACCACGACGAACCACCACCGCAGCTCCCGGACAGCCCCCCCAACGCACAACCACATCCTTCACGTTCTCAAACTCTGCCAAAAATTTCCAAGCCCTCCTCCCCCCCCACACACACCTTCATCAGCTCGTCGGTGCACTGCTGCGCGTAGTCCATGAGCGTGCCCTTGGACACCGCCTCGCCCACCTCCTTGGTCCAGTACATGCAGTCTACGCAGATGACCACCTGCCCCGGCCAGGACGTGACCCAGTTGATGCGCAGGCTCTTGGCGTAGTCGTTGTGCGCGCGGCGGATGGTGTCCTGCGGGACCACACGACAGCCAGCATCGGTCAGGCCACCACAACTCCACGTCCATGCGGCGATGTGGGGGAGGTAGGGGTGTGATGAAAAGGGGTCGGGAGACCTCCAGACGCCGGACACCTGAGCCGCGGGATGAAAGACGGACCCTTCGGGAGTCACAGCCCGGTCCCCTTTGCCGTGTGGTCGCCGGTGGTAGGGCAGGAGTGCGCGTCATGCACGGGGCGCAGCCCTGCAGCCGCTCGCCGTGTGCTAGCATACGAAGCATGCCAACGTGTAAGTTGGGGGGTTGTGAGACTGGGGAACGCAGGGTCCGCCGCGAGGCATGGAGCAGGCAGGCAGGCAGGCAGGCAGGCAGGCAGGCAGGCAGGCAGGCAGGCAGGCAGGCAGGCAGGCAGGCAGGCAGGCAGGCAGGCAGGCAGGCAGGCAGGCAGGCAGGCAGGCAGGTCGGAGGCCGTGGCCCCCCTCCCCCGCCGGGTACCTTGAGGGTGGACCGCATGGCGATCTCGCACTCGATCAGCCAGCGCTCCACGTTGCCCTGAGAGTCCTGCGGGTTGAAGCGGTCCTTGAAGGGCACCCGCTCGCCCTCCTCGCTGAACATGGCGCTCACGGAGCCCTCGGGCTGCGGCGGGGGCAGGGAGGAGGGGGCAGGGAGGAGGGGGCAGAGAGGAGGGGGCAGAGAGGAGGGGGCAGGGAGGAGGGGCAGGGAGGAGGGGGCAGGGAGGAGGGGGCAGGGAGGAGGGGGCAGGGAGGAGGGACGAGTGCGGTTGCGGTTTAGAAGAAGTCCAGTTGGGGACGACAGGAGGATATGAGGATGGAGGTAATCGAGTGCATTCACTGCTTGGGTCAACATGAAGGGTGAGCAAGCTGGACCCTGTTAGCATCCTGTTGTGAGAAGTCCTCCGGGTGATGTAAGAGAGCGAGCGACGGGGTTTAGGATGTATGGGGGGTTATGCACTGCACGACCGGAAGACGGCGAGCTCATCGAACGCGCTACCCTGCCCACGACAAGACAGACCATCATGGCCCGAACCCTATGCCGGCGGCCTGCCCTCGTGCGCACCTGGAACTCCAGCGCGTTGATGCCCTCGAAGATCTTGCGCAGGAAGGGCTGCACCCGAGTGGGGTCCTTGGTCTCCGACAGGATCTGCGGCCGCCGGAACACACAGCAGCGCACACAACGACGCTTCACTTCTCGCGGCTGAGTTCTCTTTTACACAACGACTCAATCAGCACGCACAGAACCGGCAAACCTCCAACACCGTAAGGCGTGTACGGGGCGTGCATGGAAGCCAGCCCTCACCCAAATCCAGGTGATCAGCCCTCTCGGTCTCGGTCACAAACCGCAAGGTCGCGGTCACAAGGGCGGGTTCCCAGCCCCCAGCGGTCCCGGGTTCCCAGCCCCCAGCGGTCCCGGGTTCCCAGCCCCCAGCGGTCCCGGGTTCCCAGCCCCCAGCGGTCCCGGGTTCCCAGCCCCCATCGGTCCCGGGTTCCCAGCCCCCAGCGGTCCCGGGCTCCCAGCCCCCAGCGGTCCCGGGTTCCCAGCCCCCAGCGGCCCCAGCCGCCCCGCCCCGCAGTGCGGGCCGCACCTCGAGCAGCTCGTCGTTGGACAGGAAGTAGAAGCGCGGGAAGGCCAGGCGCTTCGTCTCCAGGTAGTCGTTCAGGCCCTTAGTCACCTGCTCCAGGAGCTTGTTGGCCTCGGATAGGGCCTGGGGGGCGGCAAAGGAGGCGTGGGGGGGGGGAGTGGGAGGAATGGGCGCGTGCAAGAAACAGGACAGCGTGTACCGTATGTTGCACGCACGCGTGTGTTGGCGAATCGAGAGAAGAGAGAAGAGAAGATAGGGACAAGAAAAACCCCGTTTCGGAACCCTCACTCCGTTGTCCCCCTCCCCAGAATTGAAAGGGCCGGAGGTCCGAGGTCAAAGCCTAGGGCGTAAGATGCAAGGCGCCGCGCGGTGTTTTGGGTGTCCCCGGGTCGGCGTCCTCACCTTGAGCTGCTCGTCGTCCGCGCAAGTGGTGAGCACCTCGGCGTTCTTGGACAGTTTCTCCATGGTACGGCGCCAGGTGTGGTCCACGGCCTAGAGCGGGTTTGGAACAGGTTTATAAACTTTGTTCAGTCCGTTAGGGCAGGGATGAAAACAAAGAACGAGCCCAGGACAAAGCCGGGAGGAGGCGAGGAGCGCGAAGAGACACAGCGGGGTGGGGCACAAGGCACAAGGTGCCAGGCCGGCGCGTCGTGGTTGTCACCCGTGCTTCCGCCAGTGAGGGCCCCCCACCAACCCCCTACCCAACACCCCACAATCCACCACTGCCCCTCATGGCCCACACCACCGCCTGGCGGCCCCAACCGGGGCCTGTCACCGGGGAAGGACGTCAAAACGATGACCTCCTGTCAACCGGTTGCCTTCAACGCCAGAGCCCGCAAGCACTGGCACTCCGTCCGCGGGGAGCTGCGGCGCCCTAACTCTCAGCGCCTCCCCCCACGCCTGCTCTGGTAGCAGCGCAGTTTGAATATGTCTACCAGTCTCCTATACCCGGGACCATCCGGCGACGCGCCCCACCTTGAACTTGCGCCCCTCATTGGGCATCTGCTGCATGATGTCCTCAGACCCGAAGATGGGCTCCAGGTACAGCCAGCCCTGCTGGCAGCGAAGCCACTGGTCCAGCGTTTCCTGAGGGGGCCAGGTACCAAGGGGGAGGGAGTTAAATTGAAAAAAGAAGGAACCCCGAAACGAAGCCGGACACACGCAGGGGCAGGGAGGGGCCGGGGCGGGGAGGCGGCGGGGCAGGGAGGCGGCGGGGCGGGCAGGAGAAGGAACAGGGTCAGCAGCCGGACTCCCATAGCGAAAGTTGGTAGGCAGCGGCAAGCAGCTCCTAGGTTCATGCCGCGGTGCTTGCCGTGGCGCAACGGCCGCGACCGACTGTCCCTAGGTCCCCCGTAACCTCATTAAACACACGCATGCACACACACGGGTCTGTTTTTTCGCGGCTCAGCTTTTCTCCTTGATAACACACGGGTCGCGCGGGTTTCACAAATTTAAACACATGCACACACACGGGTTTCTTCGCCACACAAAGACACACATACCTGCATACACATGGTAACTGCCTTCTTGCAGGTTATATGGTAAGTATATCTGCTTCTGGGTTCGGTCGGGCTGGTTTCTTTCCTAAACACACACATACCTGCGTGAGCGACAGCTTCGCCTCCCACAGCCGCACGCGGTCCTCGAAGGGCCCGATGTACGGCGACGCGCGCATGGACTGCGTCTTGACGATCTGGTCGTCCAGCAGCATCTGCACGTCGTCCAGGGCGCGCAGGATGGTGGTGCCGGTGGCGCGCCAGGAGGTGGTTTCAAACACCACGCCCGCCCAGTCGGCCTGCATCTTGTCCAGGGCGCGCTCCAAGGAGTACTGCGGGGGGAAGGCGGCAGGGATAGAGGCGGATGCAGGGGTGGAGGCGGAGACGCGGGGGTGGAGGCGGAGACGCGGGGGTGGAGGCGGATGCAGGGGTGGAGGCGGAGGTGCGGGATGGTTAGGTCAGAGTAAAGGCGGACTGCCGCTCTGGCGTCTGGCCGGCTTGCTGGCAGACAGTAGAGGCAGGAAGGCAAGGGCCGATGAAGAGCGGATTGCTGAGTCGGCGCGCGGCGAAATCGTCAGGCACGGGCCCGGTGAGGATCACTGGTGGGGATGGGCGCTTTGGCTGGGACCAGGGAGGCACCGCTACTAGCCCAGCACAGGAGACACGAGCTGTGCCATGCGACGCGGCTGAGATGTTTCAACCCTAGATGTTACAGCCATAGATGTTTCAACCCTAGACGTTTCCACCATAGATGTTTCAACCGGCGGGCGGTGGAGGTGCCGGAGCGTGTGGAGACGGGCAAGGCGCGAGGGGAAGGGGGAACAAGTGTGACAGCAGATCACGGCGCATGTGCCGTACTGTGCCGTACTGTGCCGTACCTCCTTGCTGGCGTACTCGGCCACCTCCTCGATCGCCGCCAGGTGCTTGGGCAGCCCCAGCTGCAGCGCCCGGCTGAGGCTGAAGCCCGCGTCCGCGCGCACCGGGAAGCCCGCGGCGGCGGAGATGCGCTCCCAGTGCCGGTCGCGGAGCCCGGGGTTCCGGAGCGCGGTGATGAGCGGCAGGTGCACCTGCGGGGCGGTGCGTTGGGTTGGGTTGGAAGTCGAAAGGGACGGGAGACGTTCACAACACATATTCCCTGGTATACATCGTCGAAACCCGGGCGATATGGAAGCCTCCATTCGGCACAGGCCAGGCTGGCAGACACCCGCCATTTGTTTTTCCTTCTTATCCCCTTTGCGTTCTGAGCATCTTCTACCCTGGTCCCTGGTCAGCCCCCCCTGTAGCTTACCTGGAAGTCCTCCAGCTTGGTCCGCAGCGCCGCCACCACCTCCCCCGGCTCCTTGTCCAGCTGCTTCGCCAGCTTGGCCGTCGAGCGCCACCAGCGGTCCACGTCCGCCGCCACCTGCTCCGCGTCGATCTCCGTGAAGGGGCCGTCCAGCCACTCGGGCAGCGAGCGCATGAACTCGCTGGCGATGCGCCACATGTCCGCGGACGGCGTGAACACCTTGCGCACCTCCTCCAGAACCGGGTAGTCGGAGCGCGGCAGGCCAAAGATCTCCTCGCGGTTGCCGTACAGCTCGGCCAGGTCCTGGTACGAGTTGAGACGGGAGTCGATGTCGAGCACGGTGGCCATGCGGTCGTCCACTTGCTTGAGGTCGCCCAGCGTCACGAAGCGCTCCACCTCCGCCTGGGGGGGAAAAGGGGGGCGAGGGGGGCGAGGGGGGAGAGGGGGAGGGGGAAACGGCGGCGCCAAAAGCGGTGAGGGGGAGGGCAGTGTGTCGTCAGGCGGGGTGCTATAATTACAATGGGCCTATCAGTGCGGTGAGGCCGCGGGGGTTGGGGGCGGAGCATTCGCACGGAGGCATGCGGGGCCACGGGTTAGCCGCCCGGGGCCAGCCAAGGGGAGCTGCTTGTCAAGGTGAACCACTGAAACAACCGACAACGCAACCAACCAACCAGCCAACCAACCAGCCAACCAACCAGAGGGTTCCATCCGCCGCCGCCTCAGGCCTTCCGACTCCCCACGCCCTCTCCTGATCCAACCAGCCATACAATCCTCCCACACAGACACGCACATAAGCACTCATCCCCAGGACCTTTCCCCTCAACGCGCGCGGGGTTTGCCCGGGTCCTTTACAGGCTTCTTCATCGTTCACCTCCCCCGCCCCTGTAACCTGTCCCACTCATCCCCACGACGGCCACCTCCAGCCGCCCTCACCTGCAGCTCCGCCAGGTCCGCCACCAGCGCCGCGCTGTCCGCCTTGAGCTGCGACAGGTAGCGCCCGCGCCACCTCGCCAGCTGGCTGCGGACCTCGTTGAGCTCCGCCGCCAGGTCCAGCGGCCAGCGCAGCAGCCGCCAGTGCGTGTCGGCCGCCTCCAGCGCCAGCTCGTGCTGCGCCGCGTGCAGCACGTCCGCCACGGCGCGGCTCTCCGCCACGATGGCCTCGAACTCGGGCATGCGGCCGTCCACCTTCTCCACGAACTTGTCCAGCTCGTCCAGCGCTTCCGTGGAGTCGGGGGCCTGCGGCGCGGGGTCGGTGCCAGCGTCAGGGTTGATTCCGAGTCCTCTCTAAAGTATTCTGTCAATTCCATGAACGACCATGAACGTCGCGTCACGTCACGTACTTTGCGCAGAGCAAATCCCACAGCTTCCAAGCAACCCAACCACCCAGCCACCCCACCCACGCCCTACCCCAACATTAACCTACCCCCACCCACCACCCACCGTGCTCGAGCTTCCAATCCGCCCAGTCACGCAGCCACCCACGCAGTCACCCAGCCAGCCAGCCAGCCAGCCAGCCACCCCACCTGGTGCAGGCGCAGCACGATGGACTCGAACTGCTCCACCGCCGCCACGTTGGCCGCGTGCCACCGGTCCGCCTGCCAGCCCAGCAGCGCGCCCCGCAGCGCCGCCGCCTTGTCCGCCAGCCACGTCTGCGCGCCCGTGCAGTCCACCACGAACAGCCGGAACACCACCTGACCCTCGCACTTGGCCGCCACCGCCGCGCCCACCGCCGCCAGCCGCTGCACCTCCGCCTCCGTCTCCGCCAGGCTGTGGCTGCCCTCCTCCCAGGCCGCCACGTACTCGCCCACGTCGGCGGACACCAGCCAGGCGAACTCGTCGAAGGACGTGGCCAGGTCCGCGGGCGCCACCAGGTTCTGTGGCGCAGCGGGGGTGAGCGGATGTGAGGCTGTGAGATGGCCCATTAGTGAGTGAATCCCTTGCAGTGAATCCCTTTTAACCTCCCTCAGGTACACCAGCGGTTTCGCATCGGCTCATTACAAGTCACGGTTCGACTTCTTCATGAGCGATCTATACCATCACCAGCCAAATGTCATCCCTCATGCAGTCACCATATGTGCGCCCAAGGACTCAGAACAGAGCTCGACCGGGTGCATGTATGTCCAGGTGACCGTAGAGGCGCGTGGTCAGGTGTGTCAGATAGGAGGGCAAAGGGGATCTGGGCCAAAACCTTGACACAGACACATGTGTGTTCAGGTGTGTCAGATAGGAGGGCAAAGGGGATCTGGGCCAAAACCTTGACACAGACACATATGTGTTCAGGTGTGTCGGATAGGAGGGCAAAAGGGGATCTGGGCCAAAACCTTGACACAGACACATGTGTGTTCAGGTGTGTCAGATAGGAGGGCAAAGGGGATCTGGGCCAAAACCTTGACACAGACACATGTGTGGTCAGGTGTGTCAGATAGGAGGGCAAAGGGGATCTGGGCCAAAACCTTGACACAGACACATGTGTGTTCAGGTGTGTCAGATAGGGGGGCAAAGGGGATCTGGGCTTTGTCCGGGTATGAGGAGAGCTGGTCAGGTCCCGCCCGAGTTGGGGTGTCCCCGCTGCAGCCGCCGCCGCCGCCGCCACCGCCACCGGCCCCACCTTGACCACCACATCGCGGACCAGGTCCCGGCCGGACACCGCCGCCGGGTCGGTGGCGGGGTCCACGGACGGTAGGTACTGCTCGATGGCCATGTTGACCACCTTGACGGAGATGTCATCCACCCTGGGCCGAGGAGGGAGGGAGGGGGGGAGAGGGCGGTTGGTGAATTGCTGGCGGTAGACAAGCGTGGGAGGCGGGGTGGCAGGCGGGGTGAGAGGCGGGGTGGGAGGCGGGGTGGGAGGCGGGGTGGGAGGCGGGGTGGGAGAGGCAGGGTGGGGGAGGCAGGGTGGGCGAGGCAGGGTGGGAGGCGGGGTGGGAGAGGCAGGGCGGTACGCAGGGATTGAGGCAGGGTGGAAGGCAGGTCCGATCCGGAGGTGAGGGGCCTTACTTGGCTGTGGAGGTGATCATCTCGTCGAAGGTGGACACGATGGTCTGCTCCACCTCCTGGAGGTCGGGCACCAACCGGATGCCGCCGTCCACCACCTGGCCGGGAAACACACACGCAGGGGTCGGGTCGGGTCGGGTCGGGCGGGTTACTTATCTAAACACACACGCATACACAGGGGGATACTTGTGCAGGAAGGATCTCACAACCGGGACGGGTCGGGTGGGTCAATATCCTCCACCGGAAGATATCCACAGACGAGACACATCGGCACCTGCCAGGCTGCGGGGCCCATCCAGCCTACCCTATTCCCCCGGAGCTTTCCTCGCTGGTCGCTGCACGTCGGCCTCCCCCAGAACGAACACGTGTAGTCGCGGGTGAAGCAGCCATGAGGAATGTAACGCTTTGACGGCGTTACATTCCTCATGGGGCTGCTTCACTCACGACTACTCCACGACTCCCCACGACTGCCGGTACCCAACTCCCCGACTGTTGGATCGTCCGTTGGGGCCACGGGTGCGCCTTGCATCATACGACTACGACGCTGGCACCCAAACCAGAGCGGGTACCCGATGCATCGTTTGTTTACGTCAGACGGCGCAGCAGCCCCAGCCCCCCAGCGCCAGCCCCACGGGGGGGGCTCGTTCCCCGATGACTGCCCACCTGCAGGTTCACCAGCAGCAGCGGCGGCGGCCAAGCGGTGTGCAAGTCCTCGCCCCACTTGGCCAGCTCCGTGTGCGTCCTCCGAAACCAACCATTCGCCGACTCCGCCCGCGGGCCCCCGCCCGCCTCGCCATTGGACGGCCTCGGCAGCGGCAGCGGCGGCGGCGGCGCGCCGTTGTTGTACGGATAGCCCGCCACCGCGTGCTCGTCACCCGACTGAATGTCGTACTGCAGCCAGAACTTGCAGCACGCCTTGATGGACGAGAGTACGGCAGTACGGAGCTGGTCGGCCATCATGAGCGACACCATCTTAATGAAGCGCATCACGGCCGCCTGGCTGAGCCCGAAGGGGTTGGCGTCGGCGGCGGCCTTGGGCATGCTGCCGGTGATGCCGGCCAGCGCGGCCGCCTCCGCGGCGGCCAGCGCCATCATCTCCGGGTCATCGCCCGACAGGATGCGCTCCACGATCGCGATGACCTGCAGGGAGGGAGGGAGGGCGGCAGGTGGGGAAGCCGGGTACCGTATAGGAAAGTGGTGGGCATTTCACAGACTGTGGGGGAGTCGGGGTAGGTGTCATGGTGTGTGCGGTCGCGATGATCTGCAGGTGGAGGGCGGCCGGCCGGACCAGTCAGGCGGAAGCGCGGACCCCGCAGCACCTCTGCACTCGCGTGGTCGCCCGGACGGTCGCCCGAATGGGATGCGATGGGTATAGGAGGTTGGTAGCTGTACCTTCCCCCCAGCTGTACCTTCCCTTTCCCACCACGTCAGGGCCCCACCTTGATGGTCCAGTCGCTGGTCAGCATGTCCGACACCAGGTCGAAGTGGTTGCGCTGCATGCGGGCGTAGTCACCCAGCCGCGCGGGCAGCGGCAGCTCCCTGAGGTGCGGGGGTAGGCGCGTGGGATGGGCGTCCGTAAGGGGCTGACCGTGGGGCGGACTGGACTGTGGTTGCGGCAGTCAGAGGGTGGTGCCGTGAGCCCTAGCTAGGTAACCCTGACCCGGACCTACCGCCCCAGACTCCAAATGAGGGCTGCAAGTATACCGTACACAATCCCCAGCCCGGCACCGGCGCAGGCGCCGTTCGTCCTCCCCTCCTCCTCCTCCTCTTCCTCCCCCCCCTCGTCATCGTCCTCCCGCGCAAGCAGGCTGTGTGGCAGCGGCTCACTCACCGCAGGTCCGTGACGGTGAGCGCCACGCCGCTGATGTCCAGGTCGCGGTACATCTGCTGCAGCGCCGCCAGCAGCGCGGGGTTGGCCACCACGGACGCGCGCTTCACGTCCGTCAGCAGCAGATCGAACGCCTCGCTGCGGCGGGGGCAGCCCATGGACGGGGGATAAAATTCAACAGAGAAAGAAACCCGGGCACACGTGGGCACAGGGACGGGGGCACACGTGGGCACAGGGACGGGGGCACACGTGGGCACAGGGACGGGGGGTGTTGGGATGCTGATGGCATGGCATGACATGCGATTTGATGTGACGTGATGTGATGTGATATTGTGCAGCGCGACGGGATGTGTATTACGGTGCGACTGAGCCGTGAGACCGTTGCAAAAAACTCCCTCCCTCCCTCCCCTCCGGCAACGCACCGCGTGACGTCCTGCGCCACCCGGGCGCTCCCATCCGCTGCGGGGTGGTCCGGCTGGTTGGACAGGACCACCCGGCCGTACGGCAGTGCGGACAGGTCCACGCAGCCCTGCGAGAGCCGCCCGGGGAGCAACGGAAGATCCCGAGGGGTTTCGGGGTATAGGAAAGATCCCGGGGTTCGGGAGGGTAGGGTATAGGAAATTGGTAGACATGTTCATACTGCGCTGCTGCCAGAACAAATATCCGATCACGACTCGACTGTACCAGGATCTTGGGGGGGTGGTAAAGGCTTTAACCATGCCATGAGGTGGGAGATGGGGCAGGGGCCGAGGACAACGCTGGGCCCCCTGCGTTATCCAGGAAGCCTTCAGTGTCTGGGGCCCCCTTGCCGCCTCCCCAATCAGTTACTGGTGCACTAACACCCTCTTCATTAAACCTCCTGCGTCGGTCCCGGGCCGGCGGGGTCGCCTGATGCCCCGTCCCGCCGCGACGCGGTCCCGCACCTGGGGCGGCACGAGGATGCGGCTGCGGTGGCGCACGGGCTGGATGTTGGCGGCCGCCAGGTGCGCGGAGGCGTCCGGCTGCGTGAACTGGACGTCCACGATGGCGGACTTGACGGCGTACTTGTAGTTGGACCGGAAGTCCTCAAAGTGGCCTGCGATGTGGGAGGCCGAGACGGGGGTAGGAGAGGCGTTTTGCGGGCTCGCCGTGATTCGCCGCATTCAAGCGAATGTCCCTGCGCGGGTTGCTGGTTTGAGGTAAGGCTGGCGCCCCAGGGTATCAGCAGCAAGAGACCCAGGTCACCCGACGACAGTGGGAGCGAACGGCCACGTAGTGCGATGCACGGTGTGCCGTGCCGCCATGCCGCCCTACATCGCGTTCGGCCCATCCCATCGCATCGCATCCCTAAGTCCCATCCCTAAGTCAGTGCCCATCCCATCCCGGATCCGTGCTTACTACTGATTGGCGAGGTGGCCGACCCGGCCGACCCTTTCTGACCCGCCGGGACCCTACCGCGGCCCCAGCGACATGTTATCCCAGGTGAGGGTATATTATATACAGGGCGTCTGTTTCTCATTTAGGTTTTGGCAGGCAGGGATGGCTGGATGGCTGGCAGGTTGGTTCGCGCAACGGGTTCGGTGGCGGGACTCTTAACAGCAGCCGGGGGGCCCCACCGTTGGCGTTGGTCGCCAGGCGCTGCGTGACGTCCCCGCCCACGCGCTTGTAGATCTTGCGCCTGCGCGGGGGTTGGAGGGGAAGGGCGTGGCGGGGGAGTTGGCGTTGAGGGCGTGGACATATACGCACACACACACCCCTTCGCTCCTCGCGGCTCAGTTTCCCTTTTTTACACACACGGCCGGGTGGATCTGTCACACACACACACACACACACACGGTAATTCGGGCGGGTTTCGGGTATCCTCGGTTTCCGTCGCCAACATCTGCTATTACGCTGTACTTCACTTCTCGCGGCTCATCAGTTCTCTTTAACACACACGGGCCTGGGGTCCCGGGACGGGCCACAAACCAAATGCAACGGCTATGTTGCGGCGCAGCACAGCGGTCAGCACACAGCACGGCGTCGAGGCGAACGGATACCGGTACACGATTGAGGGAAAGAGTGGGTCGTTGCATTGCATCTCCACCCCCCAACGGCACGCGACGGCGCGTGTGCAATGCCGCAGGACGGCCCCTTACTTGAAGGCGTCGTCCAAGATGTCGATGTTGGCGAACGGCTGCTTGCCCACGTACTCGGAGTACCGGGCCTCGGCCTCGCACTGCGGCAGGGGAAGGGTCAGTCCGGGTGCTGCGCTCAGCGTGGGCATACCATGGGAGTGATGATGAACGGCAGCAACGACCGCACCGGATGGTGAAGCTGCCCGCCCCCGCCTCACAAGGCCCGAGTAGGTCCCTCACGTCGCGGCGCTTCCGCCACGCGCCCTCGCGCCCACGCGGCACCCAAACCCTCGGGGCTGTGCCGTGTCCCCCATAAGTCCCATATTGAATGAATGATCGTAACAGCGGAGCCCCATACAGATGTTGAGGCCCCCGATCCATAATGTGGGTACCCCTCGATGTGCACCCCTGTAATTCGTCACGAACACGTGCTGGGCGTTGACCGGATCCGTTTTGGGCCTGTTTATCGCTGTGACCCTCGAAGCGACACGTCCACCCAAAACGGACATCCAACCGCGTTGTTCGTTGGCCAGTCGTCAGAGCACGATGTGGCCAACCCAGCAGGAGCCCGCCACCGCGGGTCGCCCCAGCCCTGCCCAGCCCAGCCTAGCCCTGCCCCGCCCAGCCCTGGCCTGGCCTGCCCTGCTACGGGAGTGCGGTCGCTGGTGCGCTCCCTGTGTAACCCGGGCCCACACCCCATATGAGGGGGGGGGACGCATGGCCTGTTCGCGCCGCTGCTGCGGCGCTGCTGCGCGATCCCCGGGCCCGCCGCCAGGGCTGCTCAGCTCACCTCCTCGCGGCGCCGCCGGGCCTGCCGTAGCCTGCAGGGGCACCGCGGGTTGTTCACGTCGTCAGTGAACGAATCCGTACGGAAGAGGGGCCCTCCTACTCCCCTGCTCTCACCCCACGCACTGGGCTGCATCTCCCTACCGCCCAGTCCCCTCACCGCGCGCACAGCAATGCCCCTCTCGGTTTACACCCTTGCATGCGCGGCCGGCTGCGCCTCCAGGCTCCCACAGAAGCCCTGGTCCCCGACCTGCCACGAGCCCCGTCGCTCGCCCACCACCGGCCCCGTCACAAGCGCGTGCAGCCGGCGCCACCCACCCACGCACCCACCCTGCCCGCAACCCGCTCCCCACCCACCTGAAGCTGAAGCCCGACCGGCTCTCGTCTGCGAACAGCAGGTTCAGCCGCTTCACCCACTTGGTCTTGCCCGTGGAGGCCCACGTGATGTTGTACATGTCCTGGTTCCTGTGGCGGGTTAAATTGAAAAAAGAAATGTGGCGGTTGGGGTAGGTGGGGCGGGGCCACGGTCAGGGTCGTGGTGGCGGACAGGTCATGGCGTGGGCCGGGGGACGCGTCAGGGGGCATGCAGCCCACGGCTGAACCTCGATCCTCAGATGGGGTCGATAGATACAACCGATCAGGTCTCGTCCAAACGCTTGCAAGCGGCATGGCCTGCTGCGGCTGCGGTGCAGCTGCATGCGCGGGCGGCCCCGTGCATGCGACAGGTGGATCCACCCCCGCGCTGCAGCGGACCCCACCCCTGGGGCCCACAAAGGATGCTGCCCTCCTGCCAAGCTACCCCCGGTCTCCCAAAGCAACTGTGCTGCTGTGGTTGCCGGCTGCCTGTCGCCGGCCGCGGGACGACGAGCCGCCGGCGACCCTCCCAGAGCGAGCCAACACCGGCGCCCACCCGCGGCGAGCCCCCTCCGCACTGCCATGTTGGCTCCTGGGCTGACTCTCCGCCGTGCCAGCTGGCTGGCTCGCTGGCCATGTCGCGGGCGGTGTCCGTGCTTGTTCGCTGGCTGGCGGGCCATGTTAACATCCACCCCCCCAGATCACCCGCCGCAGTTGCCGGTCTAGGTCACACAACAATACAACACGTGGGACAGTGACACACGCACGCAAGTGACATGGGTCCGCCCCTGCGTCCCTTCGTTTCAGCCGTTGCGACCCCGGCGCAGTCTCGGAAGACGCCCCAGCCCCGGCTTCGTCCAGCAACTGCTTCAGCCCTGACTGCACCTGCCCCACGCACCCCTCACCGCCAGTCAGATAGCTGCTGTGTTCGTCGGTAGGAACGGCAGGAGCGCGTGCGTGCGTGCTGCTGTGTGGTTATAAGTGCGACCCACCGCATCCGGGCCATCTCGCCCAGGTCAGCCCCGCCCCGCCCCAGCCCTACCCCCTTTGCATTCCGCAACTTCCCATCCGCTCACCCCGGTCAGTGGCATCCCTACGCCGACCGACTCCAACAGCACATCTCATACCGCCTCCACCCCGTCTCGCGGTTGCCCCTCCCGCCCGCCCGCCCCCATCCCTGGAGCGTTTCCAGCAAGTTTTCGGAGGTTAAACAGGCCCCCTCCTTCCCTTGGCCCCAACGCTCGCGCGCGCGCTGGCAGGGCACGCCCAGGCGGCCCGTACCCACCTGTCGTACTCCGTCGCGAAGCACGGCGCCCACGAGAACGTGCCCTTGGCGTCAAAGTACCGGCTGTACCCCAGCACGCCCGGCTGCGCGTCAGCCGCCGCCGCGGCCGCCGTCAGCCGCGCCTCCGGCGACACCAGCTCCATTTCCGGACTGTCAAAGTACTCGAGCGGCATGCTGGTGGTGGTGCGCACCGGCAGCTGCCCGGTGCGGGGCCGCAGCCGCGTGTTCAGCTCCCGATCCTCCGTGGGCACCCACCCCAGCGGGTGCGTGGGCGCGGCCTGCACCTCCGCACCGCCGCCGCCGCCAGCGGCAGCCGACGGCATCTCCGAGCCCGCCACGAAGTAGTCCGCCAGGGCGGAGCCGTCCAGAGGGCGCGGCGGGAAGAGGTCGGATGCGGTGGCTGGATCGAAGTAGTACTCGCATTTTGGGGTGCGGCCCGTGAAGGGCTGCACTGGCGGCTGCGGCGACGGGGGGCTGCTGCCGTTGGCGGGCCCCACGGCGGCTACGGACGGCACCGCGCTGAGGGGGGCATTGTTGCTGGAGGGGACCCCCGCCAGGCTCTTGGGGCTGGTGGGCCCCGACCGGTGTCCGTTTGTTTGGGACGGGGTGACCCGCTGCGGGACCTTGAAGCCGGGGGGAAGGCTGCCTGCGGGTGTGTTCAGGGGGCCCAGCGTGGGCCGTGCAATGCAGCGGGGCTAAGCTCCGGTTCTCCCGCTCTGCTTTCCCTGTGTGTTGCAAGGGTCTTAAGGCCAGCGCTGGGGCCACAAGACCAGGCGGTAGTCGCCCACAACCCCTACGCTGGATTGCGCACTACGCCCACTAACCTCGCGTCCAACACCCTCCTAAAGGCGATTCATGTGTGCCGAAGCAGGCAAGATGGAGGGTTAATGCTTGGGAAGTGGGGTCTGGGGTGGCAATGGCTGCGGCCGTCGCTCCTTGCAGTCAAATTTCCTCCCGTACCCGGGGGAGGCCGACTCGCTTCCTGCTTCAAGCTCCGCTCCACCAGCAGGTTGTTCCCCGACACAACCGCTGACTCAAAAAGGGCTTTGGGTAATTTCACCTGCCGGTTGAAAGGGTCGACAGGGTGACGCGCGTCATGAGGGGAATTCCGTCAAGGGATCCCTCAGCGCGGTCGACGTACCTGGACTTTGGCCGGAACCTGCTTTTTGCTTTGTAGAGTCTGCTTGACCGGCCTGAGGGCACGACGCCGCGTCTATTACGTTCCTGACAGTCCGCTGGTGCATGTTGCCCTTACAACGCTGCGCACCTTTTGGCCGTGCCAGAGGCACCTCCATCGTCCCAATCCATAGTAGTTCAATCAAACTCTACGGTCTCTGTACATCGTCGCATTAGAGAAGGGTACAGTCCAACTCTTTTCCGTAGGTTCAGTAAACATTATCTTTATGGAGAATCGCCATGCCACATGTAAGTCATACTATTGCTCTTTGGGTCTTCTCTCACTGACGGAGCAGAGAGTCTAAGAGACGCCGTACACTGTATACAGTTTCGCTATTCCAAGGAGTTGCCTTCCCGGCAATAATTGCAAGTGTTACGCCGTTGCAGGCCCTGATAAATTTTGATGAAATTGCGGGTCTGCTAGTGTTCACTGCGGCAGACTGCATCTGGACGTTTCAACTGGGCAACTCTCTGCTTATCTATTGAAAATAATTGCTGAAAATGAATTTTCTGGCGTGCGCAAGCAATAAAAGCGATGGGTTATCGTCGTCAACTTCCGTAATAAAGGAGGGCGACTGTGTTATTGTGTATGAGGGAATCGATACTATGAAGGCCGTTTATGTATCTAACAAGGGCCGTTACGAGAGCCGCTTTGGCATTTTCAAACACCAGGTAGGTCTGCTTCAAATGGTGTGGCGGCCGCCGCCGCGGTTTTCCGGCAGGAGGCCGCACTAAATGCGCATGTTGAGTGTTTTAGGTGAAACCCGTCCATGTCGAACCTCAAGTCGTGCTTGGCGCAAGCGGCGCACGCTTGCAGTTGCGGCCAGTGCCGTATCACGACCGCAAACGCATTATACGTGGTCACATCTTCCCATCAGGCGCACCCGTGGCTTGCACGCCTCCCCTGCCCAGCCCCCATTGATCTTGCCCCCTCGCGACCGCAGTCCTGGATCGGTAAATCATTCGGCAGCAAGGTCACTGCTGACGCTGGAGCCGGCGGGTGGATCTTCCTGTTGCGCCCCACCCCGGAGCTCTGGACGCAAGTCCTGCGACACAGGTACGCGGGCCTTATGCGCTTACTGAGTTGCGCAAACGCGTTGCGGCAGCTGTGCGTCGGTTGGCCTGCCGGTGCGCACCTACGGCCCAACTGACCCACGGGTCCCTCGACCGTTGTACTGCCGTTCGGCCCCTTCAGGACCCAGATCCTGTACATCGCCGATATCTCGATGGTGGTGACGCAGCTGGAGCTGTCTCCGGGTACGTCAGATTGCGGGTTTGTGATACCCTCGGGGGGCTTGGGGGACACGTCTCGGTCGGTTCGGTTGCGGGCGGGGCGGCACAGGACATGTTTTCCTCGAGGCCATGGAATGTCGTAGGGGAAGCGCAGAAAACATGACATGGCGTGGCGCGATGTCCGCTTGCTGCCATCTACACGCGCATGCTCACGATGATTGGACATGGCGGCGGTACATCAATTTGTTGGAAGCTGCGGGTGGGGAAGTGGTTCCGTCCGTTTTCTGGGTCTGCCCCCGAGAGTGCGGTATGGTGTCCTCTACCGGCTGCCCGTGCACCCTTCCCGCTCCTTTCACACGGGCGGCGCCTCCCTTTTCCTCCTTTTGAAATGTCTACCAATTCCCTATACTGCCCTTTTTCCCCGGGGCCGGGCCGGACACGCGGCCACACAGGCGGTGTGGTCCTGGAGAGCGGCACGGGCAGCGGCAGCCTGACGCACTCGCTCATACGCGCCGTGGCGCCCGCGGGCCACGTGCACACCTTCGAGTTCCACGCCGGTCGCGCGGGTACGTGAGGGCTGAGGGGACGTTGTTACCTGGAGGGGGGCCCGCAGGCCTTGGAGCAAAAGGAAACGGCGGGTGGTGGCGGGTAGCGGAGCGGGGGTCTCTGGCGCCGCACATCCCATGCCGCCTCCCTCACACCCTCAATACGTCCGTCACAGCCCCTCAAAGTACCGCCGTCCCTCCCCCGTCCATCCTTCCAGAGGACGCGGCTGCGGAGTTCAAGCAGCACGGCCTGTCGGACTTCGTGACGGTGACGCAGCGGAACATCGAGGAGCAGGGCTTCCCGGACACCCTGCATGTGCGTGAGGAGCAGGAGGAGGGGACGTAGACCGGGGCGACGGACAGGGAGGGCAGCAGGGCACTGACAGGGTGGGGGAACGGAAAGCAAAAATGGTGGATGGGGCTCGCGCGTGGGGGGCCTGCCCTGCTCTGCCCAGCTGGGCTGCAGCGGCGCCACCCTCCGCGCTATCAGGTCGTGCATCATTCGTCGGGAAGGGGTGCGGAAGCAGGGTACCTTACGGGTGTGCTGCACATGCCTGCGACCAAGACGGTGCTCATGCTGGGCTGCTAGGTGCTTTCCCTTCTAAACCCCCTGGTGATCCTGCGTAGCAAACAATGTCTATATAATGTACGTTGTTTGCTAGTTCAAGTTTTCCAACCTTCACATCTACTCACGAAACCTGAAAGTACCGTACTCCACTTGTTCTGCACCTCGGACGTGTTGGGTGTATTCGCAGGGGAAAGCCGATGCGGTGTTTCTGGACCTGCCGGCGCCGTACAAGGTCGTACCCTCAGCCGCCTCGTGCCTCAAGCCCAACGGCCGCTTCTGCTCCTTCAGCCCCTGCATCGAGCAGATCCAGCGCACTTCGGAGGCGCTCTCCGCGGCGGGGTTCACGGACCTCATCACGTACGAGTGTCTGGTGAGGGAGTACGAGGTGAGCAGTACGGGGTCGTGCGGACAAAGTACGGAGAAGTACCGCATTTGTTCTCGGATCCTAATGCCGGAGGTTGCGGCGTAAAGGGGCACCACGGGCGCACGCTGGTTGGGTCGCGTGGGGAGACGGGGCTAGAGCACGGGGCTCCACACGCGCCCCGCACACAGCTGCTCTGCTGCCGAAGAGTTTCAGGGTTTCCCTCGTCGCTGTCGCTGGGGTGTAGCGACTGTCTTAGGGGCCGCCGGGGGGATCATATGGTGTTCCCGGAGGTGCTCCAGGGTGGGTGGAGCAACGGGAGGCCAGTGCGTGTCCGACTAGGGAACTGCTCCGACTCCCCCAAACCATAAAACCTCTAAAACCTCTAAAACCCTGCCCTGTCCGGCCCTCACAGGTCCACCGAGAGACGCTGGTGACCAACTTGCAGCTGGCGGAGGGGCCCCTGTTCAAGCGCCGCAGGACGGAGCAGCAGCAGCAGACGACGGCGGCGGCGGCCGCGGGACCAGCGGCGGAGGCGGCAGCAGGTGCTGCTGCAACCGCTGGCGCGTCAGCAGCAGCGGCTGGAGCAGCAGCGTCAGGCTTGGGAGCAGGAGCGTCGGATGCGGGAGCGGGAGCGGGCGCCGCGGCGGAGCCGCGGGCGGAGGCGGAACCCTCGAAGGAGGAGGAGCCAGCGGCTGCAGGGGAGGCCGGGAAGGAAGGGCGCGCGGAGGGGTCAGTGGATGGTCCACTGGAGGCCGGACCATCGGGGGCATCAGGAGGCGGGGAGGGCGGGGCCGCTGCGGCCGCGGACGGCGGCGACGAGGCTAAGCCGCCGCCCGCATCGTCGTCGGAACAACAGAAGGAAGCAGAGGTCGAGCGCGGGAAGGACGACCCGCCGCGGGAACAGCAGCAGCAGCAACGACGGCAACAGCAGCAACAGCAGCAGCAGCAGCGGGCGGCTGGGCCGCTGGCGGTGCAGCGTATCGTGGGCTTCCGCCCCTCCCTGGAGGCTCGCGGTCACACCGGGTACCTCCTCTTCGCCCGCAAGTTCGTGTGCGGGTGATCCCGCCACACAGCCTCGCACCCTGGATGTGGCCCCCTGGCCCTGGGTGTCAGGCCCCACGGCTCATTGGGTGCGGGCTGGCACCTAGCAGCACACGGGCTGTGTTCGGTCGGGCGGGTCTCTTTTCTACTCACAGGCTGTGGGATGTGTTGCGCGGACGCCGCAGCGCGTGGCGATCGATGCCACCGTGCTTGGGAATAAGAAGGGAAAAGCCAGACCCAGAACGACGAACCCGGGCACATCCAACGATAATGCGATATGTAGGCAACGTGCTTTTGCGTGTGATTGGGGGGCCCGGGCGGGGGATGCTCTCGTGCGGTCGTGCGGCCTCCAGAGGGGGAGGACTGGTTGCGCTGGATTCCGCTTTGGGGCAGTAGGAATGAGGTAGGTATGTCATAGAGCTGGGGCGTTGGTTTTAGGAGTTTTACCTAGCAAGTCTCGGGACAGAGGATAGGTTCGCCGCAGGTGTGTGAGCGTGTGGGCCTTGTTGGACGGTTCGATGTTCGGGGCACGCACGTCACTGGCTTCTTGTCAGCGCCTTTAGAGGCAGTTACTTCAGACAGACACAGCGGGAAGTTGGTCGTGGCTATTGCGCCAGGCGGTTTTGCTAGGATTTGGCGGGAAGGGTTCAGGCGATCAGGCCTGAGGACCGTTCCGATTGCGGTGTCGATGGGGCGGTGTGGGTGTGGCCCTGTGTGACCCACGCTCGAGCGCCGCTCAGCTGCTTTTCATGCCCGCAGACCTGCGTGACTTGATGCCGTTGGTGATGGAGCGTGCGACCTGCAAGTGCTGTTTTTGGCCGTTCTCGCCGGGAGCGGGGACCTGTATGGGAACACTTTGAGGCAACGCCTCCTCGCTTGCACCCTTGTTTCTGAATTGTGAACTCGTTCATTTGTTCGGAAGGCCGCCCACCCTGCACCTCCGAAGGCAGCCTACCCTCCCGCGTCGAGATTTAGGGAACCTTCACTATATTTTCGAATTATCCGAGGGAAGGGCTGAGCTACCAGCCCGTGAATCGTAAGTGGGGCTCCAAGAGGCGGGCTGACCGTCCTGGCGTCAGACAGCCATCTAGCTGTCATAGGTACGATAGCTGTCATTCTGGGTGCCGTACCGTTTCGGACGCCTCCCGAACCACCTCAGCCGTCAGCACCAGCACGCCCCCCTTCCGACACTTCCTGAACCCTTTCTCAACACTTCGTGATAATTCGCGACCACAATTCGAAGCACACCTTCACGCACAGCGCCATCCGTTGTCCTAGCTGGCGGACTGCTCGTGCAGCAGCCTGCACCTCAGCACCCTCGCCTCCCCGAACCGGTCTCGGTGGGTTGCACGGCAGGCGGCAGACGGCGGCAGCTGCCCCCCGCGGTACCGCACCCCACACGAGGCGAACGCGTTAAAAAGCGCAATCGGCTCCGGGCCTCGCATCACAGATTCCAGATTGCGTCCAGCAGTACAGCACACCACCCCAATTGCCGCAACCCGTCCAGCGAATCAGTCGAACACCCAGCTTGCCCACCAACTTATTAACCGCGTTTGCGGAGCTGCGCTTCTTGCGGCACGCCCAACGAACCTCTTAGAGCCTCCGCCAACGCCTACCTCGCCCTCGAGCCCCAGCCGTGGACCCCATTCGCGACTCCTGCGGGCTGTGGTCCACGTCCCGGGGGCCTGTCCCCCCCGCTATGATTCTGACACGGCGCTCAGGCGCCGCGGACGGCCCCGGAGAGGCCGCCGCGCCGGCCGGGCGGCAGGCGTCCTGCGCCGCCCAGGGTGCCGCCGGCCATCCACCCCGCCGCTGCCTCACCACTACCGGCAGCAAGCCGACCCGGAATCACACTCGGCATGTCCGACCTTCCGCAGTGCTGCTGCTCAGCTGCACAGCCCTGCTGGCGCTGTGTGCGACCCTGTTGACGCTGGCGGGACCCACCGTGGCCTCCGAGACCAGTACGACAACCGGCGCTGGCACGACCCCCGCCAATGCCAGAGTCGGCGGCGCCGGCGGTGCCAACGCAACCGCGTCCCCGTCTGCTGAGACCACAGCACCCCCCGCGGCAGCGAAGCATGCCCGCGGGGCCGGTAGGCACAACCACAACGGCACGCGAAGCAGTAACGCCAGCAGCGTCGGCGCGGACGTGACCCACGGGTCATCGATCAAGATCACGCGCCAGGAGGCCGCGCTCCGGGCTTCGGCTTCGGGCGCGATGCAGGTGGGGAGTGCAGCCGTCGGGACTGTCGGTTTGTATCAAAGTGCGGTCGTAATTAAGATAGCCATGCAGCAGGGGGTTTATGCCATTATGCGGTGTGGGGTGAGGAGGCTGAGGCTGTCACCCGCAGGGTCCGCTGTAACGACAGCGTTGGAGTCGTTGGTGCAGTGACCTGCTGCGGGGAGGCGTACCGGTAACACGGAGTGCGGGTGACGCCGTCAGCCTCCCTGGCCGTGTAACCCTTTCCCTCTCCGGCCGCTCGCCATCTCCCCTAACTGTGCTTTCCCGCCCACAACTGCCTCCGTCGCAGGGCCCTGGCGCCGTAGGCCCGCCTTCCACCCTTGGAGCAGTCCCTCCCGTCCCCGCTGACAATGTGACGCCCCCAAACTCCTCGGCCGTTGCCGCCGCCCGACTCGCCAGCGGGCGTCACCTGCTGCAGCAGTCCACCTCCTCCTTCGGCGGCGACTGCTGCAGCCGCCTGTCGGCCGCCTCCGTGGGCTTCAGCGGCGCGGTCCCGCTGGTCCTGGTCGACACCGGCGGGAGCAAGATCGCCGCCAAAGAGCCCCCCGTCCGGGCCACCATATGCAGTTGCAGGTCGGTGGCTGGGATGGACTCCGGCGAATAGTGCAGCAGCAACAGCAACAGGTGCAGCTACGGCTACAGCAGCAACAGCAGCAGCAGCAGCAGCAGCAACGTGGGACGGAAGTGGAAGCGGAGAGACCCGCGGGTCGCTCCGGACTGATCTATTTCCTGCTCAGGCGGTCCAGCGTTCAAGCATACCGGGGGCTTGTCCGCGGGTTGTCCGGGGGCTTGTGCGGGGCCCTCCACTCTGCCGTAGCCCAGGGGGCTTCGACGCCTTGACCCTCGACCTGCCATCCATTCTCTGGGGTCACCGTAAGCTCACCGTTGGCAGAAAAATAGAGTAACACCTCTCGCAAAAACATAGCCGAGAGATCCCGGGCCTCCGTTTCGACACCTTACCCCACGCAAGCAGCGACCCCGGGGTGGGTCTCATCCATTGTTGAATGAACGAACGTTACGTGTTGTGTTTTCACGTCACGACCACGGCCTGTGTTGTGTCCTGTCTTGATCGTGTCATCGCCCTCGCAGCCCGTCGGGCGGCAGCTGGGACGGCAAGCCCTACGTGGACTTCACCGCGGATGCCCTGGTCAAGCTGCGAGGCAGCAGCTCCCTCCAGAACAACAAAAAGAGCTACAACCTCAAGTTCCGCGCGCGGAGCCCCTCTGGCGGTGTCGCCAAGCTGATGGTGGGTCCAAGAAAAGACGGCCAGCCTATCTCTCGTGCACTTTTCTCGTCACTCTTCATTTTCCGCACGTTGTCTCGTACATGCATCAGGAGCCTGTGAGGAGATCTCTGGATGTGCCGTACCGGGATCTGTGCTGTACAGGTACCCTTCCTGGGGATGCCCGGTGACGACCAATGGGCGCTGTACGGCCCCGAGACCGACAAGACCCTTGGCATGCGCAACGTCCTGGCGTACGACATCTTCCGCCGCATGGGCCACTGGGCACCGCGCACCCGGTACTGCGAGGTACGGCGGTACGATTATACGGCGGTGCATGCCCGGGCATTTGTGGCCGTGTACCATCCGGGCAGGCCCGGCATGAGTGCCGCGGAACCTTCGGGGCGCGTGTCGCCCACCAGCGCCCGCCGTACCAACGATCCTGCCGTACTTGTGCAGGTATTCCTTGTGGACGACGGCTCCGGAACCGTGAAGCCCTCGGACTACCTGGGGCTGTTCATCGCCACGGAGCGGGTCACTGTGGGGCCCGACCGAGTAAACGTCCGGCGGATGGACCCGGATAAGGACCTGTCAGGTGGGTGAGCAGGTGTCAGGTGGGTGAGCAGGTGTCAGGTCGGTTGAGCAGGTGGCGCAGTTTCGTTTATGCAGTGTATGGTGAGGAAGCTTTGGCTGTCACCGATGACCCGCTGGGTCCGCTGTAACATCCTTAATAAACAGGGGCAACGACCGGGAAGCCAGCTAGAAGGCGTGTGGGTAATGTGTGTAAAGGAAAATTGAGGTAATTGTGTGTAGATGTGAGTGACTGAGCTGGGGCACCGGCGCCGTACCCGTGCGTAGGGTTTACGGTACTTGTTCCGGGCGCGCTGCCCCTTTATCTGCTGCTGTACACTGCCGTACCGTGCTAATCCAGGCGGCTACATCTTCGGCTACGAGAACGACAACATCGAGGTCGACGATCTGACGTTCCGGCCGGCCACCTCCCTGCTCAACTTCGTCATGCACGCACCCACCTTTGAGGACGCGGCCCGCCACCCCACGCCGCGTGAGGCGGCGGCGCTGCGGTGAGCAAACCGAGGGGACTCAGTCCGGTCCGGTCCAAGCCGTGCTAATCCCATCAAACGACATCTTTCTTTACAACGTAACGTTAATCCATTCATTTATATCTCTTGACAGTCCCGTTACAATAAAGCCGTGTAACGTCCGCGCAGGTGGATTGCGGCGTACGTCAACCAGATGGAGTCCGCGCTGTTGAC
Organism: Eudorina sp. 2006-703-Eu-15; assembly: GCA_003117195.1. NCBI lineage: Eukaryota > Viridiplantae > Chlorophyta > Chlorophyceae > Chlamydomonadales > Volvocaceae > Eudorina > Eudorina sp. 2006-703-Eu-15. The sequence goes on from BDSI01000015.1 coordinate 532,406, forward strand.
GGGCTTCCCCGGCCAGGCGGCCATACGGTCCAAGGCGGCCGCGCTGGGGTCGCAGGTATGTATGTGGGGGGCTGCCCAGGGTTCGGGGCTGTGCGGATCCGTCTGCCAGCGTGGCAGGGTCCTACTGCAGGGTCCTACTGCAGGGTCCTACTGCAGGGTCCTACTGCAGGGTCTCAGCAACCCAATCGTGTGTGTCAACCACACAGAGGTGTCGGAAGTTATTGAATGCCCTGAACACAACGAGGCTACAGGTGCCCCGAGCGGGATCCCATAGTTCAGAGGGCCAGGCCGCACCGACCGCCACATGTCCAAGGCGTCGCAGGGCTCCCATTCTGCTTTGCCCTGGCGCCTGGGCCCGATGCCGCTTTGCCCGGCCCCTTTTCCCCTGCTCGTACCAGGGCCTCACCGCTGGGCTACCTAACGGACCCAACGGCCCCACGGCGGCCGACAGTTACACCATTGCCGCCAGCGGCTGGCGCGACTTGATCGAGGTACAGCTGAAAAGACGCTCCGCGGGCACCTCCCCAACGCACTTGCGTGGTGACGGCAGGTGCCCCCCATCCCACCTCCTGCGGTCTGGTTGTCCAACGTGTCCATCCATCTGTTGGTGTACGGGACTTCGCACCCACGTCATTGACCAACCTGGAGGTCATGACCCGCCGTGCACTACTGCCGTCCAAGGTCAAAATGACCCGCCGTGCACTACTGCCGTACAGAACAAAGTAACCTGCCGTGCACTACTGCCGTACAGAACAAAGTAACCTGCCGTACATACTGCCGTACAGATGGAATCCTTCATCGACTACTTCCTGGCCACGGAGCTGTACAAGAACCCGGACGGCTACCGGGGCTCCATCTACATGTCCAAGAACGTCGGCTCACCAGTCGCCTTCGGACCCCCGTGGGTGAGACCCCGCCCGCCGCTCAGTCCCAGCGGAGTGCCTAGTCTGATTGGGCCAGCCTTTCTGTGGAGTACTACCCCGTAGATTAGATGGGTGGAGCAGTACGACACCACCGCAGCAGAACCCATCTTCTTCTTATTAAGGATGTCACATCTTCTTAGCTGCAGAAACCCGCACGACCAACATCAGGGCTCACCTGAACATTTCCCCCGCCCAAACCGCCCCTCTCTCCCCAAGGACTACAATGAGGCCTTCGGCATTTGCTGCGGCTACCCCATCGAGGGCTTTGACAGGTAGGGCGCGGATGAAAGGGTGGTGGAAAGGGCCAAGAGAGAGGGTTGGCTTCAGTTTGTAGGTTTTCTGACTCGTGCGGGGCCAGAAACCCTGCGAAAGGTCGTACATACGTGCCACACCGTCCGGAGCGTGCGATAGACGAGGTCGGCGGGCGCGAGACGCACGTACGGCCGCGGGCGCTGCGGTGGCAACACGGCAGCCACCGCTCATGATGCCGCGAAGCAGAAACGCGCGCTCGGTGGTTGCATGCACGGTGCGGCGCACCCAGCCCGTTGCACCCAGCCCAGCCAGCAAGCGCCGCCTGCACGTGTCCGCCGCAGCAGATCCGGCTGCAAACCGCGCGAATCGATACACCACGTCCCTTCACTGCGAATTTTAACTGCGCCGCTGTCCTGTACTACCGAATCCGCTGATTTGAATGAACGTTAAAGCGGACCCCAAAGGGATCAACGGCTGATACGCCTGCACCCACCGGTGTTCGAAACGGCGGTGTCCTGGCAAGTATCAACTGTGCTCACCCGAAACCAATCAAGCACCGACTAACCCTCCTGGACCTCGTGGCCCCGTCGCCAACGCGGCCCCCGACTGCAGGAACGGTGTGAGCTCGGGCAGCAGCGGCGGCAGCGCCATAAGCGCCGAGGGCTGGAGGTTCAACATCTGCGACCAACCGGAGCGCTGCAAGGCCGACCCGGTGGACGGCATCTCGCAGTACTACCGATCCTCCTGGCGGGTGGGTGGCTGGCCTTGCTGGCAGGGAGCCTGGATCCTGGATGGGTGGCCGGGCGATGACGTAGATGACGTGGGTGGCTGGGTGGCCGTAGCGGTTCCCCGTAGCGGTTAAACGAAACCCCCCAAACCCCGGACATCTCATCTGCACTGCAAGCCCTCACTGCTCGCTCGCCCCCACGCCCCGCAGGACCCCTCCCTCCGCACCTCTGTGGGACAGCGGTGGCAGCAGCTGCGCGCCGGCCAGCTGACCGACGACGTGCTGGCCAGCCTGGTCGACTCACAGACCAGCCTCATCCGGGACGCCGCCCTGCGCGACTACAGGTGCGTGAGAGCGCCGGAAAGGCCGGGTGGCGCTTGCTTGGCCGGGCGGCGCTTGCTTGGCCGGGCGGCGCTTGCTTGGCCGGGCGGCGCTTGCTTGGCCGGGCGGCGCTTGCTTGGCCGGGCGGCGCTTGCTTGGCCGGGCGGCGCTTGCTTGGCCGGGCGGCGCTTGCTTGGCCCTATTACACTTCACGTCACGTACAGCAGCGCAATTGATACCGTGTCAGGGGATTGGGATGCTCAGTTGCTCACATCGGTGAAGGCTTGCAGGGGCCTGAACGCCTTAGGCTGAGGGGGGACCCTATCGCCTGTCGCCGCCCCGCCCGTCGCTCCCAAGATCAGTGACATGTGCTGTGTGCCCCTGTCCAGCAGATGCCCGCGGCCGTGCGAGAACGCACTGCGACCGTGTGCATACCAACTGGTTCTACCTGTCCCTACCTGTTACGATTTGTTCCTAGCTGAATGAATGACCGGTGCAGCGGACCCCGAAAAGGGATCAACGGTGTATATATACCAGGGCAAGCCCCAGCTGGCCCCACCGATGATAAGGCGGCACAAGGTGCCCCCACACCTCAACGCCTACCTGCTACCACCTGCCCCTACCTCATCCTACCTGTTCCTAACGCTAACACTCCATGGGGCCCCGACAACGAACGCCTTTTCCTCATCCATGCCCTCCCTTTGCAGCCGCTGGTCTGCTATTCGTCAGTCGCCGTACTTCAAGTCGCCTCAAGACCAATGGCAGTACGAGGTGGGACAGCTCCGAGGCTGGCTGCTGGCGCGAGCTCAGTGGATGGACCGGGCCCTGGCGGATGCGGCTCGCGGCGGCTGGGGCTCAGTCGCCTCGACGACCGGTGGGCCGCGGTTCTCCACCCCTGCTGGGGCCACCCCCTCAACCGCTTCGTACGGCAATGTGTACGGCGGTGGTGGCGGGCAGGTGGCCGCCCAGGCGGCGCCGCCCCTGGGCCGGGGGCTGTTCATGAACTTGCTGTTCGGCGGTGGTCGGAGGCGACGATAGATGGATGGAAGGCAGGGGCCGGCAGCGGGCGCACGGATGTGCCGGAGGTCGGGTGTGCTTGTACTCCTGTACACCTGTACACCCGCCTGGAAAAATAGAGGGGTTCGGCATGACATAATCGGCAGAGTGGCAGGGCGGCAGGGTGGCCGAGTGGAGCTCAACGCGGCTCAGCCTGTACTAATTATGGGGGTCCAAGTCATCGTGTGACAGCCTTGGGTATTTCGCCATCCAAACGCTGCCACCAAGACGAGCTGCCGGTGGTGTGGTGGAGTGGAACGGAGGGAGGGTTGAATTGAAAAAAAGAAAAAAACCCAAAGAACGGAGGGAGGGTAGCGACCCTGGGGCCTGATGACAGCGTTGGTATCAGCAAGTCAGCGAGTGTGCGTGTGAGTGTACGAGACAGGTTGGACATATGTGGGACACGCATGCATGCGCCTCCTGTTCGTACACCTTCCTAGTTCGTACAACCCTTCGCTTCCTTTCTGGGAACTGATGGGTTCCGTGGTCCCGGGGTCAGCAGGGGGCGTTCCGCACGACTGCGGGGATGGAGGTACAGCTGGACTGGTGTGAGTTCCTGACTGATGGTGGGTGCAATGGAGCACTGAAGCTGGGACGTCACCCTTGCGTTGCGGTTTGCTAGCGAGCGCACGCGTGCCGTGAAGGTGGGGTTAGGGACACGGGGAGTAGGGACACGGGCGAAGAGCCGCGCGTGCTGGCGGACTACACGCACCGCTGATGAAATGCTGGTCAAGTCGATTTGACATACAGCAAGCAGGCGGCAATGGTAGGACCGGTATACATCGAAAGCGGTCGCCGTGGTGGCCTTGGCAGCGGTGTCTGAGCAGGTGTTGCTGCAATTCCGGTTATAATGCATAGAAATTTGAGTAGTACATTTTCTGCTGTAACAGCACCAAGCAGGTTGCATGCAGGAATGGTACAGTCGTACAGATGTTGATACGAATCAACACAGCCGAGGCAGATAATTTGAGTTGACGAACAGACTTATTCATGCAAGTTCTGGCCAGCTGTGGCAACATCGTCAGATACAATGTGCGCGACAGACGTGCCAAAATTTAAATGCACGCAACACTGGCCGTGCGCCTGCAGTCATCACAATAAATTGCTTATCACTAAACCGTGCAAGGCACATTACACAAAACATCAGCAAAGCAACATGCTTATACTTTCAACGGGGCGAGCAGCCGAGCACGCTGCGTAACCCTAACCAGGAAAAGGCATCACGAGCCTAGCGGTTCGTGCTTGACGAATGCGTATTTTCTGACGTTGCGAACTATCTACAAATCCTTACAATTGCGTTAAAATTTGCGTTAGAATTGGCTCCGGAGCGGCGTCAAGTGACGGTGGTTGCTGCTCCCGTACGTTCCGACGATTCGCCCTACGCGGTGGTGGCAAATGACATTCCTTGTAACCATATGGAAATTATTATTTCATTTGTCGCATGGTTGGGACTACTTTTACCGAATGCATTCTTTTCACCTCCCGACAGGGAAGCGCCTTATGACATGCAGGGCCATCAGCAGCGCAAGTTCATCTTGCAATTGTAACTCTAAAATCCGACGCAGATACACAGCGGAACGGTGTTCTGTGTTAGCCGCGCTGCCGGAGACGTCTGCATCAGCGCCGGCAGGCCGACATTACGCCGTGCCTTCATCAATCACGTCCAGGGCAGAGTTTGAACTGCAGTATCGTCAATATATGGCGACACCGAGCCGGTATTGCCGTTATGGTGACATCGAGCTGTACGCGCCCTCAGAGGACGGAGCGTTGTCGGTCCTGAAGGCTGTTGCGGAGCCGATGGTGCGCGCACAGCGCTGGTTGCGTCTTGGAGGCAGCCTCACCCCTTTCATTTTGTACGATTTGCTTAAGATATTCGCGGCGCTGGGAAGCAACAGAGAGATGATTTTGGCTGGTTCCGATGAGCTCGACGCACTCGCCGCCGCGCGTATTGGTAAACGCCGTGCTCGGACAGCCTCATCATCTGATAAGGAAGCTACAGTTGAAGCTTGGATGACGGGTAAGTAGGGGCTGCTCGGGGAAGAGGGTTCCAACGATGTATAAGTAACTGAGCAGGAACTGAGCTTTCTCTTGGCTGGGTTGGCACGACGCTCATATGTAAGGATGAAACAGTGATCACCTGTATTGCTTTTGGTATGCTGGTATTAGGCCGATGGCCCCCAGAACAACTGACTCAAGGTGCTGATGCATACATTTTAATTGTATCGGAAAGATGGACACGTTCCGGTCTCGTTGCTTGAAGAGGGCAGCTATATTATTTACAGTACTACAGGAAATTAAGGAGAGAGTCGTTATTCACCCTACCGTACCGTACTTCACCAGGCTGTCGAAGGAGTCCTGTCGAAAATGTGCGCCAGAGGCTCACGGCATAGAAGGCCGATGATAACATTGCCCTTGCTTATTTTTCAGAGTGTCCGTCGCATAACTGGTACATTCTGCTTTCGTTGTCCTCTGAAATCAGGCACCGACGGCATCTGCAATCATGCTCACGGCAGCGACTTCACGGAGATGGGATTGAATCTGCGTCGGAGCGCCAGCAGTAACGGCAACAGCCGCCTCATTAGCACCAGATCTGCAAGTGGCAACTGCAACGGTAACGGGACTTCCGTTGAAGAACCCGGGTCCACTGCAGCAACCGCGGCACTCGGGCCCCCCGGCTTCCTGCTCCTTCGCACCGCATACAACGACCGCGACTCCGCGTTTGCTGATCCCACCACCGCCGGCCTCCCCGCTGCGCTTGCCAGCGGGGCTGCGAGCCCGCTGCTTCTCGTGGAGATGCACGGCAGCGGTGACGTTGACGGCGATGGCGGCGGCCGCGGCGGCGGGGGCACAGCGGGCTGTGTTCCGGAGCAGGAGCAGGGGCAGGGGCAGGGCCCGGCGGGGTCGGTAGTTACTGCCGCCAAGTACCGCCTTTGGTCACGGATGGTGGAGGCGGCACTTCACGCGAAGGGATCTGTGTCCGCCACCTCCGATGCCTTGGCCGGCAAGTACGGCAGTTGCCGCGGCCGCGGCGGCGCCGGCAGCGCACCTTGCGGTGCGGCGACGGCGGCGGCGGCGGCGGGCGCAGCCGGCCAGACCCGCGGTCCTCCCTGGCGCCCACCAGGTGCCCGTCCGCGTTCTGACGGACATGAAGCACTGGCGGTTCTATTGCCTCCGAGAAACGCCGCGGCAGCACACGGTGGGTAGCGGCGGCGGCGGCGGCGGTGGCGGCGGCGGCGGCGGCGGTGGCGGCGGCGGCGGCGCCCGGGGCCGCGGCGCGAGCACGCCCAAGTTTGAGATCCTGGGATCTAGGCGGCTCCGCGTTATCGATGACTCGATGATCGCATGGCCAGGCCTCGTCCCTGCCCTTTCGGCATTGTACGCCATTCTGTGTACGGCAGATGGTCTGGCGGTACGGCGCTCTGGCGCGGCAACCCTCGCGCTCACATACGACATGCCCCACGACCCGCATCGGGACAGCATCATGCGCTTCCACCTGATCATGGGCGGCACCAGCGCGCCACTGTACGGCGCCGTGGGCGACTGGGTACGGCGGCGTTTGGACGAGTATGTGCAAAGCAGGCGCGAGCAGAAGCGGTTGCGCGAGGCGGCGGAGGCGGCCGCGCAGGAGGTTGCGGAGGCCCTTGCTGCGCGCAGGGCCGCCGCCGCAGCCGCGGGGCCAGGCGAAGACAACACCTCGGCGGCGTGTTCGCCGCCGTCATTCTTGCTCATCGACGACTCGTCGTCGTCGTCGTCGTCGGCGGCGGCAGCGGCGGCGGCGGAACCTGTCACGGCGCTGACATCAGTGGCCATAGTGACCATCGAGCGACCGCCGGCTATGGAGGAGGAGGTGGACGAGATCGCGGCGGCGGCAGCAGCCGCCGACGCCGCCAGCGCGCTCGTTGTCGCCGCCCCTGCCCCGGCGGCGGCGGCGGCGGCAGCTCCGGTCCTGCTCAGCAGCCTGTCCAGCGGCGAATGGGACCCGGTGATGAGCTCCGCGGGGGCCGTGGATGGGGAGGGCTTGGGGGGCCTGCCGGCGGCTGTGGCGGCAGCGGCGGCGACCAAAGAGTACTACGAGGAGAAGTTAGCGGTGGCGAAGCGACGGCTTGCGGAGTCGCGGCAGCGCGCGGCGCGGCTGCGGCAGCGCGCGCGGGCGCGGACGATGGAGGCCGGCCCGTGGAAAGACGGCCTGGATGCGGCCCGACCGGATCGTCGACGCCGATGTGGAGGGAATGTATGACAATGTGTGCACTAGCTTTCAACCGCAAAGCGGACAGGACCAGGCACAGGGAACAGGACCGGTTGTGGGTCCACGACAGCGAGGTGGGGGCCCCAGCGGGCGGTGCGGCCTCTCATGGCTGTTTGCATACCCGTGGCGTCGGTGCCGAGGTGCTTGTAATATACAGCGACAGTTGCTGGTTGTTGTTTGAAGTGCGGACAGTTGTTGGTTACTAGGTTTGAAAGTGCGGGCAGGATTTGGTTGCGCGCAATTCTTGGTGCTTGTGATTACCTGATTGACTGTAAACCTGCTGTATGCCGCTAGTAGTACGGCGTGTTACGTTAGCAAGGAAATGTTCCCGTGTTGTTTGTTGGACGTACGATGACGTAGGCATCTATGTACGGCCATCTGGTACGGCAAGGTGTTGGCCGCCGAGCGATTTTGGGAGGCCCCGCACCTGGGCGTGTTCTCCCATTTTGTTGCCGTGGTAGCGATCAGCTTCGGTTGACGACGTTCGTACACGCTGTACTGCAACGTACTGCACTGCGCTAGTGTGAGCTCCTGACTTGTTATGGCAGTCCACTTGTTTTGGTCCTTGGTTGTTCTCTTGTCCGTCTCGCGCCTGGGTGCACATTCTTTTCGTGATTCGTTTGACGGTGCTTCGCTCTCGGCGTTCTACAGGTCTTTGCCGCATAGCAGCACAGAGAAACACAGCGTGTCTCAAGAGTCAGTTCGTTTGCCGTACTTGCCTTGCCCGTGTGTCGTACATGCCGTACACGGCACATTCATGGGTGATGCCCCTTTGTTTCGGGTGCCTTAGCCTGAAGCCGACCTTGAGCACTGCCCTTCGCCTTGGGTCGTCGGGAGCCATGGAGATTCGGTTTCTGGATTTGATGTTGTTTGAATGAATGACTGGACGTTACAGCGGACCCCAAAGGAATCGACGGTGTATACAAGGGCAAGCCCCAGCAGTTATTTGTTAGTTGATCCTGTAGAGAGAAAGAGAGAAGTGGCGTGCGCTTGCATACGGTCTCGGCGACCTCCCGCCGCAGAGGAGTGGGCGAGCGCGCGTCGTTTAGTGCAGACGGAGGGTTTAGGGTTTAGGGTTAAACCCGTTTAGCACAGACGGAGTGAAGGTGTGACAGACACCGCAACGTGGTGTACTCATGTATGATTGTGTGGACAACGACTTGAAATGCAGTATGAATGTCTTGGTCGGTCGCCAGGGTTGGTGCTGGGGGGGCCAGCTTCGATGTGGGCAGGGGCCTGCGATGCAGGCAGGGGGCTGCTCGCCGGTGTTGTGTCTTCCTTGCGCGATGCGGGGGGCCCGCATCAGAAGCCGGGCCGCCGAAGAGGCGGCTGTGGCGATGCGTAATTGGGAGCGGCGTGCGATGCATGGTGGCCAGCGAGGTGGTGGCCAGCGAGGGCTTCCTCTTTCCTGAGGTGAATGAACCTCTCCGAAGATGATCGAGCTCAGTGCGACGAAGGAAGACGTCCTTGTCATGACCCTCCCGGAGTCGTGCCGTATGGGGTGGTGAGCGCAGCTTGGCCCTGGCTCGGCGCCTCGCCGCGCGGTGCGGACGCGCGGGTCACCTCCGATTCACACTCCGATTGAAAGACGGCGGCGAAAAGCGGCTTTCTGGCGGTTAATACTTGGTGATGGGGCTGCGGCTTGTCATGGGTCACCGATGTCCCGCTGTAACCTGCCGTCCAAATGCGGTGTGGTGTGATTCGGGTTCCCTCTGGTTCAAACAGTTGGGTTTGCTGCGCCTGCAGGTGGCGTGGTCCTAGTTGACCTTGTCTTGCGTCTCTTCTCACGGCGGGTGGGATACATGGAAGATTCCGCGCCTGTGAGCGTTCTTTGTTTGTCCGATTCCTTGCTTGTAACGGTTGTGCGGTGTAAAGCTGGTCTTCATTTGGACGTGGACGAGCAGTGGACGAGCAGTGGACGAACAGTGGACGAGCAGTGGACGAACAGTGGACGAGCAGTGGACGAGCAGTGGACGAGCGAGGGCCTGTGCCTCTCATGAATGAATGAATGAGTGGATGAATGAATGAACGTTACAGCGGACCCCAAAGGGATCAACGGTGTATACCAGGGCAAGCCTCTCATGCTCGCTGAGGGCCACTTGCTGTACTGAGTCGCTGAGGGCCACTTGCTGTACTGGGTGGTCAAGTAGGGTAAGCCCGGGCCGCGCGTTTGACCATCGGCACTTTGCTTGTCCGTATGCGGCTGCCCAGGCCCTCACCGTCTCACAACCCCCCAGCCAGCTTGGTCCCCATCGCTCATCCCATCGGGTTTGTTGCCAGTAACCGTTGCAACGGGCTCCAGGCAAGGTTGGTTAAGTTGGTTGACATGAGCTCTGATTGGGGTTTTTGAGATCATATGGTGGGTGCTGCACTGCGGCAGCAAATGCTGCGCGTGCGGTCGGCCGTGGCCGGCTGTGGCTGGAGTTAAGAGGTGACGGAGCCATTTGGTCTCGGCCGTCGGACCCTACGGTCACTTTGAACCGCCGACCTGGCTTGATGTGACCATCTCACTGGCCTTCTGAGCCCGGAGGGGGAAGAAGTCAGGCAGCGTGGGAGAAAGTCCACTGTGAAAGGACATGACAGGATAACATAACGGGAGGGGATTAGTGAGAGCAGCTGGGAGCAACGGACTGGCACGGTGGCGTATGAGAGAGGCGCCCTAAAAGTCGTGGAGAACTTGTGGGTTCTTGGTTTTCGTGTCCATGGCTAGAATTTCATCCCTGCCGCTTGCCTTGTGGCACCGGACGCCCTCCCCGACACAGCGGAGCCCATGCCGTTCGCGTTTGCTTGGGTGCTGCGCTGCGCTTCCAGCCCCTTCAGGTTACGTCACCCATGTCGTTGCTTTTCAGCCGCGGCGGCAGCGAAATGCATTCCGCCAACCTCCAACATTCTTTCTCCGCCTCCCACCGGTACGCTGGCATCACGCTGGCATGCGCTTGGGCACGCTCGGGCGCGCAGCATCGTCCACGACGCATTTTGCACATTGTAAATCATTTTCCAAGAACGACTTTCGTGGACGCGCGATATCCGAAGTCGCTTGTCACCGCCGGCTCAGCTTCCGCGACGCCCTAAGTACGGGTAGCACCCGGGACTTTGTAAAATGCACTCCCAGGCATTCAAACCAAATTGGTTTAGTCTAGAACGTGAGATAGAGCACCTATATCATGACAAGGGAGGCACACGGGTGCTGAAAATTTTGAGGTGGTTAGTAAGTTAGTACTAGTACGTCTGTTTTGAAGGGATGGGCTGCTAAGCATTTTATTACCTACGCACGCAAGTCATAAGCGATCTGCATGAAAATATCTTGTTGCGTACAGTTTAAGAGTCGGACTTATTGCACAGTTTGTGTCCGACGCACGCGCGAATGGCGTGGGCTCAGCTTGTTCACTTAGGTCAGCAATCCTCAGTTTAGATGACACCATTGAAAACAAAGTTTTCAAGACCGCACGACTGAGCGTAACTGGAGCGCATCATTGTGGTGCGAACCGGCCGCGGCCGTGGCGTTACGGAGCAGCACAGAACGTAGAGAATATGCTCGACTCAAAGGCTGTCAGGTCAGTTCACTGGTTTCCTGATGCCGAAGGTGTCATTCTAAGCTGTTGCCGAACGGGTCACCGAACCAACGCCGTTTCTCACCTGCTTCACGCAGGTCGCCTGCGGGCCAGAAGCTTATCCATGACTTGATGCTAGGGGAGGATGACCTCGACGTGCATCCTGGCCTGGATGACGCCGACGAGGCCATGGCAGGAACACCTTCCAAACAGCGCAGCCAGCTGCGCAGCTCGGGCCCTCTTCGCCCCTCCAACGGCAGCCCCAGGCGGAGCTCCCTCGCGGCGGCAGGAGGCCGCTCCGTTGGGTCCGCCAAGGCAGCCGCAGGGCCCGATCCGGACGCCGGTCGGCCGGCGGACCGCCCGGCCACGGCCCCCGCGTCCTCCTACGTGTTGCTCCTCCCCCCGCCCCAACTTCCCGCAGCCCGCGGCCAGACCGAAAAGCCGCCCTCCGCGCCGACCACCACCATCAGCCCCCTCCTGGAGCGCCACATGGTCTCCCGCCACACCAACGCCTACTTGGGTGTCGTAACTGCCGTACTGCACCAGGTCGCCAGCCCCGCCGCCACGGGGGCACCCAGGGGCACGCAGCGCCGTCCCGGGACCGTGCCGCGTGACGTGTATCACCACAGCGCGATCGCACCGCCGAAGCGGCACCATCTCACCAACGGCGCGTCCTCTGCGGACGTGGGCGGATTCGACGGCGCCGGCGGCCGCAGCGCCAGGACGACGGCGGACGAGCATCCGATGGCGTTGCTGCCAACCAGTAGCTTGCGCGGCGGCACCAGCGGCGGCATGGCAGGGCCGTACGCCTCCCTGGACTTCCTGGACGGCGTCGACACCGCTGGCGGCAGCGTCGGGTACGGCAGCGGCCACAACCCCTCCGCCAGCTTCGGTGGCCTGCCCAGCCGGGCCGGCAGCGGTGAGTACTATGTGCCGTACTTGGACCGGTCGTACGGCAGCCACGCGCCGCTGGCGTGCACCGTCGACGCCGTCGCGCGCCGGGCGGAGGCGCACAAAGCGCTGACGCGGCAGCGGCTGCTGCAGAAGCATCTAGAGGCCCAGATGGCCGCTCAGCTGGCGGCGGGCGGCGGCCGCCGTGACAGGCAGCAATCGCCGCCCGAGGGCGCGCCTGGCTCACCCAAGCTGCCGCAGCAACAGCAACAGGGTAAACTGGGCCCGGTGGGGCAGGTGACATTGTTCCAGCCGAGCAGCGGTGAGCCCTATCAGCTTCGGCTGGAGGGCGGTGTGCAGCCGGTGTCCCTGGGGTTGGCTTGGGATACGTCGCCAGGGGTCGTGGCGGCGGCGGCGGCGGCCGCCGCCACCGCCGCCGCCGCGATCGCGGCGCGAGCTGAGGGCCTGTCCGCCGCATTGTCACCCCTGCTGTCGCGCGATGCGCCCGCCTCCCCCCGCCTGAAAGACATGACGCTCTCGACGACGGTCAGTCGCGTCGGCACGACGAGCAGCTCCCCGCAGAGCGCGACCCCGCGGCGCCGCGGCGGCGGCACCCTGCCGGACTGGGCCCCGGCGGCGGCGGCGGCGGTGGCGGCGGCGGGGGGGCGGGTGTCGCCGGCTGGCGCGCCGAGCACGCCGCGGCGGGTGCGGCTGCAGCGCCCGCCGCAGACGGCGGCGGAGGCCGCCGCGATTGCGGCGGAGGTGGATGCGGCGGCGCGGGCGCATCTGCCGCCGGCGGTACGGCGCGGGTACAGCGGGCAGCTGGCGGCGCAGACCGTGAAGGACTGGGAGACAATTGCGGAACCCAATCGCCGGATGATGCAAGAGATCGACAACGCGACGAGTTTGGTGCGGGGGAACACATCGCGGAAGTCTTCGGCGCATCACAGCGCCGGCGGCGGCGTAGCCGCATCCAGGAACGGCCGCCAGCTGTCATCGTCGTCGATCAAGCGGCGCGGCCCCGAGGGGCCGGCGGCGGCGGCGGCCAGCGCCGGCGGCGGCGGCGGTGGCGGGGAGGCGGACGAGGGCGAGGGGACGGGCGGTGGTGGCGGTGCGGACGGTACGGCACCGCTCGGCAAGCACACGTCAGCGCGCGCGCGTCGACGCTACATCCGCTACAGCCTGGACGTGTTTCCGGAGCTGGGGTTGCCGGCTCGGGGAAACTCCGGCCGCGCTGGCGGCGCGACGGACGGGCCGTTCGGGGCGGCGGCGGCGGCGGCGGCGGCCGCCGCTGGCGGCAGCTGGGCGGGTTGGGCCGGCGGCGCGGGGGCGGCCGCGGCGGCGGCTGGGGCTGCTGCCCGCGAACTGGGTCCGGATTCGGAGCCGTCAATGGGGCAGATGGACGAGTACACGTTGACGGAAGGGTACGGCGAGAGCGATGCGTACGGCGCGCAGTACGGTGCCGCCAAGGGGCCACGCTACCTGCTGGCGGCGGCCGCGCGGGTGCCGGTGCCTGTGCAGCTGCACCCGCTGCCGACGCCGTCGGCGGCCGTCGCGGCAGTGGTCGCCAGCGGCAGCGTGGCCGGCGCCGCCGCCTCGTTGCTGCCGCAGTGGATCGATCCCCTCGTGGCGGCCTCCTCCGGCCCGGCCGTCGTCGGCTGCGGCGCCGCCAACGACGGTGACCAACAACAGCTGCTACAGCCGCCGTCGCCGTTGGGGCTGCAGCCGTCGTTCTCTGCCGGCTCGGCGGGGGCGCTACAGGGCACGGCAAGCTCGTCCCACAGCAGCCTGCACGGCAGCCGGGGATCGTCCCGTGGGACACCAAACACGTTGGCGGGGCTCGCGGCGCGCGGCGTCAGCATCCCGGGCGTGCCGTCGGGGCCGCCGCTGGGGTCGTCGTGGGCGTCGCTGGACGAGCAACAGTCCGCGGGCTCCTGGTCCGCCGCCGGCGGTACGGCAGGCGGCAGCCGGAGTCCGTCGCTCAGCCGCCGCCAGGCCCACTACCACAGCACCCAGCGGATCAGCCCGCCGTCGGGCGGCGCCGGCAGCTTGTACGACGAAGCCTCGATGTACCGAGAGACTTCGCAGGGCTCCGGCGGCGGCGGCCGCGGCGGCCTTCGTGACGGCGTCGCGTCGCCGACGGGCGTTGACTCGCCCATCCACATGTCTGGCAGCCGCAGCCGCATCGGCGCCGACAGCCCGTCGCTGGCGACGCTCCCTATGTCCCGCATATCCTCCCCGCCGACGCCGGGCTCACCGACTCGGGAGCCGTCACTGCTACCGATGCCGTACCCCGGCGGCGGAGGCGGCGAGGGCATAGACTCGCCGACGCTGTTCCCCGGGGTCACGTCCGGCTCGGCGGCGGCAGCGGCCGCCGCCGCCGCCGCAGCAGCTGGCCCGCGCGGGCTTCAGACCCGCGGGTCATTCCGGGCCGTGGGTTTGGGCGACACAGCGCAGGGCGGCCAGGATCTGGATCCGTCTGCCGGCCGTGGCGCCATTTCCGTACCGCCGGCGTCCGCCAGTGCGCCCGATAGCCGTCTTTCCACGCCGGGGAGCTACCTGCAGGCGGCGCCGGAGGGAGAGGAGGAGGAAGACGAGGACGGGGCGGCGGCGGCGGCGGCAGGGGCCGAGAAGGAGGCGGCGGAGGCGGCCGGGTACGACGACGAGTATGAGGAGGCTGTATCGGCGGCGACGGTGGCGCGCGGCGGGGCCGTACCTTCGCCGTATGGGCACAGGGCCGGGGCGCGAGTGCCGCCGACGGTCCAGGAGGCAAGGGAGGAAGAGGACGAGGAGGAGGAAGACACCGCGGGTGGGGAGCTGGAGGGCTGGTCTCGGGGCAAGCCTTCGCCGACAGCATCCGCCTCCGGGATGGTATCCGGGGGGTATGGGGACATGGACAGCGAGGGCACGTCCCGAGTGCCCAGCCGCCAGCAAGCGGGGTCTCTTGGCTCGCCGCCGCCGGCGACCGCGGCGGCGGCGGGCGCGCCGTACCGACGGCCATCGTCCGCCACTGGCAGCGACGTCGTCCTCAGCCCGTCGCACGGCACGACGCGCAGCGGCGCCCGTACACCTTCCGTCGCGGCGGCGTCGACGGCGCCGTCAGTGTCCGGCGAGGCGTCGGCGTCGACGGCATTGGCGGCGGCGGCGGCGGCGCTGGGCCCCGATCGGAGTCAGTCGCGCGCCAGCAGCATCCGCCGCGGCGACGCCGGCAGCCCGACGGCGGCGGCGGACTCCGCCGCCGCCGCCGCCGCCGCCGCGGTCAGCGACACCGAGGGCGCTGGCGACGCCGCCTCTTCCAGTGAGGACGGCGGCCGCGACACAACGCCGACTCGGTTGGCGGCGTCGACCCCGCAGGGGCCGGTGCTGACCCATGGGACGGGTTACCGCGTGGTGACGTCAGTGGCGGCGGCGCTGGTTTCGGAGGATCCCCGGGAGGCCGCCCGGCTGGCGGCCCAACGCGACCTGGAGGCCCAGCTGGAACGCAGCTCGGAGCACACCGCCAAACTCAAGGTGGGTGAGGTGCAAGAGGGAAATCCTCCTCGGCGGATCCGGATCCACAAAAGGTTTAACTGGGCAATTTAAACATACGATGAATGCGGACAGAGTCCTGGTATGATGTTTTTGAAATGATAGAACCTGCGTTGAGATCTGCATGGAAGCTGTACGTACGGGGTTCGTAGGGGCCTTTGAGCGGGCGGCGGGGTTGCGCCGCCTGGGGAGGGGCCGGGGGAGGGCCCTTCACCTGCCACGCCCGCTCACGCGCCTTGCGCCCCGTCCGCCCCGCAGGCCGGCACCCGCGCCTCCAAGGCGCTCCAACGCGCGGGCACGCAGCACTCCCTGCCGCCCTCCTCGCTGCCGCCCCTCACCGCGCCAGGAGGGGCCCCCGCCGGGGGCCCCACGGGCTACAGCATCGTGCAGCCGCGGTCGTCGCGCATCGGGCTGCCCCCCGCCGAGGAGGCCCACGCGGGCGGGCTGTCGGTGCTGGCGGCGCCCGTGCCGGCGCCGGCGGAGATGGAGGCGCTCAGCAGTGCCGCGCGGGCGCTGCTGGTGGCACCACCGGCGGCGGTGAGGGCGGCTGGGGCTGGGGTCCTGCGGGGGACTGTGGGAGGGCTGTGTCGGCGGGATGAGGGCTGCGGGTGGGCTGTGGGGGAGGGAGGAGGGCTGTGGCTGACTGCCGGGCGTGTAGAGGCAGGGAATGGTTTGCCTAGAGTGAGTGGGTGGGTACGTGAGGGAGGGTTCCTGCCCCTGCCACCGACGCCCTGTGTCCTCGCGGCCCCGTCCCCCTCTCCTCGTGCCCCCAGGTCAGCCGGCTGGCGACGCACCTGTCCCAGACGCCCGGCTCCGCTGGCGCGGCCCCGGCCGGCGCGGCGGCGGCGGCGGCGGCGGCGCTGCGGCGGCTGCCGACGCAGTCCCAGACCGGGGACAGGGCGGCCAACTCGCCGCTCGGCCCAGGGGCGTACATGCACGTGCAGACTGCCATCGAGCCGGGCCGTACGGTGCAGATGCAGGATGTGTGGGCCATATGAGCGCGCGTGGGCAAGGGGAAGGGCGAGCGTGTGTGCGTGTGCGTGCTCGTGTGTGTGTTGCCCCACCCAAACCAATCACCATAATGTGTGCATGACATGCGCACACGTGTGTGCATGACTTTAACGTGCAAAACTGCCCCACCGGCTCTGCACCTCCGACCCATGTTCGTACCCTTCATCCGTACTGTCGTCAGTGTAACCTGATGCGCGACGGACTGACCGTTGACAGACGTGTCACGCGGCCAGAACGCTCGCACCCCGCTCGCACACCGTGTAACTGACCTTAACTACCCCAACTACCTTAACTGCCTGCATCCTATTTGATTACTTCGCATACCTTTTCGCGGTACCTCGTGGCTGCTCTGTTGCTGCGGCGGACGTGCGTTAGGAGCCATCCGGCACAGGGGCGCCACCAATTCGGTGGTACGTAGCTGGAGAGGACGAAGGAGGGAAGTTCGTGAGGGTCTAGAGGATGGGCGTTGGGGTCTAGGGTTGCGGCACGTGCGATGTCGAGAAGGAGGTGGGCCCGTGTGTGGGGGTGGTGGGGGTGGACAGGATATTGAGGACTTGAGATCGAGAGGGTGGTTTCGGAGAACGCACGACAGGAGGCGCCGAAAGCGACGCCGCAAGAGGTCTGTCTGGGCCGAGTGACCCTCATCGGTACATTTGACGACGAGTTATCTGATCTGATCTGACAACGAGTCGTAGAGGGGGGGTCTGCAAGTCCTCACGGCGCTGCACGGGGGGTTGTACGGATTGTACGGATTGTGTATACCGGGCAGCATCATCTGCGATACGGATCTACGCTGTGAGCTGGGCGCTGCGGGGGGCGGGCAGCATATCGGTCCGCGTTGCGAGTGCGCCGCGTGCGCGGGGGTTGGGGTGGGGGAGGGGGGAGGAGTGGTTGCATGGGGGTACTACCACCGTGCGAGGGTTGCGCAGTGTCTGTTTTGTTTTGTCAGGTAGGTCGTCAGCGTGGGGTCAGACGTCGGGTTCACGAATGGGTTCACGAAACCGTGGGAGAGTGAGGGGGTGTTCTTATGTTGCGGAAGAAGGATCTGGAGGAAGAAGGGCGTTGGTGCGTGGGGTCGTTTGTTGGGCCGTTGGGTTGTAGGACTGGCGGGCTTGGTCCTTGGTGGCGTGCACGACGACGACCGGGCGCACCCGTTCGTTCGTGACTTCCTCTCCCTCTCGCGTGACACTCGTGACGTCACGGCAAGGGCAAGGAGGGGCGCGTCAGCTGCGCTTTTTAGTATGCTCTGGTGTGCGCCTTGGTGAATTGCGGGACAGAGTTTCAAAAGGCGATTCAAGGGTGTTTGATTGAGGTGTGAAAGGTCGTTGAGGTACGGCCTGGGCTTGCGGTGTTACGGTGGGTAATGTATAAGCAAATTATTCATTTCACAAAGCCGCAGTATGTGAATCCTATTGAAGCAATGCGGGCCAGTCCTACCTGTACTTGTCACAACCAACGACAACGGTCCGTGTACAGAAGAGCAAGCATAATTCCTCTACAAAAACTTCGATGCCGGCTGTTACTTCTTTTCCGTCCTTCAATCTAGGACAACAGTTAATGATTGTGGCAACGCGTGCAAAGTAATGCTGCTCGTCCCGGTCCGTGGTCCCGGTCGAGGCACTTGTTGCGCAGCTGACCGAGAGGCGCAATTGAACTCGCTAATGGTTTAAGCAACGTCGACCAGCAGCCATGGATGCTGAGCCGACCGAAGCAGACGCTGGAGATAGGGCGTCGGACCTACCCAGCGCGACTGCGGTCATAGACGTCCTGAAGCTCCTTATTGCTGTAGATACGTTCCCGAGAGGTCAGTTTGTTGTTCTTGGTACAAACTATTACTGTGTGTGCTCGTTTTTGGGTCGTTGTCGACAGGTCTCGATATCTCAAACGAGCGCTCTGCCTGTGCAGGAGGACTGTATTCTGGATTCTACTGCACATCGGCAGCTCTGCGATATGAAGTAATCTGGCTCAGTGTGCTGCGTGCGTACGCAGCAAAAGGAGGTGAATGTCCAGTACCCCCGTTGGACGTGGCATTCACTTGGTAAGCACACAGTCGCATACCGATGGAAATTAAAACTTCCACCTTATTAAAGGAGTGAGTGTGAGCCGCACGGGATGTGTGAGAGGCTGAGGCGACTGGGCATTCCCTTCTTCATTGACAGTTAGATTTTTTAATTACGTAAGTTGCTTTCTAGATGCGGAATGTGATTGCGAGGGCTACTACGATTGGGGGATTTCATGGTCGAACGGGCAGGCAAGGGCTGTGTGCGTGTTTCTGGCACCTCCTCTGCCAAGCCTTCATCCCGTTGAATGAAACCCCCGAAACCCAGTGACATACAACCGCTCAGACGACGACGAATCTACTTACCCATATCGAATCTCTCTCCTAGGCGCTGCCCGTGCACATACGCTCCACTTCCTCACGCGCAGAACTACCCCCGCTGCGCGATCCTCACGGCGTGTGCAGGTTCGTGCACCGGCAGTTTCCCGTCAGCTACGCCAACTGCGCCTACAGGCGCTGCAGCCGGACCGTCCACCCGCCCCGGGAAGCGGCCTTCGCGTTTCAGCCGCAATGCCCTGAGGAATGGAAGTCCGTTGCGGGCGACATGCCGTACTGGCCGCCGCCGCTGGCCGGATCGGACTTCGACATCGTGCAAGCCAACCACGACTGGCGGCCCACACTCTCCTCGCAACTGGTGAGTGTCGGGGTGTCGGATGTCCCAACATATCACCAAAAGGGACATATCACCAAATGTCAAGTGTAGTACACCGGTTGTATGTACTCTACAACTGTCGAGAGCGTCGAATGGCGCGCCAAGAGGCTGGTTCTGGAGCAAACCGGCGTACCGGCGGCTCACAACGATTGCATGACCACGAGGCTGCGGACGACAAACCGTTGAGATGTGGTCGGTGGTCGCTCGTCCTCCGTACGACGGCGCCCATGACGGTGACCCGCCGAGGGCGTGGCGGCAGCCGAACGGCTCGATTATTAAGGAGTCGCCGGGATGCAAGAAGGTTGCCGTACGTGCCGTACTGACGGTTGGGACATGGCCGCAGCTGCCGTCTCCACCTTGTTACGCGGCGAGGATGCGCGGAGTCCTCGGCGGGTTACCTCCCCCTCCCCGTCCCGGGTGTCCCGTTGGTGAGCGGTCCGTTCCGCGTTTCGTGCCCTGTCTCCTCGTCCTTTGGCTCCACGTCCTGTGCGCCCGCCCGCCCGCCCGCCCGCCTCACCGTGGTGTTGCGGCGCCCTGTACCTCCCCTCGCCTCTAAATACGTACACCAATTTCCTATATCCCCTCCCCTCCCCTCAGGCGGGGCCGATGTCCAGGTTCGCGGTTCTGCTCCACTCGTGGCTGCGGCCGCACTTCCTGGATGCGCTGTTCCTGGAGAGGGCCCGCGAGAGGTGGGCGGGTCGGGGGCGGGGCGGGTCTGGGTTGGGCGGGGGCGGGGCGGGTCTGGGCGGGGCGGGTCTGAGGGCGGGTCTGGGGCGGGTCTGGGGCGGGTCTGGGGCGGGTCTGGGGGCGGGTAAGGGGGCGGGTCTGGGCGGGGCGGGGGGCGGGGCGGGGCGGGTCTGGGGGCGGGGCGGGTCTGGGCGGGGCGGGGGCGGGGCGGGGCGGGGTGTTCTGTCGAGGGCAGGTCAGGGCCGGGAGCTGTGTGGGCCGCGGGGCCGCAGGGCACCGCCCGCAGCGACATCCCGAAACCCTAGAAGTATGGGGCGGGCGTGTTTCAACTGATCAACACCTCCCTCCCCCCCTCCCCCGCCCCCCTGGTTCCCACACGCCCACCCACACGTACTGCGGGCCGTACAGGTACGGCAGGTTCTTGGCGCTGTTGGCGATGCAGCCCGAGCAGGTCTTGGTGCCCGCTGCCGACATCGCCCTCCTGTGGCACACGCACATGGGCCTCAGCGCCGACTACGCCGCCGCCGCCAAGGGTTTGCAGTGCTCGCCCTTCCGGGCCGCCTACCTCGACATGGAGGGCGCGCCGCTGCGTGTGGCGTACAACAATACGGCAAAGCTGTACGAACGAATGTACGGTGAGTACGTCGGCGGGGCGCCGTGAGATGGCTTGGGCGGAGGGGGGCCGGAGCGGTGTGCGCACGTGTACGGCGGGTAGGTGTCGGCCGGCGATCTCTGGCGCGCGACCAACGGCCGATCTGTGTACGGAAACCGTGGAGTGTAGTTGCTGGAACTGCAGCAGAGATCGGGCGCGCTTGAAATTTGCACAGAAGGCTCCGAACGACTTCACGAGCTCTGTGCAACGGTATCCCCCGTGAGAGACACGTGCACGCCGTGCGCGCTCCGAAACTGTGTGCGGGTTACGTCCGTACAGGTGAGCCGTACGACTGCGCGGACACGGCCTGGCTCCACCCCTCCGACCCACACCCGCTGGCAGCCCGCGCGAGCCCCCTCGCCTTCACCTTGCGCGCCTTCGAGGAGACGCCCTCCGCCCTCGCCTCCGAGGGGCACGACGGGACCGGCGGCGGCGGCGGCGGCGGCGGCGGCGGCGGCGGCGGCGGCGGCGGTGAAACCACCCCTCCCACGCCGCTCAGCGGCATCCCGCTGCGGCACAGCCAGCAGTACAGCCCGCGCGGGGCCCCGACGCGCACTTCGCACACGGGTCCGGGCTCGCCCGTGGGCGTTGGCGGCAAGGGTGGCGGCGGCGGCGGCGGCCACGTGCACCCCCGCGCCGGCGGCCACGCGCTTTACGCGGCGTGGCTGGCTTCCAGGTGGTCGTCCAGGTTCTACGACAGGCAGACGTGTCGGGGGCTGTGTTTTCGGAGCAGCTGGAGCATCAAGGTGGGCGCCGTCGAGAGCGCGATGACGCCGCTCGTACTGCTGCCGTACATGCGCGGCCTGCCGGACAGCAGCACGCACCCGTTCCTGGCGGCGATCTCGCAGCGGCGGGGGGTTTGGAAACCGCCCCTGGAGCCGGAGGGGCCGTTGGCGGGGCCGCGCGACGATGGGGACGGCGGCGGACCCGTCGGAGGCGGCGAGGGCGAGCGTGGTGGGGAGGACGGCGTTGGCGGCGGCGGAGCAGGTGAGTGTCGTAAAGCCGTACAGTTTTAGGGTTCAGTATTTAAGATAATGTGGGGGTCGAGATGTTTCTGCTAGGATGAGCGAGGTAGGTGACGGTGTACCGTAACTGCACATTCCAGCGATGCGGCTGACGAGCCGACGCTCATATCACTCATCAATGACTCGCGATGTGTGGATACGTGAGGGAAGGTGAGGGAAGGTGGCGGTGGTGGAAGAAGGTGCGGGAACTACGACGTCACGTGGGCGGCGGCGTCCATTCAGTGGATCCGTGGATGTGCTCCGGCTGCCACCGCACCTGTCCCACCCTCGGTAGCGACTCCAAAGCGACGATGGCCTGCACACCGACCGTAACATCCCTCTTGCGTCCTCCCCCATTCCTCTGCCTCCTCTCCGCCTCCCTGCCATGCATGCCCCCGTTGGTCGGTCGGTCGGTCGGTCGGTCGGTCGGTCGGCCCCCTCTCAGGGGACGGCACCCAACGGCGGCCGCACGCGGCCTCCAACACCAACATATCGGAGGTGTTTCCCGCATCGGCCGAGATGACCTCCGGCGGCGGCGGCACGCCAGCTGACGTCGAGGCTGCTGCTGACGGCGGCGGCGGCGGCGACGGCACCACACAATCAGCCGCCACCTGTGACGACGACGTCACCCCCCAAAAACGGCCAACAGTCAACGGCTCCGCCCGCCAAATGACGCCGCCGCTGACCTCGGAGCGGCCGTCTGCCGCCGGCACCGCCACAACTGTGGAGCGCCCGAGCCGGAAGCAGCTGAGCCGGAACATGTCGCCGGCAGCCCATGTGGGTACGACATGGGGTATGTACGGCGGCCGGCCGCTGAAGCTGGCCGACGCGGAGGAGTTCCTGGACGACCCAGCGATGAGGGGGCTGACGGAGCTGATGGAGGCGGTGGCGGCGGCCGCCGGCGACTCGGCGTGGGGTCTTACACCTAGGGAGGAGGACGAGGAAGGGTACACTGAGGGAGGGTCGGGGCAAGGCGAGAGTGACCAGAGCAGCCCCGGCGGCAGGACGCCTATCGGGTCGTTAAAGCGACATCAGCAGCCCAGCGGCGGCGGCGGCGCCGGCGACGCCGGCGACGGCACTGGCAACGGCGGCGCTGCCGGCGGCGGGGGTAGCCGCGGCGGCAACGGCGCCGGCGGTGCTGCCGAGGATGGCAAAGGCGGCGACGGCGGCGGCGGCGGCCGCGGAGGCAGGGCGGGCTGTTTTGGTTCAGTTGAGCGGTACGGCGACATGGCGCCGCTTTGGATCATCTTGCGGAGGCCGGAGTACGACAAGCGGGCGCGGGCGCTGTTCCGCTACATGTGGGGGGAGCTGGGACGGCAGGGCGGGCCCGAGCACGTGCCAACGCTGCAACCCTTCCTGCGCGCCAAGCCGCTAAAGTAGGGCCGGGCGCGGCACCTTTTGGCAGACAGCAGTCGTGAACTTGGCATGCGCCGTTCACAGTCAGAGGAAATAAACCTAAGAGCGTTCGGAGGGGCCGCGACCTCATCTGGGGTTCCGACGAAGCCGCTCTATCTGTGTTCGGTGGCGGTGGGGGTGGTCGGCCGGGTTGGCGCGGCGGTGGGGTCTCCGAGGTCGGGCACGAGGGTAGGGGGCCGGCCGGGGTCAGCAAAAGAGAAACCGAGACCCCACCCGGGCACCCACCACAGCACGGACGCACCCCCCCCCATACATCCTCCACCTTCCAGATGCGCATGAAGGGGCAGCAGGGCAGGTTTTATATAGCTGAGGAGCTGCCTCCCCTTCGAACGGAAGGGATGGCGGAGGAAGCCCGACAAGGGTGCAAGTCTCCAGGGAAAAGGGCCCCCTCTTCCCCGGGGGCTGGGGTGGCCGCGCACGGGGTGTCGATACCCGTTTGACACCCGCTGTACGGCGCGGGGACGAAGGAGGCCCCCCGGTGCCGGTGGCACCGCCGCAAGGATGACGGATGGAGGATGGATGAATGCGGCGACGGAGCCAGCAGGCTGCTGTCCGGGGCAGCGCATGCGCAGGAGGGCGGGGCCAGCGGTAGGTAGCGGCTGCATTCGCGGGGGGCGCAGGCAGACTGCGGAAACGCAAGTGGCATGAGCAGCAGCAGCTGTAGCAGTAGCGGTAACTGTAGCTGTAGAAGCAGGGGGGCGGAGCAGCAATGGAGCTGAGTCAAGAGGGCGCCAGGGCCCTGATGGTGAGGCCTGTCTGCCTCAACATGCTTACCAGTCAACCTGCGCTATACTTGGTGAGAGAGGCGGCGAAACGTGCCATTGGGCAAACAGAACAGGACGACCGCAGCCAGCCAACCGGTGTGCTATGCAGGCGTGTGTGTATGTAAGTGTTTTATTCGGCGGGCAAGGATGGCTGCGTGTGTCTGTGCGTCTGTCTGTGTGTCTGTCTTTCTGTCTGTCTGTGAGCCGGCTTCAACATGCGTGTTTCGAATGAGAAATGACTTGCAACGCAAGCCGCACTTGCAACGTCGCTACGCCGCGCGCCGGCTAGGTACGTACTGCGGTGGCCG
Organism: Eudorina sp. 2006-703-Eu-15; assembly: GCA_003117195.1. NCBI lineage: Eukaryota > Viridiplantae > Chlorophyta > Chlorophyceae > Chlamydomonadales > Volvocaceae > Eudorina > Eudorina sp. 2006-703-Eu-15. The sequence continues at coordinate 556,454 of BDSI01000015.1, forward strand.
CGGCTTGAGCTGCGGCTTCAGCTCTGGCTGCAGCTGTGGCTGCCGGCATGCATGGCTGCTGCCTGGGCGCCGCGCAGCAGGCGTTGATCGGGGTTTTCTCCTTTGAGGGGCGGCGCGGTGTCAGGGCGCGGGGCGGCGCGGGCGCGGGCTCGGGGCGAGCTGCATGCCGGGTGGAGGGACGACGGAGGGGGCGACCGCGGACGGCCGCGTGCGTGTGGGTCATGCAAGCAGCTGCTGGACGAAGCGGCCTAGATGAACCACTTGGAGCGGGGTGAAAGGCTCGGATGGAGGGGTGTGTCTGTGTGGATTGTGTGATTTCTCTGCTGTCTATCTAGCGGCCGCGGTGCGAACCGCGTGCTGCTGGCTGGCTGCTGGTGTGTTGAAAGACACGCACGCACCTGCGGCGGACTGGGCAGCAATGCCGTCAAGCAGCAGTCAAGGAGCGGCTGTGAGGCTCGTGCCCTGCGTGGATGGGACGGCGTGCACCCGCCTGTGGCAGGTCGCGTATTTGGGCGGATTTAGCGGTTTGATTGCTCAGGCTGCTGGTCGGTATCACATACAGGGCGTATGTCTCTCTTGATTGCGTCGCGTGTGTATGTACGTTGTTTGGCTTGCCATTTTTATTTGCATTTGGCGCTGTATTGTGTGACGACGGGATTGTGCGTGCGGGGGTAGGTGCAGCGATAATGCTCCTGCCGTACTGACGTACTGTTGCCGCCGCCGGCACTCTCTGCACCGCCGCCGGCGCAGCGATACGTAGGATTTGCGTGACCTGATGGATCCGTCGGGGAGTCCGCCGGTCCCCATCGGCGACGCGTGTGCTGATGAAAGTGTGCTTAGGGCAGCAGCAACCCGGCCGACCCGAGAAGGTGTGTTTTCGTTTTCGTTTGAGGCGTTATTATTACCGGTGCCGCCGCATCCCTGGGCCGTCTCGAGCGACAGCCGCCCATACCGGCATACACCGCCTGCCATACATACACAAACCTGCGATGTGTATGTGGGGCGCCCGCTGCAAGGCGGTGGGTTCGTTGCGCGGGGGGCGTGGATGCGGATGCGGATGCCTGCCAGCAGCAAGTAGCTATCCTTGCTTGTGCCCCTTGAGATGCATACATACACGGCAGCTCGATCGCGCGACGAGCGAGTAAGGGGCCGCCGGGCGCTCCGCAGCGCAGTTGGTGCTCATATATACTTGAGGAGAGACGTGCTGGCTTCGTTCGCTGTTGTGGATGGACGCGCAGCGGCGGACGGACGCGCTGGTGCGTGCCTGTGTTTGCAGGTACGTACGTACGTACGTACGTACGTACGTACGTACGTACGGCGGTACACCGGTAGGGAACGAAAACCTGGTGGGGCCTCAGCAGCACATGGATAGATGGCGAGACGGGCGCATGCAGCAGCAGGTGGCGAGATGGATGGCTGTGCACACCGACGACGACGACGAGCGAAGGCGCCGACCGATCCCCCAAGCAAGCAACCGGGCGCTTGCGTGGTTGGTCACGTGATTGAACAATAATGCGTGCGTGCGTGGGTGGGTGGGTGATTATTGGTTTGGATGTCGGTGGGTTTGTGTAAATCGTTACAAGCCGATCCGGGTTTGACACCCGACCAATCGAGCGCGGGGTGTCTGTGGCTACTTGTCGGTGGATGACAAGGCAGGAGTGCCGGCCCTGCGATGTACGAAGGGTGCGTGCGGGCATACCGTATATATACGGTAGCTGCGTCGTTGGCTGGCTGCGCACGTTTGCTTGTGATGGATGGTTAATGGAGTGTTTCCTGTGTGGATGGTAAGTTATATGAGGATCTCTTAAACACACAAACGACGAAGGCGCATTCGCATTATTTGTGACGAGGTAGGGTACACACATATGCACACAGGTTCGGGTGTGGATGGGTAGCGCGTAGATCTATCTGCTCGTTGCCCTCCTCGCACACGTTCGTACGTATGTTCGTACACGCGGGGGGTTTCCGCCGCGACGGAGTCCCTCTTCGTTCGCGGCTAGTTGTGTGTACGAAGTACTGTACTACATGTATGTAGTACTTCTACATATATATGCGTGGACGGATATATGGTTCATTGCCGACGGCGGCGGACGGAGTCGATCTATCATTGGGCCGGCGCGTGATGAGGTAGATATGTAGGGCCGCCGCCCGGTCTGTAAGCCCGGTGCCGGAGCATCCGCGGGATTAGCCTTTAGGTCTTACACGGTCCAGCGCCACGGCGTACCCCGCAGCAAACGCTAACGTACGGCTGATGCTGAAGGGATGGCCGCCCGGCGAGCGAGCGGTGGCGGAGACCCCGCCTGCGCCCGCAGCTGCGATGCGTGGTGCCGGCGAGGGCTGCGAGGGCTGCGCCGTCCCCTCCTGGGGGCCCTCATCAGCGGCTTTGCGACTCCGTAGAGCTACGTATGTAGGCATACCGAGGATGCAGCCATGGGCTGGCCAGCGGTGGGGGCTGCGCAGCCCATGGCTGCTGCGTGGTGCAGCTGTCGTCCAGGTGGGCCCTAGCTACGTACCTACCTGCCTATCGAGATATGTAATAGAGAACCAACAAAGACGGACATACAGGTGCGCGCGTACGTGACGTAATTCAGTTATTAGTTACAGTGTACGTACATCGATAGATGCTGACCAATCAAGTAGACCAAGCAAGTGACCACGCTACGGACGCCGCAGTGGAACGCAGTTTTGCAAGTGTCTCGATCGCAAGTGGATGGATGGAAAGCAGGGTCCGTCCGCTTGTTCAGCAGAACCACCGCACAAACACACATCGATCCAGCAGCAACTAACGAATGAAGCGCTCATCATCATAACCAGCATACATACTGCTATCAGCAAATATCAGCAAATCCGAGATACGCAGATAGGTTGATTAATCCTATCAATGCTACCGAGCTATATATCACGCGCACGTACGCACCGCTAGAAAAGAAATAAAGCCAGGCACTGCTGCTGCTGCTGCTGCTGCTGCTGCAAGCAAATACACATAAACATACCCGTCGAGGTGTGCTACCAGCAGGCGCAGCAGTTAACTTCTGAAGGGCTCGCATCAAGTACGTACGTACGTCCCTTGCTTCGGCGACTCATCACCGATTGCTTGCTTCAATCGAGTTAATGAAGTAAGGCGACGGGTTTTTTCTTCTGCGCACTGTTCACTACTGCCTATATTCCGCTGACGTAACACGCAGATTTAGGAAGGAACGAACTTGCTTCCTTATAACCGAAAACTACGGGCGGGGACCGTCTCGCTCCTCGTCCCTCCCGCCGTCCTTGGCGGGGAACATACATACGTACGATGCAACGAATCATGCTGCTGACCGCCGTCTCCCCGTCCATCCGTCCCTTCCCCCCCCCCGCGCGTCCTGGGGAACATGCACGGCGGCTTACATACAGCGAACGAATGATCACCAGCTGGTTATTAGGCCGCCAGGAGAGCACGCCACATGCACTGCGCGTTGCTGGATGTGCATGTGGAGGCGGCCGTCATCTGCGCGCCGTCGCCGTTCCACCACAGGTAGCCGCCGCTGGCGGAGCGGACGGTCGGTACGTTGCCCGCGGAGCTGTCCGCGGCGTTGTAGCCCCACAGCTCCGCGGCAGCGAACACCCAGCTGTTGTTGGAGTTGCACGGGGACCTGCGGCACGATGTATGAAGGTAGGGCGGGGTTTGAGAGTCGGGCCATACATATCCGCAAGCACGCACTCAAGCTAGCTAGCCGCAGGTGATACCAAATAAATAAAGGCGGCTGGACACATGCAAACACCGGCACGCGGGCGGGCACGCACGTACGTAGCTTCGTGGTAGTTGATTGTCCGCCGCCGCCGCCGCTGCTGGCTAGCTACCTAGCTACTTAGTCGCACACTCGCGCGCCTCAACATACACACACACACGCACTCACAAGTTGACGCTGCCGCTGGAGCCGCCGGTGACCAGCTTCAGGCACAGCTTGGTGCCCGGTACGGCAAACGCGTATCGGATGACGTATGCCGTAGGGGTGCCGTACGCGTACGGATAAGCGTAGAAGTTGGTGGCCGAGGTGCGGACGGTGGTGCCCACGCACTTGTAGGAGCTCGTGTCGCAGCGCACGAAGAACCCGCTGGTGCTGCCTCCTGCGAGGTAGTACCGCGCCGTGGTACTGCACGCACGCATTATTGCCCCCACGCATTGGACACACGCAGCGCACGCACAGAAATAAATGCGGCGGTCATTGCAACAAAGCGTTACAAGGTGGACCGACCCTTCGTCCGAATGAATCATATTCCGTTTGTAGTAACCCGCCTGCGGTGGACCGAACCCGCCGGGGGTCAACTGACGGTGTAATACGTAATAGATCGGTGACATACAGCAGCCGCACGCTGAAGCTAATATAGAACGCAGTAAGGATGGGGCATTGGTATATATGTATATGTGCCTGTTGTACATGCAATGAATATATATTGTCACGAGACAACTTACGTGATGTATCTGGCCGTGAAATCCTGGAACCAGGCGAAGTAGGTGGGCGTGATCGCCACGGCGGCGTTGCCAGTGGTGCTGCCGGTCGTGGCCACGAAGCGTACGGCATAGTCCGATGTCCAGAACGCCGCGCCAGTCTGCCCCTGGCCGACGTCGTAGTAAAAGATCTTTTCGGCGGAGCCGCTGCAGACGTCGGTGGTCAGGCTGGCCGGCTCGTACCAAAGCGTGTAGTGGGCCTTGTCGGCTGACCGACCCGCGGATAATGTGGGACGTGGAGCAAAGGATGTAAATGCGTTTGATTGAGTAGCTATGTATACATTCTATAAAAATTGTGAAACAAACATTTATATACATTCGTATTATATTGATTATAAGCATATATATATATGCTTATAATCAATATAATACGAATATATATATACATATATATACGTATATATATTCTATAAAAATTACAAACATTTATATAGTAATAGATCGATGACCGAAGCATGCAATATTGCAATCAATGCCATCGTGGTACATGCGCGGCCAAGGTACCCTTAGCCAGCGCATAAAATGGAAGTAGTGCCGCACATACATGCAGCTCGCTCTGTTTAAATATGCCGGGCGACGTATATTTGTAGCCGGGCAGCACACGCAGCAGTAGTTCTATCTCTACCCACGCACTTACTTTTGCCAACACATACATACAATAAATCTATAGACCACGCACGCAGGCAAGGGCGGATTGTACGTACATGGGTATCCAGCGGTGGTGAGGGAGTACGACGTCGATCCGCAGGAGTAGCCGTACGACAGGCTTCCCGAGTACGGATAGTGGTACGCGAGCTGCAGCAGCCCGATATTGCTGGACCAGTCGCCCTGGAAGCAGCGAATGGATGGATGATGAACGGGTCGTATGGCGAGCGTCATCATTATTGCAAGCCAGGTGGCCTACCTAGAGTTCATCCATTCGCAGATTTTCTTTGTAAGTACAGGCGATGTTTTGATAAAATCCCAGCGGCATACAGTAGTATTTGGGTGTATCGATCGATCGCGTGCCCGCCGCCTATCTATAGATCTAGCTAGCCCAGCTTCGTTACTCTACCGGTATGTAGGTGGATGTAGCTTACGCACGCACCCGCCGACACACCCGGCACACGCAGCAGCATGCCTTCATAGGTGTATCAGGTGCCCATCCTCTGTCGATCACACGCATGCATTCCGCTAGCTCCCCGCCATCTATCCAGCTAGAGGCACATGCATGGACCTCAATAATGCGTAATGCCCCATCCAGTAAATCGATGATTCGCTCGCTTGTCAAGCAGCAGGCAGGCCTCCTCACCGATTGAGCCCAGGAAAGCCGGACCTCGACTATGTTGGCAGGGATCCACCCATACGGCGCCACGCTGCCTCGGTTGAAGCCGGGCGCCACAGCGAATTGGAGTTCCATCCCACTGCGCGGCGGTTCACCGTGTCATAATAGAAGAGGCAATGCCCCGCGGTGGTGACGAGGCGGCCGGTGCTGCCGACGAGCGCACCACTGCAGTACCCCTGGGCGAAAGACAGCAGTACGGTGGCCGTGTACGGGTACGACAGCGAGGTGATCTCTTGGCGCTCGTCCGCCCCGAAAATGTACTTTCGGCCGTCGTACAGCTCGCGGCGCGATGGGCGGCGGCGGCTGGACGGGCCAGCAGCAGCAGCAGTAGTAGTAGTGGAATCGCGACCATCTTCATCATCATTGCGCGAAGTCGACGACGGGATGCTGCTGCTGCTGTCTTCGTCTTCGCCGTCGTCGGTGCCGTCGTTGCTGGTTGCTGTGCTGCCTGCCGCCGCTTCCGCCGGCGTCGGGATGGACGACGCCTTGGCCCAGGCAGCAGCAGGCGAGTCTGGGCGGGCGTACTTCTGCACCAGGGACTTGGTCTCAGCGGCGGTCCACACCTTCATGTACATGTCGCCCTCGGGGGTCATGCGCAGGGAGACGGAGGGGCCGCCGCTGGCGCCCGCCGGCGGGGTCGGTTTGGCCGCTGCTGCCGCCTTGGCAGTCTTGGGTGTTGCGGTCGAAGACGCGGATGATGACCTGCTGCCAACCAAGGGCATGGCAGGCCAATGCGATCTATCGATCACAGGTAGGTCAGTACGCATGTATGACACGCACGGGCACGCAGGCAGGCAGGCAGGCAGGCAGGCAGGCAGGCAGGCAGGCAGGCAGGCAGGCAGGCAGGCAGGCAGGCAGGCAGGCAGCAGGCAGGCAGGCAGGCAGGCAGGCAGGCAGGCAGGCAGGCAGGCAGGCAGGCAGGCAGGCAACAGGCAGGTGTGCACGCACACACAAGTAAGCAAGCAAGCAAGCAAACAGCGAAGGTCGCGACGGAACTCCAAAAAAGACGGACAGGCAGACAGATAGACCGCCCTCACACTCAACATGCGTACACCCTGATGAATGCGGAATGACGATCGACTCCTTCTTTACAACATGTATTATTATTACGTTTATGTGGATGGCTCGCTCAATCAAACACTCCAGCAGCCAATCAACAATCGATGCACGTACGCAGGGCTACGCATGGCTGGCCCCATCCAGCACATGTGCAGAAACGATGGCGTACACGCAAGAAAGAAACCATGCATGCACCCTGCATACGTGTCGGTGCATCAGCAGGCCTGCTGGTAATGCACTCCGTCGTGTATCGACTTGGTTATTTGTTTTGCCGCAATAATGAATGATGATGATCATGTGCGGATGGCTAGCCGCCATCCGGCGCAGCGGCGGCATGGTGAGGGCGGGTGGCACTACGTACTGCTGATGAATACGAATATAATAAATGGCCGTACCCAAACTACATGGTCGCATGTACGTACTTGGATTCATTGTCGTCCACGTCGTCATCAGAATCGCCGTTCTCCTGTTCCTTTTCGGTCTCCTTGATGAATCCCGGTCGGCCAACGTAGAAGAAACCCTCGCTATGGAAGCGAGTGATGACATCCGCGGAGACGACTCGGGCGGAGACGGCGGGCTTGGGGACTGCGCGTACATTCATCGACGGTAACACATTCGCACGCAAGCATCGTTATTGCCAATTTAAACATCATTGATTGCATGTGTGTACGGCGGCTGGTACGGTTGTATGAAGCACCGAAGTGAGTGTCAGTCACGTCATCAGAAGGACGGAAATAAATTCCGCGCGCGATCTATCGACCAAACCAGGAACACACACAGCAAACCTTCTTGAAACATTTGTCCACACACAACTCCTCATTCATGGTCTTGCGCGGTTGCTGCTAGCTGTATGTGTGTACGACTGCGCGCACATCGACGCACTACGCACCATATTTGTACGTACGTAGTTCGTTCCTTCGTACCTTCAGCAGGCTCGGCTGGCTTGGGGATGAGCTGCAAGAAGTTGGGCTTGCTCTTAGCAGCAGCCTCAGCACTACTCCCGCCGGCGGCCCTTTTCGCAGCAACGGCGGCGGCCGCGGCGGAGCCGGAAGGAGCGTCCGAAGCAGCCACCAGCGTGGCTCCCTTGCCCAGCTGGCAACGCGCCAGGCAGTCGTTGTAGAAGGGCAGGCCCGTCTCCGCATCCACCACAGGGGCGTACGCCAGCGAGCAGGTAGAGCAGGGGGCTCCTTCATCATCACCTATTCCACGCAGGTAGTTTATCGGGCACAAAGAATCCAGCAGAGTTAAATGCGCGGCAAGGTCCTGGATGGAGATCCATGCCATCGCTCGAGCAAGCACGCGGCGGTGCGCATACATCGCATGCATAACAACTAACCAAGCAAGATAGATCCGGCCGCCGTAAGATGTTTGTGTAGTTTGTGCAATATCGGCTGCAGGAAATAATTTAATGCATGGATACATAAATTGTGGATACGTAAATCTCGCTCGTGCGATGCGTCCGCATCCGAATGAACGGACGTACCTGCGGCGGCGGCCAAAGCCACCATAAGCGCTAGCAGCGCGGTCATCTTCCACATCACCGTCATCATGGCTGCTGAATGGGTCTGTTGAGGGTGCATAAAGTTGCAAAGTCGACGGAACGAGCGCAGATGGTGAATTATGCTTGTTTAGCGAGTCATAAGCCAGCGTCGGTGCACTCTTGGATGTTCGTCTATCTTCTTCAGAGATAACGATGAACAAGATGAGGGTGCACTCGGTGCACGCAACGAAGCAATTAACGCGGCACCTACCGACGTACCTCCGGCGGCCCAACAGCGTCACTGCGTGAATTTCCCTGCAATTTGTAGAGCAGAGAATAATTTTCTTCTTACTTCGAGTGTTGCAGGGCCGGCACATTTATATATGTGCGGTGCCGCCCGCCAGAGACGCCCGTGAAAGTACGACACGAACTGGGGCCCCGGCGGGTATGTCATCAATCTCGGAATACGTACTCGAAAGCGAATCTGAGGAGTCAACGAAGGTGCTACAGGAAGGTGAGCAAAATATCGAACGAGCTACAATAATAAAAATGGACTATTGTTGTGTCTGTACTACCGATGAGCTTCGTATGTGCAATTTGATGGTGGTAAACAGTAGATATGCGCCGCGTGCTGGTGTGACTAGAAACGTAGGCTTGGTAATAAAGGAATATTGTTGCACCGTGTACTCTACCTTTGTATTAAATGTAGTTGAATGATACGCGTCTGTGGAACCTGCAAATAAACACACATAGGCCAACTGAAACTGATATATACGTAGATCTGATAGATCTGAGTTACGTTGCGCTCATATTTATTCCTTACATTGGGTAACGTATCCACGTGCATGTGGATACGTACCTGCTCGCTGATGTAAGATGACATGCGTGCCGTGCGTGGATGGTTGCAGCAGCAGAAACTGACGACATCTTTAAGACAATTTATTTCGCCCATGCATCTATCTTTCGTTGCGTGCGTGCTTCCAAACAAACCGGCGTACGTTCGTTCGTTCTATGTCAATGCGAATGAAACGTGCGGGTGGATGTATTTGCATTGACGGATGGAGTGTTCGTTGCTTGCTATCTAGGGTGACTACGTACTGCGTACTTGTCACACTGGAAAAACAACGCAGCAGGTAATGCGTGGCAAGGAGGAGCGAAGGTAACTGTATGTGTGCTCCTTTTGTAGTTTTATTTGGCGCTACCAGAGGCCGGCAATGCGTATCTACAAATACCTACTTTGACGTTTTGTGGGATTATTACAACCAAATATACAAGCCTTGCCGAAAGCAGAAGCTGCGTGCCTTCAACGAATGTCAGCAGGCCGCAAGCATAATTATTTCCGCGTGCGCGGCGGTGCCTACAACGTACGCACGCGCGCGACGGAGCAGACTGCTGTTCGGTTCAGTATGATGTACGCATTTTGTTTAGAAGGTTGCTTACAGATTGCGACGCCTAAGCTACCAATCATTCTTACAGAGATAATAATACAAAACACGCACCCCTTTCTTTTGTTCGCTGCAAAACTAAAGAACCTACAAGACTCTGTACAGTGATGTTGTTTCGATCCGTCGGTATGCACACCATCATCCACACATGTATATGTACCCAGCCATACACCACTGCGTGCGAAACGGCGCGCGGCCCATATGCATCCAGCAGCCATGAACGAACTTCGTGTATTTTACATAACGCAGTAACGAAATGTATGGCGAAATGCAGTTGTCTTTTGGTTATTGCGGGGTGGGGCTGCTGGTGGCGCCGTCCGAGACAGATCGATACATTGCAAAATGCATGCATGTCACCTCACTCGGACGGACAAGCAAATGCAGCAGCTGTAATATATAGCAAATAAATAAAATTTGGATGGTATGCAGAAGACCGATGTCAAATAAAATCTGAATTGAATGGCTCAGTGCTGACTTCATTACTGATGACCCGGACGATTGTTTATCTATGCGGGGCCCGGACGCGTGCCGTATTCAACGGGCGGTTCCTGCTGGCGGGCGAGCATGCAGCCATGCGCTATCAAACAGCAGTCAGTCAATAATTTGCTTCCCGCACAGGTCAGAGGCTGCAGGTGGCATGGCGTATGTAATCACGCCCATTCTATTTTTGCTGGCAGATGCATTAGATGCATGCTTCAAGGGGTTTATTTGAATAAATCATCAAATATATGTATCTGGGGCTGAAGTAGCAAATGTATATGCAGCAGTATATAACATTAGTTGGGTAACTCAAGCCATATTGTTTTCTTATTACATAATCATTATTCAGACGCGGCCTTGCTTGCCTGCTTATCGAGATATATAATCGAGAACCTATCTATCTGTATGTGTAGATATGTATGCACGCATGACCGATGTACGTCGTGTGTAGTTGTTGTAGCAAGCACGACCAGCAAATAAAGGCAGGCGCGTGACATCATTGGGTTATTAGTTACAGCAACAGTGCACATTGATACTGATGACCAACCAAGTAGCTAAACCAAGCAAGTGACCACGCCGCCGCATTGGAACGCGCCGTTGTCTCGCGAGTGGATGGATGGGAGGGTCTGCTTGTTCAGCACGCAGCACATCCAGCACGCAGCAACTAATAACGAAGCGCTCAGCACGCACCAGCAGCATACATGCATGCTGATGTCAGCGAACATCAGCAAATCCGAAATAGATCGATTCGTCCTACGTTTCAATGCTACCGAGCTATACATCACGCATGCACCGTGCGCTAGAAAAGAAATAAAGCCAGGCATTATACTGCTGCTGCAAGCAAGCAAGCACATACATGCATACGGATCGATCCCGGTCAAGGTAGGCGAGCTACGTACCATCGATCGGGCGCATGCATGCACGCAGCATGCAGTCGCTCGGTGTAATAATAGGAAACCGAACGCCCCGGCATACATGCATATCTACGTACTCGTCAGCAGCGATCAGCGTCCCCAAATCACACCAACTAGTGAACCCCGCCATCCAGATAGAGCGAGTAGTAGAGCACGCACGTACGAGCTTGGAAACCAGAGGCGCAAAGCATGCACGCACGATCGATTGAGGCCGCAGGGCTACGTAGGGGAGCAATACGGACAACGCGCGAGCGACGGTGGAACGAGCTAGGCGAGCTAGGCGAACGAGGCGCCGCCGTACATGCATGTATGCGCACTAGCTAGCTAGCTAGCTAGCGCGCCGCCTGCGGCGCTCCCCCAGCTAGCATCACGCACCCAGCTGCTGCTGGATGTATGTCCGTACTGATGCGCACGTACGTATGTATGTCAAACTTCTGAAGGGCTCGCATCAATCAAGTACGTCCCTTGCGTCGGCGACTCAATCACAGATTATTGCATGCTTAATTAAAGTAGTAAATGTATGAAGGCGACGTATTTTTCCTCCTGCGTGCGTGCTGTTCACGCACTGCTCCCTACGTTACATCGATGCAGATCTAAGGAACTAGCTTGATCGATTGCCTAATAACCGAAATATTACGGGCGTGGTCGGTGCTGCTGACCGCCGTCTCCCCGTCCATCCGTCCCTTCCCCCCGCGCGTCCTGGGGAACATGCACGGCTGCTTACATACAGCGAATCATGCATCATCAGCTGGTTATTAGGCCGCCAGGAGAGCACGCCACATGCACTGCGCGTTGCTGGATGTGCATGTGGAGGCGGCCGTCATCTGCGCGCCGTCGCCGTTCCACCACAGGTAGCCGCCGCTGGCGGAGCGGACGGTCGGTACGTTCCCCGCGGAGCTGTCCGCGGCGTTGTAGCCCCACAGCTCCGCGGCAGCGAACACCCAGCTGTTGTTGGAGTTGCACGGGGACCTGCGGCACGTACGATGTATGAAGGTAGGGCGGGGGTTGAGAGTCGGGCCTTATTCGCAAGCACGCGCTTGAGCCGCAGGTGATGACACATTAAGGTGGCGGCTGAATCCAACGAAGTAGTTCGTTTATTTGGGCGGTACGGTCGCTCGCATCTATCGCAGTGTGCGCGGCCCGCAGTCGGTAGCTCATCAAATGCATGTCACATCGGTATGCTTGTTCGTGCCGCCGGCAAATAATTGGAGCCGTGCTGTATGTGAAGGCGGCGCGCGCGCCTTGATTGATGATTGCCTGACGAATGTGCGTCACCACAAAATAAACATGCGTGCATCGCTCGTGAATATATATCATGTCTATCTAGTCTATCTGTTGCGTGCGGCATCTACGTATCTAATCTATCGCGTACGCAAGGGGGCTGGCTGGCACGTGCGGCACCGATTGATTGTATATATGTTGGTATTGGCAACCACGCGCGCAATCATCGCATTCCGTCGATCTATTTATCTAGCTTGCTTGCTTCGCGCGCGCTTATCTATCTATCCATCTATCCCCAGGTAGACAGATATATAGATGGAAAAATCGCACACATGCGAACACCGGCACGCGGGCGGCGGGGCACGTAGCTGCGTGGTAGTTTATTGATTGCCCGCCGCCGTGCGCCGCTGGTCGCAATAGCTAGCTAGCTCGTCGCACATACACTCAGACTCACAAGTTGACGCTGCCGCTGGAGCCGCCGGTGACCAGCTTCAGGCACAGCTTGGTGCCCGGTACGGCAAACGCGTATCGGATGACGTATGCCGTAGGGGTGCCGTACGCGTACGGATAAGCGTAGAAGTTGGTGGCCGAGGTGCGGACGGTGGTGCCCACGCACTTGTAGGAGCTCGTGTCGCAGCGCACGAAGAACCCGCTGGTGCTGCCTCCTGCGAGGTAGTACCGCGCCGTGGTACTGCACGCACGCATTGCACGCATTGCACGCATTGCACGCAGGCATGCACAGAAATAAATGCGGCGGTCATTGCAATGAAGTGTTACAAGGCAGCTAGCTAAACCCTTGGTCCAGACCCACACGGGAATTTCCCTGTACAGGGCAATCCAACGGGCCGGCCCAGAACCCCAGGTACATAGCTTCGTATGCGCCTTATGTATTTGAAACCCTATGCTATTTTTTGTATACTTGTGATGAACGGATCCAGCCGTGCCTCATGCATATTCATTCATGTGAAGTGAATTATGTTCGTTTGCAATATCCTGCGGTGGACCGACCCCGCGCGCAACGGTGTCAAGCAAGCAACGGTGTAATAATCCGATTCGATCCGATCCGTGTAATTGGTGTAATCGAGTCGATCGGTGTAATCGGTGACAGCCAGCAGGATGGAGCATTATTGATATACATACATGTGATGCCACGTACGTGGCAACTTACGTGATGTATCTGGCCGTGAAATCCTGGAACCAGGCGAAGTAGGTGGGCGTGATCGCCACGGCGGCATTGCCAGTGGTGCTGCCGGTCGTGGCCACGAAGCGTACGGCATAGTCCGATGTCCAGAACGCTGCGCCAGTCTGCCCCTGGCCGACGTCGTAGTAAAAGATCTTTTCGGCGGAGCCGCTGCAGACGTCGGTGGTCAGGCTGGCCGGCTCGTACCAAAGCGTGTAGTGGGCCTTGTCGGCTGACCGCCGGATAATGTGGGACGTGGAGCAACCAAGGGATACAAACAATAATATTTATAATTTATATTTCTATATTATTCTATTTATAGTTGTTTTATGTACATATAAATTAATATTTATAATTTATATTTCTATAAACATTTTATACAGAAATAGATCGATGACCTACGTAATTGGATACAGCAACGCATCAACAACACAATCAACCGAACGAACGAGACCATGCATGCAGCAGAACGGGACGGATCGAAGCGAATTCAGCAGCTAACCAACCAGCAGCGCGAAACATGCATTGCCATCGTGGTACATGTGTGCGTGCCCAGGGTACCCTAAGCCAGCGCATATATACCCTAAGCCAGCGCATATATACCCTAAGCCAGCGCATATATATATATATATATATATATATATATATATATATATATATATATATATATATTATATATATATATATATATATATATATATATATATATATATATATATATATATATATATATATATATATATATATATATATATATATATATATATATATATATATATATATATATATATATATATATATATATTACTATATATATTATTGATTATATATATATATATATTATTATATATATTATATATATATATATATATATATATATATATATATATATATATATATATATATATATGTGCGTGACGAGTGTAGTGAGCGCCGCACATACATACATACATACAGCTCGCTCTGTTTTAAATGTGCCGGACTACCCGGGCGGGCAGCAGCACACGCAGCAATCTACCGACCGCGCAAGCAACAAAGGGCGGATTGTATGTACGTACATGGGTATCCAGCGGTGGTGAGGGAGTACGACGTGGATCCGCAGGAGTAGCCGTACGACAGGCTTCCCGAGTACGGATAGTGGTACGCGAGCTGCAGCAGCCCGATATTGCTGGACCAGTCGCCCTGGAAGCAGCGAATGGATGAACGGGCGAACGTCATACAGCGAGCGTCATTATTATTGGATGGAAGCCAGGTACGTACATCATCAGGTGCCCATCCTCTGTCGTTGATGGTTGATCCCATTCCGCTCTATCTCCGCCATCCAGCGGCACACATACCTCATGTATGCGTAATATATAATAAGTACCCCAGCAGTAAGCAACCGATAATTTGATTGTCAGACCTCCTCACCGATTGAGCCCAGGAAAGCCGGACCTCGACTATGTTGGCAGGGATCCACCCATACGGCGCCACGCTGCCACGGTTGAAGCCGGGCGCCACAGCGAAGTTGGAGTTCCATCCCACTGCGCGGCGGTTCACCGTGTCATAATAGAAGAGGCAATGCCCCGCGGTGGTGACGAGGCGGCCGGTGCTGCCGACGAGCGCACCACTGCAGTACCCCTGGGTGAAAGACAGCAGTACGGTGGCCGTGTACGGGTACGACAGCGAGGTGATCTCTTGGCGCTCGTCCACCCCAAAAATGTACTTTCGGCCGTCGTACAGCTCGCGGCGCGATGGGCGGCGGCGGCTGGACGGGCCAGCAGCTGCAGTGGAATCGCGACCATCATCATCATCATTGCGCGAAGTCGACGACGGGATGCTGCTGATGTCTTCGTCTTCGTCGTCGGTGTCGTCGTTGCTGGTTGCTGTGCTGCCCGCCGCTTCCGCCGGCTTCGGGACGGACGCTTTGGCCCAGGCAGCAGCAGGCGAGTCTGGGCGGGCATACTTCTGCACCAGGGACTTGGTCTCAGTGGCAGTCCACACCTTCATGTACATGTCACCCTCGGGGTCATGCGCAGGGAGACGGAGGGGCCGCCGCTGGCGACCGCCGGCGGGGTCGGTTTGGCCGCTGCTGCCTTGGCGGTCTTGGGTGTTGCGGTTGACGACGTGGATGATGACCTGCTGCCAACCAAGAGCGGCATGGCAGATCGATCACAGGTAGGTAGATAGGGACCGACGGACATGATGAGGAGGTAGCAACGAAAGGGCCGCTCGGCGCGCGGGGACCGCGGGGACCGCGCGCGCGTAAGCAAGAAATAAAGGAACGTATATTTAGGTATACGTAGGCAGAGTTGATGACCAACGGCGGCGGTAAGCAAGGGACGTAGGTGCAACCGATGTCAGTGTAGTCAGTATGCATGACACGGATACGCAGGCAGGCAGGCAGGCAGGCAGGCAGGCAGGCAGGCAGGCAGGCAGGCAGGCAGGCAGGCAGGCAGGCAGGCAGGCAGGCAGGCAGGCAGGCAGGCAGGCAAGCAGGCAGGCAGGCAGGCAGGCAGGCAGGCAGGCAGGCAGGCAGGCAGGCAGGCAGGCAGGCAGGCAGGCAGGCAGGCAGGCAGGCAGGCAGGCAGGCAGGTGTGCACGCACACACAAGTAAGCAGTTAAGCAAGCAGCGAACGACGAACTCCAAAAAAGACGGTCAGGCAGACAGATAGACCGCCCTCGCACTCAACGTACACCCTGATGAATGTTGCATGTTGCTTGCACTCCTCCTTTTGTTACAACATTATTACGTTGAATGTGGCTCGCTCGCTCAACACTCCAGCACGCACGCAACCAACGAAGCCGGCGGCTCAAACACTCCAGCAGCCAACGCGCGAAGCACGTACGCATGGCCCCATCCAGCACATGTGCAGAAACGCCGGCGGCGTACAAGAAACCATATAAACCATACATGCACCCTACTAACCCTACATACATGTAATACATGTCGGTGCACCAGGCCTGCTAGTAATGCCCTAAATGCACTCCGTCGTATATCGACTAGTCATTTTGCGCAATGACTGATTACGATTATGTGCGGATGGCTGGCCGTCAACCGGCGCAGCGGCGGCATGGTGAGGGCGGGTGGTAGCACTACTGCTCACGGAATACGAACATAATAAATGGCCGTACCCCGCATGTACGTACTTGGATTCATTGTCGTCGACGTCGTCATCAGAATCGCCGTTCTCCTGTTCCTTCTCGGTCTCCTTGATGAATCCCGGTCGGCCAACGTAGAAGAAACCCTCGCTATGGAAGCGAGTGATGACATCCGCGGAGACGACTCGGGCGGAGTCGGCGGGCTTGGAGACTGCGCGTACATTCATCGACGGTAACACATTTGCACGCAAGCATCATTATTGCCAATTTAAACATCATTGATTGCGTGTGTGCACGGCGGCTCGCTGGTACCGTTGTCTGAAGCGACGAAGTGAGTGTATGTCAGTCATTTCATCAGAAGAACGCACGGAAACAAATTCTGCGCGCGATCTATCGACCAAACAAGGAACACATACAGCAATTGATGAGACTGCGAGTACTGCGAGCACATCGATAGATGCACTAGCTACATACGCACCACATTTGTACGTACGTAGTTCGTTGCTGTGGACGCAAAAGACAGCGGACTTATCTGATATCTAAGGTTTATTACTTGATTGATTGGCAGGTAGCTAACGTGCAGCGTGGTGGATCTTGTTTGCCGAGCGGATGGCGGGTGCCTAGCTAGGGTGCGTGTAGTGCGTGTGTAAATGTATGAAATGTATGGCTGGCCATTCATCATTCGCTTGAGCATACATCACGGATGCCCGCACATACGTACGTACCTTCAGCAGGCTCGGCTGGCTTGGGGATGAGCTGCAAGAAGTTGGGCTTGCTCTTAGCAGCAGCCTCAGCACTCCCGCCGGCGGCCCGCTTCGCAGCAACGGCGGCCGCGGCGGAGCCTGAAGGAGCGCCCGAAGCAGCCACCAGCGTGGCTCCCTTGCCCAGCTGGCAACGCGCCAGGCAGTCGTTGTAGAAGGGCAGGCCCGTCTCCGCATCCACCACAGGGGCGTACGCCAGCGAGCAGGTAGAGCAGCGGGCTCCTTCATCATCACCTATTCCACGCAGATAGTTTATCGGGCACAAAGAATCCAGCAGAGTTAAATGCGCGGCAAGGTCCTGGATGGAGCCCCATCGCTCAAGGAAGCACGCGGCGGTGCGCATATACATGCCATGCATAACAACTAACCAAGCAAGCAAGATCCGGCCGCCGTATTTAAGATATTTTGCAATATCTGCTGCAGGAAATAATTTAATGCGTGGATACATAAATTGTGGATACATAAATATCGCTCCTGCGTCCCATGCGTCCGCATCCGAATGAACGGACCTACCTGCGGCGACGGCCAAAGCCACCATAAGCGCTAGCAGCGCAGTCGTCTTCCATAGCACCGTCATCATGGCTGCTGAATGGGTGTGCTGAGGGTGCATCAAGTTGCAAAGTTGACGGAACGAGCGCACGCAGATGGTGGTGAATTACGTATGTTCGTGTAGCAAGTCATAAGCCAGAGTCGGTGCACTATTGGATATTTGTCTATGCTAAGAGGTATCGAATGAACAAGATGAGGGTGCACTCGGTGCACGCAAGCAACTACGTAACGCGACACCTACGTACCTCCGGCGGGGTTAGCGGGGTGCAAGGTGGCCCCAACAGCGTTACTGCGTGAATTTCCCTGCAATATGTAGAGCAGAGAATAATTTTCTTCTTACTTCAGGTTTGCAGGGCCGGCACATTTAAAGATGTGCGGTGCCGCCCGCCAGAGACGCCCGTGAAAGTACGACACGAACTGGGGCCCCGGCGGGTATGTCATCAATCTCGGAATACGTACTCGAAAGCGAATCTGAGGAATTAATGAAGGTGCTACAGGAAGGTGAGCAAAATATCGAACGAGCTAAAATCATAAAAAAGATCATTATTGTAGTTTTTGTACTGCTTTGTATGCACAATTAGATAGTGGTAAAAAACAATGGATACGCCGGCGCCGCGTGCTGGTGTGACTAGAAATGGGTAATAAAGGAATATTATTGCACGCACCGTGTAGTCTACCTTTGTGTTAAATGTAGTAAATAATACGCGTCTGTGTAGTCTGTGGAACCTGCAAAGGACGCAGCTTGATTGCACCCGGCAGTTCGCTTGTATCGCTTGTTGGTTTAGTTAGGTTGCGTTGCTAGTTGTTTCTTACATTGGGTAACGTATCCACGTGCGTGTGGATACCTGCTGATGATGATGTAATATGCGTGCCGTGGATGGTTGCAGCAGAAACTGACATACAGCTTTAAAATTTCGCTCATGCGCATCTATCTATCTTGCTTTGCGTGCGTGCGTGCTTGCAAACAAACCGGCATTCGTTCGTTCGTTCTATGTCAGCGCGAATGAAACGTGCGTGTGTATGTGTTTGCATTGACGTATGGAGTGTTCGTTGCTTACTATCTATCTAGGGTGACTACTGCGTACTTGTCACACTGGAAAAACAACGCAGGTAATGCGTGGCAAGGATCGGAGGAGCGAAGGTAACTGCATGTATGTGTGCTCCTTTTGTAGTTTTATTTGGCTCTACCAGAGGCCGGCAATGCGTATCTACAAATACCTACTTTGAAGTTTTGTGGGAGTATTACAATAATCAAATATACAAGCCTTGCCGAAAGCAGAAGGTGCGTGCCTTCAATGTCATCAGCCCAAGCCGCAAAGCAAGCATAATAATATTTCCGCGTGCGCGGCGGTGCCTACAACGTACGAGCGGACTGCTGCTCGGTTCAGTATGATTTACACATTTTGTTTACACGCAGAAGGTTCCTTACAGATTGCGACGGCTACGAATATTTTATTTCTTACAGAGATAATAATACAAAACACGCACCCCGTCCTTTTGTTCGCTGCAAAATGAAAGAACGTACAATAATCTGTACAGTGATGTTGTTTCGATCCGTCGGTATGCACACCATCATCCACACATGTATATGTACCCAGCCATACACCACTGCGTGCGAAACGGCGCGCGGCCCATATGCATCCAGCCGCTTTGAACGAACTTCGTGTATTTCATATAACTAATAATATAACGCAGTAAGGGTATGGCGAGATGCAGTTGTTAAAAAAAAGTCTTTTGGTTATTGTGGGGTGGGGCTGGTGGCGCCGTCCGAGACAGATACATTGCAAAATGCATGTATGTCACCTCACTTGGACGAGCAATCAAATAAATGCAGCAGCTGTAATAGCAAATAAAGCTTGGATGGTATGCAGCAGACCGATGTCAAATAAAGTCTGAATTGAATGGCTCAGTGCTGACTTCATTAGTGATGACCCGGACGATTGTTTATTTATGCGGGGCCCGGACGCGTGTCGTATTCAACGGGCGGTTCCTGGCGGTCGAGAGCATCAAACAGCAGTCAGTCAACAATGTGCTTCCCGCACAGGTCAGAGGCTGCAGGTGGCCATGGCCACCTGCAGCCTCTGACCTGTGCGGGAAAATAGAATGGGCGTGATTACATACGCCATGCCACCTTAGCTACCTTAGCTAAGGTGGCATGGCGTATGTAATCACGCCCATTCTATTTTTGCTGACAGATGCATTAGATGCATGCTTCAAGGGGTTTATTTGAATAAATCATGTATCTGGGGCTGAAGTAGCAAATGTATATGCAGTATATAACATTAGTTGGGTAACTCAAGCCATATTGTTTTCTTATTACATAAGCATTCAGACGCGGCCTTGCTTGCCTGCTTATCGAGATATATAATCGAGAACCTATCTATCTGTATGTGTAGATATGTATGCACGCATGACCGATGTACGTCGTGTGTAGTTGTTGTAGCAAGCACGACCAGCAAATAAAGGCAGGCGCGTGACATAATTGGGTTATTAGTTACAGCAACAGTGCACATTGATACTGATGACCAACCAAGTAGCTAAATCAAGCAAGTGACCACGCCGCCGCATTGGAACGCGCCGTTGTCTCGCGAGTGGATGGGAGGGTCTGCTTGTTCAGCAGAACCAACAAACATCCAGCACGCAGCAACTAATAACGAAGCGCTCAGCACGCACCAGCAGCATACATGCATGCTGATGTCAGCGAACATCAGCAAATCCGAAATAGATCGATTCGTCCTACGTTTCAATGCTACCGAGCTATACATCACGCATGCACCGTGCGCTAGAAAAGAAATAAAGCCAGGCATTATACTGCTGCTGCAAGCAAGCAAGCACATACATGCATACGGATCGATCCCGGTCAAGGTAGGCGAGCTACGTACCATCGATCGGGCGCATATGCATGCATGCACGCAGCATGCAGTCGCTCGGTGTAATAATAGGAAACCGAACGCCCCGGCATACATGCATATCTACGTACTCGTCAGCAGCGATCAGCGTCCCCAAATCACACCAACTAGTGAACCCCGCCATCCAGATAGAGCGAGTAGTAGAGCACGCACGTACGAGCTTGGAAACCAGAGGCGCAAAGCATGCACGCACGATCGATTGAGGCCGCAGGGCTACGTAGGGGAGCAATACGGACAACGCGCGAGCGACGGTGGAACGAGCTAGGCGAGCTAGGCGAACGAGGCGCCGCCGTACATGCATGTATGCGCACTAGCTAGCTAGCTAGCTAGCGCGCCGCCTGCGGCGCTCCCCCAGCTAGCATCACGCACCCAGCTGCTGCTGGATGTATGTCCGTACTGATGCGCACGTACGTATGTATGTCAAACTTCTGAAGGGCTCGCATCAATCAAGTACGTCCCTTGCGTCGGCGACTCAATCACAGATTATTGCATGCTTAATTAAAGTAGTAAATGTATGAAGGCGACGTATTTTTCCTCCTGCGTGCGTGCTGTTCACGCACTGCTCCCTACGTTACATCGATGCAGATCTAAGGAACTAGCTTGATCGATTGCCTAATAACCGAAATATTACGGGCGTGGTCGGTGCTGCTGACCGCCGTCTCCCCGTCCATCCGTCCCTTCCCCCCGCGCGTCCTGGGGAACATGCACGGCTGCTTACATACAGCGAATCATGCATCATCAGCTGGTTATTAGGCCGCCAGGAGAGCACGCCACATGCACTGCGCGTTGCTGGATGTGCATGTGGAGGCGGCCGTCAGCTGCGCGCCGTCGCCGTTCCACCACAGGTAGCCGCCGCTGGCGGAGCGGACGGTCGGTACGTTCCCCGCGGAGCTGTCCGCGGCGTTGTAGCCCCACAGCTCCGCGGCAGCGAACACCCAGCTGTTGTTGGAGTTGCACGGGGACCTGCGGCACGTACGATGTATGAAGGTAGGGCGGGGGTTGAGAGTCGGGCCTTATTCGCAAGCACGCGCTTGAGCCGCAGGTGATGACACATTAAGGTGGCGGCTGAATCCAACGAAGTAGTTCGTTTATTTGGGCGGTACGGTCGCTCGCATCTATCGCAGTGTGCGCGGCCCGCAGTCGGTAGCTCATCAAATGCATGTCACATCGGTATGCTTGTTCGTGCCCGCCGGCAAATAATTGGAGCCGTGCTGTATGTGAAGGCGGCGCGCGCGCCTTGATTGATGATTGCCTGACGAATGTGCGTCACCACAAAATAAACATGCGTGCATCGCTCGTGAATATATATCATGTCTATCTAGTCTATCTGTTGCGTGCGGCATCTACGTATCTAATCTATCGCGTACGCAAGGGGGCTGGCTGGCACGTGCGGCACCGATTGATTGTATATATGTTGGTATTGGCAACCACGCGCGCAATCATCGCATTCCGTCGATCTATTTATCTAGCTTGCTTGCTTCGCGCGCGCTTATCTATCTATCCATCTATCCCCAGGTAGACAGATATATAGATGGAAAAATCGCACACATGCGAACACCGGCACGCGGGCGGCGGGGCACGTAGCTGCGTGGTAGTTTATTGATTGCCCGCCGCCGTGCGCGCGCCGCTGGTCGCAATAGCTAGCTAGCTCGTCGCACATACACTCAGACTCACAAGTTGACGCTGCCGCTGGAGCCGCCGGTGACCAGCTTCAGGCACAGCTTGGTGCCCGGTACGGCAAACGCGTATCGGATGACGTATGCCGTAGGGGTGCCGTACGCGTACGGATAAGCGTAGAAGTTGGTGGCCGAGGTGCGGACGGTGGTGCCCACGCACTTGTAGGAGCTCGTGTCGCAGCGCACGAAGAACCCGCTGGTGCTGCCTCCTGCGAGGTAGTACCGCGCCGTGGTACTGCACGCACGCATTGCACGCATTGCACGCAGGCATGCACAGAAATAAATGCGGCGGTCATTGCAATGAAGTGTTACAAGGCAGCTAGCTAAACCCTTGGTCCAGACCCACACGGGAATTTCCCTGTACAGGGCAATCCAACGGGCCGGCCCAGAACCCCAGGTACATAGCTTCGTATGCGCCTTGTGTATTTGAAACCCTATGCTATTTTTTGTATACTTGTGATGAACGGATCCAGCCGTGCCTCATGCATATTCATTCATGTGAAGTGAATTATGTTCGTTTGCAATATCCTGCGGTGGACCGACCCCGCGCGCAACGGTGTCAAGCAAGCAACGGTGTAATAATCCGATTCGATCCGATCCGTGTAATTGGTGTAATCGAGTCGATCGGTGTAATCGGTGACAGCCAGCAGGATGGAGCATTATTGATATACATACATGTGATGCCACGTACGTGGCAACTTACGTGATGTATCTGGCCGTGAAATCCTGGAACCAGGCGAAGTAGGTGGGCGTGATCGCCACGGCGGCATTGCCAGTGGTGCTGCCGGTCGTGGCCACGAAGCGTACGGCATAGTCCGATGTCCAGAACGCTGCGCCAGTCTGCCCCTGGCCGACGTCGTAGTAAAAGATCTTTTCGGCGGAGCCGCTGCAGACGTCGGTGGTCAGGCTGGCCGGCTCGTACCAAAGCGTGTAGTGGGCCTTGTCGGCTGACCGCCGGATAATGTGGGACGTGGAGCAACCAAGGGATACAAACAATAATATCCATAATTTATATTTCTATATTATTCTATTTATAGTTGTTTTATGTACATATAAATTAATATTTATAATTTATATTTCTATAAACATTTTATACAGAAATAGATCGATGACCTACGTAATTGGATACAGCAACGCATCAACAACACAATCAACCGAACGAACGAGACCATGCATGCAGCAGAACGGGACGGATCGAAGCGAATTCAGCAGCTAACCAACCAGCAGCGCTAAACATGCATTGCCATCGTGGTACATGTGTGCGTGCCCAGGGTACCCTAAGCCAGCGCATATATATATGTGCGTGACGAGTGTAGTGAGCGCCGCACATACATACATACATACAGCTCGCTCTGTTTAAAATGTGCCGGACTACCCGGGCGGGCAGCAGCACACGCAGCAATCTACCGACCACGCGCGCAAGCAACAAAGGGCGGATTGTATGTACGTACATGGGTATCCAGCGGTGGTGAGGGAGTACGACGTGGATCCGCAGGAGTAGCCGTACGACAGGCTTCCCGAGTACGGATAGTGGTACGCGAGCTGCAGCAGCCCGATATTGCTGGACCAGTCGCCCTGGAAGCAGCGAATGGATGAACGGGCGAACGTCATACAGCGAGCGTCATTATTATTGGATGGAAGCCAGGTACGTACATCATCAGGTGCCCATCCTCTGTCGTTGATGGTTGATCCCATTCCGCTCTATCTCCGCCATCCAGCGGCACACATACCTCATGTATGCGTAATATATAATAAGTACCCCAGCAGTAAGCAACCGATAATTTGATTGTCAGACCTCCTCACCGATTGAGCCCAGGAAAGCCGGACCTCGACTATGTTGGCAGGGATCCACCCATACGGCGCCACGCTGCCACGGTTGAAGCCGGGCGCCACAGCGAAGTTGGAGTTCCATCCCACTGCGCGGCGGTTCACCGTGTCATAATAGAAGAGGCAATGCCCCGCGGTGGTGACGAGGCGGCCGGTGCTGCCGACGAGCGCACCACTGCAGTACCCCTGGGTGAAAGACAGCAGTACGGTGGCCGTGTACGGGTACGACAGCGAGGTGATCTCTTGGCGCTCGTCCACCCCAAAAATGTACTTTCGGCCGTCGTACAGCTCGCGGCGCGATGGGCGGCGGCGGCTGGACGGGCCAGCAGCTGCAGTGGAATCGCGACCATCATCATCATCATTGCGCGAAGTCGACGACGGGATGCTGCTGATGTCTTCGTCTTCGTCGTCGGTGTCGTCGTTGCTGGTTGCTGTGCTGCCCGCCGCTTCCGCCGGCTTCGGGACGGACGCTTTGGCCCAGGCAGCAGCAGGCGAGTCTGGGCGGGCATACTTCTGCACCAGGGACTTGGTCTCAGTGGCAGTCCACACCTTCATGTACATGTCACCCTCGGGGGTCATGCGCAGGGAGACGGAGGGGCCGCCGCTGGCGACCGCCGGCGGGGTCGGTTTGGCCGCTGCTGCCTTGGCGGTCTTGGGTGTTGCGGTTGACGACGTGGATGATGACCTGCTGCCAACCAAGAGCGGCATGGCAGATCGATCACAGGTAGGTAGATAGGGACCGACGGACATGATGAGGAGGTAGCAACGAAAGGGCCGCTCGGCGCGCGGGGACCGCGGGGACCGCGCGCGCGTAAGCAAGAAATAAAGGAACGTATATTTAGGTATACGTAGGCAGAGTTGATGACCAACGGCGGCGGTAAGCAAGGGACGTAGGTGCAACCGATGTCAGTGTAGTCAGTATGCATGACACGGATACGCAGGCAGGCAGGCAGGCAGGCAGGCAGGCAGGCAGGCAGGCAGGCAGGCAGGCAGGCAGGCAGGCAGGCAGGCAGGCAGGCAGGCAGGCAGGCAGGCAGGCAGGCAGGCAGGCAGGCAGGCAGGCAGGCAGGCAGGCAGGCAGGCAGGCAGGCAGGCAGGCAGGCAGGCAGGCAGGCAGGCAGGTGTGCACGCACACACAAGTAAGCAGTTAAGCAAGCAGCGAACGACGAACTCCAAAAAAGACGGTCAGGCAGACAGATAGACCGCCCTCGCACTCAACGTACACCCTGATGAATGTTGCATGTTGCTTGCACTCCTCCTTTTGTTACAACATTATTACGTTGAATGTGGCTCGCTTGCTCAACACTCCAGCACGCACGCAACCAACGAAGCCGGCGGCTCAAACACTCCAGCAGCCAACGCGCGAAGCACGTACGCATGGCCCCATCCAGCACATGTGCAGAAACGCCGGCGGCGTACAAGAAACCATATAAACCATACATGCACCCTACTAACCCTACATACATGTAATACATGTCGGTGCACCAGGCCTGCTAGTAATGCCCTAAATGCACTCCGTCGTATATCGACTAGTCATTTTGATTGCGCAATGACTGATTACGATTATGTGCGGATGGCTGGCCGTCAACCGGCGCAGCGGCGGCATGGTGAGGGCGGGTGGCAGCACTACTGCTCACGGAATACGAACATAATAAATGGCCGTACCCCGCATGTACGTACTTGGATTCATTGTCGTCCACGTCGTCATCAGAATCGCCGTTCTCCTGTTCCTTCTCGGTCTCCTTGATGAATCCCGGTCGGCCAACGTAGAAGAAACCCTCGCTATGGAAGCGAGTGATGACATCCGCGGAGACGACTCGGGCGGAGTCGGCGGGCTTGGAGACTGCGCGTACATTCATCGACCGTAACACATTTGCACGCAAGCATCATTATTGCCAATTTAAACATCATTGATTGCGTGTGTGCACGGCGGCTCGCTGGTACCGTTGTCTGAAGCGACGAAGTGAGTGTATGTCAGTCATTTCATCAGAAGAACGCACGGAAACAAATTCTGCGCGCGATCTATCGACCAAACAAGGAACACATACAGCAATTGATGAGACTGCGAGTACTGCGAGCACATCGATAGATGCACTAGCTACATACGCACCACATTTGTACGTACGTAGTTCGTTGCTGTGGACGCAAAAGACAGCGGACTTATCTGATATCTAAGGTTTATTACTTGATTGATTGGCAGGTAGCTAACGTGCAGCGTGGTGGATCTTGTTTGCCGAGCGGATGGCGGGTGCCTAGCTAGGGTGCGTGTAGTGCGTGTGTAAATGTATGAAATGTATGGCTGGCCATTCATCATTCGCTTGAGCATACATCACGGATGCCCGCACATACGTACGTACCTTCAGCAGGCTCGGCTGGCTTGGGGATGAGCTGCAAGAAGTTGGGCTTGCTCTTAGCAGCAGCCTCAGCACTCCCGCCGGCGGCCCGCTTCGCAGCAACGGCGGCCGCGGCGGAGCCTGAAGGAGCGCCCGAAGCAGCCACCAGCGTGGCTCCCTTGCCCAGCTGGCAACGCGCCAGGCAGTCGTTGTAGAAGGGCAGGCCCGTCTCCGCATCCACCACAGGGGCGTACGCCAGCGAGCAGGTAGAGCAGCGGGCTCCTTCATCATCACCTATTCCACGCAGATAGTTTATCGGGCACAAAGAATCCAGCAGAGTTAAATGCGCGGCAAGGTCCTGGATGGAGCTCCATCGCTCAAGGAAGCACGCGGCGGTGCGCATATACATGCCATGCATAACAACTAACCAAGCAAGCAAGATCCGGCCGCCGTATTTAAGATATTTTGCAATATCTGCTGCAGGAAATAATTTAATGCGTGGATATATACATAAATTGTGGATACATAAATATCGCTCCTGCGTCCCATGCGTCCGCATCCGAATGAACGGACCTACCTGCGGCGACGGCCAAAGCCACCATAAGCGCTAGCAGCGCAGTCGTCTTCCATAGCACCGTCATCATGGCTGCTGAATGGGTGTGCTGAGGGTGCATCAAGTTGCAAAGTTGACGGAACGAGCGCACGCAGATGGTGGTGAATTACGTATGTTCGTGTAGCAAGTCATAAGCCAGAGTCGGTGCACTATTGGATATTTGTCTATGCTAAGAGGTATCGAATGAACAAGATGAGGGTGCACTCGTTGCACGCAAGCAACTACGTAACGCGACACCTACGTACCTCCGGCGGGGTTAGCGGGGTGCAAGGTGGCCCCAACAGCGTTACTGCGTGAATTTCCCTGCAATATGTAGAGCAGAGAATAATTTTCTTCTTACTTCAGGTTTGCAGGGCCGGCACATTTAAAGATGTGCGGTGCCGCCCGCCAGAGACGCCCGTGAAAGTACGACACGAACTGGGGCCCCGGCGGGTATGTCATCAATCTCGGTGTAGTAGGTGAGAGCTGGCAAAGGCTTCTCGAGATGCTGGGACAGTGCTTTGCACCGTATTTGAGGAGCAGGGCCGACCATTGTACGACACCTACTACACTCCCCCCCTTCTGAAGGGGACCGTCCCGGGACCCTTTCGGCCCGAGACAACCAGCCATGCTCGCCATCGCCAACCCTGAGCCGTGGGTTGATGAGGTCCACGTCACGTCGTGCCCCGGGACTGACACGCGCCTAGCCCATATTCGGGTTTTTCGAACATGTAACCTTCTCCTAGTCATCTCACTACTATCTTCTTCCAGAACCTCTAGACTGTCGTCCTCTGGCGCGGTCGCATTTCGCCGTCATCAGGGATCGAACTGGGGACTCTTAGGTCCACAGCCTAGGTTTTGGTCTCGATACCATATGTAGTAGGTGAGAGCTGGCAAAGGCTTCTCGAGATGCTGGGACAGTGCTTTGCACCGTATTTGAGGAGCAGGGCCGACCATTGTACGACACCTACTACACTCGGAATACGTACTCGAAAGCGAATCTGAGGAATTAATGAAGGTGCTACAGGAAGGTGAGCAAAATATCGAACGAGCTAAAATCATAAAAAAGATCATTATTGTAGTTTTTGTACTGCTTTGTATGCACAATTAGATAGTGGTAAAAAACAATGGATACGCCGGCGCCGCGTGCTGGTGTGACTAGAAATGGGTAATAAAGGAATATTATTGCACGCACCGTGTAGTCTACCTTTGTGTTAAATGTAGTAAATAATACGCGTCTGTGTAGTCTGTGGAACCTGCAAAGGACGCAGCTTGATTGCACCCGGCAGTTCGTTCGCTTGTATCGCTTGTTGGTTTAGTTAGGTTGCGTTGCTAGTTGTTTCTTACATTGGGTAACGTATCCACGTGCGTGTGGATACCTGCTGATGATGATGTAATATGCGTGCCGTGGATGGTTGCAGCAGAAACTGACATACAGCTTTAAAATTTCGCTCATGCGCATCTATCTATCTTGCTTTGCGTGCGTGCGTGCTTACAAACAAACCGGCATTCGTTCGTTCGTTCTATGTCAGCGCGAATGAAACGTGCGTGTGTATGTGTTTGCATTGACGTATGGAGTGTTCGTTGCTTACTATCTATCTAGGGTGACTACTGCGTACTTGTCACACTGGAAAAACAACGCAGGTAATGCGTGGCAAGGATCGGAGGAGCGAAGGTAACTGCATGTATGTGTGCTCCTTTTGTAGTTTTATTTGGCTCTACCAGAGGCCGGCAATGCGCACCTACATAGACGTGCTTTGAAGTTTTGTGGGAGTATTACAATAATCAAATATACAAGCCTTGCCGAAAGCAGAAGGTGCGTGCCTTCAATGTCATCAGCCCAAGCCGCAAAGCAAGCATAATAATATTTCCGCGTGCGCGGCGGTGCCTACAACGTACGAGCGGACTGCTGCTCGGTTCAGTATGATTTACACATTTTGTTTACACGCAGAAGGTTCCTTACAGATTGCGACGGCTACGAATATTTTATTTCTTACAGAGATAATAATACAAAACACGCACCCCGTCCTTTTGTTCGCTGCAAAATGAAAGAACGTACAATAATCTGTACAGTGATGTTGTTTCGATCCGTCGGTATGCACACCATCATCCACACATGTATATGTACCCAGCCATACACCACTGCGTGCGAAACGGCGCGCGGCCCATATGCATCCAGCCGCTTTGAACGAACTTCGTGTATTTTACATAACGCAGTAACGAAATGTATGGCGAAATGCAG
Source organism: Eudorina sp. 2006-703-Eu-15 (assembly GCA_003117195.1). Classification (NCBI taxonomy): domain Eukaryota; kingdom Viridiplantae; phylum Chlorophyta; class Chlorophyceae; order Chlamydomonadales; family Volvocaceae; genus Eudorina; species Eudorina sp. 2006-703-Eu-15. Next base: position 586,013 of record BDSI01000015.1, read on the forward strand.
TTGTCTTTGAATTATTGTGGGCTGGTGGCAGCGTCCGAGCGAGACAGATAGATTGATCGCAAAATGCATGCATGCTATCTCACTCGGACAAGCAAATGCAACTGTAATAAGTAAAACCTGGATAGTATGCAGCAGGCCGATATCAAATAAAGTCTGAATCGCTCAGTGCCAAGATTGATGCTGAGTTACTGACCCGGACGATTGTTTATTTATGCGGGGCCCGGATGCGTGTCGTATTCAACGGGCGGTTTCTGGCGGGCGAGAGCATTATGCAGCCATGCGCTATCAAACAGCAGTCAGTCAATAATTTGCTTCAAGCACAGGTCAGAGGAAAATTTACTATCGAAATAAGTCGTTTATTCACTGCGCATTGCATAAAAGGGACATAAACCTACCCGAGGTCGGCATAGCTGCAGGTGGCATGGCGTATTATGTCATCACGCGCTACAGGCACGCGCGTTCTATTTTTGCTGGCAGATGAATGATTCAAAGGGTGTATTTGAATTATTAAATATTTGTATCTGCTGCTGAAGTAACAAATGTATTTGCTGTATATGTAGCTACATTAGTTGGGTCACCCAAGCCATATTGTATTCTTACATATAAAGGCATTTCAGATGCGGCCTTTCTTGCTTGCTGGTCCCGCTTGATTGGTCCCGATTGGTCTTCGCGGCCGTTCTGGTCAACACCGCAGATACGCGCGCACAAATAGCGCAACTGCTTCTTAGAAATATACCAAGTTACTCCGTTCAGCTCTTGGCGCTTTATTTGGCGCGCGAATGAAGGCAGGAGTAAAAGGAGTAGAAGGAGGAGATTAGAGATTTATAGAATCCTTTGTATTATTATGTGTCAATTATGGTTACATATGACGGTTGCTATCGAAATCAGCAGCTAGCGTGCGCGAATTGCTTGATGGCGCTTTGCAGTATGTGACTTATCAACACAGCAGGCACGTAGACACACAGAGCCAGCCCACCCCATATACGCACGTTCGTACGTACGCTCTGTGCAGTGTGCGTGTGGGTCTCTAGCCATTTCGTTGCTCTGCTCCCATGGAAACCTGCGGTACATGCGGTGCGTGCTCAAGGCGTACGGCGTGTACACATACATGTGTGAGCACGTGCGCATCATCCATTACATCCATCATGGCACGCAACGCCACGCGAACTGCTTCATTAATGGGTGGGCGGGGGATCCAGCCATCCCCGAACGATGGCCGCGGCGTATTGATAGGCTCAGCGAGCCTCCGTCACCGCGCCTGGCCCCTTCACAATCCACGCTTGAGTTTGCCCAGCGTAGCATTAGCATTATCATTAGTGGGCAGGTATGTATGCAATCGATCGATTTAAGCAAGGCAAGGAATAATGCGTGCAGGGAATACTACTGATAAACCCAACGGTACATTGTCGTACAGTGTCCGTACCCGTCCATCCATGCCTACATATCCCACGTTCTGCCACTCCTGCTTTTTGCCGCGCCACCACCTTAGGAACCTGTTCGTTTTTAGCTTGCCTGTGTAACGGTTGTTCCATTTGCTTCCCCCGGCGGCCTTGCCATACGCGTTTGTCCATCCCTTTCGTGTTCCCGCATGACCGACCTCCACTTCTTCCGTGGACAACCGACGCTTATTATTCTACATCGCAGGACGGTAATCAATCCGTTTGCGCGCGTGAAGCTCTTCCTTGGTTGGTGTTTGCGGTCTGATTTGCGTCGCGGTGGTAGCGCGGTTGCCTTGCTCGCCGCACCTACTTGTGGTACGTAATTATTTTCTTGCAGGTTATTATATGTGTGGTAATAAGTATATATGCACTTGGGTTCGGTCGCGCCGGTTTCTTTCCTAAATACCAGTAATACTAATATAATAAATATAAATATAATATTAATTTATTAGCAGGCTGTCGCATCGATCGATTGCTAGTCGTCGCAAGGCATCGTTGGCTCTGCAGGGCCCGGGTAGGCAGGCAGGTCAGTGCATGAGTTGTAAACTTATGAATGGTGTTTCAGTCGATGAACCTACACCAACACCAGATAGGTCGCTGCTGCCCATAACCAGCTCTGCTGCACGCGCATATATATCATATGTAGGTAGAGACATATAGCGAGTTTCATTATTCCTCCGTCCGTCCGTCTATCTATCTGCTGTCTATCTCCATCCATCGAAAGGGCGGTGTCCGTCCGTACGTCGCTTGTTTGAGTCGTCGCGCTCGTCGTCTCGCTCCGCTCTACCGATATCAATTCGGTGGCTACGACATCTATATATCGACACAAGCTACATACCGACCGGCAGCAGCGGTACGCACCGTCCTAGCTAGAGTGCAGGCATGTAGCGCCCGCACCGGGGCGGGCCACGCCCCGTGGGCGCCCAAAATTTTCCGCGTATGGGACAACCCGTGGGAGGACACGCCCGGGCGCCCAGGATCGTTTGTGTTAGGAATCGATACCAGCTGCGGAAGCGATCGAGATGTTTATCGAGATTTGCGGATGCGCGAGCGGTAAGCGGAAGTTGGCGGAAGTAAAGGTTTGACCTACGGCCACTGGCCCTGGTGTATTTTCCGAGCCGGAAATTAGGCAGAGTTTCGCTGCGAGGCCGTCAGGCCCAGGAAACGTTTGGTGCCTGTTTGTTTAATGGGAGAACGCAGACGGGGAAAGGAGACGTCGCGACGTAGACGTACTGTAGCGCAGTCTAGCGCAGATTGAAGGTGAAGGAGGAAGAAGGATAGCTGGGGAAAGCTGTCTGTGCCCGTGTTGTGGGACAGATGTGGGAAACAAAGTTCAAGCCGTTTGCTTACAAGTACCGAAACACTCCAGAAATACTTGAGGGAATTAATCGTCCTCAAGGAGCGTGAGGGTTACGTCCCAGTGACCTTTTAGGTATGGTAACGATTTACGACCGCTTCGCCACGACTAACAAACAACGGTCCGGCGGCGCCTTTTATATCAATCGTGCGCCCGCCATTCGTACAACTGCAGTACTGACAACGTAATACAGGCCAGTGTGCAACGTAATGCATACTGGGTGCAACGTAATGCAGGCCAGCATGACGTCGACGCAGGCCACGAGGCCAAGTGAATTACGTTGTCACAACAGCGGATAAAGTTGCTATTTATCAAACGTCACTCCACATCGACTGTTTTGCACCAGTCGTTAGGACAGCGCATTTCGCAGTCAAACGTCGCGGGTTCGAACCTCGGATGTCGCATCCGCACATCGGTTGCGCCTCTTTGCAACGTACACGGCAGATGTCTCGAGTTCAACTCACACGAACTGTATGTTATTTTGCTTGACCGTGCTCATCGTCGCGTGTCCGGACAACAATTATAACCTACGCGACGAAAACTGTCCGCCCAATTGCAACGGAACTCAGGAAAGTTCGCTACAGGCATCTATCGATATCTGCTGCCAGCAGCTTCGCCAACTCATGAGGTCCGCCGTGCTAGCCTAGCTAGCCGCGCGAGGTCCTTATTAACGAACCATGATATATAGCATTTCGTGTGTTTCTAACGAATGACATGCATATGTGTCTCTGAACGGAAGGCCATACATGTTGCAAGTCCTTGAACTCGCATTGTGTTTTTTCCGTCAACAAGCAGCAGCAGCAGCCGGCACACGTCCGCACGCGCCGAAGCATAGTTCGCTGCTGGATAGCAACTAACTGCCACCAGCACTACTGCCTGCTGCCTGCTGGCTGGACATATGCATCGATCGATCGCCGACCTTACTTGCTTCCTATACATCCCATTACTACTCGTCGCAGATAGACAGCAGCGGAGCGTGTACGTCGGTTCATCCAGGTCGCCAACCCGCACAATCAACAATAACATAGATAAGACAACCATCACGGTGAACGCACGCCTACATCTATCGATGCTCAAGTTGACGCTGCATTGCTGCTGCGTGTCAAGTTCCTGTAAGCCCATATGATAACCACGCACGCAGTACATACATATATAGGTCTCGCGCCCGCCCGCACGCACCTGGCTCGGCGCGTGCACGCGCTTGCGCACGTGTGCGGCGGCGGCGGCCATGCATGCAAGCACCTCTCGGTGCAGGTATGCATGTGTGTTCATCGACGCTAGCACATACTCCATGCGTCCGTACGTGTCTGCTTCCTTACTTGCTTGTGTACGTGAATACATACGTAGTCGCGCGCGCGGGGAAAGATAGATAGAACGAAGCGACGGAGCGCACAAGTCAGCAGCAATCACGGTAATTTATCTATCTGCAGCAGACTAGTCGTCGTCGACTGCAGACGCTCTACGTACGCGCAAACGACCCTTGGGTCTTCCATCATTCCCACCACCAGCCATCCATGTGCAGGTAGGTGGTCTCAACCGCCACTTGATGTACAAGTTGAGTCATCAGTTTATTAGGACCTCAGGACGCCTGGGCCTGCGAGGTGGAGGTGGCGGGTTTGGAGAGGGAGATGGCGGCAGCGGTGGGGACGGTGGAGGTTGCGGCCGCCGGGGAGACTTAGGCATCCGAGGGCGCAGCGGCGGAGATGGAGGCTTCGGCATCGGGGATGGTGGTGAGGGCGGGGGCGGGGGTGGCTGCGGCCGGCGCGGTGGCTTCGGCATCCTAGGCGGCCGAGGTGGGTTGTCGGGAGACGCAGGCGGGCTAGGGCTAAGAGGCGGGGCCCTGGGTGCTTTAGGTGGCTTAGGTGGCCGATTTGACGGCGGGGCGGGTGGAGGTAATGGTGGACTGGGTGTAGGCGGGCGGCGGAGAACAGGCTGGAGAGGCGGTGGCGGGCGTGGTGACGACGGGCGCGGTGGTGGCGGGTTGGGCGGTGACGCTCTAGGCGGTTGCGGGCTGGGCGGTGAAGGTCTAGGCGATGGTGGGCTGGGTGGCGAGGGGCTGGGCGGTGGTGGGATGGGCGGTGGCGGGCTGGGCGGTGGTGGGATGGGCGGTGGCGGGCTGGGCGGTGGTGGGATGGGCGGTGGTGGTCTAGGCGGTGGCGGTCTAGGCGGTGGCGGGCTGGGCGGTGGCGGGCTGGGCGGTGGCGGACTAGGAGGCGGCAGGCTGGGCGGTGGCGGACTGGGTTGCGGCGGGCTGGGCGATGGCGGGTTGGGTTGCGGGCTGGGTGGCGGCGGGCTGGGCGGTGGCGGGCTAGGCGGTGGTGGGCTGGGTTGTTGTGGGCCTGGTGCCGCAGGTCTTGGTTGCCTCGGGGGGCTTGCCGGAGTGCCGGGCGGCGCTGGGGGCGGCGGCAGTACGACATTTCCCACACAGACAGCCCTCGCCGGCGCAGTGCAGGATCCGCTTGTCCAGCTGCCTGGCGTGCAATCCCACAGAGATCCCGCATTCGGCGGACAAGCGCCGCTCCACCGAAGCACGGGTTGGCCGCTGCCCGGGCCTCCATATAAGAAGGGGGCGCAGAACTGGGGATTGTTTGTACAGAGTAGCCCGTTTGCGGAACCTGGAAAAGCGACGTTGACGAAGATGTTGTTCACGTAGCCGCCGACGTAGCCCAGGCCACGGCACACAGCCGCCGCGGCTGTGCTGTCCCATGAGTCACCCGCGCAAATCGCCGTCCATTGGCCGTTCAGGCACACCTGTTGGAACGAAGCAAGCAAGGCGGCGACAACGAAGCGAACGAGGTTCAAAATCAAGGTACCTTTCGGATAATAGGATGGTGTTTGCTTGAGGCTAGGTGTATGCAACCTTTGGTGATCCTGGACGCAAGCAATTTGTTTTTTTTTGGAGCTGCGTGCGTGAATTTTCGCGCTCGACGCGTATCTACAGCAGCCCGCCCCACAGCACGCGGCAGCCTGTTGGCCTCAAATCCCAGCGAGCTCCACCCCATCCAGCAGCGAGCAGGTGTATGTAGCTAGTGCGTCCGTCCGTTTGGAATTGGAAACACACGCGGGGTTCGTCACCCCATGCAGCAGGCAGCTGGGTCCCGCCCTGCCAACGAACATCGATCAAGCAAGCAAGCGACGGAGCTTGCTTGCTGACTTGTATATATGTATGTATGAGCGTGTACGTGTAGGTACATATATCCGTACGCACGTACGCACCTCAACGCGGCCCATGCCTGGGGTGCTGCCATTGACCAGGCGGATCTCCCGGTTGTTGGAGCAGGTGTACGGAGGCGTCGGCGCTGGCGTGGACACCACCGTGGTGTTGGACGGCCAACAGACCAGCCCCACATCCACATAGTGACCCAGGGGCCCGGAGCTGCAGGCAGCACTGGGGATCCTGCCCCAGGCCTCGCTGGGAACGCAGTCGACGAGGCGGCTCTCGTTGCCGGTGCAGAGCCCCCTGAAGATTCCCGAGTCGAGCCATTTGGTCACGCCTTCTGCTGCCGGCACGAAGCGCGGCTGCGGCGACAGAGGGCCCCTGGATGCCATGGTGAACCCGACGGCGGACGGCGAGCCGGTGATCTGGCGGCATGCCGTCGTGGACAACGTATCATCCCAGCTTGTGCTGCAGATCGTTCCCCACACGCCTGCAGTACGTACGGGCAACACAAAAATCCCGGGTTTATTTGGAAAGGCTTTCAGACAACTTTGTTTTTGTTGAAACTCTGTACCGCACATACAACCGGTACATAGGGACCATGTACACGCGTGCACGCACACTACACATACAATACTAACGGCGCGCGCATTCCTCTCTTTATTTGCATATATACTAGCCACACATACTGGCGGCGTCTTCCTCTCTTGGCATGCGTACTAGCTATACAAGCTAGGTACGCAGCCAAACACGCAAGGCACGCACTCACCATTGTAGCATATCTCCAAGCGGCCTGCTAGTGGGTTCGGGCCATCCACCAAGCGCAGGGACCCGACCTCCGAGCACGCATACGGGCGTACGGGTGAAGGGGGTGACGGAGGTGATGGTCTAAGTGGCGGAGATGGTGGGGCTGGAGGTTGGTTTGGGGGAGTTGGAGGCTGCCATGGATAGGTCCGTGGGGGAGGTGTCGAAGGGGGCAATACGGGCGGCGACGGGGGCGACGGCGGTGGCGCAGGTGGTGGCGGAATGTACTGCTTAGAGCACCTGCACAGGGAAGCCGGGAAGCAGCGATTACGCAACGAAGGAGCAAGCATCGATGTTAGCCTGTAGATGAACAATAAAACATGTGCAGCTGCGAAATAAAAGGAAAAAATCGCAAACACCGGTAATGTCAACAAGCCGAAAGTGTATCGGAAAGTGTATCGGTATAGTGGGATCTATACATGGAAACATCTTCTACGTAGATGGTAGGCAGGTATTGGTGTGGGGGTCGGCGGGGCACCGCCTTTTTCCAAATTCAAGGACGTGAACGAAGCCGGCGACTACCTGTTCCGTTATTGTGAGCCGGTACTGCAGAAACTCACAATATAGGGCGCCCCCCGCCCACGCAACCATCCGGAAATTTAGCCTTTACGTCGTAAAGTTATGGGGTAGCCAGCAGGGATTGCATACCTGCATTTATAATGTATATAAGTGTGTATGTCGTAATCTCGAAAACAAAGCTAGCCTCGCATATGGGAGGTACGAGGGTTCAATCGATCGATCGCGGCGGCGCGCACCTGACAGTCAGGTCCATTTGGTGGCTCATGCAGGTGTTGAACGCAGCCACCGAGGTGCCGGCCGGGTAGCCCACGTAGCCAGATAATTCAACTGTTGTGGCGCTGTTGGCCGTGAACCTGTAACATTTTTTTAGCGAGTCCTCTGAGCCGTTGCAGGCCAGCAGTGGAAGGTAGACCGGTTGGTCCGCGTTCGCCATCCCAAAGGTGCCATTGCCGCCCGCGCCACCGAATGGGTACCCCAGCTGCCGACAGATCACCCGCGCCTCCGGCGGCCACCAGGAGTCCTGCGTGCGTGCGTGCGTGTGAAACAGATAGAGGGGCAAGGAACGAACGAAGGTGCGAAGGGCGGGAAGCACGCATACATTCGGTGCGTGCCACCAACAATTACGCAGCCTAGCTCACGCGCACAACCTGCACATACAGTTGGAATATCTCTGGCGCACTGTTCCCCACGCACAACCCATTTTTATCTCACCTGGCAGACTGTTCCCCACACTCCGTTGTAGCAGAACTCCACACGTCCGCCTGCGATCCCTGCTTCGGTGTTGTTATAGAAATCGCCTGCAAGGCGAATATCTCCAGGGGTGGTACCTGCATGGAACAATGTACATACACACACGCACGCACATCGCATGCTATATTTGCTCGCGTGATGGTTATATATCATACATCACGAGCGTCGCCCCAAGGCCACGGACCGGCTTACATGGACGGGTAACCATGGCTATGTCTGTTTACTGAACACACTTCGTTGAGGACGGAGGTTGCGTTCAAGATTACAACGAAAGACTACAACGGAAGACACACGCAACGGCAGTTGCCCATCCACGCACGAGGCCGTCACCAGTAGCGTCTACTACGTCTACCGGAAGTCATCCTGCATTGCGTATGTAGAGGTGATGTTTACGTCCGTCATTACATCTATGAGCGAATGACTTACAAAGGTATGGGCTGGCGGGTGTCGGGGGAGCCCGCACGGGGCTCCTAGCGCACCCCACTGCGGCTCTAGGGGCACCGCCCGGGCAGCTCGCAATCGGGCGCCAGCCGTCAACAAGGCAGTTGGTGAAGTCCTCCTCGGTCCCATCGCACTGAACAGACTGGGCCCAAACCGTATCGTCCTTATCGGTGATCGTCGTCGCCGTACGGAATGCGTAATCGTAGCCCAACGACCTGCCGCAGGTACGCAGGTATGCCAGCCATGCGCATCCGTCAAGCGGATGGCGAGATATGCGAGATCGATTGATTATTGTGCGATGATAATAATATATCGCTGTTGTATGCGCGTATGTGTTGTATGTATGCGCGTGCTGTATGCGTAAGGTGGACCCGTATCCCGACCGGGTGTTCCAACGGGCCCAGATAGCTCGTAGGTGCCTCGTCTCATCAACCCCTACCAAGGACTGCGCACCCATCCTCCATCACCCGCGGGGGGGTCACGCAGCCATACCGGCCACTACACCAGGTTACCAGCGCGCCAGGATTGCCTCTCCTGGAAACCGCGCCAGACCCGCCTATCTAATCACACGGCGGTGAGGGGACGGGGATATTGTCGCTCGCTGATGATGGATTTCGTGTTTCATGCACGCGTGAGGCGAATGCAGATACCTCATCATGCATCAATCGTACATACCTGCATGCGACGTCTGCGTCGATCTGATCCCAGTACGTGTCCGCACATACCGAGCCCCAGCGCTGGTTGTAACATAGTTCAAGGCGCCCGGATATGTCAACCCCCTCCGGCACAGGTGCTGTGAAATTACTCACAGCAGCAAGGCGCAGATCGCCGGGACTGCCACCTACAGCAGGGTATTCATGATTCATCCCGTCAAGCGAAAGTGATAATTAAATCGTAATAATCGGGATTTCACGACAATAATCCCCATACCAGCATGTTGGGATAATCCTGCGGACAGGTATAAATAATATGTGTAGAATAAAAATAGAATAGAATAAAAATATTATTGCTAAGCGTTATGATAAGTTTTTTAGATACCATACAAAGGCACCACCATTACATGTGTAAAAAGATCATATATTATTGGTACTCGTTCTTTTTTTATTGCATTCATTACCACGAACTAGCCGAAATGTTGTAAAATGAGAAAATCACAACAAGCTTAACAATATTACAAACAGTATCACAATTCATGTTGTATAATTAATGGTGTTACTGGCACCCGCGGGTGTTCTGCATGATATATCTAACATCATAATTATTATATGTGTACAAATAAATTCACAGGATTTTAGTACACGTTGTGAACCGGCCATTACAACAGTGAATCAAGACCGTTACTTACATCCGTCGGGCGTGCGCGTGGTCGTGGTGTTGTCTAGACTGCCGCTGGTTGCCCCAGAGCCCGTGTCGGTGAAGTTACACACAACACCCGCAGTTTCACTGCTGTCACAGTTGACAAGGTTGCCCCAGGCATTTTGCTGGCAGTCCGCAAGCCTGGACTCTGTGCCCACACAGTTGACCCCTGTAGCCTGCATGCCACGGGACATTAAAATCCCAATTAAGCCACAAAAACATTTGTTTCGGAGACTAGACCCAATCTGTAGTGGCCCTCTGGAGTGATCCGTGATCGGTAGCATCGATCAGCTTGCAAGCGCTTTTCGTTAGGGCGGGTCACAAGATAATTACTACGCATAGATGGTGTTCGCAAATCGGAGAAGCAGCGGCACGCGCACGCACACAGCGCGCAGTGTAGCTACGTACATCGGAAGTACAGCAGCTACTGTTTCAAGTAAGCTGTGACAGATGGAGGGGACCCGCCCGCACGCACATACATGCACCCATCTGCTTACTTACCCAGAAGTACTTCTGATCCGCTCCCTGGGGACCGAAGAAGCTGTTGGCTGGTACTGCCGCGCCTGGTATGTTGAGCTCCCTGCAAACCACTTCGGCCTCCCTGTAGCCCCAGTCCCGTGAACAGATGCTGTTCCACCAATCTGAAACATCATTGAGTCAAGCAAGCAAGGAAAGACGCGCGAACGTCACATATCCAGCCGTATGTAGGTGATAGATCGGAGATAACCAATAACCGTGCATCATCTTTTTATCCTTTCGGGATTCTGGATGGCCATTTACGTCTAGGTAGCTACCGTTGCTCTTTGACGTCCTGTGTGCAGTTTAGACACATGCCCACGCTGGGACGAGTAGGACGAGGCAGCTTGCTTGCTTGCTTTAAGCGTTTCAGGCAGGGACAAAGGTTATAAGCCATCTATCGGGGTGGACCCCCGCCCTTCCCATCGATCGGGTTCTGTAAACGCTGATAATATAAACCATCGGTCGCTCGGAGGTCGATCAGTCAGTGGCTTTACGCAAACCATCAGCGTGTCATCAGAATTTGGGAGATGGTACGTAGAGCAGCGCCACCTTCCTGTCCTGTGCCTGCGATGCTGCGATCATTGCTTCGGACGGTCGTCTAACCAGACGGATGGGCCAACGTACCCTTAATTCCTTATACATCAATCCCAATCCTACAATGGCAATCAAAAGCCGCCCGCACCCTCCTCAAACTCACATGATGTGCCGTACTGGTCCGCCAGGCAAATCTCCACTCTTCCCCGTGTGTTGTTCCCCGGGCCCGTGGGGACAAGCCTGACGGTTCCGTTCGCTGTGCCTGCGCGGTCAAATCATGCATGGCAACATTCTTCAGGCAGCGTATAGTACATAATGGAGCATACAGTAGTCCGTGGAGCTTACAGTCCATTCAGCAGATAGCCTGTTCGTTGAGCGAGCAATATAATCTTCATACGTATATATAAACGACGGAATGAGGGCACCATGTAGCCCGCCCGCCGAGCGATTCGCGTGCACGAACACGCGCAGGGCCACACACACAAAGAGCTCTTACAGGCGTAGCGTGAAGCGTTGAAGGGTGGTGGCGGCGGCGGCCGTGGCGGCGAGGGTGGCGCAGGGGCAACGTCACCCACGCCACTGTACCGCCAGCGCGTCAAAGCAGCGAAATGTTGAGCGGTGATAGGGACCCAGTAAGACGTCGTGTTGCTGCCGGCGGGCTTGCCGGACACAACGCCAATGACCTTGCCGTCTTCGACATCGTACGCGGCGCTGCCAGACTGCCCCGAAGAAGCCGTGAACCAGGCTGGCACCTGCATAAAAGCACAACACGAGCCGCACGCACGCTCTATCTGCTGCTGTGTCCTGCCAAACAAGTGAACCGCCTTACGTAGTTGTGGTACCAGCAACCGACAGAAGGACAGGAATGTATGAAGAAAGGTTGCTCGCTCCTGGACCGCCGCCGCTGCTGCGTAAGCCCATCCAGGCGTGCGTGTGTTACGGGGCCCTCAGCAACATTCGCACTTACCTACCCTAGCGAACCACGTACATACGTACCCTAGCGAACCACGTACGTACCCGAGCGCCTGGTTCGCACATACTGCTGCCCATTGTGAAGTTTCCGCACCATTGGTACCATTCGTTGCCTTCGAAATCGAAGACGTCAGGAGGAACGGCCTTTTCGAGCGGGTAGCCACAGCTCATCGCAGTGTACAATTTCTGCATTTCATATATATCATTCATCAAGGAAAAGAGGACCCGTGCCGTGCGTCAGCACGCGGTTCCGTCGTGTGAGTTTTGCACGCAATCAAAGTGTGCACTGAAACAGGGGCCGACAGAGGCCGACCGATCAATGACGTTCGACAGCCGCATACGTACACGCACTGTAGGACCTAAAGGCTAATCCCGCAGATGCTGAGGTATGGTACCGGGCTTACACTTTCCCCCTCCCTAGGAGCAAGGCGGCGTCCTCGGCGCCAGTCGTTGGGCCACCCCACCGATGCCGGTCATACCGGATTACGTGCACGGATTCGCACCGTCCTTGCTCCCCCGCCCACACATACAAGGGCCGGTGTTGGCTTCGCCAGGGATCTAACCAACAACCTTGGCTTTATCCATCACACAGCGGTACGGCACTGGTCTCGATAACAAATGTTAGACCCGTCGCGGATGCTCAGGCACCGGTCTTACACACACCTTTGAGCAATCGTACTTGAAGCCCAGGTATGAAGGGTACGGCAGGGAAGACGACGGGCTGTACGGTCGCACGCGGATCATGCCTATGTCGTAATAGCTAACCAGCGAGATCGTGTTGCCGACAACAAACTCTCCTCGATACCAGGTCGTGAAGGCCTGTGTGTAGACCCCGAAGGGAGTCGCCAAGCCGTTTATGGCTGGGCGAATCTGCAAAGCAGCATGGAAGATAGGCTAAGTAAATCGCAAGCAAAGCAAAGCGCGTACATACACGTTCGTACACCTGCACGGCTTCTTGTCATAACCTAACCCCCCAGCAGCTAACGCGTGTATGTATGTACTTACACGGAAATCGGAGTACCATTGACCCCGCGGGTTGTACCAGTTGTTCAGGCAATGTGCGGCAGTCAAAATGTCGTACCCTGACACCCACGTGCCAGAACAGGCCTCCTGCTGGTATGTGATATTCGAAACCACGCTGTAGAACTGCACCACCGCATTGTGAGGCCACGCCAGCGTGTTGTTCACAGGATACCTATTGTCAACCTGCTGTAGGAGCGACCGCCTAAATCTGGTAGCCACCCATCGAACGGACTGATCAGCTTCCTGGCTGTGCGAAGCGGCAGCAGCCTCCCCTTGTGGGCCACGCTGATCGTCCGCCACAGTCCACGCCTCCATTTCGGCATACAGAGACCCATCGCTGTAAAGCCGGAATGAGCGGAAAACCTGCTTCCCTGCTCGCCGACGACTCGTGCTCGCCGCGTCGCCGTCCCTGCGTGCGTGCAACGCGAACAAGCAAATTGATAGATCACCACGAACCACGCACGCAGCCAGGCATCCGCTCCGCATGGGGTATGTAGTCCCGGACGCGCACGCACGCAGCCAGGCAGCCGCTCCTCATGGGGTATGTAGTCCGGGACGCGCACGCACGAGCTCAACGTGTGTGCGTGTATGCGTGAAGGCATCTTCGTATGTACTCAGTATGAACAGGCAAACGTCACGAACATGCACATGCACATGCGCATATATACAGTAGTAGTGCAACATCGATCGATCGGCGTGCAGCTGTGTGATCGGCTACTGCAGCAGCTTTCAAGGCGAGATGGCCAACCGCGAGGTAGACGTAGATGGGGTACGGAGGTACGGACGGAGGTACGACATTATTGACATCGATCCAGGGCTACCCAGCCATTCTAGCCATGCTGTCCCCGCGCACCACACCCACTTGCGTGCTTGCGACACCATCGGTACTTGCGATGCCATCGATACGTAATAATAACCACCGAACCACCAGCCAAATTTACACGCAGCAGCGGCGAGGACACATGGAAGGAGGTATTCGCATTGCATGAAACAGTCCACTGGACAGCTCACCGGACAAACGCACCTGTCGTGGGGTTTGCGCTGAAGGCCGCGGCGCCTCTGCTGGCTGGTCTCCTGCTGCTGGGAGGCAACTGCTGCCTGCTGGACGCCTTGGAATCCGAGGGTGCTGGCATCGCCAAGATAGACATAGCCATCTGATCGGAACCGGTTCACCACGTCTTCGACTGATTCCTCACCAGTTGACTGTGATGCGGACTGGCCGAGGTGGCGGGCCCGCCCCGCGGCCTTATTAGCTGCTGATGACGCCAGCCGCGTCGTCCGTGCCGCGCGCCCGCCATCACCAGAGTAGGCACCCGCGAACAACGGGTCTGTGACGGGCCAAAATGCGTTGCGTTACCCCGTCAGCGTGTCGCGATATCCCTTTGGAAAGGAGGGCGTGGTGCCTTACCGTCGCATCGGCCACTCGTGTACGCTGAAAAGCCTTGGCATCGCGCAAGGCACTCGTTCTGCAAGGTCAGCAACGCCTCCGTGCAGACCGGCTCCATAACGTCTGAGCACAGCAGACACTGCGCATTGAAGCTGTTTGGTAGCGACCCGGGTACAGCATTTGGCTGAGCTGTTCCTTCGGCTACCAACATTGCTCCCACCGCAATTACAAAACACAACCAGGATATCATATTGAGCATAATTTAATTTGTTCTTACGGTTGCCTCGTAATCAGCGGTTTGCGAAAGGCGTCGTTACCGTCAACATAGTAATACCAGCTATCGTCAGAGTCCTTAACATAAAAGTAATGATGTAAGACAGAGGTATGAACCTTTGTCACACGTGTATTCTTAAAATCAAAATACTCTTTGCTTGCTGGTCCACGACAGTTGCGAAGCTGCTGCTTGTTCCGCGCGCATTCACTGTGGTCAGTAAGCAGACATTAACAACCTAAACATATATAATTTATTACACAAGTTGTGTTTTATATGGAAGAAAGTGACCTGAAGAATCCGTACGGAACAAGTTACATGCATGTTTCCTTGATTCTGGCGTTAGTATTTGCATTCATTCTTTGATTCTTGCTGATATTGTCAGATACCATGCGCAGTTGCAGAATTCGCGGAGTAGTGAAAATCTGGGATGAAACTTACCCGGTGTTTGCGGTTGCATGTGCTTTAGGGGTCGTTTGCTGCATGGGCTCCAATGGAAGACATGGAACATACGGATGGGTGCGATCGCCCGGCAGCCAGACAGCGAGGTCACATTTGTGTGATAACGGTGTGCGATGCATACATGCATGACGGTCACATACGCACGCGCTTGCGGGTGTCGCTTGATAGGCAAGGCTGGGCTTCGTTCAGCTGCAACGCGTGCAGCAGTGTAGCTCACTGCAACGACCTTCTGTGCACATGACGGGCTGCTGCTGGGTTGAAGCCGGCAGGGTTGGAATCGTATCGGCGGCAGAGGTTCGCGCACGTTGCCTGAGGACGCTGCTGCGTAGCTGCTATGTGCGACTGTTGGAGTAGCAGTTGATGGCTGGAGCCACCGCCGTGGTACTGAGCTACCTTATTCAGTGCAAAACTGACATCAGCCTCTTCTATCTGGAACACTATTAGACGGTACGGCAAAAGCCGTACAGCCGTTCACAACATAGGGACCCCATCCAATAGCAAATGGGTTCCCAACCATCCGGTAACAACGAAGCCTTTGCGTCTTTCAAACACAAACCATCTATCCACGCACGGCTATGTATGTATGTACGTAGCCACACGCATACCGCGCGCTGCACAATTCCCTGCCACGCACACGCACATCGCTGGTCGCGACACCAACTACGTACAAGAGCGAGCGAGGGACATGCTGTACAGCACGCAGCAGTCTCGCTGCTGCTGCCTCGTCAATCTAGCTTGAAATAATAGCTGCTGGTCTCGCCCGCCCCCGCTCCATCCACAGGCGGGACCTACCGGCAGCAGCCTAATTACGTACTTGCTTCGATTCATCATGTAGTGCGTGTGCGTGTGCCTTCGTTCGTTGCTTGGTAGGTACGGTGCGTGCTTGTGCAATCTTGTATGTGAGCAACGAGCACTTTGCACGGCAATGTCCATCGATCGCCGTACATGCGTACGTACGCGAAAGTCATCATCAACCAACCATACATGGCATTGGGCATCCAAGGCAGGGCCTCAAGATAATCCGCCGTACTCGCTGAGACGGAAACAAAGCGCACGCACGGCGCCATACGTCTGCCGTGGCGCTGACGTACGTTGTGGCCTACCGCGGATCGAGGGGTGACAACTAATGCGTACGTACAGAAGCCCCCATCCTTCTGCCGCCACCACCTCATCGATGCGTGCGTGCGTCGGTGCCCATCAGCCTAGTGCGAGACATGCATACGTACTCTGCGTGCTCTGTATGTGCACGGACCCTGTGTGCTCTGTGGACGGACTACGTACCCGTGCGAATTCCGGCGGTAGGTGCGTCATTGTGGGCGCCGTACATTCACGAATGAAGGAAAACATGTAAGGCGGATGTATGCGTGCTACACCGATTGGCGGGCGACCTACACACCGCATGTATGTACGTCATGTATGCACGCCTCCTCGATCGCAAGCCGCGCGCGGCGGCCGCGCGCCGTGCTCGGCAGGAACCCGACGGACGGATGCTATGCGCGTATTCCCACGAGCTTGCTTGATGCATGAGCCTGTTGGACTGCCGTGCCCTGCGTGGTGCGTGGCTGGCTGGCTGCTGGCTAGGCGGGGGAGGCTGCTGGCGCGCGGCCAAGGCCCACGCACTCCCTGCCTGTATGCAGCACTAAATTTATACAATATATACAAAGCCCCTACCGCCCTGGCGGAAGATGCGGGTTCGAGTCCCGCTCTTACGCAGTAACGAAATTAAAGTCATACATAAAATTACAAAATACATTGTGTTGCTTACTTCCATAATTTAAAAGTTCGGGTTTGGTTTTGTGTACAACGCACATGCCATCTTGTGAAACAAAAAATCTTATGTTATTGTTATTTATAGACATGTCAGAATAACATATAATAAATATCCCAAACGTTGCCTTGCAGTGCTTATTTCTCTTGGCTGGGGCGGTCCAGCCATGAGCCTACCTCGCTCGGGCATCGCTCCCTCGTCTGTACATCTGTTGTAAGCGCAGATAGATGCTTGCTTGCTTGCAGTAATTATTGTCTGCTGGGACTTAGATAGGCCCTAACGGCGGTCTGACATGCCTATCTAGGAAGAAAGAAAGAAAGAAAGAAAGCTTTATTCCTGGACCTCTAAGCTCAAGCGTGTGTTAAGGGGACCGCCGATTTAAGGGTTGGGAGTCGACATTGGTCACCAGTACTTTGTTCACGCAGGTATCCGCCTGCGGCCCCTATCCGTGTTTCCAGGCCCCCGAAACCGTCTCCTGGTGTGTGGCCGGACCCATTGGCCCGACCCGCTTGACGCGCATATCTCGGGCTATCCCTGTAACCTAGGCTCAAGGCCACTTACACCGGGGGCGGACTCGGACCCGACTGTCCAAGCGGGACTCCCCATTTCTCAAGACGGCTGCAGGGCGGCGATGATATATGACATAGGATGCATGGCGACCTACATCGTGTCTTCCGTCGTTTATTTGGCGCTCAGGCCGCCATGCTAGTTCCTGCCTCCTTCGCAAATTATCAAGACGGTTGCCGATAGATAGCGATAGTTCCCGCCGCCGGCCACTCATTCGCTGTTGACCGTCCGCATACTGGGCATGCTCGCTCGCTTGATTGCTCGCTGGGCGCCACAACGAAGCTTGCACGCACAGATACCGTACTACGTATATATGTACGTACTACGCAGTATGTACGTAGAAGCACTACCTCGACATGAGTGCGTGATTGACCGATCGACGACGTGCGTATGGATGCATCTATCTATCGTGCAGATGGAAGCAATAATGGAAGCGAGCTGGCAGCAGCTAGCTAGCTAGCTAGCTGATTACCAGCAGCCAGCAGAGGGATGGCTGGAACGAACCGCCGGCCCTGCCTTCCGCCGTCGTCCGTCGCCAGCGCTCGCTTGCATTGCTAATCGATGAGATAGATAGCTAGACAGATCGAGACCAAGCAAGTACCTAACGCCGGCGTACGTGCGGACTCGCTCGCTCTTTATTTCAGGTAGGGCTTGCTTCCTCTCTCTAGATAGCCACCTGCTGGCTGGAGAATGCTTTGTACAAGCATGCTAACACTTTAATGAAACACCCTGATGACGTGCTGATGACTTGCCGCTGCGGACTTGATCGAATAGATCGAACGATTACATGGCGCAGTACCGCGGTCCCTGCTGGGAGAGATTCGCGGCCTGGTGCGAGGCGCGGCGGCCCGGCGGCTCGCCATACGAGGCGCCGCCGCAGGTGGTGGCCATGTACCTGACCTTTGTACTACAGTCGGCTATGAACGATTCGGTGGGTCCAAGGAGGGTCATGGAGGCCTCGGCGGCCATCCATAGGCACTTTGCCTTGGTTGGCAGGGCCTCGCCACCCAGCACCCGTCCTGCCAGCTTGTTCGGGATATCGCCCAGCGCGTGCTCAAGCCCGAGCGTCGTGTGCGCGACAGCATGCGCCCGGAGTGGCTGCTCACCCTAGCTGAGCGCTTCGCTGCGGTGGGGGCCGCCTTGCCAGATCTCATGATGGTGACTGTGGCGACCATCATGTTTGCGGGTTTCCTGCGCTTCGATGACGCGACGGAGATTAGCGTGCACCATGACCTGCTTGTCATCCTTACTTCCCTCGCACATGGAGGTGTGCATCCCGAAACATGGAGGGTGCATGGATCGTGATTGCCCGCACTGGCGGCGCGGCCTGCCCTGTTGGCCTCACGGAGCGCCTCCTGGAAGAGGGGAACTATCAACGCATTCCTGTCCACCCGCAGCAGGACGTAAGCCCCGTTCTCCGCAGGGTCAAGGCTACGAAGGACGGCTACCGCCTGCAGGCGCTTACCGGCACCGTATCCAAGCCCATCCCCAGCCTAGCGTATAGCAGCTTCAAGGAGAAGCTGGAACGGATGTGCGCAGCGGCCGGCATCACCGCCAGCATCAAGCCGCACTCCTTCCGTATAGGCGGCAACAGCACGGCAGCTGCTAACGGTGTTCCGGAGGAGGTCCGCAAGGCGCACGGCCGCTGGCGCTCCGACGCCATGGTGCAGCATTACACCCAGCGGGATCTCGGAGACGCTCTGGAGGTGACCCGGAAGATCAGCCTGGCCTGATGGATGGCGCCGCGGTCGTCGCCAACCGGAGCGTAAATGGGGGACGACACCGCTCCTGGGAGCCGCCGAGCGGTGACCAGGTGCCTGGGCCTCGCGCGAAAAAACGTGAGCACTCCTGCTATCTCTTCGGGTCTGCAGTGTAAGGCCCGATCCCAAGCCGCTGCCTCGCCACCGTCCCCTTTCCAGAGCCAGCTATGCCACCTCGAGCCGCTTTATTTGAGACAGCCGAGATAAAGGCTATAATTCAGAATTGCGGCTTAGACACGGCAGGAGTGAAACGACTAGAGTTTCTAAGCTAGGTTCTGAACGGCAGCCTTTCGGCTGTCAGTTGTTAGTTATGTCCCGGTGACCAGGGTCACCGGGGCAGTCGTACTCTGATATATTCTCGGTGTTGTTCGGCATTCTGCCTTCACTAACAGGAGCTTATTGCTCGCTATTCCCGCCCCCCCTCCCTGTTTCGCGCGAGGCCCGAGCTGGACGAGGCGTGTAGCAGCGGGCGCTACAGCAGCAGGCGCTCTTGTTACCTAGGGGCGGGGTCGTCTCCAGGGGTGCCTGTTGCTGGTGTTTCTGGGGTCCTTGCGAAGTCGGGTTGGTTCGTCCCTTGGGGTTGTCTCGCGTTGGCGTCTGCCCGCGTCGCGGGCGCGGGTGCGGCCGTGTGCCCTTGAGCTGTGTGCCGTGGTGTGTTAGTGGCGCGTGTGGTTCGGTTGTCGTGGTTGGAGCCCGACGGCCCGGCGTGGTCTGGGCCTGGGGCGGTGCGTGCGCCTGCCGCTGTCGCGTGTTCTGTGAGCGAGCGAGCTCCCCCTGCAGTGTAAGGCCCGATCTGTCGCTCGTCCTATGTATGTATGTACGTGCGTACGTACGTCGTTGCACCCTGCTGCTGCCTGCTGCCTGCAGCTGCCGCCGCTGCGCGCCATGCATGGTGGCGTGCGTGCGTGCTTGCGTGCTAGCTATCGCTTGTGTGTGTGTGTGTGTGTGTGTGTGTGTGTGTGTGTGTGTGTGTGTGTGTGTGTGTGTGTGTGTGTGTGTGTGTGTGTGTGTGTGTGTGTGTGTGTGTGTGTGTGTGTGTGTGTGTGTGTGTGTGTGTGTGTGCGTGCGTGTGCGTGCGTGTGCGTGTGTGTGTGTGTGTGTGTGTGTGTGTGTGTGTGTGTGAATCGTTACATATCTGCCGGGCCGACACTGGCCAGGGGCGCTAACCCGCCCCATACGGGAGACCGCCGAAGCACTTTCCCCCGGATACGGGGGAAAGGGGCATAAGGGGCCTCTGTCCCCTCGCTCTCAACCAAGGGCGCGTGCCCAATCCCCGAGGATCGGTGACCGCTGTGCCCCCTCAAGGGAGTGGGCGAAGGCCCATCCCGGGCGGTCTTCGCCTCGCAGTCCGCTGTTCAACCTCCTCAAGTCCTTGCAGCACCCAGGGCGCGTTTCGGAGGCGCGCCCCTGCTTGGTGCGGTAAAACTAGCCTGGTCCCGCGTCCCAACCTAATCGTAATAGCTAGGGTTGCACCCTCCGGCAGGCCTGCCTGCCCAGCTGAGCCAGAGCGAGGCGTCTCGCACGCGTCAGGCCTTGCTGGGTCCGGGTATGCAGTCGGGTGCTCCATGATGGGGCTATGATTTGCACAAGGCAGCACATCACCACGCAAGCTTCCCTGTCGTACACCCCTTCCCGTCGCAAGCGGCCCTCGCCTACACGTCCCGCTCGCTGCCAACTCCCACTGGTCGGGCCCGACCCTCCTCGGGCACCCACGGATCCCCATCGTGCCCGGAAGTGGGCTTCCCTAGTCCCAATCCCTACACCCTAGCGTCTCGCGCTGCTATCTATCCATCACGAGTCTACGTCTACTGGCTGCACGCAGCGGATCCGGCCGTCCACCACCGATAGGATTGGGTGGTCCGGTCCCACCCCCTCCCATCCCCGTCGCGGTCGGCCCAGTTCTGCGAAACTGGCCACCCGCTGCCAGAACTCCATGACTGCGCGCGCCTTAGCTACATCAAACGGCGATGGGGCAGCCGGCGCCCCCGGCATGGGCTGTGCGCCGCCGTGGAGGGTCGCTGCACGTAACCCCACCCTCGCCCGCTCCATGGCCGTCAGCGCCGCCAGGGCAACGATGTCCCAAACCCCTTGCTGTACCCCCTGTGGCGGCTCAGCCAGCCACACGTTGGCTCGGGTGATGGGGCCCGGAACGTGTACCCCGATCTGCTGTATCACTGCCTGAGCGACCGGGCATGCCCAGAAATGGTGTGCCCGTGGTGAACACGGGTGGGGCCCCGCACCGCCGTACTCGCCACACCCGCACGCCTCGGGGTGGGCGTTGTGGAGGTGGCTGTTGCCAGGCAGCGGGACCCCGTCAACCGCCAGGCGCCACAGTGTTTCTTTGTGCTCTCGTTCCCACTTGATGGCCCAAAGCCGCTGTAGAGTGGCAGGCATGCTGAATGCCGGGGGCCCAGCCACTCCGTCTGTCTCAAGCTGTCCCCTGGCCTCCTGCTCGTATTCAGCATGCTGTCGTGCCCGTGCTGCCGCCACCTCCTGCATCTGCAGCTGTGTCGCCAGCCGGACCGTCAGGCCACTAAGCTTGACCGTCAGCGAGTTGGCTAGCCTCCACCCCATCCGGTCCACAATCCGCCGACGGGTCTCTTCCTCAGACTCCAGGTCCCCCGCCCGCTCGGGATGGTCCAGCACCGCTGCTGCAGCTCCCCGCCACTCGTCGCTGATGTCGGCGAGTAGACAGTGGATGGCCGTCAGGGTCGGCCTCCGCCTTAAGGTCATGGACCCCTGTGGACCCAGGTGGTCGCGGACCCACGCGTCCCATCCAGCACCGGCTGCGGGTGCCTCGCCGGCTGCACGCGCGATCCGCACTGCGTCCCCAACTGTGCGAAGCTTCCCGCATGCTGCCAGGCGTGTGTGCCGCCTCTCCAGGCCGGGCCACGCTGGCGGGTCCGCGGTGTCCCGCGTCTCCACCGGCGTGAAGTCCGGGTCCGTGTCGCCTGTGCGGTCCTCCATGCCATCGTCCGCTGCCCCCGGAGTGGTGTTAGGTAGGAGTGGGTTCCCCCACAAGAGGATGTTGAAGCACCAGTCGCCGGCCGCCGGGAGTGGGGATGAGTCCACATCTTGCACCGGCGGGAGGCGGCTGAGGGCCCCCATGATTCTGCGGATGTCCTGCGGCAGCGATGCCAATCCAGGCAGCGTGTCCGCGCTGTCTGGTGGGCCTGCCGTCAGTACTGAGCTGGGGCTAAGATTCGGGTGGTGGTGCCGAAGGTAGGTGGCCGTCACCTGCGCCCACGGGTGGCCGCGCGCCCCCGGCGGTTGGCCCACCGACCGGGCCAGGCGTGTCGCCCACACAGCCTCCCGCGCGTAGCAGTGGGCTTTGAGTGGCAAGAGTCCGAAACCGCCCGTGGCCGGGTGGCCATAGAGCAGCTGTCGGGGGACGCCCGTTAGGCGTTGGCAAGGCGTCACCGGGCTGACCCGCCGGTCCCCGACGGCCGCGGCCCAGCTCTCCAGTTGTTCCTCCTCGCCTTGTGTGGGGAGGCCGCTATGCTCCCAGTGGTACGTATCCAGTTGGAGTGCGTAGGCAGAAGCCCCCGCACAGCGACCGAATACAGTCAGCGGCGGTCTGGTGAGGCGGTCCATGCGTTGTCGGGCTGTCAAGAGGGACTGCTGCCGGGTGGGGGCAAGGAGGGCTGGAGAGTTCGAGAATCGGATACCGAGAGCGGTGGCTGCCGAGACCTGTCGGAGCCCTGCAATCGTGGCGGCGTTCGGTCCCGGTGCCGGTGGTTGCGGCTGCTCGGATCCAATCTTCAGGAGTTCCATCTTGTCTGGGTTCAACCGTTGCCCAGCTGCTTGCGCGAAGGTTTGCATGGCCTCAAGAAACGCCGGGACAGTCGCCTCCCCTTCCAGAAGGACCTGGCCGTCGTCTGCGAACTGAACCGCTGTCATGCGGTCCTCGTCTGTGGGACTCATTCGGATCCCGATGTTGTTCCGCTGCAGCCATGACAGAAGGGCTTGCGCTACAAAGAGATACAGCAGGGGGGCCAAGGGGCATCCCTGCCGTACGCCCGCCGCCATGTGGACCGGGTGGGAGAGCCGGCCTCCTGTGTGTGTGTGTGTGTGTGTGTGTGTGTGTGTGTGTGTGTGTGTGTGTGTGTGTGTGTGTGTGTGTGTGTGTGTGTGTGTGTGTGTGTGTGTGTGTGTGTGTGTGTGTGTGTGTGTGTGTGTGTGTGTGTGTGTGTGTGTGTGTGTGTGTGTGTGTGTGTGTGTGTGTGTGTGTGTGTGTGTGTGTGTGTGTGTGTGTGTGTGTGAATCGTTACATATCTGCCGGGCCGACACTGGCCGGGGGCGCTAACCCGCCCCATACGGGAGACCGCCGAAGCACTTTCCCCCGGATACAGGGGAAAGGGGCGTAAGGGGCCTCTGTCCCCTCGCTCTCAACCTAGGGCGCGTGCCCGATCCCCGAGGATCGGTGACCGCTGTGCCCCCTCAAGGGAGTGGGCGAAGGCCCATCCCGGGCGGTCTTCGCCTCGCAGTCCGCTGTTCAACCTCCTCAAGTCCTTGCAGCACCCAGGGCGCGTTTCGGAGGCGCGCCCCTGCTTGGTGCGGTAAAACTAGCCTGGTCCCGCGTCCCAACCTAATCGTAATAGCTAGGGTTGCACCCTCCGGCAGGCCTGCCTGCCCAGCTGAGCCAGAGCGAGGCGGCTCGCACGCGTCAGGCCTTGCTGGGTCCGGGTATGCAGTCGGGTGTGTGTGTGTGTGTGTGTGTGTGTGTGTGTGTGTGTGTGTGTGTGTGTGTGTGTGTGTGTGTGTGTGTGGTGTGTGTGTGTGTGTGTGTGTGTGTGTGTGTGTGTGTGTGTGTGTGTGTGTGTGTGTGTGTGTGTGTGTGTGTGTGTGTGTGTGGTGTGTGTGTGTGTGTGTGTGTGTGTGTGTGTGTGTGTGTGTGTGTGTGTGTGTGTGTGTGTGTGTGTGTGTGTGTGTGTGTGTGTGTGTGTGTGTGTGTGTGTGTGTGTGTGTGTGTGTGTGTGTGTGTGTGTGTGTGTGTGTGTGTGTGTGTGTGTGTGTGTGTGTGTGTGTGTGTGTGTGTGTGTGTGTGTGTGTGTGTGTGTGTGTGTGTGGTGTGTGTGTGTGTGTGTGTGTGTGTGTGTGTGTGGTTGTGTGTGTGTGTGTGTGAATCGTTACATATCTGCCGGGCCGACACTGGCCGGGGGCGCTAACCCGCCCCATACGGGAGACCGCCGAAGCACTTTCCCCGGATACGGGGGAAAGGGGCGTAAGGGGCCTCTGTCCCCTCGCTCTCAACCTAGGGCGCGTGCCCGATCCCCGAGGATCGGTGACCGCTGTGCCCCCTCAAGGGAGTGGGCGAAGGCCCATCCCGGGCGGTCTTCGCCTCGCAGTCCGCTGTTCAACCTCCTCAAGTCCTTGCAGCACCCAGGGCGCGTTTCGGAGGCGCGCCCCTGCTTGGTGCGGTAAAACTAGCCTGGTCCCGCGTCCCAACCTAATCGTAATAGCTAGGGTTGCACCCTCCGGCAGGCCTGCCTGCCCAGCTGAGCCAGAGCGAGGCGGCTCGCACGCGTCAGGCCTTGCTGGGTCCGGGTATGCAGTCGGGTGTGTGTGTGTGTGTGTGTGTGTGTGTGTGTGTGTGTGTGTGTGTGTGTGTGTGTGTGTGTGTGTGTGTGTGTGTGTGTGTGTGTGTGTTACATGGTTGGGGGGTGCGTAACCCCATACCTGCACATACCCATACGAGCCGGAGGCCCAAGGGCAAACAAAAAACGCCCAAAAGCATTGGTTTGCAAATACCGCATTAACAGGAGTCAACGAGACTAGCGCCCAAAGGGCACGATTGAATTACGGTGAGCCCACATGCGCTCCAACATCTTTGCCAGACGAGACGAATCCCAGGCCATCGCCTCCCTC
This sequence comes from Eudorina sp. 2006-703-Eu-15, assembly GCA_003117195.1. NCBI lineage: Eukaryota > Viridiplantae > Chlorophyta > Chlorophyceae > Chlamydomonadales > Volvocaceae > Eudorina > Eudorina sp. 2006-703-Eu-15. Next base: position 610,967 of record BDSI01000015.1, read on the forward strand.
ATAGTGTTAGGGCGATGAAACTCTTCCTCCGCGCGTATTGCATCATAAGCCGTGCAGTCAAGTAGAACATGCTTCTCATCTTCAATTTGGACTTCAGAGCGACAGCAACGGCAGACCCGTTGTCCTCTAGGGACATGGTGTCTGCCCCTCCGCGCCCTGTTAGACTCAAGTGCCCATAAGAAAGCCTGAATTGCATCAGCTTACGGTGCGCAGAACGTGGGATAAAAACTGTAGCATGCGGCTGCCACATAACGGCCGCCGCACCCACAAACGACAGGCCCATCCAATTCTTGTACTTTGACATATGGATCCCCGGCTGCTTCCCATCTGATGGGTAATCATCTGGCTCGACATCGAGGCGCACGTGTTCCCAGCCGCTCATAAGTCGTTCCCTCAACGCAGTCACAATCTGAGCCTCGGGAAGAGGTTTGGACAGCAACCACTCAACTCTCTTTTCAACACCTTCCGCATCCTGAGGTCGCCCGCTCCAGATATCACACTCTAAGTACGATAGTAAACGCAAAAATGAGGCTCCCCAACCGCCCCATTCAGGGTCGGTGAGTGCATCGGTAACCTCCTGGTACAGGACAGCGTGTGCGACAGTGCCCTTCTGCGTCTGCAGGCGGTTCCAAAAGCGTACCACTTAGTAGTAATGCAGGGGAAGCTCGGCCAATCCTGCGAAAAGAAGGCGGTGGGCTGGGAATGCAGCCCCCACAATTTGTCGCATGAACGCAATCTGCAGCTGGACTGCATTGTCGTGTAAGCACGCTTCAAACAGTCCCTCTGCTAGGTTGTTCGCATCGCGACGTCTCCCCAACCTTATCAATCGCTTGTATCGCTTGTGTGCCACGCACGCATCGCTCGACCGGGTGATGATGTGAGCATGCGTGCGTGTGCCATACATGCAAACCGAGCAAGCTACGATCCGAGCAAACCGACGGACGGACGGAGGTCCGTCCCACGGTCTATCAAGCTGCAGCCTAACCACCCATTCACCATGCATGCGAGCTCTTGAAATCCGTCCGAGCTGCGTGCTCCGCCACGCAGCAGCAGGCGACGGCGGGCTGGTCCCCCCCGTATGTAGTCCCCGCGTGCGCCAGCAGCCGATTTTAACCAAGCAAGCCCGTGCGCTATATATATGCGCACGCACGGGCGTCCATCCAACATGCAATCACACATTCGCTTGCACGCTGGCTCGCTCATCAACAGTGCGTGGTGGCGCGTGCGTGCATACCGGACGCAGCAGCGAGCGAGACAGGAACGCACGCACGCTGCCCATCCATCTATCTGTCTGTTCATGTGATGATGCGCTTCCGCCCGTCCACGCACCGAGCGAGAGATAGACCCGCCTACTGTCTGCTCATCCGCGCGTGGATCTATCTGTCCAGTAGTGGATCTGTCCGTGCGTACGTACGGACCGAGGAGTCGGCCGCGCGCTCGATCGATCGCCTGGCTAGCTAGCGACCTGCGCCGGCTCCGCCGCTCGCGGTTGCGTACATGCCGTGCTTGGCTACGTACGTTGCGCATGCAGTGCATCTTTACTAAGGTAGACAGGTGCACAGCATGATGCACGCACTACGTAAGCAAGACATCAATTGGTTCGTTAACCGACGGACCAATCTATCTATCTATACCCCCTAGCCCCTTGCTTGGGCTTTCGAGCGTGCGCGACGAAAGATGCAATGCACACTTATGAGCAAGCGAAGAATGACTCTAGCTAGCGAGATAGCGCTAGAACATCAGTTCACCAAGCATCACGCACATCACGCATGAATTGTCGGCATACTTCTTCCTTACTTTCAGGTACGATTACGCATTCGATTATTATTGATCGACGACTCCCGCCCACCGACCACTAACCAACTACGTGAATGCATGGAACGGATGCGCAATATGAAGCACGAGCGAGTCGGCACGCACGCACGGACCCTGAAGGCGGTGACGGCTGACCAGCCGGAGAACCGGACCGGACCTTGCTTGCGTATGATTGAACCGCCGCCGGCCCGACCATAACAAACTATGTATAAATGCACGTACGTACATGCATTCAAGGATTGCGTGTGCGTGCATGTGTGAGCACATACATATCCCGCGCCAATGCCACGATCTAGCAGCAGCAGCCGCGCACGCTTGCCTTTGCAACTGATTGATCGACGCATATGTAGCTTGGTTGATTGGCTGCAGACGGCCCACAGCATCCTACCGACCCTCAAAGCTGCTGTTGGGAGTCAGTTGACAATAATCGAGCTCGCTCGATGATTTCACGAGCAGGCACGGCAGCGCAGTAAGTAAGGCTCGAGGGCCGAACGACAGGTGCACGAGCCAGCTGCTGCTGCGGGCCGAAGAGCGGCCCTCCTCGCTCTCGCCTTGCTTCGCCCTGCTGCTGCCTGCGTACGTACTATTACGTGCCATCATCGGATCATACAAACGAAGTCGTCATCAATCAATCTCCCAACGATGATGACGGACACGCACGCAGGTAATGCCGAGACCGGATAATAAATGGCATACATGCATACCTCTGACATGGTTTGAAGTGTCCTGCGACACACCGCGAGACTAATAACACGCGTCGGTCGGTACAGGCGTTGGCCTGCCTGATGATGAGATAGAGCTGCATGTGCGTGTGCATGTGCGTGCCCCCCTAGCTACCCCATGATGATGACAACCATGTGTGCTTCCTTCTTGCGTGGTAAATAAGCAAGCAATGCTTCCTTCTTGCGTGGTAAACAAGCAAGCAAATTCGAACGTCCCATCCATGCCCCAAAAACATGCCTTCCATTTCCAGATTCATGTTCAGCAGCTCCTACCGACCGACCGACCGACCGACCTACGTGCCCGTGTAGCCCGTGCATTCACTTGCGTCGGTGCTCTTACTACATACCTGCATTAGTTCCCACGAACCACGCAAGCCGCAGTCCATGCATCCTCCTTATCGCTCGCGGAATCATCAGCAGCTACCCGCCCGCCGCGCGAATATATCGACGCCGTCGCCGCCGCTCGACGTCGTCCAATCGAGGTCGGTCGCGACGACTGCGATAGATCGACACAACATAAAGCGCCGAACGCTACACAATATTGCTAGCTAGAGACAGGATCGCCAAGTTCTAGCACTACAAAGCTAGTTGATAAGGTAGGTGGCCACCTTTAAGTCGGTTATTGACAACTGCCCCACGTACGATTTAACTAGCTACGCACCGCGCGCCGTACGTCAAAGGCGCAGCATACGTACATACGTCGGTACTTCTGCTGCGCGCGCGCCGGCAGTGGCAGCGAGGTAGCTGCCATGGTTAGAGCGAGCCCGCATGTACAGCAGCAGGCGGCTGCTGCCCTAATAATAATATTAGGGCATACATTCTTAATAATGTATGTATGCGCTGCTCAATCATCCCAGCCAACTTCGTTCGTTCCGTTCATGGCGAAACCTGCCGCAACGCATCGTGTGTATTCCACGTGCTAGGTCCCAGGATCGAGAGACTTTGCTCGTCAGCAGCAGGCCCTGATGAAGAGGCCGCTGCTGCCTGCTGGTTATTATTACGGACGTCGACTACGGGAGGCCGCCTCTGCTGGCCTGCTGCTGCAGCTGTGGCGACCTTGCCGGCTGCCGATTCCTGCTGCGGCGGTTGCTGCTGCGACCGCCCTCCAGCAGCGTCAGCAGGAGGCTGCTGCGCGTCCATCAGGAGGGCGACCTCCGTGGCCCCACCGCCGAGCGGCATCTGATGATGAGGGCGGAACGACGTAGCGGAAGGATATTATTATTAGTATTATTATTATTATTAGTAGTAGTAGTAGTAGTAGTAGTAGTACTAGTACGAATGGAGCGCAAATGCGTGATGCACGCAGGGTGCGTGAATCCATTAGGCAGATGGACAAACCCCTACATACATACATGCATCGATCGATCCCCTGCCTGCTGCCTCGCGTGCTTGCCTACCTGCTGTTGGATGATCGTCAGCGCCTTGACGATGTCAGCGGCTGCCGGCCGCCGCGCCGGGACCTGCTCCCAGCACGCCACGATGAGCTTGCGCAGCTTGGGCGACAGTCGGTGTGCGGGGATGGCGTCCAGGGGAGGGCGCTGCTTGTGCATGGACACGGCGAGAGCCACCATGACCATGTTGCGGTCCGCCCAGGGCCTCCTGCCCGCCAGCATCTCCCAAATAATGACGCCCAGCGCGTAGACATCCTGCGCGCGGGGCACACATGCAACGGAGCGAGTTCGTCTGGCGGATTGATCGTCCGCAATACATCTACCGTATCATAAGCTCCAGCACCATATATACCATCACTGGCGGCGAGTGGAGAACTAAGGAGCGAAAGGAATGAATGGATTTGACCTATATATCTAAGTGTGCACTCGATAACCAAAAATAGATAGATAGAGTTGTCGCGCGGGGTCACTCAATCTGATGCGAGCGAGCGATTGGCATCCTCGCCTCAAGTTAGTTGATGATGAGCGAAGCCGGAATAAAAATAACGAATCCCGCCCGTCGCATATATACCCCTTACAGCTCTGTCGGTTATGCGATAGTTTTGAGCGTCGAAGGCCTCGGGTGGAATGTACGGCGCCTGCATGCGGATATGTAGGCAGGGGTCGGTCAGTAATAATTGATGTAGTTGCTTGGGTCATCCAGAAGCGAAATAATATGAACAATGCATTCTTTTTTATTTATGCATTAGTTTTAAATAGATAGCGCGGTAGGTGCGCATTGTACACGGCTCCATATATGCTCGCTCGCTCGCACGACGTCCTGTGTGCGCTCAGGGTATATATTTGTACAAGGCATGATGCACAGCAGGCACGTACGGCATTTTGACCACTACGAACGTACGGCCGGGTAAGTACGAGCGCATGTGCCCGCGTAGCAAGCAAGCAAGGCACGCACGCGCGCATGTATGTGCTCTTCGTCACTTATTACGTACATACGTACCGTGCCAACTTCTGGATGCTTCGTGATCAGCACAGTGTCTCGCAGCCGGGAGAGCCCGAAATCCTGTATGTGCGGCATCACGGATCGACCAGCCAGCCATCACGCATGACATCGCGTTTACGCATAATCCGTATCACACATTTCCAGCAAGTACATACAGCAAAGACCCTCGATAGTAAGAGGGCAAGGGTGCCCCCATGTCGATGGACGGTGAAGGACCCGATTAAAGTGACCTGCGAGCTGACCAGGAGCGGAGTTGACGCCTTAGTTGATTCGGCAGATTCCGCTGGATGCCGGTGGTGGGTGCTGAACCCGGGAAGAGCACTGATTTCGGAGAAGTCGGCATGGGAGACCGGATGAGGGTGCCCCGAAATACCGGGGAAGGTAGGGACTGCCAGGTTAGTGGCCACGGGTGAAGCTGAACCCCCCTATCCCACACAATCACATACAGCAAGCAAAATTATTTGTATAATAAGTTGTGTGCGCACGTTAATAATGTACATATATATTCGCTCGGCGTTCATTCAGGGAGCCCTATAATAAGGACACAGGGCGGGAAACTTTTTCGTATAACGTCGGATTGTTAAAATATAAAATATACCTAACGTCCTAACCCTGAACGCACGGCGTCTCCGCGCATCGGCCGCTAGTTTCATCGCACCGAGCCGGATGCGTAAACAACATGCATAAAAACACGGCGAAATAGAAGTATGCGCACTACTGCTGCTGGCTGGCCCATGTTACTATCAGACCCTCCCGGACGCACCGCCAGCTTGACCACCGGGCGCATAGAGTCACAATGCGATATCAGCACGTTGCCGGGCTTGAGATCTGCGCGCGTCCAGCCAACGGGTAGATAGGTGCATACAGCGGGGGACACACCGGGGGAAGCAACAACGACTTCGTGGCGCGATCGATCGATCGAGCTTGCTTGCTTGCTACTGCACGTAGCATGAAGACGGACTATCGATTGGCTTGCACGCAAAAATAAAAATCAAAATAAGAAAACAAGAAGAATAACAAAGTTTGTCATTTGTTTGTTTATATGTTTATAAGTGTATTGATGAATAATAGTAATTCAGTAATAGTAATACAGTAATAGTAATACAGTAATAGTAATACAGTAATAGTAATAGTAATAGTAATAGTAATAGTAATAGTAATAGTAATAGTAATAGTAATAGTAATAGTAATAGTAATAGTAATAGTAATAGTAATAGTAATAGTAATAGTAATAGTAATAGTAATAGTAATAGTAATAGTAATAGTAATAGTAATAGTAATAGTAATAGTAATAGTAATAGTAATAGTAATACAGTAATAGTAATAGTAATACAGTAATAGTAATATAGTAATAGTAATACAGTAATATAGTAATATAGTAATATAGTAATAGCAATATAGTATTATAATAATAATAGTAATAATAATAATAATAGTAATAGGAATAGGAATAATAACACGCACGCCCATCCAGTCATGGACTCTAGCATATGTTAAGGGGGTAGGGATGATGAGGCTCTGGATTTCCCTCGCACGGGAATACAAATACGCCTGTGTGTGTGCATGACGTACCGCATGTAGGTCATCCACGGGTAGGTCACCTAGAGTTTGTGGCAAGCACGTCGGGGCCATTACTATTTATCTTGCTTGTTAACATCAAACGCATATAAAATGGAGAATGGATGATGACGCACCGGCGACCAGGTCCCTCCGTCGTCAGGACACCCGACATACAGCATGCAGCTGGCTGGCTGGCTTCTTGGTGACTTTTCTTCAGGCAGGAAATTAACATCGACGTTTGGGCATCGATGGGGAACAATTTTTGGGCGGGGCCCCAGCGCGAAGCGCGTTCGGGGGGCCCCGCCCCCTAGGATTGCCCATGTCCGTGTGTCCGTGTGTCCGTGTGTCCGTGTGTCCGTAACGGCAAAACGTTCATTATCCGCTAAACTATTCGCTATGTTTGTCATATTAATTGTCCTCTATTGCAAGGTGACTTTTGTTTGGCTGGAAAAATTTCTTTGCGCACAAACGGTCAAAGTAAAGCTCCGCGGTCTCCATGGACCCGAGTCAACATCCACCCAACGCCTCTCGCGCTCGTGTTTGTTGCAACAGGTGCCGCGTGATGAATACTTGGATTAGGGGCAGGTGGCGCGTGCTAAATTGAACTTCCATAGTGTTCTGATGTTTGAACATCAAGATGCCACCAACACCAAGATCTGCCTTTCTGTTTTGCCAGATGAATACAATTCAACATTATGTATTGAATCAAAGTTTCAAGATGCAAAGGGATAGCATACCGAGTACCAAGGAGTTCTCCAGTTCCGATGGCCCGAAGTCCGGCTCTCACCGCGACGTTTTTGCACCCTGCTTTTGCTTTACATTGCTATGTAACTATTGTAGCAAACTTTAGAGGTTCCGACGGACCAAACAACGACAGTTTCACGGCCAGAATGCTTCAAGCTTGATTTGTGATCATCTGCTTGACAGACGGATGTGGTAGTGCAGAGGCGACTAGCGTTACGATAGTGATAATGCAGATGCCATGACCGCCGTGTACTGCAGGTTGGTTTCGGGGCTACCTACCTGCTTGAGCTTGCTGAATCTATACACGCCGATCCACCTTCAACATCAACGACACCCTCAATGGCACCCTTTCACTCTCTCACACTCTTGCGCGGTAATAGAGTTTTCGTTGTAAAGCAAGCGACCTGTACGGATTGTAGGGGGCCCCGCCCTTTTCCGGCTTCAAGGAGGCCGACCCCCTACTTGTCGATGCTCTAATAATATATAAGTGGCCCCGGCAAAACGGAATGTAATAACCTACCTCGGTGCACGATTGTTGGGTGCAGGTAGGCCAGGCCGTTCGCGATGTGTTTGGCCACGTGAAGGACCTAGTGATGAGGTGGATATGGGCAGGGCCACCAGCACAAATAAAGGATACTGTCATCGTGTTGAAGACACCGAGTAAACACATATACTTTGTATTCCGGCAAACAAGCGGGCCACACTCACAAATTAAATACTTGCTGATGCAAGTCCGTCGATGTCCGCCGTACCTTCGCTGCTGAAATAACTACTTGATTGAGCATTCACCGAAGTTTGGGCGTCGACACGCACCCGCCGACCGTGATTCACGGTTGCTTGGTTCACGGTCTGTGAACCAACTGTGAGATGACAGATAGAGGTCGACCGTGCGTGAAAAGGTCCATCCCCCGCCTGATGTTGTAAATATTGGTGAAATTACGTACGATATTCCTTTTATTTGTCAACTCACCGTCTCCATCGGCAGCAGCTGCGCCGTCCTGCTGCTGCCGTACATCCAGCGGTCCAGAGACGTGTCCATGAGCTCCATGACCAGGCAATACTGTGGACGCCTGTGTTGAATGCAAGACCGGCCGGCGGCAGTACGTACGCCAGATTCAAGACGCACGCACGTGCGCGCGCATGCATGTTGCTTGTTAGCCAGTGTTGCTATCTTAAATAAAAACAATGTTAAAGGGCCAAATACCGGAAATTTTTCATTTTCCGGACCCCCAAAAACCTGCGAGATTATATTTATTTGACGCTGTTGAGAGCCGGAAATTTGCCCTGCCAACTATTTTCCAGATATTGAAAAGGCCCCGGAAACCTGCGGGCACATTAGTGATTCCTGCATCGCACACCTTTCTACCGCCAAAAACCACTCTGATACCGTGTCCCCGACTCCTGGCTACCCTCCCATATGCGCTAGGAAAGCGTGCTTCACACTACCAAGCTCTTCAAGACCGAGCTGTTAGACGCTTGGCACCGGTGATGCCCATGAATCCCTGTCGTTGCTGTGGTAGCAGTGGCCCTGCTGTCGAACAAGACCGAAACGCGCAGAAATGTTTTCTGGCCTGCCTCGCTGGTTTTCATTTCCTGGCACCTCGGGAGGCCCCCAAAATCTGCACTGCCAAAGGTTTTTTGGCCACTGGCGACAGGCCGGAAACCTGCGGAATTTTATTGCCCCGTTTTTGGAAGATAGCAACACTGGCTTGTTACGTGTATTCATGTACCCATGTACGTATGCATGTGCGTACGCACCCTAGCTTAGGGCACCCTGCCTTTCACATAGGCGCTTGTATGTAGGTGTACAGCAGCAGGTACGTATGTTTACTATAGAAACCCACCGACCCAGGTGCAGCAGGTAGGTAATAATAATAAGGCGTAATATATAGGTAATGCATGCGTGCGTTGGTATGATGAGTTATAAATTGTTATAATAATATGAACGTCTGGAGACAGAACGACGGCATGCAGCAGATCCGTCATTATTGTTTCTCGAACAATACGGCATACATATGGCCAGTCAGCAAACGAATGAAGGGAAAATATATATATATATATATATAAATATATTATATAACATATGTGTATATATATGGTCCATATAAAACACATACGCATGCCAGCGCACACCCACCTGAGGCAGGCCGCCAGCAGCCGTACGATGTTCGGGTGTTGACACCTGCGTATTATATATTCGCATGTATTCGCATTTAGGGCTTACTTGCAACCTTCGTTATTACTTCATATATAGGTACGCCCTAGCATAGCTAGGGCATGTATTATAGGGGGTGGCAGATCGGGCAGGTACGGGTTGCCCCGGCTGCTGCCCGTGTGGCCACCACCGTGCATGGAGAGGGAAGAAGGTAGGAGACCCACCATCGACCGGGTGTCCCGGCCGATGGTAGGGCCTGTGTCCGCCCCTCAAGGGTTTGTCAGTGTCACGGCGGGTGCCACAGGTGGTATGCACGCCTTTGCTCCTGGACGCGTCTGTGCGTGTTGATATAGTTGATAACGAACGGTCGTCCAGTGCACACCCTGCCTGTGCAGGCGTGTGCAGCAGTGCCCTGCTGTTTGGTCTCATACCTGTGGCACGCCGAGTTCCTGGAGGAGTTTATTCGAGTCCGCCCGGATGGTTCCCGTGTAGCCCAAGCTTATGGCCTCTATCTTGCGCCGTGTACCTGACGTTCCACCCAGGTGTTGCACTAGGGATTGGTGTTGTTCTGCCTTCTCATGCTGTTTCGCTTCATGCCGTGTGTCCGCCGTGTAACCGATTTCCAGCAGATACACGGTATGCAGTGACCGGGCGTTGTCCGTCCGCGGATACCGTTTGCCTTGTACAGTTTCCATTATGAGGGTAGGGATGATGAGCAGGTCGGGTCTCATCAGTTTCCGGGTACTGGCTGGGGTGTGGGGGAGGAGCCATTCAGGGAGTCGGGTGCTTGTAATGTAGTCTGGCTTATCTTTATCGGCACAGGCGTCCTTAACCATAAAGCAGCCTCCGTGTGCTCCCCGCCGTACGTGTTCGGCAATGGTGCGCACATACAGCGTGATTGTGGCGTTCAATGTAGAGGGCTTTCATGCTTCTGTCGGCGCAACCCCCCAGGGCATGTGAGCCCCCGTCTAGTTGGCCACAATGCACACAGTGCCCACTCAGGTCAGCACCTTCCCGAGGGCGTCTCCGTGTCAGGTGGCACTTAAAGCGGGCTGCTCTCTTCGCGTTCCAGCTGACACCCCAGCGGTATTTAAATGCGCAGCAGGTTTCATGCCATGGGATTGATGGGTCAGCCATTAACCCGTTGCTGTGTTTCGGATGCAGGACTTTGCTGACTGTCGACCACGCTTCTGTGTAAATTGTGTCGTTGGTCCAACCGTTCATTGTACGATTCGCAACCGCCCGCTTAATCCCGCAGTTCAAATCGCTGACATCGCAGCCATCGGGTGTTTTCAACCAGTGGTGATCTTTGAAGGGCTGTGTCGACATGTCTTCTGCGACGTTGGATTCTGTCCTTCCGGCCGCGGCGTCAACTATTTCGTTCCCTTTTGGCGTATGTTTGCTATTGTTAAGTGTTGTTTGGTAGCCGCAACTGGCTCGTCGTTCGAGCACGTACGATGTCGACAAACATTTCACGGTGTTTAGAAATGTGCATCTTCTTTGGGTCAAGAATGGTTCTTTTGGTAAGGTACAGGCTCACTAAGCTGTCGGTGTAGATGTGCAACGAATGTATTGGGTTCGTCCAGGTGGAGTTGAAGAGCCTGTCGTATAGCCGATGATTCGCAACGGAGGATGCTGGCGAGGACCGTGCCTACCCCACCGCTTTCATCAATGTAAGTGATTACTTCATTGTTTTGATTGTATATCGCTGCACCCATATGAATGCCGCCATTTTTTAATCTCGTTTCACATATCCATCTACAAAAAGCATCACTCCTTGCCCATGTGCTAGAGTAATCTTCGGGTTTTCAGCTCCGAGTACGGGTCGCTTTCCGGGTTTTTCGAGCCCGCTGGTGTGCACTGGGATCGTAAAATTCATAGATTCCACGTTGGGCGGATGGAATTTTTCAATATAATGCAGCCGGCGTCGGAGCCATCGCGGGTAGGTGAGGGTGTTGCCTTCGGTAGCCGGTTGTGCGGCCCCTCGAGGCTTCTCGTTTGTGGCCCTTTCGAAGAGAGCTAGCCGTAAAGGTGTCGCTACATGCCTTGTTGTAAGTCAGGCGGCCGGCGTGGTTTGCAACAAGCACCAGGTGCAGGCCCCCCTGGTAAGCCGGGCGCTCCTCACTGTGGCCCTGCCCTGCCATAATTTTCGTCCCGGCTGCGGAGCGTCCTGGGTCGTAAATTGTGTGCGCCAAGGGGTGGGTCAGCCATGCCTGGTAGGGTGCAGTCTTGCTTCGCGGCAGGGCGAGCACTGCCATGAACGGCACGGAGCTGTCCAGCACGGCCTCGGCTGATCGCAGTGCCCAGGCCATTGCATTTCCACCGTCGTCCGGACCCGGAGGGGAGTGTACAAGGCAGCGACCCCTGAAGAGTTGTGAGTATCCATCGTATTCGGCTCCGAAAAGCTGGTCTTCCTTTTGAGATGTAAAGTAGCGCGTGCACGCGGCTGACGCGTTCAGGGGTGAGGCGAAGCACTCGGTCTCGATGCCGAGCCCATCTGTGAGCGCTTGAGCTAGCGGTTCCCCAAGGCAGTGTTCATAGTCTTCACGAACTGTGTTGCCTCGCAATTTCCGTTTCCGCTCCTCGTACATACCGCAGGATTAGTTGTGCAACGTCCGCGGCAAACCCTCCACCCGTAGAGAGCAGCCGGTGCTGGTCTGGCCGGTGGGTTCGCGCATCGGTGGGTTCATATCTAGCCTCGAGGATTTTCAGCCGGGTTACATCGAGCGTTCCCACACAGTGTCCTGTTGGGTTGTACACTCTGGCATGATCGCGTCCCCGGGGCTCCATTGCCGCGGGTTCTGCAGCCTACCTGCCGTGAGACGCCAATTTGTATATATGTGGTAAGCTCCGGTTGGATGGAAGTCCACGTCTGGGTTGCTTGCAGGTTTGCGTGCTGATCCGCGTGTGGGCAAGGATTTGGCGTTTGGCGGCGCTGGCGTCCCGGTTACGGTGGCCCCATCGTCCTTGTCGCTGCTCGTTGGTCAGGTGGGTGTCACGGGGTGCGGGGGCGGCGGGTGTGGGACCGGTCCGCGAGTTGTTGCGTTCGAGTAGCTGCGCCCAGTTGGCATGTAGGGTTTCCATCTTCAGGGCGGGTTCTTCCGTGTGTTTCCATGTAATCGCACGCAGGAACCTCCAGGCGACGCATCCATAGCGCCGCCGCGCTGTGGACTTGTTGTGGAGCGCGTGATAGTTCATGGCCGCGTAGGCTCGAACTGCTGCTGCCGTGACAATTGTGGGCTCACATTCCACCTCGTAGTATTATTCGGAGTGCGTTTCGTCCCGTTTCCTCTATGCTCGACGGGTGGCGATTTCAGAGTTTGCTCGTTTCCTTTTTCCCTGGACGCTCGTCTTTTCCCGTTTCCGGATTGGCCCCTCAGTGACGCCGCGCACGACTTCCAAATTATTGTACATGTTATACAACAGCTGTTGTTGCGAGGTCACGTCCCTGTCTCCCGAGGCTGTGCGGAAGGGTGCTCCGTAGAGTGCAGCCATGCGCGCTCTCCGCCATTGCGGATGCGAATGGTGCCCTACTCCGCAGCCCTGCCTTCGCGCTCGGGTTCTTGGGGGTACGGGACTTCCCTCGCAACTGCCGTTCGTTTCAATCACGCACTGGGGTACGTGTTGCTTGCGATGCCCTCCACCCCTCCGATATTCCGTTCCGGCCAGGCTGGTCTGCTGGCCCTCTGGTACGGCTATGCGGGTGGTCATTTCGCCGTCTGCACGATCAGTGTAAGTAAGTGTGTGTGGTTCTCGGGGCAAGGGCGCCCCTTCAGCGAGCTGGGCCATGTTCCGTGTCAGCGCGTGCTCAGGTCGTAACTTGTGATCCCACCTCGTCCCCGCGGGGGGCAGGTTGGCGGGTAGCTCCCAGGTTAAGAGATCTTTCACATCCCGGATGTTGGCACTATGGACCAGAGGGCCAATCATGCGGAAGCGCAGGCCCAGTCCGGTGGCTCGGTCATATATTGCGCTATGGATGGCTGCCGTGTCCGCCTTGAGCTGCTTGTTGTCGCATCTCGTATCCTCATCAATGTATCATATCGCTGTTGGTCGTCACGCCTTTGCCCGGTTTTCCTCCGTCGGGTCACCGGTTCTCCAGTTTCCGTGTCGGGGTGTATCAAGTCCTTGTCGTCCCCTAGTGTTCCTCCCCCTTCCGATTCAGGCAGGCGCTGGTCCATCCCCGCGCCGGGGCTGGCTCTCGTGGGTGAAGACTGGGCGGGGTTAGGCGGCTCTGCATGAGGCTGGGCACCTGTCTGCGATGGGATCTCCTCTTTGAGGAAGGCACTGATGTCAGATTGCCGCATTGGCGGAGGGAGTACGTCGCGGCGCTGCACTAGCAGATGACGGAGGTTGGACGGGATCCTGCGCATATCTCGAAGGAGGGGTTTCGCGCAACGATACTCAATGCATGGCTCTATGTGCATGTGCGGGAGGGTCCTGTTGGGCGCTGAGGTAGAGGCTGAGGCGATTCAGTGCGACCATGTGCCGAGGTTTGACAACATGCGAAGTCAGTTTGCGTCGGAGCTCATGGGTGTCGATGAGGTGTATTCCGGTATTCTTGTCAATAAGATCACTGAGGTCCAGGCCGATGTCGGTGAGAGGGAGGGCGAGACGGGCGGGTGCATGCTGTCCCGTCTCCGCTCCCGGGGTGCGCTGCGCCACTTGTAGAGCGTTCACCAGGGCGCATGTGTCGGCATGGAAACGTTCCCCGTATCTCGTTTGACTCAGTCCGTGCGACTGGGCGAGCGACAGTTGCTTGAGTCCTGAGAAGAAGCCCCCGGCACGCTTGAGTTCGTGCATAGGGAGACTTCCAGCCCGTGCGCATTGGATGTCGAGCATCCTCCGGCTGATATAGCCGAGGCGCCCCTTGTCATTGAGGGTTAGTTGGAGTGCGCGGCCCGCTCGCTGTACGTATTCCTCTCGGAGGGAGCCCAGCCCCAGCCCAAAGGACGTGGCGGGCATTAGTATGGCCCTTGTAGGGCAGTCGCGCGGTATGTTGCAGCATTTGCGCGCCAGCCGAGCAATCTGCGCGTCGAGGCGAGCGATGTCTTTTGGAGTGTAGGCCATGGTTGGGAGGCTATATATGACGAGAGGTTTCACGCACTGTCGGAGCATGTTGAGCTTCCGCTTTGCGGACGCCTGTAATGCTGCAATCAATTGACCCTTCGTGTCGATTGCTTTCCGCACCTCTGCTTTTCCGTTTGCACCGTCCAATCAAGTGTCATTGTAACCTGTACGCCGAGGTATTTGTACGGCGCTGTTGGGGAGTAGAACGGGAGGCTGCCTCCTTGTATGCGTACTTGGCCCTCGAGGCTGCTCCTCAAGGTTTTGGGACAGGCTGGGCCCTTCATGCCCTTGTCTGAATGACCCGAGGCTATTGGCATAGTTGTGCAATATGCCGGTCACCGCGCACTTAGATTGGTTCACCTTGAGACCCGCCCAGTCAGAGTACCTGCTGATTTTGTCACATTGTATTTCTAGGTCCGCGCGGGTGTTTGTACGGCATATGTACGGCAGGTGTTTGTACCTGCGGCAAGGTCATCCGCGAAAGCGCCTGATCCGTATTGGTAGCGATCGTTTTCTTGGTTTGGTAAGGCAGCCGTATCTGTATATATCCGCGTCCTCCCACATGGAGCCATCTGAGTAGAGGCTCCAGGAAGGTGATGAAGCGCATTATTGGGGATAGTGTGTCACCTTGGATTGTGCCTCGCTCAATCGGGATAGCCTCGGTGCGGCCGTGTTCTGTTCGCACATACGTTCGGGCCTGGCTGTACAGGTTGCGGAACGTGTCTATCTATGAGGTCGGCGGGCATGCCCGTATCGAGCATGATTCCGAGTAGCTTGTCATGGTCGATCGTGTTGAACGCTGATGAGAAATCTATGTACGCCACATACAGGTCGCGTCGTGTCAGCTCCGCGTCCTCGATCGTGTGCATCAGGTTCTGTATCTGCCGTTCCGTGCTCCGGTGGGCTAGGAAACCCTCCTGCGCCTCGCTGAGCATTTCTCGTGCCGCGACCAGTTCTGATATGGATCTCGTGATCAGGCTCGTCCATAGTTTGTATAGGGTGTTTGCGAGCGCAACCGGTCGGTGGTTGCTGATGTCTAAGGGGGCCTCCTTTCTTGTACAGCAGGACTGCGTCAGATTCAGTTGACATATATATATATATAATATATAATATAATATAATATAATTCGATGCCGCCGATGCGCGTAATTATTCTTCCGCAGAACATACAGCCACAGGTAATAATGCATCCGGCCACCCGCCCGCCGTCGATCAACGTTAAGATCCAGATAGGCTATGTACGTATGTATGTACGGCATGCATACACACGCTCCAACAGCCCCCGCCGCGCGCCACACAGGCAGCCACGCACTGCATGCATATATATATTATGCCATAATATATATGCATGCAGTGCGTGGCTGCCTGTATATAATATATATGTACACGCCACATATATATATATACGTTTGTATGTACCTGCCCATGTATCTCGCTCACGCAGCCCGCCAACGCACCCATCCAGGAAACCACCCACCTCGCCAGCACCTCGACCTCCTGCAGCAGGGTCGCCTCCACCGAGTTCCAAGCCAGAGACATGGACGGCAGCGCCGGGTCACCCGTGGCCACTGCTGCTTTGGCCGCTGCTGCTGCACAGCAGTCCGCCGACGACTGCTGCAGTGCAGCAGACGACGACGCGGCTGCGCCCCCACCGGCTTCCGCCAGCGCCGCCGCAGCCGTCTCCGAGGATAACCCCGCCGTGGTGGTCGTTCCGGTCGAACTGCCGGCGGCGGCGGCGGCCTGCTGTTCATTATTATGACCGGGCTGGTCCCGTAGCAGCTGCGGATGCTCCGCGGGGGAATTATTGGCGGGCTTGCACAGTGGTGGTGGTGGTGGTGGTGGTAGTGGCGGTGGCGGTGGCGGCACGGCAGGGCCGCCGCCCAGCCCATGATTGATCAGCTTCACCGCCACCGGTTCGCCGCCGTAGGTGCCCCGCACCACTCGCCCGAAGGCGCCCTTGCCCAAGGTGATCCCGGACAGCTGCACCTCCGGGCCATCCACTCGGACGTCGAATTTGATGTCCGGGTGCAGCGGCGTCAGGGGGGTCACGGGCACCAGCGAGGTGGCCAGGGAATCCCGCCAGGGCGGCTCCACGCTCTTTCCCGCCATCGCTGCGCGCGTGTGTGCACACAGACAGAGCAGATTGATTTGAGGGGCGGGGCGGTCGGGCGGTGGAAGTGGCGGGGGCGGGGGCGCGCGGGGGCGGGGGCGACGACCTGGCGCATTCGGGTCGATTGTGTACCGCTAGGGACGACGTGATTATCATTCAGCAGTGTGTACATAATATAATTATGCTAGGACGCATCGCTATTCGTTGAAGTCCACATACACCAACCGCCGCCTAGACATCAACCGCCAGTCAAGATGCACAGTCGCCGCCTTGACGTCCACCGCCTAGCTGGATGGCTGGATGCATGGGTAGGGGCGCCCACCGGCAAGGTCGTACGTCCGTCGTACGTACGTACCCTCGCAACCATCCAGTTTGTTGATGATCGCGCGTGCTGCAAGGAGCGATCCATCCCTATCGAGGTTGAAGGTGTTGGAGTTATCGAGGGAACCAGCACACCTGCAGACGTACACAATCGATTAATAAGGACTCTTGACCTATGGTTACGCATGCAGGCCACGCGGCAGGAGTTTATCGGCAAGAGTTTGTATTATGTAGGCCCGTAGATAATGCATCAAACGCCGGCGGGCATGCACATAGCCGCCACCCTTACTAAGAAGTATTAGACATAAGCGATTATTATTATCTTTTGTGGAGATCGTCCACATGAAGAACATTCAGATAGACAACAAAGCTATCGCGATTCGCGAATGTACGAGTAGCTTATGTGCCGCCTACCGCCTGCGTGCGTGTAATGCCGCGAATGCTCAGCAGAGACCGGCTTACACTGCCACTGACCGCTGTCCACCATAATTGCAACAGCAGCCTAACAGCACTAATATTCATTCAAAATTAATGTTAATAAACGACAACAATAAGAAAAAGACAAATATAAAACAATAACAACGACGATACATTACATGAATACATTACCGGTATTGCATATATATTATTAATATACGGTACCGAAAGATGTATTAATAGCAATTTGTTATTGATATTAGTAATGCGCTCTGACGGGGACGGCCGACGCACCGCTCTCCGCCTCCGCCAACTACGCCAACGCTGCGATTCCGGCGACGCTGGAGGAAACCGGCGATCTGCCATGAAAGCACTCCGGCAATCAGCACGAGGACCGTGATGCCTGTCCATGAGCAAACGGATGTATGTATGATGAACACGAGCGAGCGCGTGTGCATGGTGTTTAAATAGCGGCGCGAGCAGCAGCATCACTTGTGCATACATGTAGATAGATATATCCATCCATACATTTTGCGTTGCGTTGCGGTGTGTATGTATGTGCAGCTACGTATGAAGCTAGACAGTCCGCTCGCGGTTTGCTTGCCTGTCTGCCGGCGCACACAATCGATGTACATGTGGACACAAGCCAGCAGCACTACGCAAGCAAGTGCCCATGCGTGCATACATTCACATACATACATACATAGACCATACGTCTGTAATTATCTATATATGGCAGCTGTGCCAATCCAGTTGTGCATGTACGTAAGGACTCAGGAGCGAGACTACGGCTGGAATAACCCCGTGTTCGCTTAGCTTACGGCGGATGTAGCTAGCTAGTTCGATGTATGCATGATGAGTATTGCCCAGCAGCAGCCTGACTGCCACGCAAGTCTATACATATATGCACACACGCGCGCAAAGAACCGCGCTTGCTTGACATACCTCCGAGCAAGCCGCCCACGAGCACCCCAACATCCGTGCTGCGGTGCGCATTATTCCTCTCTTGTCGTCCGCCGTCGTCGCCGTCATCGCTGCCGACGGAGTTTTTGTATGATGGCGCCGTTGCTGATGACGTGTTGTCCATGTCGGCGGCGGGGCCGCTGGCAGGGCCGCTGCTGGCTGCGAGTGTGCTGTTGAGCGCCTCTGTGTAGCAGGCACTGGTGACGGTGTCCTTGGTGGGGAACATGCAGGTGAAGCAAGGCACGTACCCCAGCTTCGCGCACGCTGTGGACATGATGACCGGGCACTGCGAGCAGACATGCATCGATCGACAGCAGGAGTTCCGTCACATATATACATATATATACATACATATATATATATTATCGAACAGATAATACACATCACCATTATCTTAAGTAAGCGAGCGAGCGGCAGTGGGCGGGGGGAATGTGGAAAGCAACGCGTGGCGCCCTTCGTTGCTTGGCTAACATGTGCGCAAGCAAGCATCACGGCGGCAATGCAGCAGCACCGCGAGGGGGTCTGATACGTACGTGTGCGGCAAACCCATCCATATCATATATCATATATATATATAATATATAATATATATGTTCGCACACGCGACTGTTGCTTGGGAAGAGCGACGGCGGCACGCAGCGTCACTTGTTAATATGTTGCCCTAATAACAGGCAGGCCAGCAGCGTCACTTGCTGGTTGCCCTACATACTAGGCCAGCAGCGCCGCGCGTGGCCCGGCCACGTGCTGCTGAACACGCGTTGCACAATTCAATCCATACACCGCCAAAACACCAATCAAGCAGCAGTTCGTGATCTGCGTGCGCTGCTGCCAGCCATGATGAACTTACAGTGTACGCCAGGTTGTAGCCGACGAATATGTAATTCGTTGCCATCGGGATCTTGGTCGTCACGTCAACGTTGCTGCCGTACGTTGCAATGTCGATGTACATCCCCCTCATCGCCCAGCACATCTGGGTGGGGCGGGCGGATGGCTCATTCACGCAGCCCTCCTGGCTGATGTTGGTGGTGGCACTCTGGTTCCCGGGGAACTCCGCCGCACGGGGAAGATACTTGTTGGACACAGACACCAGCTGGGCCGCGTAAGGCAGGCAAACCCCTGCACGCACGCACGCATTCGTTCGGTCGTCGAGCTAAGCAGGCTAGGCAGGCAGGTAAGGCCTGCAAACAATGATGCGGTACATCAAATCATGCGCATGGAACGACCAGCGGCCTGCACGGGCGTTCGTTCGGTCTTCACCCATCAACTGAAGTAAGAGAAATAATAAAGGACACATGTGTACGGCACGTACGCACGGCAAGCAGGCAGCAGCGAGCGAGGCACTTCGGTGCGTGCTTGAGAGGCTGCCAGGACCATAACCCATTTCACTAGTATATATCCGTACAGGCAGGACATTACTGCTTCGCGTGCTGGTGGGCCCCCAGGGCCTTTAGGGCCTTTCTGACAGGCCCCTGACGGCGGCTCGCGAGCCGCCCCGCCTGACCCGCCAAGACTACTACGGGTCGCTGCTGGGACAGGGTACTGACTACAGCAGGCCTTGCTTGGTCATACAACCAGGGTCCAGCACTTACGCTGAAGTAGTGTCGAGTTCACAAACTTGATGACCGGATGAGTGCCGTTGGGAGGGACAGGGGGACCCGCTGTGAATAGGTCGAGTCCGACGGCCTGCCGTACGATAATTACGTGTACATGTTCACGCACGTACGCGGGGTCAGATCAGGTCAAGCCGGTGTAGGTCATCTAGGGGCTAGTCAACAGGGTAGGTAGGCATAAACTTTTATATGTTTCACGCAATCTCGGCTTGGGAGGGTAGATGTGTGCTAGCTCGCTCAATCCGGGCTGCAATGCGGCGCGTGCCCTTGCGCCCGCGCGCCGCGACTGCGTGCGTGCGTGAGCGAGTGCGCCGCTGCTGCTGCTGCCATCCACGCCACGTGCACCATCCATCAGGCGTGCCGGCGGCGGCACGCCCTCTTCTACTCAGCCGCTCGTCCCAGTGACGGCGGTAACGGCATTGCCGTAGCCACATACATCCTCCAATTCATTTACGGACGCCAGCATGCAGCCGGGGAACGAACGAGCTGCAGCGTGCAAACATACACACGCACACAGCAGGCGGCGTGCTCAAAGCGTACACGCGCCGTTCGATACTACACGTGTGTTCCAAAGCTGGTCGACAGCTAATTGACACGAGAATGCATGGAGATTGTGCGACCAGCGGAGGTAGGGTTCATCAGCGCTGCGACGTGCCCGCCCCACCTACCCACCTGAAAGTGCGGGCCTTCCCTCCAGCGGGCGATTACCAGGTCTCGCAACTCCAACACCACGCCGAGTCCAAGCTGCATCTGCGCGGGCAGCGGGGGATATCCAGAACATATAACCCTAAATGGTCATCCCTGCATGGTTGACGTCCGGCGCTCGCACTCTCGTTTGTGATAAATGTCTGCCACTGTACCGAAGCCGGCATGGTGGGTGGTGGGTGCGGCATTGCAACCACTTGCGTTACTAGGCACTAATAACCGCGTACCTTTCCTTTCACGTAGTTCAAGTCCAGAACTAATTGGTCCCTGTAGTCCTTGTTAATCCCTTCCACGAGCACGGACCGGTTCACAAAGATGCACGGCTGACTAACAGTTCCCAGTGAGCTCCAGTAATCAGCATCCAGCACAATATCTGCCATGATATAAATGTGCTGCACCCTTGGATCAGCCAGCGCTGTCACCAGGTCGATCCCATTTTGACACTTCGTCGGTTCAAGCGAGTCCGTCTGTTGTTTCAGGTTCCTCGCAACATAATAAAGAGGGGATGCTGATCGAGAAATAAAATCCCCGGCAACTTGTGCGTGGCACTGCTGCGCTATCATGAAAAGTGCGGCAACGACGACAGAGCTGGTTATAACTTGGCGGAACCCGCACGCTACTGATATGGCTGAGAGCATTATCGTTGGAAGAAGTTACATTACCAGAATATGAGGATGAGTGCAACGCAGCGTTCCAACGGGGCAGCAACTTGTTAGGACAACGGTCATAATTTAATCCAGCCCGTAAGCATGCTTGCAGGGAGATAGATGTCACGCTTGTATGTTTTTTGGTGTCCAATTCTTAGGAAACCTAAGCATTCTTAAGAAGCGAACGTTGGGACGTTTCTTACCTTAGGACGTACCTGGATGTACTTCATTCGTACAGTGCGGGCTTTAATCGGTGTGACTGTTACAATTTGAATCTTGCCTTGACACCGCCGTGCAGCGTTCCTATATTTTTATGTTTTTACAAGGCGATTAAGTGCTTGTTGAGATAAGTTATTTGGCTCTTCAAATTTGCCGCGAGTCATCCTACCTGGCCGTGGGGTGCCTCTGATTCGGTCTGGTTCATTTTCGGCAGTTCCCATCTGCCATCCATTATGTAATGTCGTCTTCCGTTGCAGTCGGAAGGAAGTCTTAACCTTCGCGGGCCGTACCAACCTAAGTGCGTAATTCATGGAAGGATAACAGAGCTCAAATCATCTAGTTGAATGACTGGCACATGCAGTTGTATTATTGGCCCGGAACTGCACGAAACGCCCCACCAAGGGTAATTGCCCCACCCTTTCCGCGGTATGCGCCTGGCCGCACTGACCCCCACGTTGTTACATTCATTTTCATGTATTTGCACATGATGGCGCGGCACATATTCTGCCACTGGGTGTCTCCCGGCTCGATATTCTGGCTGGAGCTACAGTGTTATAACGCTGTAACACGCAGCGCTATGTATAGTTCGGACACGCCGCTCCGTTTCTTGAATTTGCTTTCAGTATATAGGGGCGCGACGCTGCGGCGCAGCTCACCGCAAAGGCCGCTGTCTGCCGCGCATCCCGCATCAATCTTTGCCAACAATGGCAGGTCTTAGTACCGAGGCAAATAGTCTATCGTTCGCAGTCATGCGTTTGCCCGGCGTGCTACAACCAATTCTAGTGTCCCGACGCGTGTTAGGCTTTCTACTATCATTAGATGGACAGACTATCGCACGTTCATGAATTTTGTGTGAAAAAGAATCCGTTCCCATTGACCCCTGGGTCACTTACGGGGGATGTTGTTCACGTTGTTGTGGAGCTTGCATAGGATGTGAATTATCATATGTAACCCCTGTGTGCCCAAATCATTTTCGTGTATGCCAGCATATCGGGCAGCTCCACTCCGATTCGCCGGCCTCAGGCGCTTTCTCTGCCAATCTGCAATCTGCAAGATTTCATGTTCATGTGTATTATCACATATCGCTTCAAATATCCGTCAACTCAGCTATTGTATTCACTTCTTGGCAACTTTCCCAGTGCGTGCTTAGCCAAGCGTTTCCCGGTTTGTTTTATCTTTTTAATCATGCTTTGGATATACAAGAATTCTCTTTGTTGATCGCCCGTAGGGCTTCTAAGCGAATGCTAGAAGAGGGAGGTGTTCGTCATGGCGAAAAAGGAGAAGGCCCCAGCGAGGAAGGTGGATGCATCAGGCAAGAAGGGTGAATCGGATTCTGGCAAGTCCAGGAAAACTGACAAGGTGCGTCTCCGTTACGTGTCCTGGTCGAGTGGATGCCGCTGGTTGTACAGAGGGAATCACGAACTCGAGCGGCATTTATCCACTTGAAATCATCAGGAACGATTCAAGGGGAAGGGCAAGTGGACTGGTAGCGTTGGCGGAGACGATGACCTTGGTGCGGAGCTAGCCGCCCTTGGCCTTCGTATCAAGGAAATCACCGGCGATGGTAAGGCATGTGGCCGTGCCGGCCCCCATCGGGTCATTCGACCACTCCCTCGCAGCTTGTGTCCGAGGGAGGGTGGCTCGGACACGCAAAATGGGTCCACACCCCCAGACCCACCACCCTCAGCCCCTCGGCCTCGCGTCGCGGCCCGTCCTCACCTTCGACTGCGTCACGCCCGATGGCCCCCGGCTGCTGCTGGCGCTGCCGGTGTGGGCCACTGCCCCACGGAACTGTGGCCGCCGCATCTGGGTTCGCTTTCGTTTGCCTGGCGGAATGGACACACAACCCGCGGACATCAGGCGGACATCAGGGCGCGCGGATGCGGGTCGGCCCCAACAGACCGGCCGACAAACCCACCCGACGACAGTCCCGGATGACATTCACGTATTCGCGGACAGCGAACCCGCGCCCGCTCCCTGTCCCGGGCGGACACACAATCCCACCGGCAGGGCCCATCACACATCGAACCTCACAACGGCTTCCTGAACTGCCCTCTGGCCACAGGCAACTGCTTCTTCCGGGCGCTGGGTGACCAGTTGCAGGTGTGTCGGGCACCAATGGGGCTATTGGGGGCGGTAGATCTTGCCTGCCTGGGCGGTACCGCCGCTTGGCCGCCAGGCGGACCCGGGACGGGGTCGCTGAGCGATGGCGGACAGCGTATTAGTGCTTCGGTCGCGCGGCGGCGCTGGGATGGGCAACACACACACACACACACACACACACACACACACACACACACACACACACACACACACACACACACACACACACACACACACACACACACACACACACACACACACCGTCACCATATATTCGTCGTAAATTTTACAGGTCGGTAACCAATCCGTTTGCGTGCGTCGTGCGTCTCCGTATTTAGTATTTGCGGTATGATTTGCCTTGCGGTGGTGGCGCGGCTGCCTTGTCCGCGCGCCTGCATCTGGTAAGTTTTTCCTCGCAGGTTCTATGGTAAGTATATTGCCACCTGGGATCGGGCGGGCGGGCGGGTTGCAATTCTAAACACACACACACACACACACACACACACACACACACACACACACACACACACACACACACACACGTGCTTTTCTCCTTGCTAACACACACGTGCAAGGCTCCCGGAATTATGGAGTCGTAGCTCGTAGCGGAGCTTGGCGTTGCGGAACACGGCTGTAGCGAGGACGTGGACGCGGACACGGGCGCCCGCGCTCTTGCGTTATTTTGAACGAAAACCGCAGTCGGTTTGCATCATCCGAGTGCGTTTCCCGCCAGCGGCAACCACCAGCCGATGGGTCTCGGTCCCAAGCGCTGACCTCTAACAGGATCTTGATGATGGTGGGTATCATTATTAAGGATGTTACAGCGGACCCCGCGCGTCATCGGTGGGAATGTCACACTCAGCGTATGCAGCCGAATGGAGTCGTGTCGAATGGAGTTGGCTCGGGGCCACCGGGCACCGTGCTGGGCGGCGGTTGCAGGTAGTTGGTTGCCGGCCTGTGTAAGGGGCGGTTACGTCCGTGTTTGCGCGTGTTTGCCGCACGCCACGTGCCGTGCAGGGGGACGAGCGGCAGCACGTACAAATCCGGCAGCGGATCGTGTCGTACATGGTTGACCAACAGGACGACTTCGCGCCGTTTGTGGAGGACGACGAGAGCTTCGAGAGCTACATCGCACGAATGAAGAAGGTGAGAGCGGGGTCAGGACCCACTGGTACGGGAAGGCCAGAACCCATTTCAAGGGTACGGCATTCTGAGGCTGCGGCCAAGGCCGATTTGTGCGCGCTGCCTTCCATATTACACCTTGGACCAACTACTATGCAAGGGCCGGTAACTGCCATGCATGGGCCGATAGCAACTGTCGTGTCTTGTCGGGTCCACACCTAGATGGATGACGTGCCGGGGCATGAGCGCGCTCCCGTTCGGCGGCGACGGCGGCGATCCATTTGTGCTGCAGGATGGTGTGTGGGCTGGCTACATGGAGGTGGTGGCCGCGTCAAGGTGCCTGGGAGTGAACCTCACCATCTACCAAGTGGGTACGACAAACATGCCTGTCGGGGTCCAATGTAACATCATAAATGTACACTTAACGGGGCGACACGGGAGGGGGTCGACGGACGCTTGGACCCCTGGCTTGCCACGCGGGATATTGCGCGGGAAGTAATCCAACCTTGCAACCCACACGCGCGGGGTACGGGGCTGAGCCTAACTCACGTGGCTGAACGAATCGCGCACGCTGCGCACAGCAATGGCGGTTCGGTTGCTGCGTAACCGGGTTCGAAGCCGACACCGGGCTGAGGCTGTTATGTAGCCGCAAGGCCCTTAAGGGCTTCGAACCAGGCGGGCGGGTCAGAACCAGGGAGGGCTCCCCTGGTTTCCGCCCCTGCGTCGCGGCCTTATCGCCTACTGCTCGGTTCCCGCGCGTCACGTGCAGCTGCGTTGAATTCCACGTCGGCCACCAGCACCCCGAAACCGACGCAGTCGTCCCAGCGTGTCGTACTATGCCGTACTGCACTTGTACAGGCCGGGCAGCCGCGCTGGCGCGTCATCAACCACCCCGAGGATGCCGCGCCCATGCTGCACCTGTCATACCATGACGGCCAGCACTACAACAGCGTGCGGTGCGCGGACGACTACGGCACCGGGCCGCCGGCGCCCGTCGTGATTCGGGGGGATGGCACCATGGCGGCGCGGCCGGCGGTGAGTGCGAGGCGGCAGGGGGCCTCGCTGCGAAACCGGGCGGGTCGGACCCCCGTGGGTCACGTCGGGTGGCTTGGGTTGCTCAAATCACAGGCCGGGCGGCTGGGCTGTTATTTTCTTGATAATATCCCCGGCAGGTTGCGCTCGTGCCTGGGTGCATATCATATCAACCGGTTGGCTTGACGTTTAGAGTCAAGGCCGCTGAAACGATTAGCCGTGGGGTAACCGTTCGAGCTTGGCAACGGCTTAGGCAACGCCGAAAGATGTCCGTCCGGGACATCTAAGAGCCAGCAAACGTCCCACCTGCATTACGAAGCCGCGCTTGTCCTCTCAACTGCCATCACCTCATTTGCTGTTTAGAAGTTTCGGTTTCTCCATACCCACCCACCTGCCATGCTGCCAACCGGTCGTCCGCCGGCGAAGCCGGGCTGCCGAGTGTTGTGTTCCACTCGATGCACATCCCGCGCCCCCCCCTCTCCGCCCCGCCCCATCGAAACACTCACAACGCACGCGCAACACAGCGCGACGGCAGCTGGGACGAGAAGGACGAGCGACGTGTGGCGAGCAGTACGGCATGTACGGATATGGCATTGGTGCGCAAGGCCCTCGAGGAGGCGCGCGGTGACGTCGAGGCGGCCATAGAGCGCGTGATCGAAGCGCTGGCGGCGGCGCCCGACACGTCGGATGCACCCGAGCCTGCTGGTGGGAAGCCGTCGGAAGCTGACGTCAGCGTGGCAGCGCCGGCAAGTCCGGAGGCCCGCAGCAGCACGGCTCCTGCCGCGCCGGACCGAGACGCAGGAGGTGTACTGGAGGCGCATCCCGGGGGGGCTGGTGAGGGCAGGAACGCAGGCCCTGCCAGCGTGGCCGCTATCGGAGAGGCGGCCGCCAGCGGGGCGTGCGATTCAAGGGCTGGAAAGGAGCCCACACCCCGCGAGGAGGGTGAACGTGATGGGGTCGGGGGCGGCGGCGGCGCTGATGGGCGGGCGACGGGCGAGACGGAAGAGGATGGGCGGGCGAGCGCGGCTGCGGGCGCTGCGGCCACTGCGGGCGTGGGCAGCATCGGCGCACAGGTGGCAGCTCCGGCGGCGGCGAAGGGTGTGAGGGTAGGGGGACCCAAGCTTGCTGTGGGCAAGGGCGCGGCGGCGCGGCGCGCCGCAGCTGCGGCGGCGGCGCCCAGCAACAACAAGCTCTGTCCTTGCGGTTCGAGGAAGAAGTACAAGGTGTGCTGCGGCCCCGCGGCTGCAGCCGCGGAGCGGCGGCGAGCGGCGGCGGGCGATGCAGCGGCGGCAGGGTCGCAGTCGCAGTCGGATACGAGGGTGCTCGTCGCGCAGGTCGCGGCGCTTGTTATTTAACGATCTTGAATGGACCGTACGCTGCCTCATGCGACGCGGCGACTCATGTCCCTAGATGTCCTGCAAGGCACATGGTTTCCCCAAGGAAATCCGCTGCTGTAATGGAGTGCAATCAACGGCACCTTACTTAAAGTTGGCAGCAAGGGCGAAATACCTGCAAAATAAGACAATGGCCCTGTGATTACTGGGACTTTAGTGGTAGGTAAACCCGCTTGAGTGGGCGACGCGGCACGTCGTCGGGTCGGACCATTCCTATCGTATGAACGCGCCGGCCTGAACCTCGAGGCTGCGCAACGAGGAACGCTACGGGCTGGGGTGGAAGGCGGGCGGGTCAGGCAGGCAGGCAGACAACGCGCCGCGATGCTTTGGACTCGACCCCGGTCGAGAGCGATCGTCGCCGCCATCAAGCCCATTATGGCATGGG
This sequence comes from Eudorina sp. 2006-703-Eu-15, assembly GCA_003117195.1. Taxonomy (NCBI): domain Eukaryota; kingdom Viridiplantae; phylum Chlorophyta; class Chlorophyceae; order Chlamydomonadales; family Volvocaceae; genus Eudorina; species Eudorina sp. 2006-703-Eu-15. The sequence continues at coordinate 638,451 of BDSI01000015.1, forward strand.
GTGGCTTCCAGTGAGAGGAGCGAGGTGGACTGAGGTGAAGTGTCAGGTCAGGTAAACCGGACCCGAGCGCGGGGCGCCGCGGGGCGGCAGAGGGGGAGTTTGAGTGTCGTGGTCACGAGACTGCGTTGGGCTGTGTGCAGCAGACAGACTGGCAGACAGACGGACCGACAAGGACAAGGAATGAAGAAGCGGGGTGCGCTGCACCTCCCGACATTATTTTTAAGGATGTTACAGCGGACCCCGTGGGTCGTCGGTGGACGTGATGGATGTTGCACGTAAGGGGTCCCCGCTCTGACCGACATGATGGATGTTGCACGTAAGGGGTCCCCGCTCTGACCGACATGATGGATGTTGCACGTAAGGGGTCCCCGCTCTGACCGACATGATGGATGTTGCACGTAAGGGGTCCCCGCTCTGACCGACATGATGGATGTTGCACGTAAGGGGTCCCCGCTCTGACCGACGTGATGGATGTTGCACGTAAGGGGTCTCCGCTCTGACCGGAACTCGAGAAAGTCGAAACACCGCGACACGATCACGACCGGCTGAGCAGCGAGGTGACGGCGACGTAGAGAGGGGCTATTGTGGGAGCGCGGCGGAAAGGCTTATTCGAGGTGTCAGGGCTGTTTGCCTTTGCGGGCCGGCGAGCCAAGCAACCGTTGCGGTACATCAGCCGGCATGCTGTCATGTGACGAGCTCGTAAGGTTACGTGATTGCCTGAACGGGACGTGTCCAGATATACCTGGCCCGTGGCGCTTGATGCATATGGCGACATCTCCATGAGCGGGTGGTTGGGCCATGCGATGCCAGCGTTGGCAGCTTGGCACCGGCTTTTTGCCAACAGGCTCGGATGCCACGAGCATTGCCATGCATCGCCTGCTCCAACACGTCCCGCAGAATCGTCGCCTTCTCCGTGCCTCACCTCCAGGAAATGCCCCCAGGGGTGGGTTTCGGCGACGCATCCGTCTTCATCCGTCTGCTGGGACGGCCAGAGATGCCCGGTCCTGCACGATCTGCAGGCTGCAGCGAGCCCTCGTGACGACCTACAAGCCAAGCTTATGCCCCCACCTAGACATGCAAGCCCTGGGAGTACATTTGCGGAAGGATTCCCCCAGGCGGAACTGCCACTGCGCATGCCATCGCGGCCGCCGGCCAGCCCCCGTGGTGTCCCTTTGGCGGTTCAGGTGATGGCGAAGCCTGGGTTCTAGAGACCTTTCCTGGTTTCGGTATGTACTAACCGCTGGGGTTCGGGCTTGGACCGAGAATATGTGCCCTGGGCCGCACAGGGCCGCACACGCATGATGACGCAGGAGCTTACCCAGTTAACCCAGGCTGGCTTCGACACAGCTGCTGGCCATGGCGGGCACACGTGTGCCTGAGTTAGCAATCCCAGCAGTTCACGCGCGATGCAGGGCGGTAAAGGGCATGGAGGCCTCCATGGAACCACTGGGAGATACCCACGCGATGGCCGACCGTGGCCAACGAATAGGTGCGCCGCCTGTTTCCACCAATTATGTTTACGGTGGACTTGATCCATGTGTCACCTTCCTCAACCCTTGCGCGTAAGTTGCCAAAGGTTTCCGGCGATGGGCTCGCTACCCATCTATCAATTCAAACAGAGTGCTTTGACCCATCGGCGTTTGTCGAGCCCTGAATTATCCTTAAATGCACAGAGACCTTGAATGACGTCACGCACGACATCAATCTGTGGGTTGGAAACCAAACGTCGCCTACGGTCTATCTCCCTTCGCAAGGAGCGTGTCGATCGGCCGCGCACCCGTCCGCAAGCCCACATTTTGGGCACCAAGGGTTTCATGTAACCCTTTGTGGCATGCTTAAGGATCATCTGGCCCTGTTCGCGTTACTTTTGGCAAAACCAGAAAACCTGTACGGCGCTGGCTACCTCCGCATTCCTGGACAGTCCCTAAGGAAACTGTCCGCAAGTTTTGCTACTGGCATATATGCAACATAAAGACCCTGAGCTTTTCTATTTTCCCTGCCAATTCAACGCTAACTTGAACTGTCTCTTCTGCTCTCTAACATATGGTTTACGGTATAGGCCTATATACATACATATAAGTTCATTCCTTTATTCCTGTGCATGAGCTTGCGTGTGCCTTCCCTCTGTTATGCAAGTTCAGTTCGGGGTCTGACCTTTCGTCGACAGCTCAGCGTCGAGGCTGGTGGTTTCTTGTAGGTTGACATTGAACAACCTGCCAGACAGAGGATTCTTTTCTGTGACATTTCCTGAAGTTGGAGGGGGGACATGGACACTGATGAAAGCGAACCTTCAAGTCCTGGGCGCCAGGTGTGTAAGGGAAATTCCAACCGGCTTTGTGATATATAATAACATTTGCATAAGTATATCTTGTGACTGGCTTCGCTCGTGCAGGACCGGACACCCCACCCCCGAGTTGGTCGCTCTAACCCGCTGTTCACCAGCAGCAGCAGCGGTAGCAGCGATGCCGAGGACAATCTTCGTGGTCCAATTCAATTTCCACCTGACCTCTTGGATCATTACTATGTCCGCAACTCGGAGTGCGAATCGAGCACAGTGGTGGGTCGCTGTGGAGCTTCCCCCGCCCCGCACGCTGTCGTGTCGCCTTGGCTTCTGGCACTTTCTGCAGCCAGGCACATATGCCTGACTTAGGAACCATTTCTGTCCGGGTGTGCGGCCAGCCACGGATTCCGCATGTCAGGCCGGGTTTGTCAATGACAGTCGTACAAACTTCCACTGTGACCTGACTTCCGTAATCTACGTGACTGTCATCCCTGCAACGTCGAGGGCCCGCGCCATCCCCGTCTGTCCATTCCGCGCTGCTGCCCTGGTGAAGTTGGCAAATGCTGTGTCGCCCATCTCCACAGATGGAGCTCTCCATTACGAACACGGAGCGGGTGCCCGTCGTCGTCGTGCCAAGTCCCAGCTCGTGGTCGCGCAATCAGGACACGGTGAGCTGTATAGTTGTGTTCACCTCGCAATCTGGATAGAAATAGCGCTTTGGCTTCAACTGCAGCGCCCCCTTGAACGGCCCAGGTGCGGACTTTGTGAGGCATTGGCTTGCATATTAGGACGTGGCTTGAAAGCGTTTCGATTGATAGCAAACTGCATAGGCGGCCGCACAACTGCTGACATTGGTTGGCTCAACTGCGTTCAGGACGCCGGAGCAGCCTCGCCATCGGTCGGTAGTCGAGGCCCGACCCAGAATTTCAAGGCGCGCACAACCTTCAGTCCTGCATCGACACCGACCTCAAGCAGGACGGGTAAGTCGACGGGCGAACAGGCTACAGAAGAACGACACTGGTCTCATTAGACTGCACTGGCAGCGCTGGTTTTCCTGTAACACAGCAGCAGCGGCGTTTCAGGATGTGCCGACTCTCATACATTGGTCTCGTTTAACAACGCACCAACGGGAGCCGGGTCCCGAGCGATTGAGCAATTCACAACGTTTTGACCCCTTCATTCTCAGACCCACATCCGAATTGCGCCAATGTCTGGATTCCCCGACATCGCAGGTCCGTTGCCGCCTCCGCCGAGCTACGCCTCCAGCAGCTGTTACCAGCTGGGTTGCTTTGACTTCTGTTCCGATATCCCGCCTTCCCGCCGCCGCACCACGTCACCACGTCCGTACGCCACACCTTTCTCGCCAATACCCATTACGCACCATCCCGCCGCATCCGTGCCGCTGAAGTGCTACAAGCCGTCACGCAACGGGCACGTCGCCGGGTTCCCAACGGTTGGGCTTGCAGTGCAGTCCCCGACACCGTCTTCTTGCAACGCCAGGTCGTCGTTATGCGTGAATTCGGCGAACACGGTGGGACAGTCGCCGCTGTCTGACGCTGCTTTGACGGAAGGTCATCTGCAGCACAACGCAAGGAGCCGGAGACAGCGCACACAGTTACCGTTGCCGCCTCGGACGGGCGACGCTGCTTGGGGCGGAGCCATCGGTGATCCCGCTCCGGCCCAGGCACCGGTCCAGCAAGCCGCAGCGAACATCAACGGCAGCTTCCACCGGCGCGCCCGATCCGATGGTTCGGGTGTTGCGCCTTCGCCCGGTGTCACCAGCACCTACATGGCGATCCCACCTGGGGCGCAGCAAGGCTCCGGAGATGCGCGTCTGCCACAGACCCATGACGACGTCAACCTCCAGCGCAACGCGCAGCGGCTCGGAAGTGCGTTCGTCCACAACGCCGCTGGCCGCGACGCGGCTGGACACGATAGCGGCGCCGCAGCTGGCGTCAGTGGCACAACTGCAGCGCATCATGGGGATGCGGTCAGGGCCGCGCCATCAACACAGCACTTGTGGAGCGACGCAATGGCGACGTGGACCACGGAGCTGCAGTCAGAGCTGCGATCTCTTGAACAGGGCCTGCACATGGCAGCCCACCCGCAATCGCCGCCGCTTCGGTTGGACCCTGAGCCGCGGCGTCGCCTCAGCGAGCTAAACGGGCCACGGCAGCGGGTCGCCGACTCGAACAGCACTGCTGATGCCAGCCGCATGAGCAGCGACCGCGACGCAAACGTCGATGCAGGCAGCGACGTTGGCTGCGGATCGAGTGATAGTGTGGGTGTGCGGGCAAGCAGCCGGACCGGCATCTACGACATCACGACAATTGTACGGCAGGACGGTTCCGTGGACACAGTGGTGCACACCAATGGCCGCCCCGACACTGGCCGCCGCGTAGCTCGCACCATCGGCTCGCGGTCTCCCCGCTCGCTTTCCCGGAGCATGCCGGTCAGCCCCACGGATGGCAGCCCGCGCACCCGCAGCTGCAGGGAGAGCGCCTGCGGCTGTGACAAGTCCCTGGCGCTGCCTTCGTCGCCGCTTCACACGCTCCAGCAGACCGGCATCGACGCCAGCGATCTGGGTTTCGGTCGCGGCAGCTTGGTAAGCGAGCTGGCAGCTGCAGCTGGCATTCCTGTGGGCTCCTCGGCATCGCCAACTGGGAACTCGGTGACAACATACATGGACGGCGATTGGATGGGCAATGCGGTATCCGCTACCACCGCCGTAGCGCTTGATGGCGCGCAGCCGCAGCGCATCCCGACGGCACGAGAGGCGAAGGAGGATACGTGCCCGCTGCATGCAGAGCAGCCGCTGCTTCAGTCTGAGGAGGAGCAGCAGCCGCAGGCTGATGAAGTGTTTGCAGCTGTCGCCCCGACCTACAGCTTAGTTGCCAACCCCCTGTTCAGGTGGGCAAAGGCCCGTTGGCGAGCTGCGCTTGCGCGATTAGATTTGTGTAATGTGCGGCCCGGGCTCATATGAAATATATGAAACGTAATGTGGGTTTAAATGCGACGTGAAGCGGAGAATGGCGCACCGCGTTGCGGCCCAGTCCTAACACAAAGATGTGTCTAGTCTCCAGCGTGCGTGCATGGGGGGATGGTTCACGCAATGATACCGAAGAACAGCTCGAGATAGAATATCAATAGCGCCGCGTTCTCCCCTGACCCGTGCACAGGTCGCTCGGCGGTCTGCACGAGAGCTTTGCGGACGGCGGTGCTGACCCGGCGCCCCAGCGGCATGGTGACAACAGCGCCTCCTCACCCGTCGGCAAGGATGTCACAGCGATGGACGCTGCAGCAGGGACGCACACGCCGTTCAACAGCAACACGCGCCGGCCGATGCTCCGGCTTGGCGGCGTTCGTGGCAGTTCGTCGGGTGGCGGCTCCCGTGATGGTTTCGCTGAAATGCCGGCGCCTTTGGAACTTGGCACGCCCGGCGTGGAGTCATGCGCCATCTCCATTTCGGCAAGCTCGGAGCAGGGGAAGCCGAAGCTTGAGCCGGACCTGTTTAGCCTGCCTTTGCCGTCGGCCGTCAGTTTAGAAGCGATGCACGTCGCGTCGCATACCGACGGCAACAGCAGTCGTTGCAGTAGCCGGCAGCTCAGCCCAAACCGTGTGCTCGGCGGCGCCGATAGTTGCGTCTGCGCTGGGCTTGCCAACAGTTGTAGCGGCGGTGGCGGCCGCGGCAGCCTCATCCTCTCACCAACGCGGAGCAGTCCCTCGGCCGAAGACTTGCGGGTCCTCGACCTCACCTGCCTCCAACAGCACCAGCCGCACGATGAACAGGAGCTGGACGGGTGCGCAGCCGCGTCGCCAATATCGGAAGTGATGCCGCTTTCTGGATGGCCGGATCAGAGCGAGCCGCGCGCCACGCGCCGCTCACATTCGCCGCCGCCTGCCGTCATGGAAATGATAGTCACCGATCTGCAATTGCAAGGCGCGGACATGATGGCGGCGGCGCGGATGATACAGAGTAAGGCCGACGAGATGATTAATGAGGCAGCCAAGATACACCGGCGCAGCATCGAGATGGAAGCCGCTGCGCTTGAGACTCGTGAGCAGAGCAGGATCTTGATGGCCGAGGGCATCAACACGAAGCTGAAGGGCGAAGCCTTTCTTAACGAAGCCAGGAAGATGCAGCTGCAGGGCGCCGACCTCATGGCCGCAGTTGCCAGGGACCAGGAGGAGGCGTCGGAAGCGGATGTCGGCGCAGAGGCCACGCCGCAGAACTGGCCGAAAGCTGATCAGGCGCCAGGTGTGTCGCCCATTTCAACGGCGGCGCACGAGCAACCAGCACGGGGCAGCAGCGCTGAGGAGCTCACCGCTGCGACTCCCAGCAGCGACGTTGACAGCATGGGAAGGGGTGTGGTGCAAGGATCAGCAGTCGTGCCTCCAAGCATCAGTGCTGCGCCGTTGATCGCTATGCGGGATCTGTCACGGCAGCTCGAGGCGGCATCTGCGACGCCGTCCGCTTCTCTGCCCATGGCACCCGTCGCAGTCGCGTATGTCTCGCTGCAAGACGAGCCGGCGTCTGCAGCGATGATGGGGTTCGACCTCATCAGCGACGACGGCCACTCCAAGAGAGCTGGGGGTGGTTTGCCCACCCGGGGCAGCGCCGAGTACTTCAAGGGTTTTGGCATGCAGGTGTCTGAGGTCCCATCAGCCTCCATCCATGCGCCTGCGTCGGCTAGTTCTGTGGCAAGCGAGGACGCGGAAGAGCAAAAGGAATTCGTCTGGCAGGGCTGGGCAGCGCTGCAGAACACCGCCGCAGTGGCGCCACAGGAGGCAGACGACCCAGAGGAGGTCGAGCAGCAGTGGGGGCCCCATCTCGCCGCGCAGGAGGGGAATCGCTTTGAAGAGGATACGGTGCAGGCAGAGTTGATGACCGAGAGCGGGTGGCCTCTGAATGCACACGCAGGCGCGCCGGGCGTGGAGGCGCGCTCGCCGTCGCAGCTATCTTTGTCGACGGCTGCATTTGGCTCCCTGGACGTGTCGGTGGTCATGGTCGCATCACCGGTGGAGGTGGCTGCAGCAGAGGTGGAGGTTACATCCGTCGCGACCGCCGATGCAGCAGCGGTGCAGACACTGGCAGCGGCGGATGCGGCGGCGGTGTCCTTCACGGAGGTAGCCGCAGACACCATTACCGGCGCCCTGCGTGGGGAGGAGGAGCTGGGATCTCTTATGGATCTGGCGCTGAGGAACTCGGCGGAGGCCATGGGGATGCGTGCGGCAGATACCATGCGGGCGGACAGGGCGGAGGACGCCGCACTCGAGCGTCTTGCACTAGCTCGCACTGCCATGGGGACCGCAGACCAGGCGACGGATCGGACGCAGTCGCCGTCCCCTGCATCTGCCGGCGGCGAAGGCGCAGGCCATGCTATTCATGTCTTTCCGCACGGCAACAGCAGCCCGCCCCGGTTGACGTGCGTTGGGACAGACGCATTGACGTCGGCAGTTGAGGGGAGGCAAGCTCAGCGGCAGCGTCGCCGGCAAACCCCTTGGGTGCCGCGTGTGAGGGGACGCCTGTCCGTCCATTCCCAGGCGCAACCGCAGGACGGCGGAGCGACGTCGAAGGAGGAGAGCGACGCTGAGCAGCTGCAAACGCCAACGTGTGCTGCGGTTCCTTCAGAGGCCGCCACGACCATGGCACCTGGGACTGGCGATGCATCATCAAGTGCGGTGGCCGCCACCGGGCTGGTTACAACCCGCCGCTACGCTGAGGTTGCGGCTGCTGCCGCCACGGCTCCATCGGGCGCAAGCGCCGGTGTTGGCTATGGTCTGACTGATGCTGCCGAGGCGGGAAGCGCCTCAGAGCCTTTCACTCCAGCAACCGGGGCCCCATGTGGCCATGCAGATGCCACCACGCCGGTATCCGCACAGATGGTAAGCCAACGCAGCGCAGGTCCCTCCGGAACCGGCAAGCTCAGCGCCGGCGCTGACGTTTCGCCGGTCGCTTCCCCATCCGGTTGCGCTTTCGGTGTGTCCCGCACTCGTGTCGGGTCCAGGGATGGGGCCCTAGCGTCAGCAGCCGCCATTTCGAAGGGCAGGGCAGTGGCGGCTGCGGCGACGGTGACCTCCGACACTCCGGCGCCGGTGTCCAACCCCCCATCCGAGGCGGCCTGGTCAACAGTGACCCCACCTCGGGGCCGGCGCAAGCGTACTGGCCCAGCTCCAGCAAGCGGCGAGACGCCGGCCGCTGTGCGCGAGGGCGGCATCGCGGGGTGCCAGCAGGGCGATGATGTGGGCAGCAGCGCAACTGCCCCCGCAGATTTGGGCACCGAGGCGCAATCTCGGCCGCATCCCACTGAGCAGCCGCGGTCATCAATCTCACCGAGGCGCTCGTCGCGTGGCGCAGCAAGAAAGGGCAACGCGACGAGCAGCACCAGCGCACCGCTGAGCGCGGCCGGGACCGCGGCACCCCAGGACGCTGCGGGAAAGTGGTCCCCTGGCCGCGGCGGTGCCAACGTAGGATCCTTCCCGCTCGCAGTCGCTCACCCTGACTCAGCCATCAGCTCTGATGATGACGAAGAGGAGACGGGCGGGGGCGGCAGCTGGCTGGCGTTTTGGACAGGGCTACTGGCGTCCGCTGGGCTGGTGTGTGCATCGGCCCTGCACCTCTCGGCCAACAACCCTGCACCGGCGGCGCTCAGCCATCTCCGGCCGAGCTCTGGCGCGGACCAACTCGCCCTGGCCAGTTATGGCTTATTCAGCTTGGACGGCATGGAGAACTTGCCCAACGGCTCCGCCTGGCCCGACCCGTGGAGTCCGCGCTGCAGAATCGGGGCAGCTCACGTTGGGGCGCGGTGTGAAGTGCCGGTGCTGGCACCGCGGATCCCTGGCAGCGGCGCGGAAGCGGTGACACCGGTAAACGAGCCGCAGGCGGTAGTACCGGATTCGCGCCGCCCGGCGCTTGAAACTGAATCGGAAGCTGGGGCTGGGGATGGCAGCGGAGCCGATCTCGGTACTGGGAACGGCGTTGGGAATGACGACGCGGGCAGCGATGGGGTTGGGGGCCAGAGCAGCGGCGGGTCGGGGGCGCGGGAACTGGAAGCCGAGCAAGCTGAGGTGGCGGGCGGCGCTGCGGTCGCGGCCGCGCTGCGCGCGCATCCCCAGTACGTGGGGTCGGCCGTACCGTCGTTTCTGTACGATAACCCGCGTGACGTCACCGCGAGGGTGGAGGCGGAGCTCGCTGGCAATGTTGTGCCACAGTCGCGACGCTGGTGGGTGAGGCTGTTGCACGAGCCGTCTGCGGCGCCGACGGTGCTGCCGCAGGGCGTCAGGGCTGGCGAGCGGCCGCAGGTTGAGGAGCTGCGGGTGCCGGATGTCTCGGGGGGTGACGTGCTGCCGCTACATCGGGCGCAGGGAGAGCCAGGCAACGCCGTCAGCGCTGTGCTGCCGCTGGATGAGGTGCTGCGGACGGCGGCTATCGCGACCGGTGCCGTGCGGACGCCGTCGGCGGAAGACAGCGGTGATGCTCCGCGGGGAGCTGGGCTGCAGCTGGAAGCTGTCGTCGACACTGTGAACGCAGCGGCAGCGCAGAGCGGTGCAACACCCGAGCACGCGCAAACGGAGGAGCTCAGTGAGGAGGAGCTCTCAGCAGCCGCTACACCGCATCTGACGAGCCCGTTGGATGGTACGGGCTCTGCGTTTTCACGCGCTGCATCGGCCACGACCCCGCCCTCGGCAACCGCTACTCAGCCTGGCCGTCGCAGCACGGGATCTTACGTGCGTTGGGTTGGCATTGGTCTGTCCGCCACGGTGGCGGCAACCGCGACGGCGCTGTTGTGGGTCGGCCGCCGCCGTCGCAGCCGTCTGCAACCGCGCAACAGCTGGATGGCGCAGTGGAAGTCAGTTTGGGATGTGGGTCCCATCGCGTCCGTGCGGAGGATCCCGCGCGGCCCGGACGATGGAGCTGACCCCGCGGGCCCAGGCCCTAGCCACGGCGCGGCACCTGGGGGCTACGGCCAACCGCATGCCGGCGGGCAAGATGGCGGCTACGATGTCTACGGTGCTTACCACGGGTTCGCGTCCGAGCACGCCGACGGCTTGGGCGATGATGGCGGTGCTGCCTTGGGGCCCCTTGGAATGCCCGGCAACTTGGGCGTCCCCGAACCGATCGAGTACGATGGGGCGTACTTCAACCAACACATGGAGCAGCAGCAGCAACAACATGGGCAGTCGTACAGCCCGCGCCGGTACCTACGTGACGTGGAGCCCGATGCGAGCCTCCTCGATTGTTTCTACTTGAGGTCTAACCGACTGGTTCCCCGGGGCAGCCCGCGCAGCCCGCGCCAGGCCGGCGCGCATGCCGAGGTGGGCGGCGGTTTCGGTGCCGAGGAAGCAGGAAACGACCAGCAGGGATGGGGCTATCGCTGGCTCCGTAACCGCACGGTGTTCTCCTTCAACCAGCAGGAGTTGTCACCCGAGGCGCGGCGTCTGATGGCGGACATGCCGCAGTAGCGGGTTCAGGGATGCAGGGAAAGAGAGCGGCCTTGGGCATGGGCAGGTTGGGCTCGGCTGGGCATAATGCCATAATCAGTTAGGGGCGATAAAAAAGCTGGAGCTCTTGCCCTATAGGTCATCGGCGACTGGGTAAATGCGAACCGCAGGCAAGGTCGAAAAGGTCTGTTGGGTGTGGCAGGAGTGGCGGGGTTTTAGGTAGTCCAGGTGGCGTGCGGCGGGTGTCGCAGACTACGCGCAACGGAACATGGCTCATGGCTTTGCAGGCATCGCGTTACTATTGCAGCTTGGCTGTGACTCCAACGTACCAGCGCAGTTCTCGCGGGCGAATGGGCGAATGCCAAATGGGGTTGTGGGTAGGGGCGGGCGAGATGGACAGGAATATGGGATGCTGGGTAAGGTGGCTAGGTGAGGCTGTGTGCCGACGGCGAAATAATCTCAAATGGCTGATGACTTCAGGTGCATTTCCATGCGAGAGGGGGATCTGCAGGCATCCGTACTAATGGACCGGGACGGTGGCGTCTAAGAATGAACTACTCGCAGCCAGCATATAGCTCCAGATGAGCGGGCGCGTGCACAGCACTCGTGCGATGACACCGGCAAAGCACTTCTGTACATACCGTAGCGGCTGGTGCGCTTCTAATGCGCGTCAAGCGTGGGTTTCGCTTGTTTGAGACCGAACTCGTGCGTGGCGGCAGGCTGTCCGAATTCGTGACATAAGAATCGCCGAATCGTTAGTTTTGCATCTTGTGTATGGGTCTCCCCTGGAGCTTTGGGACGGCATGCGCACATCTGTTACCAGGTCTGTATGCTACTAGTCGTGCAGACGAGCGGCAGCAGCGCGTGTGACTTGCTGACCGGCATAATCGAAAATCCACTGCAGGGCCCGATTCAGGAATGGATAGGCAAAGTGTTTGGACGAGGCCATTTGTGGTCAAGGAAGAGATGTGACGGATACAAGTGGGCCGGAACAGGCTGGAAGTGAAGACGACTGAGACGTCGGCCGGGTAATAGGGCGCCCGCCTATGCGGCAACAATATCACGTCGTGTGGACTCACGTGTAAGCATTTCATCCTCCCGGAGGCCCTCGGCAGTGCAACAACGGGGCACCCAGTTGTTGATGGGTTGGGTTTGCACACCGTGCAGGCTTGTGCCGGGGTCCAGGGTCGATCGCCAACCAAATTTACTATTAAAGAGCATGAAAGGTCGCAAACCGTTTCGTTTAGGGAGGCTTTAAATCAGGCCAGAACGCGTCGCCGCAGTGAACCCATGGGTCAGGGCCGTCGTGCAATCGCAGCGCCGCACCAGCATAGGTTGATGCTGGTTAATTTCGATGGCTTGCGCCTGCAGTCCCAAGCCTGTCTTGGCATCCCGGGCCTTACCAAGTGAGCATACAGCTCCCTTCGCAACTTCCGCCTCACAAATACATCATGATGTAACCCATTGCCTATGTCAAAACAATAAAAAATTGTCAGCGCTTTCGAATGATTCTTTCCCAGGGAATGAATTCGGCTGGCACCAGGCATACAGGATACAGCAAAGCAGAGCGCGGAAGCTGACGCTCGATGCACAAAAAAATTCAGCGACTTAATAAGGCAGAGAAGCAAGACCCAGATGTCGTGCGGGTCAAGGAGAAGCTTGAGCAGTTTGGACGACGATGGGAGGTTCAGTCCTGCGCGGCAGGGTGGTCAGATCCAAGCTGCCGACTTCAGGCGGCAAAGTCCTTGGCAGCGCTGATAGTTGTCCTGGAGCAACACAAGGCAGCGGCACACAGGCCCCAAGTCAGGTAAGTCCGTTTGGAGATGTTTGACTCACCTTCCCGTCCTTAGGTTCTTTTCTGTTGGCATTTCTTCAACAGACATGCTGCCACACAAGAGGTTCCATGGGGTCAATTGCTGGGCGCCCTGCTGGATATGTCTGCCCCGGCGGCAGTCATCAGTCTGGCTCTGCCAGCCACAGCCACCCTGGTTGGATTCATGCCGGAGGTAGGCACGTTTGGCTTCAAATGGCTGCCCAGATGTCAGATCAGCTTGTGAGATTTATATTCCTTGCCTTTCAGTCGGACAGTGCAAGTGACGCAGGGCCTTGCCGTCCCTGTAATTCACTGGATTACCCAAAAAGAATATCTGTTTGCGTCCGTTGCGCCACAACGTTTTCACCCAGGTGGTGCCTGCTAGCTGTTGTGCCGCTCTGGTGATGCTTCTGGACCCGCCCGCCGGCACCTGCGGGGACGGACCCACGGGTCAGTTGGCAGCTGGCGCGCATGCGGTCACGTGCCTCACCGCGCTCATCCCCGTGTGGCGCTCCGCCGCGCTGCAACCCCACTGGGCGTCGTGCCACGGGTCAGTCCGCTTGAGGGCTCATCTGGGTCGCTGCGTCGCCGCCACCAACGCCGCGGCGGCGAGTACGGCGAGCAGTCGGACGGCTCCCGCGCCCTCCAGCGGCGGTGGCGGCGCTGCCGCTGCGGCAGCGCTCGCGCAGCTGACAGCGGCCCTCCGCTTCACACTCACTCTGGTCCGATTGGGTTTCTTCGTCCGTGCGGACATGCTAGCGGACATCCAGAGCTGGGTTTCAGTGCTCCTAGGCGCACACGGGGCTGCAGCTGCAGCCGCGGCTGCAGCAGTCGGGGCCCAGTCGGGGCAGCTGCAGGTTCCCAGCGCAGCAGCCAAAGCTCCTGGAGGAGCAGTCGCCGGGTGCCGTGCCGGCTTGGGAGACACTTTCGGTGCCTCCCTGGAGTGCCAGGCGCTGGTTCTGGAGCTTCTGCGGGTGCTGTCGACGTCCCGGCGCTTCTGGTCGGTGGTGCTGCGGCCGGCACCGGCGACGGCGCCGCCCTGCAGTCCGCAGCGGGCCGCTGACGAGGCGGTGGCGGCGGTGGCGACGTCCAGCGCCAAGCGCACGCCTGCCGTACCGCTCGGCACCGGCGGAGGCGTCGGAGGCGCCGGCGGCGGGCCGGGGCGTGGGATCGGCGGTGCTGCCGCGCAGGCGACGGCGGATCTGGACCTGGAGGCGGCTCCTGGCTTGGGCGGGGCCGGACTGCGGGGGAGGCTGCTGGCGACGCTGTGCGTGCACCTCCGGCCGCAGGGGTAAGGACGGTGCTCGCTGCGTGCCTTGGTGGGGCTCAAGAAGGGCCCGCCTGTGCATGAGCCACTCCGGACGCAACCGCCACCTGGGGACGGCGGCCGATGCCACTGCGGAGCGATCCGTAAGGGTCTGGTGCCATCAGTCCGCCCGGTCCAGGGAACCCTCCGGAGGGCCCAGTCACGTGCCGGACCTGCTGCCCCTGGGACGGTTGGTAACCGACGCGGAAACCATAACCATGACTGCCCTTGGCGGGCCCCCTGTTATGGCCAGGTCAGGGGTCTGGAGTCCGCTGCTGCCTTCCGCAGCGGCGCTGCTGTGTCACCCGGGCCTCTGGAACGCCGCAGGCCCCAGCCCCGGCCCGGGCCCCGGCTGGGGCGTCCGCACAAGCGATAGAGATGGAGGCGGCGGCGGCAGCGGGGCCGACGTTGGAATTGCAAGCGGCGGACGGGGCGAGCCGCCTCTCCCTCACAGTGCTCGGAAGGAGACCCTGGAAGCCGCTCTTAGCAGCCTCGCGGCGGCGGGTGGCCCGGCGGGTGGTGACGGCAGCCCCGGATCCGCTAGGGAGGGCGCGGCGGCGGCGGCGGCGTCCGCGGCAGCGCTGATGCCGCCGCCGGTGGCGCTGCTGCCGGTGCTGGGTGCCGCGCTGATGCCGGCGTCCGTACCGTACGGCAGCAAGGCCGCGGAATGGGAGCTGCCTGGTAGTGTTCCGCTGTGGGACGAGGTGGGGTCATTGGGTGCCGCCCGAGGGGCCATTGAGGGAGGGCTATCGTAAGCTGGTGGACGCATCTTCATGGAGGGGGCCAATGGGAGGGGTTTCGTGTATGTGCCCAAAAGAAAGGCCGTTGAGACGGCTAGTCGTGAGGTGTTCAACGCAGCACGGCCAGTGCCGGCATGGATATATCAAGCCCCTTGTTGTGAGATTTACAGCCACAGGCAAAGCCAATTCCAAGTCGACGCCTTTTGTCGTGCCGCGGCGGCATCCTCCTTGCGAGCAGGCTCTTGCACCAGTGCTGGCCCTGGCCGCCCGGGCGATCCTGGGGGGAGACGGCTGCGGCCGCAATAGCAGCTGTAGCACCAGAGCGGCGCTGCCAGGACAACCTGGCGAGCTCGCATGCCGTACCCTGGGTGCCTCGGAAGGTTTCATTGGCGGCGTGGGGGAGCAGATCGAGGCCGCCGCCGCCGCCGCCGCAGGTTGGCTGCTGCTGCGCCTCTTGGCGCCGCGAGCGACCCATGGGTCAGTGGAGGCGGCCGCGGCCATCGCCGCCCGATGGGCGACCGCCGGCGATCGCGGCGCTCCGCCGGCTGCAGCAGTGGGTGTAGCTCCAGCCGATTGCCCTTCGGCCGGCGTCCCGGCAGCGGCAACACCTGCCGCCGTGGCGGTGGCGGCGGAGGCCCTTCTCCGAGCCGTTGTGGGCCAGTATGCGGCCCTGGGCGGCGGCTACGTGCCGTACACCGGTGTCTCCATTCAGAACCTCGCAGACAGGTACCGTACACAGGCCCCCGCACGACCCGCTGTCGCTGCCCCTCGTGTGTGCTTTGATGCCAGGTTTTGGTTTTCGGTTCCCTCAAAGGACGCCACTCCAGGGATGCCGAACACGCACAGCATACCTCCGTATCGTGCACGTTCCGAGATGATGCAATCAATCTTGAAGCGTTCAACAGCCGCTCCGGGTAAAGGGCGGTGTATGCTGTTTCTGATCTCTGAAGCCGTTCCGTACATTCCTCCTGTGACCGGCTGCCTGCGCCATCGCCCGATCCGCGCCGCCGACGGCGCCGTGTCCGTTGGCCGTTGGCGGCGCCACATCCTCCTGTGGCCCTCGGACCTGGACGTACGGCAGCTCCCTGCTGCTGGGTCTCGAACGCCTCCTGTCGGGCCACCAACCCACATCGGAAGCCCAACGGCGACTGCTTCGGCTGCAGGTCCGGGAGGGAGGGACGAGGGAGGTTGGATGGGTGGGCGGTTGGGTGGGAGCACGCCGCGACCACGAGGGTCGCCACGCGTGACGTGCTGCAGAATCCTCTCGCTCTGTCGCTGCGGGGATCGACAGAGGGGGCTAACGCATGACGCCTCCGAGCGACCCGTGGGTCACGACCTGCTCCCACCCAGCCACTTGGGGGGTGGGGACAACGGATTTGCTGCTGTAAGCGCCGCCGCAATGGCCGCCATAGCCGTAACGTACTTTGACAGGATCCGGCATTCGCTACGTGGTGCTTTCGTAGCTTGGTCTTGCGTCCTGGTCTTGCATTCTACTGCAGTTCAGCCGTGCGACCCACGACCCACGACGCGGCGTTGCTCAATGCGCTTTCCGCCTGCCCTACCTGGCCGCGTCGCAGCTGCTGCTCTCAGCCGCGACTCTCACTGCCACCGACACGGCCGCCGCCACTGCCTCGGCGCCGCAACACAGCGACCCCACCTCCGCCACCTCCGCCAACTCCGCCACCTCCACCACCACCACCATCCCTGCATCCGGACCCGCACGGTGGCAGCAACCGCCGCGGACCGACATCCCAGAAGGGCCGAAGCCGCCGCCGCCACCACCACCACCACAGCAGCAGCAACAGCTGGTGTTGCTGCAACGGGCCCTGCAGGGCTGCTGCCAGGCGCTGCTGTCTGCCAGCCCGTCCCCCGGCCTCCTGGGTCCCTCCCTGGCGCTTCACGGCTGCCTGGGGGCGGCGCTTCTCACCGCCAGAGCGCAGCTCCCCGCGGCTCGGGATCAGGGCAGGAATGGGGATCGAGGTCGTGCGGCTGTAGCAGCATCCAGAGCAGGAACAGGAGCAGCAGCAGCAAGAGCACAAGCAGCCGGCGGCGGCGGCGGCCAGTCCTCGCACCTGGCCTGGCTGCTGGCCGCCTTGGCGTCGGGCCCTGCCCGTTTGGACGACCCAGGGGTCGGTCCGTCCGAGGGCCTTACGGCGGCAACGCCGGGACCTATTCCCGGAGCTGGACCTGGACATTTACCCGGCAGCGGCGGCGGCAGCAGTAGCTGCAGCGGCGCCGCACCTGACGGGCCCGTGATGGACCCCGGTTGGGCCACGTGGTGGTGGCGGGAGGCGCGGGAGGCTGTGCGGCGGGGCAGGGCGGCGGCGGCGGCGGCGGCTCACTGTCGCGGCGCTGACGAGGTCGCTGCCCCTGCGGCTGCGGCGGCGGTGTCGCCGACAGGGCGGGTGAGAGGCACCGCTCCGGAACCGCAGCCGCGAGACGGGGCCGCTGCGGCGGACGCAGATACCAGCGGTGGCGACTGCAAGTACGACAGCGTGTACGACAGCAGCAGCAGCAGCTCTGATGAGGGCTGCAGCAGCGACGGCGTCGCTGCGGAAGAGCCCTCCCGCTGCGAGCCTCCCCGGGCGTCCTCGGACGTAACAGCCCCAGCGGCCTTCTGCTCTGCGGTACGGCAGCTGCTGTGGTCGGAGATTCACTGCTACGCCGCCGCTGTGCTGAACTCGTGCTTCGGGTTCCTGAGCTCCTCAGCAGGCGCCGCCGAGAGTAATCGCGGCGGCGGCGGCGGTAACTGGGCGGACAGCGCCGCCAGGGTGTCCTTCGGCATACCGGATGCTTCAGGGGAGACCGAGTTTGCGGATGCGTGTTTTTCCTTCGGGGCCGCGGGGACCTCGCCGGGTGGGTCTCGGGGGCCGCCGGTGACGTCACCGCCGCCGCCGCCGCCACAGCCGTCAGTGGCCATGGCGCCGGCGGCGCTAGTCGCCGCCGGCTGTCCCGCGCTGGCGGTCAAGCTTCGGCAGGCGCTGCTGCACGTGGCCCCTCCGGCGGGCGGTGGCGGCGGCGACAGCAGGGGCGGCTGCCGCGCCGCGGCGGTGGCGGTGCTGCCCTGGCCCCGGACTATCAAGGTGCTGCGGTGTCTCTCGGGGGGATTGTGGGACGGCGGGATGCGCGCCCACCCTGTCTCGGGTCGGTTGCGACCTGCGACGCAAGTGTGGCATGTCCCATGGGTGGTTGCGGCGGCGTCTGTTGGCAGCGGGGCAACACGCGGGTGCATAAAACTGAAAATTGAGCCGCGAGAACCGAGGCGTCCTGCTTGACGTGTGTGGGTGCGGGTGTGGGCGTGGGTGTGGGTGTGGGTGCGTTGCGTCGAATGTCACTCTGATGGCCACGCCGGACTCGGACCCGGACCGCAGCACCGCATGACGCCCCACGTGGCCCCCTCCCTCAACCCTCGCCGCCTCCTGCCGCCCAGTTGAGGCCCCGTATGACCGCCCTAATCCTCGCCCCCGCCCCCTCCTCCTCCTCCCCCTCCCCCTCCTCTTACTGCTCCCCTTCCTCGTCCTCCTCCTCCCGGCCCCCAGGTGCAGGTGGGCTCCAAGGTGCCACCCGCGGCCTTCCGCGCAGTGCTGGGGTACCTGGCGGGCGGGCTCGCGACCCTGCCGCACAGCGCAGCAGACGGACATGTGGTGGACACGGCGGCGGCGGCGACGGCGGCGCGGGAGGTGGCGGCCCTGGCGGCCGCGCTGGGTGGGTGGATGCGTGGGCTGGATGGATGGGGGGCATGGAGCCGCCGCCGCGGGCAGCGAAGGGGAGGGGCGGGGAGGCGGGGTACAGAGTACTGGACCCCCGGTCGGGGACGTATGGGACCCCAGGTCGGGGACGTAGGGGAGGGGCGGGGAGGCAGGGTAAAGAGTACTGGAAGGCAACGACGAAGCGCGCTGACTGCCAGGGCAAGGAAGAGGAGTATGGAGCGGCCGCCGTGGGCGGCCGCGGAAGGGGACAGCGTGTTTAGCGAGAGGAACCGTGTGCGGAGGAGGCGTCCAGGATACTACGTCCCGCCACGCCTTGTCCTGCCACGCGCAAGATGCCGCCGGCAGCTGGTCCGCAAGCCACGTGGTTCCACGGCACCGGCACCGGCACCGGCACCGGCACCGGCACCGGCACCGCACCGGCACCGGCACCGGCACCGGCACCCGCACCCGCACCCGCACCCGCACCCGCACAGGCACAGGCACAGGCACAGGCACAGGCACCTCGGGTACCGTATCGCCTGCCTCTCCCTGCGCTCCCCCCGGGTCTGTCGCCGCTGCAGGTCTGCGCCACCTCCGGGCCATCGCCCGCGGCGCGCTGCCCCGCCCCGGCTGCTGCGGCCCGCCGCCGGTGATGCCCTGCCTGCCCCCGCTACTGCCCCGCCGCGTGCTGCTGCTGCCGCCGGCACCAGCACCGCCGGCTCCGTCACCGCAGCGGCCCCGGTCGGAGCCAGGGGCCCAGGAGCCCCGAGAACGGCAGCTACAGCCGGGGCTGCTTCAGCCAGCTGCTGTCGAGGAGGCGGCCGCTACAGCCCCGCCGCCGCATGACTCCCCCATCTGTCCAGCGACAGCAGCAGCAGCAGCAGCAGCCGCCACCTCGTACCTCCACCCCCCTTTGGAGGAGCAGCTCACGGCGATCTCGCAGTGGGAGCAGGTGGGGGCCCCGCCGCCCTCCCGCCTCTTCGCTTCCCCTTCTCCTTTGCTGCCTGTTAGCACTTCGCGGGCCCCGGTCCCGATACGGTGTGTTCCCGGTCCCCGAGTACATCGGTTTGGCCCTTTCGCCTGCCAATCCGCTGGAGCCTTCCTCCGGGTGCCGCACTGTACCCAATCAGCCCCGCCCTCTGGCCTCATCGCAGTATGAACCTGTCTGCCAGGTTCCTGCACCCCTCCCCCCGCCTCTCCCAATGCCCGACACTCCAGGACCAGGACCTCCTGGCCCGGGCGCCGGACCGCCCGTACGGACCCGGATGCGTCCTCGACACCTTCCTCCAGCCTACAGCCCACTCGTATCGTCACCCGGCTGTGGACCTGCGCTGCCTCGTCGGCGACGGCGACGCGGAGTACGACACCGACGGCGGCGGCGGCCGCGGCCGCGGCGACGAAGGGCCCAGTGACCAGTGCCCCTGGCCGCATGACTGCGTGCTGGCGGTGCCGCTGCTGCTGATGTCACCCCTGGAGTCAACCCGTTGGGCGGCGGCGGCGGCGATCCTCCAGAGCAATGAGCCACTGGAGCCCTCTCGTGCCGGGCCGGCGGAGGAGGAGGGTGCAGCAACAGGATATGAGAATGTTGGCGGCGGCGATGGCGCCGCCGCCGCGGTCACGTGTCGTACGGTCCTCATCCCGTCGCACCGGGTGGTGTTGGCGGCCGGGAGCGACTACTTCGCCGCCCTGTGCTCGGACCGCTGGGCGGCCGGGGGTGGCGACGGCGGTGGCGACGGCGGCGGCGGTGGCGGCGGCAGCGCTCCCTGTGAGGTCTACCTGCGGGCCGCCGGCAGCGACACGCCCGCGAACCCCTGCTCCCAGGACTGCGCATCCGCCGCATCCCCAGTCGCCGCAGCCGCAGATCCCGGTCCCGCGTTAGCAGCTGCAGGACCAGTAGCGGCGGCGCCGCCGCCGCAGCCGCCGCCGCGCGTGGCGCTGCGCGTGAAGCTGCTCCGTGTGCCCGGCTGCGACGCCGAGGCCGCGCTGGCGGTGCTGCACTACCTGCACCACCGCTCCCAGCTCGCCTTCCGCGCCGCCGACACGTGGCGGCCAGCATGCCTGCGGGACCCCGCCTCCATTGGCGGCGCCGCCGGCGCCGGCAGGGCGCTCCAGGGACGGCGTCCGCCGCTACCCACTGCAGCAGCGGCGGCGGCGGCGATGTGGTGGGAGGTGCCGCTGGTGGAGTGCGAATGGGCGCCTGTGTCGCCCGCCGTCACCACATCAGACGTAAGGGGATTGCGGTGGAGAGAGACTGGTAGCGGCGGAGTCGGAGTCGGAGGCGCCGCAGGGCGGTCGGAGGGTGACGACGGGGCAAGCGGGGACGCCAGCGGCAGCGGCAACGGCAGCGGCAACGGCAGCGGCAGCGGCAGAGCCGGAGGTGAAGACGGCGGAGTGAGCTGCTGCGGAGCTGGGGCCACGCAGGCCGAAGTGGCGAGGTCGGAGCCGCCAGCAGTCATGCGGGCGGCGGCGGCGCCGCCGCCGCAGCCCCACCTCCCGGCGGCGGCCCAGGCAGTTCCCGGGGGCCCGGGGCCCTATGTGGGCTCCAGGGGCTGTCCGCTCTGCCGAGAGCTCAGACTGTGCCTGCGCGTGCTGCTGGTACGTGGGCGGCGGGTACGGCACTCCTTCACGGTAGTGGTGCGGCACCCTTCTAAAGGCCGTACAGTGCTCCTGGTGCCTACCCTGTCAATGTCGCGCGCGCGCGATATGCACATGGTCAACCTCTCCCGGGGGCGGCCTGGTACCGGAAGTCAGTTGCCGCACACCCTTTCCTGACTGTAACCACCACAACCACCGGAACTGCCGTCGCCCGCCCGCAGGCTTGCAACGCCCTGATGCTGCCCGACTTGGAGGCCCGAGCGACTCGGCGGGTGCTGCAGCTGCTGCGACAGCGGCGGTGGAGGCGGCGGGCGGGAGGCCGGCGGCGTCGCGGCCCCGTCGAGGACGGCAGCGGCGGGGGTTGCGGCGAGGATGCGGGCGGCGGTCTGAGGGTGGGCTGTCTGTTGACGGCGGTACGGGATGGCGCAGTACTGCAGCTGAGGTGGCTGGTGGCGGCAGCCTTGGAGGTGCTGGTGGGGCGGCACAGTGAGTGGGTGTGGGGGCAAACGTGGGTACGGTACTTTGATTTTTTTTAGTCGGAAAAGGGGGGCGGCCGCCGCCCGCCCGACCGCATTTTGAGCCCGTATGATTTCAGAGGTGGGGCCTGGCGGTTGGTGGGGACGGCGGGCTGGAGCCGTGCTCGGCCTCATCCAAACCATGGCTTGAAGGGTCCTCCCTCCTCCCCGCCGCTGGACCCCCTGCCCCCATCCATCCTGCGGTCAGGCCCCTCCTCTCCCTGGAGCTCTGTCTTCGCCCTTGCCTCGTCCACATGCCGAATGGGCCGACAGACACCTCTCGCATTCGCCTTCACCCTCGCGCCTTGTCGCCGACGTGCACCCCTCGCCCCCGCCGCGCCCCAACCTCTGCCCGCCGCGCCCCAACCTCTGCCCGCCGCGCCCCAACCTCTGCCCGCCGCGCCAACCTCTGCGCGCCGCGCCCCAACTTCTGCCCGCCGTGATAACCTCTGCCCGCCGCGCCCCAACCTCTACCCGCCGCGCCAACCTCTGCCCGCCGCGCCCCAACCTCTGCCCGCCGCGCCCCAACCTCTGTCTGCCGCGCCCCAACCTCTGCCTGCCGCGCCCTCACCCTCTCTGCAGCCCCGCAAGAGGCCAGCCAGGTGGCGGAGTGGCAGCAGCTGCCGGAGCGGCTGCGGCGGGAGGCGCACGATCGCTGGGTGAGGCGGGCGCGCGGCGGCGGCGGCGGGGGCCCCGCCGTCGATGCCGTCCAGGGAGGCCGCCCAGGCCGCGGTTCGGAGCCAGGTCCGCGGGTACCCGGCGAGAAGGGAATGCGGCAGCCGCAGCAGCAACAACACCAGCGGCTGCGGCAGCAGCAGCCGCAGGGGCCGCATGTGGTGGCTGGAAGAGAATCGCTGATGGGTTCCACACGTGATGACTGGGAGGCAGCTGGGGTGAGGACGCAGCGGGGCGCGGAGGCGGGGGTCAGCACCGGCCGGACTGCGGCCGGCGGCGGGAGTGCCGTCGCTGCGGGTTGGTCGGGTGGTGGTATTGGTGGCGGCGGTGGGCTTGCGGGTGCGATGCGGATGCTGGCGGCGGCGATCTGGTGGCCGTATGGCGGTGGTGGTGACGGCGGCGGTGGCGGGGTTTTCGTTGGTGTCAGTTGATATGGCATGTGGGTGAGGAGGGGCCAGCGAAGCAGAGAGGTGTAGGCCGAGCCGGGCCGAGGGGGCGCGCTGCCCGCTGGCGAGGATGGGTCAGAGGCGGGGGAGGGTCTGGGGCCCGCCTCTGCAGTGCTGGGTGCTTCTGCGAATGGACTGCGCACCGCCGCTGGGTGCGGTTCGCGCCGCCGCAACTGCCGCCGCAACTGCCAGGACCAAAGGACCACTGCCGGCGGGGGTTGGGGTGCTCGCAGCGCATGTGCCCCGGCCTGGGGGATGGACTCGTCGGCCAATCAAAGCATTGCTGTCGTCGGCCAATCAAAGCATTGCGGTCAGGACGACGGCTCGAGGCTCGTCCTCGTCGGTGTTGACATTACGGTTACGCAGCGCCAACCTGAATGCATGCCGCCCCTGTTGGTCGCATCTGCCTCCCAGTTCCAAGGTGTATACGGTATCCCCCATTCTCACCGTATGTCACACACACACCGTGCACATCTGTACCTGTACTTGCTGACCGGAAGGCACACCACCATCCAACACGCGTGCGTGCAGCCGCACACTTGCGCCGCGTGCTTTCGAACGCTCGTCCAGATTGCTCCTTTCAGGATTCTGCCGACCGAGACCAGATTCCCCCTTACTCTTCTCTCCACGCTTCCCATCACACGACCGCCGCCAGCTCCGCTCCCGAAGCCACACACAGCGCCGATGATTGTTATCGCTTTCAGGTGACCACCCCGGGTCACTGGGCAGGGTGTGTCTCGGCTGCTTCCAATTGAACCGCCCAGGCCACAATGGCTTCTTAACGTGTCTACAGCTGGTGTGGCTTCTGATGCGCCAACTTGAGGCCTCTCCTCCAAGCCCCTCCTGCGGGCTCAAGTCCCTCCTCGGGCCCCCTGTTCAGATCCCTCCAGTACAGAGTACACCCGCCAACCTGTTTCCGCGTCCTCCTGACCTCCTCATCCGGCTCCCGACGGTGGGTGAAGCGAGGACTGCCTTGCGGACGTCCACACCAGCAGCTACGAACCCCTCCGGGTGGCAGCGGGCCTCTGCCACCCCCTAGCCACTACCTTACCGCCGCAAGTGCCGCCCACGGCCCTTAGTCCGTCGGGCAGTCAGTCGATCAGTGGGTGAGTTTCCGCCCTCCCGCTAGAACGGAAACTGAAATGAGCCCTTTCTTCCCTCTGCATCACCGTTGCCGTCTAACCCAACCCACAGTAATGCGGGCGCCCGCCCGTGTGACGCGCGAACGTGTCGTTGCCCGCCCGCTCGCCCGCTTGCTCGCGTCTGTATGCCCCCGCCCCCTCTCGCATCACGGTGATATCGCGCAGTCGCCCCTCACCCTTCTCACCGGCACGGCAACACCCGCCATGCCGACGCTGTCCTACCGCACTGCACGATTGCACGCACGGCCATGGCAACAGCGCTGGTAACGGTACCGCTGATGTCGCCCAGCCCCTCCCTCCCTCCCTCTCTCCCTCCCTCCCTCCCTCCCTCCCTCCCTCCCTCTCTTGATCTCAGCAACACCGGGCGCAGCACTGCCTCGCCCCCCCATGGGCCGGTCCCCGAGGGGTGGATCCTCGTGGATTCAGGTAGACCATCCTTCCCCCGCCCGTGGCGATGCGACCTCCATCGACACCGGCACGCGCGCACCCCCACACGGCCTGACAGGTACCCCGTCACGGCAACCCGATGATCCGTGATGCCGTACGCCCGTACCATACACAGCCAGGGCGCACCCTGGCACCCGCCCCCCACATCTTGGCGCGCACACTAGGGTTTCGAGATGCTTGTACGGCACCGCACGCAGCCGCGTGTGATATATGTATATATGTATGTTTTTACCATTACCGCCAGGTCAGCCCTCGGCCCCTTGAGGGGCTCATTCTCGTGGGACGATCCAGCGATCAACCTGGCCTGCTTCGACTGGCAACTGCTACCTGCACCCAAATGCTTCGACCCGCATCAGGTTGTTTGCCTCTTGCAGGGCTCCGAGCTGCACGAACCTCATGCCAGACAAGGCCCTCCGGACTTCAGGGTCACCTACTCCCAGACAAAACTTCCCTCTCCCTGAACCCTGAACACGTCCACACACACCTCCTGCGGAGCTGGGCCGCCCTTTCAGCGCCTCTCCTTGCGGCCTGCGGCATCCCTTCGGGCCGTCACCTGCCGTGGCAGGCGTCGCTCCGCACCAATGGCTGTGCCAGCAGGCGCTCCCCTTGGTAGACGTAGAAGCCGACCCCGAACCCCAGCAACACGGCGATGAGCACGCCGAAGTTCATGGACATGACTGCCAGCATTAGCATGTACGACAAGGTCATGCTGGCGACGTGGAGCCCCGTCTGAGTCAGCCGCTCCAGGGAAGGGCCGCCCGGCGCCGGAACAAAGCCCCTGGGCGGGTTGCGAGGGCGGGGAGAGAGAGAGGAGAGAACAGACGAGGCCGGGGTTTAGGGATACTCATTTTCACGCACATCCCCCCACAGTAGGTTTCACCCCCAAACTGAGACGTTCCCCCACGTCTGTCCTGGAGCACGCGGCCAGGCCCTTGCTGCCCCAGCTCTCGGGAACTCACTTCGAATCCCACATGCTCCCACTCAATTCGTTGCTGAGGACCACTGAGCCCAGGCTCGCCCTCGCTTTCCGGTAGACGGTCAGCCCCTCGTGGACGAAGGCAAGCAGGCCCAGACCCAAGAGGACGGCCATGTAGGAGGCCGGCGTGTCGGTTTGCAGTGAAGAGAACCAAAGCGTGGTCCGATACCCGTAATCGAAGACCATTTGCATCGGCATTGCATGCTGGTGTGTATCTTGATGATCATGGCTCATATCGTGTGCGCTCTCGTGGTCGTGTGAGTGAACGTGCATCACGGGAGTCGAAGGCGCCCCACGCAGCACCGGTGTAGAGCACAAGAGACTGGCAACTATGCTAAGCACGGTAAGCGTTGCAGCGTGCCCGAGCATGGCTTCAGCGCGACGACGGCCGCGAGGCCAACAACTCCGAGAAGGTTTGAACAATTTTGAGACGTACAGCAGGCCGCCTAGAGATCAATATATCGAATAACGTGTTTCCGATTAAATATGACGAGGAAAACAAGATTGACTCACTGCAGATTTGAACCGACGATTTTCCTCGCAACGGATTCTCAACCGACTCGTACGAACTCGTTGCCATGTTGGCAGTTCTTGAATCACGCTGTATGTGCCTTCTACCAGACGCAGCCCTACGAAATTTTCCTTGTTCTGTTCTCCTCGTCGCTGCTCGTCCGTCAGACGGTATCTTGTCAGCCGGCTTGAGGGTGGGTTGCTGCGCTTTATGAAACGCTCACCGTCTGCATGATGTGCCTCTCCACCAAGGGTGTGCGCCCAGAGCTTCCCAACGTGGTTAATATTTGGCTGGGGCGACATATATGATGCCGTACACACCACCACCATGATACATTCTTTTTGCCACACCGCAACGGAATGCTTATCGGCAGGTCCTCCAGCGCAATCGAGTGATCCGTATCCGTATCCGTGTCCGTGACAAACGGCGCCTGGCAGCCCGGGGCGTGGGGCCCTCATCTGTAACATCACAAGGATTGAGACGTGGCCAGCATGGTGCAGAGACGGTCTCCCAGCCCATTACTCGCGTGCAGTCATCCTGCCTCATCCTGCCTCATAATCCGTGCCGCCCTAGCCCAGCACGACACTCGCCAACACGGATGCGCCAACTCAGGCAACGACAAGAAAACCCAGATGGCTCGCTGATGAGCGGTTGCGAGCCGAGAGCCAAACCCCCTCCAACCTTCTCACCCAACAATGTCTGCACGGCCACGCAGCCCCCTGGGGGCGCAGCCCGCGCGCCCAACATCCCCCGCCACACCCACCCCATCCACCCTCACGCCGCTTCGGGCGCGCCCCCTTCCCCCCGCCGACACCGCCGCATGACGCACAGGTGGCCCCAGATCGGCTCCCCGCCGTTGTACCGAATCACCGACTGCGCCGACGACACCAGCTCCCATCCACTCAGCGCTCCCATCCGCTCTAAGTACTCGCGGCTGTGCGCGTACCGACCCGTCACCTGCAGCCGCAGCCCCGGGCAGCCGCTCCGGTCCCCGCCCCCAACCCGACCCGAGCCCTCCGCAACCGCGGCGCCCCCTCCCTGGCCCTGGCCCTGGCCCTGTTGCTCTCCGCCCGCGGGGGAGGCCGTAGCTGGCGGGGCCTGCGGCGTGCCGCTCTGCTGGAGTGTGGTTTCGGGGCCGGCGCCGTGCTGTGGTGCGCGCGCCGTGAGACCCCTGTTGGCCTTGCCGTTGGCGGCTAGCTCCAACGCCTCCACCGAGAATGCCAGGACCGCCCCCGGGGCCGCAGCCGCCGCAGCCGCCCGCATCACCGGCAGCAGGTCACCGATGTATACGAACACGTCAGCCGCGACGAGCAGGTCGTACGGCACAGGTACGGCAGGGGCGCCCGACGCCGAGGCCGCCGGCGCCGCCAGGCTCGCGGCCTCTGCGTCCAGGAAGGCCACCAGCTCCGCCACAGCGAGGCGGCTGTAGCAGCCCCGCTTGCTCGCCTGTTCAATCATGCCGCTGGAGAGGTCCACGCCCTCCAGGGCATCGCAGTAGGGCTGTAGCAGTGGCCCCATAAGGCCCGTGCCGCAGCCCAGGTCCACGGATCTCCGCCACCGCGCTGCCGTACCGCTACAGCCGCTGGCGTTGCCTGAGGTGGTACTGGCGCTGGTGGTGGTGGTGGTGGTGTCGGATCCTGCCGTACGCCCACATGTGGTTGACAGCAACTGGTCTCGGAGCGCCTCTGGAGTGCGGTACTGCAGCTTGTTGACCTGCCGGGGTACGACAAAACAGCGCCACAAGTCAGCTGCGCTTCCTTCAGCAGCGATTTAGTACGTACAACCGAGCGAGGTTTTGGCGTGCTGGCCATGCCCTTTTCCCTTATCCTGCTCCTGCCCTTCTCCCTTTCCCCGCCCCTGCCCTTTCCCCTTTCCCTGCTCCTGCCCTTTCCCTGCCCTTTCCCCTTTACCTGCCCTTTCCCCGCCCCTGCCCTTTCCCCTTTCCCTGCTCCTTTGTCCTTTCCCTTCCGCTGCCCCTGCGATGGCCTCCGCCCCACCAGGTGGTCATCGAAGTGGTCCGCGTACTGGTCGAAAAGCCCCGCCACCTGCGGCGGGTGTGTACATCCAAGGGGGGGGAGGGCGGAAGGACAAGGACACAAACGAGGAGAGGTGAGTGGTGAGGAGGAGGGCAGGTCAGCGCAATGCCGGCACGCAGCACCCCGCGATGGCCGCTGGCGGCTCTGTGCCCCAACACCCCAACACTTCAGACGACGCAGACCCGACAGTTGGTTGATCGTTGGCGATCCGTCACCCGTCACAGGACAGGACCCGCCGGCAGGTAAAGGGGTAATGCTCTCGCTGACAACCCCGCAGCGCTGTGGTTGGGTGCTCGGGTGCGCGAGCGGCGCCAGCCGCGCCTCCTCCCACACACAGCGCAGTTTGCATATGCCTACCAATTTCCTATACCCCTCCCTCTCACGCACCATCTCCGGGGGCGCTGCCGCCATGGCCTCGGCGTCGCCCGTGATGGCCGCGACCCAGAACTTGGAGGCCTGGTGCTCGGGGTGGAGCCGCAGGTGCTGCCTGCGGTTCGGTTCGTTGCGGGCGTTGGCGTAGGGGGTACAGGAAGTTGGTAGACATATATTCAAACTGCGCTGCTGTTGGCGGAGGGGGAGGTTGGGGCCCGGGATTGTCGCGGACGGGTTGATTTGGGGTTGGGCTGGGTTAAGATGATGCACGCGTGCGTGGCCGTCCGGTGCGATAGATACACGGGTTTGGGCTGGTGTCGGACTTGGCCTTACCCACCCTTCTGCCCCCCCAATTGCCTAGTCTTGCTTAGGCGACCGCATCCTCCCATCATCACCACCGCCACAGCCCGCAGCATCGGTTGGGCTATCTGCATCCGCCTATTAACCACGCACCTATCCTCAGGGCTACTTCTGCAGCCCACACTCGTGACCCCCGCAGCCGCAGCCGCACCTGAAGGCCGTCAGCGCCTCTTCGTTCCGGCGGATGCTGCGGAGGATGGCGCCTCGTCGGTAGTGCGCCGAGGGGTGGTCGGGTTGCAACCTGGTGCATCGGGCGGGGTGCCGAGGGGGGTCGATGCGGGCCGTGCGTGGGTGCCGAGGGGGGTCGATGCGGGCAGTGCGTGGGTGCCGAGGGGGGTCGATGCGGGCAGGTGCGGTGAGGTGAGAGCTCGCCATGGCGGCTTGGGAGTCGGTATACCAATGAGCCGTTCAGGAGGGGCCGTTCAGGACGAGCCCCGCGACCCAACGGAACCAGCGGCCGGCCACCTCCTGCCCCCGCCCCTGCCCCCGCCGTCATCACCGCACCCGCCCACCCACCCACTTTGTCACTGCGCCGTACACCTCAGCTGCGCGTTGCTCGCGGCCCGCCTCGCGCAGCGCCCTCGCCAGATTCATCATCACCTAAGGGGTCCACCCCACCACACGCCCGCCGGGGACAGGGGCGGCGAGGGGCGGAATGAATGACATGGCTGGACAGAACAGGACAGGGCTGGACAGGACAGGACAGGGCTGGAAAGGAAGGGGCTGGACAGGGCTGGACGGGTCGACCAGTTCCTTTCGGACTTACCCCCTTACAACAACAGCGACCGCAACATCAGCAGCCGCCGACAGCGTTCGGTTGCGCTTGACCAACCTACCCAACCGCCCACAGCCCAGCCAGCCCAGCCCACCCACCGCGACATTGAGCGGGTCCTTCTCGTTGGCGCGTTCGAATGCGTCCGCCGCCTCGCGCCACCTCCCCGCGGCCCGGTGCACGACCCCCAGACTGTTACGGAACTTGGCGTTCGAGGGCAGCAGCTGAATGGCCGCCACCACCAGACGCAACGCCTCCGAGTCCTGCACGCGGCGTGAATGCATGTGAGGTGTGTGTATTAAATGTTAGACCCACCCAGACCCGCCAGACGTGTGTGTGTATATGAACACATTAGGTGTGTGTTCGTAGGCAGACAGAGCAGGACTGCGGGACATGCAACGGGCATAGCTAAGCCCGGAAATGCCGGCATGCCTCACTACTACCGCGGCGCCAGCCCCTGTCTGTGTTTTCAGCGAAGAACCCGCCCGATCCCGTGTGGTTCTTCGATAAACACACACACACACACACACAGCTCTCTTTACACACATGGGCTGGGGCAGGGGAGGTCTGGAACCCGCCCGACCCCGTGTGGGTGCGCGTGGGTGTGCGAGTGCGCGGGTGGGGTGACAGGCTCACGACGGAAAAAGCCGATCGTACAGGGGCGTACGGGTCACCCTGCGGTCGTCTCCGAGCCCTCAATACCTCCCAACCAAGCCCTCAGACCGGCCTGCCCCCAGGCAAGGGAACACCAGGCAAGTGGCCAGGCCACGCAAGTGTGCCGAGTCCGCCCTCAACCCGCCCTCAAACGTTGACCGGTCGGGCCGCACGATGTGTGATCTGAGTGCGGTAAGCCACCCACGGCATTCGCAGCCAACAGGTGGCTGCCGCTAGCCGCCGCACCTTTTCCTTGCCGTAAAGCTGCGTTAGTAATGCGCCAAGTTGGTGCATGGCATGCGCATGACGAGGCTGGGCAGTCAACACCTGTCGGTAGAGCGTCTCCGCGCGCTGGAGGTTGGTTCCGGAGCTGTGCAAGGCAGTCGCCTGGAGCACAATATAAAAGAATGAGGGTAAGATTTGTAAACTGTGGTTGGTTAGTGGTTGATTTATTAGAGGCTGCATGTAGCAATTCGCGTCAGGTCACGGGTTGCAGGTGCTGGGTATGCGGGGTGTCCCGCAAGCACTACAGAATTGACAAAAGCTGGCGGCGCTGGCGCTCTACTTGGCGCTTTCCGTTGCCCCAAACAGTTTATACCTCTGAAAAAACGGCGTCCACATTATCTGTCATTTTCCTTTATTCCGAAGGCGAGTGCACCGTGCAATTACCGTGTCAACCTTTCCCTCATATTATGATGCTCAAAGACAGCGATATATGAAGAATATCTTAGAGGAAACCCAAGGCTCTGTTTCTGTCAAGCACCGCCTGTTTGGCTCGCAGTACGGCGTCGTTAACAGTTTTTGTCATCACATTTTGAGCGTGCATGTGTGAACAGGATATATGTGTATAACATATGTGTATAAGAGAACTCCTTGTTCATGCAGAAGTTACTTGCAATCCAAGGCCTCATCCTAATCTTGGTTGGCGGATCCGCAGCGTGACGATAATGCGAGGCTGCATGCTCTTATGCAGTACCCCGAATGATTAGGATTAGCTGGCACATCATAAACTCTGTCTCTTGCAAGTCTGCGTGTCCGCGGCAATGACTTGAGGAACCCAGCACGCCCGGTCATACGGCTTCTATGTCTACCAGACTGGGACACCATGGGATTCAGTAGGCTTGAACGACGGTTGGCCTGGGTTGCTCGACTCGAGCATCCTTGGTCTGACAGAGGTTGTGCGGACTGCGCCCTGCGTCGACAACGGGCAGGCGTTAGCCATGGCAACTGTACAGCTTTGGACAGATGCTTCCAGTGACGCTTTGGGTGCCGGACGTTCAGCGCCTGCTACTGCACCCAGGCGGGTGCTGTCCCTGCTCCTGAAGATTCAACCATGGGGCAACGCGAAAGCTGCACGGCTGAGGGCCATACTGGGCCTCTCGGGCCCTTACACCACCTCATCGGCGCCGTCGGTCGGGAAGGTAAGCTTGCGCTCACCCACACCCGCGTGCACACTTGCGCACCAGCATGCCCGGGAGCACGCACAGTCGCACACATGGTGTTCCCTGTTCCTATCCTAATTGACCTTGTCAGGGGGACGCGGTGAATGCACCACCCGACAGGTCCGCCCATTAGGCCCATCTGCCCAGACGCTGGGAAGCGCGGGAGCAGGCATCATCTGGGTTTCCGCCGCCCGGCAGTGACCCGTGCGAGCGACCTCCCTCTACCCGTCCCCTCCTTGGCCTGCACCTACGCGCACTCATCCTGCCGCTGCTGCTACTGCTACTGCTGTTGCTGTTGCTGGTGCTGGTGCTTGGTGCTTCTGTACTGCTACTGCTGCTGTACCGCCGCTGCTGCTACTGCTGCTGACACTGTAGGACTCCTGGCTGCTGAACGACGACCCAAATGGCGACGGCTGTGTCGTACTCGAGGTGACCGACGGCGACGACCTGTCGCCCCGCAAACCTCGCTGCGTCAATCCCGTGATGGCTGCCGTACGGTCAGTGCGGGCGGCGGCGGCGGCGCGGCGCGCCACGGAGCCCACCGGCGGCAGCGACTCAGAGGAGGGCGGCGGCGGCACCACTGACGATGACGACGGTTCGGAGGATCAAGGCACGGAGAGCACCGCGCAGCCGCTGGCGCCGACGACTGCCGTCAAGCCAGCGGCGCAGCCGCCGGCGGAAGAGGCGGCGGCGCCGCCGCAGCGGCCGCCGCCGCCGCCGCCACAGCAGCCGTCGACCGTGGGTCCGGTGACGGCGGCGCTGGCGGAGGCGGCGGCGCGGCGGCGCCGCCAGCTCGAGGGAGGGGCTGCGGAGAACGGGCCAGCCGACGGCGGCGGGGCCGCTGGCACGGCGGCGCCGGCACGGGGCCGCAGCCACCGCCAGCGTCAGGCCCCGCTGCATCGGGAGCCGCTGCATCCCAATTGGCAGTTGGGGGCTCGGCGCGCGGCGATTATGGGTGCGCACGCCCGGGGCTGGATACCGCTGCACGCCCTGACGCAGGCACAGGCCCTGGCCCAACTGGCGGCCGGGGTGTCCGGCCTTGACGGGGCTTTCGACGTCGTCGGCGCCGGCGCAGTAACCGCCGTCACGGTTCCCGCGGCGGGGTCTACCGCCCCCGGCTCGCCGCAATTCCTGCAGGGCCAGCTGGCGGCGGCGGCGGCGGCGTCCTGCACGGGCGGGGGATGCATTCCGTCGGCGTCGCTGCTGCAATCCATGGCGGCGGCGGCAGCAGTGGCCGCGGAGGCAGCAGGCGTCGTCGGCAACGGCGGCGGCGGCGGTCGGCTCCCCAACAGCAGAGCCAGCTCCAATCACTCGGACCGACCCGTGGTTCGGAGCTCGCCTTCCGGCACCTCGAGCTGGAGCTCGCAGCCCGCGCGGCTGGACAGCTTCACGGGCTCGTCCCCTTTCGCGGCGGCTGCCGTACACCAGCAGGTGACGCAGTCGTCTTTCGTGACGGTGGATCGCGACCGCGACCGAGATGAGGGGGCTCCAGGGGCGGCACGGCTGGGATCGATCCAGGGGCTGCTGCGGGGCAGCCGTATGCAGGGTCACGTGACCGCGGTGGCTAACCCGGCCTACGTTGCCGCCGCCGCCGCCGCCAGCGCGGCGGTCGCCGCGGCAGCTGGCGGCGCCGCGCCGTCGGCTGCCGCCGCCGCCGCGGCGGCGGCGGCGGTTCCGCCGCCGCTGCAGCCGCAGGCGTCGGCGCCTATGCCCGCGGCGCATACCTTGATGTTTCGGGAGCAGGGCCGGCGCCGCCGTCACCTGCTGCACCAGCATTCGGCGATCGAGACTGACCCGACGGCGCCGTCGACATTGTCGCTGGAGTCGCCGTCGCCCTGTCGTGCGACGCCGCCGGTTGGTAGCCCGGCGTTTTCGTTCGCCTCCGCCGCCGTCGGCGCCGGCGGTAGCGGCGGCGGCGCGCTGCGTCCCAGTCTGGCGCAACAGCGCGACGCAGTCGCGGCGGCGGCGGCGGCGGCCGTGGCGGCGGCCATTGGCGGCGGGGCCGCGCCGGCGGCGGCCCCGCCGCGCCAGTCGACGGCGATCGTCGCGGCCGGGGTGCAGGGCCACGCCGTAACGCTTCGTCCGGGCAGCCCGTACCAGTTGCAGTTCCCCAACCACCACAATAACCACCACAACCACCATTCGGGCCCACACAGCCAGGGCTCGGCGGCACCAGCCGGCGACTCGTCATCATCCCTCGCGGCAGGCCTAACGGCGGCCGCGCCGCCGTCGTCGCAGTCTCCCGCGCAGGCCGCTGGCAGCGGGGCCGCCGCCGCCGCCGCCAGGGCCCCATCCCCCTCGGCTCTGAACGCGCCGGCATGGTCCCCGGTCCCTCCACACTCGGCCGCCCCTCAGCAGCAGCAGCAGACCTCCTTTCAACAGAAGTTCGGGGCCAGCTTCTACAGCCTTCAGTCGGCCGCCGCCCCACAGCCGCCGCCGCCGCAGCAGCAGCAGACGCCGCCAAGCCGCGGGGCCGACCCCGCTTCGCGGCAGCGACAGCGCCGGCCCAGTCTGACGGACTTTGGGGTTGCGCGCGCGCAACTGCAGCACCGGACAACCGATGGCTGGACGCCGCCGCCAACCGTTTCGACGGCCGACGGCGGCGGCGGCGCGGCGGCCGGTGCCGGGGGCAGTAAGGCCCGAGCGGCGGCTGTGTCCGCGAGCGCGCCGCATCTGGCAGGCACGTGGGCGGCCGTGGCCGCCGGAGGAGTCGCTGACGCCACCGACGGTCCTCGCCGCTCGACGGGCGGCGGCAGCCGCAGCAGCAGCAGCAGCGGCGGCTGTAGCGACAGCCCTATTCCGCAAGGCCGCATACAAAGCCGACAGCAGCAACTGCCGTCGACAGCGGTGCCGACCGTTGGTCCCGCCTCTGGGCCGGGGCCGGGGCAGGGCCCCTCTGGCGTTTCCGGATCTGGATCCGGATCCGGATCCGTCGGTGGGTCGTCCGCCGCGCCCTCCCTGGGGCGGCCGCCGAGCAGCGCCGCCCTCGTGCGGCCCGTCAGCACCCCCTCAGGTACGGCAGGGGGTGCCACGGCATCCGGGGCCGCCAGCAGTGGTGGCGGCGGCGGCGGCAGTACGACCGCCTGGCTCAACGGCGGCGTCAGCTTGCTGCAAGCCCTGGCGTCGGCGTCGGAGAGCGGCTTCGCCGGCACGCACCACCACCACCACCACCACCATGGTCACGGCCACCACCACGGCCACCACCACCACCACCACCAACGACCTCCGCGCGGCGGCGCGGCCCCTGGAGCGCTGCTGTCCCCTGCCGCCAGCGTCAGCGGAGGGGCCGGCGGGTCGGGCACCCTGGGACCGGCGCCGGGTAGGGCCGGGCTCCCAGCCCAGCAGCCGCCCGTCCGGTCGTACGGCAGGGGTGGAAGGGTGCACTGACACACCCGCGAGGGTGACCCGGGGTTCGGGTTTGTGGGGTTCACATCACGTGGGGAGCTGGCCGCCGCGGCGCGGAGAGGCGACCCGTGGGTCCAGCCCGCGGTCGACCCCCCCCCGCGCTGTTACATATGCTTGAGCACGGCACACTGGCGAGGTGGTGTACGGTACGGCAGAGTCCATGTGGGTGCTCGTGTGTTGTGCGTGGGGAGTTTCTGTTGGTTCGGTTTGCTTCGGTTGGGTCTGGTCTGGTCTGGATAGAATTCGCTGTGTTGGTTGTTTTATCTTGAATGCGCGTGTGCCCGCTTGGGTGGTGTGGTGTCCGGCTGGGTGGGGCGGGCTGGGCGGTGCAAGGGGCGCTGTTGTGGCGGTTGTCCATCGGGCTGACATCGGGGTCCTACCCACTTCTCGCGCGGCAATTGATGAGCGTATTTATTACACTGCGGTTGTTGTTGTTGTTGTTGTTGTATTTGTTGTCGTCATTGCTGTTGCTGCTGGTTGTGGGGATGATGGCGGCGGTGGTGATGGTGATGGCGGTGAGAGCGGTGGTATTGGTGGTGGTGGTGATGGTGGTGGCTGTGAGAACGGTGGTATTGGAGGTGGAGGTGGTGGTGGTGGTGGTGGTGGTGGTGGTGGTGGTGGTGGTGGTGGTGGTGGCGGTGGTGGTGGCGGTGGTGGTGGTGGTGGTGATGGTGATGGCGATGGTGGTGGTGGTGGAAGGGGCCTTCGCGCCGGAGGCGCGCGGAGGCGGCCCGCACACTCGCCAGCGCGGGGGGAAGGCTCGAATGCCGGTCATTGAGCCGCACGCGGCCCATGTACCTAGAGATGTTATTAAATAAATAGTATTTATAGTAATATTGATGACAACGTCGATGACCATTTGCTCGGCGGCTAGCTCTGGGCCGGTTAAATGCGCCTCAGGTCCAACCCATCACGGGGACCCGGGGACGGTGGAGGAATGCTGAACACGGGTTGAGACCCGGATGTCCCATGTGAGCGATCCCTGCCGTTTCACTGCCACTGCTTGTGTTATGCGAGGAAGCCCATCCTTGTGTTATGCGAGGAAGCCCATCCTTGTGTTATGCGAGGAAGCCCATCCTTGTGTTATGCGAGGAAGCCCATCCTTGTGTTATGCGAGGAAGCCCATCCGTGTGTTATGCGAGGAAGCCCATCCGTGTGTTATGCGAGGAAGCCCATCCGTGTGTTTTGCCGGGGGGGCGGGGATGCGTGTACGTGTGCGTGTACATGTGTGTGTTTAATGACAAACCCATGTGTGTATACCTTGTGTGCGCGCCGAGGCCTGTCCATCTTCGCCATCCGGTCATGGGAGCATCACATCTCGTGTGTATGTGGGAAGGTTTACGGTATTCAGCTATTGACCTTCGCATGTTGACCGACGCCAGGAGCACTTCTCCGAAACGTGGTGTTGGACAAAGGCGGGCGGAGTTACGGCATATGTGTTGGGTGTCCGGGCTGTTTGGGCCGCAGTGCGCGACCGGCAAGTTACGGATAGGCGGATAGGCGTGGGTTCGTGGAGCGAGCGCAGATAGGGAGGGGATTATGAAGCAGGCATGATGCGATCTCAGATACGCTCCCGTTGTGGCTTGCGCAAGTCTTGCAGCTGCTGTGGTGCACTTGTGTGCTGTGTCAGACTTGCAAAAAGTCGATGGATGTATGAAGGCTGTGAGCGCCCTTTGGCCGTCGTGGTGTTGACGCATGCCAGTACTTTACGGATTGTTTTGTGCAGATGCACTTTTGTGAGCATGTGCGCCCATGGAGCGAGGCCATCGCCGTGAGTAGATGCGAGAATGGGTGGGTACAGGCGGCCCTTCATCGGGGGTTCGACATTATCGAACTTACATTCTGTGTTTACGTGATTTATCTTTGGCGGTGGCAGTACACTATTCGGAGGATCCAATTTATGGGGAATCGTAGTACAGCGAGGACATTGTCGGCGAACTGTACTCCGTCAGACAGAGCTCACGATCCTGTAACGATTGTTTGATTGGATTCCTAAAATGACCTATATTGCGATTACCAGCTTGCATGCTCGATAACGCCGCGACAAACTGCTGCGATAGTGACGCGTCGAAGGTTGCCGTACTTGCTTTTGCACAGCTTTTAGTCTAACGAAAAATCAGCAGCAAATATTCACGTCGTGCTTACTGGAAATGCATGTCCTGCCTAACTGATATCAGAACAGGGGCCATAAGGCAATCCCTTCAAGATTTGCTGAAAGTCAGGGTTATGGCTGCCAGTTATCAGTGGTAAGCGTATGAGTTGCACGGGTCAGGCGCACACCATGGAAAGTCAACAGACCAGAATACTTGATAGCATCCGTACGCACCCTTTTTGCACAAAGACGTCCCGCGGTCGCTAACTTAGGGCTCCTGATGTATTCTATGTCTATGGAGTTGTCAAACTGATGCTTGCTTATCATCATTACTTCAGTTCCCGTGCTAGAGAAAGGCAAAATGTCCACCGCATCCTCAGCTCAAGCTCCCGGCATTTTGTATAAGACTGCCATTCTGAACATGTGATGCGGAGATACGATTGCATCTAGGGATTTGAAAACTCTCCACTCGCTGCGCTTCAAGGGGCCAGCACCGTAACTTCCTGGCGGTGGTTCATGTGCCTGGGATATTGGCTCAGTTAGCAGCACTGTAACTGGACTTCAAGGCAGTCAGCTTGGCGCGCCGCGCCGCAGCTGCCGCAGGTGAGAACCTGTCGTTGGGGCCAGCCTGAGCGGCAGGCTTTCATGCAATCCAGGTCACGCGGGCTGGTCTGTTTTGTCTGATAAGATCACGTTATGACGGGAAACTCATCTATCCGCTTGTGCCTCCGTTTCGTCATGTTCTCGTCGGGCCGGAGCCTTACCTCGCTGGTGTAACACAGTTCTCACCCCTTTGCTCTTCAGGCGCGTAGCCGCCAAAAAATGTCGCGTCCACAACCTTCTTGCGGACTTAACACGTCCTCGGAAGCGACGCGTCGCAATGGAAATCCAGCGGGCCCGGCGGGCGCTCACGCCAAGCAAATCCAGGACGGCCACGCCGGTGTTGTAAGAATGGAAGATAAGCTATTGGCGGCAACAAATTCCCCGAAACTGTTTGCTGCTCCCTCGACGCCTCAGCAGCGGTTGGCGAACTCGACATATAATGAGGCGGGCGACCCGTCCTCACCACCGGTTGGCAACAGAATGTCCGACAGCGGCGCGAACTTGACCTCCGTCGGCCTCGCCGTGCTCGCCAGCTCCACCCGGGGTGACAAACTGCGAGACACCCGGGTCTGGGTCGCCAGCCTCCAGGGCGGCGGCTCAGCACCAGCACCCACACCAACACCAGCACCAGCACCGGGGCCACCTTCGCCGTCCGCCTCACGAACGGACCCTGCCGCCCCTGGCGACGCCGCCGCCGCCGCCGGGTCGTCGCCCTCTCCCGCAGTCCCCGTCCCGCAGCTCGCGCCCACCATCACCATCACCAGCAGCAGCAGCAGGCACAGCGCCCTGCACAGACGCAGCGTGGGCGGCGGCGCGCCCAGATCCCCGCCACCCATGTCGCCGCTGTCACCCGCCCGCCAGCCACACCCGCCCGCGGCCCAGGCTGCTTCGCTCGCGTCCCCAACGCCAGCAACACCAGCGGCAGTACCAGCACCTGCAGCAGCACCTTCCTCCTGCGGTCATGAGGAAGCAGCCGCCGGCGGCCGGCGCAGCAGCCACCGCAGCAGCTTCAACGAGGCGATTGTACCGATTGACGCCGCCAGCAGCAGCGGCGGCGCGGGCATTATGGCCCCGACTGCGGCGCTGCCGGCGCTGGGGCCGGGACCGACGCCGTACACCCGCGCCTCCTCCGCCGCAACCACCTCAACCCTGGGCCCCCTAGACGCGTCCGGGAGCGCTACAGCCTGGGTGGACGTGATACTGCTCAACAGCTGTACGACAACGCCGGGGTCTGCCGTGGGGGTCGCGGCCTGCGGGCTGCCCGCCAAGGCGACGCCGCTCTCCATTCCCGGCGCCGTCAGCGGTGGCGGCGGCGGCGGCGGCGGCAGTGGCGGCGGCGGCGGCGGCGGCAGCGGCGGCGGCTCCTGGACCTCCGGTGACGGCGACGACGTCGAGAACGCGCCGCTGCTGAGCGTTTACGTGGCGGCCATGCCTAGCGCCGGCAGTGCCCCCGCCAACGAGGACATCCGTAATGCCTGCAAACGACAGCGATCCACCAGCGACGGGCTGTGGCAGCCGCCGCAGCCGCCGCCGTCGCCCTCCCGTCTGCTCGTCCATCCAAGCCCGTCGAACCCCAACGGCCCGCCGTACCTGCCGCCGGCCGCTGCGGCGGCTGTGGCCGCCGCGCCGGCGCCGTCAGCAACGGCGGCGACGACGTCGTCGCCGTCGCTGCTGGGACCGGCGCTGCAGGACGCGTTCCCTGGCGGAGGCGCCGCCGTCGCCGCCGCCGCCGCAGCCCCTGCCGGTCCCTGCAGTACTCCGACGCTGCCAAGCGCCCTGTCGCAGCGGCGCGCCACCGCCCAGCAGCCCGGCTACCACCCCGCCACCACTCAGCCATCCTCCCCTCATCCTCACCCCCATCCGCTCCATTACCATCACCACAACCACCACAACCACCACAACCACCACAACCACCACAACCACCATCATCATAATCATAATCACCACCAGTCGCCGCCCCTGCAACCGCCTCAAAAGCCGCGACGGCAGTCCCTGGAGAGCTACCGCCTACCGCAAGTGGGAGTAAGCCACGTCGCCGCCGCCGCCGCCGCCGCCGCGAGCACGCCAGTCGCCACCACGGCCACCAACAGCCCGGCTCTGAGCGACCGGGCCGGCGGCGGCGCCGCCGCCGGCGCGTCCTCCTGCCGGGTCGTCGCCACGCCGAGCCTTGTACGGGACGTACAGCGGTTTGCTGACGTCAGCGACCTGAGCGACGCCGCCAGTGACGTCAGCGGCGACAGCGACCACGGGGCGGGCGTGAGTCTGCGGCTGCCGCCGCTGCAGCCGTCGTACAGCAACCACCTCAAGGTGCTGCGATCGAGTGTCGACGGGGACCCCGGACCGCGGCCCCGCCAAGCAGGCCACAGCTTCTTTACCGACAGCCGTGATGAGTTCGATGGGTGGCTGCCGCACGCGCCGCATGCGCTGGGCGGCGGCGGCGGTGGCGGCGGCGGCGCTGCCGCCGTCGCACCGGCCAGCCGGGGCGTGCCGTCTTGGCTCCGGAACCAGCCTCCTTTCCTGCAGTGTCGTTCGGGGCCCGCTGCTGGCGGCAGCAGCGGTGACGGGGCCGGCGGCGGCGGCGGCGGCGCTGCCGGCGGCGTAGACGGTGGCGGCGGCGGCGGGCCGGGGCTGCAGATGCGGGCGAGCAGCTACAACAACGCGATGGGCCGTACGCCGGCGGCAGTTGCCGCGGCGGCGGCCGCGACGCATGCCGCCGCCACGTCGTCCAGCGGGGAAGTGTACGGCAACGCCCTGTCGTCGCCGTCGCCGTCGTCGCAGCGACCCGGAGGCTTGGTGCAGCCTGCCACATCCAGTTCGCACCAGCTGCAGCAGCAGCCGCCGCAGCAGCAACCGCCCGCTCCCTTATCCGCCGACGCTGCCCTCTCGCCTCCCGCCTTCCTGTACTCCGGCGCCCCTCTATCTCCCTCTAAGTCCTCCTCATGTTTCGCATCCAGTGCGGCTGCGGCTGCGGCGGTGTCGGGTGCCGGTTGTGGTACGGCGGCGGCGGCGGCAGCAACACCCGTAGCCACGGCGGCTGTGGCCGCCGCCGCGCCTCTCTCTCCGTCCGGCTCGACGGCGGCGGCAGCGGCGGTCGGCCCGCCAAGCAGGCTGGTGCCGCACCTGGCGTGGGGCGCGGCGCCGCCGGCTGTTGCCTCGCAGGCACCCTCCAGCCCTGCCCTGCCCTCGCTTCATTCACCGAGGAGCCCGGCGGCCTCCTGCTCGGGGGCCCCGCCGTCGCCCTCGCCGCCGCCGCCGCCGCCACCGCTGACAGCGCCGGGCTTTGGCGGCCCTGTCCCATCCCTGCAACAGACCGCACCCCATCATTACCAGCAAGTGCCCGGACCTCAGCCGCAGCCGCAGGCGCAGAAAGCGCAGCAGAAGCCAACGGGAAAGCCGGCGGGGCCGCCGCCCCCGCCAGCCTTGTCTGTTTCGGCAGTGGACGCCGGTGAACAGGATAGCTTGCTGGGGCAGTTGGCGGATATGGTGGGCCTCTCAATCGCCGCGGCCGACGGAAGCGGCGGCGGCGGCGCCGCCGCCGCCGCCACGGCCGCCGCCACGCTCCGCCGCCGCCAGCCGGTGCCGCCGCCGCTGCCGCCTGGCTCCCGCAGCCGCCGCGGCTTGCTTGCGGCGGTGACGGAGGAACCGGCCGCGGTGACGTCATGCGGTGAGGTGCTGGGCGTTGGCGCGGCGCCTCGGTGAGGGACGGTGGTTGTGGTGGTTGTGGCGGTGGTTACCTTCTGTCGTCGGGAGGCGTGATGGCTACAGGGGCGCTGAACCCAGGTGTATAGTTAGATGGCTGCGGTTGTCGGTTGCCTTGTTAGTTGCCCTGTCATGCTCGGCACCTGCGAATCCGGATCTGGATTCTTGAATCCGGATCTGGATTTGGGTCTGCGATTCTGGTCTGATAGAATTTGAGCCGTCTATAGGGTTGGCGCACTGGGGGCTGTGTGTCAGGGGCGGCTGCGACGGGGGCACGGCTGGCGGCGGACTGTGGTGGTGGCATTGAGGAGAGGATGCGTCGTCGCAGAGGCGGCGGACGAGCTCGAGAAAGCTGGCGGCGGACTGGCATGACGGGGTATATCGTATGACGCGGCGGTGCATTCGCTGGATCCTGATGCGGTTTCGGAGGAGCCGCACCTCCCACTCGTTCCTTCTTAAGCCACACGCACCGCGCCAGGGACTGCGGCCCGGCGGACGCAGGCCGGACAGAAACGCGCTGAACTGGATTTGGGATCTGGATTTGGGATCTGGATTTGGGTCTGCGATTATGGTCTGAACATGGCGCACCTCAGGAGACCCCGCCCCTCCCCACCCCCCTCACACACACACACTCCTGCCCGGGCGGGCGGGCGGGTTGCATTTCTAAACACACTCCTGCCCTGCCCACCAGATAACACTCTCTCATGTCGTGTGAGCGACATGCAATAATAGATGCGTGTGGAAGGGGCCGTGTGCATGATCTCGACGGTGCCGCCGTACACTGTACGATGGAATTCGGGGCGTCGGTCATGGCGAGGACGCGCGGTTATTCATGTGACCCTAGCAAGTGTAACCCAGGAAAGTGTGGCCCTAGGGTGCTGGCTCTCGAAGAGGGGTATGTCGGGGGGTTGCACACCTTGCAGCACGGGCAATGCCGTGTGGCAGCAAGGGTGGCGGCGACCGGGCAGGCGACATTGGGGGGCCGGCTTGGCTGCATTGCGTGTTTCCGGTGAGAAGGGGCCGCCGTACCGTGCCGTACCGTGCTGTGCCGGATCGTATCGTCCCACGTTCTGCAGCGGGGACGCCGATATCCGCCAGGCGACGGCGACCGCGCTTGGAGATGTCGTGCATCTGCCGTACCGGGGCGGGCGGTGGTTGGGGGCGCAGGGTGGGCACAGGCTGGCGTTTCTGGGCGGCTGCAGGAGGGGATGCGGCGGGCCAGCGATGGCGCTTCTCCACACTGTGCTGTGGCTGCTGGTGTCAGCGCCCGACAGCGCCGCCGCTCATTCGGCGCCTCAAAGCTCCTCCTCTTCGGTTTTTTTCCGTCGGACCCCGCACACAGACCTCGCCCATCCATCATCTTCGTGACGGGCACATGCCCCAGCGCCGCGCAGGGCCTCCGGAAGCGGAGCAGGATGGAAGGCTGGAGGCACCGCGAATGACGGGATCGGGATTGCGAGCGAGGTGACCGCCTGGTCGGGTTCGGGTCGGCGGGTTCGGGTTGCTTGCTTACTAACCCTCCTCATGTTGTACTGTGCGCGCGCGGCGGAAGCTGAACAAGTATCAATAATGATTATATTACCGTACATGAATAACATAATTCGTCGGCGCGGCTTTCGGCCGCGGGTGCTGCAGCTGGCGTCTCGCGAAGGGGTCGCGGCGCGTCCGCGTCATTTCCGGACAGGTCGGGAGATGTTGATGAGTGACCGTTCGTTGACCGTTCGTTGACGTTTGACAGACCGTTGTCCGGCCGTTGTCCGTTGACCAAAACAAGTGACAGTACGGCGCCGCCTCGTGACCTCGCGAACTGGCGACTCCAGGGGGACCTTGTTTCCATGACGCTGGCTGTCGCGTTGCGCACTTGTTCAGATATTGAAAAGATTATGGGCATACCGCATCCTTGGGTTCCATTCGATGTACCGTGATATTATTGTTGATTCCGGTCGTGAGGGCAGCGGGGGTCAGGATCACAGCTGCGTGTGTCGGTGTGTGTCTTCGGAGCACGATGTATCTCACCGTTGATTGGTTTGGGTTTCTGGCCGTCGAGGACACGTGAGGTCCTTGGGAGAAGAAGTGGTGGGGCCGCAGCCCGGACCTATGTCCGACGTGAGGGGATGGGAGGAGCCCGTGAAGGGGTGTTGGTGCAGCGGGGGTGCTGGCATGGCCCCCCCCCTGACGACTGGCCCTGCCCCCGAGTGCTCGGCGCGGTTTGGTCTTGAGCGTTGAGCCTGGACGTCGCGTCGCGAGACATGATTTCACCGCGGTCCCGCACTGTCATGTCTCGTGTGTGTGTAAAAAGGAACTGAGCCTCGAGAAGCGAAGTCCGAGCGGAACAGGCGACACAGGCGACGGAAGTAGAGGTGACACCCGGAACCCAAATTACCGACAAGCGTGACTGCAGTGAACGGTGACGGCGACGTAGACGGCCGCGCCGTCGCCAGGTGTGTTTAATGAGAAACCCACCCAGAAACGCCCAGGCCCGTATACCTACCAGAACCTGCGATTTACTTACCAT
The DNA here is from genome assembly GCA_003117195.1 of Eudorina sp. 2006-703-Eu-15. NCBI lineage: Eukaryota > Viridiplantae > Chlorophyta > Chlorophyceae > Chlamydomonadales > Volvocaceae > Eudorina > Eudorina sp. 2006-703-Eu-15. The sequence continues at coordinate 681,979 of BDSI01000015.1, forward strand.
TGGCAACACAACATGACAAACAGGACAGCCAAGCAAGACGACCGCGCCACCACCAGTGCGCATAGCAAGCACGTCATGTGTGTGTGTGTGTGTGTGTGTGTGTGTGTGTGTGTGTGTGTGTGTGTGTGTGTGTGTGTGTGTGTGTGTGTGTGTGTGTGTGTGTGTGTGTGTGTGTGTGTGTGTGTGTGTGTGTGTGTGTGTGTTAGCAAGGAGAAAAGCTGAGCCGCGAATGTGTGTTATCAAGGAGAAAAGCTGAGCCGCGAAAAAACAGACCCGTGTCCAGCAATGCAACCGACGACTGAGACCGAGACCAGAGTTACCAATATGCCAGGGCGAAGTATGTCGACCATAAGTAGTCCCAAGGTGGTGTAGTCCGTGATGCTGTAGCGCCCCGTATCGTTGTCGAGCGCCGGTGGGCGCCGTTACGCCAGCAGAAGTAGCGGCTATGACGCCGTAGGCTAATGCAGACGAAACTCGACTAAACTACCTACTGATCCTAAGGTGCAGCAAAAGCAAGGGCGTATGCGTCAACAGCGCGTGCGATGCCGACAGCAAGCAAGTGCCCGGCACAACCGTCCCAGCCCGTGCAGAAGGAAAAAGATACTGACCTGAATGCAGGAACGGGAGCACCAAGCGAAGCAGCACCGTCAGTGGTGTGTGTGTGTGTGTGTGTGTGTGTGTGTGTGTGTGTGTGTGTGTGTGTGTGTGTGTGTGTGTGTGTGTGTGTGTGTGTGTGTGTGTGTGTGTGTGTGTGTGTGTGTGTGTGTGTGTGTGTGTGTGTGTGTGTGTGTGTGTGTGTGTGTGTGTGTGTGTGTGTGTGTTATCAAGGAGAAAAGTGTGTGTGTGTGTGTGTGTGTGTGTGTGTGTCACCAGTACAACCATGTGAATTATTGAGCCAGTAAAACCATGTGTGTGTGCTGAGGGAAGCGCCTCCGCCTGTGGGTGTGGGTGCTCCAGGGCAGGAGCTCGAGCCCGCGGCGCGTTGGCACGGCCCAGGCCTGTTGCATGGAGCTCGGGCCCCAGGCGCAGTCGAGGCCGGGGCTGCGCATGTGCGGCCTGGGATCGCACAGTCGTACGCAGGTGTACTGCAGGTGTACTGCACTGGTCGACGGTATGGGCTCCGACATGGCCGCTGGAGGCATTGTCATTGATATCTCGTTGAATCCCGTCCGGATCTTTGCTGTACGGCAATCAGCGCAGATTGGATCTGTCTACCAAACCGTTGTATCTTGCCCCCTCAATGCCCTGGAACCGCGTACGGCACCGTACACGGGGCCATGAGGAGCGGTGTGGTGTGGTGTGGTGCGCTGCGGTGAAAGGGTTCAACGCACCCCATTCTGCTTTAACCATGCATAATGCGCATATTGCAACTAGTCATATCTGTGTCTTGCATTGCCCGTGAGGTGGGTTTGATCGACTGGCTTCCTCGGTGTGTTACGTTATGACATGAGATTAGTACCTAAGGATGAGTATAATTTCCGTAACACGGTGCCGCTGATAGACATAAAACGCCTGCGTGGTAGGGGTTGGGGAGGTACGTGGTAGGGGTTGGGGAGGTGTCAGGCACCGTTGGTGTTTTGTCCCGTTGCGGTTCCCGAGCAGGTTGGTTGGTTATGACGTACTGGTGGTTGTACGGCAGGCGATCGTACGGTCGTTTGGGCTGCTATTTATGTGGCAACGCGAGCGAAGCTCGACGTTGTTCTCTTTCTCTCCAAGACCGAAGCGTGAGCTCATTGCCTTGCTTCTGAGCGATAGAGACAGCCACGGGTCATGTAACGTGACAGGATAAGAGGAGGGACCAGTCGCCGTCCCTGAACGGCGCGGCGATGCCTGGCATTCAGCACAGCTACTGTCAGCAATGTCAGCAATGGCGGTGTGTCTCGCTTGCGCGGGCAGGACCCGTTGCAGGTAGGGAATCCGGTGGTAGGCTTTCGCGAGCCTATGCTCCGTGACTCCTCAGCTAGGGCAGCGGACAAACAGGGCTGAGCGAGCAACCCAGAAAGAGAACATGGATAGGAGGTCATGGATATCCCTGAAGGCAGGCTAACTCGCCGGGCTTTGCGCTGGGGGGGGGGCGCGTCTCGCCGAAAGGGGTTGCTCGTCCGAAGGGACGGTCCACAGGGCCGGACTGGCTGTGGCGTGCTCGTATACGGCGTCGCCTTGCAGCAGACATTGCATGGAGTTGGGGAGGGTTTGCCGTTTTGGTGTGGTGACAGCACGGGCGTGCGTTCGTTCTTGCTCTGACTTTCCTTGGGGTAGCAGCGAAAGCTAGAGGCAGGTGCTGGAGGCAGCGCAGCTCATGAACTCCCTGCTACAATGTGGGCGCGCTTGGCTTGTGAGTGAAAGCTGCGGGGCTTGAGTTGCCGGGTTTGTCAGGTGTTCCCCGCTGCATGATCCCTTCAGCAGGCGCAGGAGGGGACTGGGCCTTAGACTCCACCTTCGATGTGGTAGCCACCCTGGGTTGTCTGGATCAGGGGAACGCAGGAGATGGAGGCGCAGGAGCTGCATGCATTTGCACCGTTAGTTGTTCGCTGCGTCAGGGCTGGCTTTCCTTGCTTTTCCCTTGCTATGTTCCGCTTCTGTGTGTATTGCTGGACATCGGGTGTTCACTGCATGCCACGTGCGCTGCTTTGCGTGACGTTCTATTTGGTGGATCCGGAGGGATGTTGGCGTGGTCAGGTGTGCACGGCTCGCACCCTACACGTTGCCAACTGACTTGGTGCTTTGCTGGTCAGTTGTGGGGGGGAGTGCCAGTACCAGTGCCCTCGCCGTGCCGAAACCTCATTGGGGCCTGACAGCTGTCAGGCACCGTTGGTGTTTTGTCCCGTTGCGGTTCCCGAGCAGGTTGGTTGGTTATGACGTACTGGTGGTTGTACGGCAGGCGATCGTACGGTCGTTTGGGCTGCTATTTATGTGGCAACGCGAGCGAAGCTCGACGTTGTTCTCTTTCTCTCCAAGACCGAAGCGTGAGCTCATTGCCTTGCTTCTGAGCGATAGAGACAGCCACGGGTCATGTAACGTGACAGGATAAGAGGAGGGACCAGTCGCCGTCCCTGAACGGCGCGGCGATGCCTGGCATTCAGCACAGCTACTGTCAGCAATGTCAGCAATGGCGGTGTGTCTCGCTTGCGCGGGCAGGACCCGTTGCAGGTAGGGAATCCGGTGGTAGGCTTTCGCGAGCCTATGCTCCGTGACTCCTCAGCTAGGGCAGCGGACAAACAGGGCTGAGCGAGCAACCCTCAGGTGCCCCTGAACCTCATTGGGGCCTGACAGAGGTACGTGGTAGGGGTTGGGGAGGTACGTGGTAGGGGTTGGGGAGGTACGTGGTAGGGGTTGGGGAGGTACGTGGTAGGGGTTGGGGAGGTACGTGGTAGGGGTTGGGGAGGTACGTGGTAGGGGTTGGGGAGGTACGTGGTAGGGGTTGGGGAGGTACGTGGTAGGGGTTGGGGAGGTACGTGGTAGGGGTTGGGGAGGTACGTGGTAGGGGTTGGGGAGGTACGTGGTAGGGGTTGGGGAGGTACGTGGTAGGGGTTGGGGAGGTACGTGAGTTCCGTGCTGGCCGCTGCCAGGCGGGGCGACACGTGGCAACATTTGCAACTTGGCAGCGCAGGACACAGCACTCGGCCCCTGGGGGTATTACGTCCAAGTCGGAGCTCGCAAGCCCGTTAACTTGGCGTACCTTGCACACTTTTTAGTGCCTTATTCACTCTTGTTACAAATTAGAATTTGACTGGGTCGAAATTAGGCACGCAGCGGCCCTCGAGGCTTGACTCGCCCCGCTGGCCCTGCTGGGATCAATTATTGTCATCTGGCATGCGTTCCAAACAACCCGATGAATCATCTCTGAACAGGGGTGTAAGATGATTGATTGATGGCAAATCATCTGCATAGCTTGCGTTCTGAGCGACAGTACGAGAGCAACCCGGCGCGGGCATGCAGTCTGGGTGACGGGCCCTGACGTCTTTCAAGCACGCACCATTTCTATCAGTATGAATTTAAGTTCACGATCAGCTTCTGCCCAAGTGGTTGCAAAGGACCATATCGATCGCCTGAGGTGTGCGAACAATACAAAGCAAAACACTACTGATACAGAGCAAAACACTGTTAAACATGGAAAACAAAAAACCCGAATTCGCTGCATCGCTGTGAGAAGATTACGGTAACAGCTTGCTTGACGAATTTGTTCACACTTACGGGGCAGGAGGCGGGTATCGAAAGTGGCACGTTGATTACTATCGATTGGGTGACATCCTTCGGGCGCCACATAAGACAAGGAAGAACGCAAACCGTTCCAACTGTCAAAACTTGAACTTAGCCCTTGAGCCCGTTAGAAGTAGTGTATTTAAAATAGCTAGGTTACCTGTATGTAATAAGGATGAGATTGCGATGCGCTTTAAAAGCAGGTGCATAACATCACAACCTGAACCGTCGACATGCTGCTTTTCCAATGCTGGGATTCCACGTTGTACAATACATGAAAAAGAACAAGCAGGGACCTAGACATCTCGGTACGCAGTTGGAAAGGGCGGGAGGGCGGGGTGGCATTCGGTTGCCGTCAACAGCCGTTTGGTACGTGGCGACCGTTGCAAGCTGAGGAAAGCGGGATTTCTTTCGGCACATCATTGCAAAGGAAGCTCTTCCCTGTATTAAAGGATCTCAGCAGCACCGGCAAAGTCAATCTCCATAAGTGAAATGTCTATGCTGCGTGTATGGTACAAATTCTTAGCACATTAAATATGTATATTTAAGATTGTTTCAAATGCAGGCACGTCGTACCACAAATGCAAAGGACTTCAAGGACTGAACGGAGGTTGGGGACCGTTTCAAGTGGCGGACAGCCACAAAAAACGTGAATGACCGTTGGAAGATCAATCAAAAGAAAATCACTCCCTGTATTCAACGATGCAATCAGCAGCGGTGAAGTCATTGTGGCGATGTCAAATGTCTATGCGTCGTGCCGTACAGGTCGGTCATTGTATCTAACGGGCTGACCAACTTGGTTGTTGGTCCCCCTTGTAACCGTGAATCCTAACCCCTTGGCTGCATCGGTGCGTTGTGTCTTCCGGGCCGGGAGGTTGGCCCTGGTTCTGGGTGCTCAGTTGGCAGCCCTATGTGTCTTTAGGCTGGTTGTTGGCCGCAGTTTGCTCCTGCCCTTAGGCAGCTCGTACTTTTGAAGGCTTGGGTCCGGTGGTTCCTTGGCTTCTTTTCTTTGGCATGGCTCCTTGCTTCGTGCAGGGCATGCCCCTGGGGTAGGATGAACAGTCCGTCTACGCCTGTACGGCGAGCGATCAACTTGGTTGTTGGTCCCCCTTGTAACCGTGAATCCTAACTTGGCGCATGACTTGCGGGCTTGGCTGCATCGGTGTGTTGTGTCTTCCGGGCCGGGAGGTTGGCCCTGGTTCTGGGTGCTCAGTTGGCAGCCCTATGTGTCTTTAGGCTGGTTGTTGGCCGCAGTTTGCTCCTGCCCTTAGGCAGCTCGTACTTTTGAAGGCTTGGGTCCGGTGGTTCCTTGGCTTCTTTTCTTTGGCATGGCTCCTTGCTTCGTGCAGGGCATGCCCCTGGGGTAGGATGAACAGTCCGTCTACGCCTGTACGGCGAGCGATCAACTTGGTTGTTGGTCCCCCTTGTAACCGTGAATCCTAACCCCTTGTAACCGTGAATCCTAACACCGTCACGGTGGGTGCTGGCCCGGGTATAGCCCGGGCTCCGGCTGCTCGTCCGCCGCCCCCCGGCCCCTCGGCCCCCCCGCCTCCGGGCGACGTCCCGGCGGCTCCCGCGGCCCGGCCGGCCACGCCGCCCCCGCCCGCTCCGCCGGCTCCGGGTCCCCCGGCCGCCCCGCCGGCTCCGGCCGCCCCGCCCGATCCGCCGGCTCCGGACGCCCCGCCCGCCCCACCGGCTCCGGACGCCCCGCCCGCCCCGCCGGCTCCGGACGCCCCACCGGCCTCGGCGGCCCTGGTGGCCCCCACGGCACCGCCGCCTGTGGCCGATGCCCCGGCGTTTCCGTTGGCGCCCGCCCCGGCGCTGCTGGCTCTGCCTGCCCCGCCGCCGCTGATGACGCCTGCTGCGCTCCCGCCGGGCCCGCTCGACCCGCCTGTGCTGCCCGGCCGCAAGCGGCTGAACCCTGACCCCGACGCGGACGGCTTCCGCCCGGCCGGGCGGTCGGGCCGGTCCCGCAGTACTTCTCGCGCGCGGAACCAGCCGCGCAGCCGGGCGGCCAGCCCGCCCGCGCCGCGGGCACCGCCGCCCCCCGACCGCAACTCCTTCGCCGCCCTCACCCTCCCCCCTGCCGGCGTCGATGGGGAGGCGGACATGTGTGCGTAATGGGGCGGCCGCGGCTGGCCGCCCGCCCGCGGGCCCCCCCCCCCTCTGCGGGTGGGCTCCCACAACGTGCGCGGCCTGCTGGGGTCGGGGGAGCGTGGCGCCGACGCGCGCCTCCCCGCCCTCATGCGGTGCCCTCAAGGAGCCTCTCTGGCGGCTGGCGGTGCATGGGGTCGCGGGCTCCCCCGCTGTTTCGGTCAGCGCGGCGCGTCCAGGCGGACCGCGCCTCCGTGCAGCGGCCTACTGCCCCTGTGGCGCGGCCATTTTGGGGTCGGGATCGTGCTGGGTTCGGCGGCACCTTTTCTGGGATTGCCCTGTTGCGCAGTCGCTGCGGGAGGTGTTAGGGCTGGCGTTGGGGGCGTCGATCGGGCGGCTCGGTTCGGGTCTTCAGCGGCACCACCTGTGGCTTGTGGTCTGCCCGCCGGGTTTGCATCCGCCAGTCTGGGATGTCGTGGCCCTGGCGGCCTTGGCGGCCCTGGAGCGCGGCCGCCACCGCGTGTACAATGTGTGGGACCAGCGTACCCCCCTGCTGCGGGGGCGTCTCGCGGCGATCACGGTTGAGGTGGCTGCTGACTTTTGGGCCCGCCTCGCTTCCTTCGCCGCCCTGGGACTGGCCCCTCGGCATTGGGGTTCCGTTCCCTCTCAACACCCGTTCCTATGCAATGTGAATGGGCGTGTTGTCTTGAATGCTCCCCTGGACGTCGACTCTCCCCCTGTCTCCCCGCGTGGGTGATCTGATGAGTGCCTGTGGCATGACCTGACTGTGTGCTACGTCATCCACCCCGCCTTCTCGGCCGGGTCCGCTTCCGCGCGCTGTGTCCGTGCTGAACTTACTGAACTACGAGAGTTGTAGGGGTCCTCTGGTCCCGCCACCCTCGCGTTGGCGCTCGTGGTCTCGTCATCTTCTATGTGTTGGCTTGGTGCTGGTGGTCCCTGGATGAGTGATTGATTTATCCCGTACTCTGGTGCGGGCTTGGCTGCATCGGTGCGTTGTGTCTTCCGGGCCGGGAGGTTGGCCCTGGTTCTGGGTGCTCAGTTGGCAGCCCTATGTGTCTTTAGGCTGGTTGTTGGCCGCAGTTTGCTCCTGCCCTTAGGCAGCTCGTACTTTTGAAGGCTTGGGTCCGGTGGTTCCTTGGCTTCTTTTCTTTGGCATGGCTCCTTGCTTCGTGCAGGGCATGCCCCTGGGGTAGGATGAACAGTCCGTCTACGCCTGTACGGCGAGCGATCAACTTGGTTGTTGGTCCCCCTTGTAACCGTGAATCCTAACAACGGAGCCGTGAATCCTAACAACGGAGCCGCGAGTAACCACCACGTCCCATCATCTGCTCAAAATCGAGATATGCCGCCCGCACGGTCAACCCGAAACCGAACAGCGCACGATTTCGGGTTTCTGCCACGCATACTATCCTAAGCCTATCAACATGCAAGAGAGATCGAAAAAAATGCACAGAACGCGAGTAGCTGGTGGGAGCCCACAGTGGTACGTCGCTGCGTGATGCACCATAAGCCATTCAACTAATGATGAAAATATGAATCACATTGTATTCGTTTGCGCTTATGCTGCGGGAGAAGAGCGCAAAGTACAGGACTTGCGCCAAGGGGTTTCGGCCCCGTTACTGACGGACAATTGTATTGTATCGACCCTACCTTGGGCAGGAAGGGTGCACTACAGCTTCATTAACAAACACACTCATATCATCAAGGAATTACATGGAATAAGAGGAATAGACAGACCCTTAGTCTGCTCGTAAAGATAGCAGATAGTCGCGGTCGTTAAGGACACCAGACAGCGGCGCCCGCATAGAAAAATTATCTCAACTTTACGTCTTTATCCTTCATTAGCATTCCAGTAGTCTGGGTGACGCATGGTCGTCGTTGGCGTTGTCTCCAACCCAGGTCGCACGCTGTTGCTCATATACTCAAGTGAAGTAATCGGCAACTTTTGCTGAATTGAATGGTTCGCCTTACGTACGTGCTCGAGGAACCCTCTCAGGCACCGTCACTTGTTCAGCCAGTAAACTTGGCCTTTGCGGCAGCGGCCGCCGCGAGGGCATCCTGGGCATCCAAAGAGCGGGATGAAAGTCTCTGGGATTTTGAGCCTCTCGATGACGGCCCGCCGGGGCGTGCGCCCTTGCCGAGCGATGACGGCATGGACGTCAGTTTCTTCTTTGGTGGCGCGAGGATGCCCGACAACGGCCTCGGCCCGGGGCCCTCCCTCCCACCTCCACCTTCGCGCTTGAGCATGGACGTAGGCGGCGTTCTGGGCATGGCCGGGGCCTCGCTCTCCGTTGCCAATGGGGCCGACATCCACCAGCTCCCGCGCAACAGCGTCCTCTACCGGACGCACGCGGCCCAGCAGACCATGACCAGCTCCCTCCCTCCAGCCGAACCGAACGCTCCATCTGCTCTGGAGGTCGCGAGCGTGATGGAGGACCGGAAGTCCCGGGGGCTGGTGCAGCTGCCCAGCGGCTCATTGCTCCGCTCCATCTCCCTCTCCCCGGGCATTGCCGCCATCGAACCTGACGCAGAAGCCCCGCCAGTCAGCGGCGGCGGCGGCGGCGGCCGCGGCGGCGGCGGCGAAATGCGCGGCACGGCCGAGAGCGGCGCCGGCAGCGCCATCGCCGGGGGTGGTAGCGGCGTCGGCGGCATCGGCAGCACCGCGACGGCACGCTTCAGCAAAGTATTGTACAATACGCCGTACACCGGCAGCGCCGCGGCCAGCGCGGCGACCTCCCCGTCGGCGGCCCTCGCCGCGCTGTCCTCCCCGGGAGGTGTGGGCGCAACCGACCCTGACGATCGACCCGGGGAGGCTGATGGCGGAGGCGACGGCGACGGCGACGGCGAGCGCGACGGGTGCCTGGTGCTGCCGGTACTGCGGACGCTGCTGGCCATGCAGGACGAGGCGCCAGCGCCCCGACCCCTGCTGCTGCGCGCCAACACCCTTGGTCTGAACCACGCCACGGGCCTGCACCACAATGGCAACCACTTCCACGCTCAGGCCCAGGGCAACGGCAACGGCGGGTCCGCGGGCGGCGGCGGCGGCGGCGGCGCCTTCTCCCGTCAGCCCTCCGTGGCGGCGACTCGCGCGGCGACGTCGACGGCGCTGAGTAGCCACCTCAGCGGCGGCGGCGTGGGCGGGGTGCTGGTCCTCAGCGGCGGCGGGGGCCTCAGCCGGCAGGGGAGCGTCATCGGCGGCTCCCCGGCGCGCCGCCGGGTGGCGGGGCCCGACTCGCCGATGCTGGTCGGCCGTAACTCCTTGTCACTCAAGCGGCAGCAGAGCATAAGGCCCCTCGCGGCGGCCCACACCGCCATGCAGCCCTCCGATGACGACGACGCCCTGGATCCTCGTACAATGTCGTACACGGCGGCGGCGTCGCCGATGTCGCCGGTGCCGCCACTGGCGTCGCCTGTAGGCGGTCGTCACGCCACGAGGGCCCCCAGCGTGTTGGGTATGCTGCCGGCGCCGCCGCCGGGCGCCGCGCCCGGCGGCGTCGACGGGGGCCCGGCTCGCGGCTGGTCGCCGCCGCCGCAGGATCGGGCCCGGACGGGCGGCGCCGCGCGCGTGGCCGCGGGGATGAGACAGCAGCCGGCGGCGGCGGCGGCGGCGCAGCAGCAGCCGGGCCCGCACCTGCAGCCGCAGCCGCCTCCGCATCCGCCGCCGCCGCAGCAGCACCCCGATCAAGGCCAGGCGGGCAGTGTCAAGGGCGGGAAGTCGGGCAAGGCGCTCTTCGCCTGGACAAACAAGCTCAGTAAAGGCAAATGGCACTGGTTCCCGGGCGGCGGCGGCGGCGGCGGCGGCGGCGGTCCCCCGTCCGCCGGGTCCGCCAGCCCCGTGCCGCCCGCCGTCAATGGCATGGTCAGCGGCCGTGGCGGCGGCGGCGGCGGCGGCGACGGTACCATGTCGGCAGCGGCCGCGGCGGCGCTGGCGGCGGACATGGGCTTGGTGGTCGAGGGCACGGGGGCGGCCAGCCGGCGGGGCAGCCTCAGCAGCAACGGCCGCGTGAGCGGGTCAGGGCGCATGAGCATCAACGGCGGCGGCGGGGCGGGCGGGCCGCCACGATCCCCGGTGGCGGCGGGGCCGACGTCACAGCTGCGAGAGGCGGTGTCGCTGCCCCCGATTGAGTACTGGCGGAAGTCGAACCCTAGCTCCTTCACGAGCACCGGCGTCAGCTCGCCCATGGTTATGTCGATGGAGGGGGAGCCTGGTGGTTTCGGAGCGGCGGCCATGGCTCGGGCGCTGTACGACGCGTCGTTCCCGGTCGCGGCGCGGCGGTAGAGATCGGGGGTCGCCGTGAGATTGGCGGTTGGTGGTTCGTTGATAGTTGACAGTTGCAGGTGGTGGTTGGTGATGCGCTTGGATGTGCTGTGGTCGTCGGTTCAAGGTGTTGGTGGCGGACCACCAAACTTAAGGACCACCAAACTTAAAATGCGAGCGCGGAATCCGTACAGTCGTTACCATGACGGTTGGGAGTTATGAGATCCGCCTAGAGAAAAGAGATCTCGCCTCCTGCACTGTTAGGGCCCGTGGGGTCTCGCCGGGGGGTCGTCGGGAGACGGATCTCCACCACGGGGGCGTCATCAACCTCCGCCGGGATTGTGTACGACGTGTACAACGTGTACAACGTGTACAACGTGTACGATGCGGCCCCTCCCTCGAACGCCGCCGTCCCGTACTACTGCTGCCGGACCGCCCTGTGTGGGGTCCGGGCGGCGGGGCACTGCTGAAGTGGGGTGGGTTCTGCTTGGGGCTGTGGAGACTTCAGTACGATCGGAGCATCCGCATCTGAGTACCCGTGGCGGCTTAGGGATGCGAGGAATGAGACCCACCTGTCTACCTACCTACCTACCTACTCACCTACCTACCCATTTACGTACCGCTGCCGCTGCCGCCCGTCTACATAGGGAGATGGGGTATAGGACATTGGTAGGCATTTCAAACGAGGGAGAGGGGGGATGGCCGGGACCACCCGGAAAGGCAGCCGTCGCGACTGACAGGGCAATGGCAGCTGTGATGGCGTCCTGCGACCCCCCCACCAGGAGTCCAGGACCATCGCCACCGCTGACAGCAGCGGGGCTAGCAGGGGGACCGGCTGCCCATTCCCAACAGAGCCGCATGAGGGTGCGGGACGACATCTGACACCTGGAGGGGGTCGGGCGGCAGCGCGGCAGCAGCAGCGGCAGCAGCAGCAGCATTGGAGGGAGGGAGGGAGGGAGGGGAGCTGGCCGGCACTCTATATCTCGTACCATATTGTACCGTATCGTACCGTATCGTACCATATCGTACCATATGCTACCGTATCGTAACCGTTTCAGGTGGCTGCGTGCTCGCGGGGATTGGTGGTGGCAGTGGAGAGGAGGGGCTCTTCGCGAGAGGGGTGAGGTGTGAATGCGTCGGGACGTGTTGCATCCGCGACTCGAACCGCGACCGCGAAGCAGTAATAGATAAGAGGCGTAGTCGTTTCAGGGGTGGTGGTTTCAGGCGGCATCGGGCCCCCGAGGTGGTCGCTGTCTCGCTGGCTCGTGTGGCCGCCGGGCATCGCGAGTGGCCCGGGCCGGGTCCGCCCGCGATGTGCCTTGGGGGCCAGACGGCCCCCCGGTGTTCCAGTGGGGAAGAGGGCTACAGGAGATTGGTGGACATTTCATTTGGGTAAGGGGGATGCGCTGGCTAGGGACCCTTGGGTTTCCGGGTTCCGGGGCCCGACCTGGAGACTCTCGACTCTCTCCTCCCTTGTCTAGATGAAGACCCCGCCCACCCCTCAAGCCCACCGCTAGCCGCCCCTCGATGTGTTTCCATGTGTCTTGTGTGTAGTGTGTGAGGACTGTGTGGGTGTGGGGTTCAGAGCGGACTGCGTGTGTGTATGTGGGTGCGTGTGCGTGTACGGATGTGCACGGGTGTGTATGGGTGCGTGCTTAGCTCGTGATAGTGGCATCAACGTGCGTAGCTGTGAGGGGGCGCGCGCGCGGAGAAAACCGCGTGTGAAGTAGCGGAGACACCCGCAACCCCCCCCCCACACACACACACCACACCACCTGTGTGTGTTTGAGCACGGCCGTGTAAGGAAACGCTCTTTGAGCCGCGGCCGCCAACAGAGGCGCGGGTGAGGTAGGGACGGAGGGGGGAAAGTGATTAGCGCGTGTGTACGGCGTGTGTGCGTGCGTGCGTGCGTGTGCTGGGTTGCCGTACTGCGGTGTGTGCTAGCTGTGGCGTCGACAAGGAGCGCCCGCCTCTCCGGAAGGCCCCGAGGCGGACTGACGGACTGGCGAACTCTTGGCCGCGCGCGCAACGCCGCAAGCCGCAACACGGGTGTAGCCCGGTTGTGACACTGCCGTACTGTTGACCGCAGCGTTGCGACGTGTCCGTAGGTCCAGGCAGGTGTTTGCGGTGGTGGGGCTGGAGTTGGGCGGCGAAGCAAAGCGATGGGGTGTGGGGGCTCGCATGTGTGGGTTTGTGAAGGGGGGGCACCGACGGGTCGCACTGGGGGCTGGGGGGGGCAGCGGGGGAGGGGGGCCAGTGCTGCGGTGCTAACTGTCGCCGAGCGGCGCGGCGCGGTACGACGCGGTGCGGCGCGGTGCGGCGCGGTGCGGCGCGGTGCGGCGCGGTGCGACGCCCGAAGATGCATTTCAAAATAAATGCGATTCAATATCGATACCGATTCGATATGTGCAATTCGTCGCCATCGCGGCGGCCGCGGAGAAGGACGGCGAGCAGAGCCGGTTCGATGACGCACCGCTCGGATCTGCTCGTGTTCGGAACCGTTCAAATACCTTTGTTAAATGTAAAGCAAAGAGGGCTGGACAACGGGTTTGGTGTTTGTGTGATTGTCATCAAGATGCGGCACTGTAGGGCGAGATGTTCCGGAACTTCCGATGGCGGGTATTTCGTAGGCATTTCGATTCGTGTTTGGCTGGGTTCTGGGGTGTTGTGTGGTTTTGTGTGGATGCGGGACGGCGCCGGGTCGGAGGGCCGCGAGTGCCCTGCCGCCGGAAGGACCCATCGAGGCGGGCCCATCGGGGCGGGCGGGGGAGCGGGGAGGGGGAAGGGAGAGGGGGACCGCGTTCGTGTGGGTTTGGGGCGGCGGCGGTTTGCCGCTGAGTGAGCTGTTTCTCCACAATCTCATCGATTCTCAAAACCTAATGCCGAAGACGTAATGCCAGACGACCGCGATGACGCACATTTTGTTACAGCGGCGCTGCGGCGGTATGCGTTTTGTGTGGTGTGTTAAAGGGAACTGAGCCGTGTGGTGTGGTGTGTGGTTTGTACGTGTATAACAGAGAACTGCGCCGTATGTGTGTGTGTGTGTGTATGAGGTGGGATGGTATGGAATAGGAAATTGGTAGACATATTCAAACTGCGCTGGAGGGTAGGGGGGCGTGTGTGTGCCTGGGTGTAACACACCCAGACACACGGGGAGAGATGATCCGTTCCCGGGCGTCCCCGGAGGACGGGGGGCGGAGGACGGACTGCTGTGTCTTCCCTGTACACGGCAGCAGTGCCCAAAACTGCACACCACGACTGCAGGCATGCCTGCGTGCCGTGATAATAGTACTTTGCTCTGTTTCCTGCGCGTGAAACTCAGACACCCGTCCTGGCGGTGCATCCGCGCACTGTGCACTGTACGGACGGCGTGAGTCATTGAGTCGTACACCCCCGTACGACAAGCCCCACGTGGCGGCCAGAACTTAGAGCGCGGCGGCGGCGGCCTGCCGACACGGCTTAGAGCCCCTGGCTTTGCTCGACTCCGGGTCTCCAAGGATTGTTTTCCCCCGTGCGATGCGCCGACGCCGCGTTGTGTGCGCTGGGTGTGGAAGGAGATCTGCCATGATGGCGGCGGGTTTCACAGTACGACGTAACTGTACGGCATCACTTATGATGTCCGTATGTATGTACGAGTGTCGCCGCCGCCTTTAGGTGCGCGCGGTGCGTTCCCTGTCACTGTGGTGATGGGTTGAATCAACCCATCAGTCCGAAAGGGGATGTGTGTGTGTGTGTGTCTGTGTGTGTATGCCTGGGCCTTTTGTGCTCGTCCAGTGCAGTGCCGTACATGCACCGCAGGCGCCGGCGGTTACGAACGAGCCGCGCAGAGCTCCGTGCCCTGCCCCGGGTGCGCAGCGTCGGGTGCCTTCCCTGGAGGGTCGATCACAATGGAGGTCGCGCTGGTCTCCCATCTCCTCAGCGGCGAGTCGCCTACTGTACGACATTGTACGGTCCGTGCAGTAGTGGTGGCGCGGGTCACATCCAGTTCGTATTTGTAAACGACCACCGTGCGCAGATTTCTTTTGTACGGCGCGATGTTATTCTGACCGTTACGAGGTAGACCGAGGTGGACCCTTGGTCCGGACCAGGTTCATGGGCACGCACACGAGGCGCATGTCTGCAACTGGGCTCGGTCGGGCGGGTTTCTTTCCTAGACACAAGAGGCGTGTCGGCCGCTGCGTGAGGATCGCTCGGGGACTGCTCCAAAGGGGGGGGAGGGAGACACTGCTCCGCGACTGCTCCAGGGGGGGCGGGGGACACAGATATGCGCGACGGGGCGGCACGGGGGGGGGAGGAGCCAGGGTGGCGGAGGGGGCTGCCGCATCGTGGCGCGCTTGCGTGTACGGCGTGTACCGTATCGTACTGCACGGTGCCGGGCCGTGTGTCTGCACTTCTGCGCGGGGGAGTGTGTTGCGCGTGCATGAGCTGGATGAGTCAAAGGGGGTGGGGTGGGGTGGCGCGGGGCCCCCGCACACCGGTTGCGTTGCCGTCTTTTGCTGTGAACAGCGCACACGCACACAGCCACACACTCACAGGGGTTTGGAACACAGAGGTTTTTTGGATCAGGCGGATGCCTTCGGCAGATACAGACAAATTATGTCGTTAGCACGGCAACATCGGGGCACCAAAGTCGATATGAGCTGCGTCGGTAGGGTTTCGGAGGTGTATGTCCGCAACCGTGGACAGGTGCCAGCTAACTAACTAACCTCAAGCCTCATAGGGTAACCCACCCGGGCGAGCCCCGGAGCTGGGGACAGGGCGCTGGCTGAATGGCTGTGCGGCTGAATTCCGTACAGTAGTACGACAAGAGTACGACCGTAATTGTACTGAAGTGCGGATCGGGCTGCCGGCCAATTTGGGTCTTTGGCGGCCGCTGACTGGGTACACGGTGGGCTGCGGGCCACACGACGCGTTTGCTTTTGCCCCAGGCACGGCGCGTTCGCCAACTGCCTCGCGCGATTTGCGGATCACCTCGCGGCCTTATCGGTGCGCTGCAATGAGCAGAGAGTCGGGGGCTCGGGGGCTTGAGGGGCGTCTGAGGCAGCGTCAGGGAAAGTAAGCATGGTATTTCAGGCTAGGTAATGTCTTGGCTTGCGCTGCGGACATTTTTTGGATTGGCGGGCTGAGGACCGGGAAGATGAACTGACGGGCTGCGGGGACTGCCGTGCCCAACACCTCCACCACCTTCCAGGTGTACGGAGAGCGGGGGAGGTGGAGTTGCGAACTGAAAAGAATAATTCACGGCGCTGGCCGCCAGATCCGAGGGCCTTGAGAGTCGGGGACTCGGGGTGCAGGCATATGATATGCGTCACGCTCCAGGTGACCCCGCGGTGTATTGCCCGCGAAGGTACCCGCCAGGGGAGGGGAGGGCAGGGCAGGGCAGGGCAGCGCAGGTCCCGGCATGTCTTGGCGCCGGGCGTGTTTTGATGCCGCCTTAGGACCACAGGGAACAAACAGATCAAGGCACGCATGGCAAACGCGTGGTGGCCGTGGTGCAGGGGCCCTGCGGGCTGCGGCGCGGCGCGAGTCATGGCCACCCGCCTTGGGGCTCTCTTGGCGCTGACCGGTAGCTGCAAT
Organism: Eudorina sp. 2006-703-Eu-15; assembly: GCA_003117195.1. NCBI lineage: Eukaryota > Viridiplantae > Chlorophyta > Chlorophyceae > Chlamydomonadales > Volvocaceae > Eudorina > Eudorina sp. 2006-703-Eu-15. Next base: position 698,129 of record BDSI01000015.1, read on the forward strand.
GGAGTAGTCTCCGTCTCCGTCCGCTTCGTCACGTTCCACTTGTGTCCGAGGGTACCTGACCGGTAGTTCAGACGCCGCCATCGCTCTGCCACGCCTCCTCCAGTTACCCAATCAGGAAAGGCCAGGACAGGACGGCGCTGGAGAAGTCCGGGAGGTGTGGGAGGAATGGTGGCCGGCTTGATGCGGCTGAGACGGCAGTCATCCCGCACCTGCTGGAAGATTATCAACTGCGTTACTGTTTCAAGATAATGGAACTGCACAACGGAAGCAGGATAAGCTCCCAAGCAAGAACGGAGATCCTACGTACGACCATGGTATCGGATGCCATGCCAAATCGCGGTCGCAAGGCCTCGCCGCCTTCCGTGACCACATCGACTGACGATCACGTGCGCATAACCCAGAGCTCGTCGGGGTGTTGCTTTCACCAACAAGTCAGCCTCATTTGTTGGGATTGAGCCGCGATCGATATAGTCTATCGGCGACAAAACTCAGCTGCCGCAATTCGATTTGGCGTGATACGGCAGGATCTCACGGGAAAGTAATTCAATTGCATGGGTCGCATTTGCAATAACACGAATTGGTTGTCTCACTTGGCGTTGAATACATTGTCTCGTACCATGCATTGCAATTACGGACACCACTTGAAAAAAAGCCCCTTTCGGTTTCGGACGAGCATCCAAGACCTTTGGATGCTCGTCCGAAACCGAAAGGGATTTTTTTTCTCAAAGGGCGTCCGAACTTGCAATAGAGACGACAAACGAAGTATAGAAACGCTTTACGACACGGCTAGACTTCTGCATTACGTCATGCTTCTTGTGTACTATAGAGTTTCCCACATGTTTTGATGAAAATCATACGGAGTTGTTTGCGTTGCTTCTGTTGGCATTCGCCGCCGCAGCTTAGCACGCTGAAATGCGCGGATGGGCCGTACCTTTACCGTTTTCCCTTTCCTTTCCTTTCCTTCAACTTCAGACGTTTCCGTTTCCAAGTAAAGTAGTTCAGTGCCCCGCAAACAATGCAGTGCCCCGCAAACAATGCTCACTAAAATTCCCCAGACCTTGTCCCTTTCTGTTCCCTCTGGTTTTCTGACCAACAACGCGTTTTGATTGTGACACGCACCCAAAATGGCTGGAGCCGGGCCTGTATTCCCCGGGCTCATTCACAGGCATCAACCGCTATGGATTGAGGATTCCTTCATGCATGTCCAGGCTGCGCACAATCTAGCAGCCATGCATTATGCGCGAGAAGCTCGGTTGAAGACGGCGACTGATAAAGGTGATTGATTCGCTGACGAGCCTTTCCGATACACATGCGCCCTTGAATTTTCCGCCGGACGGATGTTTCTTAAATTACCGTTGTGTTACGTTGCGTAGGGCAAGGTTCTGGTGGAAACAACGGTGCAAGTGGAGCTCACAGCGGCGTTCAGAAATGGACAACGGCTCACCCGATGGCATCTGTCAGAGGCGTCCTGATGCAGTCAGTGGAGCCCTTGGAGGATTTTCTTACGGGTGTCACCGACCTGATACCCATGCCGAACCCTAACGCTCCAAGTGCAAACGAGGTCAAAATGGCGCTCCAGCGACGGCGACTGCTGGACCGGGAGAGGGGCCAGCAGCAGCAACAACAACAACAACTGCAGCAAGAGCTTCTGCCCGGCCCTCCTGGCCAGGTTCACCCGGAGCTGGGGGACGGTCAGGATGAGGACCTCGGCATTTCGCTGCCCTCCTCGCCGGTCGACAACGCAACGACAAATCGTGTCGGCAGGCTCGTTGAGCAGGAGGAGGATGATGGGGAGGATGACAGCGTCCCGGATCTCGCCACCATGCGGAAACCCAGTCTGCGAGCTGTGGCCCCCATGGCGGATGCCGAGCTGACAGCTGAACCGTCATCCCAGGACAACCGCCTGGTGCTCCCTGTACTCGAGTCCCTCATCGCGCTCCGCCGATCGCGCCTAGTCCGCACAGTCCCGTCAGCCGCGCAGCCGCAGCAGCAGCCCTACCCGCCGACGCAGCGGGCGATGAGCATCGGCGGCGGCGGAGGCGGCCCCGGCGGCGGCACCGCCAGCGGCGCCGACGGCGTTTGGCAAGGATCCACGCCGCAATCCACCGCCATCGCCGCCGCCGCCGCCGCCACCAAGGGTGCCGGCGCCAAACAGCTGCGGCGCGGCGGCCTGGCCACCAGCTCGGGCCCGGCCGCATCCTACTCCGCCGCGCAGCTGCGCCTGTCGGTTCCCGACGACGGCGGCGGCGCGGGTGACGGCCCGCAGAGGTCCAGTGTCTCCTTCGGCGCCGCCGCCCTTAAGCCCCAGATGTCGTCCTCGGACGCTCCGGCGCCGCCGCCCCTCAGCCAGTTCCCGGGGCCGTGGCGGGCGAGCAGGAAGTGGGAGGTGATCACACCGGATATGGCAGCCCTCATGCCCCCGCTGCCGCTCCCCGCAGGCGCCGTGCCCGGCCCCGCAGGCGCCGTGCCCGGCCCCGCGGGCGTTGCGCCGCCGTGTGCAGGACCCACGGGTCGCACCCCCGGGTCGTCCTGGGCGGGCAACGAGCCGGCGGTGCCCTTCACGTCCTTTGCGGCCGCCTTGATCGCGGCAGGCGGCACCGGCGGGCTCGCTCCCGCCGCCAAGCCAGGCGCCCAGTCACCACCGCCGCCGCAGCCACCGCAGCAGCCACCGCAGCAGCCGGCGGCTGCGCCGGCAAAGCCCGGAGCGGCGGCTTCCGCCCGCTCACCGGCGGCAGCGGCGGCCGCCGCCACGGCCGTGGGTCCCTTGGCGGCCGACGCCTCAGCGGCGGCGCTCGCGTACCGTACTTCCCCCTTATCGCCGCGGACGAGCGCTGACTTTGGCAGGATCAGCGGCTGTGACGAACCCCAGGAGCAGCAGCCGCAGCAGGCGCCGCGTGGCGATTCGGTCGCCATGGCGCGGAACGTCGCGCGGCAGCGGGCCATCCTGCAGGAGTGGCAGGAGTGGCGGGATCGCGGGGGCCTGGGTCCGCCGCCGGGCATCGATGAGGAGACCGGCAGCTCCGACAACGGCGACGGCGCCTCCGACGACGACTCTGACGGAGATGATGACGACTCCGACGGCGACGATGACGGCCACGGGTTGCTTCTGGGCATCCCCAGCCGCAAGCCAGCCAAGGTCCCCGGCCCGCCGCAGCCGCCGCTGCCGCGGACAGCAGGCACCGCGCCGCCCGCGGCGTCGGCGTCGGCGCCCGCAGCCCCGACGGATGATGATGGCGGCCCTGCGGCCAGTCGGGCAACGTGGCGGCGGGCGCGCCGCATCACACAGAGCTTCGACGTCACGGAACTCGTCGGGGCGGCGGCGGCGGCGGCGGCGGCGGGCTCGATGCCGCGGGGCATCATCAGTCCTCAGAACGGCTCCTCCGCATCGCAGGTGAACGGCCCGGGCTCGCCGCCCCGGTCGGCCCCGGCGGTGGCGCAGATGCAGACCTGTCTGTCAGCCCCAATCCCAACCTCCGGGCTCACCGGCGGCGGACCGCTGTCTCCGATGGCGTCGCGTCGGGGGGGCCAGCGCAACGACAGCCTCGGCGGCGGCGGCAAGCCCGGAGTCGGGTCCTTGGGGCTATCCACCTGGCTGAGTAAGGCCTTTGGCGGCGGCGCGGCCGTTGCCGCCGCAGCTGCAGCCGCTGAAGCGGCCATCGCGGAGCAGCAACAGGAGGACAGGAGCAGGCACGACGGTGGCGGTGGCGGCGGCGGTGGCAGCAGCACCAGCCCTGGCGGCGGCGGCGCCGCCGTTGCCATGACCCGGGTGCCCTCTCTCACAGCGGCCAAGCACCTCAGCTTCACCAGCAAGTTCAACAGGTTCAAGGCGCGCATCCAGACCTTCTCACATGTCGCGGCGCCACCGGTGTCTGAAGGCGCCTGGGAGCGGACCGGTCCCGCCTCGCCGTCATCCGTGCAGGGCGGCGGCCCCGGATCACCGTTGCCGGCACCGGGCACCGTCCCGCGGGTCCGTTTGGGCACCAGCAACGACGGTCGGAACGGTCCGGAGTCGCCGTTGCCGTCGCAGTTTGTGGTACGGCAGCCCGCGGGTCGCAAGGCCGCGGCGGAGGGGGCCCTGCCTCGGTCCGCTGCCGGGTCCCTTCCCGACGCCACCGCCTCGGGTTCGCGGCCCCCGGCCCGGACTTCCATGGAGTCGGCCTTCGGTGTGCGAGTGCAGCAGCAGCAGGCGCAGGCGCAGCAGCAGCAGGGCTCACGACAGCGGGTGTCGCTGGACGCTCGGCTGCCCGGGCAGCAGCAGCAGCAGCAGCTGCAGACGCCGTTCCAGACGCGAGGCCGGCAGGGGGGTGACACTGCGGGGCTGCAGCTGCAGGAGGGCGTGGGGGTGATGGGGGGCACCGGGGACCGGAACAGACGTGGGGAGGGGGCTGGGGCAGCAGGCCAGGGAGCTCTGCCGCCTGTCCGTGGGTGATGGAGACCTAGGAGGAAGGGAGGGAGGGAGGGAGGGGTTGAGAACTTGAGATGGACCGCAATGTGATGTGTTGGGCGGGGTTGGATCGGGCGGAGTTGGATTTGGAGAAGGCGCGCTCTGGGTCGGATTGCGAGGCGCGCCTGGGCCGCGCGCTGTTGGTTTCCCCTTCGTCATTGAGCCACCGCGATGAGCGGTGTGGTTGTGGGGAGGAGGGTGACAGGGGTGTGGTCGGCCCATCTTGGGGGCGTCTCCCGGGGGGCGTCTGTGGGTGTGGTGTGGTGTGGTTTGGGGTGTTTGGTGAGGTGTGTGTGTGTTGCATATCTGGTGTGGTGAGGGGTGTTACACCTTATGATACACTGTACTATGCTGTGATACTTTGGCAGGGTCTGTTTGTCCGTGTAGGGCGGCGCCGGCACAGGTTGACGGAGTGGCGGCGGAACCTGGGGTTCTGATGGGTGCGAACGCCACGCCGTTCGGAGACTGAAGGGGGACGCGCGCTGAAGGGGGGAATATGTGTCGGTTGCGGATACACACATGCGGGGCAGCCGCGCCTTTCTCATTGCGGGTCCGCCTGCCTGTCCGCCTGCCTGCCTGTCAGGGCGGGGTGGGGCGGGGCTGACGACGGGCCGCCTGCCTCCAGGGGGGCCGGGGGCTGATTGTGGCTGGGGCTGTTGTGATGGCACCTCGAAGGGTTGATTCGGTGATGGTGGTGGTGGTGGGGATGGGGGTGGGGATGGGGGTGTTGTTGGGGGTGGTCTTCTCAGGACCATCCGGACCTAGCCTCTGGACGAATGGAAGGAACGCGTGCACACGGGGGACACCCGCGCAGATGGGCCGCGGCGTGGGGTGGGCCGCCAGTGGTCCTCAATCCGTCATCAAGGATCATCAAGGGCCGATGCGTGGGGGGCGGTGTATAGCTACTGGTGTACAGGAGGTGTGTTCCGAGGTCGGCCAAGGATCCGGCCCTGTAAGGTGTTGAGGCGACGGGATCGGGTCGGGTCGGGTCTGCTAGGCCCCGGCGGGAGGCCTTGGGCCCAATGGCCCCTTCCGGCCGTTGCAGCCCGGGTGTTTAAGCAACCGAGGCGAACACTCCCAAATCCTGCTGCTCGATTTCCCTGCGTTTTCCCGCGCGCGGGCGGGGCGGGGCGGGGCGGGGGCGGGGGTGTATAGCGGTTGACAACAGGGGTACAGCGAAATCGGGAGCGGGCCTTCGGGCTGGCGCAGTCGCGGGGCTGTGTTGTTATCTTGGGGCTGGTAGTAGCGCTAGCAGGGCTGGTAGTAGCGCTAGCAGCCGCGGTAGCAGTAGCAACAATTGTATAGCAGCAGCAGTAGCGGAGATAATCCGCGGTGCTGCGTCGGCGCTGTGTTGCATCGAAAGAATGTTGGCTTCATATTGGTTGGTTTGTATGGGCTGGGCTCCCAGGCTCGTTGGTGTGTAAATATGGCGGTGCATCATCATCATCATCATCATCATCATCATCAGGGGGGGTATCAGGGGCTGCCGCCCTCCGGTGATGGCGACCCAGCCGGAGTACGTTTGGCGCTGTATGGATGCCTGTGCGTTTGGGTATATGGGCCTGTGCGTTTGGGTATATGGGCCTGTGCGTTTGGGTGTGTGTATGTTCGTCCGCAGGCAAGGCGGGCGGGCGTGTGTGTTGCAATGGGCGGGGCAGCGTCCGGTGGGTGCGGGGCGTGTATCTGAAAACTGAGCCGCGAGAAGACGAGCCGTCCGGCCCGATCGTCGTGTTGGCGTCGGTGTGGGTTTCGGTGTGGGTTTGTGGGCTGTGCGGTGCGGTGCGTGAGTAGTCGTCCTCGCGGGGTAGGTCAGGTGGTGCACAGGTCAGGCCCGCGGCCTGCTTTGCAGCGACGAGGACAGCGACGCGGGCAGCCCGGGGAGGAGCCAGGGACGACGACCAATACGGGGGTTGTGGATGGGGTTGGGTGGCGGTGGGTTGGCGGTGCGGTGGATGCGGTTGGGTGTTGGGTTATAGGGTGGTCGGGGTGCTGACGGGGCGCTGCGGGCAACGTGTGTCCGTGGGCGACCGTCCGAGGTTGAGCCCGGGCAGCAGCACTACGAAGGGGAAACTTTCAGGGTGGTGGTGGTGGCGGTGGTGGCGGTGCGGAAGTTGCAGTAGGCACCACGCAGGCGGCTACGCGGGTGTGTGTGTTGTGTGTGTGTATTGTGTGTGTGTGTGTGTGTGTGTGTGTGCGAATCGTTACATATCTGTCCGGCCGACACTGGCCGGGGGCGCTAACCCGCCCCATACGGGAGACCGCCGAAGCACTCTCCCCCGGATACGGGTGTGTGTGTCGTGTGTGCGCTTATGTGTGTGTGCAGGTGCGTAGGCGTTCATTATCAGACTGGACGCAGGTGACGAATTGCGAGCTTTGTGGAAGCGGCCCTCCTGCCCCGGATCCGGATCCGGATCCGGTTCGGACGCCTGGGCATCCAGCACTGATAATAACCTCCGATATGGCTGTTCCTCTGTTCTGCTGCGGGGTTTGGGTTGTCGTCGACTGGCGGCTCCTGAAAATTGGCGGCTCCTGAAAATTAGCGGTGAGTTTTTGCGGGCTGCAGGTAAAGTCGTGCAGGTATGGTACGGCACGTGAACGGGCCGCGAGGGGCTGCATCTGTGGGACTCAAGGTGTGACTGACGAAGAAAGGGTCTCTCGGGGGGGATCCGAACGGGCGTGTGCGTGTGCGTGTGTGTATGTGGAAGCCCGGTAACTACCACCACGGGGGAGAAACACGCATCGGTGTGTTTGTGTTGTGCTTACCGAGGTTGGGGCGCGAGGCGTCAAAAAAGCTGCCGACACTGCCAATCGCGGTGTACCACTGTACGACAGTCCCGATCGCGGTGTGTTACCACTCGCGCCAAAGGCGCTGCATAGGTGCCGTGTGGTTTGTGGGGCTGTTGGGGGGCCGCGGTGCGGTCTGAACCTCTGCACCGACCGGCCGGACGGGACGGCGAAGCCGCCGGCGCCATCGCGCCACTCCTTAGGGCCCTATTCGTGGCTGCGGAAGGAAATGGCGAATCGACGGGCCGGGCCGAGCCCCCCCAGGTCAGGTCAGTCGGTGAGGTGTCTTGCGTTTGGGTGGGTCGGGCGGCGGGTTGCTTGCCGTCCACCCTCGACCCACCCGACCCATCACCCATCCGGTGGGGGACATATCCGTACCCATATCCGTACCCATATCCGTACAGCCGGTCAGCATCGAGGACGGCGCATGCCGCGGTGGACCCACACGGCGCGCTGCCGCCGCCGGCCTGTTTGTGGGGTGGGTTCTTTGGTCGAACGGCGGTCGGTCGGTCGGTCGGTCGGACCTGTGGGAGGGGACCCGGGGCGCCTCTGAGTCGGCCTCCGCGGGTGGGTGGGCTTTGGCTAAAGCTTATGGCAACAGCGGCGGGGGGCGGCGGACTGGCGGTTACAAGCGCCCCCTTGGGTCGATGGGGACATTGGCCTGTAGCCGGCAAGCGTCCCGCGCAGACCTCCCTGCAGGGCAGGTCAACCAACCTGTCCTGCGCTCTGTGTGCTGCCCTGTGCTGCGTCGCGCTGTGTTGCGTTGCGTTGTGTGCTGCGCTGCGTCGTGCTGCGACGCGTGGGCGTTGATTTCGATCGAGGCGCACGGGCCGGGCCGCCATATCCCCCCGTGTGTGTCACTGAGCTGCCGCACATGGAGCGGCAGGGGGTAGTGGGGGCGGATCGTGTGTTGTTCGACCTCATTGCTCACGCAACCCGTGTAAGGTAGTTATTCATACCTTGTCAGCGCGTGCTGGGTGTGAACGGGTGTTGGTGCTGGGCTTGTGTTTCTCGTTGTGTAGTACTCTACTCCCCGCCACCCGTGATGGGATCGATGCTGCGCTGCACCCGGAGGTCGACGCGCCGCCGTCTGCGGCTTTATGGGACCCCGCCTTGACACTGCGACCGCCGCTGCAGCTGCAGTCACGACGGGTTCTTTCCCCTTCCCCAAGGCAAGGGAAGGGGAGGAGAGGGGAGGAGGGCAGGGGGGGTTGATTTGATAGAAGCCCCGAGGGGGGCCTGCCGTCCTGTCTCCAGGAGGTGGTTGGGTGGGTAGGTGGTTGCGCCGGCGATGGTGCTGCGGAATTCTGCATTATGAAACTCTGGCGTGCCGTACATTGGCGGTACGCACGGCGATCGTAGCGGGTGCGGGTGATCGTGGGGTGTACCACTGCCGGCATTGCGTAGGGTATCGGCAATGACGTAATATCCGCTGTGACGTGCTTGTGGTGCTGTGTGCGTGTGAAAAAACGCAGTCAACCCAACGTCGGGGTTCGCGAACCTGACGTGTAGGATGCGGGTGATGCCGGGGGAGGTGCTGGAGGTGATCCTTTCAACGGCGGGGCGGCGGGTGGAGGCGGCGCGCCCCGGGCGCACTGAGTTGTGCGGCGCTGCGCCCAACGTCCCTAGTAGCAGTAGGCACTGGTCCGCGGCGCAGGGGGCCTTCGCCGATAAGGAGGAGGCCCAAGCTGCGTTTTACACACATTCTTACACACATCCCCCCGGCGATTATGGACGTAAGGACCCAATAAAGGAACCAAATGAAGAGCCAGGACGGACAGATCAGTGCCGCCCTCAGTCTCGGTTCGGCCCGCGCCGGCGCGTAACGCTTGCATTGGGTGTACGGCGGCGGCGCGGCGGCTGGTGCCGTACTGGGAGGCGCGACACACGGATTGGCTGGGAACGGCGATCAACCGCACAGTCAACAATTAGGGATTGATCGCGCAATAAAGAATAAAAAGATGTTCACGCCAAGCCGCACTGTTTTTCGCAACCTTTGGCTGTCTGTCACTTCCTTGACCTGTTTTCGATGTCTTTTTTGTCTTTTGGGGGGGGTTGCTTGTGTGTGGGGAGCAGCCCCGAGGAAATGGGTGCCCGGCGCGGGGTTTTGTGATAGTCGCTGCTCCCCGCTGCCCAGTCGCGGGCAGCAGCCGCAGCAGCAGCAGGGTCGATCGGGTTGCCGGCGTGATCCTATCTGATCTGATCTGATCTTGTATGATCTGATCTGATCTTGTATGATCTGGTCTGATCTTATCTGAGCGCATGACGGCCCGTAGGAGGCCGCTGCTGGTGGTGGCTCACAAACGGACGTGAACGTGGACTCGTGGCGCCCGGTTGGGGCCGGGGGGAGTTACCTCCCTGGAGGCAACGCTCCAGGCAACCCTCCTCCGTGCCGTACCAGGAGCTATCTATGCGGTACGGTACGGTACGGCGCTCCGGCGGGGATCCATTTCTCCAGGGGCCTGGGCGGGCGGGCGGGCGGGGGGAGGAGAGGCTGCCGTACCTCTTTATGCATTGCCACGCACGGCGGCCCCCTTCGTCACCGCTCGCTCGAGTCACCGTCAGTCCGGGAGATCTGGATTCCGTTTGGGCTACTCGTACGGGGTTTCGCTGACGTCACCGTTTATCTTGAACGATTAGCAGGAGTTGCCGTACAAGGGCAAGCGGGAGCTCGACATACTCCGGTCCGCCGTGCGGAGGTGCACCTTGGGGGGCGTCCGTCTTTAGGATTCTTCTGTGATACTTAAATCGTTAAGAAGCTGCAGATTGGTGACCAAGTTTTGGTCATGGGCGCGTAGATGAGTGGGTGTATGTGTGTGTGTATGTGCGTGTGTGTACAAGAAAACGGTGTGTTAAGAGATTGTGTGTTTGTGTGTTGAATGAATGAATGAATGTTACAGCGGACCCCAACGGGATCATCGGTGTATACCAGAGCAAGCCCCAGTAGGCCCCACCGCCAAGGCGGCAGGTCACCTCCACACCACAACGCCGCACCCAAAGAAAACACACCGGGCCATAACCCCAACCAGTCAGACACCGAAGCAAGCAGAGGCGCGCAGCGGGGCAACACTACCAAAGGGATAGGCACAGCAGCGGGCATAATCCCCAGAAGTGGATAAAGCCAAGCACAGGGGAGGTCGCCCACACAGGCACCCCATTACCCAGCTACCACCACCTCTGATGAGGCACCCAACGCAGCACCCTCTCGAGGGTGTTGTTACATATCTGACCGGGCCTGGCGCTGGCCAACGGCTGCCAACCCCAGCCCCAACGGAAAGACGCCGAAGCACGTGTGTGTGGTCGTGTATAGGGCAGGGAGGGGCTCCGGAGGGGCCCGGCGAGCGGCCCCAGCAGAGCGGCGCTGCTCCGGTGACGATGGGGTTCACCAGCTGCAGCAGCTCCCTCTGATCGGGCGCCGTCGGATGGGTCGATCGGCTGGGGCGCCCGCAGCCGCTGGAGACCTGGAGTCGTGCACTGGAGACTTCTGGGCCACCTCACATAAGAGCAAGAAGACGAAAGAAACAACCAAAGATATCGCGTGCATTCACGAGGACACGTGCCGTACCAATCCAGTCCGATCCATGCTGTACGAGGTCCGGGGGGGCGGTGGAGCAAGGTGGTGGCGGGGCGTCATGTGCTCATGACCCATGTACGGTGTACGATGTACGGTGTACGATGTAACTCCGTCCTCCAAATCGCCCCAGAGGACAGTACGGTATCCCCAGCCCTGACCGTGTCTGGAACTCCTTACACGGACATAGAACCGACCTCTCTTCGGGAGCCGGAGTTCCCTCTTTCGGATCTGGAACCTGCGCCTTGTGCCTAACTAAGCCCTGGCTTGGTTGCCTTTGGCCATGTCCTGGCTCGTTGGCGGGCTGGTGGCAGTGTCAACGCCGACATATGGCCCACCGGCACACGCACCCACGCTCCTCACACACAATACACACGCTCACTCGCACCTCCGCCTGTCGGGCCCGCCCGCCTGCCCCCCGCCCATCGATTCGACCCAGGTAAGCAGGTATGGCCGCGTTCGACACCATGCGGCTTGCAGCACATCCAGCCCGACGTGAGCACACCTGCTGCGCCGGCATGGCCGCGTCCATGGCCGCCTTCATCCGACCCGGCGTCAGGGCTGCAGGGGCAAAGCGGTACTCGCTGCCCATGCATCAGCCGCATCATGATCCACTAGCACTCTAGCAGCCTCTGCCCCCTGGGTGGTGCCCAGGGCCAGGCCACGAATATCGGGACGCCCACCTACCACTCGTATCCGACCCGAGCCCCGGCGACCAACGTCACCGGCTGTGTGGGACTGAGGGAGGCCTCCAGAGGAGACAGTGACGGGGGCGCCGCGGCCGCCGCCGAGTGTCTTGAACGTCATCGACATCAACAACGTCATCGACGTCATCAGCCGCCTGCCTTAGGGCGGTGGGCAACCACCCGACAGCTCGGACCTGGCCGCGTCTCTGCATCCGACCAAAGTCCAGCCCGATGTTCCTTGAGACGCGCCGAACAACACCGCACACCGCGCACCGCGCGGCCCCCTCAGCCGCCGCCCTCAGCGCCCGCGCCGCCGGCCACGGCGCCCGACTGTCGTGTCGGTGCCCCCCGACCAGCAGCCGCCCCGGAGATCCCCGCCGCGTCGGTGGTCTCGGAGCCCTTGGTTTTGGTCTCGGATCCGGCCTCAGACTCCGCCTGCCCTGATGGTGAGACCCAGTCTGGATCCAGATCCTGATCCAGATCTGGGTCTGCACCCAGCTCCGACCGGAACGCCGGGGTCCACTTGCGCAGCATGGCCTCCATGTCCGCGTCCATGCGGGTGCCCTCGCCGCCCCACACAAGCATGTGAGGCACGTCGGACAGGCCGTTGCCGCCCACCCGACACACCGTACGGAAGCCAAAGTACGAGTAGTACCGCACGAGACGCTCGTGCCAGGTGTCGTCATCGTTGATGGCCAAGATCTCCGCCGTGCGGCAGCCGCGGCGGAAGCCGTACGCGAAGGTGGCGCCGCCCAGCAGCAGTCCCAACCCCAGGACGCCACCGCGGATGCGCTGCCCCGCCTCGCCTGCGGTGGTGGGTGGCACCGTGGGGCACGGGCGTGGATATTGTGTGTTGGTGTCGCACTTGGACCGACAGAGGAGGTCGTTGGCAGAAGGAACAATAATACAGTAGGGACCGTCGAACGGTCGAAGGTTTCACATGCACTGGGGTGACTGACCCAGGGGTCCAAACGTCCCTTGTGTCCTATAATGCCCTGATGTACGAGAACTTGCGACGGGCGAGCGCTTCCCAGTGACGTCATTGAGGGCCCTCGCACCTTTGAGTCCCCGCGTGAAGATCTGCAGGGTGTCACAGTGCATGATGCCGCCGAACCAGGGCGCAACGAACCCGCTGGTGACGCCGACGATGCGCCCATCCTCGACGTCGCCATCGCGACACACGACCCGGTAAAACGGTCCAAGCTCCTTGACGCTGAGCCTGAGGCCGCGCCGCTGGGCTACACACTGCACTTCTTCCAGAGTAATTAAGCCGCTTGCAAGCGAAGTTGAAGTGTGCTTGCTTGCAGAAGCTACATGCATGCGCCTCGTAGATGTGAAGGTTTGAGAATGAGGACGATGGTTCGTGACAATTCGGTGATCGCGGCCGCTGACCACGCGACGATGCATGCGTGCAGCCATCATGCCAGAATCCAAGCCTGCTGAAGGAAATTACATGTGCAAATGCTTATCTTAACAATCTATATTTCAAGATTGTGTTGCGTACAGCCGGCTGCAATTCACAAGTCTCGACCGACAGGAGTATTAGAAGAGCGGCATCTGAGAGAGAAAGTAGCAGCTGAGCACCTTACTCGACAAGCTGTGGTATCTGCTTACAAGCCCTCATTCGTGTTGAGGAATTTACTAACGGTACGGCATTACTGTCCCGTTCCAACAGATCACGCCGCTTTGATAGCTGCTGCCCCAAGCTCAAATGAGAAAGCTAATTCGTCCGAAGTTGTTGCAAGCAACGGACGTCGAGTGACATGACAAGGTTAGCGCTGCTTATTTAGTTTCAGACGACAAACCATCACCGCAACCCGACAGCACAACAACCGTCAACACCACACCTTGGCACCACACAACATCACATTCTGCAGCCGCGGGCAGCCAAGCGCTCATCCTGCCAGTCATGCATCCTTAGTCAGTACAACAACTTTGAATCGCGGAGATGCGCCCCCTCGACGCGAATTTATTATTTGACTGACTCACTCTGCAGACGCCATTATTTTTCCAGCCATAAAGGCCCGGGGAACGAGGCGGCTCCATCCGGCGACAACCGCTAGGAGACGTCCTATCACAGTACCTGATCGCAATCGCAACGCGCTCCGGATGCATCCGTCCGTCCGTCCGTCCTATAAGGGGTCATCTCCCGGAGACACTCCCGGCGTGGACTGGCGAGAAAGAGAAGGGGGGTTGCCTTGCCTGTACAGTGTACACCCCTTGCCCCTTCTATCCTTTCCCTCTCACAAACAGAGCATCGACTTCGCTGCTGCAGCTACGGCCCCCGCAGTTGAGAACTGCTTTATTCGGCAGCCGCGCACAGGCCTTGCAGATGTTCAGCAGGGCGAACCAGCACCAGCACCAGCGCCGGGAAAAGACTATCAAGGCACCGCGCGACTTCAGGGCACCGCGCGATTTCAGACAGACAGACAGACAGACAGACAGACAGACAGACAGACAGACAGACAGATGCGCCTCGACACCATGCCGCCGCAATGCCACCGCGCCCAACTAGGGCGCCACGGCGCGTTCCAGCGGTCCGGCAGGGGCACCCCAGCGTGGTGCACACCAGCGTGCACACTGCGCGCTGGTCAGCTCGGTTTAGGAAGGCCTGAGGCCGAAGCGTCGCCGGGGCGCCAGTACAGCACGGGGGATTGGGGGCTACGCATCGAATGCAGGCATCAACGCTGGAACCAGGCGGCGGCACAGCTGGCCCACATGGGAGCTACGCATCGCCAGGTGGCGGCTTTTATTGCCCACTTGCCACACAATTCGCACACACACACACACACACACACACACACACACACACACACACACACACACACACGCACACACACACACACTTTGTTTTACCCACACACAGAGACCCCATGTTCACTCACTGTCAGTCCAGCTTTCAGCTCAGGTCGGGTCAGATTGCTGAACTGACACGCACGGGACAAACCCGCACACTGAAACACATACGGCATCCCGTACAGCTCGGGAGGGGGAGGGGGTCGAGGGCTGTTGCCCGCCATGTCGACCTGAGGGACGAAAGCGCACACGCGGGTCGCACACGTGGGTCGGGCGAGTTTCTCGCTAAACACGCGTTGGTCAACAACAACAACACACCTCGTTGCGGCGCCGGCCGCGCGATGATGTGACTGAGGAGACGTACGGTACTGTTTGGGGGGGCGGGCGGCCCCCTCCAGGGACTCCTCGTCGACTCGGGTCTCGGATTTCCCGGCAACGATCCCATCCACCGGCCCAATTTCTTGCAGCAGCAACAATCCATCTGGCCATCAGCCCACTTCGCAGCCAAGCCAAGCAGACGTGAGCATGGCCGCGTAGGATATGGGGCGCCGATGCTGGCCGGCGCCCAACTGCGCCATCGAAGCAGCTACTGATCCCAGAGGCAATCACCATCGCCATCACTGAGGAGCTCAACCCTAAACCCGAGTAGATGGCGACCAACCGTGTTCGCGCCTGACCCCCCCCGCTGGCGTTACCAAAACATTCACAATTTCACATATACACACACCCGCGGGTTTCTTTTCTAACCACGACCATACACACGCACACACACCTGCTCACCTGCTCCGCACACACATGCACGCCGTGTGTTCCTCGCTAAACGCAAATGCACGCTGCTCGCGGGTCAGTTCTCCCATGACAAGCACATCCACACACGCAAATACCCGCACTCCGCACGCGCTTCAATGCTACGCGTCAGGATTGGGCGTAATTTCGGGAAGGGAAGGACCAACCCCCGCGCCCTGGCAGGGCCCATACCCAACCCCCGCGCCCTGGCAGGGTCCAGGATGTGGTAACCCCCAGCACGCAGGCGACCCGCCGTAACAACCGAATTCGTCCCTCGACCCATCCGGACACCGACTGCCCAATCGACAGCGTTCAACCGGCTCCTCCCACCGAGCAACCCGAGCACCAAAAATGACCGACACGCAGCCACCACCCACCACCACCTGGCCCAACACACGCAAACATCCGTCTGGGACGACACTCCGGACTGCCGTGGCCGACGCATTTCAGCCGTAGCGCGGACACCCGGCCCTCTTTTTATTGTGCGGTGATGCACCGCTGCCCTCATGCCATCTGCCTACCCAGGGCAACGACCCTACCGCACTCATCTTGACAAGGTCCCTCTCAGATGAGGAAGACACCCTCGGCCCTCGGCCGCGGTGTCTCCGCCAAACCCACCTATGTGCTGCACACCGCGCGGGGTTGACGTGGACCTCCGCCGCGCGCACCCGCCCGCGCAGATGCACCGCCGGTACAAATAATCCCTGGTCGTATGCATACGCACACACATACATGCACCATGAGACAAGGGATACGGCGCAGCGATGGCGCGCCTAAAGATGCCGACGACCATTCCGACAGAGGCCCCGGACGCCCCGCGCCCACGCACGCCTTCCCCGGGTTGTGCGGCCGGCCTGGGTGCTTCGAGCGGGTTTGCCTGCTCAACACATCCATCCCTCCATCCACAGCCACACAGCCAGACGCCCCCATACTTCTCGTGAACGATCGCCCGCATGATCATCACCCGCAGGATCACCCGGGTCCTCCACACCCCGGTACTCCTCGCTGTTCTACCGCTCTTTGTTCATTGTGCACTGCGGCCGCTAGCGTTGTTGTTGTGCCCGGGCAGACCCTCCTCTATTATGCGCCGTGAGCAGGCCCTGGCAACGGCTGGCTTCTCACGTATCGGTCTAGGAGCATAGCCTTCCCTCCCTTTCGACACTGGCCCCTGTGGTCTGGAGGTGCTTGGAGGTGCCCGCACATGCAAAGGATGGGAGGTGTCGGACAGGGTGGCAGCCGCGACCCGTCGGTACGACAGCGGCAGCGGCACAGAACGACGCATTGTGATGCGCTCTGGCCCAGTGACGCGTACGATCCTCCGCGCATATATCGTACATCTACATCGCAGCGACAACTTCAACACAGACCAGACCTCCGCGACACCAATTCCCACACGCACGCCTCCTAAACAAAATGTCCTCTGTGACCGTGACGGCGGGCAAAAACATGAAAGGTAAGATCAACAGCGCCGGCTGGTGGCCTGTTTGGGCGCTACGACTGCGTGGACTCAATTTCTACCTTTTCGGAAGCTGCGCCGTTTGGGCCGCAGTTCCAGTTGGCACAGACAAGCAGACAGTCTGACTGACAGGCAGACAGTCTGACAGATAGACAGACAGACAGACAGACAATTTTCTCCTCTTGCGCAGTAGGGCCCAGACACTCACTCACCAGGAGTGAGCCCCGCCGATGGATCATGGCCCAGTACGGCACAGTGCGTTACCAAAGGTGCACAAGGACACCGAAGGTGCCCGCAGAACATTCAAGTCCAGAACCCCAAAGGACCCGACAGGCAACTGCGCAACGTCTCTGGTTCAAACCCGCCGCGCGCCGCGCCGCGTCGGCGTCGGGCGACGAGCATCGCCTCTGCGGCGGCAGCGGCACAGGCGGCTGCCGGCTGGCCGGCTGCTGCCCGGCCCGCCCCCACGCCCCGGTCCGTTCCCCACCGGACCCTGCATCCCCTCAGATGCCCATGGGCATGCCGCCGCCGACCGACGCCCGCGCCGCGTTCACCGCGGCCAGCTGCTGCTGGAGCAGCATCTGCTGCTGCTGCAGCTCCCGCAGCTGCGCGGCCTCCGCGTCCCGCGTCCTCTTCTCCTCCACGGCCTTCCGCAGCCTGACCACCTCCTCCGCCAGCATGCGGATCAGCTCGGCGTTGGGGGAGGGGTTGGCGCCGCCCGCGGGCGCGGGCGCGGGCGCCCCCGCCGCCGCCGGCACGCCGCCGCCCAGGGACATGCCGCCCATCATGTTCGAGAGGTCGGCCCCCGGCAGCCCATTCATGCCGTTGAAGCCGCTCATGCTGCTCATGGTGGTCAGGCCAGCGGGCACGCCGGCCATGCCCATGCCCATGACGGCGTTGCCGCCCAGGCCGCCGGCCATGCCTTTGCCCGGGCCGCCCATGCCCATCCCGGCCGCGCCGTTCTGCATCGCCGCCATGCCCATCCCGGCGTTCATGCTGCCCATTGTGGGGCTCAAGTTGCCCATGCCCATGCCCATACCCATGCCGGAGTTCATGCTGCCCATGCTCATACCCATACCCATTCCCGCATTCATGCTCCCCATCTGCATGCCGGCCATGCCCATGCCCAAACCGGGGCCGGCCATTCCTGCGGATAAGATAAGAAGCGGGGGCGCGCACCAGCAACATTCGAGCGGCGTCAGGGGCTAGGGAGGAGTCAAGGATTGTAAAGGCGCGGGTGGATAAAAGTCAAGCGGTTGTAAGGGCATTGGCGGGCCAAAAGACGCACTGGGCACATCAAAAGACAGACAGATAAACAGACAGACAGACAGACAGACAGACAGACAGACAGGCAGACAGACAGGCAGACAGACAGGCTCCTGCTCGACAACTCACCGTGCCCCTCCAGGCTGCCCTTGCGCTCCATGCTCTTGCGTCGCAGCGTGGGGTTGCTCGCCATGCCGACGCCTGCCGCGGGCGACATGGCGTCCTCATCAATGGACCGCCGCGAGGACGCCACACGGTCCAGGGCAGGGGGCGGTCGGGAGCCCTCCGTGGAGGCGCGCCGGGAGTCCGCCCGCCGCAGGATCGAGTCGGTCCGGGGGGCGCCACCCCGGATCGAATCCGACCTGCGGCAGTGCGGCAGCCGGACCGGGCAGGTGAGATGATATCATCGGTCAAAGAAAGAAAACAGCAAGGTGAAGAGGAACTTGTGATTGGAAAGCTGCAAGAGGTGATGGAGGCGGCGCCCGATCGGCGGTTGGGAGGGTGGGATCGCGCCTTGTGTTGGCGGGAAGAGGTGGCCCCTCCAGTTCGTACGGCAACCCGCCAGGGAATCAAACGCTGATTGTGAAATGCTGTGAGAGGGTGTGAGAGGGTGATTACGGAGCGGTGGACACGAGGGAGGCGGCGCTGCCCTCCCCCCCGCCGACGGCATGCGACGCGACAGGAGCGGGCATCCCCCGGCAGATGGTGCGCATTCCGCTACGTAGGGCGACCAAACGGGGCTACGACACCGCAGACACAACATGCGCAAATTGCGCTGACTCAGCCAGGTCACAGCCAAGGTTCCTCAATCCCGCAGCATAACATTGAGTACAAGTGCGGCGGCATGGCGGCGTGAATGAATCTCGCGTAATGCACAGCGTCAGCAAGGAAGGGTGTGCGGAAGGGGGACCCGACCTGTCCAGCGAATTGCGCCGCTCCAAGGACTTCCGCTGGTCCTTGTGCAGGTACTCGGGCCGGATCTGACCCGCCTGCACCTGCTTCAGGATGTCCACCATCGCGTTCACGTCGCCGCCATGCTTGGAGAAGTCCTGGCGCAGCAGTTCATTTCATTTCAGTTTAGTGCAGGGCAGGGCAGGGCAGGGCGCAACGGGGGCGTTGCGTGGGGCAGCTCATTGCATACTGCGTTGGTGGTGGTGGTGGTGGTGGTGGTGGTGGTGATGGTGGTGGTGGTGGTGGTGATGGTGGTGGTGGTGGAGGCAGACGGGTCACCCAGTTAGATTGTGCGGGTGTGTGACCCACATCAGGAGGACCCAAACCAGTCTGTGGGGGTCAGGGCCAGGGTCTGCGCCGCTGGTTGGCCCCGACCCCGGCGGCAATTCTTCCCCTCGCCCTCCTCCGTCTGAGGCTCAGCCTCGCAGTCCTCATTTTTCCTCACTGTTCCTCACTTTTCCTCATTTTTCCCAAAGCACTTTCGACGGCCACAGCCCTTATGCAGGGGTCGCAGGCCTTCAGGGTACGGAGTACCACCCATGACCCCTCCTCCCGGCTCGTACGGATACTTCGGAGACAATGCAGCCAGGTGATCTTTCCCGAACGTGGGGTAGATAGCATGAGCAGGCACGTGGCGTCATGCAGCGACAGGAATGCTGGGACTGCCTGCGTTACGAATCTTTCGCTAGGATGCACGGACTACGGGCCTGCCACCATTCAAATTGCAGTGCGTACGTAACTGCACAGGTTTATTGACGCTCAGCAGATTACAGCTCAGCGTGAAGGGCTTGCTGGAGCAGTCTTCGCCTGCTAGTTGCACGCTTGCAACGTTTCGTGCGCGTCTGCGCCTCCATAGGCGCTCCCCGTCCCCTAATAATCAAACTCACCAACGTCGCATGGTAATGCTTGTTGAGCTCCCCGCCTTTCTTGGGGTTACCCCAGCAAATTACCGGTACGTCGGGATGTTTTTCCTTGATGACCTTCCGAAGCGTCTCGCTGAACTCCTCTTTACCAGGGCATGTGAAATGGTGATCAAGAAATGCTGCGTGGCATTGCCCGCAAGTCTGGACGAGTTTCTGCGGACCGCGACCGAATAACGAACATGTCAAGGGCACTTCGCCTTGCGGAGGCTTTCACGCAGGGTTACGAGCGCACACAACTACATCATACTACGAGCGACTTGCCTGCAGCCTGCTCACAGCATCGACGGCCTTGTGGGCTGTGAACAGCTTGATTGGACCGACGTAGCGCTTGCAAGTCTCAAGCGCCTCCTCAAAATCTGGAAGAGCTTTCTCTTCGCCAACGACCAGCAGGTTAAGGCTCGGCATGATGGCTGCGACCGCTCTCCAACCGTGGCAAGTGAGGTATGGGTGTCGTGTCCTTGCGACTTACGCAGGCGCACTCTGCGGCAACACAAGAACGGCCATGAAGGTAACCACACTTCGCACGTTGTGGGCAAAGCTGGTCGAGTTTTTGAGAGCGCGTAGTGAACGGCGACCTGTGCCCAATGTGTTAAAAACGCTGCGCGGCAATTGCTAAGTAGGATAGTTTCTGTGAAGCGCACCTGTCCAATGCGCCTTCTTGTTCCAGGAATAATCTTTGCCGCTTCTAACGTTACCGCTGGACAAAACTGAGAATTTGTTGCGATGACGGAAGTCCTGCCTAGTTGCAAAATTGTGCTACCTCCGCATATCATGATCATATGGCGTATATCGTGCAGGGTGGTTTATCCTCCGCCAGCAGGGAGAGGGCCCTGTGTACGAGCGAACCTGCTACGCTCGCTGTCGCACGCTGACCCGGCAGGTCATCCAGCGCAGCTCCGCTCAAAATAGAATGTCGTTTTACGTTGTGTGCGATATTGGACAGATGCTGGCGTCACGCATGCGTCACGCAATTTCTTCATTGCTGTACCATGCATACTAGGGGTGCTTCAGAAGAAACGTTACATAAGGATGACGCCTTGAAGGACATTTTGAATAGGTTTCCAATGAACATTTCTTACTGCAAGTGTTTTGGGCTGAGAAACTCTGCTGGTTGTTCCCCGTTTCGGAGTAAGAGAGCGCGCACCATCAGGTTCTGGCAGGTTCCGGCATCGGCGGGGCGCTCTGGTTTCACGCACGCTGCCACTGCACGGAATATCGCCCAACACCGTACACGTTTAATACACACTCGCCATGGTATGTTTGCGCGCCCATTGTGATGTTGCGAACTGCGGCCCGCCCCCCTCTTGCCGCCCATCGCTTCCACCACGCCCCCTTCACCGATTTGAATGTATACGCCGTCCCCTATAACCCGCGGGGTCCACTGTGACACATTAATTATGTTATTGTACGCACGCTCCTCGGGCGTGCGGAGCTGCGGACCGGTCTCACGAAGTCGTGTCGTGAACCAATCGTGAACCCAAATCCCCAACCTTCCGGACTGGACGTTTTGGGCGTGAGCGCTGAAGCGTGACGCCGAGTGATGTCCTGATGGTGCACCTGCTGACGGACTACAATGTAGAAAAACCAGACACGCCCAGCCCAGCCCAGCCCGGTGCGCCTGCTGAGGGAGCAAGCCATTGCGACGCGCTGCTACAGACACTGACCCCGGTTGCACGACGTGGCCCTACACGCAAAGCTCCTGTCACACATCTTGCCTTCAGCATCGGCGAGCGTGGAGTTCAACTCCAACCCGCCAACCCACACACACGCGCCACCCCACACGCTGATGACCTGATCGACTGAGGAGCTGGACTCCTCTTTTCTCGCGGGTCAGTTCGACTTAACATCGGTGACTGGTTGCACGGTTGGGGGTCCGGAACGCCCCGGTAATGCAGAATGCAGTTGCGCGGGTTGCCAGAGGCAGGGGGGGCACTGCTCAAGCCACATGCGCCCGGCTCTGTACCCCTGTACCGGCCTGTACCGCTGTACCGTGGTTGGTACCGGGGATTGACGGGCGGCTAGCATCCGACGCCCGTGGATGCCACCCTGTGCACCGCACCCGGCCGCATTGGTGCGCCTGGAGCCGGCGAATACGGTCTTCAGCAGCAGTCGCGGCCGTCCTGCACAACCCCTCCACCCCTCCGACCGCATAACTCACCGCTCGTATTTGTATGTATCCAACGCACCCTACCCGGGCGCGAACCACTCCAGGCTTGCGTCTCCACTCTCCAGCCATATGTGTCTCGCCGACGTTGATGGATGGATGGATGTACAGACGGACGGACGGATGATTGAGTGGATGTTACAGCGGACCCCGAAGGCTTGGATTCGGATCATAACGGTGCCAGCCAGGGCGGCACCCCCCTGCGAGTCCCTGCCAGCCGAGCAGGGAGGCCAACGCGTTCCCATACTCATATGCAGGAAGACCCACACCTCCCACCCAAGCCAACCTTTGAATCAATCACCGAGGCGCACTACAGCAGAGCGGCACGGACCACAAAATCAGGATTCGAGATTCGAATCCGGATCACGCCATACCCCCCTTAGGGAACTGGCCCTCACAGGCAAAACCCTTTGGCCGGCAAGCACCACCACACCTGGGACACCCATCCGCTGCCCCGGCTCCTCGAGGAGTTGGATGCCCGCCCCCCGCCCGCATCGGGCCCGTGAGAATGCACGGTAGCCCATATCCGTCGACAACTCGAAGCCGCGCAGCTCCACCCGCAGCAGCAGTATCAGTACGCCGAATGCCATAACTATAAGTTTAACACGATGGCACGCAAGCTGCGCCGGATAGGTGACAAGGCAGCGCCGATTGTGAACACCCTAGTCGCAGTTTCAAGGCTGTCAGTGCGCCTGCACCTTCCATCCGTCCGCGGGCAGGTCCACGAGGTCGCGCCGCGCCGCGTGCTTGGCCATGAAGGCGTCGATGCCGCCCTTGAGCACCGTCACCCGGGGCGCGGGGGACACGCCCAGCGCGCTCAGACGCTGCTGCAACGCCGCCGCGGCCGTGGGGCCCCGCTTCCCGGGGCTGCAGAACAAGCAGTGGACCACCACCTGCGCGATAGATGGTCCCGCGTCCCCAGGCCAAGGCACGCGCGAGCGTTTACGTGTACGGCCGCGTGTACGGATGCCGTAATGGAGGGCTGGCCAAGAGGTTGGCGAGGAGTCGGAGGGACACGGGCCGGTGCTGATCCGTGGTGGCCGGGCAGGGAGTTTTGCAAATGGAGCGTGCGCAACAGGACAGGCGGCAGGGCTGCCCGGAGCCTGTTCTGCAGCGCTGGTACCCCAGTCGCGCACCGTACCTCTTTGGCGTGTTTGATACGCTCGTTGATGGCACGGTCCAGGGGCCCCGTGTCAGCTTGCTTGAAGACGGGTGTGGGCACGTTGTAATAGCCCCGGATGGTCCCCGCGGCCAGCTCCTGGGGGGTGTACGACAGAGTACACGAACCACCGGAGCGGGGAGAGGAGGAGAGGACGTGCGATCAGCCACGGCGCTGGGTCAAGCCGTGCAGTACCTTGGAGCGAAGGCCATCAGGAAGTGCGTGCGGCAGTCCAGGGGGATGGGGAAAGAGTAGTGGACGCTGTGGGCCCCAACCTCCGGGGGCAAGACGGGGCAAGCCACACACGCGACGCAGGGCACCGACTCACAGCAACGCCAAGCGCAGGAACATGTGCAAACACCAAGGCGACATGCGAGGGCATGCCGAACTACCGGCAGTTGCTTGAACGGCCAACTGCACGTGGCCAAGCACTGCGAGTACGGGGCCAACTGAAGCCGTGCATCGCAGGTCCTGCGCTGACCAAAACGTACCTCTGGAGATCGCACATCAAGCACTAAAAGGCCGGGTTCCTTCGCATCCAGCTTCTCCACGAGCTCATCGCTATCCAGCTCAGGGATGCTGCCAGTCGCAAAGCCGCGTACAACAGAAACGCGGGCTGCGTGCAATGCCGCAGCTATTTTAGCTGAACTACCTGCGTTTTGTGCAGCCGCGAAACGAGAAGCGAAGGACGAGATCATGACTCCAAACTGTTCCAGCGCTTTTAAGATTGTTTGTTCCTGTCCCTGCAATTCAATATATTGGTTTTTCTCCAGAGTATACTAGCCCAATCGTCTGTGTGGACGTGATTTGGCCTGGTGGCCTGCCCGACGGTTGGCTAACCGCCGTAAGCTGGTCGCACCCAGGAACCCACCGAACGTGCCGTCCGAGCATCCTCGATGTTAAGGGGGCTGCGTCCAGTTGCGCCTCACATGTAACACTCGCAGGCAGGAACCCGGCAACACCGTAGCACAGGGCAGCACGACACTCCCCTCCAGCTCTTCGAGAGGACCAGCGACTACTCCGGACACGCGGACCACGACTCCACGCCCGCCTCCCCCCCTGAGCTCTCGCTTCCTGCGCCCCGCGGCCCCCGCCCGCCCACACACACAAGCACTCGTCTATTGTCCTGTGAAATGTGAAATCCGCTGGGCTCGCTTCAGGCTTCACACCCCGATCCGACCTGTGGCCATTAAACCACACACGCGGAATCCCAACCCTACTCTACTCCGCTCGCCCTTGTAGTCCACTCGGTCTCATATACCGGTAGTGGTTGGCTCCCAGGAATTCCGATACTACCCCCTTGCCCCTCTCGCGCCGGCCCGCCGATCCCGGCCGGTGAGCACCAGGCCCCCCCCAACGGTGCTCCGAAACCGCTGCGCTCCGGAACCTCTTGCGCTGCGCCGCAAAACAATCAATGCGTATCCACGGAGTATACATATGTTCGAATTTATAGCTTTATAGGTGTGCCGAAGCCCGCACCGATACACACGCTGGAGCCATCGTCGACTGGACCCCAACCCTAGAACCACAACTCCCCCCCTGGCCCAGACGCGGCAACACCCGCGGCGTCCATACGATACGTCGGCGGCTTCTGCTCCCTCGCCCGCGGCACATGCACAGCGCTTCCTTCCTTCCTTCCTTCCTCCGACGGTCCAGCCCCCCACCGTCCGTCCAGCCGTCCGTCCGTTCGACATTTCATACGCGAACCCCTGTCCCTCTCCGCAGGTGTAATGAAAGTGCATCCACACCCCAATCCTTCCCAACACCACCAGCACCAGCACCAGCACCACCACCACTGACCGCCTGCAACCGTCTCACCGCCGCTCGCGCACAGAGTCCACTGAACCGCGCAGCCACCTCGGAGCGATGCCCTAAAGGCCGCAGCGGCGGAGCGGACCTTCCACACCCTTCCCCCGTCCGTAAATAAATACAGCGAAAATCGCGAAAAGTCACCCCTTCCAACCCGCCCTCTCCTGCCCCCGCCGACGCGTATCTTCTTCGTCCCGATGTCTGGTGCGGGGTGATGCTCCGTGCTCTTCTGCCATCGGGGTTTCACCGTGATACCATGCCCAGAACGCCATCGCGGTGTCTTTAGAAAAGGGACCCGCCCACGTGTGTGTGTGTATGCTCGTGTGTATGTTCGTGTGTGTGGGGAGGGACCCACAACCGCCCCTGCGCGCCCTGGGTTCACCGTGGCCCAGAGCCGCCTGTTGGCCGCCGCTCACCCGGGCCATTAATCATCGCGCCGGGGCCAACGTGGAGTCCAAGCGCCGTGCGCGCGCCGGTCACACCGCCCCCTCCTGCCCGACTTCCCTCTCCGTTGGTCCCCCCTCCCCCTCCTGCCCCACCTCCTCCGCACGTCCCACAGCCTCCAGCCCCACCATCTCGTCCTCCTGCCCCACCTCCCCCTCCTTACCCACTACCTTCCTCTCCTGCCCCGCCCTCTTCTTCTGCCCTGCTCTCTTCCCCTGCCCCACTTCCCCCTCCTTCACCGCCCGCGCCTCCTCCTCCTCCCCTTCCCCCCCGATCTCCTGCCGCATTCCCCGGTACGCTTTCATCCGCCGCTTGCGCCGCAGCATGCTGCCGCTCCACACGCCCCCGGGCCCGCGCATCAGCCCGCACGCGATCCGCACACTGGCCGCCTCGTCGTCCGGGGACACGGAGGAGGGGGGGGGCATACCGTCCCATGGGACTACGCCGGCGGCGGCGGCGGTGCTGTACACTAGGTAATCCAGCTTGCCGATCAGAACTGCGGAGAGGGGAGGGGTCAGAAAGGGTAGGTAGGAAGGTAGGTAGGTAGGTGGGTAGGTGAGCACTTAGGCAGGTGGGTGGGTTGGTGGGTGGGTAGGTAGGTGAGGAATCAGGTAGGTAGGGGTAGATAGCTAGATAGGTAGGTAGGTAGGTGGGTAGGTAGGTGGGTAGGTGGGTGGGTAGGTGGGTGGGTAGGTGGGTAGGTAGGTAGGTAGGTAGGTAGGTAGGTGGGTAGGTAGGTAGGTAGGTAGGTAGGTAGGTGGGTAGGCAGGTAGGTAGGTAGGTAGACACCCCCCTGGTCCACCGGATGAACACCACCCGTACTGCTCGTCCCACCTGCAAGTTCGTACAGGGGCATATCGACGGTCTGTTGGTTGTACAGGGTCGACATGGCCTCCGCGGACGGCATGTACGGCGTCGGATCAAAGTTGAAATACTCCTGGAGCGCCGAGATGTTCTTGTCGTGCACCTGTCAGTTGTTGCCGTACAGTGTACGACGTTGGGGGAAAGGCGGGCAGTGGCGTGTGCGGGATGTTGAGCACATGTTGAATGCGCGCGAGGCCGGCAGGTGATGCTGTTGAGGGGACGGGGTGGGGGCGCAACGGTGCATGCAGGGGACGGGGTGGGGGTGCTTGTTGAATTCGTGACTGACAAATGTGGGCTTCCGTGTGTGTGCAGCCAAGGAACCCGCCCGACCCAAATCAGTGTGTGTATGTAGTAAAAACTAAACTACTCACGTGTACCTCTTTCGAAAACATCTACGGTGTGCAAGAGGGGGAGGCCGCGAGAGAAAGGGCGGAGAGACAGGGCGGGAGGCGTAACATCACGGCACACAATGGACCCACATCAGTGTACGACAGGGGCCAGCCCGCTCCGAAGGCCAGCAGCCTCGACGTCACGTGCGAGGGCGCCTCCAGCGGTATCACAACATCGAACTGCATCAGGACCAGCCGCGCCGCCTTCAGGTGGTCCTGCGTCATGCTGCTCACCGGGGCGTGCCACACCGCCTCGCCCAGGAGCGTCCTGCACACATGGGCCGTACATGTGTACAGCAAATGTCGTACAGATGTACAGCACCGTGAATATGTGCACACGGGGGGCCGACTCGCTTTACAGCCATGGAGGATGGATGTGGACTGCTGGCAGTTTTTCCATCCCCCTCCCGACGCTCCCGCCGCGTCTTATCATGTCTTACCGCATCAATTTCCTACACCCCCGGTCCCCACTCACATCTTTTTGTTGCGTGCCCTGGAGCTTTCAGTCTTGCAATTTTGTGTTCGTACTCAAACCCCCTTCACTCTTTCGTCCCTTGCCCCCCCCTCCCACACACACACACACACGCGTGCCTGGCGAAGTAGTTGTCGACGATCGCAGGCGCTACGCCCTGCCAGAAGCTGGCGTTGGCGTTGGCGTAGGTCTTGAAGTAGTCGGCGGCACCGCCCGCCTGCTGCTGCTCCTCCATGAACCGCTTGTAGTGCAGCAGGATGAAGCGGACGTGGGAGGCAAGGCGCTTCAGGGGGTTGCTGGAGGCAGCGACGCAACATGGGCCGGCAGGGCGGGGCGCGGAATTCGAATCGCGTCCGGGTGGGGTCGGAGGCGGGGATGTGGGCGGGCGGGCTCCGGGTTTGGTTTTCAAGGTTCGGGTTGCGAACTGGGGGCGGGGGGGGGGTGTTGAGGTTGGGGTTGCGAATTGGAAGATGACCGACATGTGGGGGAGTTTCACGAAGGTGGAGGAGACGCGGTTGGCGGAGGATATAGCGCGGCATCACCCACCGACCTCATCAGCATCCCCAATCCCACCCTGCACCCCCCAACCCCCCGCCCCCCCCCTTTGCCCCTACCGGAACAAGATGGACGTCACGAACTGCTTGCTGCACACCTCCACGTCCGCCATGGACTTGTGGCCGCCCGTCAGCGTGTACTCATTGCTGCAAGGGGGGGAGGCGAGGGAGGGAGGCAAGGGAGGCGAGGGAGGCGAGGGAGGGAGCGGTGGGGATTGGGCCTGTGTACAATGAGAAACCCACCCAGAACCGCGTGTGTATTTTGGCGCGTGCATGCCAGGACGGAGCCCTTACGTGAGGCGGACTGAAGCGGGAGACGGGAGGCCGGTGGCAAGGCGGACGATGGATGGTGCACCGCCAGTTCGCCACCGGTCGCCATCTTCCATAGTGACATACATGTATCCAGAGCCCTATGTACCTCAATCGTACCCATTCAAGAGTCCTGTACGTATTTCACGGGGAGCCTCGCCTGAGGAAGAGGTGCCCCCGAAAGCCGAAACCCAGTAACCCACCTGTAGTATGTCCAATGGTGGCCCCGCATCTGGGCGGCCCGTACGGCGCACCCGGGCGCTTCTTCCGTACGGAATGTGCCGTGGAGCGACCAACTGACAACCGGGGGGGAGGGGAGGGACGGGAAGGGGGGTTGCGGGGACCGAGCACCGGGACGGGGGACACTGATGCGGGTGGGAGGGCGGCGCCGTCAATACGACATGCGTACGACTGGCGACTGGGCGACTTGCCGTACAAACGGTAACGAGCTGGAGTTGGCGTCTTAGCCTGCACGTTATTTCGTCGCTGCAGCGCTGCCAAGCGTTGACGCCGCAACAGTCGATTGCGAGCACCAAGCAAGGTAGTACATGCGAATAGGAAAAGTTGCGTGTGCATACCACGTGCTGAAACCATTTCGATTACATTCGGCGAGGAAACCTGCCGTAGGTGCAGCGAGGAAACCTGTTGAAACCGGCCCTGAAACAACTGTCGGGCGAGCACTGGGGTGGAAGGAAAAAATACCGTCCTCCCTACTTCCCTCCCTCCCCCCCTCCCTCCCTCCCTCCCTCCCTCCCCTCCCTCCCCACTGACTCACCCCCTCCCGCCCCCTCCCTCCCTCCCCACTGACGCCCCCCCCCACCCCCTCACCGGGTGGGCTCCCCGCCTGTCAGCCGCTTGTGCGCCTCGCCGTCCACCCATCGAACCTTGTCCTCGAACTTGTTGATGCCGCACACGTGGTACTTGTCGAAGCGCTGGGTGGTGCAGCCGTTGAGCTCTAGGGAGGCAGGAGGCGGGCGGCGCGGGCGGGCAGGGTGTAGGTGGGTGGTGGACATGGTCATACTGCTGCTGCTGCTGCTGCCAGAGGAAGAAGGGTCAGGTGAGGGATTGACTGGGAGGTTTGGACATATGTGCAGGGTGCGGGGTGCGTGCGTGTGTGTGTGTGTGTGTGTGTGTGGTGTGGGGTCGGGTGCGCGTGTGGGTGTGGGTGTGTTGAGCGCGAGAAAACCCGCCCGACCCAAGCGGTGTGCATGGGTTTGCGATGCGAGTTGAAAGGGCAACAAGAATACGCGCCAAGGTGGGCGAGTGCAACCCATCACGCCACCAATCTGAGGGATGTACACAGTTGGCAGGTGAAGGGGTTGGTGGGTTTTGTGGGTGGTGAGTACGGTGGAAGGCGCGTCGATTCCATCCAGTCGGGGAAGCATCCAGTGGGGGCAAAAGGGGAGGGGTCGGGAACGGGACGGCAAGCTGTCGACGGAAGCATTGCCGCCGGTACGCGGTTGATGCGTTGCGATTCGCACACGCTTCGCACGTGTTTCCAACGACCGCCGGCCCGCGGGCCATCACCGACCCGTGGGTCACCGCCACTCACCCGCCGCATGGCACCAACTTGTCCCGCCGCTCTTGGACACTGCGGTCGCATCAGGGGGCCGGCGGGAAGCCTCAGCTGCCTTGCCATGACAGGTAACCCGCCGCCCACTTAACCAACCCACTTGACCAACCAACCAACGAGGCCGGCGTACCTCTTGAGCTGCGTATTGCTTTACTTGTGAACCCACTTGACCCCAGCACCCATTCATGTAGTCCCTACACTGCTCGTGATCCTCTCCTGGCTCCTAGATGCACACATGCTCGTACTCCCGAATCCTAAGCACAACAGCGAGACGTGTAGGCAGGCGGGAGACCCCCCACCTCTGGCGTTCTGGACGGTCCGCCGCCAGCCACCGGACCCGTGTGCGGTCCCCGTGGCATACGCGACCCGTGGGTCGTCGCTAGTCGCGCAATGGGCACCCCACCCGACCAACTCTCCAAACCTCCAATCCAACGTGGCCCAAAGCTGCCCAATCCAAATCACTCCACCCCATATCAAGCCAAACCCTGGATCACTTCGACCCAAATCAAACCATTCCAAGCCAGCCAAGCCCAAAATACTCCGACCCAATCAACCCGACTTTTGCCCTATCGTGTCCGTCCCACAACTGGTCCCACAACTGGTCCCACCAGCTCAGCCGGCGGTGCTGACCCTGAGGGCTGCATGCGATGCCCGAGGCCCGACCGCACATGTGGGGGCTATATCTAGGGTTCTAAACCCCAAACCTAAAACCCTGAAACCCTAAACCTCACCGACCCCTTGTCTCCCAGGGCAGCACGGCCCTCCTGCAGGGCAGCTGTTGCACAACCCAACCCTGCAGGGCCTTTATCCGCGCAGCAGTCACACCCCCTGTATGTCTACCAGTTTCCTACTCCTACCCCCCCCCCCCGGGCTACACCTTGGCTTGCCTTCTCATCCTCACCGCTTCCCCCGTCCCCAGACCTTTGCCCTGGCAGTCAACGAAGTCCCAGCGTGTCTACAGACTGCCTATGGCCCTTATTGCCCCGGGACCGGGCCGCCACCACTGCAGTGCCCAGTCCCCTTCCTCCGCACCATGTTGGTAGTCCATGATGCCCTTGGCAAGTGCCCCGCGTCGGTGCAGCATGTAGAGCTGTGGGGCCAGCCAAGAGGGAGGGCACGGCGCGTCAAGGGTCCCCGCTCCCCGGGAGGCTCAACGGAAGAATGGAACTCGGCACGACGTCGCGCTGGCACTCGGCATCAACGGACTGCCGGGATACGGTACTCCAAGTTGGAGGTTGGGGCGGGCCCACCGGCAGTAGCAGTACTTCATGGGTTCCCGTCATCGCCATCGGTGTCACTGACGGACCGTCTCGCGGCGCATTTCAGTCCTCCATGCGCACGTACGAACGTACACACACCTTGCGTGGTTGGGGCGGATTGCACTTCTAAACACACCTTGCGTGTTTTGGGCGCTACTCGGCCCCTCGCATACCACGCACACCTGTTTCTGCCTGCCTGCCTGCCTGCCCAATCAAGAACACACCTCGTGTTCATCCCGATGTCCTTTGTGTGCAGGTTCATTTGCAGGCTGTGAAGGTAAGTATACCAGTAGTGACTGGTCTGGGCAGGGCGTGTGGTCCTTGTCTAAACACGCCATCACACGCGCCCTCCTGACCTCACGTGCCACACCACCACCGCCACCACCACCACCAGCACCCGCAGTTTGCAAATGTCTACCAATTTCCTATACCTCCCCCCCAACACCCACACACACCCCACCTTGGTTTGGGTCGGGCGGGTTGCATTTCTAAACACACACACACACACACACACACACCATTTCCTCCTTGATATAACACACCATTTCCTACACCCTCCCCCCCCCCACACACACACCCCACCTGGATGAACAGCCCCGTAATGGCCTCGTCGTCCCTCTCGCTCAGCCGCTTGCCCGCCAAGTCCAGCCAGGCCCGCACCGCCGCCGCCGTCAGCAGCCGCCGGAGCGTCGGGTACGCCTGCGACGGCGGCAGCTGCGCCAGCCGACTGCCCACCCTCATGGCCCAGTCGGACAGCTGGTAGGGCGACAGCGCCGCGGAGAGGCGCACCGGCAGCGGATCCGGCGGGGTGTAGGGCTGGTCGTTATCCTGAAAGTGCTTGGCGCGGGGGACTCCGCTGTCGCCGCGGCCGCCAGCCGCGGTGGCTGTTGTGGCTGTTGCGGTTGTTGCGGTTGTCGAGTCGTCGCCTCCCGCTTCCCCTGGGTCGGCGGTTTCGTCCTGGTACTGCAGGTGCCGTCCAGTTGGGGGTTTCGCCATGAGGAGGAGGTCCTGAGGAGGGGGCCGCGGGAGCGATGGGAGATTAGGACCCTGGTAGGCAAGGATGAGATGGGCCGAGGATGAAACAAGGCCCGGGGAAGGGGTAAAAAAGAGGTACAGGAAATTGGTAGACATATTCAAACGGGGGGTGAGTAGGGGGTGGTGACTTGGCAGACAGATTTAACATTGCACTGACGCTGACTGGCAGGGTGGGGGGTTGGTGGGCTCGCACGCCAAAGGATGGGCGGGACGCATGAGAAGTGCGACTGAAGGGAGATAGGGCGGGGGAGAGCCAGCTGGAGCGTTTGCGTGCGCTGGGGTGGGTGGGTGGGTGGGTGGGTGGGCAGAGTGGATTGGGCCGCGGCCAAGGGCGCTGACGGCGAGCTGATGGTCAAGCTGGTATGCTTGGGCTGCTGTGGGCGCGGGTTCGGACGAACAAGCGCCAGTGCGCTCGTTGTCATGTCCGTCCATACCTTCAGTAAGGACGCCACATGCGGTTCATAAAGCTCGTGCGCCCGATGCAGGAGGCCGGTGTAGTGCGCTTCCACACTATCCAGAATCAGGTCAAGTTTCGCGCGCAAAGCGGATTGAGCGGCCGGATTGTTGATATCCTCCCCCAAAAATATTTCAGGCATTCCGGACGACACTGTGAACGGTGCTTCGACCTGCTTTCGTTGGGCATTTGCTGCTGCGCTGCCCGTCGCCAGCAGTAATAAGCAACCTATCACTAGAGTGGCCGACATGGCCATGCGATGGTACATACGCTTTCAGTGTTCACATTCTCCGAGACGAACGACGCTGTTGTGCCCTGGCTGAACAAAGATAACACTCATCGCAACATGTGCTCCCATCCAACAAAAGCTGAAGTGCAGTTCAACCAAACACAGCAGGACCGTCCTCTCATAATCTGCAGGGGTTCGCGCTGTGCGGTATTGTGATGATGCTGTACGATTCAAGGCAAGGTCCTTTGCATGATGCTCGGGCGGAACTGGGTGCATATAGTTAAATTACACCTGTATAATTTGTTACAATGGAATTGAATGTTTTGACTGTCGGCTGATAGACTGCCTTTGCCTGTATTGGCAGTTGGACGGGTCGCAGGACTAGTTGATAGGATGACAAAATTAATGATTACAAGGTTTACGGTTTTCTGCAAAAAGCAGCGAGCGTAGTACCCTTTCCCTTTGGTACCAGCCATGTTGGCTCGGCGCAGGAGTCCCGCAGAGGCAGCCCTTGCAAAATCAAAGTATATCCAGAAAGAATACAGAAGTCTCCCATTCATGGTGCACGCTCCCAAGGTGCCCAGAGCGTAATTCCGCTCGATGGACGCCCTTTCGTGGAGGGCCGCCCGAGAGCAGCTTCTCGCAGAGCTTCAAGCTGAAGCAGATGGGCGCACGTCAGCGCCACGAACATCAGCAGCAGGCGACGTGCGGCCTGCACCGGAAGGCCTGCGGACATCGCAGCCCGGCGCTAACGCGCCCAACTCGCCGACTAAGACACCTCGGCGCGCACCGAGGAACAGCGGCCCCGGCTATTCCCCCGGAGCCGCTCCCACGGATGGAGGTGCTGCCGTCCTGGCCGGGCCAGGCGGGCCGGGCCAGCACCCCGAACAGTTGGGGCCCCCAGCCGCACCGACTTTAGTAGGTGGCGCACAGCCACTTGGCGGCGGCGGCGGGGCTTCCCCCGAGCTCCGACCGGCGGGCTCCATGCAGCGCCGCACGGGTGCCGGCTACGCACCCGCGGAGGCGGCGGCGGGGCCCGGTGGCCCACCGCCGCCCTACAGACTCGGCCCACGCATCACCGGCGGTGGGGCCGCGCCCGACAACCGGCTGGTGGGTCCGGGGGTTGAGAGGCGATTGCGCGGGGAGGCAAACTTTGCACGGCTCTGTGTAGGTCGGCGGGTGCAGTAACCACTGCCGGACAATCCGCGGAGCCGCCGGGATGGGGGCGCCCGATGATGCGGCGGAGGGCAACGACGGCGCATCTGGCGGGTGGAACACCCGCCCAAAAGGGGGAACCGAGTAGCGGCGGAAACGAAGCGTCGCGCGATTTGGGCTTTGACCCAAATCGCGCGGGGCGTGTTGGGGCCTCCTTGCTTGCCGGCCAGAACGGCTGTTGACGTGCTGTCGATGGCACGAAGGTGGTGTGGCTCCAGGGTTCCCTGCCCCTGGGCGAGCGCTTGCGGGCGCGAGTGACGAGTGTTAGCACCGTAACCCACCCCACCCAATCCATGCGGGTGGCGGTGGCCGCCGCGCCGCCGTGCGTGCAGGTGACTGGAGACGTCCACATCGTCGCGATGCGCCCGCGGCCGTCGAGGGCCGCCCCCATCACCGACCCCGCTGCCGCGAGCGGTGGTGGCGGCGGCGGCGGCGGAATCAGCTCCGCGATGCCGTACGGCAGCAACGGCGGCAGCGGCGCGGTGTTGTTCGGCAGCAACGGCGGTCGGAGGAACGAGCCCGGCAGCACATCGGAGCTGCCGATGTTACCGCAGGCGGCGCAGCAGCAGCAACAGCAACAACAGCAGCAGCAACGAGGAGGGGGAGGTGGGGGAGATCGTCGCGCCAGTCAGACGGGCGGTGCGATGCAGCCGCGGTACAAGCGAGTGTCGCAGTCCAACGCGCCGCCGGCAGCTGCGGCGGCGGGGGGGATGGCGGCGGACGGCGGCGTGCTTTTGCCCAGGTACGGCAGTGCTTCGGGCTGGGATGGCTGACAGACAGCCCGATCGACAGACAGACCGACCGACGGACAGACCGACGGAAGCAGGTCCTCGAGGGAGGGGCAATCCGCGAAACCCCCGCTCAATCCTGACCGGTCACGGGGATTATAGACCGTAGGATTCACCTCATGATATACACGTTTGGAAGTGACACATGATTTTCACGAGTGGGACAGGAGCTGGGAGGGTGAGGGGATTGTCCATTCGGTTGGCGCGGTGGGCGGGCGCCTTGCGTAGCCGGCCCGCACACCCGCACACGCAAAGGAAACATATTCCCCTCCGCGCAATTGGGGTTGGTTTCCCTTGGGCTGTGTTTGTTTTTTTCTCTTTTCTCCAAGCCCCCCCACCCCCCAAAACTCAAATCTCAATAGGCCTGCCAGGGTCGGGG
This sequence comes from Eudorina sp. 2006-703-Eu-15, assembly GCA_003117195.1. NCBI lineage: Eukaryota > Viridiplantae > Chlorophyta > Chlorophyceae > Chlamydomonadales > Volvocaceae > Eudorina > Eudorina sp. 2006-703-Eu-15. The sequence goes on from BDSI01000015.1 coordinate 732,888, forward strand.
TCTGCCCCGTGCGTTCCCTGGGTTTCGGATGCTGTACGTTGAAGGCACGTCAGCGACACGGTGAACAAACGGTGACTAAGCGTTGACTGAACGTTGACGAGACGGTTAAACTCTGAAGGCACATCCGCCGTTACTTTGACGAGTCGTGTCGGCCGCCCGTGTGCTGTTCAATCACGACCGACCGCAGCCCCTCAAGGCAGGGCGCGCCTGGAGCGTCCGGTGGGGGTGCAGCGCCGGCGGCGGCGGGCGCAGCGCCGGTCCTGCCGGCGGCGGATTGGGGGATCCCTCCGCTGCCGCGCGCTGGTCGGAGACGGAGCACGGATGCGGGGGCCGACATGGGCATGGCCGTCCCGCAGAGCCCCCGCTACTCGCGGCGCCGGGGACAGCTCTCGCCCTCGCCCTCGCCGCAGCACTCGCAGCCGCAGCTGGACTTGCCGGCGCCGTCGGTGCCTCCGGTGGTGCCGCTGCAGGCGGCGGGGCGGCCTGCCCTCCACAAAACCACCAGCTTCCGCCCCGGGGGAGCCGGGGCGGCGGCAGCTGGGGCAGCAGCGGCGGCGGCGCCAGCGACGGCGGCGGCGGCGGCGGCGGTGGCCCCGGTTCCGCTCACCACGGCGGCGCTGGCGCTGCACACGACTGCTTTACACGGCGAGAACGCCTGGCACGACACCGCCGCCGCCGCCGCCGCCGTGGAGGGCGCGAAGGCCGCTCCAGGGAAGCCCGGCCCCGGGCCGCCGCTGCGGGCGTCGTCCATCCCGCGCAACGCCGACGCAACGTCGGCACCCGCCGCGGCACTGCTCAAGTCCACCTCCATGTCACGCGGCGCCGAACCCGCCGCCGCGCCGTCGATGCCGCCTCGTGATGCCTCAGGCCCCGCACAGGGGCCCCCGGGGTTGCCGCGGGCGCCGTCCATCCCGCGCGGCGGCGGCAGCTCAGACCTTGTTCCGGACGGCGGGTTGGACCGCCGGCCGCCGCTGCCGGCGCCGCCGGCGCCGACGCAGGAGGCGTCGGGCGCCACCGGGAGTCCGGGCGCCGCGGCGGCGGCGGCGGTGCACAGCCTGGCGGGCGGCCGCGAATACATCCCAGAGCGAGTGCACCGCGTCTCCGACGCCGCCGGCGCCGTCGTGGTGTTCAGCCGGCCGCCCTCCGCGACGCTCGCGACCGGCGGCGGTACGGCAAGCAGCTGGTCGGTGCCGTACCCCATCGGCAGCATCCGGAGCTCGGACTGCGGCGACGGCGTCCGGATCGTCGCCAACCGCCGGCCGTCCGCGACGGTGCGGCGCATGAGTCAGCTGTCCGACATGGGCGGTAACGCACTGACCCACGGGTCGCAGCCGGGTTCGACGACGCTCAGCGTCGGGCCGACGCAGCCCTCGATCACGGAGGGTCCCACGGGCTCGCCGCTGCTGCTGCACATGCAGCTGCAGCAGCTACGGCAGCAGTACGGCCACTTGTATCCGCCGTCGCCGCCGCGCCAGGGCTCTGGAACGGCGGGGGCGACGTCGCCGCCGCCGTTGCCGCCGCTGGCGCCGCCACCGCCGCCGGGATCGCATGAGCAGCAGCCGCAAGCGCCTCCCGCACTGGCGCCTGCGGCGGGGTCTTCGACAGCGGCGGCGGCGCCAGCGGCGGCGGCGGCGGCAAGCGAAAGCGGGTCACCTCCCGGCCGCCAGGCCAAGGGGCAACAGCAGGCAGCGGGACAGCAGCCCCAGCCCCAGCCCCAGACGCAAGCAGAAAATCAGTCGACGCAGTCCCAGCCCCAGCCCCAGTCGCCGTCCCAGGCCCAGCCTCAAGCAGGACCCCAGGCCCGGCCGCACGCAGCATCCCAGCCCCAGGGCCCGCCGCCGCCCGCGATGGTGGCCTCCGTTGAGGATGTCCCCGACGAGGGCCTGCGCCCCGTCCCCGCCCCCGCCCCGCGTCCCACCTCCCGCCGCCGCACCTCCTCAGGCTCCTCCTCGTCCTCCGTCGGTCCATTGGCGTCCCTGCCCACCCTCGAAGACCACCAAGTTGCGCCCGCCGCCGGCGCAGCTGCGGGCACCACCGCTGCCGGCGGCGGCGGCGCCGCCGCCGCCGCCGGCGTCACGGCGTCGTCGACGGCGGCGGCGGCGGCGATGCCGTCCAGGACGGCGACGGATGCGGGCTCCGAACCCGACAACACGGGGCGGACCTTGGAGGCCTGGCCCACCCTGTCGCTGTGCATGCCCGCCGCCGCTGAGGACGCCGCTGGCGGCGGCGGCGGAGCTGCCGACGGCGACGGCGACGCGGTGTTGCTGTACCGGGGCGGCTCGGTCGATATGGGTGCAGGACTCCTGGCCACCGGCGCCTCTGACATCCTGGATGCCCTGCCGCCGCTGCCGCCGCCGCCGTCATCTGTCCTCGCCGAGCCGCCGGTGCGGCTGCAGCTGCAACAACAACAGCAGGATCCGCCGGAGCAGCCGGAGCGGCGCGACCCGCCGTCGCCGCCGCCGCCGCCGCCAAAGTCCCCAGCGTCCTGGGTGGTCGTCGCCGCGGGGGCCGCGGCGGCGCGGCCCATATCGCCTGTTGAGCCTGTGCCGGGCTGGGCGGAGGCGGAGGTGGGGCTGGATGGGGAGGCGGCGGAGCAGGCAGGGCGAGAAGGAAGGCAGGCCGAAACGACGAAGGCCCCGCGGCCCGAGTCGGTCAGCGGTGCCGCTGCGGACCGCGAGCAGGGTGCGGCCCCGCAGCAGCAGCGGCACGCGCTGCCGCCGGGGCAGCCGCCGCCGCCGCCACCGCAGCAGCAGCCGCAGCAGCCGCAGCAGCCGCAGCCGCGGCGGCTGCGGTTGTCAGAGCAGCTTCGCGAGGCGTCGGCAGAGGAGACGGGGGCTGAGGAGGAGGAGGGCGGCGATCCGGAAGTGCCGCCGGGGGTCCACCTGAGCAGTCCAGTGGTGGCGTTTTCGGCCGAGCTTCCGGTCGCGGGAGCTGCGGGGACGGGAGCACGCAAGGCGGCGGTGCCGGCGCCGGAGGCGCCGCCGCCGCCGGCGGCCGCGGCGGCGGCGGCGACGGCGCCGCCGCCGTTGCGGTCGGCGGTCCGTGGCGGTCGGGGCAGCGACACTGGCTTGTCGCCCGTCAGGGGTGTGACACCGGAGGCAGGGGATCAAGACCGTGACCTGGCGGCGTCGCCGCCGCCGACGGCGCGCGGCGGCGCGCGCCGTACGACGTTCGTCGAACCTGGCGATAACGACGGCGACCCGTACGATGACCCGTCGGGGCATGTACGGCGTGTCTACGTCCCCCTCCGACCGCCGCCGTCCGCCCGCGGCGGCGTCGACGACGACGACGCTGCGGAGGCGGCGGCGGCGGCGGCCGCGGAAGACGAGGCGGCGCGGCGGCGCGCCGCGCAGCGCCGCGCCATGTCGGCCCGCTCCACATCACGTCCCGTCTCCAGCGTCAGCAGACGTCACTTGGCCGGCACCAGCCGTCGCAGAGTCGCCACGCAGAATGGCTTGGTGGACCCTGCCGCCGCCGCCGCCGGCGACGCCGACGCCGACCCGTACTCGGCGCTCGGCGCGCTCCGAGGCGGCCTGGGCCGCAGCCTGTCCTCCACGTCTCGCGCCAATGGCAGGACGGGGCGGACGGAGGATGGCAGTGCAGCCGCCGGCGCCGGAGGGGGCGGCGGCGGGGGCGGCGGCGCCGCCGGCACGGTCGCGCAGCTCTCGCGCGCGGCGGCGGTGGTGGGCAGCGCGCAGGGGGGTCGGAAGGTGGTGATGGACGTGATGGTGGTCCGGGCGCCGCGGCGGACGTACCACGGCGAGCGGCGCTCCGACAGCATCGCGGACGGCGGTGGCGGCGGCGGCGGCGGCAGCGACGACGGCAGTGTGGACAGTGACCTGGAGCGCCTGCGGCGGTCGCTGCACCCACGGCCGGGGTCCGTGATGGCGGGCGCCGCGGCGAGGTACGTGGCGGGCTGCGTGTGGGGATGGTGAGGGATGCCATCGGGGCTTCCGGGTTTACCCATGGGTTGGGGGGATGTTGTGTCGGGCGGCGCGGTGACGCGCGTCCCTGGGTGGCTATTTGCCGTCTTGGGACCCATGGGTCGTCGTCTTGGGGGCCTTGGGTCGGTAGGTGTTCGATCGCCGTCCTGGGATCCGCGCTGGAGGGTACGGCAGGTGTTGCCTGCTTGTACGGCCGCCGAGGCAGCAGCCTGTGGGTCGTTCGTTCCGGACAGAGGCGGCGGCCTTGCCGCCGCGTCGCGCGACGCAGCCGCCATGACGGGCCCCCCATGACGCCTCCACGGCCCCCCTTCCCCGTCCCCCGACCCGCAGGTCACGGCCTGTGACAGCCTCGACCGCCAGGTCCCGACCCACGACCGCCAGGGCCCGGCCCACCACCGCGCGTCCCACAACCGCCAACCCCAACCGCCCCAACATGGGCTCGCGGCCGTCAACCGCCCACCAACGACCAACCACCGCCTCCTCCCGGCGCGCCTCCATCGCCTCGGTGGCCTCCGCCGCCGCCGCCGACGGCGCCGACGGCGCGGACGGCGACGGCGGACATCACCGCCACCACCGCCACCATCACCACCACTACCATCCGCAGGGCAACCACGGCGCTCTCCAACCGGAGGGATCGAGGCCGGCGTCGGCGGCACGCAGCCTCCGCAGCGGGCCCTCGCAGCGGGCCCTCGCCGCCGCCGCCGCCGCCGCCGCGCCGCGTCCCAGCTCCGCCAAGTCCACCACAAGATCCGGGCGTTCCCGCCGCCGGATCTCGGATCAAGATTCCGACAATCTCAGTACGATCTCGGACATCAGCGACCAGGCGGAGCTGAGTGACGGCGAGATGGCCTCGACGGGCGGACGTCCGGGGTCGAGACCACGCTCCGAAACCGCGCCGTACCGAGCCCGCCAGCACCACCACCGGGGCGCGGGTGGCGGCGGCCGCGCGGGCAGCGGCGGCCTGGCCGACGGCGGCGGCGGCGGCGTCGAGGGCCGCAGCGGCAGCCGCGCGACAGGTTCCAGCGGGTCGTTCGATTGGAACACGCGGTCGTTCGACGGCACGACGCGGAAGAGCAACTCCTTCGAGCGGTCGGGGACGGCGGCGGCGCTGGCCGGGGTGCTCAAGTAAGGACGGGGGCGGTGCGCGGTGCGCGGGGCGGGGGCCAGGGGCTGTGGCAGAGGCCTGGGCGGATCCTGGCAGAGGCAGAGGCGGATCCTGAGGATCTTGGGGATTGGGTTGGGACGGTACAGGGGACCTCCGTGGGAAATCAGGCGAGGTGGTGTTGCGGAGGAGGAGGAGGTAGAGGATTGCGGGCATGGGTGCTCGAAGGCAGGCGGAGCAGGAGTGCGTGACATGCGAGGGGCATTGCTAGGCCCGGGAAGTGCCCATGTGTACGCAACACAACTGCCCCGGCCCCGGCCCATACACACGAGGTCGGCAGATATCGGGTGAGGCTGAGGGCGAATGACGAGCTGCGCAGGTCAGCACATGTCGGCAGGCTGTCGAAGTTTGGCCTGTGTGCATGTGTGTGTATGTATATGTAAAAGAAAACTGAGCCGTATGTATAGGTGTACGTGTATGTGTATGTGTACGTGTACGTGTATGTGTATGTGTATGTACGAACGCATGCGTGACGAGGGCCGACGGCATCCCTGTCTCTGCTCCTCCCCCTCCTTACTCGGCAGAGGCCGCTGGACCTCCGACCCCAACGCGCGCGGCAGCACCGACGGCGCCGCCGCCGCCGCCGCCGCCGCTGCCGTCGACGTCGGCCCGAACAGCACCACGGACTTGGCCGCCGACGAGAAGGCGGCGATGCTGGCGAAGCTGATGGGTACGGCGGACCTTGACGCCGCCGCCGTCGCCGGCAAGGGCGAGCTGGGTGGTACGGCGACGGACGCGGCGGCGGCTGCGGCGGGCGCCGGGCCCCGCGGGCCGACCATGGCTATGGTGCGCGCCGCCCACGCGCAGCTGGCGGCGGCCAAGGCCGCGGCGACTCAACCCGGGGGCGAGGCGGGCGAGGCGGAGGCAGGCGAGGGGGAGGAGGGCGAGGCGCCGCTGCGGCGGCAGGACGCGGGGGCGGACAGCTACATGCTGCGCATCTTCGGCAGCGCGTACACCAAGGTGGCGGGCGGCGCGGACTTCGGCGACCGCGGCGGCGTGAAGGTACGGCACGTACGGCACAGTCCATTGTACGGCACAGTACGGTAATGCACACAGCAGAGGAGCCTCCGTGTCACACCGGCATGTCACGCCGTTCAAACGCACAGTGCCGGGGGTGTTGCGTGGGTGCGCGTGTGCCGGCCTGACCTCGGTGTCGTACATACCAGGAACCCAAGCCACGCGGTGGTGGCGAGTACGGGTGGCGTGCCACACCCGCGTGTTGCGCCGTCCGCGACATTCGTCCCCCCTCGTGCCCCACCTTGGAGACCACCCACGGCCCTCAAACATCGCCCGCCCCTACGCCCACGCCGCCAACGTGTGCTGGCGCCATGCGGGTTCGATCTGGGCCGCTTGTATTTCATGTCCTCCTAATTGACACCCGGCCCGCCGCCACCCCGCCCCTCTCTGCCCCACGGCCCGCTGGCCCCCTCCCCCCAACTGTCGCTCTGGCAGCAGCGCAGTTTTGAAAATGCCTACCAATTTCCTATACGCCCCCCGTCCCAATTTCCTATACGCCCCCCGTCCCAATTTCCTATACGCCCCCCGTCCCCCCAGGTTTGGCTGCACCCCTACTCCACGGTCCGGATGCGTCTCGACATGCTGTGGGTGGTGGCGGCGCTGCTCATGGCGGCGGTCATGCCGCTGCAGGTACGGCGTCGTACCATGCCGTACTGTACGATATCGTATCTGGGGTCGTACCGTGCCGGCTGTCGGGTGTACACTGGCGAGGGATGTCCGCGGCGTGTTGTTGCGGAAGGGAGCCAGGATGGGTGTGTCTCGTACGTACCGTACCTGACGGGGCCTGACGCCCTGCGCCGGGCCACCCGCAGATCGCTTTCACGACATACAGTACGGCAGTGCCGTACATGGTGGCGTGCCTGGTCTGCAGTTCGATGTGGACGGTGCACGTGATGTTCAACTTCATGACCGGTACGGCACCTCTTGGGGTGGGATGGAATGGGGGGGATGGTGGAATGGGGATGGAATGGGGATGGGCTATGGGCCACGCTGAAGGCAACGACGGGAGTCTCTGAAGCGTGTGCCGACAACCCTTAAATACCGTAACCTTAATCTTAGCATCAAAGGTGTGTGCCGACGCCATGGAAAAGGGCGTCGCGTTTTGTTTGGGTTTGCACATTTGCAGTACGGTAGCTCCATGATTCGCTCGTGTGCAGCCCCAGCCCGGGTCGCTCCATGGTCCCTGTCGTACATTGCCCCCCCAGCTGTGTCGTCTCTCATCTGTCCCCCGCATTGGTCGCTCAGAGCTCCACAAGCGGCAGGCGTCCTCTCAGCCTGCCAGGTCCGGGGTCCCGTACGGCATATGTACGGGGGCTGTACGGCATCTGTACGACCCATTTCGTCCCTGGTGGCGAAGCACCACACCCCTGTTGCCGTATGTCTTCTACCAGTAGCCTGCCTAACCTTCTCCCCCTCCTGCCGGGGCTGGCTCCAACTTGTTCCGCTCGTGCCTCCAACCGGCCCCGGGCCCCGCCCCTCTGCCCCCGGCTGTCGCCCCTCTCCCCCGGCCCCCTAATACCACAAGGGTACGACGAGGACGGCGAGATCGTTATGGACGCCTCAAAAGTACGGAACCGCTACATCCGTACATTTCTGGTGTTGGACATCATCGGCGCGCTGCCGTACGTGTTGATCTCGATCCTCGTGTGCGGCTCCGTGGAGGCGGGGGTGCCGTATGGAGATGGCGGCGACGGCGGCGGCGGCGGCGGCGGGCACTGCTCCGTGCGCGATGCGCTGATGCTGCGTCTGTGGTCGCTGCTGCCGCTGCTGACGCTGCCGCGGCTGCTGCTGTACCTCAGCAAGTGGCAGGTGAGGCGGCGTTCCGGCTTGTTGTACGTTGTACAGGGGGGTGGGGGTGGGGGTTCAGGCAGCGGCGGCGGGGTCGTGCCCTCGTAAAGCCGCTCCAACCGCCCATTTGATCGTCTAACCAACCTCCTCCCCAACTACCAACCACCAAACTCGCACACGTCCGCCCCCGCCTCCCACACCCCCGTCTCATAGCCTTCAACCTACCTATCCATCCCCCCTTTCTGTGCGTTCTGGAGCTTGTCTGTCTTTGTAACTTATACCCTCGCAAAGCCCTTCACTCCCCCCGAGCCTGGCCCCTCTCCCCGCACCCCTGCCCTCCTCCCCCCGATGAATATGTCTCCCGTTTCCTTAATCCCCTAAACCCAAAAGCCTTCCCATCCCCTCCCCGCGCCCACCCGCCTTCCCCCGCCCGCCCCCCTTCCCCTCCCCTGCCCCTCCCGCTCCCCTTCCCCGCCCCCCTCCCCACGCCCGCCCCGCACCCGGCCCCCTCTCACCCCCCCCCCCAGGACACGTGGGACATCGACATCCACATGATGCGGCTGGTCAAGCTGCTGGGCACCGCCATGATCTTCACCCACCTGTTCGCATGCATGAGCTACTACGTGCAGGTGGGGGAGGGGATGGGGGTGGGGTGCGGGGGGTACAAGAGGGGGAGGGGTGTATGGGGAGGGGGTTAGGGGCGGGGGTAGGGGAGGGATAGGAAAGTGGCAGCCATATTCAAACTGCGCTGCTGCCAGAGCGTATGCCTGTGCGTATGAGTTCGGTGAATGCATCCGACCCCGCTGTTGTACACTTCCTGATACCGTGCTTGGACCGTGTTTGGTGCTGCATGTTCGCATGTGCTCAAAACCCCGCCCCTCTCTCCCTTTTCTCTACCCTCACCCCCGCCCCAACGAACCTGATGCCCCCCACCTGCCGACAGCTCATCGAGAATTTCCCTTCGGACGGCTGGGTGGTGGTGGGCGGACTGGAGGGCAAGGGCGCCTGGATCACCTACAACTTCGCGCTGCTGCGGGCGCTGCAGGTACGGCAGCCTTTGCGGTACAGCGGCGGCGGCACAACACAGCGACGGGTGCAACTTGTCTCCGGACACACACACACACACACACACACACACACACACACACACACACACACACACACACACACACACACACACACACACACACACACACACACCGGGGGGGAGCCGCTGCCGCCTGCCCGGGGGGGAGCCGCTGCCGCGTGCCGCCCTGGAGCACCGCAGCCCTGGGGCTGCGACTGCGTGCGGCGGCGGAAGCACCTGGGGCTGAAAGGCCCTCCAGCCCCGTTAGGGCGGCCGGTTTCGGAGCAGAGTGCCGTACCGGTCGACTGAGGGTTCTGCAGTGGGGTCCACGGACCCGTTTCCAGCCGGACCGGGGTCGTCCTGCGCAGTGACTGGCGAAACATGATGCCCGGGCGCTTGGCTTGTTCACGTTCGGCAGATTAGGCCTGGCCCAGACCTGACCAGACCTGACCAGACCTGACCGCGGATTTCCTCGCGGAGGAGTGTGGACCACCTCCCCTTTCCCCGCCCGACCGCGAGCGTTTCGCCGACCCCGCACTCCCCGCCCACGCGCCTCGTTGCCTCTCCTGCCGTACCTACCTTTGCCCGCGCGGCCCGCCCTCCCAACCCCGCCCTCCCAACCCCAACCTCCAACCCTCAACCCCCAACCTCCAACCCCCAACCCCCAACCTCCAACCCCCAACCCCCAGGTGGTCATGGGCAGCAACGTGGACATGGTGTCCACCAGCTCCTCCGTGGAAGTGGTCTTCACAATCATGTCGTACATCGTCGGTGTCGTATTCTACACCATCCTGGTGAGGGGGACGGCGAGGGAGGGGGTGGAAGGGGGGTTGTTCCGGTGGCCCCGGCGGAGGGGGTTGGCCGCGCGCGAAAAAGACAAACTCAACCCAGAAACGAATCCGGGCGTGTGTTTAATGAGAAGCCCACCCGAACCACCCAGTACCAGTACCAGGACCAGGACCAGGACCAGACGGAGCGTGTGTGTCTCTACGGACACCGGCGCGGGTGGGCGGGTGGGCAGGCCTCCGCCCCACTCAAGGTGGTGACTCCCGGACGGGTGACCCCAGACCCCCCCCCGGGGCTGCGGGGAAGCACAACCGCCTCGTCTCCCCCGCACATGGGAGACCCTCACCCCTTCCCCCCTCTCCTCCCCCGCCAACCCGCCGCCCAACCCTGCTTGCCCCTCCCCCCCCAGTTCCGATCGGGTATTGTTTTCTCCTACTGTATTCTCTCTCTCTCTCTCTCGCTCTCTCTCGCTCTCTCTCGCTCTCTCTCTCTCTCTTTGTAACGCCCTCGTCCCTCGTTGGGGAGTTGGTTCTCACCGGATCCTTTTGCTCTGGCAGAGCAGCGCAGTGCCACCATGAGTCGCGTGTGTCCACTTCTGCCAACCTTCTGCTGTGCCCTCCCCCTCTCCTCCTGCCTGCTGTGCCCTCCCCCCTCTCCTCCCCCCCCTCTCCTCCCCCATCTCCTCCTCCCCTCTCCTCCCCCGCCCTCCTCCCCGGACAGGTGGGTATCATGTCCTCCATCGTCCTCTCCCTCAACCGGTCGGGGCAGATGTACGTGGAGAAGCTGCAGGTGCGCGTGCGCGTGCGTGTGTGTGCGTGGGTATTAGGGGTTTTGGGGTTTAGTGTAACTCTAATACGATCATTCATTACGCTGTTTTTGTCGATACTATTACGAATGTCTTGCTTGGTTACCGACGTACACACACACACGCGCGGGTGGGCTCCTCATTAAACACACACGCACACACGCACTGACGCCCACGCACCAGATCTGGCGCGACTACTGCCACTACCGCCGCCTCCCGGGAGAGCTGCGTCGCCGCGTGATGTCGTACGTCACCACCACGCACTCCAACAAGCGCGTGCTGGACGACACGACCATGCTGATGGTGGGTGCAACCTGCGGCTGTGAGCGGGCCGGGGAGGGGGGGTAAGATGGCCGATTGTTTCGCGATTTCGCTGTCTTTATTGACAAAGGGGGGGCCGAAGGGCGGAGGGCGGGGCTGGGTATCCTCCCTGGGTTGCCCAACCCCCCGGGGCCCAAACGTGGGGGGTGAGCCGGTGCCAGCGCCAGCATGCGGGACACGGTACGACGGCGGCCGTGGCTGGGTCAGGGGTTGGGGGCCGGCGGGAGGTTGGGGGCCGGAGGAGGGGGAGGTGTGTGTGGCAGCGACGAAACCCCAGCCCGACCCCGACGGCTCCTTGTGTGTTTTCGTCGGCAGGCAGGACGAGGGTGTGTGTGACATGCCATGGGCGGAGCAGTGCTCGAAGTAGTTGCCCGTGTGTTTAAAGAGAAGCCCACCCAGAACCGCCCGTGTGTGTGTATGTACGGATTGGCTCACCCCCGATACCATCTCTCACGGACTCGCGCTTGTGCTTCCCTCCCCCGCCTCGCCTTGTACTGCCATGTCGAGCCGTACACATCCCCTGCCGCTCCTCCCTCCCCTCTCCTTACCTTCCGCCGCCCTCCTCCCCTCCGCCCTCCTCCCCTCCGCCCTCCTCCCCCTCCGCCCTCCTCCCCCTCCGCCCTGCGCGCTCCTCCCTTACCCCTCGCCGCCCTCGTCCCCTTGCTTCTACCCCCGCCCCCCACCCTGCCCTCCATCCCCTCCGCTCCCCACCTCCCCGTCCCCCACCTCACCTCAGGAGCTGTCCCCGGGTCTGCGCACCGACATCAATCTGCAGCTGTGTGCGGAGTTGGTGGCCACGGTGCCGGTCTTCCTGGAGTGCTCCCCCATCGTGGTGCGGGCCATGGTGTCCAAGCTGCAGCGGGAGACGCACGTGGCGGGGGACTTTGTGTTCAGGTGGGGCAGGACGGAGGGGGGGGGGAAGGGGGCGGGAAGGAGGAGGGGGAGGGGGCAGGACGGCGGAAGGGGGGCAGGACGGAAGGGGGGGGAGGCGGAGGGCAGACGTTAAGGGAAGTTTTTGGATGTTGTTTGTGAAGAGGATGGTGTTAGGGAGGGGGATCCGCGGGTAAGGGGAGCACGGACACTAAAGCCTTGAGGCAACCAGCCCACCCACGAAGTACGGTACTTGGGAGGGAGGGGTAAGGAGGGGCCCTGGGCAGTCCATTTCGGGGGGTTTCGGAGAGCCAGCGCCGCAGAGGCTCCCGGCGGTGTCGTGGCGCTGAGGCCCCCGCCGTGCTCACCTCCCCGCGCGCTCCTCCCCAAAGCCCTTCCCTCACCCGTCCGCCCTCCGCCGCCTCTAACCCCAGCTCACCCCACCGTCGCCAGCCCCACCCACGCCCACACTTCAACCGCCTCCGGACCCCGCCAACCCACCAATCCCACCTCCCTCTTACCTTCTCCCCCCCTCCGCTGTTTTTTATTAATCCCCTGCCCCGCCCCGCCCCGCCCCGCCCCGCCCCGCTCCAGGGTGGGCGACATCGCGGACGCGGTGTACTTCATCCTCAAGGGCACGGTCTCCATCTCCGACGAGACGGGGGCGCTGCTCACCCGCTTGGCCCAGGGCTCCCACTTCGGGGAGTTCGGCATCCTGGCCTACCTGGACGGGCAGCTGGGTGGGTGGGGGGAAGGGGAGGGGAGGGGAGGGAGGCCTGGGAAGGGTCTGTTGTTGCTGAAGCAAGAGGTTTCCTTGGCCCGACCCAGCCCCTTGCATGTCACTGGCCCCTTTGCTTGGCATGTCTCTGCCCCCTTTTGCATGTCTCTGCCCCATTTTGCAGAGGTGCCTGAACACATGGACGAACGCACGCGGCCAGACCCGCACCCAAGCCCCCCCTCCCTCGCACCTGTCCAACAAATCGTCCTGCCCTTCCGGGTTGCCTCCCTCGTAGTAGCTCCCCCGCACGAACGGACCTTTGCTCTGGCAGCAGCGCAGTTTTTGAGTATGTCTACCCATTTCCTATACCCCACACGAACCCCTCCACCATTCTGTTTTTTTCTTTTTTCATTCAATTGAACTCCTCCCCACGAAACCCTTCCCCCCTAATCTCTCAGGCGTGCGGACCGCCGCCGCGCGCGCCGACGACTGCGTGGAGCTGTACAAGCTGCACTGCGAGGACTTCGCGGCGCTGGCGGACTACTACCCCGAGCTCGTCGACTTCTTCCGAGATGTGGCGGTGGTGGGTGCTGCAAAAGTGCCGTGCTGTACGGGACCTGCCGTGTCGTACCGCGCCGTACCGTAGGGGGCAACGGCAAGGGGGTTTCGTATCGCGGGTGGTGTGATTGTCGTGAGGTGTGTGTGATGACTCGCTGTTGGGGTGAGTGCTGCGCAGCAGTGTGTGGAGTTACGTTCGCGTTGAGACGGGCCCGACATGGGTTGGGGCTCTTGGGGGGTTGAAGCTAGAGGGCCCCCGGCCCGCTCTCTGGGTCTGACTGTGCCCTCGGGTCAGGAGGGGAGGGCCGGGGCCCCGCACGCCCCCCACGTGGGGCCCAAACCACCAGCGGTTGTGGTGGCGGTGGGGCCAGCCTCTGACCGGGTTCCCTTACACCACCGCCACCACCGCCAGCCCCACCCCCCTTCTGTCTGACTCCCGCCACCCCACCCCCCTCTGTCTGACCCGGCAGGTCCGGTCCGCCTACAACGCGACGTTGCGTGCCAATCGCGACCTCAACGAGTGGTCCGGCGACGAGTACGATGATGGGTACGACGAAGAGTACGACGGCGACGGGTACGGCGAAGACGACGGCGACGAGCAGGATTCTATGCGCAGCAGCAGTCAGTTGTTCAGCAGTAGCAGCGGCGAGGAAGATGACTACGAGGATTTGATGCGGAGCGACGTCGGCGGTGGCAGCGACCTCGTTTCGGCCATGACGGGTGTCGCGGGGGGCAGCGCCGGCGGCAGCTTCAGCACCGCCGGTGGAACCGCCGGCAGCTACGGCTCGGCCCACGGACCCGTGGGTCGGTTGCGGACGCGGCTGGCGGCGGGCAGTGGCGCCACCAAGAGCCGGAGCCGCTTCGGCGAACCGGGCGCGGTCGGCGGCAGTGGCGACGGCGTGGAGGAAGGCGACGGCGGCGGGTCTGCGGACGGCGTCGCGACGGTGCTACTGCCGCCGGGAACGGTGCCCGACGGCGGCGACGGCGGCGGCGGCGGCGGCGGCGACGACACGGCGGCGGCGTCCGGAGACACGCGCGGCGGAAAGGGGGGCAGTTTGTTCAAGCGCGCGCTGGCCAAGGCGGCGGCGACGGCGGGCAGCGGCGACGCCGCCAGTGCCGGGGCCGTACGGACGACGGGTAACGGCGACACCGTCTCGCCGTCGGGGACAAGCTTTGGCGGCGGCAGCAGCGTGACGGGCAGTACGGCAGCACGTCAATCCCGTTCCGTCAAGTTCGCGCTCGGCGACGAGCCCGCCGCCACAGCCGCCGCCAAGCCACCGCCGCCGACGCCACCAAGCCAGCACCCGCCTGCCGGCCACGCGATGGACCCACATCCGCCAGGCATCGCCGGCGGCGGCGCCGTTGTAGGCCCCGGTGCGCTCTTCACCGCGCGCACGCCGCCGTCGGACACCGCCGCGGCCGCGGCCGGCGCCGCCGCCGGCGTCCCGTCCTCGCCCGTCGTCATCGCAGCGACGGTGGGAAGCGGCGGCGGCGGCGGCGGCGGCGGCGGACGGCAGAGCAGCGGTGACGGTGGCGGCGGCGTTGGCCGGTCGCCAGCGGTGCTGCCGCGCCCGGACTCACCCGTTGCGGCCGCGGCTGAGGCGTCCGTGGCGGCGGCGGCGGCGGCGGGCTCTGGGCCGCTCTCCGTACTGTCCGCCACCAACATGCTCCTCAGCGCGCTGCACGCCGTCGGTGGCGGTGGCGGCGGTGGTGGCGCCAACGCTGGCTCACGCAGCCTCCGAAACCGTGTCGTACCGCAGGACAGCATCGCCTCGCACGTGTCTGTGTCGGTTCCGGACCCCGCCGGCGCCGTCGCCGCTGCCGGCGGCGCGGAGCCGGACGGCGACGCGGCGGCGGCGGCGGCCGCCGAGCCTACCGGCCGATCCCCGGGCGCAGTGGCGGCCTGGAATCACGCTTTGGCCACCAGCCGTGGCAAGGTACGGCAGGCGGGTTCATCGTCGAACCTCGTGCTGGCGGCGGCGGCGGCCGGCGGCGGCTCTCTGACCACCACCCCGACAGGTACGACGCAGCCGGCGCCCGGTCGCGGGACGTCGCGGCTCCGAAACATTTCCATCATTGCGCCGGAAGACGAAGCGTCGGAGTCGGGGTCGCATGCCGGGGACGCCGCCGCAGGCAGCGGCGACGCCGCGGCCAAGGCGGGCGGGGGTCACGCCACCGCCGCCGCCGCCGCCGCCGCGACGGCGGAACTTGCGTCGTCCGTCCCCATGCTGGCGCGCATGAGGAAGATGACGGACGTGGTCACGTTCCTCAACGCCGTGAGTAAATCCGGCGGGGGCGGCGCCGGGGCGCACAGCTTTAAGAACCGACCTGGCAGCGCCATCGGGCCCGACCCGGCGGCGACGGCCGCGGCCGGCGGGCCCACCCTGACGCGCGTCGGCAGCATCGCGGGCGGCGGCGGCGGCGGTGGCAGCGGCGGCGGCGCGGCCGGCGCCGGCGCCGTCGCCGGCGGGCCGTCTCTGAAGCGCGTCGCGAGCATGGCTGGCGGCGGCGCCGGGCAGCCGCTGGCCCGCATCGGCAGCATTGCAGGCGCCGCCGCCGCCGCCTTGGCACACGGACCGTCCCGTGGGAACCTGCTCCTGGAAGTACCCGCCGCCGCCGCCGCCGCCGCCGGCAGCGATGACGACGGCCCCCACCCCGGGGGCAACTCACCACGTGGCCATGGCTACAGCCACGGCCACGGCCACCCCCGCGTTCAGAGCAGCGACCTGTCGGCGGGCGGCGCCGCCGCCAACGGGCCGCCGCCGACGCGCAGCGTCAGCAGCGGCGTAGCGGGGCTGCTGCACAAGCTGCTTCACAGCCGGTCGGCCAAGGACTCGGCCGCAGCGGCGGCGTCGCGGGACAGTGGCGAGGTGCTGTACGACGAGGGCCGTAGCGTGCGAGGAGGCGGCGGCGGCGCCGCCGCCGCTGACGGCATCCCGGAGACCGTGAGCGGCCGACTGGACCAGCAGATGCAGCAGATGCAGCAGCAGCAGGCGGCGGCTGCGGTCCAGTCCCTCCGGCGCAAGTCGGTCACGGCGGGTGTCGCCAGGAGCAACGCCTCGTTCCTGCTGCCGCCCGGCAGTACGAGTATCAGGTGGGCGGGGGCCTGCGCGATGGGGACGGGTGTGTGTGCTTTTGTACGCTGCAGGACGGGTGTGTGTGCTTTTGTCATGCAACTTCGAATCGGCATAGTGAACATGCGACCCTTTCACATATGCACGTATATAAGAGTAATAATTCTCAATTTGTGCATCTAAGACCTTCCTCGGTAACGGGGTAAAGCCACAAGTACGGCTCTCGTAGCTCAGTCGGTAGAGCGTGCGGCTGTTAACCGCAAGGTCTACAGTTCAATCCTGTACGGGAGCGTTTTTGATGCTCAAACAAATCTATGAGTGACTGCTGTTTAACCTGTGTTGTCTGTGGACACATTACGGGGGAATATCTTTCTCGCCCCCACGTCCACCGTCGGCTCCCTGGAAGATGCGGAAATGACAAGAACATTTTGTGCCATCCGTATACCGGCTATGTCTTGAGTTGCAAATCGCCTGTCCGCGTTGCCCCGCACGAACCACCCGCTGATCCCCATCCCGCCATATTCGCACCTGCTCGGAACCCTAAATCCGCCGAGCCCTTCAGGATGAGCAACCCCTCCCTGGTGCTGCCGGGCGACATGGAGGCCGCGGGGGTACCCGGCGGAACCACGGGTCAGATGACCGTCGCCGCGATGCGGCTCGCCTCCATCTCCGCCGGCGCTGGCCTGGCGGCGCGGCTGGCGTCGGTCACCCCCGGCGGGCCGGTGGGCGGATTGCCCGGCGGCGGCGGCGGCGGCGGTGGCGGCGGCGGCGGTGCCGCGCCGCACCACCATCAGCACCACCATCACCACGGCGCGGGCCGCGGCGCGGGTCCCGGCGGTGCCGCCAGTGCTCGGGACCTGATGGCCAAAGGGGGCGTGTACCACGGACAGCACCCCTTGGGTCCAGGGGTGGTCAACCTGGGCTTCGGCTGAGCGGGGGCCGCGTGGTATGTGCGTAATACCGACCCCTGGGTCGATATCATTATCGATGACCCGTGGGTCGATAGGCACGCACCATCGACGCACGCTTGGCTTGCGCTGAGGAAGGTCTGCTAGGGTATGGCAATTTCGTACCACCTCTCTTCTACCTGTACACGCATGACGTCGAACGTACTCATGAACCACATGCCGTACAGCGCCGTACATGCAGCGTGTACGACAACTACGGCGGTGCGGCGGCCCTGGTCACGGCCAGCACACGCCTGTCTTACACGAGTCCTCGGTGCTGCTGACACGATATTGAGAGTGATGCGGGGCAGGTGCGGGCACAGGGGTATGCATGGGGGCCCTGAGAGTGTGTGTGTGTGTGTGTGTGTTTGTGTGTGTGTGTGTTTAGAAATGCAACCCGCCCGACCCAAACCATACCTGTGTGTGTGTGTGTGTGTGTGTGTGTGTGTGTGTAAAAGAGAACTGTGTGTGTATAATGTTAGACCCACCCGTGTATGTATATATGGGTGGGGTGGGCGTCTCGGTGGGTGAGGCGACAGGCTGGGTTCGGGATCTTCACATCGCAGCGATGTCGTACAGTGCAGTGCGATGTCGTACACCAGTACATCACATCGAGGGACGCAGCCCTGAGTGCGTGCACAGGCGATCATATGCTCGTTGGCAGTTGACCGTCGGATGTTGACCGTTGGATGTTGCGCGTTAGTTGGAAACCGTTCGAAACTGATTGTTGCGCATCTCGTCCCGCAACTTATTGTCCGTTGGAACTGATTGGTTGCGCATCTCCTCCTGCAAGTGATTGTCCGTTGGAACGAACGACTGTATTGGGCCGGAGAGGCTTAATTTGCAGGAATATTTGCTGTCATCATTTATTCTGCATCGGTGGTGGTGGCACCAGGACGATGCCTAGAACCGGTCCGGTCTCATCGCCCGATGGGCACACAACAATATAAGCGATGACGGTTACAGCGATGGTGCTCCAGACCGCGAGGCCAGAGGCCAAGGGTGAACCCGAGCATGAGGGGTTGCCCACCCGCCTGTGCGGGAGCCGAAGGAGGCATTCGAACGGGGAATGAGGCGGGGGGAGTGTTGGTTGGCCGAGCGGACGTGTGCGGGCAAGCACGGATCGACGTGGCGGCGGAGGCAAGGCCGCGGGTGACTGGTGACTGGTGACTGCTGACGGGTGACTGGTGACTGCTGACGGGTGACGGGGGGAAGCACCCGGGGACCGGGGGATGCGGCTCTGGGGGCTGCGGATACCGCTGGTGGTTTAGAAAAAAGAGACCCGCTGGTGGTGTTTGTTATTTCTTTGCCTGGTCGAGGCGATGATGCTGTCGTTGACGGTGCCGTACTAGTTTCCATGCCCCACTCGGTGCCGGTGTCGACTGTGCCGTTGTCGTTACGTGACCCTCACCGCTGGCCGGTCAGGGCGTTCGCGGGGCGGACACAACCCTAGACCAAACGAACGACCGAGGATGTCGACATCGCGCCGCACGCACCATACCCTGCGCTGAAGTGTATTTTGTGTTGTGTTGTGTTGTGTTGTGCATGAAAGGAAACTCAAACCACAACAACAACAACAAGGCGCTTCATGCGGGCACGGACGTGGAGGGTATGCAGGCGGGTGGGTGTTAACCGTTGCGTGCTAAGGAAACCGGAAGTTGGGACGGGGCATGCGTAGGGCGGGGCGGTGTACAGGCCGGGTTGGGGTGTGCTGTGGACGGCGGGGCACCTGCGCTCGAGGACGCTAGGTAGGGCAGGGGGCAGCAGCCCGAGGACGCTGCGAGCACGCGTCGCTCTCACACCATCTCACACTATTTCCTTTCTCACTCTTAGTTCACTTCCTGGTGCTCGACGGATATCCCGTACATTACTAAGGATGTTACAGTGGACCCCATGGGTCATCGGTGCCCCCTACTTGGTGTAGCCAGCGACGGGAGGCAAACGTGGGATGGAGGGGGGAAGGTGGGAAGGTCCCGGCTGGGCCGTGTTCCCGTCCCCGCCTCCCGCTCGGGGGTTCCCTCCTCCTCCCCCTCCTCCTGGCCTCCTCCTCCTCCTGGCCTGCTCTGTCCGATGCTGCGCGTCTCATCGTGCCCAACTATGGTGGCTGCTGTCTCTGGGGGCTGCGCCCTTGTTTCGCGCCCCTGTTGACCTGTTGGACCCCCGGAGAGGACTGATGGCTGTGCGCTGTTCCGACCCGCTGCGCGATCGTCTCCTTCGCTCGCGCGGGGGAGGAGGCGGGCGGGACCCCTTTCTTTTCTTCGTCACATGGGCGGTGGACGGACCTTCGTGTCCCTAACCCGCCGCCCTTTTCATGAGTTCCGATGGGAAGCGGTCCGTCGGAGGATGCGGCGGTTCCGGTGGCTCAGCTCGGTGGTGGTGATGGTGACGGTGGTGGTGATGGCATCGGTGATCACGCGCGTTCATCATTAGGGGCTTCTTCGCTATCTTTGGCGTCTCGGACATGATCCGGATCTGGAGCTGGAGCTGGATCTGGAGCCGAGCAGCTGGATATCCGAACGAATCTGGGCCTGGATCCAGATTGGTTCTGGGATGTTGCCATGTCCGGTTCCGGTCCGTACAGGACTCCGACGCTCGCGACCGGTTCATTTTCTCTCAATGTCGTTGTTTGGGCTTTAGGAGCGGGGCCTTGTTGCCTGCCGGGGAGAAGACCGTTTCACGGGCCTCCGCTTCTCCGCGCGGCCTCTCGAAGGCAACACGGCCACACGGCCCTTCCATACGGGTGAGGGGGGCCCGATTCACTCGGTGATGTTGGTGACGGGTTGGGAGTGTGGAGGAGAGGCGAATGCATGCGGGGCCGTTCGCCGTGCGGCACCTCGCGCCTTTCCTGGGCGGCTGATAAGTACTTGTCCTGTCGTAGGACGAGAGGGCGTGAAATGAACGTGCGTGGGATAAACGTGATAGCTTTGGCGTCGTGGCGTTATTGGCCGAGCGGCGGGAAAGGGGCGCTGCTGGGCGCGTGGTGAGCTTGGTGAGTCCCCCAGCTAGGGCTGGGGGAGTTTGTTGTTTGTCTGGCGGAGAAGAAACGATATCTTTGTCGTTGCTGTTGCGAAGTTTATAGGGCTGTTGAAGTTGTATACGGCAATGAAGGCTGCGGAAGTTGTACGGCAGTGTAGGTTGTACGGCAGCGCAGGATGGCGGACTGCACCTGTTTGGTGCACCCGCAGCAAGAGGAGCGACGGGGAGCGCTTTCGAGGCCGCCTTCGAGGCGCTTTCCCCTGACGCTCTGTAGTTTAATATGGCATCGGCGAAGTTTAGCTGAGCTGAGCGTCTGTTGTCGAGAGAGTGCTTGGGACGGAGCGTTGAGGGTTGCTGATTGCGGGTTCATATGCTGCACATCTGTTGAAGTGTTGATGGTATATGGTGTTTGAGTGATTGGGTGGGTACACGCTATATGTGGTGGCGTCCTGAGCTCTCCTTAAGACGGTTGCGGAGGAAGGCTGACGAGGGGCGGAGGAGGGACGGACAGACGGACGCGGCGGGTGGCGGGTGGCGGGTGGCGTCTTGCGTGCTGCAGGTGCAGTCGGACAGGCTGCAGCAACAACCAGAGCAAAGCAAACCAGCGCCGGGGCGCGACGGACCTTAGCTGGCATGTAACGGTTTTGCAATGTAAACAAAGCTTCATACTAGCAGATTTTGCGGCATAGGTCGTAAGGCGTGATGTCTGGGTTGCCGCGCCGGTGACGGCAAGCTGACCTTTCTGCGCATAACTAATCGACCGGGCCGAGCAAGTAGCGCTGGGTATGCGTTGCCCGCAAAATCTGGAAGGTGGCAGTGTTGCTGTCAAAATGGGCAGACGCGCTGCTAGGGAACCTGTAGGGAACTGTACGGGCTTTCGACGGCGGGGTAAGTAACGGATAGCCGGCACCGGAGGACGTAGAAGGGTGCAAATTGCTGGAGACCCAGCTTGTAATGAATTTCAACCAAGCTGCGGAATCCATTGGGTTCGTGCGTGCGCGCACGCACAAAGAAGGAAAGCGCACTGACGCGACGCGTGCTGCCCGCACAGCGCCAGAGACGCTTCCCAAGGTATCAAAGCGGATTCATGCAATGCATGTTTTCATTTTGACTTGGGCGTCGCAACCAAGGCTGCTTTGTCATACACCGTACGTTCCGCTCACCAGCTCCAGTACAGTCACACCCAGCATCCTGCTAGGCGCGCCTGAAAGTGTACGTAATTTGTAATTGCATAATTATTACAGTAGTTTGTGCAACATGCAGCAACAATTTGGGTTGGATCCTGGTCGCCGGTGTTCCAAAGCAGCTAAAGCTAAGTAACAGCTCCCTGGACGGAAAGTTCCATGACTTGCCCTTCGCTATGAACTTTCAATTCAATAAGAGACGGCTGTTGCTGCTTGTATACCTTCATATACCCTCGTTGCTCGCCCAATCCGGAGCCCGTGAACCAGGACCCAATGGCACCTTCGCCAATCGCGTCAATGCTTTGATCGCGAACAAGCTTGAACTTTATCGTGGCTCGCTGCCAGAGGAGCTGCAGAGTCTTGCAACAACTGAAGCCATCGCTCAGCATTTGGGCCCGACCCTGCAATTCCTCTACACAGACACCTACAACGTCGTCAAAGCACATGGGTTCGCAGCTCCAGAGCTGGGACCTCTATTTGAACCCGACGGGCCGTTGCTTTTTGGCAACCTCTCGTACGCCAACCGCCATCGAGCGGAAATCCCCTTTGAGACGACGCTGCAGTTCCTGAAGACGACGCTCAAATACTTTGACCCCACCCGCCTCAGTTCCATTCTGACCGCATACCCCATATGTCGGCGCGCTGTGATGGCCGTAATCCTGGAGCGCTATTTAACCGTTGGTCGGTTCTCCGAAACGGAAGCGAAGCTGGTGGCTGACGTCAGCGAGCTCCTGTTCATGCTGCACCATCGGGCGGCGCAGACGAAGCGCATCATTGAGTTCTTCCACGTCTCCAAATCCGGGGGCACCAGCTTCTGCCAGCTGGGCAAAATGAATGGCTGCAAGACGCAGAGCTTCGACACCCAGCAGAACTGCATGATCACTTACTTCAGGTGGGCATCCGAGTCCGCCCGGCTGCAGGTGTTGGGGGGAGGGTAACCGCAGCCCAGCCGCGCGTCTCCGCAGCTTCGGAGAGCCGCTTCGGATAACTGCTGCTACGGTATCAGTTGCGTATCAACCAGGCCAGCGTCCTTGTACGTTGTACCTAGCCTCATCTACACTCTGGTGATGTCCTCCGATACTACCCCCCACGAACCCCGCAAGAAAGCTGTGGTCCGCCCCCGCCCTGACTGATGTGCCGGGATGAACCTCCCAACCCTGATCTGCCGTACAGGGACTCTCCCCGCTGGACGAGGGCGGGAGTGTTGGGGGACCTGAGCGCCACCAAGGGCGATCCCTGGTGTGCTCGGTACGGCAGGCAGTACGGCATGCGGTGGCACTGTCGCGCGCGGCGGCAGCTGATGACGCGGATGAGGTGGGCGGGCCACTAGCTCACCACTGAAGGGACAGTCAGAGGCGGCATCGGGCCATGGCGCCTGGACTGGAAACCTTGCACTAGGTACTAGGCAACCCAACCCAATTCGCCCCCGACGCAACCCGAACCCGCCGGCCGCCGTCCGCTGCGCCCTCCACTGCGCCCTCCGCTGCGCCCTCCGCTGCGCCCTCCGCTGCGCCCTCCGCTGCGCCCTCCGCTGCGCCCTCAGGTTCAATTTCTACTCCAACGAGCTGGTGATGCACGACCACAACCGCTCCTGGGTGGGCGTCCACCCCTGTCGGGAGTTCCTCAATGTGGTCATCTTCAGGGAGCCGCACTCGAGGGTGCTCAGCCACATGCAGGTACGACAGTGGTACGGCAGCGGTACGGCAGGGTAGGCTTGGGAAGCCCGTGAGATGGTGGAGCGAGCGGGGTGGCTGGGGCCAACCATCTCTCCCCTGCTCCGCCCGCCCCCGCCGCCTCTCGACATGCCCTCCTCCTTCCCATAACTTGAACGAATGTTACACGGGACCCCCAAAAATCCTATAACTGTGATATTGTACAAAATAATAACTGCCAATTTGTGATATCATCCAACAAAAATCATGCAACCTCCCCGCGCCGCCACGCGCCCGCGCGCGGTCTCTATCTTTTCGTTTGCTCTGCAGGTACCGCACCCAGTAAGTATATTGCGTTATGCTGGGTGTGCCCGGGTTCGTTCTGCGGGTTTATTTATTTTTCTCAATTTAACCCCCGCCCGCCCCTACCGCGCCCTCTCTCTCTCTCCCTCTCAGAACATCCTCAAGGAATACGTCGCCTACTACAACGAGTCCCTCTGGACCGCCTTCGACCCCAACTCCGCCGCCCAGTGGCGCACCCTCGCCGTGCCCGTCTTCGACAACTACGTCGTGCGGTCGCTGCTCGGCGGCAAGGCGTACAACATGCCGTACGGGCAGATGAACGAAACCCACCTCCTGGCCGCGAAGATCGTGACGTTGCAGTTCGAGGTGCTCGTGAGCCTGTCCCCCGCCACCAGCGAGCTGACCCGGGACATCTTCGGACAGGGCCTCGGCTGGCAGTACGACCTACGGCACATGCATGTACGGCCGACGGAGAAGCGCCAGGTGCCGTCCTTCGGGTCGGAGGTGATGGAGGCGGTCAGCGCCGCGGGACGCCTGGACGAACAACTGTACGACTTTGCGCTTGTACTGCAGTTGCTGGACGCGCTGACGTTCGGCGTCGCGCACGACGTGGTGGGCGTTGACGGTGTGGTGAGGGCCGGCGCCGGCGCCGGCGCCGGCGGCAGTGGCGGCGACGGGGACGGGGACGGCGGTGGCGGCGGCGGCGCCGCCGCCGCCGCCGCCGCCGACGAAGATGACGAGATGGAGCCGGCGGCGACGGGGTCGGGTGGCCTGAAGGGCCTCCTGGGAAGCTCCAAACGGAGCCGGGGCCGGGGCCAGGGCTGCGGGTACGTGGGTGTACGGCGGCCGCCCGCGGACGCGATGCAGTTCCAGAAGGTCCCCCCCGTGATCGGCGAGCTGGGGCCGTACAACCTGACGGAGACGGAGCGGGTGTTTGCTGTGGAGGGGCTGGGGGCCGTGGTCATCGACGGAGGCCGGTGGTTCAAGGGCGAGTTCTACCGCAACAGCTCGGATGCGCTGGACGCGGCGGCGGCGGCGGGCAGGGCGGTGGAGGCGGCGGCGGTGGCGCGGCTGGCGGAGCTGGCGGCGGAGGCGGCGGACGCGGCGGTGCAGGCGTCGCGGACGGACGGGACGGTTCAGGTGAAGGCGGAGGCGGCGTCGCGGCTGGTGTGGGCGCAGGAGAAGGCGGCGATGTACGCGCTGGAGGCGGCGAGGCTGGCGGCGGAGGGGAAGGTGGGCGGCGGGCCGCTGTCGCCGCCGCCGCCGCTGTCGCCGAGGCCACTGCGGCGCCGCTACCGCGCCCGGCTGAAGCAGCGGATACAGCGGCGGGATGCGCTGTCGATGCAGCCCTGAGCGGGGCGCCGCGCGCGCGCTGCCGTACCTTACCGTACCTTGGCCGACCGTAGGGGTGCAGCGGCCCCATGCGGGGGCAGCGTCGCGGCTGCATCCCTGGGGGGAAGGGAAGTGGGTCTGGCGTCCCGGCGTGGTGATCCGACCTCGCGGGATGAGGATGAGGGTGAGGATAGGATAGGATGAGGAGGGGGAGGCCGAATGAGGATCTGGACAGGAGGAGGAGGAAGAGGAGGAGGAGGAGGAGGAGGGGCTGCGTTGGGGGCGAGAGGGCGCGGGGGCGAATGAGGGGAAAGGGGGCCATGGCGAGCGAACGGGTGTCGAGAGGTGCAGCGGGATACCGTACGCGGGAGAATAAGCAGCGGAGGTGTCGTACATATACGGGTGTGGCGCGCGCGTGCGCGTGTGTTTAGAATTGCAACCCGCTCGCGCGTGTGTGTGTGTGTGTGGATATCTTGGTGTGTGTATCACACGTGGGGGCGGGGCAGTGGAGGGTCAGGGACCCGGGCGCCTACCAGCGCAGCTCTCGGCGCCTCGGTGACCTGATTGCGGGGATGTGGGACTACTGCCACAATGCGGGCGGGTGGCTGACAACTTCACGCTGGTGTCGTGATGGTAGTTGACAACGTTGTCATTGCTGTTGTCGAATTTATTTTTGGTGTTGTGGGTCTTGCCAGTGACGTTTGGTGTGACGGTGCCTTGTGGCGGAGTGCTGGGGTTTCCCGCTGCGGCACAAAGGGGAATCTGGCAGCGTGGCCGGGTGCAGGCCGGTCGGTGGAGGTGGTGGTGGAGCTGGAACTGGTGGTGGAGGTGGTGGTGGAGCTGGAACTGGTGGTGGAGGTGGTGGTGTTTGGGGGGCCAGTGTCGGATGCTCAGCTCGCCGATGGGTCCCCTCCCTCTGCGCTCCCTGGTCCCTGCCTTGTGCCTTGGGGCACCGCAGCGCCGCGACCCGCTGTCATGCCGCCACGTAGGCCAGGTGGCGAGGTCTCTGCGCTGTGCTCTGCTGCGCTGTGCTCTGCTGCGCTGTGCTTTGCTGCGCTGTGCCGTGTGGGAGTGCGCTCGAGTCCACCCCTGCGTGGAGGGCCGGGACCTGCTGACCAACCACACTCGGGATCCCACCGCCAGCTCGTGTCCGCCGGAGAGGACGCGATTCGTTTGGCGGAGGACCACCCCCCGTCCCCCTCCGGACATACCAGCGAAATGTGATGGGTGCGGGGAGTGCGCTTTAGCGAGGCGCCCATCCGAACCACCCAGACCCAACATACTAATACTTACCAGTCAACGGGGTGTGTGTGTTGAGGTTTTTTTCAAGTAAAGGAGATTGCGACACGGCACAGCACAGATGCAGGTGCAGATACCTGACCTGACCCAGCAGACCGTCATGTGGTCGTTACCTCGCCATCTCGCAGCCGGACCTGACGCTGACCTGGGCAGCCACCCTTAGCTTGCCCATCGTGTGTCGGTGCGTGTTGGCGTCGCCACCTCTTGGACTCGTGACCTGTTGTTTCGTCTGTGTACCGTACGGCATATGCACGGACGGCATGTTGGCGGCATTCGGGAGCTTACCATGCATGGACGTGTGTGCGGTAATGCTGACTCGGACCTGAGCGCATTGGGATGTCCCCACCGGCGGACCAGACCAGCCCGTGGCAGCCTGCGCGCCTTGCCTGGAGGTCCGGCTGGCGAGGGTGTGAAGTGTTGTGGGGCGAGGACGTTGGGGGGCAGTGGTCGTCGTTTGCGCGGGTGTAGCCGGGTCGCCGTGCAGTGGGTCGCGGGAAGGCGGGAGGGGCTTTAGTTGTTAGTTGGCTCTGGTGCTGCTGCCAACGGTGCTGCTGCCCATATGGCCATCTCGGTCCACCGAGGCGCTTCCCGCCCCTTTCAAGCTGTCCGTGGTTTTGGAGTTGACCTTTACCCCACCGGAGACCGGAGGTTTGATGACGTGGCTTGACGTTGCCTGACGGCACGGCTCGGCGCAACCCGCCCATGCCGGGTGGACAGCGATGCATATGCGGGGCGGATGGGGCTCAAGGGGGAATCTCCTTACATGATGGGACTGGACTGCCTGACATGGCCATGGCTCTCGACGCTGATTTTTCATCCGTTATTATTATTGTTACCGCACTGGCGGGGTCATGGTATGGACAAGATGGTTGCACGCGCGTGTGTGTGCGTGTGTGGAGATTTGCACCGGGGCCGCGAGCGCGCCCTGCATCATATGACCGCACGCGCACAGCTGCCGTCATGGAACAACGCCCCCGAAGCTGCGCAGCCCTCATGCACCACAGCCTTCAACAAACAACGATGCACCACGGCATACCCAAGATTTCGCTGTCCAAGCTCATTATCTGAATCGCCAAAACTGCGCGACCGCGCGGCTCGGTGGACGGCCGCGAACCGATCCGTGAGGCAGGGCGCTCCACTTGCTCACTGGCGTGTGCACCCGACTTTCCTGCCGGATGTAGCCGCCACAACGACATGTCACAGGTCAACCCTCCTCACCCTCACAGGTCGAATGTGAGGACCCCTCACTCTCACAGGTCGACAGGTGTCCCCTCCGTCAAGTCTCCTGGCCTATATCACGCGGCCGCGTACTATGGTTGCATGGTACCGACGCCCCGCGGGCCCCCGAGGGAGAGAGCGCTCCATCCACCCCTCCCTCCCTCCATCCACCCACCCACTCGCAACAGGGCGCTTGCCCGGCGGCGAGCCACGTTCCACTCCAGGACAAAGCGCAGGGCCATGGAGTGCGACATACTGCAGCCCGGTTCGTGAGGGGAAGGGCGCCCGCGGACGCAAGGACGCTACGGGCCTCCGTTCGACACCGCGGCGTGATCAGGGACACACGCCCCCGCCCGCCTCACCAGCGACTCGCCCTGATGATGCCCACAGCCGGGCGACACACACTCATCACACCCACATCATGAGACCCCCCTGAGCAACCTGCCGTGCCCCCGCCGCCCCGTGGCCTCCTCTTTGGCCCGATGTAAAGCTGCCATGCAGTCAATCAGTCGGCCATGCAGTCGCCCAGGCAGTCACCCATACATGGACTCGCCCTCGGGCTGGCCGGGCGCCGCGGCTTGTGTGTTGACGCACTGAGCGCGCGAACGCGGCTGGGAGGTGGGCACCGACCTATGGGGCATCGCTGTCTTGATTGACACGAGGGGCCCCGACATATGGGCCGCCGGGGACGTGCGGGGTTGCAATGCGATCGATCGACCAGATGTAGGCGCCTACACAGCTACCTGGGCCCGTTGGATGGCGAGGTCGGGACCCAGGGTCCGTCCATCCACCTCGTTGCAGTGAAAGGAAAGAGAAAAAACTCAAGTGCAGTGCACGGCCGCGCGGAGCGGGGCGGTCGGCGCTGGCAGCCCTGGGGGGACTGGTCCGGTACCAGGCCTCTGACCGCAGGAGGCCGTGGGCGGGGACCACATCGGGGACGCAGCGTTAGGGTGCCGACAGCTAACCAAGTAACTAACTAACCCGGTGCCTGTCCACACACTCTTCAACATCAAGTCATAATAAATGTCAGCCTGTACTGGCGAGTTTTGGTGCCCTGTTCTGGTCGGGTCTGTCTTGCCCGAGAGAGGTCAGCACCAGGGGGTCTGCCTCCAGCCTCTACCTGTAGCTGCTACCGTAGCTCTACAGCTCTCAGAGCTGCGGGTCCCAACCCTGTCCGAATCTGCAAGAAAGCCATCTCGATGTGCTGCGCCGCAACCGTCCGTCAAGCTCAAGACCACGCGTGCACCTCGTCCAAGAGGCGTCCCAACGCCCAATGACCATCACATCGCGCGCACACACGCGCGGCGCCGCAACCCCAAGCGGCCCACCTACCCAATCCCCCACCTAATCAATCTGCCCCTAAACAACCGCGAGCTGCCTGCTTCCT
This sequence comes from Eudorina sp. 2006-703-Eu-15, assembly GCA_003117195.1. Classification (NCBI taxonomy): domain Eukaryota; kingdom Viridiplantae; phylum Chlorophyta; class Chlorophyceae; order Chlamydomonadales; family Volvocaceae; genus Eudorina; species Eudorina sp. 2006-703-Eu-15. The sequence goes on from BDSI01000015.1 coordinate 761,295, forward strand.
AGCTGTCCGTCCCCATCCCCGCCAGCACAAGGACTTATAAGACGGATGCCATGATCCTGTACAGTGCAAGGCCACAGAAATCCCACCCAGCCTGGCCGTTCCAAACTGTGACTATCTGTGTCGTACCCCCCGACCCCAGCCCCGCGCCGCTGCAGAGTCGACTGCGGCAGGCCCGACCCCATGGCGGGGTCGTGCCCCCTTGGGAGACCAGCCGGTCCCCGCCAGGTGTGTTTGGCAGCGGGGGGTATACCGCCGAGGCCAGCGCCCATCGGGCCCAGGGAGCCCGACAACCAAGACCTCCCTATACGCGGAGGTCAGGGCGGTGCATCCATACCATGTCCCATTCCGCCCCAGACGCCACCACACATCCAAGGCGACGAGGGGGGGCGGCGCCGCCCGCACCCGTCGAAGAGCCCACGCAAGCAGCCGAGCTGCAGCCCCGGACGGCCGCCAGTGCCGAGAGGCATTCCCAGGGCATCCGGGCTCGGGGCGCCCCCCTGACCCATCACCCGGGCTCGTTTCTGGGTCTGCCCATGCTTTCTTTCTTTCTTTTCAGATGCGACCCGTCACCCGTCCTGACGCTGTATGCATGCGCCGGGGCGCTGGCCGGCGGAATCGCGTCGCGTCGCGCCCACCGGCGCCCGCCCTGCGCTGGGTGGCCTTTGGGTGCTGATCTGGGTCGAGCCGCACGGGGGGCCGGGGGGAGCCCCGCTCCACGTCGATCGAGCCCCAGGGCCAAGCAACCGCCTCCTTTTGTCAATACAGACAGCATGCGGTGAGGAAGCTTTGGCTGTCACCGATGACCCGCGGTGTCCGCTGTAACATCCTTAACAGCCCGACCTCGCCGACCCAGGCCCTGCAACCGCGCCGCGCATGCCGCTCTGCGCCGGGTGGCACCAACCCCCGCCTGCGCAAACACCCGCACTTCCATCACCCACTAACACCAAAGGCCGGTCCGGTCGGTAGGCCCGGCCCCCCTTTCACACCCACCACCCACCGCTTGCTGCGCGCGGGCTGCAACTGGTCCTCGCCTGCAACTGGTCCTCGTCCTCAGCGCGCGCGCGTCGCGCGCCTCACAGGTAGCGGGCCGACCCGGGGCGCATGGGCGGGTGGTTGGGACCGCCAGGGAGCGTGGGCGGGAAGGCGATGGTCGTCTGGCCGTGCGTCGCCGCACCCTGGCGCTGCATGATGTCATGGAACAGCCACTGCTTCAGCTCCGAGCGGTCGTCGGGCGGCAGCGCCAGGCCGCGCTTGCGATCCGCCTCAGCGCGGCCCTCCGCACAGATGGCCGTCCAGCTGATGCTGGCGGCGGTCGCGGTCGCGGCTGCGGCAGCGACGACCTTGGCGCCCGCGGCGGAGCCGGTCCTGGCCGCCGCCGCCGCCGTCATTGGCATCGTGGGCGCGGCGGGGCGCGGCAGCGCGGTGGTGCTGACACGCTGCAGACTGGCCGGCTGCGGCGGGGGCGGCGCGGGCCTGTGGGGCCGCTGCAACTGGGCGGGCGGGGCCGCGCGCGACAGCGGCTGGTGCTGTGGCTGCGAGTGGTGGTGTTGCGGGGCCGCGTGGGAGGTGGCTGGGAGGGCGCGGGCGCTGTTCGGCTGCGGTGGTTGTGCGGAACCTAGGCTGGGGCGCTGGAGGTGGGACATGCTCGCCTGCCGCAACGCAGCTGTGAGCGGCGCGTCGACGTGCTGCTCGGGCGGCTGCTGCTGCTGCTGCGGGTGCTGCGGCAGCGGCGGTGGCTGCCTCGGGTGGTGCAGGGGGATCACCTGGGGCTGTGTCGGCTGTTGGGGGCGGCGCTGCTGCGGTTGGTGCGAGGGTTGGGCCGGGTCCTGGCCGGCCGCTGACCACCTGTACTGCGGGCCGGCTACAAGGTCAACTGGCCCGGAGCCGCAGGGCCGTGGGTCGGAGGCGCCGGTCAACGCGGGATGGGTCGCGAAGCTCGCGATGCTGGGCCGCTCTTCGGCGCCGACCTCACCGGCTGCGCTTGGCCGCTGCTGTGGAATAGGTGGGTTTGACCGCTTCTCGAATCCGGCTGCGCTCAGTCGTTGCTCGAATCCGGCTGCGCTCTTGCGCAACTCTGAAGTCGCCGCGCTTGGCCTTTGCTGTTCGTGACCACCCGCGCTTGGACGCTGCTCAAAACCGCCGTTGCTCAGCCGCTGCTCGAAAGCGGTCGTGCTTGGCCGTTGCGGTAGGCCAGATCCAGGCGGTAAGCCAGCCGTGCTGGATCTGGCTTCAGAGCCGGCGGCGCTGACTCGTTTACCAACGTCAACATCCGCTGGCGCGCCTTTTGAGCCAGGATCACTTGGGCGCGAGTTAGTCCCTTGCCGGTATTCCAGGCCAGTTACACCATGTCGTGGCGCCTGAGAGGATGAAGTTGCTGGGGGCATGGCCGAGCGTTTCGGGACGTTATTGCATTCACCCAGCGGTTTCCGAACTGGATTATCGGGTGGCAGCGGCGGGGCGCAGAATTTGTTCAGCGCGTGCTGGGCATCGTAACCTGCAGCTGAGCGCCTGCGCTGCAGCGCCTCTGCGAGGGGACCGAGCTCCATGGAGGGCTTATTGTATGTGATGGACCGCCTGTGTGCGTTTCCGGAAATAGAGACAGAACAGAACACTGGTTGCGCACTAAATGGACTGCATCTTCAGCGTCTGGCGGGGTGCTTCAGACCAGCAAGACCGCAATATGAGGTGAGAAAAGAGTATATGAGATATTGTATATTTGCTGGAAGTAATTCTGTGAATGGAAAGGTTACTCTTCCTCGCCGGAGGTCAACTCTGTCTGGCTCCAGTTTGGTTTCGGTCTTGGATTTGGCAGTTACGCTCCACAACCACAATTTAGCGGTCCTTCATAAGTTCGCACGCTCAAACAACGCGTTATTGTGGACGCTGTTGCGGTATGCTACTTAAGTAAACATTGTGGCCGATCGCACGATTAACGGTACAACCCCGCTCTGGTACAACCGGCTAGCCCTCCCGTTGTCGCCAAAGTTGCATGGTATCCTTTTGTGGATATGTTGGAAAGGTCGAGGAGGTTGAGACAGAACCGCAATACCCAAAACGGCCCCCATTCATTCGGTCCAACCATGATCGCTGCCCGGCCGATCCGTCAGGAGCATTGGCCTAGTCTAACTGAAAGGATCGACGTTTCGGCGCATCGGTTCCGCAGTGCGAACTTTCCATCCCGGATCAACCCTCACTCTCACGTTTGCCTGCTTGCCACGAGCGTAACCACACCCCCTTTTCCACATCAACCTCGCCATCGACGCATGACTGTAGAAAATTGACCAGGGAATCGTGTGTTAAATGGACATGATGCCTGCTCAGAGGCCAGGACATGAAGGCGCATGATCAGGGCCAACCACGGAGTCCTTTTATGATCTGTCATCATTAAAGGCTGTCGGCACAAACCCTCACAAACGCAAGGTACGAACCTCTTTCACGCTGTCACTGTCTGCTGCATTCTTGATATCACAGCACCAGCAGACAAATGTCAAAAAGTATCACGTGCTCGGTGATTTACAGAGTGGGGTCTCTTCGGGACCGAACCGCGAACGGATCCACCATGTAGCTCCGGAACCATGAACGGAAGTTGAAGCGCCTTTGCGCACCAACTGAGAGCACCTGATATCTTGCATATATAATTTAAAAGTTTTCATCCGCGCAGATTTCCCTGGTAACGAAAGCTTGTCGCCAATTCAGGCTCCAGTGAAGTTGCAGCTTCAATAATGATGGCTTGATTCTTGTATCAATACAATAATCAGTACATAGCAGCATCGATTCGGATCGTTGTACATCTGCAGTCTTAGGTGATGGCTGCTGCGAGCGTTTCAAGTGTATGCGACCGGAAGTCAGGATGGATAATTTCATCAAACTATAAAACCTAGCGTGTTTGATCTACTTGCGGAGTTATCGGACCTTGCTGCAAGTTGTCGTGGTCGGCTGGTCACAAACCCGGCAGGTATGAACGGCTTCACAGAGCTGTGACAGGGTTTGGGGTCAGCCTAATGCAACCACATCTTTTCCCGCTTTTATTCCGCACATGCCGATGCCACCAAGCTTTCATCCGCACCATGGTTCCTGGCCTCCCGCCCCTGGCTTGTGCACCGCTGTTCAGGGTCAGAAGATTGAGAGCGCCGATCCACTGATGCAGAACCGGGAATGCACCTGTCCGTGCACCTGTGGGGCGCGCGCAGCGCCCCCCCAGCTCACGTACCCACTTCCACCCAACCTGGCTCAAGTGTTGGATGGGCCACTGACGAGATACGTCCAACAGCACGCCATGTCAGATTACAAATTATCCCTATACCAAACGTAAGCCGTTACGCGCTCGGCACAAGGTGAAGTGCGGGTTCCGGAGGCGTGTGCGTGCCTTTGTAACTAAACCGCCTTCGTGCCTAGCGTCGCTTTTTTATGTCCCTACTTGCTTGACCACTTATACTGCTCGGACGCCAGTCGAGCAAGCGGCCCAGCACGGTACACTGGTGGTATTCCCCTCGTGTCGTTGGTGTTGACGTACACCGTACGGCTTTTTCCTCGGTGTGAAATCACGATAAATGCCCGGAGCACACAGGCTGCAAGAGTGCGTGGAGGGCGCGCTGAGGGAGGCCTTTGAAACGGTAAGTTCCGGGACCAGGCTGTTGCTCTGGGCGGGTTGCACAAGGAAGGGGGCCGCAACAGCAACAGCGACAGCCCTAGCACCCCTGCCCAACCACCGGTCTGGGCTGCCATTGTCCTTGGTGTTTCCTCTGGTCATCTCCATGCAGCATCGCGGGTGCATCCTTGCTCTGGAAGCTCTCAGTCGTGTCCGTGGATGGCCGCGGGTGGCAGACATGCGGGTCGGAGGGCGATGTGGGTCCGGCGCCGATGTGGCTTGGGTTGGGTGTCGATGTGGGTTGGGTGATGTGGTGTCAATGGGGGTTGGGTGATGTGGTGTCGATGCGGGTTGGGTGATGTGATGTCGATGGGGGTTGGGTGATGTGGTGTCGATGCGGGTTGGATGTTGATGTGGGTTGGATGCCGATGTGGGTCACAGCCTGCGTCGCTGTCTTGGACCTTACGCGGTGTTGCGGCCGACCGGCAGGTGGAGTCCGCGCACGAGCCAGCCATATCTGGGCCGAGGTATTCGGCCTGAACTGCGTGTGTTGTGGGGAGCCCAGATTGGTGGGGAGGCGCATTTTGGAGGAGTCGGCGCTGCTCCAACCCCAGCGTGGTGCGCATTGCCGCCCTCCCGGGGGCACTGGCGTCGATGCTTCGTCGGCCTCTGCGAACCTGGCAGTGGTCGTGCACCAGCCAGGACGAACAGGAACGAGAAACGACAAACGACTAACCGCCTGTGTCCGCTGTTCACTGCCGTACGACTGTGCAGTGGGAGCTGGAGGACACCCCGCAAGTGCTGTTGGACGGTGAGGAGTCAATCATCCACAGTGGCTGGGGTCCGCACCGCGTGTTTGCTGAGCGTAGGCTGCCTTATGCGTTTGTAAGGGTTGCCTGAGGCCTCCTAGAGAGCATGTATAGTCTGAAAACATCTCCAGAAAGCTGTTCCGTACAACGGTGAGGGCGTTTGCGGCGGGGCTGAGGGCACGTGGGTTGAAGGTGGGTCGGGGGCGACAGGCAGGGTTGCCGATCGACCCAAGCAACCATGTTTGAGGCGGTCAGAGTATGCGGGCCCTTTGCGGTTCTGTGATTGGCTCCGGCCCACACGCCTGTCCCGTCCGTGCTTCTGGACCGTCGGTAAATTGGCGCCGTGCCGTCCTCCGCGCCTGCCGCGCAGATCCTCCAACACTGCTTCCTATATTCCCCAACAACGCGCACCCCCCTCTCCCCTCCTCCCTCCCCCCTCCTCCCTCCCCCCTCCCCCCTTCCTCCCTCCCCCTCCCCTTTCCTCCCTCTCCCCCCCGGCGGGCGCATCCACCTCAGGGTCCACCCTGAAGGGCACTGCGCTGGAGGACAGCGACGTGGATCTCGTCGTACGGACCCAGATGCTCATCCCCCGATCCGTCAAGCAGATAGCGCACCGCGTGATAGAGGCAAGTCGATTAATGATAATAAATTAATGTAAAATATAATATATCCAATAGATAAATATATAGAATTAATGTAATAATGAAGTAATTGAGGCAAGTGACGGACACGTGGGTCGTGCATGCTTGTGAGAGCCGCGTGAGGAGGAGCACGCAGCCTCGGATACTACGTTCCGGGCCGAGGTCGGGCGGGAGGGCACGCCGGGCAGCGGGCAGACGTATCGTTCCAAGGCGGGACACGGCTTGTATCAGCAGTGCAGTGCAGCTATCTGCGGTGCCTGGGGTGCAGTTAATGGCCGAGTCCCCGCAGCCTGCGAGACCCTCCCCCGCCTCTACACCTCTCACCGCGAGTTCCTCAAAACCCACCCCGCCCCTTATTCCAATACCCCGCCCCGACGCCAGGCCCGGCTCGCTGACCTATACGGCAAGGACAGGGTGACGTTCTCGGAGAAGCGCAAGTCAGCCGAGTTCGTGGTGCGCGTGCAGCCCTCTCCGTCCTCATCGTCACCGGGAAGCGGCGGGCCCTTCGGCGACGGTGCCCAGGCGGCGGAGGACATCTGCGACGAGGACGACGCAGAGGAGGGTCTGGTCCCCGGCGAGCTCCTGTCTATCCGGTGCCGCTTGTCCGGGCGCCCGTGCGAGTCGTCGTGCGGAGCTGGGCCGGGGCCGGGACCGGGGCAGGAGGGAGGCGACCAGGGCCGGGGCCGGAACGCGGAGGCGGCGGTGGAACTGAGCGCGGATGTCTTGTTCGAGAACGCCACTGTGGGGATGCCGCTGTCGTCCATAACCACGCTGCAGATGGAGAGGGGCGCGGAGGACGTGGCGCGGCAGGCGGTCATGATGCTCAAGCTCTTCCAGAAGCGGGTGGGTTCATCGGGTCGGGGGGTGATGCGGATGCGGTCGGGAAATGACGCGGATGCGAACGGGGCAGAAAGGGACGATGTGGGCAGGTGTCGTACAGGCCTGCATGCATGTCGGGCAGGCCGGGGCAGGAAGGACCGGACCCTCATGGGCGGGTTAGCCAAGCGCGTGAAAACCCATATGCATATAGCCATTAACATGGTTTCATGTAGCTGCGCCCCGGGAGAGGTCTACCAAGTGCTTCCGCGGACCGTGAGCACGGGGAGGGAGGGACGGTAGACATGCTACTACAGCGCTGAGGAATGGAGGGAGGAAAGGATGCTGCGCGGCGCCGGCGGGTGCTCCCCGATTCGCTTCCCTCGCGTGCTCTTAACGTGGGCGTTCTTTGACGGGGTCTGCAGGGAAATGCTGATGCCTGCAAGAGCGGGTGTCTATCTGTCTCTCGTTTACGAAGGGCCCTGCCTGGGGGCCCTGTGAAAGAGGGCCCTGTAAAAGAGGGCACTGTGAAAGAGGGCACTGTGCCTGGGGTGCACAGCAGACAGCCGCCCGAATTTCCGATTGCCATAGCCTTGGCCTGGACACTGAACCCCACACCGCCACCGCAGGCCGGCAGCCTCCCGCCTCTGAAGGGCTTTGTTACCGAGGCGCTGGTACGGCACGTCGTACAGGACTGCCTCCATGGCAAGGCGCAATCTGTTGCGCAGGCCTTTTACATGGCAAGTTCTGCAGCGAGGGTGTGTGGGTGCGTGTGTTCAGCGAGAAACCCGCCCGAAGCAGAGTGGTGTGTGTTTGGTCATCTCAAGGCGGAGGTGCTTGTCCCGCATCGGGAAAGTGCCCTTTCGTGTGTGTGTGTGTGTGTGTGTTATTTAGGCAGGCAGAACAGGTGTGCGTGATATGCGAGGGGCCGATCGGCGCCCGATAGTTGGCCCGTATGCGTATATAGTATACCCATTGCCCGAGCCCTAAAAGGAAAAGAAGGCTGCGGTGTCGGAAGAGCGCTGTTCGCGTGTGTGTGCGTGTGCGTGTATGCGTGTGTGCGTGTGTGCGTGTAGCGAAGAAACCCGCCCGTGTGCGTGTTGTGGTGAGCTTGTGTGGATGTCGTGAGTCCAGGTCAACAGACGCCGATAGAATTATGTTTAGCGAGAAACCCGCCCGACCCAAACCAGTTGCCATTATACCGGTAGACTTGTGTGCACCGCTATGTGCGTGGCCCCGCCCGCTCCTGTTCCGCATTGAATATGTCTACCAATTTCCTACGACCTCCTCTCCCGCATTGAATATGTCTACCAATTTCCTATGACCTCCTCTCCCGCATTGAATATGTCTACCAATTTCCTATGACCTCCTCTCCCTCAGACGCTGAGCCTCTTCGTGGCGGAGGGCGACCCCAAATCGCTCAACGCGCGGGTGAGGCCGCGGCTGCTGGTGCCCTCCGGCTTCCTCTTCGACCGAGGGGACTTCATGTACTGGAAGCTGCGGGCGGAGCGGGCCATGAGGTGCGAGGGATACAAAGTGTATCCCGTCTGCGAGGGATACCCTTTAAGAGCGGCCAATGGGGCGTGGCGATGAGGGATATTCTCGGAGGGGGCATCGAGCAGGGGCTGCGAGCGATAGCCTCCGAGCGTCTGAGGCTGGCGGATTGTGAAATTAGAAAAAACCAAGCCCCAAAAGAATTCGGACATCCCAGCACACGCTGAAGGAGTAGGGAACTTGCAGGGCAGGCGGTGGGGGGCCGGTCTAGGGACAAGCAGGCCGTGCGATGTCCTGACGGCGCAGTGGGAAACGCCGGGCGCACACAGCAGAGGGCAGCGCGGGGCAGGGCATGTGATTAGTTGAACGGGTTATGGATGGGTGCTAGGCGCAGCTCGCACGTGCGTGATTAGGTAACGACTGGGTTGGGTCGGGTGGGAGTGTTTGTCGTTGAACCCTAGCCGGCGCCGGCGCCGGCGCGCGTTGCCCTCGGCAAGGTGCACGTCCTGGGGCGTGGCACACCAGCTGCGGCGAACAGTACGGACGGGGCAGCTGCGGATTCGAGGACGAGCGGCGAAGGTTGGTCACGACAGGACACGTGGTCGCTGCGCCCAGCAGTGTCGTACGACCGTCCTGACGTCCTGGGGCGGGCCCGGGCCCTGCCGGTTGACCCTGGTCCCTTGATCCTCCGCAGAGACCTGCTGAACTTGGCGTGCTGCCTTGCCACCAACAAACCCTCGGTAGTTCAGCACGCCGACTCGCTCTTTCGCGCCGTCGTTGAGGTGCGGCGTGAGTAGTGTGTTTGTAGGTGGGCATAGCAGGTGTGCTTTGATAAGAGACCCGCCCGACCCAAACCGTGCACCAATATACTTACCATGTTAACCAGAGCAGGTGTGTTTAAATGACACATGCACGGGGCACAGCTGTCTCACAGCACGGCGCAGGGGTCTGCGATGGTGTTTAGGTGGGTTCGCCGTGGTTGGTGCTTTCCACACGGGATGCCACACGTATCTGCCGGTCTGTCTGTCTATCACCAGACTGACTGTTTTTATTAAGGATATTACAGTGGACCCCGCGGGTCATCGGTGACAGCCAAAGCTATCTATCTGTCAGTCCGTCAGCCAAATCTGTCTGTCTACCTGTCTCGCAGCATGCGCAGGCTGAATGGGTCGTGTTAGGTTGGCTGCGCAACGCTGCCAGGCATGCATCCAGCACGCTGGCACATGCATCCAACACACAAACGCAGACAGCGGGTTCCTTTTCTAAACGCACAGGCAGCGTCATGGAGCCAGCTCACCCAACTACCAACCCGGGCCGCATTGACGCCTCTGCACCCGTTCCTGCGCGGCTGCTGCGTCGCCGCTACGCAGGAGAAGCGTCCTGGCGTCCGGACCGGTGCCGTCAAGCCAGCTGCGGCGATGGCCGCGTCACAACCGTCCGCTTCGTCGCAGGAACAGTCTGCGCCCGAAGAGAAGCAGCTGCCGGTGGCCCCTATGGCCCCTGATTCCCGCGGGACGAGCGCGGCGGCAGCGGCGCCGCCGCTGCCGCCCGGCGCGCCTTCCGCGAGAGTGGCGGCGGCTGAGGATCAAGGCACTGGTGCCGGAGGCGGCGTGGACCAGGGCGAGAGGGTTGCCGGGGTCGAACCGGTGCGGCCGCCGGCAGGGCAGCCGCAGGGGGATGCGGAGCCAACGGAGGGTGATGGTGCTGCTGCCGCAGCTGCTCCAGCATCAAGGGCATCCAGGTTGGCGGCGGAGACTGCGGCGGTAGGGACCGGGGACAGCTCGGGTGAAGTTCTGGCTGCCCAGGTTTCGGAGAAGGCGGGTTCCGAGTCGGTTTCGGAGGTAATAGCTCGGAGCGCTCACATCGTGAAGCAGGCTGTCCGTTCGATGCCGCAGCTGCTGAGCGGTGAGAATCCCGGGGCAGGCTTGCTGCGGGCCGACTTCAACGTCTTCCTTGCTAACCTGATCCAGAAGTGCTCTGGGGTTCAGGAGCCTGGCGGCAGCGATGGTAGTGTGCTGCAAGGCAGCGACGGCGGCGGTGATGGAGGCGGTGCTGGTGGCGCGGCTGCAGCAGCAGGCGCAGCGACAGCGGTAGCACCGCAGACGCAGCCGTCGCAAGAGCAGCAGCAGCAGCAGATGCGAACCAAGGCGCCGCCGACTGGCCCCGCGGCAGGGGTCGATGCGCCGCTGCGGCCACCAACGCCCCTCCCCACGGATCTGCTGACGGCGAAGGCAGACCTTCCAAGCATCGCGCATGAGGCAGAGCTGGTGGCGCAGGAAGTGGCGGTCTTCTTTAGGGAAGGGACGACGGCCTCGGCGCCCGCGAGCCCCATGGCGACAGCCCCAGCCGGGAACGCTGCGGGACGGGCCGCGGCGGGTACAAAAGCAGTGCGGTCGCCGGCGGGTGGTGGTTGCGGTGCAACACAGCCGTCCACACAGCTGCGGCGCTCCGCGCCGGCGGCGGACCAAGAGGCCGCGGACGAAGCGGCCAACGCCCCGGCCGGGGCTACAGCCGCAGGGACCGCGCCTGCAGGAGCGCCACCTATCGCGGCCCCCGCCTTGCCTGCCGACGTGCCAGCCGTGACAGCAATGAGCGCAGAGGCGCGGGCGGACATAGCTGCGGCCGCTGGTGAAGAATGTACGGTTGCGGCCCCTGTGCCAACCTGCCCCGCGCTGTCCGCCGCTGGCGGCGGCGGCGCCGCCGCCGCCGCGGAATGGGGTCCCGTCGCCGGCCAGGCCCTCTCGCCTGACGTCGCGTCGTCGTCATCGCCCGCAGCGCGTGGTGCGCCGCAGGCAGCAGGGTCCACGGCCTCCACAGCCGCTGAGGCGCCCAGCGACGGGGAGGCACCCCTGGGCGCTACCGCCTCTCGCACTGAAGCTACTGCCAACGCTGACAGTCTCGCTACTGCCATCTGTATGGACGGTGCTGCTGCTACTGCCGCTGATGCTCCGGTTGGCAGCTTCACCGGGAGCGCTGACAGTGCTGCTGCTGCTGCTGCTGCTGATGCGCCCGTAGCGGAGATCGCTGCCGGTCATGCGGCTACGGTCGTCGGTTCGGAGGCCTCTGCCCGCGGTGGTACTGCGCTGCCTGGGACCTGGATCGCTGCTACAGCTGCTGGGGACCTGCAGGCGGAGTCGGCACCGGCGGGGACAGTAGCTCGGCTGCTACAGGCCGCGACAGCCGCCACGCCGCCATCAGCGTCCTCGACGTCCGCGACCTCGGTGCCGTCCGCGGACTCAACATCCTGTGCCGAGGCCACACGCCCTGCCGAACCCCCACATGAAGCTGTCCAGGGCGGCGCCCTGATCCCTGTGCTCGGCGACGGCAGCAGCCGTCACAGCCGTAGCAGCAGTAGCAGCAGCAACATGGGCAGCAGCAGCAGCAGCAGCAGCAGCAGCAATAGCAGTGGGGACGGCCAGCAGCAGGCACCCGCGGCGGCACCCGCGGCCCCCGGGGTGGATGCAGCGGGAGCGCTCGAGCCGATCAGCGCCGCCGAGTCACCATCAAGGCCGCCGGACCCATCCGCGGGCGCCTTGGGTACCCCCCGCGGTCAGCTCGCCGCCCCTGCAGCTCCGGAACCAAGGGTCACAGCATCGGACGCCCCGCAGGGTCCCGAATCGCCGTCCCAACCCAAAGAGCTAGCGGCTGTGGTTGCGACGGTCCCCGTGCCGTCGGAGGACATTCCAGTGGTGGCGCCAGCGGATGCTCCCGGCGATATGCCGCGGAACTCGCCGGCGGCGCCGCCGCTCGACGCGCCCCCGTCGCCGGCCGTCGCGGCTGAGGGCAGCTTCACGTCGCCGTACTCTCCCGCAGATCCGGTCGTTGCGGCGCCCGATGGTAGCGGCGGCAGCGCGAGCGCCAGCGGCGGCGGTGGTGGCGGCGCCGCCGCTGCCGCCGCGTCATACAACATGTGGCGCGGGAGCCTTCTGTTCGACGTGCCGACTGGCCCCGGCGGCGCCGGCGCCGCCACCGCCACCACAAGCACCGGCGGCGGCGGTGGCGACGGACCACCAGCGCACGTCGCTGCGGGGCCTTCCCTGGAGACCCACCAGCCTCGCCCTGTACGACAAGCCCGACAGTCATGGCAGTCCGGGGATGCACTGACGCTGTGGCCCGCGACGGTTCCGGAGCCGATGGCGCCAGCGCGGTCCTGGACCGCCGCGGACTTCACCTATGCGCTCAATTCCGAAGGGCCGGCATCGCCGCTCCAGCCGTTGCTGCCCTCACCCGCGGCGGCAGCGCCGGCGGCGGCGCCGCCTGCGTTGAAGAGTCGGCCATCCTACGGCTCCTTGCACGCTTTAGCGATGGCGGGAACAGGCGGACCTGGCGGCATCATCGGTGGCGGCGACGGCAGCGACGGCGCCGGGGGCGCGCCCGTCGTAGCCCTGATCCGCGGCGACCGAATCGATCACCCGCTGGCGGCCCTGTTCGCACACCCGCAGGCGGCGGAGGCGCGCATCCGCTGCATCCAGTACAGGCGGCCAGTCGGCGGCGGCTCGGCCGTCGGCCCGGTCGTCGGTGCATATCCCCGGGTGCCGGCCGTCCCTGCATCCCCTGAGCCGGCGGGCGTCGTCACAGCCGGTCGCTTCGCCAGCCCGCTGGAGGCTCTGAGCTTCGGAGGGCTGACGTCGGGTGCCGGCGGCTTCGGAGCAGCATCCAGCGGCGGCTTTGGCGCCTTTGCCGCCGCTGGCGGGGCCAGCGGCGGTGGTTTCGGAGGCGCCAGCGGCGGTGGTTTCGGAGGCGCCGGCGGCGCCCTGAGCAGCGTGTGGTCCTTGGGCGGCAGCTCCATGAGCCGTGGCAGCTCCGTCCAAGGCGACATCTGGGCACATTGTGGCGGCGGCGGGGGCGGCATGGGCAATGGGAGCGCCGCTGCCGGGCCGCCGTCTCGGTCGCTGACCCCCTCAGCGTCCGCGGGGTCCTTGACACTCGGCATGGAGGGCGGGTTCGCGTCGCCAATGATGCCGCCACCGCCGCCGCCGCCGCCGCCGCGGGGTTTTCCGTACAACAACGCGTCGGGCTACCCGCCGCTTACCTACGGCGGCCCTGCAGGCGTGCCGTACAGCCATTCGCAGCAGCCGCCTTACCTGCCGTCTCCGCACTACGGCCCACCGCCGGTCGCACCCGGTGGTGGGCATCCACGATCTCAGCCGCATTACAGCTCAGGTGTGTTACAGCTTGTCGGTTGTCAGTTGGCGCCTTCATCCCCAAGCCGCCGCCTCGCAAGAACTGCTGGCCCGCATGCGATATTTATAGTATGCTACTGTTAACTTCTCAAACGGTGCCCTCAAATGGTGTCCCGCTGCGCCTTCCTGAACAGGCAACCCGGCCGGCGCCCGGTCGCACGAGCCTACGGCGCTGGGCAACTTGCTGCTCGCGGCTTGTCAGACTGGCGCCGCGCGGCCGCCGCAGTTGGCCCGGGCGTGGGACGGCCCTGTCCCTGCGGCAGATCCGCTGGCCACTGCTGGGCCACCAGCGGGGGCGGGGGCGGGGACGGACGCAGTGCCGGCATCTGCTGGAGATTGTGGCGCGGGCGGTTGTGATTTTGATGAAGGACTCGGGGGAGGGGTAGGGACAGGGGCAGAAGCAGGAGTCCGTGCAGGGGCAGGAGCACGAGTAGGGGCAGGGGCGTCGAACGCACTGAGCGACAGTGCAGTGGTGGCGCCTGATGGGCCGGGCCCCTTGGAGGCGCCGCGACCAAAGGCCGCCGCGGCACCAGGTACACCAATACCGGGAATTGATACGGCATTCATGGCTGAAGGAGCTGTAGCAACAGCAGTAGCCGTACCCGTAGCATCCGCACGGGAAGGCGGCGGCCGCGAGGGCGGCGCCTTCGCCAGCAGCAGCAGCGGCGGCGGAGCTGGAGGCGTATTCTCCGGCGGCGGAGACGGGGGCGTGGGCGGCGGAACGGAGGACGTGGCCCTGCGGGCCGATCAATCCACGGCAGGGGAAGTATCTGCACCTGCCATCCTCGCAGGTGCAGATACTTCCCCTGCCGGGATGGGCATCGCAAGCGGCTTGCATGGCAGCGGCATTCCCAGCAGTAGCAGCGGTGCCAGCATTGGGAGCAGTAGCGACGGACAGGGGCCGCTCGTCGGCGTGGCAGCATCGGCGGTAACAGAATCCTCACTCGCACCACCAGCAACAGCAGACCCGTCAGCACCGCAGCCACCAGCAACAACAGCGGCAACAGCACCGCAGCCAGCGGCAATAGCAGCAGCTACCGAATCACCAACATCAACGCCACAACCAACAGCGGCAGCACCGGCGGCGGCGGCGCGAGCACACACGTCCGGAGGAGGTGGCCCCCTCAGCGGCTATGATGGGACCGTAGACATCAGGACGTTGCCGTCCAGTGCGCCATCAGCAAGCTCTCAGGCAGTGGCGGCCGCGGCAGCCGCAGCCTCAGATCGGGATTCGAATTCTGGTCCAGATTCGAATCCAGGTTCAGGGGCAGATCCACACGGGCCTCCTGTGTTGTCGGTGCATCCACGGCGACTTTCCGATGACCCGGCTTTGGAAGCCGGGCGCAGCGGCGCGGGCGCCGGACGTGCGGCCGCCGTGCAGCCGGGGCGGGCCCTGGCGGCGGGTCCGTCGGCGGCGGCCGGCAGCGCCGCAGGCAGTGGAGGCGCCTGGCGGAGAGCGCTGCCGGGACTGGCGGGGCAGTCCGAGGCGCAACGTGGCGCCCGCAATGAGGCAGCTGGTGCGTCTGTGAGTGCTGGCGCTGGTGCTGGCGCTTGTACGGCGGGTGCTGCTGGTACTGCTGGTGCTGGTACTGCTGGTGCTGCTAGTGCTGGTACTGCTGGTGCTGGTGCCACTGGTGCTGGTGCTGATAGTTATGGTGGCAGTGGGGATACTGACGTGGAGGTAGGAGGGATCGGCGAGACTGCCAGAGGCGCCGGGCCGTCCGATGGCGGCCGTGGGGCGGTGCGTGACAATCGGACGGGCAACGGCAGCGGCAGCGGCAGCAACACCGGCAGTAGCGCTGCACGCAGTGCTGGCCGCACCATTCCTGTCGGAGCCGGGAATACAGCCAGCGCCGACGTGACCATCATCGACGTCGGCAGCGCGCCGCTGGGCTGCATGGTACAAAGGAGTCTGACGACCACGGTGTCGGCGACCCAGGCCGCGGCGGCGCCCGCCGACGCGCCGCTGCCCGCCGTACATTCCGAAATGGTGGACCACATGGGCCGCGTGAAGGTACAGCTGCGCGCCAGGACGGAAGTGCGGCTGCAGGCGTTCTGCCAGCGCCAGCGCCAGCGGCAGGCGGCTGCGCTGGCGCCCTCGCAAGCCCTGACCGGCTCGGGCGGCACGGTGGGCACGGCCGCCGCCAGCGGCCCAGCCGGTAGCACGGCCTCCATCAGCGGCGAGGGACCCGCGGGTCGGATGCTCCCGGGGCCGGGGCCAAAAGCGGGGGCGCCGCTAGCTGCAGCGCTGTCCGGCGGCAGCGCGGTAGGCGGACAGCAGCCGGGGCAGAGAGGGCTGCCAAGGATAGCAGAGCCAACAGGGCCGTCAGGGTCTGTTGCCACCGAGGAGCTCGCGACGTCCATGTTGGCGGCCGCAGCGCAGATGATGATAGCAGGCGGTCCGGCCGGCTTTGCGGTTCTGAATCAGGAGCTTGTGGTGGCGGGGCCGATTGGGACGGCACCGGCGGCGTCAGCACCTGCGCCCGCGTCAGCGTCGGTGTTGGCCGGCCCCTCGGCTGAAGCCGCGATGGGTCCAGGGCAAGGGCCAGTGCAGGTTGCACGGCCAGTTGCTGCTGCTGCAGTGCCGTCAGCGGAGGCGGCCGTAACGGTTGCGCAGGTGGGCGATGGGGTGGGGTCGCCGGGAGTGGGTCCTGCACCTGGGCTCGGGGTGCTGCACCTGGCGGAGGAGGGCCCACAGGGGGCCGGCACTCAAGGTGTGGTGCGGATCGGTAACTTTGGGGCCGACGGGGCGGCGTCGACGACGGTGACGGTGACGGAGCCGACGCGGCCGGGGACGCCATCGGAGGCGGAGGAGGGCGAGGTGACGGCGGAGCACCGTTTGGTTCACCGATAACCCCGCGCCCATCATGGTATTCTTCGCATCACCACCTGTTGTGAGCTGTCAGCACCGAAATCTGAGTATTGGGACATGGGACTCGGTGGGACTGCAAGAGGCGGTGTGGGGAGAGTAGAGGCGGCACGGCCTTAACCTGACGAGTGGGCGTGAGAGTCTCACGGTGAGGCACGGCTGAGCTCTCGGTGGGAACGACCGAGGCCGAATCTGGGAAACGCAAGTCAAAGTCCCGCGGGCACACTGTGAGAATGGGCGAGGCGCCGTGATGTCCGACAGCCACCTGCCGTACAATACGTCGTCGCAGCATGACGCCGCCGTACTTGTTATGGCTGGAGGCGCTGGAGTAGCGAGGAGCGTACGAGAGGGGCTGTCGATGGGGATGCCTGCCCTCGGCCGCTGTCTCAGCATGCCGGCAACGACCCATAGGTCTTCTCTTACAGGTGTCGTTTCACGAAGGGCGCGCAGGTGTGGGAAACGATCGCGTGTGGGTCCTCCGATGCCGACATCGAAGGTTGCATTGCAGTAACTGAGCTTGCACGGCACACATGTGTCTCAGTTTGTTTGTCTGTGTCCATTTCTACTGGGCAGTAAGGTGGACGTTGGCAGTTGTGTTAAGCGAGGAACCCAGCATGGACCAGACGAAGCTCGGTACACTTACCAGGAGGAAAACCTGCAAGACGCGCATTAGGGTCGAAGGTTGGCACGTGGCAGTTGCACAGGACAGCTGAGAGGGAAGTTGGCAATTGTTTATTGCTTTTATTCCACGGATAATTCATAGTGAACAGGACGAGTCAAACCTCACTGGACATAGTGTAGGCATGCGCGCCTTCATGACGCCGTTGCTGAATTGCTGGATAGATAAAAGATTGTGTCTTGTTTGTTACCCGGCTGTATGGGCTTGCTGGGTCTGGATGGCAGTTCTGAGTTTATGAATGGATGAAAGACATCTGCAGCGGTACCCACAACGCGACCTGTAATGCACATGATGGGGGGGGGGAACAGTGCTTTTGTTTGGATGTGGTTGGAGGTGGAGGCGCGAGGCGAGGTGCGGGTTGAGGCGGCCGGGGGGGAGGGCGCCGGTGGATGCGCGGGTGGCGGCGGTGGTGTTTGGGCGGGCGCGTAATGGAAAGCGCGGTCACGATCGAAGAGTCTGCCGATGAAGGGCGCTCTGCAGGTTTACGCAGGTTTGCGGGTTCCGTGTTCTGACCCCGGTGGCGCTGTTTGGGATCCTGGGATGGCACTGATGGCAGGCGGGGGCTGGGTCATCACTGCAGCACAAATAATCAGATATGGCCCGGACCTACCACATCCATGCCCTGCCCTAAGGGCGCTTACAGGTCCCTAGCACGGAGGGCGACCCTTGTCTCTTAACCTCAAACCCGCCCCTAAAGCCGCCCTTGCTCAGACGCCTGCGCGCACCTAAACCTGACCCCACCCATGCAAAGGTGTTGGCTCTACCGTATGTCCTGAAACCACTCCCCACCTGGCATTACCCATGTTAGGCTCACACCTGTCCCCGCCCTTGCGGGCGTCTCGCGGTGAGGTGGCCGGGAAATGGGCCGAGAAAGGTGATGACCGCACCCCCCAGGTGCATAAACCCACCCGAAACCCGTAGCCCACCCCCCATATCTGTCACGGCATATGACAGTTCAACCGACAAAGCATGTGCTGGGATGCGCAGACGCTGCTGGTTGCGGTACATTTCCACGCAGCTCACGGTATACACCCATTAGGAGTGCGGCTCACACGGATGAGGGCCATGCCGCGGACTTGCCTAGGAAGGCACCACGAGGATAGGATCGGCTAGCAACAAGGTAGGCGCAGCGCCGCAGCTGACCAAAACGACAACACATGCACCAAATGTGCACGTGAATGGCAAGGAGAGGGTCTCTAGAGGTAGTTAAGCTGGGTAGACCTCTTTCAGTGGGCCAGTTCCATAATCGAACGAAAGGACTCAAACAGTTACTGATCGGCCATTGCCGAAGAGCAATATGAGACAGGACACAAAGCATAAAGCATAAAAGCATAGGCAAACATACAATAAGTACGACCGACCGTCAGGCCATTCCGACATCCTAAGATTCGGTCCGCCTAACGATCGCTTCCTAACCAGGCCTAAGTGGCCTAACCGACCGAAACGCCACAAGAACATGCCGCTTACGTACTCAGCATATCAAAACGGTGAAACGAACGACGACGGTCACCTGACGTGACGTATGCGACTGATGCAACCCTTACATTATCCGCGCCTGAAAGTTTAATGTTTGGTAGGGCACTACCCCATCTTGGCTCTAACGTCACCAACAAACATCTTATCTCACCAATTTCGATGATCTCACAACTTCACGCGCGAGCATTCCATGACCCATCCGTGCCCCACCCATGCACGTTCTCCCATCCGCCAAGGGCACCCCCCGCGTGGCTGACCTAAGTCCTGGTTCATTTGCTTGTTTGACGTCTTTCACTTGCGGACCAAATACAATCTTTACGGCGAATTTTATCATGGAGACGGCGTTCGGCCCCCGCGACCGTTTTTTTTCTCTGAACACATTATCAAGGCAGGTAAAGTAGTGCAAAGGAATCATCCCATTTGCGGTCAGTCGTGCTAAAGATGTGATTATCATACCAGGGTTGTGGTGTCCTCCTCACTACGCTATCATGCAGGTTCAAATTATAAGGTATGATTACCTCCAAGAAATTATGACAGATAATCATAGCGTTCATAAACCTCAAGTTACAAAAACCTTGTCAGTCATGCCGTAAACCTGGGCCCAAACAGCTTCTACCGCGCATCATCTCCATATGGCAAGTCATTATTATTGCGGTATCTTTTGTCCACCCGAGTAACACGTACGTGTTACGCCTGTTGCCCAGTACCCATTACTCATAAAGTGTACGGTGCGACGTACACTATGCGACGTTTTCGTGACTACGGGTAAGACACTTTTTTCCCCTCATGAAAAACACACTGACATATATTTATATATAATATATTTATTTACTTGGGTTGTTTGGATGGCGTCTCTAGAGGGTTATGTCAGGAAAGGTCAGGAATAGTCAGGAAAGGTCAGGAATGAGTCATTTCTCAACTTGTAACGAACTCTTTTTAATCATTTTTCTGGCTCGGTGATTTCCTGTGACGTGCGCAGCGGAAGTACGTCTGCGCGACTCTGCGGCGGCATGCGGCCGGTTGCGGGCGCGGATTCCGTCGGTTTCGCTACATGTGCTTCACTGTGATTCTTACCCAGGTTGTTATTCGTGACATGCCCATACTTACCTGCCATGATTTGACGACAACAGTTGCAGTTGCGCGGTTGGCTTTTGACCAAAACTTGTAACGGTAATGATTGGGACGTACAGTAACGGTAATGACTGGGACGTACAGGTGTGGCGCTTTACAGTCCTTCTTGTCCCTAGCTTACCAACCATGTCGAGTCATGGCAACCGATTCCGGGTTCAGACCTGGAGACATCCTGCAGCTCCTCTCTGGATGCATGAAAAGTCCCGGGCGGTCCTCACTCCCCAGTCTGAGGCAGCATCGGCAGTACAGTCGGGGATCGATAGTGACCCCGGCAATCGCCGCCCGCGGCGCTGCAAGAAGCGCTGGATGTAGTTGGTTCCCTCGCACACACAGGCTGCATGCAGGGGCCGCTGCACGTTCACGGTGCCGTGGGGTGTTTTCCCGATATCGCGAGCGAGGCTCGATAGGCTATTCCGCCAAGCACGTCCTCTTGCCATGAGGGGCGTCTGCTTACCCGCCGTGGCCAAATTGCAGCGACCACTGACAACTTGTCATACTGGGTGCAAAAAGATGTCGGGCTTGAGACGTGTTATTAATGTACGGCATTCGAGAACTTGAAAGGATCCGATCGGACAATGTACGACCTGGCCGATTACAGAAACCTTGAACTATATAAGAGGACGTTAAGCTTAAACTTCTAGTTGAGAGGAAGCATTTTCGCTGTGGAGCGAATATGCAAATTGGATGCTAATGACCACGATCGACCGGCTTTAGTTCTCTCACATTTTTGAAGAGTCACCACAGGGCACCTGGTCCACACCACAATGAACACATCTCGCTTCTGTTTGGTATTCTTTTTGGTCTGCATTTTTGCAGTCCACCGTGCGTCCGCGAATCCCGAGACTTCTTACACCCTCAGCTTTAACCACGGCGTTTCGTGCGGAGTGGGAACAACAAATGGCAACGTAATTATTGCATGGTAATTCTTGCAGCTTCCTGATGGGAATTGGCCGCTTGCGATTCCGGCTTGCAGGTTACTGACACATGAAGAATCGGACTTACCGTTGCGCCATCGGCATCGCTAAAGCTTATGATTCGGATCAATTGCCTCCGTCTCCGCGGTTGGCATGCAAACCGCAAAGATTCTTCTACCCTTTGATGACGTACTCATCTCCGTCGCAGGGTCTCTGTCAACCCTCTCCCAGGCAATGCTGCGCCAGTAATCGTGCCGCAGATCGACCTGCAATGGCAGGTCGCGACCGACGCCAGCTTCTCCGAGGCGTCGGTCGTCGTCAGCGGCTCGTCCGTCGCGCATGCTGTAACAAGCAACCGGCACCGCGCAGCTGCACAAGTTTCTGGGTTGCAAGCAGGACAATGCTATTTCTATCGCTTCATTTTGACGTCCGAGGGTCTCGTGTCACCCACTGGCTCGTTTATTACGCCGCTGCGGGATGCGAACGAAGGTATACATTGAGGGCGTCCATTAGTAAGCTTCTAACTGTATCTACGTCTACGCTATGGTATGCATTGGTATGGAGTCGTTCGCTTTTCCCCAGTTCTCACCTAAGCAAAACAATGAACGCCTTGACCGCTTGACGCCTTCCGGTGTCAGAAATCAGGGCTAGATGTTGTAATATATACACATGATTAAATTGCTTTATTTTGTTTTGTTCTTTGGTTGCAGGTGGAGGTGATCACGTTGCTGCGCATATTCGCACCGAAGCCGCGGCAACTCGCCGCTTGGCGACTGAAGCTGAAGTGGCATTCAAATTACTCCACATCAATGATCAGCACAACCGTGTTGAAGGAATCCAGGCCAGCGGCCAGCTTTGCACGGAAGCAAACGAGGTGTGCATCTATGGCAGCCCGCCACACGTCACTGAACGTCGCTTTACGTGTGCAACGTGACTAGGCCCGCCCCGCAAACGGGGATGGCTGGCGTTTCCATATATTTGCCTTAATACGATGTGCGCGTAAATCGTACTGTTGGCTTGGATAACACTGTACGTCTCTTCTTTCCTTGTGCGACCGTCAACCTCATAGTGCGACACATAGGGGCAAATTCACAACATATATGTCTATATATGCTTATTACAACACAAAAGAACCGATCGTTCCCGCGTTCTTTCGTACACGTGTGTGTATTTTTGTGTGGGCAGGCAGCTGGCTTGTGCCTGGGCGGCTTCGGTCGGCTGGCGACCTTCATCGGGCAGCAGCGCTCCCAGGGCACGCCCACGTTGGTCCTGGATGCTGGGGACCAATCGACGGGGACGTTGTGGGACGTCCAGTACCGCAACCACAGCGCGACCGCCGCTGCCCAGAAGCAGATCGGGTTCCATGCCATGGTAGGGCCGGGCCGGGCCGGGCCGGGCCGGGCCGGGCTAGGTTTGGGCGACACGGCAGCAGCATCTGCGCAGTGGGACACAGCTAGCTAGCAGATAGATAGCTAGACTGCAAGTACGGCAGGCTTATCATCTGATGGGCAGCGCGGTGTCAGCAACTTGCTCATTCCTACCCCTGGGTCGCTCGCGCGGGGTTCGTACTGTACCGTACCGACCGACCGTACACACATACCGTGTTATTAGTTGCTGGCGGCAGTGCACCGACACCGCCCAGCCGCCGACCCGCCGGTCAAGGCTCTGATGCCCTTGCCTCGCTGCCTTTGCCTGCCCGCCCGCCGCCCTGCCTGTGTGTCTCGACTGCTCGCAGACGTTGGGAAACCATGAGGTAGGTATCTCCTATGGGCGGGGACCGGGGAGCGAGGATAGATGCGCTGATGTATGTATGGGTTCATCATCGGCTCATCGGCGCATGGGCTCATGCATATGCGCTGACGGGCTCATCATGGGCTCGCTGCGAGCGACGGAGATGAGTCACCCTGGGCCCTGCCTGTTACTACAGGGAGGGAGTAGTTGGTCCCGGTTGCGTCGCCCGTGTGAACGTGTGGTGATCGTGTATGCGTGTCCGGAGCGCCATGGTGGCGTTAGTTCATTTAGGCAGTGTATGGTGAGGAAGCCTCGGCTGTCACCGGGGCTGTCACCGATGACCCGCGGGGTCCGCTGTAACATCCTAATAATAATAATGCGTGTGGATTCGTTGCTTGACACTACTGATCACACACAGCGCGGGTTGCCGCGAAACACTGATATTCAAACCACGCGCTCGCGCATAGACACACACGCGCGCACACACGTTTTAGATTGTGTATGCTACTCAGCGCACGCAAGAGTGCTGACCGCTGGTTGGTGGATGGACCGCTGGCCAAGGGGCACATCAAGGGGCCGGCAAGGTGCAAGGGGCCGGGGGTGAAATTGAAAAAAAGAAATAAACCCAAAGAACGAGGGGGTGGAGAGGTTATGGTCCTCGGCACCTCCCGCGTCCCGCCACCGCTTCACATTCTGCCACAAAACGCACAAGGAAGATGTCGTGGCATAAATGACGTGTGATTTTATTCTAAGGTTTTACGTGCGTCGTCAGCATGTGCATGACATCGTGTGTGTGTGTGTGTGTGTGTGTGTGTGTGTGTGTGTGTGTGTGTGTGTGTGTGTGTGTGTGTGTGTGTGTGTGTGTGTGTGTGTGTGTGTGTGTGTGTGTGTGTGTGTGTGTGTGTGTGTGTGTGTGTGTGTGTGTGTGTGTGTGTGTGTGTGTGTGTGTGTGTGTGAATCGTTACATATCTGCCGGGCCGACACTGGCCGGGGGCGCTAACCCGCCCCATACGGGAGACCGCCGAAGCACTTTCCCCGGATACGGGGGAAAGGGGCGTAAGGGGCCTCTGTCCCCTCGCTCTCAACCTAGGGCGCGTGCCCGATCCCCGAGGATCGGTGACCGCTGTGCCCCCTCAAGGGAGTGGGCGAAGGCCCATCCCGGGCGGTCTGCGCCTCGCAGTCCGCTGTTCAACCTCCTCAAGTCCTTGCAGCACCCAGGGCGCGTTTCGGAGGCGCGCCCCTGCTTGGTGCGGTAAAACTAGCCTGGTCCCGCGTCCCAACCTAATCGTAATAGCTAGGGTTGCACCCTCCGGCAGGCCTGCCTGCCCAGCTGAGCCAGAGCGAGGCGGCTCGCACGCGTCAGGCCTTGCTGGGTCCGGGTATGCAGTCGGGTGCTCCATGATGGGGCTATGGTTTGCACAAGGCAGCACATCACCACGCAAGCTTCCCTGTCGTACACCCCTTCCCGTCGCAAGCGGCCCTCGCCTACACGTCCCGCTCGCTGCCAACTCCCACTGGTCTGGCCCGACCCTCCTCGGGCACCCACGGATCCCCATCGTGCCCGGAAGTGGGCTTCCCTAGTCCCAATCCCTACCCCCTAGCGTGTGTGTGTGTGTGTGTGTGTGTGTGTGTAAATCGTTACATATCTGCCGGGCCGACATTGGCCGGGGGCGCTAACCCGCCCCATACGGGAGACCGCCGAAGCACTTTCCCCCGGATACGGGGGAAAGGGGCGTAAGGGGCCTCTGTCCCCTCGCTCTCTACCTAGGGCGCGTGCCCGATCCCTGAGGATCGGTGACCGCTGTGCCCCCTCAAGGGAGTGGGCGAAGGCCCATCCCGGGCGGTCTGCGCCTCGCAGTCCGCTGTTCAACCTCCTCAAGTCCTTGCAGCACCCAGGGCGCGTTTCGGAGGCGCGCCCCTGCTTGGTGTGTGTGTGTGTACGGACCCGCAGTTCGACAACGGCATCGAGTTGCTGTCCCAGTACCTTCGACAACTCGATTTCCCGGCCCTGGGGGCGTGCAACATCGACACCTCCTTGGAGCCGTCCCTGGCTGGGCTGGTTCAGAGGTGGACCGTGACGGAGCTTGCGCCGGGGATCAAGGTAGGGTCATGGGGCATGTGGGATTTGTGTGATTGTGTGGGGGGTGGTGGGCTGGGCTGCGTTGCTGGTGGGGTCGTGCTGGGTTGCGCTGGGCTGGGTTTGGTTGGGCTGGGGTTTGATTGCTTGGTGTGGGTTTGGTTGGGGTGGGTTTGGTTCGGCTGGGGTTGGTTGGGCTGGGGTGGAGCTGGGGTTGGGGAGGGCGGGGGCTGAAGTTCCCGGTCAGTCCTCGCCCCCAAACCCATCGCATTACCTCTGCTCATCATCCCCCGGCGGTGCACCTCGCAATTAATTAATCTCGCTTATCATCCCCCGATGTACCTCGCCACGCAAATAATTAAGTAGTTTTGAGTGCGTCCGGATTGCTTTGTTCTGGTTTTTATTTGAATGAATGAATGAACGTTACAGTTTATTTGCTTTTTCTTTTCTTTTCGCCCCGCCGGTGTACCGCAGGTTGGCATCATCGGCTACCACACCCTGGACACCACCTTCCAGTCGGGGATCGGTCGCGTCAAGATCTACGAGATCATCCCCTCCGTCCAGCGATGTGTGCAGGACTTCAAGGCGGAGAACCCCGATGTGGGGATCATCGTGGGGCTCAGCCATGCAGGTACGTACGGCAGTGCGTGGCGGGCGGAGGGGCGGAGCTCCACTAGAAATGCCCGGCGGCATTGTGAGAGTGCTGTATTAAGGATGTTACAGCGGACCCCGCGGGTCATCGGTGACAGCCAACGGCGACAGCCGAGGCTTCCTCACCATACACTGCCACCATGGCGCTCCGGACAGGCTCCACAAGTGCACCGAGACACGCCCCGGGCCCACACTACCAGGGAACCACCCGGTTCCTGACAACCAGCCATGGCAAGGGATAAAGCCCGCTCAGGGGTAGTTAGCCATGGTGGAGTGGTGTTTACGGTATGTGCCTCGCCTTGCGGATCGTCTGCGCGGATGGTCACGCACCGCCGAGCGCGTCGTCGTGCGTCGAGCAAGATGCTACTCCTGGAAGGTACTAGCTACCGACCATCAGTGTTGCTATCTTAAATAAAATTTACGGGCCAAAACCCCGGAATTTTTCCATTTCACGGACCCCCAGAAAACCTGCGAGATTTCATTTATTTAACGCTGTAGGGAGCCGGAAATCTGCCCTGCCAACTATTTTCCAGACTACCAAAAGGGCCTGGAAATCTGCAGGCGCAGGGGCAATTCCTGCGTCGTACACCTGTCTACCGCCAAAACACACTCTGATGCCGTGTCCCGGACTCCTGGTTACCCCCCCATATGCATCCGCGACGCCAGGAAAGCGTGCTTCACCCCTGAGAATCCCTGTCGTAGCCGTGGTAGCAGTCACCGTGCTGTCGAAACACGCAGAAATATTTTCCGTCCTGCCCCGAGGTTTTCATTTCCTTGCACCTAGAAAGGCCCCCAAAATCTGCCCTGCCAAAGATTTTTTGGCAACTGGCGACAGGCCGGAAACCTGCGGAATTTTATTTCCCCGTTTTGGAAGATAGCAACACTGCCGACCATGCTCGCTGCTCGTTTCCTTGGCCGGCCCCGGCAAGAGCACCCTGCTGCGAGGCCGCCGCGCGTCTGGACCTACGGACGAGTCGGACGCCCTCTTCCGTCGATTTTTTGACAAAGCAAATCCTAGCCGCGTCCTGTATTTCTGTGCGAAGGACACCATGTTGAGGATCGGTCCGTGTCTGTCCTAGATCTCATCGTGCGGTGGCTGGACCCTGGACGGCGTCCGCTCGTCAGCAGCGCAGCCGAAGTTCGGTCCATGTGTACCTACCCTCAGAGCGACATGGCCGCTGTTCGTGATTTCCATGCGTGCGTGCGACCCACGACAGGCTACCTGGACGATCTGGCAGTTGCTGCCGCGGTTCCGGACCTGGATCTCATCGTTGGTGGCCACTCGCACACCTTCCTGTACGGACCCACCGGAGTGGGGATGGGCCCGCCGCTGGGTGAGTGAGTGTTGTCGCGGGGTGGGGTGCGGACGCGCTGCGGAGTGAGGAACGGGGCGGGGGCATGATGATGTGATTCCGTACCCATCATCGCATGATGCCCTGCGGCTTCGGGGCCATGGATGGAGTGGCACAACCCTTCATATTACTCTATGGTATGAAGGTCGGCACCCGAGCCGATGGTGGGTTCAACGCGCATCGCCCTTCAGGCCTGTGGCGCTGTATGTCGCTCCTCAATGCAAAGCACGGAGACGAAGCCAGCCATGTCTCCAACCAGCACTTTGTTCTGCAGCGAGATGCCCAATTGATTAAGCGACAGTCCTTACCGAGCGCCCGTGCAAGCGTCCATCCCGCCTGCCTGTGTCATCACGACCGCAAGGGTTCATCAACGTTTGGGGGTGTAGATAGACAGGGTCGCCTGCCCTGGCCCCGCCCTGCGCCCCGCCCTGCCTCGCTCCATCTGCAGTCGCCTCGAAGCCCACCAGCGGCGAGGTCATCATGGGGCCGTACCCCACCTTCGTGACCGGGCCCAGCGGACGTCAGGTGCCGGTCCTGCAGGCGGCGTGCTGGAGCAAGTAAGTGATTGTGCGTGTTTAGCTGTCTAGGGGGGTATACGTGCGAGGTCGGCGCGACCCACCCACCCACCCACGGGGCTTGAACGAACACACCTACCGTTAGTTCTTGAACAGTCTGGATCCTAGGGTGTAGGGTTTTAGTGGAAGTCAAGCGCCGAGGGCGGGCGCTGGCGTGTTCTGATGCATCTATCTACCTATCTATCTCCGCACATACAGAACACCGCCCGGTCAGCAGTCCTCGGCAGCAGTCCCCGCGGGCCGGACGACCATCCTCGCCAACCCACGCTCTCACGAGCGAGCAACACCCACCCACCCCCTCTCTAAATCGCCACTCCGCCTCCCCCCTCACCCCATTTGCGTGTACGGCGCAGGTACGTGGGCGTGACCAACCTGCGCTTCAGCTCCTCGGGCGACCTGCTCAGCGCCACCGGTTCCACCGTCCTCATGGGCGGCGCCCTCAGCTCCAGCAACGTGCCCCGCGACCCGGCCATGCTGTCCGTCATCTCGCAGTACTCGCCCGCCATCCGCGCGCTGGAGGGCTCCGCGGTGGGGGTCCTGGGCAACGCGCTGACGGGCGACCGCCTCGTGCTCCGACTGCAAGAGGCCCCGCTTGGCAACCTGATCACGGACGCGCTGCTGTGGTTCACCCGGGTAGGTGGTAGGTGGCTGGGAGTGGTGGCTGGGGGTGCGTGGGGGGAAGGGGACGACTGCTATGCGTGCTACCGGGGACGACGGCTTGACAGTTGTCGTCCCCGCCAGGTGGGGGTGGCGTACGGGGACGAGTGCAAGCTACATACCCAATCGGTGTTTTTCCGCGGTTTCGCTGCTGTCGTGCGTGATGGACGGGAACATGAGGGGTATTGGGGCGGGGGCAGGGGGAGGTGACACCGCGCCGGCCCATGCACGCACGACACTGTCCAGCGGTAATTGTTCCTCCCTGGCTCATCGTCCATGCGTGGCCGGAGCCCCCGGGCGTGACGGAGGGGCAGGGCGGGTTGGTTGGGTGAAGGCCTGTGGATGTGCGAATGAAGGAACGGCGAATGGAAGGCGCGTGGGGCGCGACGCGGCCAGGCCCCCGGCGTCGTCGTCATGGGTTTTTGGTTTCATTGATTCTATGCGGGGGGAGGGCTGCGGATGGAAGGGACCGGGCGCAAGTGTGCCGTTTTGGGCGGAGGGGGCGTCGGTGCGAGTAGAGCAAGTATGGTTGGTGAGAAACCCGCCCGAACCCCGAAGCGAGTACGGGTGCGCCGCCTATTCGCGGCACGCAACGACGGGCCCCGAGGCGTGGACCAAAAGATATGTCGCTAGGCAAGGTGGTTGGGTCCCCACATGCTGGCAAGGACGTGAATGCCCCCCGGTCATCTGGGACCCCGGTTGCTCTCGCTTTCGCTGCTGTGCCGCCGTGCTGCCAATTACCCCGACCCCGTTCCCCGCCCCGTTCCTCCACGACCATGGCCACGACCCCGACTGTCCCCCGCTCCGACCTACCATCCGATCTCGCTCCCACCGCGCCTCGGCCCTCGTCCTCGCGCAGAACACGACGATCTACAAGCCGCACTTCGCCATCATCAACAGCGGCGGCCTGCGCGCCGGCCTGCCCCAGGGCAACGTCACCTCAGGTGCGCGCGGCCAATGATGAGGTCCTGCCGTACGCACGTAGCTGCTCCGTACGTACCAGCTTTGCCCGACCGAATATGGTTCTGTGTAGTGGCACGCACAAGCCGCTTCCGTTCCTGCTCTGGCGCAAATCAATAAATGCATATGTAGGTATACGCATGTGTAAGTGTGTGGCGATATGTAACAAGTTGCTGGCATCGTCGTCGTCGTCCAATCCGCGGGCACGCAGCAGCTCCCCCCCGCCCGCCGTTGCCCTCCAAAAGTCCCCATCCATGCTTTCCGCGTGCGCTCGTGCCTCAGCGCACATACGCGCCAAGGTGTACTGTCCCTCCACTACTTGCCGTACGGTTGCCGTACTTGTGCCGTACTTATGCCGTACACTGCCGCTTACCCCAACACGCACGCAGGTGACCTCCTGACGGTGATGCCGTTCGGTGACACTGTCGTCGTCAAGGAGATCACGGGTCTGGCGCTCCTGACCGCCCTGGAGAATGGCGTGGCGAGCGACTTCGTGAACAACCAAACCCGGGGGGCTTTCCCGCAGGTGCGTACTCCAGGGGGGCCGGGTGGGGGGGCCGACAGGGGGAGACTTTCCCCGCGGCCGACGAAGCGTGGCTGTACGCTTCATCTGTCGGAAAGCGCTCTCCAGAGCAAGGTAGGGCGCTTCGTTCCTGCATACCGTATGAGCACGCACTCCAGGGGCGGGCGCCCTACCGCCCAGTACGGTTTAAGTGCGTGCTGTGCGTGATTCCTGGCCGCCACGGATTCACGCACGCTGGGTTAGGTGCTGGCTGGGCTATCTAGTTCCCTCGCACTCGACGGCCGCCCCAATCCGCTCTCATAAATATTTTTATTCACACACAGATCGAGCCCGCACCGCACCGCACCGCGCCGCAGGTGTCCGGCCTTCGCTTCACGTTTAACTCCACAGCGCCCCGACAGTCCCGCGTGACTTACGTGGAGGTGCGCGACCCGCGGTCCGGCCAGTACCGGCCGCTGGACCCCTGCGCCAAGTACATCATGGTCACCGGGGACTATGTGGCCGGAGGTGAGCGTGACTCGTACCTGCACGCGGTACGTATCTGCAGTACATGCAGTACCATGAGCAGCGCCACCCAGCATAATCGGCGGTCCATCTTCTATCTCTCCCTTGAGCGTGCGCACCTTCAGTATTCCATTGAGCGCGCGGTCACCATCGGCTGTGCCGCAGAGCGGCGTCGGCAGCCGCCCAACAGTGGCCATCCAGTGCGCGAGTTGTAATAAGGCTTGGTTGACGATGTACTTTACTCATCCTGTGGCCGTACATGGGCCTTGCTAACTACTACGACACCCGCATATGCAGGCGGTGACGGCTACACGAGCATCAAGGCGGCCAAGAACCTGTACAAGAACGGTCCGGGGATCACCGTGGCGCTCACTTCGTTCTTCGGCGCGTTCTCGCCGGTGAGACCACTGCCGCCGTCGCACGCGCCGGCAGCCCGGCACGGCGGGGGACGCCCGCCCGCCCGCCCGCCCGCCCGCTCGCCCGCGGGCACCTAGAAACAGTCGTCATTGGGAGGCCCTGGCGGTGCGGTTTGTTGCCCATGTGGGGTCGCGGGTGGGTGAAGATGAAGCGCGGTGGCGGGGGCGGCGGGGTCCAACCAGTCCCGGATACTTACCAAAACCTGCGAGAGTGTGTGTGTCTGTATATATGGGCCTCGCTCCACATACATGCCTACCTCCTCGCCCGCCGCCCCTACCCCAGCCCCTACCTCCGCCCCTACCTCCGCCCCTATACCTCCGCCCCGGCCCCCTGCCTCCTCATCACCCGCTAACGCCACAGATCACCCGCTACACAGCCGCCGAGGGGCGCATCAATCGGTGCGACCCCGCCCCCAGCGTCAACCCGCCAACCTGCGCCGCGCCGCCCACCTTGTACGGCAGCTGCGCAATTACCTTCACCCTGCTGCACTACAACGACATGCACGCCCGCGTGACTGGCGCCCTCGGCTCCGACACCGCCACGCCGTGTACCGCAGCTGATGAGGTGGGCTGCTGCTGCTGGTCACGGCTGCGGGCGTGCGGTGGCCGCCGCCAATGAACCAGGCCAGCAGCATAGCAGGCGGACGTGTATGTGTGTGCAGTCATGAAATCTAGGTGCAGGGCTGAAGATGTTTTATAATAAGCGAGCTACGTTCGATGTCACCAGGGTATCGCGTGTATGTAGGGCCTGCTGTTGGTTGCAGAGGCCAGCCATGCAACCACTCATCCATCGCTGCACATACACCCGAGCGTGTGCGTTTGCTTTGTGTGCGGCCTTCTCACACCTTGCCCTACGCACGCAGCACCCACGCCCCTGCATGCCGCCATGCATACGTACCTCCGAACCCCTCCATGCACCCCAGGCCGCCGGCACCTGCTTTGGCGGCTTCGCCCGCCTGTCGACCTACGTCAAGTCCGTCCGCGATTCGGGGGCCACCAGCCTCCTGTTGGACGCCGGGGACATGTCGACGGGAAGCTCCTGGGACATTGCCATCCCGGACAGGAAGCCGGCGGCCGCATTCCAGAATGCGCTGGGCGTCGCCGCCTTCGTGAGTGGATGCTATGGCCGGGGGCCACGCACCCGCCGCGCGCGCGCACCAGGAGTAGCACAAGTCGGATCGATGTAGCCAGTAGTGGTACATGCATGGTTGGTCTACATATGTAGACCATGTTGGTTCTTACTACTGTGCATGGCTGGGCTAGTTTCCATGTTGGTCCTCCGCAGCGCAGCGCCGGATCGGTCAATCCAGGATTCACCATCCACGATTCACGAAAGATTAAAAAGACATCCGCGACCTACCGATACATTTCTTGCTTCCTGCTACTGCTGCTGCTGCTGCTGCTGCTGTTGTTGTTGCCGCTGCCTTCGCCTTCACTCCCTCGCCCCGCATGTTTGGCTGGGGGGCCCATTGCGTGGACGACGCCATCACGTGTGTGACATGACGTATGTATGTCCATCCTGATCCCATCCACCCATCCACCCACTCACCGACCGACCGACCTGCTCCGTCCGCATCCACTCCTCCAGACCGTCGGAAACCACGAGGTGCGCATGTATGTTTGCGGGCGCGCGAGAGTAGCTGCTTGGCTGTTTGTTTAGTTGACAGCAGCAGCCACAAGGACTTGCTTCTCACGTGGAGGCAACGAAGAGCGTTGTTGAGGGGTCGACCGTAGCGTTTGGGGCCACGGGTTTCATTCTCGCCTGGGGCCGTGCGTAACAGACAGGCCCCTGGCGTAATATATAGTGGAGCAGGTCGGCCTTCACGCAACGTTGCCTGCATGCTTTTATTATCCGATCGGCGCGTTGTATGTGTGCTTGGCTGGGTGTCGTGGTCATGAGCTCGGACCAACACCTAGCATGCTCGCTGTGCTCCCTGTGCTCGCGCGCTGTGCTCGCGCTCTGTGCTCGTCTATCACCCCTACACTCAAACACACACACACACACACACACACACACACACACACACACACACACACACACACACACACACACACACACACACACACACACACACACACACACACACACACACACACACACACACCATACATATGGCAAGTAAGTCTATTCATGGTAAGTATGTCTGCACCTGGGCTCGGTCGGCCGGGTTCCTTTTCTAAAAACACACAGACACACCGCACCGTTTTCTTTTTAACACCCCGCCCGCGTTAACGAACCCTCAGTTCGACCTGGGGGCTGCACAGCTGGTGTCCTACCTGAAGCAGCTGACACTACCCGTCCTGGGTTGCAACGTCAACGCAAGCGCGGCCGGTCCCGCCCTCGCCTCGCTCATCCAGCAGTACACCGTTGTCGAGCTGGGAACCACGGGCGTGCGGGTGAGGCGGCAGGCAGGGGAGGGTGTGATGTGGGGAGGGTGTGATGAGGGCGGGTGCGGCGGGCGTTGAGGATGAGGTCGGTGCCGTCCGAAACATACAGGGGCCTTATCATCAAGCTTCGAGTCGAGGGTAAGTTCTTCCGGACGCGTGCTTGCATACGGGGGCGGGTTTAGGTTAGGTACAAGTGCGGTCGTTCGTTCGAGCCCCTCGCTCAATCCTACCTGCTGGCTGGCCCCACTCGCTGCCCCACCTACCGCCCCATCTGCTGTACAGGCCGCGATCATCGGCTGGGCCACCCCCGACACGGCGACTCTGTCCCCCGGCGGCCGCGAGGTGCAGTTCCTACCCGTCGTACCATCCGTACAGGCCGCGGTCGCGGCCGTCAAGGCGGATTTCGGTGACCACATCAAGATCATTATCGGACTGTCGCACGGGGGATACGGTGCGTGGGCCTTGCATCGCTGGTTGAGAGGAATGTTGACGGAAGAAACGGGACTGGTATGGCCTTGGCTTTGCTTTCACGTCTCGGCATTAAGTTGTATATATGCCGCGAAAGCCATCCATCGTGTCAGTTCGTCTGTCCGTCGTGTGCTGTCTGTTCGTTTATCCCGGCGGCCGCATCCCGATTTCGTTGAGTATTGTTTTTGGTTTGAGCTCTCCCTAGGGAAGATCAAAGCCCGCTTTTTCATGTCCCGCCCTCTCTGTCTGTCGGCACTTGGGATTTGTGTCACAGTGGCAGTCGCACATCCATCGAACCGCAGTACCAGCGAACGCAGTTGCATCGAACGTTTTGGCTTATTACCTATGTATTGCAGAGTCGGATCTTGAGGTGGCTGCCCAGGTTGGGGATATTGACATCATCATCGGCGGCCACAACCACTACTTCATGTACGGCACCAGCGGCAAGCGGCCAGGTCCCGCGCTAGGTGGGTGCGTGGGCGGCGGGTGCGTCTGGACGGATGGGGTTTTGAGGGGGGCCAGGTAGCTAGGTGTATGTGATGAGCGCATGGGGTAATAATGCTGGGGATGGACCTCCATCCGGAGACGTGTCCCCGTGCGCGCGTCTGAAGGAACGCATTGGATCGTTCGGTATGCGGGCAGATGTGTTTAGCAACAGGCTCCTCATCCCTCGTCCTCCATCCCTCTATCTAATCCCTCTGCCGCTGCAATCATCACCCCGCCCGGCCTTGCTTGCCTGCTCAGTGGCCAGCAATCCGAGCAGCGGCCAGATCCCGGACGGTCCCTACCCCGTGCTCGTGAACAGCGCGGTCGTCAAGGGCAAGAAGGTGTTGGTGATGCAGGTAGGTTCCGCGCGCGCACGGCGCGTGCGCGGTAGATTCCGCGCATGCGACACCCGTACGTGCGCCACCCAGCGGTACATATATAGCAGTACGTACGATGTACGGCGTCCGTTGTGCGGAACGAGCCCGCTTATACCTACCCCTACCCCGCACGTTTCTCCATCCGTCGACGACGTACATGCCCCACTTGAATCGGGCTGGCTTTGCTTGCATGTAAAGTTGATGATACGGTGTATATTGCAGCATGTGTTTATCTTATCCAATAATTTAATATTTGTATTTTATTAAATAATTTATTATATATGTAGTATTTTATTAAATAATATTTTTGATAATATGTTTATCGTTGCATATAATATTGTAGGAGTACTTCGCATCGCGCTACCTGGGCCAGCTGGTGCTGCGGTTCAATGCGAGCGGCGACGTGGCCTATTACAAGGCCCAGCCGGTGCTGCTGGGCGGCGCCGCCAGCTCCAACCCCATCACACCCGACCCCTGGGCACTCAACCTGATCAGCTCGTTCGCCGGCGGCTTGAGTGACGGCCTCGCCAGGATCGCGGGTGGGTGAGGCCGAATGAACGTGTCCTCCGCCGACGGACGGACCGAATGGACGTCGGCCTGTGGCGGCGTGCGTGAGCAAGACGGGGAGTAACGCGTACTGGCTTGCCTGTTCGTTCTTTGAGCTTCATTGCCCTCTCTACGTAGAGGACAGATGAGTGTGCCAAAACTACCTGCTGCAGTGATACACCAGCTGGTTCCCACCCGCGCCGGGGGAGACATACACGAACCTGAGTGTTGCACATGCTGTAGTGTACGGAGTACGTACCGACCTGCCCCGCCGGCGGGCGGCACCGCGGAAGTGGGCTCCCAGTGAGAGGGTAATCGTTGACAGCCGCAGCCCTCGTGCTGTGCATGTGAATGAAGAATGAATGGACGTTACAGCGGACCCCGGTGTATAATGCGAATGAATGAATAAATAAAATGAATAAATGAATGTGTCGCAGGTTCGGGCAGCGGCGTGCTGAGCTCCGCCAAGGCCCTGATTCGGTCCCGTGAGGCCGCCCTGGGAGACGTCGTCTGTGACGCAATGCGCTGGTGAGGCTGCTGCCGTGCATACGTACGTACCAGCAGGCTGCTGCCGTACCGGGTCGGTGCAAGGGGGGGGGAGGGTTGCAACATGGCTGGGATGCGTCAGGGTGTGTACATATGCGTGTGTGTTTTTATGGCGAGAAACCCGCCCGACCCGAAGCGCGCGAGCGCGCGTGCGTGTATTACTTGGGCAGGCAGAACAGGAGTGCATGACATGCATGCAACCGTGCGTGAGTGTGTGTGATGTGGTGTGGCAGCGGGGCTTCCGTGGCAGAGCGAGGGGCGCTTGTATGAATTCCCACAAGGCCCCCGTGTGTACGGGTGTACGCTACTGCAGAAGACGGGTCTGGGCTGGGCGGTGTGCTGGTGTCCATTCACGTCGCCCGTGCGTCCGGCAATCCCCAACTAACTGATAATTAAATAATTGAGCGAATGATTGAACGGATGGATGAAGGAATAAGTATTACAGCGGACCCGCCCCAAGTTCGTTTTGTCCACGGTTTCGCCTCAATGGGCCGCCTGCGCGCCGCCCTGTCCCGCCGCCCTGCCGCGCCGCCCTGCCGCGCCGCCCTGCCGCGCCCCCGCCCACGCCCGCCAACCCGCCCACCCCTCAGGGCCGTCAGCAACCTGATGGCCCTGCCTGCCGCCGACGTGTGCCTGTTCAACGGTGGCGGCATCCGGGCGGACCTGCCCGCGGGTAACATCACTGTGGCGCAGGTCACTGCCGTACTGCCGTACGGCAATACTCTGACGCTGCTGAACGTGACGGGCGCCCAGGTGAGGTTGCGTTGCAGCACCTGTGATGATTGGCGTTGCAGCACCTCTTCGGAGTTCATGCATGCGTGGTCCCCGGGCATGGGGTTCCATATGCAGAGATGCTTTTGCCTCGCAGTGGTGTTAATGTGCCATCGAAGGGCATCGTGCCAATACGCGGCCATAAGTCGGCCGTCGCGGCCTACGCGGTCTACGCGGCCATCGTGCCAATACGCGGCCATGAGTCGTAAGTGGGCATAGCGCGCTGCTGGCTAACTGCTCGCCTCGGAATGCCCCGCCGCAGCTGCTGGCGGCCCTTGAGAACGGTGTCAGCGGCGACTTCTCCAACTCCTCGGCGCTGGAGGGCAGGTTCCCGCAGGTGCGAAGGGTGTGGGTACGTATGTAATATATACCGTATGTGCAGGAGATGCGAATGAAGGTAAAGCACTAGAATGCTTTGCATCGCGCCCTCTGCACGGCGAGATTTCCACACGCCCTACCGTACGTACCATCACGTTTCCAGCGGGCATTCCCGGATGCGGCTTGAGCTTGAGTTTCGCGCAAGCTTCTTCCTGCGCTCGCTGCTGTCATGCTGCCGTACAGGTGTCTGGGATGCAGTACACGTACGACGGCAGCCGTACAGTCGGCCGTCGCGTCCTGTCGGCCGCCATCATCACTTCACCGGCGTCGATGGTGCCGATCGATCCCTGCAAGTATTACACCGCCGTGGTCAACGATTACATGGCAGGTGGGTTGACGACGCGGCATGTACGGGTCCAGGGGGGCGCCCCACTTGTGCTCGTCAAGGCCCACCAAACACTTTGAAGACGGGCTGTGCATTAACAAACGTAAAGGACATATTTTTCCATAATGACAAGGTGGACCCGTATCCCGACCGGGTGTTCCAACGGGCCCAGATAGCTCGTAGGTGCCTCGTCTCATCAACCCCTACCAAGGACTGCGCATGGACATATTTTTCCATGTGCAAGTGAACTGCGAATACCGCGCGACGTGACTGAGGGGGATGCCCGGCACACACAATTGCTGTTGCGGGGGACGTACGTAGGGCAGGCCTCAGTTTGTGCCTCCGCGCCTTGGCGCTGTCCTCGGGCCACGCCGATCGATCGATGGGGTTTGTGATGGACTTGCTCATTTATCACCATCACCACTTCAAGCGGCGCACTTACTTGCAACGAACCGTCCTCGCAAACACCGCAGGTGGCGGTGATGGCTATTCAGCCCTGCAGAAGGTACGAGGTCGTTCCGGTTCGGCAGCACCGTACTTGCACGGGCGGCACCGTACTTGTACGGGCGGCACCGTACGTGTATGGGCTGCACCGCGGTGTGTGTGTTTGTCTTGGGTTTCCGAAAACGTGCGTGCATGCGCCGCGCTGTCAGGCCAGTCTTGAGGGGTGTTCCCATACCACACGTGCACCTGACACGATGTACGTCCTTGGCGGGGGGCCTCGCGTGGCAAGTGCAAGTGTGGGCAGTAGGTGGACCAGTCCAGCCAGGGCGGCACGACGGCGCCACCGACCTAGCTAGCCTCGCTCAGTCATGTGTGCTGGCGCAGCTCTGAGAGCTGCCCCCGCCGCCGCCGCTGCCAGCTGGCATATTTATCTCGTCGCCGGCTGAAACCCGCGTCGCACTCCTCCTGCTTGGCTCGCTGTACAGGCCCGCGTCCTCCCCCGCACGGGTTTCCCGGCGGATCTGTCCCTGATGAAGTACGTCGCCGCCGCCAGTCCGCTGCCGACCTCGGACCAGCTGCTGCTGAGCGGGCGCATCACCGCCTGCGGAGGCACCGTGTCCTGTCCCGACGCCCGGGCTGTGGCGGACAGCTGTGGAGGGTAAGTTCTTGACGAATTGCACGCGCCGGTGCTCCATTTTACAATTTTAATCACGTACCTGGATGCCCCTACGTTAGTAATATTGGCATAGATGGCAGTGCGTGCGTGTACGGTGCACGGTGTACGGTACACGACAGCCCTCGTGGGGTGCGCCTACGTACAAGGCGTTTCTTTCATTACACAATGCAACGCGATCTTCGGACTGCCATGGCCGACCTTCGGCGGGGCGGAGGGCGGGTCGATTCCTATATGCAGCCCGAACCGGTGGCCAACTTGAGCACACGAAATACATTACCTAGCAGGCTGAGAGCTACACGGCTTCGCGCCCCAAACGGTGGCCTTCTTGAGGACACGCAGAACAAGATCTCCCGCGCAAGCGCTCATTCTTACTTCGTGCGCATTCCTTCATAAAAATAAGTACCTGTGTGATTGTTGTCCCTCTCCTCCCTTTCCCCCGTCGGTGCTGCCTCGGTCTGTCCTTTCACCGCCCAGGCCGGCCTCTGCGTCTCCAACAGGCCGCAAGAGTGAGTAGTGCATGCTGTGTAATGTCCATCGATCGAGCCTCTACTACGGTACATCTACGGTACCAGATTGTTTTTTTCATTTATCTGCCCACGCACGGTGTTTGTTGCACTTTGTGCGCAACGCACTCAGCCCATCACCCAACTGCCGCCACATCATACATACGCACCTCGGCACGCACAGCCTACATGCTGCCGCGCCGCCTTCGTTGCTCACCTCTCTGCCCGCCGGGTGTCCTCCCCTTGCTTGCGCGCAGCTGCTACCGGCAGGCATCTGATATAAGAAATGGAGAATGGCGAGACATGAATGTATGAATAATGAATGCTACCGCGCACCCCGCAGAGGGATCCGCGGTGTGTGTCCAACACCCAGGGAGAACGAACCCAAGCGGCGTTCCGCCGCGCAGCAGAGCAACGCCGCGACGACATGCCGGCACCTTCCCATGCACCGTCCAGCTGCATGGCCCTGGCGGCATCGCTGCTGCAGCTGCCGCTCAGGCAGCTCGTCACTGCTGCTGATTACTACTCGAAATGGCGGATCCTTGTTAATGGTACTTTTGTCAATGATGGCGGATTGTGGATGAACCGAGCCAAGTTCATTCCGGTCGGGTGCCTTGGCGTGAACTTGCGCCGTATGCTGCTGATCGTTAGGATGTCTATGCGTGCCTGCTCACCTCAACTAGAAATACATGATTGCGGGCGGGGAGCCTGGAAAAGCGGTCAAAGCCTCGCTGGAATGCACTTGTAGGGAGCATGCCTACCTGCCACTGTTATTATCGTTATCATTTTTAAATACATGTGCGTCACACGGTTTGGGGTACATGACCCCATAACTGCTGTAAAAGTCACCATACGAGCAAACGGTTCGAGTCCCGGTCCCCTCCCCGCCAAGTGATGTGGCGGGCCTGTTCGCTTCCCAGGAAACGCAACCCTGGCGCGCTAATGGCATGGTGTGTTGGCCTGTATGGCGGCATGACCCCCCGGCGGGTGATGGAACATGGAAGATGGGTGCGCAGTCTTTGATGAGGGGTTTAGCATCCCGGCCCGGCGTCTCAGTTCCCGCGAGAGCACCACGGCAGGAGCAGTACAGCCCACAGGAGTACATCAGGCGACAGAACAGCCAAAGCCCCTTCTCGAGCATATGCCTTTGTAGCGCAGTATGGCAGTGTCGCACGATACGCCGATCACGCAGTGTGTCATGTCACTAGCATGGTGCGGCTTCCAGCATGGAAATGATCTGAGAAACGCACTCGTAGGACTGTGGGTTCACCTTGCATCCAGTGCCTCGATGGCAGTGAACTACCTGTGGTTTGTAGGTTGCCCGCCGTTGTCCGCCGCCGGCGCGGTGGTTTCATGTGTTGTTGAGCTTCTGCAGGCGCCCTCAATTCGGTCGGCTGCTCGCGGCTCGCAAGTTTTGCTCAGTCACCTGCTTGAGAATACCGGCGGGGGCGGCTCTATCCCCAAGCAACTTTTGCACATAAGCAAGGTAGTTGGCCAATCCCGAAAAAAAGTTACTTGACGTCCCGGGAACGGAAAGACGTTGGTGAGATTTCACACATACGCGTGCAAGGGTCTACCTAAATAGTCTCCACAACTTGCAATGACGGTTCGCTGAGGCTGCCTGCCAATAATGCCGCTCTACAATAGGGTCAGGCTGCTAGGGGCGTGCGGTCGTTGGAGCGAGCGGCGAGTCCGCCGATGGTCCCGAGTTGAAGGCCAGCGCAACACGGCAGCTAATTTACTGTCGCCCACATCGTATGAATATATCCCATGGCATGGGAAAGTGCGTTATCGTCATCAGGCATCACTGCATGACAACTGCATCGTTCAGAAACGACCAACCGCGTCGGTGCACCGGCTCCGAATTCTTCAACTCGTTACCTAATCATCGTAAATGAATATGCAATTATTCACATCAACTGATTGTGCCTTGCAAGGCTTGTGTCGTCCTGTTTGTTTGGTCTTCCTCAAAAAATCTGTTTGCGCCCGCCACCAGGATTACCAATTGCCTCTTCTTAGCCAAGACTGCAGTCACATAGTTATCAATTACCAAACTGATACAATCTTGTCTTTGCTCAGGATTTCATTCCTTGATGGTACGCCATGCGGTGCGGCCAGGGCCGGCGGCTGAGCTTTTTGCACAGTTCATCCTCATAAGAATCCTAGTCCAATATATTAACTGCAGGTATAGGGATTAATCCCTATGCCTAAAGCTATGTTTTTGGAAACAGCGCATTTTCGACGTATCGTACGTTTACCTGCTGCTCGGCAAGGTCACAGCACGCACAGGAGCTTTGGCAACAAGGACTTGTGAAGTCTTTGTAGGTATATCTATATTTCCTTATCCCATTACATACGAATTACTGCAAACGTGACCGCACAACAAGATCGTTCAAGGCTGAATGAAGATTATTAGCGGAGGCGGCGACATCTGTCAAGGTCTCTGATCTCCATTCCAAACATCTGTGCTTTTGATTTATTTTTCCATATGGTGCCTCACAATTTCGCGTCCCAGGTGGGGCCTTCACGACTGCGGACGTACGCCGCTGGTTAGGCAAGGTGAACTGTTCTAATGTACCTGATGGTAGTTTTTTTATTCATGCATCATGCGGTTACATCATCAATCGTGGGAATGCTGGAGTACTGTCGGCATCGGAAACTGGCGAACTCAAGCACCGTCCATTTTGTTACAACTTTATAACTGCATATCGTCAACCAGTGCAAGTATCATTCAAAAATATGAATATGTAAAATTGGGTGCGTTGGAAGATGATGCGCGAAATGGTAGGTGGCCGTGGATTTGACGTACTGGTAGCCGCGTGCGTGCAGCACTTTTGGTTATGTGTGTCATATCCCGCAGGCCACTGCGTTTCCTGATTACCGTTTGCACGCATCCCAATGTTCGTCCACATGTAATGATAGCCCATTACCCGTCGCAGCGCCGGGGCTACACTTGCTAGCAGGTTGCGGCAGTGCGCGGCTGTCTGTCGAATCGTGTTCAGCAGTACAATGTTTATTACCTCCCACCCTCCTCTTTTGCCACTGGAAGGCAGGAACGTCGCAGGGAAACTGTTGTCGGTGCAGCCCTATGGTGTCTGTAAGCTGACGGACGCTATTAATCAGCCGTAGCCCGCTGTATGTCCAGCAACGAAGGGGAACGTACCGCTTATTACCCGACCATTCAACAGCAAGCCCGATGGTCGAAAACGACGCAGTGGTGCACGACCAAGAGTACAATAAAGCATTACGCATTCACAAGATGACTCTCACCATTGTTCGCAAGCAAACGGTGTCTGTATCAATTGGTCGAGGCGGACGGATGATATCATGCATGCGCGTGCAGCCTTCCGACTGCGGCGGCAGTCATTGTCCAGATACAGCCAGACAGCGCGCAACCTTGCTCTCTGTTAGCCAACGCATCTCGACCCGATTCGATTCAGTTCACGCGGGCTGTCCGCACACCATCGGGCATCGCTTGATATATACATTGTAACAACCGTACGGCATAGCGTACACAGTATAAGTAAATATCAAAGAGCCCGCACAACATCTCGAGTAGCCTTTGTCACCAAACGCTACATTGGTATCGAGACCAAGTCTCGTTCCGTACGACCTCGTCAGGTCGTGAGTTCGATTCTGACTGGTGACAATGGTTTCCACTCTAAAACACCCTGCACAAAGAGGCTAGAGGCATATGAAGGCAGGCATATGACCTGACACGGGAGGTTGCTTCACCCGTAGCCCAAAGACCTGGCAAAGACCCCAGGCAGCAAGGGTGGTGAAAGGCAGAGTGGAGTTGTGCGCACTGCGAGGACGCAGTGAAGGGCCGAGGACGTCCCCATCAGAGGGGGGGGAATGTAACAACCGTACGGCATAGCGTACACAGTATAAGTAAATATCAAAGAGCCCGCACAACATCTCGAGTAGCCTTTGTCACCAAACGCTACATACATGGTCATCTATTGGGTTCGACCCCTGTCCAACAAAACGGAGGAATAGCGTTAGTTTGGATCCCATCCAAAGCTGTGCGTGATAATTGAACTGCAGATGGCTGATTCATTATCACGCTGCGGCGCGAGAAAGGGTTGCCTCTCCGTCGAGTCTTACCCGCCGTATTACCCCTCCTATCCGCCTGACTGCTTCATCCAGCTGTGCATGAGACGGGTTTGGGCAAGGAGATGGCCCTGTAGACGGCTTCATTAAATCCTGCAAGTGCTATTCGTTTCGATGAATCGGACGTTGTGGCTTGTGATTGGTCTTCCAGGGGCCTACTGCTTGATGGCGCTAACAGGGCCACGCCAACCGGGTGCACCGTCTGTTTTACCTCAACATCGGCTTGTGCGGTGTTCT
This sequence comes from Eudorina sp. 2006-703-Eu-15, assembly GCA_003117195.1. Lineage (NCBI taxonomy): Eukaryota > Viridiplantae > Chlorophyta > Chlorophyceae > Chlamydomonadales > Volvocaceae > Eudorina > Eudorina sp. 2006-703-Eu-15. The sequence goes on from BDSI01000015.1 coordinate 803,599, forward strand.
CTACACCATATGACACATCGTCTACTTAAAAAAGGTATGAACTTGTGAGACACTGTTGTGATGCTCTGTTCGTTGCGGCGTATGGACACGCGGGCAATGCAGCATGGCGTGAGGCCCCGAGAGAGCACCTGCTGCCCCTTCAGCCCCTTCGATCGTGGTGCGGCGCCAGGTGCCCAACAGGCAGGCAGACAGCCAGCCAGACACACACACACAGAAGACAGGCAGACACGTTGTACGCTCTCAAGACGTACAACTTCTTCGATTTGTTAACCGGTCGTTCGGTGATCGGCACAAGCAGAAGACACGGCAATTTGCACACTACTACAGTACGGTACTGCACGTGAATTATATTATAAGTCTAATGAAACAACACCATGTGTTATTCTTTGGTGGCATGCCGCAGATCAGTTGGTGACGCCCACCATTCGGGTATGTCATCTAATATTGCAGATAAGACGTTTCTCATTGAGAACGTAGGGTTTAATCAAGAAATTATTATGCTTGTAGGTTTTCCATGCAGGTAGGACAGTGTAATTGTATTTAGGCTGGACACGACGCTCCATCATTGTGCGCCTAAGACGAGACGAAATTACATGTTAAAAGAAGTGTATTTTACGTAGAAAATGGAGTCAGACAGGTTGGCTGAGTGGATGCCAACTACCGATCACCGAATTTCATTATATACGACAGGGCGATTTGCCCTGACATACCCTAGGGCGTAATACGCATTCAGGAGAGGGGCGATACGCAAACGACCTGAAAATGGTTGTAAAATCTGGGGTTGCCGTGGCCATTACGGCCTTAGTGCTTGGCGCCGTGACAGTGCCGGTCGCCTTGTGCTTAACAAAACTTCCGACGATATCATTTATCGCGGAGGAAGGCGTTTCGTCTGATGTCACAGCGCCAAGCGGCAACACTATTTACGCGAGGTCGGTGCCCTAAGCGATTTGGGATATTCATGGGTCGAACTTTGTACTTCATGGTTGTATTCACTGTGTCCAACATAGATCCGCTTTTACATACTCACGATAAGAATGACTGAATGCCTGGAGGCATGAGTGACTTGCAAGTTTGCGGCTGCTGACGTGCAGATTGCGCGAGGAGACACCGGCATCTACATCAGTCCCAAGGGCTACTTGGAAATATACGCTGAAGTGGCAACTCTCGACATCGGAAGGCTTTGAGGTCTCTCTCGTTGTCGATAGTGGGCTTGTCGAAGCGAAGCCTGCGGAGGATGGCTCTCTTCTGGCATCCGCAAAGCTTTCGGCACTCAAGCCGGGACAACAATATTTTTATCGATTTCAAGTCATGCCGTTCGGGCCTGAGTCACCCGTTGGCTCCTTTCTTGCGCCAACCGCTTACGACGTGTCTGGAGGTACGCACGAAAGCAAGTGGCTCGGCACACGGATTAAGGATCATGACCGCATAACTAATCTAGGGTTTGACTTGGCGATTTTGATGCGGCCCATGTACCCAGCCGACGTTCCCTCTCACTCTCACGACCCCTTGCTTACCTAGTATAGTGTCGGGTTATTAAATATTCCATTTTTTTTTCTTGTTACAAGGTGGACCCGTATCCCGACCGGGTGTTCCAACGGGCCCAGATAGCTCGTAGGTGCCTCGTCTCATCAACCCCTACCAAGGACTGCGCACCCATCCTCCATCACCCGCGGGGGGGTCACGCAGCCATACCGGCCACTACACCAGGTTACCAGCGCGCCAGGATTGCCTCTCCTGGAAACCGCGCCAGACCCGCCTAACCACACGGCGGTGAGGGGACGGGGATTCGAACCGCCGATCTCTGGACAGAATGCCAGTGTCTTTCCCATTAGACGACCCCCCTTTTCATTACAATGGGGTAAACTGCATCCCCCCTCCTGAACCGGTCATGCTGGGTATCTCACCTCAGTTTTCCCCACACCCCTTTGCTGCCTTGCCGACACAGAGGCAGCTTCGCGGCGCCGCCTGGGGTCAACCGGCGTTCTCGGTAAATACAGTCATGGAGGGTAGCAAATGATCAAACCTAATCGCCCCGCGCCCCATTGGAGGCCGCATCTCGCGCTGTCGAGCATGGCGCATGCAGCGCCATCTCAATACTTGTGTGCGCACGGCGCGCCGTTGTCGCCTGCCTGCGTGCTGGGCTTACGGTGCTATTACGGTCGCCTTGCTTCCCGCCGGACCCTAGAACGCTGCGCCGCGCCGCGCACTTACCCCCACATGCCCTCCGGCGGCCCCTGCTGGCAGGTTACAACCCGACCCAGCTGGATAGCTTCAAGCAGGTGCTGCGCTCTCAGGAGTCGGCCCTGGGCAACGTGGTCGCGGATGCCTACCTCTGGTACGATTTGGTTTCGGAGGACCGAGAACGAAAGTGGCTGGGGGGCCGCTCGTTGTACCTCTCGTGCAACTGGACGGCAGGGGCTTTCTGTTGTTTCCGGGGCGCACGCGAGCGAGCGATGGTCGGCTCGGGCGGCCGTCCGGCGCATGCTTGTACCTCCGTCAACAACGGCATCGAAGAGGTGGTCGCCTCGAGGCGGATGGATGGAAGGCAACCTCCTACCATAGGACGATCGATTATCTGTCACGGCATGCATGGTTTGGTAATTAGCGGTCTGCTTGGTAGCAAAGATGTGTGGCGGCATGGGAAAACAAGGTTGCGTGACCGTGTTCCGCTGTGTCTCACGTAGTGCAATGCAGCCGCAGGCATCCAGCTTTGCCTTAAAACTAGCTGCCGCTGCACGCCATCATTGGGGGGTCATAAGCTCTTGCGGCACTACGGCGGTGTCAAAAGTTTCTGCGGTCCGCTTGTGCACAGGGCGGCCAGAACCGGCGTGCCGGGCGTGCCGGCGGCCGACCTGGCACTCATCAACGGAGGCGCCATCCGGGCTGACCTCCCAGCGGGCGACATCACACAAGCTGAGGTCGATGCTGTATTGCCGTACAACGACACGCTCGTACTGTTGAACGTGACCGGGCAGGCGGTGAGTACGGCAGCACGAAAGAGAGCTGCCCGGCCTGCTGCCGCAACTACCGGACCTGAGCGGCGCATTGTGTCAAAGTGGAGCGGCGCTAGCTCTCCATGCTCTCGAGGAGACGCCGAGCGATTGGCGGCGGGTGGCGGATGGAGCTAATGCGACCGGGTGAACACACCACCGGCATCAGGGCAGCTGGCAAGGCCAACATGGTTACTGCCTAGATGCAGAAGACGCAGATGTTATCATTCGAGTACTCACTGCGGACACTGCTCCGACGTGGTTGAGTGGTTGCCCTTCATTCCCGCCTGCCGTTACCGCTCGCTCGCAGATTCTTTTGGCGCTGGAAAACGGGGTCAACGGAATCACCTCCAACGTTTCAGCGCTCCCCGGCAGGTTTCTGCAGGTGAGGTGTCCATTCGAGGGCGGGGATGCCACGGATCTGCCAAACCATACATATGGGATGGAGAACGGTAAGGGCAGGATTCTGGCGATGGATGACACGCGGAGCCGTCGTTCGGCATGCGGCCTGAGCCCGTGTAGTTTGGACGAGCGCGTGCAGGGGCGAATGACCAGCAATAACAAAGGGGGCAAGTGTAGTCGCTCGCCCGCTAGAAGAGGGGAGGCAGCTGGTCTGGACACCGACGGGCGAACTAAACTGCGTGCGCCTGTTCAACCGTACCTGCCTCCACTACCTCCACGTATGCGCACAGGTATCAGCGGGCGTGTCATACTCGTACGACGCCATCGCGCCGGCAGGCAGTCGCATCCAGTCCGTCCGCATCCTGGGCTCCTCCGGCGGGGCGGCGCTACCGCTGGACGCGTGCAAGCACTACGTGATTGCGGTCAACGCGTTCATGGCAGGTTGGTGGGGCGCATCGCGCGTGCTTTGAATGCGGGCGGCTTGGCCCTGCAAGCGGGTGCTGTATGCCAGCCGCCATCCCTTGAGCCATACATATGCAACCTGCGCCTCTGCACGCTCGCCTGGCCCCGATAAAAATGGGATTATAATGGATAGAAACGCCGACCACCGAGGAGGACGCATTCACGCAAACGCCACCTGCTGTGCTATCGGCGCTGACCTCCCGTCCGTCGTTCGGTGTCTGTCCTCTGTCCATCCGTCCGTCCGTCATCCTGACGTGCTCCTGAAGTTACCCGTGATCGGTAGACATTGGGTGGCAAGCGGGAATGTCAAGGCGGGAATCGTCAAGGCGGATCAAGACAGATTTCGATGTACATGTCTATCTGATACTGTCCATCCGCACAACCATTGCGTGCCCCGCCTTTTGCGTACCGCCCATGGGACAGACGGCGGAGACGGCTTCTGGATGCTAAAAAATATGGTGCGTCCTAGCTCCCATGCAGATTGATTTGCCGTACGCAGCTACAAATGTGAATCCTCTACCGCACTGCCTACAAGTAATTACGATATAAAACCAATAAATTTAGACATCGCGAAGTCGAAAAACAATTGCCGGGGGGTATCTCATAGATATTTCGTATTTGAAATGAATCTGTTGACAGCCTTGCAAGCAATTCGCGTCAAGACATGCAAATGCCTGCGGACGCATTACAAAGACTGTTGTTGTGAAACTAATATCGATGGGTAGGCAGCGTCGGTCGATGGTGTTACTTGTGACGGTCGCCGAGCCTGTGACTGTGACAGGTAGGCAACTATATCTGCGATAATGCGTTCAGTGCGCCCGTTCATTTTCCTCCTGGCGGAGAACAGCAACCTCGCAAAGTTGCGGAGGCCAGGCCGCCTAGAAACATATGGTAGCGCGCCTCGATGGCTAAGTGCCCAACTCCGTCCGGTCCTCGGTAAAAAATGCGCTCGCAAATAGTTGCGGCAACACGGTATGTAAGTGACAGGAAATGGAACCGCGGCGCATGTCGACCGTGTCGATTGTCGTTTGGTGTGTTGGCTGGGGCTAGAGACGGCTGCACACAGGACACCGCCCCAAGCACGACACTTGGTGCCCCGGCGGCAGACCCGGGAAATCATCATGTTGACGGCCCCTCCTGCTGCCGCCCTCCTCCCTCGCTGGCGCGTGTTCCCCGCCTGTCTCGCAGTCCTCGGTGGTGGCGAATTCGGGACTCTCGGAACAGAGCCTCTTCGCGCAGTACGTCGCGGCGCACAGCCCGCTGCCGTCGGGTCTGGGGGGCCGCATCGCCGTCTGCGGCGCGGACCCTGACGGATGCCCGGTGATCCGCACCGTGGCGGACTTCTGCAAGAGTGTCGTGGGTGGGTCTATCTAGCGAGAAACCCCCATCATCACGATGGGTGGATGCATACTACTGACGAGGTTGTGAGGAGCGGATCTTTCTCCGCGAGCGGTGTGTGTGGGCGAGTTACATGTATGCATGCATGGGTAGCTGGGGGCCCAACTTACTTCATATATACATGCATGCATACATCCACTGTGACATCATTAATGATATAGTTATACATCCACTGTGATATCATCAATGATATAGTTATGCATACATATGGTCATGTGGTATATGTATATGCACACATGACCACTTGCATACATGCAGTCGGCCGCTAAAACGACCGCGCATGGCTGGGCGGGCGGTGAGGCCGCGTGCGTGATGTGCGATGTATGACGTGTGATAGTGTGTGGCTAGGCGGCGCGCGTGCGTGCGTCTGCCGGGTACTGCTGGTACTGCTGGTACTGCTGGCCAGCTCAATCCGTCCATCTATTTATTGCCCCCGCTCTCATCTCATCTCGCGGTCTAGGGGGGGGCGGTGGGTGGGTGTACACGTAACATGTTAGCCTGTCGTCGTGCTGTGACCGTGCTGTGACCGTGCATTTGCAGTTCGGGAACCGCTTGTGGGTTGGCTGCTGTATGGCGAATGGGCGTGGCCCCGTGCGCAGTTGCAGGTTTCTTTACCTACCCACAGCGACCACGCACGGCCAGCGGGCGCCGCAAACGCACTGGGCTCATGGGGGTAAGGCACGTCTGTACGTCTGTACGCCTACTGCGTGTATGCACGTCTTGCAGGTGTGATGACGACGTACATGAGCAGCAGCAAGGCGCTCGTGCGGACAAGGGAGGCGCCGCTGGGTGACCTTATCTGCGACGCGTTCCGATGGTGAGCGCGTGGCTCGCGTGCGAGCACAGCTAGGGAAACGATGACGACCGAGAGGGAGGGAGGCCGGGCGACAGGGGCGGCAGGGCAAGGTCCGGATTTGGTTTAGCGTCTAGGGTTGAGAGTTTAGGGTTTAGGAAGAGATGGCGCGCGGGAGACTGAAGAGGCAGGCGAAGGCAGTGAGACGTGATAGGTGCGAGGCGGGGCGGACGAGAGGGACAGAGGGAGGGCGGCAGGGGGCGGGCAAGGAAGCAACGAGCGCCTGGTGTTGTGGCGGTTAACAATGTTGACAGCGTCGGGATGATGCGACAGGGAGGCCAGCTGCCTCCTAACATTGGATTCTAACCTTGGATTCTAACCCCAACCCGTCAATCATGGTCTGGCCCAGCGGGCCCGCGCGCGCTGCCACCCCCCCAGCCTGCCGCGACGGACTCAACCAGATCAATCAGGGGGGTGGCACACGCACGCACCGGGGCCGAGACCGCAGTATGTAGAACGAATGGAATGCCCACACGTCTCCGCTAGACGACCAGCGATCGGACCAACACACGCGCCCTGCCCGGGTTTCTTCATTCGCTCCTTCTTTTCCGAGCGGCGGCGGCGGCTCGTTTTGCGGCTTCTATCTACCCTACCGCTGCATGATGATGCGTGTGGTGGTGGGTGGTGCGTGGCGCTCTTTGGCGCAGGGTCATCGCCAACAAGACGTCGCTGCCGGCCCCCGACGCGTGCCTCATCAACGGTGGCGGAATCCGGGCGGACCTGCCAGACGGCTCCGTCACCCCGACTCAAGTACAGCGGGTCCTGCCGTACGGTGATTCGCTCGTCCTGCTTCGTGTAACCGGCGAGCAGGTACACGGATGATGGAACGAAGGGCGGCTGCTGGCTGCCCTGCTCGGTCTTTCTATGCCTGGTGTTTAAATTGCCAAGTTATTACGATGCCTGGCGGCTATGGCCAATTTGGTATTTGTGCCTGGTGGTTAGGATCACCCAGGGTCGGTGGTCACGCTTGTCCGGACATAACCTCTGTCAGCTCCAGGGGCTGGGCCGTATTTAGGTATGCATGCGTGGGCGCGAAAGAGGGGTGCGTGCTCGACACTTTCCATCCTGTGCATGGCCCTTTGTCCGCCCGCTGCGCACGCGCTGCTACCTCGCTTTCGCCTGCAGGGAACGCCAGCAGTACGTACTTGCATGCGTTTCCTTATCCCTGCTGGCCGGGGTAACTGCAAGGTAACCCCTGCCCGCATACCCCTCCCCTTGCTTATCTGCCTGCCTGCCTGCGTGTTGTCTGCAGCTTGTCGCTGCGTTGCAGAACGGCGTCAGCGGCGACTTCTCTGACCCAGCGGACCCGGACGGCAGGTTCCCGCAGGTGAGGGCGTGAGTGAGTGAAGTGGGCAGCTGGACAGTCCGAGGCTGGCTGAGTCGGACGACGATGCGATGTAGGCTGGTGGTGGTTGCGGTTGTTGTGGGTACATACAGCAGGGAGGGCGCCGCGTACACATATTTATGAAGTGCAGCTGACGATGAGTCATATCTTAGTCCATCACCGACCTGCACGGCAGAATGTACGAAAGGATATTAGGGCGGGGCGGGGGCGTCTACGCGGAGCAGCTCGCGGCCCAACTGGGCGTATCCTCTCAATACCTCTGTTATATTAAGAACCCGGCTGTAGTGCATGTTGAGCCTTTGTATAGTTTTTCCTAGTGAGCGCGCGGAAGTCGTACGGAGCACAGCCGTCTGAAATCATTCGGGTTTGAACGCCAACGGAGTGCATGTTGTCGTACAGGTGTCCGGCTTGTCGTACAAGTACGACAGCACGGCCCCAGTGGACGAGCGCCTCTTGTCCGCCAGCATCTCGACCTCGTCCGGGGCGCTGCAGCCGATCGACCCCTGCGCGTCGTTCACCATTGCAGTCAACAACTATATGGCGGGTGGGTGCGAATCCGTCCTAGGTGCGAGAGCCCAGATGGGGTGCACCGACCCAACCAGACCGCCGCACCCCGCCTGACAACCCTACTGATTGTATGGCTGGTATGCGTCTCTCTGCATGGAATGAAGCCACGTTTGCTCGGTGCACATCGATGCAAACATCATCATCATCATTATCATCATCATCACCATCATCATCATCATGCCGTATCCGCTCATTCTGAAGAGGCCATTGCATGTTTTTTGCCACTGCGGGCGCTGCCCTGCCTCCCAACGTGCCGGACCTGCAGAGGGGGGCGACGGCTACACGATGTTCCAACAGGTCCGTCGGTCCGTGGTGGAGTGATGGTCCGCGACCCCGCGCACGACGACTCGGCCCCGGGACGACTTGAGGCGGACAGCCATTGCACAACCGGGGGCAGTCCTGCTTGGGCGGGCCGGCAACGCATACACCCGTCCTCTGCCAGCATGGGCGGCTGGGCTCTTACGGACGGAACGCTGCGCGAGGACCGCAGATAGACGCACCCACCGATGCGTTCGCACGCACCTTTCGCGCCTTCCACATACACCCTGCACGATTGGTGTTGATCCTGGCATTGATCGATCCTGATGTTGATACTGCATTGGTCTTTGATGTCGATCCTGACCGATACACCTACCGTATCGGCTTCACGGTGCCTCCCAGTCCCCACTCGCTCCCCATTCGCTTGGCTGCCTCTTCATCTCCGCCGCGTGTGTAGGCCACAGTCCTGGCACGGACGCTCATCCCCGACACCTATGCGGTGATCGAGTACATCGATGCGCACGACACGGTGCCGGTCGTTCCGTACCCCAGCGGCCGCATCACCACGTGCAGTGACGACAAGGCCGGCTGCCCGCCCATGCCCATCGTGTACGACACCTGCACCGTGGGTGAGTCGCTCGTCCGTCTTGTCGAGCGTTTGCTAGCTGAATCGTTCGTTCTTACCTGTAATAACAATGATGATTCGAATGCATGGACTCCATATCCGCACTGGACCTACACCCATGCTGATCTTGGTTCTCTTCGAATGAGCTCCGTCCGTCGATAGGCTTTAAGCGAAACATACGAGTGGTTGCGTACGTGCGCTAGTGAAGCCCTAGTGATACACATTAACTTGCAAGCTGACCTCGCTCCCCGTGCCTGCCCCCCTGCGCCTGCCCCTCACCCAGGCTACACCCCCACCGCGCTGCCCTACGATGTGGACGCCCTGCTGTCCACCGAGTCGAGGCTGGGCAATCTGGTGGCGGATGCCTTCCTCGGGTGAGCGTGACAGTGCAACCTGTTGGTCGGTGCGATGTGTGGATGGGAGGCTGGGGTCCCACACAGCGAGCTCCCACACAGGTTGGTACGCCCACACCCATACATGCCCCGCATCGTCCTCGGCCTGCTGCTACTCCGTCCATCATCACAGCTAGCTAACACATACATACCTACCTACATACATACCTACATTCACGCACTCACGCGCCCCGCCGCACGCAGGGAGCTGTCCGCTTATGGCGCGGACGTGAGCCTGGTCAACGGCGGCGCCATCCGGGCGGGTCTTTCAGCGGGCGACATCACCGTGGATGGGCTGAACGCTGTCCTGCCGTACGGCAATACCCTGGTTCTGCTCAGTCTGACGGGCGCGCAGGTAGGCACGGCATGTGGCGGCGGCATAACGTGTGTGGAACATCACATTGCATTGGGATGTCCGCCGCGCATCACACCCGGCCGTACGTATGTATGTACGTCTGGTCAGCGGCTGCGTGAGAGGAAGACCGAAATGAACGATGGCCTTGCTTGTTGCTTGTGCATGAGCGGCCTGCTGGCTACCTCATGGATGGTGCTGCTCGAGTTGATTGTAATAAGGAACTCGTCATCAGCACTGCGTTGCGTTGATCATATATATACCCTCCGCTTGCGCAGCTCATCGCGGCTCTCGAGAACGGTGTCAGTGCGGACACCATCAACCCCTCCATCGAAGACGGCAGGTTCCTGCAGGTATATATGTCACGCAATGCGTGGTGGGTAGGTACGTAGTGCCCTGCCTTGAACCGTCCCAGCCATCGATGCGCCACTGCATGCAGTTCGCTTCTGGCAGGCGCAGCATGCAGTTCGGTAATTTGATGGGAGCGATTGGCTGGTAACGGCCTAAGCAAGGCATTGCTGAGAAGTAACAGAATGTTATGTGCGTGCTCGAAAGAGATTAAGACATTGCGGCCCTGGCTGCACACTCACACAGTCGCACAGTCACACACAGTCACACAGTCACACACAGTCACACACGCACGCCGCCTACACAGGTCGGCGGCCTGGAGTACTCGTACAACGGCAGCGCGCCGGTGGGCAGCCGTATCCTGTCCGCCGCCATCGTGACGTCCTCCGACTCCATGGTGCCAGTCGATCCCTGCAAGACGTACGGCGTCGTGGTCAACGATTACATGGCGGGTGAGCGGGCGGGTGGCTAGCCGTCGCGTTGGGCCTGGCTTGGATTGCGCGGCACGGCACGGCACGGAACGAACGGGCGCGGTGCGGCACGGCATGGCATGGCATGGCGCGGTACGGCCACGGCCTGGCCCCACCGGGCACAGCACGTACGGCACCCTAAACCTCCTCCATCAGTTTGCATTAATCAAATTTTGCCCTGCCGCAATTGCGCACTAGCTAGCTCAGTAGCTAGCTAGTTGGTGTGGCTAGACGTCCTGCCCTGACACTGCACCGACGACCTATCTAGCTAACATTCCTGCTACACCTGACTTACCTCTCCGCTCTCTGCGTCCCCCCTGGTCCCGTCCACAGCTGGTGGTGATGGCTATACCGTCTTCCAGTCGGTGAGCAAGTTGATGATGGGCGCGTGGGGGCAGCAGCACCGCACCTGCTGTACTACATGCGCCTTCCGCAGTGCACCGATCCACAATTTGCGAACGCATCATCAGACTTGGAGCTGCTAATGAACGAGTTAGTAAGGGGACTGTAGGCTACTGATGAAATAAAAAGGGGCAGGGGACGAAGCTGATGAAGCTGGCGAAGGTAGGAAGACATCGCCCGAATCAATGCTACCCACGCAGCCACCCATCCAGCTATCCACCCACGCACCCGGCCAGGGGGCTAGCTAGCAGCCAACGACCCACGGCCACATCCTGCTGCTGCCGGTCCTGCACGCCCCACATGTATGTATGCATGCCAACACAGGCCTCCGCCGTCACCAACACCCTCATCCCAGCCGTCCGGGCGCTGGCCGACTACATCGCCGCCCACAACCCGCTGTCTGTGGAGCTGGACGGTCGCATCATCTCGTGCACCGCTGGTGCCGTGGACGGCTGCCCGCTGGACCGTGTCGTGTCCGACGTGTGCACGCCAGTCGTGGGTGAGGCCGTACTCCTCCTTCCTGTCCGTACATGGGCAGCAGGGGAGGCGTGGCGCCCTGCGCTTATTGCATGCCATCTGCCCGTGTGTTTGTGCACACATGCATGTGGCAAAGCGGAATATCCCATCCAGATAAACGCCGCCGGTGGGCTTGCATATTGTATGTTCATCATTTAATGATTCGTGTGCGTGCGTGTGCCAAAGGTTTATCCGCCCCGCGGCGGATGCTTGATGCTGATTCAGGCTTGCAAGCTGACCTCGCTCCCCGTGCCTGCCCCCCTGCGCCTGCCCCTCACCCAGGCTACACCCCCACCGCGCTGCCCTACGATGTGGACGCCCTGCTGTCCACCGAGTCGAGGCTGGGCAATCTGGTGGCGGATGCCTTCCTCGGGTGAGCGTGACAGTGCAACCTGTTGGTCGGTGCGATGTGTGGATGGGAGGCTGGGGTCCCACACAGCGAGCTCCCACACAGGTTGGTACGCCCACACCCATACATGCCCCGCATCGTCCTCGGCCTGCTGCTACTCCGTCCATCATCACAGCTAGCTAACACATACATACCTACCTACATACATACCTACATTCACGCACTCACGCGCCCCGCCGCACGCAGGGAGCTGTCCGCTTATGGCGCGGACGTGAGCCTGGTCAACGGCGGCGCCATCCGGGCGGGTCTTTCGGCGGGCGACATCACCGTGGATGGGCTGAACGCTGTCCTGCCGTACGGCAATACCCTGGTTCTGCTCAGTCTGACGGGCGCGCAGGTAGGTACGGCATGTGGCGGTGGCATAACGTGTGTGGAACATCACATTGCATTGGGATGTCCGCCACGCACCACACCCGGCCGTACGTATGTATGTACGTCTGGTCAGCGGCTGCGTGAGAGGAAGACCGAAATGAACGATGGACTTGCTTGTTGCTTGTGCATGAGCGGCCTGCTGGCTACCTCATGGATGGTGCTGCTCGAGTTGATTGTAATAAGGAACTCGTCATCAGCACTGCGTTGCGTTGATCATATATATCCCCTCCGCTTGCGCAGCTCATCGCGGCTCTCGAGAACGGTGTCAGTGCGGACACCATCAACCCCTCCATCGAAGACGGCAGGTTCCTGCAGGTATATATGTCACGCGATGCGTGGTGGGTAGGTACGTAGTGCCCTGCCTTGAACCGTCCCAGCCATCGATGCGCCACTGCATGCAGTTCGCTTCTGGCAGGCGCAGCATGCAGTTCGGTAACTTGATGGGAGCGATTGGCTGGTAACGGCCCCAGCAAGGCATTGCTGAGAAGTAACAGAATGTTATATGCGTGCTCGAAAGAGATTAAGACATTGCGGCCCTGGCTGCACACTCACACAGTCGCACAGTCACACACAGTCACACAGTCACACACAGTCACACACAGTCACACACAGTCACACACGCACGCCGCCTACACAGGTCGGCGGCCTGGAGTACTCGTACAACGGCAGCGCGCCGGTGGGCAGCCGTATCCTGTCCGCCGCCATCGTGACGTCCTCCGACTCCATGGTGCCAGTCGATCCCTGCAAGACGTACGGCGTCGTGGTCAACGATTACATGGCGGGTGAGCGGGCGGGTGGCTAGCCGTCGCGTTGGGCCTGGCTTGGATTGCGCGGCACGGAACGGAACGAACGGGCGCGGTGCGGCACGGCATGGCATGGCATGGCGCGGTACGGCCACGGCCTGGCCCCACCGGCCACAGCACGTACGGCACCCTAAACCTCCTCCATCAGTTTGCATTAATCAAATTTTGCCCTGCCGCAATTGCGCACTAGCTAGGTCAGTAGCTAGCTAGTTGGTGTGGCTAGACGTCCTGCCCTGACACTGCACCGACGACCTATCTAGCTAACATTCCTGCTACACCTGACTTACCTCTCCGCTCTCTGCGTCCCCCCTGGTCCCGTCCACAGCTGGTGGTGATGGCTATACCGTCTTCCAGTCGGTGAGCAAGTTGATGATGGGCGCGTGGGGGCAGCAGCACCGCACCTGCTGTACTACATGCGCCTTCCGCAGTGCACCAATCCACAATTTGCGAACGCATCATCAGACTGGAGCTGCTAATGCACGAGTTAGTAAGGGGACTGTAGGCTACTGATGAAATAAAAAGGGGCAGGGGACGAAGCTGATGAAGCTGGCGAAGGTAGGAAGACATCGCCCGAATCAATGCTACCCACGCAGCCACCCATCCAGCTATCCACCCACGCACCCGGCCAGGGGGCTAGCTAGCAGCCAACGACCCACGGCCACATCCTGCTGCTGCCGGTCCTGCACGCCCCACATGTATGTATGCATGCCAACACAGGCCTCCGCCGTCACCAACACCCTCATCCCAGCCGTCCGGGCGCTGGCCGACTACATCGCCGCCCACAACCCGCTGTCTGTGGAGCTGGACGGTCGCATCATCTCGTGCACCGCTGGTGCCGTGGACGGCTGCCCGCTGGACCGTGTCGTGTCCGACGTGTGCACGCCAGTCGTGGGTGAGGCCGTACTCCTCCTTCCTGTCCGTACATGGGCAGCAGGGGAGGCGTGGCGCCCTGCGCTTATTGCATGCCATCTGCCCGTGTGTTTGTGCACACATGCATGTGGCAAAGCGGAATATCCCATCCAGATAAACGCCGCCGGTGGGCTTGCATATTGTATGTTCATCATTTAATGATTCGTGTGCGTGCGTGTGCCAAAGGTTTATCCGCCCCGCGGCGGATGCTTGATGCTGATTCAGGCTTGCAAGCTGACCTCGCTCCCCGTGCCTGCCCCCCTGCGCCTGCCCCTCACCCAGGCTACACCCCCACCGCGCTGCCCTACGATGTGGACGCCCTGCTGTCCACCGAGTCGAGGCTGGGCAATCTGGTGGCGGATGCCTTCCTCGGGTGAGCGTGACAGTGCAACCTGTTGGTCGGTGCGATGTGTGGATGGGAGGCTGGGGTCCCACACAGCGAGCTCCCACACAGGTTGGTACGCCCACACCCATACATGCCCCGCATCGTCCTCGGCCTGCTGCTACTCCGTCCATCATCACAGCTAGCTAACACATACATACCTACCTACATACATACCTACATTCACGCACTCACGCGCCCCGCCGCACGCAGGGAGCTGTCCGCTTATGGCGCGGACGTGAGCCTGGTCAACGGCGGCGCCATCCGGGCGGGTCTTTCGGCGGGCGACATCACCGTGGATGGGCTGAACGCTGTCCTGCCGTACGGCAATACCCTGGTTCTGCTCAGTCTGACGGGCGCGCAGGTAGGTACGGCATGTGGCGGTGGCATAACGTGTGTGGAACATCACATTGCATTGGGATGTCCGCCGCGCATCACACCCGGCCGTACGTATGTATGTACGTCTGGTCAGCGGCTGCGTGAGAGGAAGACCGAAATGAACGATGGACTTGCTTGTTGCTTGTGCATGAGCGGCCTGCTGGCTACCTCATGGATGGTGCTGCTCGAGTTGATTGTAATAAGGAACTCGTCATCAGCACTGCGTTGCGTTGATCATATATATCCCCTCCGCTTGCGCAGCTCATCGCGGCTCTCGAGAACGGTGTCAGTGCGGACACCATCAACCCCTCCATCGAAGACGGCAGGTTCCTGCAGGTATATATGTCACGCAATGCGTGGTGGGTAGGTACGTAGTGCCCTGCCTTGAACCGTCCCAGCCATCGATGCGCCACTGCATGCAGTTCGCTTCTGGCAGGCGCAGCATGCAGTTCGGTAATTTGATGGGAGCGATTGGCTGGTAACGGCCTAAGCAAGGCATTGCTGAGAAGTAACAGAATGTTATGTGCGTGCTCGAAAGAGATTAAGACATTGCGGCCCTGGCTGCACACTCACACAGTCGCACAGTCACACACAGTCACACAGTCACACACAGTCACACACGCACGCCGCCTACACAGGTCGGCGGCCTGGAGTACTCGTACAACGGCAGCGCGCCGGTGGGCAGCCGTATCCTGTCCGCCGCCATCGTGACGTCCTCCGACTCCATGGTGCCAGTCGATCCCTGCAAGACGTACGGCGTCGTGGTCAACGATTACATGGCGGGTGAGCGGGCGGGTGGCTAGCCGTCGCGTTGGGCCTGGCTTGGATTGCGCGGCACGGCACGGCACGGAACGAACGGGCGCGGTGCGGCACGGCATGGCATGGCATGGCGCGGTACGGCCACGGCCTGGCCCCACCGGGCACAGCACGTACGGCACCCTAAACCTCCTCCATCAGTTTGCATTAATCAAATTTTGCCCTGCCGCAATTGCGCACTAGCTAGCTCAGTAGCTAGCTAGTTGGTGTGGCTAGACGTCCTGCCCTGACACTGCACCGACGACCTATCTAGCTAACATTCCTGCTACACCTGACTTACCTCTCCGCTCTCTGCGTCCCCCCTGGTCCCGTCCACAGCTGGTGGTGATGGCTATACCGTCTTCCAGTCGGTGAGCAAGTTGATGATGGGCGCTTGGGGGCAGCAGCACCGCACCTGCTGTACTACATGCGCCTTCCGCAGTGCACCAATCCACAATTTGCGAACGCATCATCAGACTTGGAGCCGCTAATGAACGAGTTAGTAAGGGGACTGTAGGCTACTAATGAAATAAAAAGGGGCAGGGGACGAAGCTGATGAAGCTGGCGAAGGTAGGAAGACATCGCCCGAATCAATGCTACCCACGCAGCCACCCATCCAGCTATCCACCCACGCACCCGGCCAGGGGGCTAGCTAGCAGCCAACGACCCACGGCCACATCCTGCTGCTGCCGGTCCTGCACGCCCCACATGTATGTATGCATGCCAACACAGGCCTCCGCCGTCACCAACACCCTCATCCCAGCCGTCCGGGCGCTGGCCGACTACACCGCCGCCCACAACCCGCTGTCTGTGGAGCTGGATGGTCGCATCATCTCGTGCACCGCTGGTGCCGTGGACGGCTGCCCGCTGGACCGTGTCGTGTCCGACGTGTGCACGCCAGTCGTGGGTGAGGCCGTACTCCTCCTTCCTGTCCGTACATGGGCAGCAGGGGAGGCGTGGCGCCCTGCGCTTATTGCATGCCATCTGCCCGTGTGTTTGTGCACACATGCATGTGGCAAAGCGGAATATCCCATCCAGATAAACGCCGCCGGTGGGCTTGCATATTGTATGTTCATCATTTAATGATTCGTGTGCGTGCGTGTGCCAAAGGTTTATCCGCCCCGCGGCGGATGCTTGATGCTGATTCAGGCTTGCAAGCTGACCTCGCTCCCCGTGCCTGCCCCCCTGCGCCTGCCCCTCACCCAGGCTACACCCCCACCGCGCTGCCCTACGATGTGGACGCCCTGCTGTCCACCGAGTCGAGGCTGGGCAATCTGGTGGCGGATGCCTTCCTCGGGTGAGCGTGACAGTGCAACCTGTTGGTCGGTGCGATGTGTGGATGGGAGGCTGGGGTCCCACACAGCGAGCTCCCACACAGGTTGGTACGCCCACACCCATACATGCCCCGCATCGTCCTCGGCCTGCTGCTACTCCGTCCATCATCACAGCTAGCTAACACATACATACCTACCTACATACATACCTACATTCACGCACTCACGCGCCCCGCCGCACGCAGGGAGCTGTCCGCTTATGGCGCGGACGTGAGCCTGGTCAACGGCGGCGCCATCCGGGCGGGTCTTTCGGCGGGCGACATCACCGTGGATGGGCTGAACGCTGTCCTGCCGTACGGCAATACCCTGGTTCTGCTCAGTCTGACGGGCGCGCAGGTAGGCACGGCATGTGGCGGCGGCATAACGTGTGTGGAACATCACATTGCATTGGGATGTCCGCCGCGCACCACACCCGGCCGTACGTATGTATGTACGTCTGGTCAGCGGCTGCGTGAGAGGAAGACCGAAATGAACGATGGCCTTGCTTGTTGCTTGTGCATGAGCGGCCTGCTGGCTACCTCATGGATGGTGCTGCTCGAGTTGATTGTAATAAGGAACTCGTCATCAGCACTGCGTTGCGTTGATCATATATATCCCCTCCGCTTGCGCAGCTCATCGCGGCTCTCGAGAACGGTGTCAGTGCGGACACCATCAACCCCTCCATCGAAGACGGCAGGTTCCTGCAGGTATATATGTCACGCAATGCGTGGTGGGTAGGTACGTAGTGCCCTGCCTTGAACCGTCCCAGCAATCGATGCGCCACTGCATGCAGTTCGCTTCTGGCAGGCGCAGCATGCAGTTCGGTAACTTGATGGGAGCGATTGGCTGGTAACGGCCTAAGCAAGGCATTGCTGAGAAGTAACAGAATGTTATGTGCGTGCTCGAAAGAGATTAAGACATTGCGGCCCTGGCTGCACACTCACACAGTCGCACAGTCACACACAGTCACACAGTCACACACAGTCACACACGCACGCCGCCTACACAGGTCGGCGGCCTGGAGTACTCGTACAACGGCAGCGCGCCGGTGGGCAGCCGTATCCTGTCCGCCGCCATCGTGACGTCCTCCGACTCCATGGTGCCAGTCGATCCCTGCAAGACGTACGGCGTCGTGGTCAACGATTACATGGCGGGTGAGCGGGCGGGTGGCTAGCCGTCGCGTTGGGCCTGGCTTGGATTGCGCGGCACGGCACGGCACGGAACGAACGGGCGCGGTGCGGCACGGCATGGCATGGCATGGCGCGGTACGGCCACGGCCTGGCCCCACCGGGCACAGCACGTACGGCACCCTAAACCTCCTCCATCAGTTTGCATTAATCAAATTTTGCCCTGCCGCAATTGCGCACTAGCTAGCTCAGTAGCTAGCTAGTTGGTGTGGCTAGACGTCCTGCCCTGACACTGCACCGACGACCTATCTAGCTAACATTCCTGCTACACCTGACTTACCTCTCCGCTCTCTGCGTCCCCCCTGGTCCCGTCCACAGCTGGTGGTGATGGCTATACCGTCTTCCAGTCGGTGAGCAAGTTGATGATGGGCGCTTGGGGCAGCAGCACCGCACCTGCTGTACTACATGCGCCTTCCGCAGTGCACCAATCCACAATTTGCGAACGCATCATCAGACTTGGAGCCGCTAATGAACGAGTTAGTAAGGGGACTGTAGGCTACTGATGAAATAAAAAGGGGCAGGGGACGAAGCTGATGAAGCTGGCGAAGGTAGGAAGACATCGCCCGAATCAATGCTACCCACGCAGCCACCCATCCAGCTATCCACCCACGCACCCGGCCAGGGGGCTAGCTAGCAGCCAACGACCCACGGCCACATCCTGCTGCTGCCGGTCCTGCACGCCCCACATGTATGTATGCATGCCAACACAGGCCTCCGCCGTCACCAACACCCTCATCCCAGCCGTCCGGGCGCTGGCCGACTACATCGCCGCCCACAACCCGCTGTCTGTGGAGCTGGATGGTCGCATCATCTCGTGCACCGCTGGTGCCGTGGACGGCTGCCCGCTGGACCGTGTCGTGTCCGACGTGTGCACGCCAGTCGTGGGTGAGGCCGTACTCCTCCTTCCTGTCCGTACATGGGCAGCAGGGGAGGCGTGGCGCCCTGCGCTTATTGCATGCCATCTGCCCGTGTGTTTGTGCACACATGCATGTGGCAAAGCGGAATATCCCATCCAGATAAACGCCGCCGGTGGGCTTGCATATTGTATGTTCATCATTTAATGATTCGTGTGCGTGCGTGTGCCAAAGGTTTATCCGCCCCGCGGCGGATGCTTGATGCTGATTCAGGCTTGCAAGCTGACCTCGCTCCCCGTGCCTGCCCCCCTGCGCCTGCCCCTCACCCAGGCTACACCCCCACCGCGCTGCCCTACGATGTGGACGCCCTGCTGTCCACCGAGTCGAGGCTGGGCAATCTGGTGGCGGATGCCTTCCTCGGGTGAGCGTGACAGTGCAACCTGTTGGTCGGTGCGATGTGTGGATGGGAGGCTGGGGTCCCACACAGCGAGCTCCCACACAGGTTGGTACGCCCACACCCATACATGCCCCGCATCGTCCTCGGCCTGCTGCTACTCCGTCCATCATCACAGCTAGCTAACACATACATACCTACCTACATACATACCTACATTCACGCACTCACGCGCCCCGCCGCACGCAGGGAGCTGTCCGCTTATGGCGCGGACGTGAGCCTGGTCAACGGCGGCGCCATCCGGGCGGGTCTTTCGGCGGGCGACATCACCGTGGATGGGCTGAACGCTGTCCTGCCGTACGGCAATACCCTGGTTCTGCTCAGTCTGACGGGCGCGCAGGTAGGTACGGCATGTGGCGGTGGCATAACGTGTGTGGAACATCACATTGCATTGGGATGTCCGCCACGCACCACACCCGGCCGTACGTATGTATGTACGTCTGGTCAGCGGCTGCGTGAGAGGAAGACCGAAATGAACGATGGACTTGCTTGTTGCTTGTGCATGAGCGGCCTGCTGGCTACCTCATGGATGGTGCTGCTCGAGTTGATTGTAATAAGGAACTCGTCATCAGCACTGCGTTGCGTTGATCATATATATCCCCTCCGCTTGCGCAGCTCATCGCGGCTCTCGAGAACGGTGTCAGTGCGGACACCATCAACCCCTCCATCGAAGACGGCAGGTTCCTGCAGGTATATATGTCACGCGATGCGTGGTGGGTAGGTACGTAGTGCCCTGCCTTGAACCGTCCCAGCCATCGATGCGCCACTGCATGCAGTTCGCTTCTGGCAGGCGCAGCATGCAGTTCGGTAACTTGATGGGAGCGATTGGCTGGTAACGGCCCCAGCAAGGCATTGCTGAGAAGTAACAGAATGTTATATGCGTGCTCGAAAGAGATTAAGACATGGCGGCCCTGGCTGCACACTCACACAGTCGCACAGTCACACACAGTCACACAGTCACACACAGTCACACACAGTCACACACGCACGCCGCCTACACAGGTCGGCGGCCTGGAGTACTCGTACAACGGCAGCGCGCCGGTGGGCAGCCGTATCCTGTCCGCCGCCATCGTGACGTCCTCCGACTCCATGGTGCCAGTCGATCCCTGCAAGACGTACGGCGTCGTGGTCAACGATTACATGGCGGGTGAGCGGGCGGGTGGCTAGCCGTCGCGTTGGGCCTGGCTTGGATTGCGCGGCACGGCACGGAACGGAACGGAACGAACGGGCGCGGCGCGGCACGGCATGGCATGGCATGGCGCGGTACGGCCACGGCCTGGCCCCACCGGGCACAGCACGTACGGCACCCTAAACCTCCTCCATCAGTTTGCATTAATCAAATTTTGCCCTGCCGCAATTGCGCACTAGCTAGGTCAGTAGCTAGCTAGTTGGCGTGGCTAGACGTCCTGCCCTGACACTGCACCGACGACCTATCTAGCTAACATTCCTGCTACACCTGACTTACCTCTCCGCTCTCTGCGTCCCCCCTGGTCCCGTCCACAGCTGGTGGTGATGGCTATACCGTCTTCCAGTCGGTGAGCAAGTTGATGATGGGCGCGTGGGGGCAGCAGCACCGCACCTGCTGTACTACATGCGCCTTCCGCAGTGCACCAATCCACAATTTGCGAACGCATCATCAGACTTGGAGCCGCTAATGAACGAGTTAGTAAGGGGACTGTAGGCTACTAATGAAATAAAAAGGGGCAGGGGACGAAGCTGATGAAGCTGGCGAAGGTAGGAAGACATCGCCCGAATCAATGCTACCCACGCAGCCACCCATCCAGCTATCCACCCACGCACCCGGCCAGGGGGCTAGCTAGCAGCCAACGACCCACGGCCACATCCTGCTGCTGCCGGTCCTGCACGCCCCACATGTATGTATGCATGCCAACACAGGCCTCCGCCGTCACCAACACCCTCATCCCAGCCGTCCGGGCGCTGGCCGACTACATCGCCGCCCACAACCCGCTGTCTGTGGAGCTGGACGGTCGCATCATCTCGTGCACCGCTGGTGCCGTGGAGGGCTGCCCGCTGGACCGTGTCGTGTCCGACGTGTGCGCGCCCGTCGTGGGTGAGGCCGTACTCCTCCTTCCTGTCCGTACATGGGCAGCAGGGGAGGCGTGGCGCCCTGCGCTTATTGCATGCCATCTGCCCGTGTGTTTGTGCACACATGCATGTGGCAAAGCGGAATATCCCATCCAGATAAACGCCGCCGGTGGGCTTGCATATTGTATGTTCATCATTTAATGATTCGTGTGCGTGCGTGTGCCAAAGGTTTATCCGCCCCGCGGCGGATGCTTGATGCTGATTCAGGCTTGCAAGCTGACCTCGCTCCCCGTGCCTGCCCCCCTGCGCCTGCCCCTCACCCAGGCTACACCCCCACCGCGCTGCCCTACGATGTGGACGCCCTGCTGTCCACCGAGTCGAGGCTGGGCAATCTGGTGGCGGATGCCTTCCTCGGGTGAGCGTGACAGTGCAACCTGTTGGTCGGTGCGATGTGTGGATGGGAGGCTGGGGTCCCACACAGCGAGCTCCCACACAGGTTGGTACGCCCACACCCATACATGCCCCGCATCGTCCTCGGCCTGCTGCTACTCCGTCCATCATCACAGCTAGCTAACACATACATACCTACCTACATACATACCTACATTCACGCACTCACGCGCCCCGCCGCACGCAGGGAGCTGTCCGCTTATGGCGCGGACGTGAGCCTGGTCAACGGCGGCGCCATCCGGGCGGGTCTTTCGGCGGGCGACATCACCGTGGATGGGCTGAACGCTGTCCTGCCGTACGGCAATACCCTGGTTCTGCTCAGTCTGACGGGCGCGCAGGTAGGTACGGCATGTGGCGGTGGCATAACGTGTGTGGAACATCACATTGCATTGGGATGTCCGCCACGCACCACACCCGGCCGTACGTATGTATGTACGTCTGGTCAGCGGCTGCGTGAGAGGAAGACCGAAATGAACGATGGACTTGCTTGTTGCTTGTGCATGAGCGGCCTGCTGGCTACCTCATGGATGGTGCTGCTCGAGTTGATTGTAATAAGGAACTCGTCATCAGCACTGCGTTGCGTTGATCATATATATCCCCTCCGCTTGCGCAGCTCATCGCGGCTCTCGAGAACGGTGTCAGTGCGGACACCATCAACCCCTCCATCGAAGACGGCAGGTTCCTGCAGGTATATATGTCACGCGATGCGTGGTGGGTAGGTACGTAGTGCCCTGCCTTGAACCGTCCCAGCCATCGATGCGCCACTGCATGCAGTTCGCTTCTGGCAGGCGCAGCATGCAGTTCGGTAACTTGATGGGAGCGATTGGCTGGTAACGGCCCCAGCAAGGCATTGCTGAGAAGTAACAGAATGTTATGTGCGTGCTCGAAAGAGATTAAGACATGGCGGCCCTGGCTGCACACTCACACAGTCACACAGTCACACACAGTCACACAGTCACACACAGTCACACACGCACGCCGCCTACACAGGTCGGCGGCCTGGAGTACTCGTACAACGGCAGCGCGCCGGTGGGCAGCCGTATCCTGTCCGCCGCCATCGTGACGTCCTCCGACTCCATGGTGCCAGTCGATCCCTGCAAGACGTACGGCGTCGTGGTCAACGATTACATGGCGGGTGAGCGGGCGGGTGGCTAGCCGTCGCGTTGGGCCTGGCTTGGATTGCGCGGCACGGCACGGCACGGAACGGAACGAACGGGCGCGGCGCGGCACGGCATGGCATGGCATGGCGCGGTACGGCCACGGCCTGGCCCCACCGGGCACAGCACGTACGGCACCCTAAACCTCCTCCATCAGTTTGCATTAATCAAATTTTGCCCTGCCGCAATTGCGCACTAGCTAGGTCAGTAGCTAGCTAGTTGGCGTGGCTAGACGTCCTGCCCTGACACTGCACCGACGACCTATCTAGCTAACATTCCTGCTACACCTGACTTACCTCTCCGCTCTCTGCGTCCCCCCTGGTCCCGTCCACAGCTGGTGGTGATGGCTATACCGTCTTCCAGTCGGTGAGCAAGTTGATGATGGGCGCGTGGGGGCAGCAGCACCGCACCTGCTGTACTACATGCGCCTTCCGCAGTGCACCAATCCACAATTTGCGAACGCATCATCAGACTTGGAGCCGCTAATGAACGAGTTAGTAAGGGGACTGTAGGCTACTAATGAAATAAAAAGGGGCAGGGGACGAAGCTGATGAAGCTGGCGAAGGTAGGAAGACATCGCCCGAATCAATGCTACCCACGCAGCCACCCATCCAGCTATCCACCCACGCACCCGGCCAGGGGGCTAGCTAGCAGCCAACGACCCACGGCCACATCCTGCTGCTGCCGGTCCTGCACGCCCCACATGTATGTATGCATGCCAACACAGGCCTCCGCCGTCACCAACACCCTCATCCCAGCCGTCCGGGCGCTGGCCGACTACACCGCCGCCCACAACCCGCTGTCTGTGGAGCTGGATGGTCGCATCATCTCGTGCACCGCTGGTGCCGTGGAGGGCTGCCCGCTGGACCGTGTCGTGTCCGACGTGTGCGCGCCCGTCGTGGGTGAGGCCGTACTCCTCCTTCCTGTCCGTACATGGGCAGCAGGGGAGGCGTGGCGCCCTGCGCTTATTGCATGCCATCTGCCCGTGTGTTTGTGCACACATGCATGTGGCAAAGCGGAATATCCCATCCAGATAAACGCCGCCGGTGGGCTTGCATATTGTATGTTCATCATTTAATGATTCGTGTGCGTGCGTGTGCCAAAGGTTTATCCGCCCCGCGGCGGATGCTTGATGCTGATTCAGGCTTGCAAGCTGACCTCGCTCCCCGTGCCTGCCCCCCTGCGCCTGCCCCTCACCCAGGCTACACCCCCACCGCGCTGCCCTACGATGTGGACGCCCTGCTGTCCACCGAGTCGAGGCTGGGCAATCTGGTGGCGGATGCCTTCCTGGGGTGAGCGTGACAGTGCAACCTGTTGGTCGGTGCGATGTATGGATGGGAGGCTGGGGTCCCGCACAGCAATCTCCCACACTGGTTGGTACGTACGCCCACACCCATACATGCCCCGCATCGTCCTCGGCCTGCTGCTACTCCGTCCATCATCACAGCTAGCTAACACATACATACCTACCTACCTACCTACCTACATACATTCACGCACTCACGCGCCCCGCCGCACGCAGGGAGCTGTCCGCTTATGGCGCGGACGTGAGCCTGGTCAACGGCGGCGCCATCCGGGCGGGTCTTTCGGCGGGCGACATCACCGTGGATGGGCTGAACGCTGTCCTGCCGTACGGCAATACCCTGGTTCTGCTCAGTCTGACGGGCGCGCAGGTAGGTACGGCATGTGGCGGCGGCATAACGTGTGTGGAACATCACATTGCATTGGGATGTCCGCCGCGCATCACACCCGGCCGTACGTATGTATGTACGTCTGGTCAGCGGCTGCGTGCGAGGAAGACCGAAATGAACGATGGACTTGCTTGTTGCTTGTGCATGAGCGGCCTGCTGGCTACCTCATGGATGGTGCTGCTCGATTTGATTGTAATAAGGAACTCGTCATCAGCACTGCGTTGCGTTGATCATATATATCCCCTCCGCTTGCGCAGCTCATCGCGGCTCTCGAGAACGGTGTCAGTGCGGACACCATCAACCCCTCCATCGAAGACGGCAGGTTCCTGCAGGTATATATGTCACGCGATGCGTGGTGGGTAGGTACGTAGTGCCCTGCCTTGAACCGTCCCAGCCATCGATGCGCCACTGCATGCAGTTCGCTTCTGGCAGGCGCAGCATGCAGTTCGGTAATTTGATGGGAGCGATTGGCTGGTAACGGCCTAAGCAAGGCATTGCTGAGAAGTAACAGAATGTTATGTGCGTGCTCGAAAGAGATTAAGACATTGCGGCCCTGGCTGCACACTCACACAGTCGCACAGTCACACACAGTCACACAGTCACACACAGTCACACACGCACGCCGCCTACACAGGTCGGCGGCCTGGAGTACTCGTACAACGGCAGCGCGCCGGTGGGCAGCCGTATCCTGTCCGCCGCCATCGTGACGTTCTCCGACTCCATGGTGCCAGTCGATCCCTGCAAGACGTACGGCGTCGTGGTCAACGATTACATGGCGGGTGAGCGGGCGGGTGGCTAGCCGTCGCGTTGGGCCTGGCTTGGATTGCGCTGTGCCGCGCACGGGCACGGAACGAACGGGCGCGGTGCGGCACGGCATGGCATGGCATGGCGCGGTACGGCCACGGCCTGGCCCCACCGGGCACAGCACGTACGGCACCCTAAACCTCCTCCATCAGTTTGCATTAATCAAATTTTGCCCTGCCGCAATTGCGCACTAGCTAGCTCAGTAGCTAGCTAGTTGGTGTGGCTAGACGTCCTGCCCTGACACTGCACCGACGACCTATCTAGCTAACATTCCTGCTACACCTGACTTACCTCTCCGCTCTCTGCGTCCCCCCTGGTCCCGTCCACAGCTGGTGGTGATGGCTATACCGTCTTCCAGTCGGTGAGCAAGTTGATGATGGGCGCTTGGGGGCAGCAGCACCGCACCTGCTGTACTACATGCGCCTTCCGCAGTGCACCAATCCACAATTTGCGAACGCATCATCAGACTTGGAGCCGCTAATGAACGAGTTAGTAAGGGGACTGTAGGCTACTGATGAAATAAAAAGGGGCAGGGGACGAAGCTGATGAAGCTGGCGAAGGTAGGAAGACATCGC
Source organism: Eudorina sp. 2006-703-Eu-15 (assembly GCA_003117195.1). Taxonomy (NCBI): domain Eukaryota; kingdom Viridiplantae; phylum Chlorophyta; class Chlorophyceae; order Chlamydomonadales; family Volvocaceae; genus Eudorina; species Eudorina sp. 2006-703-Eu-15. Next base: position 829,558 of record BDSI01000015.1, read on the forward strand.
CCGAATCAATGCTACCCACGCAGCCACCCATCCAGCTATCCACCCACGCACCCGGCCAGGGGGCTAGCTAGCAGCCAACGACCCACGGCCACATCCTGCTGCTGCCGGTCCTGCACGCCCCACATGTATGTATGCATGCCAACACAGGCCTCCGCCGTCACCAACACCCTCATCCCAGCCGTCCGGGCGCTGGCCGACTACATCGCCGCCCACAACCCGCTGTCTGTGGAGCTGGACGGTCGCATCATCTCGTGCACCGCTGGTGCCGTGGACGGCTGCCCGCTGGACCGTGTCGTGTCCGACGTGTGCGCGCCCGTCGTGGGTGAGGCCGTACTCCTCCTTCCTGTCCGTACATGGGCAGCAGGGGAGGCGTGGCGCCCTGCGCTTATTGCATGCCATCTGCCCGTGTGTTTGTGCACACATGCATGTGGCAAAGCGGAATATCCCATCCAGATAAACGCCGCCGGTGGGCTTGCATATTGTATGTTCATCATTTAATGATTCGTGTGCGTGCGTGTGCCAAAGGTTTATCCGCCCCGCGGCGGATGCTTGATGCTGATTCAGGCTTGCAAGCTGACCTCGCTCCCCGTGCCTGCCCCCCTGCGCCTGCCCCTCACCCAGGCTACACCCCCACCGCGCTGCCCTACGATGTGGACGCCCTGCTGTCCACCGAGTCGAGGCTGGGCAATCTGGTGGCGGATGCCTTCCTGGGTGAGCGTGACAGTGCAACCTGTTGGTCGGTGCGATGTATGGATGGGAGGCTGGGGTCCCGCACAGCAATCTCCCACACTGGTTGGTACGCCCACACCCATACATGCCCCGCATCGTCCTCGGCCTGCTGCTACTCCGTCCATCATCACAGCTAGCTAACACATACATACATACCTACATACCTACATACATTCACGCACTCACGCGCCCCGCCGCACGCAGGGAGCTGTCCGCTTATGGCGCGGACGTGAGCCTGGTCAACGGCGGCGCCATCCGGGCGGGTCTTTCGGCGGGCGACATCACCGTGGATGGGCTGAACGCTGTCCTGCCGTACGGCAATACCCTGGTTCTGCTCAGTCTGACGGGCGCGCAGGTAGGTACGGCATGTGGCGGTGGCATAACGTGTGTGGAACATCACATTGCATTGGGATGTCCGCCGCGCATCACACCCGGCCGTACGTATGTATGTACGTCTGGTCAGCGGCTGCGTGCGAGGAAGACCGAAATGAACGATGGACTTGCTTGTTGCTTGTGCATGAGCGGCCTGCTGGCTACCTCATGGATGGTGCTGCTCGAGTTGATTGTAATAAGGAACTCGTCATCAGCACTGCGTTGCGTTGATCATATATATCCCCTCCGCTTGCGCAGCTCATCGCGGCTCTCGAGAACGGTGTCAGTGCGGACACCATCAACCCCTCCATCGAAGACGGCAGGTTCCTGCAGGTATATATGTCACGCGATGCGTGGTGGGTAGGTACGTAGTGCCCTGCCTTGAACCGTCCCAGCCATCGATGCGCCACTGCATGCAGTTCGCTTCTGGCAGGCGCAGCATGCAGTTCGGTAACTTGATGGGAGCGATTGGCTGGTAACGGCCCCAGCAAGGCATTGCTGAGAAGTAACAGAATGTTATGTGCGTGCTCGAAAGAGATTAAGACATGGCGGCCCTGGCTGCACACTCACACAGTCACACAGTCACACACAGTCACACAGTCACACACAGTCACACACGCACGCCGCCTACACAGGTCGGCGGCCTGGAGTACTCGTACAACGGCAGCGCGCCGGTGGGCAGCCGTATCCTGTCCGCCGCCATCGTGACGTCCTCCGACTCCATGGTGCCAGTCGATCCCTGCAAGACGTACGGCGTCGTGGTCAACGATTACATGGCGGGTGAGCGGGCGGGTGGCTAGCCGTCGCGTTGGGCCTGGCTTGGATTGCGCGGCACGGCACGGAACGGAACGGAACGAACGGGCGCGGCGCGGCACGGCATGGCATGGCATGGCGCGGTACGGCCACGGCCTGGCCCCACCGGGCACAGCACGTACGGCACCCTAAACCTCCTCCATCAGTTTGCATTAATCAAATTTTGCCCTGCCGCAATTGCGCACTAGCTAGGTCAGTAGCTAGCTAGTTGGCGTGGCTAGACGTCCTGCCCTGACACTGCACCGACGACCTATCTAGCTAACATTCCTGCTACACCTGACTTACCTCTCCGCTCTCTGCGTCCCCCCTGGTCCCGTCCACAGCTGGTGGTGATGGCTATACCGTCTTCCAGTCGGTGAGCAAGTTGATGATGGGCGCGTGGGGCAGCAGCACCGCACCTGCTGTACTACATGCGCCTTCCGCAGTGCACCAATCCACAATTTGCGAACGCATCATCAGACTTGGAGACGCTAATGCACGAGTTAGTAAGGGGACTGTAGGCTACTGATGAAATAAAAAGGGGCAGGGGACGAAGCTGATGAAGCTGGCGAAGGTAGGAAGACATCGCCCGAATCAATGCTACTAATGCTACCCACGCAGCCACCCATCTAGCTATCCACCCACGCACCCGGCCAGGGGGCTAGCTAGCAGCCAACGACCCACGGCCACATCCTGCTGCTGCCGGTCCTGCACGCCCCACATGTATGTATGCATGCCAACACAGGCCTCCGCCGTCACCAACACCCTCATCCCAGCCGTCCGGGCGCTGGCCGACTACATCGCCGCCCACAACCCGCTGTCTGTGGAGCTGGATGGTCGCATCATCTCGTGCACCGCTGGTGCCGTGGAGGGCTGCCCGCTGGACCGTGTCGTGTCCGACGTGTGCGCGCCCGTCGTGGGTGAGGCCGTACTCCTCCTTCCTGTCCGTACATGGGCAGCAGGGGAGGCGTGGCGCCCTGCGCTTATTGCATGCCATCTGCCCGTGTGTTTGTGCACACATGCATGTGGCAAAGCGGAATATCCCATCCAGATAAACGCCGCCGGTGGGCTTGCATATTGTATGTTCATCATTTAATGATTCGTGTGCGTGCGTGTGCCAAAGGTTTATCCGCCCCGCGGCGGATGCTTGATGCTGATTCAGGCTTGCAAGCTGACCTCGCTCCCCGTGCCTGCCCCCCTGCGCCTGCCCCTCACCCAGGCTACACCCCCACCGCGCTGCCCTACGATGTGGACGCCCTGCTGTCCACCGAGTCGAGGCTGGGCAATCTGGTGGCGGATGCCTTCCTGGGGTGAGCGTGACAGTGCAACCTGTTGGTCGGTGCGATGTATGGATGGGAGGCTGGGGTCCCGCACAGCAATCTCCCACACTGGTTGGTACGTACGCCCACACCCATACATGCCCCGCATCGTCCTCGGCCTGCTGCTACTCCGTCCATCATCACAGCTAGCTAACACATACATACATACCTACATACCTACATACATTCACGCACTCACGCGCCCCGCCGCACGCAGGGAGCTGTCCGCTTATGGCGCGGACGTGAGCCTGGTCAACGGCGGCGCCATCCGGGCGGGTCTTTCGGCGGGCGACATCACCGTGGATGGGCTGAACGCTGTCCTGCCGTACGGCAATACCCTGGTTCTGCTCAGTCTGACGGGCGCGCAGGTAGGTACGGCATGTGGCGGTGGCATAACGTGTGTGGAACATCACATTGCATTGGGATGTCCGCCGCGCATCACACCCGGCCGTACGTATGTATGTACGTCTGGTCAGCGGCTGCGTGCGAGGAAGACCGAAATGAACGATGGACTTGCTTGTTGCTTGTGCATGAGCGGCCTGCTGGCTACCTCATGGATGGTGCTGCTCGAGTTGATTGTAATAAGGAACTCGTCATCAGCACTGCGTTGCGTTGATCATATATATCCCCTCCGCTTGCGCAGCTCATCGCGGCTCTCGAGAACGGTGTCAGTGCGGACACCATCAACCCCTCCATCGAAGACGGCAGGTTCCTGCAGGTATATATGTCACGCGATGCGTGGTGGGTAGGTACGTAGTGCCCTGCCTTGAACCGTCCCAGCCATCGATGCGCCACTGCATGCAGTTCGCTTCTGGCAGGCGCAGCATGCAGTTCGGTAACTTGATGGGAGCGATTGGCTGGTAACGGCCCCAGCAAGGCATTGCTGAGAAGTAACAGAATGTTATGTGCGTGCTCGAAAGAGATTAAGACATGGCGGCCCTGGCTGCACACTCACACAGTCACACAGTCACACACAGTCACACAGTCACACACAGTCACACACGCACGCCGCCTACACAGGTCGGCGGCCTGGAGTACTCGTACAACGGCAGCGCGCCGGTGGGCAGCCGTATCCTGTCCGCCGCCATCGTGACGTCCTCCGACTCCATGGTGCCAGTCGATCCCTGCAAGACGTACGGCGTCGTGGTCAACGATTACATGGCGGGTGAGCGGGCGGGTGGCTAGCCGTCGCGTTGGGCCTGGCTTGGATTGCGCGGCACGGCACGGAACGGAACGGAACGAACGGGCGCGGCGCGGCACGGCATGGCATGGCATGGCGCGGTACGGCCACGGCCTGGCCCCACCGGGCACAGCACGTACGGCACCCTAAACCTCCTCCATCAGTTTGCATTAATCAAATTTTGCCCTGCCGCAATTGCGCACTAGCTAGGTCAGTAGCTAGCTAGTTGGCGTGGCTAGACGTCCTGCCCTGACACTGCACCGACGACCTATCTAGCTAACATTCCTGCTACACCTGACTTACCTCTCCGCTCTCTGCGTCCCCCCTGGTCCCGTCCACAGCTGGTGGTGATGGCTATACCGTCTTCCAGTCGGTGAGCAAGTTGATGATGGGCGCGTGGGGGCAGCAGCACCGCACCTGCTGTACTACATGCGCCTTCCGCAGTGCACCAATCCACAATTTGCGAACGCATCATCAGACTTGGAGACGCTAATGCACGAGTTAGTAAGGGGACTGTAGGCTACTGATGAAATAAAAAGGGGCAGGGGACGAAGCTGATGAAGCTGGCGAAGGTAGGAAGACATCGCCCGAATCAATGCTACTAATGCTACCCACGCAGCCACCCATCTAGCTATCCACCCACGCACCCGGCCAGGGGGCTAGCTAGCAGCCAACGACCCACGGCCACATCCTGCTGCTGCCGGTCCTGCACGCCCCACATGTATGTATGCATGCCAACACAGGCCTCCGCCGTCACCAACACCCTCATCCCAGCCGTCCGGGCGCTGGCCGACTACACCGCCGCCCACAACCCGCTGTCTGTGGAGCTGGATGGTCGCATCATCTCGTGCACCGCTGGTGCCGTGGAGGGCTGCCCGCTGGACCGTGTCGTGTCCGACGTGTGCGCGCCCGTCGTGGGTGAGGCCGTACTCCTCCTTCCTGTCCGTACATGGGCAGCAGGGGAGGCGTGGCGCCCTGCGCTTATTGCATGCCATCTGCCCGTGTGTTTGTGCACACATGCATGTGGCAAAGCGGAATATCCCATCCAGATAAACGCCGCCGGTGGGCTTGCATATTGTATGTTCATCATTTAATGATTCGTGTGCGTGCGTGTGCCAAAGGTTTATCCGCCCCGCGGCGGATGCTTGATGCTGATTCAGGCTTGCAAGCTGACCTCGCTCCCCGTGCCTGCCCCCCTGCGCCTGCCCCTCACCCAGGCTACACCCCCACCGCGCTGCCCTACGATGTGGACGCCCTGCTGTCCACCGAGTCGAGGCTGGGCAATCTGGTGGCGGATGCCTTCCTGGGGTGAGCGTGACAGTGCAACCTGTTGGTCGGTGCGATGTATGGATGGGAGGCTGGGGTCCCGCACAGCAATCTCCCACACTGGTTGGTACGTACGCCCACACCCATACATGCCCCGCATCGTCCTCGGCCTGCTGCTACTCCGTCCATCATCACAGCTAGCTAACACATACCTACCTACCTACCTACCTACATACATACATTCACGCACTCACGCGCCCCGCCGCACGCAGGGAGCTGTCCGCTTATGGCGCGGACGTGAGCCTGGTCAACGGCGGCGCCATCCGGGCGGGTCTTTCGGCGGGCGACATCACCGTGGATGGGCTGAACGCTGTCCTGCCGTACGGCAATACCCTGGTTCTGCTCAGTCTGACGGGCGCGCAGGTAGGTACGGCATGTGGCGGTGGCATAACGTGTGTGGAACATCACATTGCATTGGGATGTCCGCCGCGCATCACACCCGGCCGTACGTATGTATGTACGTCTGGTCAGCGGCTGCGTGCGAGGAAGACCGAAATGAACGATGGACTTGCTTGTTGCTTGTGCATGAGCGGCCTGCTGGCTACCTCATGGATGGTGCTGCTCGAGTTGATTGTAATAAGGAACTCGTCATCAGCACTGCGTTGCGTTGATCTTATATATCCCCTCCGCTTGCGCAGCTCATCGCGGCTCTCGAGAACGGTGTCAGTGCGGACACCATCAACCCCTCCATCGAAGACGGCAGGTTCCTGCAGGTATATATGTCACGCGATGCGTGGTGGGTAGGTACGTAGTGCCCTGCCTTGAACCGTCCCAGCCATCGATGCGCCACTGCATGCAGTTCGCTTCTGGCAGGCGCAGCATGCAGTTCGGTAACTTGATGGGAGCGATTGGCTGGTAACGGCCCCAGCAAGGCATTGCTGAGAAGTAACAGAATGTTATGTGCGTGCTCGAAAGAGATTAAGACATGGCGGCCCTGGCTGCACACTCACACAGTCACACAGTCACACACAGTCACACAGTCACACACAGTCACACACACACGCCGCCTACACAGGTCGGCGGCCTGGAGTACTCGTACAACGGCAGCGCGCCGGTGGGCAGCCGTATCCTGTCCGCCGCCATCGTGACGTCCTCCGACTCCATGGTGCCAGTCGATCCCTGCAAGACGTACGGCGTCGTGGTCAACGATTACATGGCGGGTGAGCGGGCGGGTGGCTAGCCGTCGCGTTGGGCCTGGCTTTAAATTGCGCTGTGCCGCGCACGGGCACGGCACAGAACCGAACGGCACTGAACGGGCATGGCGCGGCACGGCACGTTACGGCGGGGTACGGGCACGGCCTGGCCCCGCCGGGCACAAGACGTATGGTACCTTAACCCTTACCCGCCGCACGTGCGTACTCGCTAGCTAGGTAGTTAGCTGGTCGATGTGGCTAGATGTCCTACCTGACACTCGCTGCAACGACGACCTACCTAGCCAACATAGCTCGCCCAAACAGTTACCCGTCCGCTCGCCGCTCTCTGCGTCCCCCCTGGTCCCGTCCACAGCTGGTGGTGATGGCTACACCGTCCTCCAGTTGGTGAGCGAGTTGATGATGGGCGCTTGGGGCCAGCAGCACCGCACCTGCTATACCACACGCGCCTTCCGCAGTGCACCAATCCACAAATGCATTAGATTGGAGCCGCGAGCGAGCTACTAAGGGGACTTAAGGCTGCTGAAGCAAACAGGGGCAGGGGACGAAGCTGACGAAGCCTCGAGGTTGGGAGACATCGCCCGAATCAATGCTAACCACGCAGCCACCCATCCAGCTATCCACCCACGCTAGCAGCCAACGACCCACGGCCACATCCTGCTGCTGCCGGTCCTGCACGCCCCACATGTATGTATGTATGTCAACACAGGCCTCCGCCGTCACCAACACCCTCATCCCAGCCGTCCGGGCGCTGGCCGACTACACCGCCGCCCACAACCCGCTGTCTGTGGAGCTGGACGGTCGCATCATCTCGTGCACCGCCGGTGCCGTGGAGGGCTGCCCGCTGGAGCGGCTGGTGGCGGACGTGTGCACGGATGTAGTCGGTGAGTTCGCTGGATTTGTGGTATTATTCTTTATGCAAAACCCTATATTACTTCACCGAAGATATCGAAGTGCGCTTTACAGGTAGGGTACCGGTATATGTAGGTATCTGTTGGGAAACACTGCCGTTGAGTAATGCCGCAGATCGTCGTAACCCGATTAGGCATACACCTCCCAGCAACCTCCCTGCGAACCCTGGCCGAATACATGCAGGCTTCAACCCCACGCTGGCTATTGCACAAGCCGCTGGCTGCAGGCGCCTTCACCCCGCCCGTCCCCTGCCCGTCGCTGCCTGCGCGACTGTCCGCAACCTGCAGGCTTCAACCCAACGCTGCTCACGGGCGCCAAGTCGGTGGTTCGGTCGGAGGAGGCGGCGCTGGGCGACGTCATCTGTGACGCGCTGCGGTGGTGGGCGCGGTTGTTGCTTGCATATGTAGGACTACTACTGTTGCCTTGCTAATCTCTATCATGCAAGGGGCAAATATATCGCACGGGTTTAAGCCTGCTATGTTTAAGCCCGCCCAACCCCGCCATCCTATTTAGCTGCTGCTTCCATACCATTATACCTACCGTTGTCTTGCATTTACGCAGGTTTATTTACGAGAAGACGGACCTGCCTGCCGCCGACGTGTGCCTGTTCAACGGCGGCGGCATCCGGGCGGACCTGCCCGCGGGTGACATCAGGATGGCACAGCTGAAGGCGGTCCTTCCGTACGGAAACACGGTCACCATCGTCAGTGTGACGGGTGCCGAGGTGCGTGGGAGGGTTGGCATGCATGGGTCCATGACACCAACGAAGGTATTTTAAATAATATTAATGTTATTTGTTATGTTTCAGTGATTTGGTAATGTTGGACTGTAATATTTATGATTATTAATTATTTATTTATTTATCTGTTATATAGGCACGATCGTGCAGGTACGGCAAACAGTAGTTTGATGTGTTATGCGGCGATGATGAGCACACTAGCCGGCGCGCGCACCCGCACAAACTAGCCATTCCGCCGTTCTCTGCTGATGAAACGGTGACACATGCGTTCGTTTATTTTCGCCCCGCTTGCTGCTGCTGCCTGCTCCCTGGCCCTCGCCGCAGCTGCTGGCGGCCCTTGAGAACGGTGTCAGCGGCGACTTCTCCAACTCCTCGGCGCTGGAGGGCAGGTTCCCGCAGGTGCGTGGGGCAACAGGCGGAAAGAATGACTATAGACTGGCTGGTGGAAGTACGTACGTACGGTAGCGAGGCCCCATAAAGTTCGCTCGTGTGTGGCACCAAGCAACCGACTACACACACCAACAACGAATTAACCATGCACGCTCTCCGTCGCCGCCCCTGATAAATACGACACGCACGTGTATGTGTTCGACCATACGTGCACACCCCGGCCGCATGCAGGTCTCCGGCCTCAAGTTCAGCTACGTCCAAACAGCGCCGGTGGGCGGCCGCATCTACACGGCGGCCATCAAGACCGCTGACGGCAGCTATGTGGACGTGGACCCGTGCGCCACCTACTCGGTGGTCACCAACGACTACCTGGCGGGTGGGTCGAGTAGTGGAGGAGTAAAGGATCAGCGAGGGCGCGTGTCGGTTGGCACGGCCTGCCTGCGTGACGACGGCCAGCCAGCTGTCCGAAGGAAGAAGAGTAGTGGCGCCCATGCGTGCTTGCTGGCCTGCTGCCTGAGTGCATGGCTGAGTTCCTTGCGAGGCACCAAACGCGCCCCTCCACCACCCTGCCCTTGCCCCTCAATGTTTGCTACCGGTTCCTACCTTGGCTCATCATGCAATAACAATAACAGGTGGCGGCGACGGCTACTCGGTCCTCGCGTCCGCGGTGCGTCGTCCGTCGTGTATGGTGCTGTGTGGCGCTGGGCTGGGCTGGGCCGGGGCATATCGGAGGGCGCGACGACGCACGGCGCCGCTGGCAGGGGTGTAGTAATGCGCTGGGCAGCAGTGTCGAACGAGCTCGCTCTAGTAGTAGTGGTCAGGAGTCCCTAACGCCACTTTGGACGACATCGCTTGCTGGGCGGCCGACCTGTTCTGCGTTTCGTCGTCTATCTGGGTTCCAAAGGATGTATGGCGGCACGCATGCGCCTGATGATGAGTGGCTGCATGTATATATGCTTGCTTGGTTGCTATGCTCCGCAGACTCCCACCGCGACGGGTGTGCCCGCTGTGGCGGCGGTGGCTGCCTACACCTCGGAGATCAACCCGCTGCCGGCCCAGATCCTGGACGGCCGCATCACCGCCTTCCCGGATGAGACCGAGGCCTTCCCCATCGCCAGCATCGTGACCCGCACCTGCGGACCTGTCGGTGAGTGCTGCGTAGAGGGCCCTACCGACCTTGCCCCGCCCTCGCCCTGAACTGCTCCCTGCTGGCCGTGTTATAGTTAGCCAGTGCTGCAGCTAGGCAGGCTGGCTGCCTTGATCATTCCACAACCGACGGTTGTATGTGTTCCCACTTGCTTTCCCCGCCCCGCCCTCAGGCTTCAACCCCACGCTGCTCACGGGCGCCAAGTCGGTGGTTCGGTCGGAGGAGGCGGCGCTGGGCGACGTCATCTGTGACGCGCTGCGGTGGTGGGTGCGGCGGGCTGCTGTTGCTTGCTTATGTAGGACTACTACTGTTGCCTTGCTTGCTAATCTCTTTCACGCAAGGGGCAATGATTCGGTACGGGTCGCGCACGTGTATGTGCAACAACTGACTTCCGAGGTCTGAATACAGTGGAGTGAGGTCTACAGAGGAGCGCGCGGGCTGTTGCATGTCGCCCAGCAGCTGGATGCGTGTCCCCACACTCCAAGACACCATCAGTCTATATCTGTCGTATGATATGTTTTAAGCCCGCCCAACCCCGCCATCCTATTTAGCTGCTGCTTCCATACCATTATACCTACCGTTGTCTTGCATTCACGCAGGTTTATTTACGAGAAGACGGACCTGCCTGCCGCCGATGTGTGCCTGTTCAACGGTGGCGGCATCCGGGCGGACCTGCCCGCGGGTGACATCACGATGGCACAGCTGAAGGCGGTCCTTCCGTACGGAAACACGCTCACCCTCGTCAGTGTGACGGGTGCCGAGGTGCGTGGGAGGGTTGGCATGTATGCATGGGTCCATGACACCAACGAAGGTATTTTTTGTATAATATTATTGTTATTTGTTATGTTTCAGTGATTTGGTAATGTTGGACTGTAATATTTATGATTATTAATTATTAATCTATTAATCTGTTATATAGGCATGATCGTGCAGGTACGCACGGCAAACAGTAGTTTGATGTGTTATGCGGCGATGATGAGCACACTAGCCGGCGCGCGCACCCGCACAAACTAGCCATTCCGCCGTTCTCTGCTGAAGCAACGGTGACACATGCGTTCGTTTATTTTCGCCCCGCTTGCTGCTGCTGCCTGCTCCCTGGCCCTCGCCGCAGCTGCTGGCGGCCCTTGAGAACGGTGTCAGCGGCGACTTCTCCAACTCCTCGGCGCTGGAGGGCAGGTTCCCGCAGGTGCGTGGGGCAACAGGCGGAAAGAATGACTATAGACTGGCTGGTGGAAGTACGTACGTACGGTAGCGAGGCCCCATAAAGTTCGCTCGTGTGTGGCACCAAGCAACCGACTACACACACCAACAACGAATTAACCATGCACGCTCTCCGTCGCCGCCCCTGATAAATACGACACGCACGTGTATGTGTTCGACCATACGTGCACACCCCGGCCGCATGCATGCAGGTCTCCGGCCTCAAGTTCAGCTACGTCCAAACAGCGCCGGTGGGCGGCCGCATCTACACGGCGGCCATCAAGACCGCTGACGGCAGCTATGTGGACGTGGACCCGTGCGCCACCTACTCGGTGGTCACCAACGACTACCTGGCGGGTGGGTCGAGTAGTGGAGGAGTAAAGGATCAGCGAGGGCGCGTGTCGGTTGGCACGGCCTGCCTGCGTGACGACGGCCAGCCAGCTGTCCGAAGGAAGAAGAGTAGTGGCGCCCATGCGTGCTTGCTGGCCTGCTGCCTGAGTGCATGGCTGAGTTCCTTGCGAGGCACCAAACGCGCCCCTCCACCACCCTGCCCTTGGCCCTCAATGTTTGCTTCCCGATCCTACCTTGGCTCATCATGCAATAACAACAGGTGGCGGCGACGGCTACTCGGTCCTCGCGTCCGCGGTGCGTCGTCCATCGTGCATGGTGCTGCGTGGCGCTGGGCTGGGCTGGGCCGGGGCATATCGGAGAGCGCGACGACGCACGGCGCCTGCTACCCGCACAGGATGGAGCTGGCAGGGGTGTAGTAATGCGCTGGGCAGCAGTGTCGAACGAGCTCGCTCTAGTAGTAGTGGTCAGGAGTCCCTAACGCCACTTTGGACGACATCGCTTGCTGGGCGGCCGACCTGTTCTGCGTTTCGTCGTCTATCTGGGTTCCAAAGGATGTATGGCGGCACGCATGCGCCTGATGATGAGTGGCTGCATGTATATATGCTTGCTTGGTTGCTATGCTCCGCAGACTCCCACCGCGATGGGTGTGCCCGCTGTGGCGGCGGTGGCTGCCTACACCTCGGAGATCAACCCGCTGCCGGCCCAGATCCTGGACGGCCGCATCACCGCCTTCCCGGATGAGACCGAGGCCTTCCCCATCGCCAGCATCGTGACCCGCACCTGCGGACCTGTCGGTGAGTGCTGCGTAGAGGGCCCTACCGACCTTGCCCCGCCCTCGCCCTGAACTGCTCCCTGCTGGCCGTGTTATAGTTAGCCAGTGCTGCAGCTAGGCAGGCTGGCTGCCTTGATCATTCCACAACCGACGGTTGTATGTGTTCCCACTTGCTTTCCCCGCCCCGCCCTCAGGCGTCAACCCCACGCTGCTCACGGGCGCCAAGTCGGTGGTTCGGTCGGAGGAGGCGGCGCTGGGCGACGTCATCTGTGACGCGCTGCGGTGGTGGGTCTGAAGGGAATATCAGCAGGGCCTGTCGCTGGCTGGGGGACTCTATCGTGTGCTTATGTCCGTGCCTTGGCGATATCAGTGGTTGCAGGCTCTGACTTGATCTAGGTCTCTCTCATCAGCTGTTAGCCATTCACCTCTTACTTTTACCTCTCCAAGGATTGGTGCTAGGAAGGCCCTGACGCCTCGGAGTTCGCCACCACGCATACATGCCGATCTAACTTCGCCACTTCATATTTTTGCCTCTCCATCCGTATGTACCCGGCGTGCCAACATGCGGTTCATTTTAACCTACCCAGGGCGATCTCGGACCTGACGGCGGCGTCTGCTTCTGGCGTCGCCGTGTGCCTGTTTAATGGCGGGGCTATTCGGGACGACCTGCCTGCGGGCAATGTGATCCGTGACCAGCTCAACAAGATCTTGCCGTTCGGCAACACAGTGGCACTGGTCAGCGTGACGGGCGCCGAGGTGGGTTCTGAGTGATGTAAATGTGGTGCTGGTGGGGATTGATGTGGTGACGTGCACTGCATCAGCGATTTGGGTGCAGTGCACGTGCACGTGGTGGTCCATGTGGAGGTGCATGCAATGTGTTGATCTCAGCCCCTGCCTCGCGTGTGCCATATCGCCACCCAGAGCTATGTATACATCACCACGTGCACGTGCATTCCAAAGCAGATAGAGGCAGTAGTGCACGGCATCGTGTGTGCCGCATCGCCACACAGAGATGCGATATGGCACACACGAGAGACGGAGGGTCACGCATTGTATGTACGACACAGGTTGCGTACCGTGCTTGTGCCCGATAGGGGGTGTGTGTGGCAAAGTGCGTACGTACGCGTGGTCAACCGGAATAGCAACGTAGCAGTTGAACTCAAGATGCCGAGCAGGATGAGCGCAAGGCCAGCCCACGAGGCCCCATGAGGGGTTGTCTGCCTGCAGGGCGCCTCATAGGCGACCTGCTGTTCTCGTGTTATTGGGCGTGTAAGCGCATCACCAAAGGCGTCCTTACTTTTCCCATGTGTGCCTGCTGGCCCTACCTGCATGAATGTGTATGTATGCATGTACACACAGCTGCTGGCGGCCCTTGAGAACGGCGTCAGTGGCAGCTTCGTTGACCCCTCGGTGCTGGAGGGCAGGTTCCCGCAGGTGCGAAGGGCGTGGGTCTGGGTTTGGGTTTGCTTGTGTGGTTATGCATGGGCGTAGGTTAAGGGAAACGATAGGCACAGCAGAGCAGGCCTGTGTGTGTGTGGCTTTGGATAAGTGAGGACGGCAGGGTGGTGGGAATATATGGATAGGCAACGTGCCTTGGGCTGCGGACGGAGCCCACCGAAACGGATCTGGATGGATGAGGTGTGCCGGGTAGCATAGCTGCAGGGCGCACGCAACCGCCGGTTAATACGTAACCGCTCGAGTGGGGTAGATGCCGAAAGCAAGCTAATGGAACCATTCCAGCTAATGGAACCATTCCAGCTAATGGAACCATTCCAGCTAATGGAACCATTCCAGCTAATGGAACCATTCCAGCTAATGGAACCATTCCAGCTAATGGAACCATTCCAGCTAATGGAACCATTCCAGCTAATGGAACCATTCCAGCTAATGGAACCATTCCAGCTACCGTAATGGAACCATTCCAGCTAAACTTCAGCAGCGGTTCTCTTGCAGATTAACACAGGTTGACCCCCGACGGTCTATGACTGCAATGTGCGGAGCTGCATAGCATGTTGTTTGTTTGCGGCGTGCGGTCCCCGGCCCTGTGCAGCCATGGTCGGGGCGCTCCTCGGTCCGAGTCCTGACGGAGAGAAGCAGATTATTCTGCGCAGTTCTGGTCTGGTGACTGCATGACCTCCCCCACTGGGGATGGGGAATGGTCCTCCCCTCCATGCATACCCTGAACGTGCTAACATACCCCGAACGCGCGAACACCACGGGGGGCCACGTTCTGTTGTACTGTGCGCCCGCCCCGGCCGCATGCAGGTCTCCGGCCTCAAGTTCAGCTACGTCCAAACAGCGCCGGTGGGCGGCCGCATCTACACGGCGGCCATCAAGACCGCTGACGGCAGCTATGTGGACGTGGACCCGTGCGCCACCTACTCGGTGGTCACCAACGACTACCTGGCGGGTGGGTCCATGTGGCGTTTTCGCGGCCCGCTGTGCCTTCCTTGCTGCTTGGTCGGAACAAGGCAAGAGCAGAACAGAAACCAAAAGCGGGCAGACGCCGTGCGCTGATGTGTGTGCAAAGGCTGTATGTAACTTTATGGTGTATGCCGTGAGCGTCCCTAGATCGATCCTGTGTGACCTGTCCTGCTGGCTACAACCCAACCCCAGCGCGCGCCTCCGGACCTCCGCCTTCCCTCCCTGCCTCACGCGTCACGCCCTCCCTCGCGCTTTCGGTGCCTTCGTTCGTTGCAGGCGGTGGTGACGGCTACCCGTTTAAGGTACGTGCGACGCGTCGCCCGGTGCGTGGCCGCGCACGCACTGGTGGCAGACACACAACACATTACGGCCGACACGCACGCAAACGCATGACTTACAGGAGGCCTCAGCCACTGTCTGATGAGCTTTGTGCCGTCGCCCGGGACGCCCAGGGAGCAGGGACGATGCTAGACATGCCGACGCGCTGATATACATCATTGATATCTTGGGCACCTTTTGAGATGTGCCTCAGCCTTGATGCGCCTCCAGCGGGTGCTCGCATGGAATCGCATGTACTTCACTGCAGGGTGCTGGCTGTCCTGCGAATGTTCGCCATGCCGACGGGAGGGGTGAAAGAAATTCGTTGACACATGCCCGGGGAACCATTCACCACCACCACCATCATCATCATCATCATCATCATCTTCATCTTCATCTTCATCATCTTCATCATCTTCATCATCTTCATCATCTTCATCATCACCATCACCACCACCATCACCATCACCATCACCACCATTACCATCACCACCATCACCACCACCACCACTAGTATCCCATCTTTCCGGGCCATGAAACCTGGAGGGCCCTACGTACGGTTGGTGGTACGGTAACACGCGCGCCTGCCGCTCTGTTGGCCCTTTTGCGTGTGCGCCTCGCAGCCATTAATATCTACCGGCATCCCCGTCGTCTTCGCTGTGAGCTCCTTCATCAGCGCCAACACGCCGCTGCCGACCCAGATACTGGATGGTCGCATCACCACTTTCCGCAACGATGATGATGCTCGTCCCATCGTCAGCATCGTGTACCGCACCTGCAAGCCCGTCCTGAGTGAGTACGGGAGTACCGCCGACGGAGTACGAACTACGCCGCACAGTCGGTTGGCAGGAGTCCATCCATCCATTCTTGTTGTCCAAGCTGATATTCACGCCATCCAACCCCACCCGTCGGAGCGCGTAATTGCACATGCCGCTGGCTGCAGGCGCCTTCAACCCGCCCGTCAGCTGCCCGCCGCTGCCTGCGCGACTGTCCGCAACCTGCAGGCTTCAACCCCACGCTCCTCACGGGCGCCAAGCCGGTGGTTCGGTCGCAGGAGTCGGCGCTGGGCAACCTCATCTGCGATGCGATGCGATGGTGGGTGCAATGCGTTCAAACTTTGGAAGTTTAATAATGCACATGGGAAGTGCGGTAAGCTGTCGCTTCGTGTCCCTTGAGCCGGCTGCCACGACAGCTGGCGCGTGCCTTCGAGGCGTTAGTTTCTGGTGAGCGGTGGCCCAAGTGCGAGGCTCGCTTCTTGCCAACAGCTGTAGGCAGTCACTTGCCACTCCCGGCCGGGCTCCTGGTGATGAGCTCTTGCTTGGGCCAAATGCCAACGCACGGCGGCGGCTGCCTTCACGGCACCAGCATGTATGTGAACGACCTTCAACGAACAACGAACAGGCAACCAACCGCATACAGTAGACACAACGATAGCATGTTGGGGAGCGGCAGAGGGCGCTGGCCGGCTGGCTGATAATGAAACGTACGTGCCCTGTACACACATGCAGGTGGGTGCACTCCCTGAAGGGCAAGGCGAACGCCTGTCTGTACAACGGCGGCGCCATCCGTGGTGACCTACGGGTCGGTAACGTGACGAAGGCTGGGATCGAAGCCGTGCTGCCCTTCGGAAACACGCTGTTCTACCTCCAACTCACCGGCCAACAGGTGGGAGGCAGCAGCTAGCGAGCGGTGCGTCCGAGGGCGCGCCCCATGTCCTTGAGGGTGATGCAAATGATGAGGGTGATGAGGGTGATGAGGGTGATGCAAATATTGACGCGGTTGAAGCTTCTATTTGCCGACTCGTTACGGAAGAACAATGTTGCGCGTGTGTGCGTGACTTAATGAGGAACCACCCCTGAACCGACTCAGAAGTGTTTATGGGTGTGGGTGTGTTCGAAGGCAGGCAGAGCAGGAGCGCTTGACATGCACCGGGCATGTATACGGTATACCTAAGCCCTGAAGAGCCGGTATGCAACACGACTGCCCCTGCCCCAGCCCATGAAGATATATACCGTACATCGTCAGGCTGGGGGCGAACGGTGAGCCGCGTAGATAGGTCGGGACATGTCGGTAGGCTATTGGAGTTTGGCTGAGCTGGTGTCGTTGCGTCTGTGCGTGTGTGCGTGTGTACCTGCCACTGCAGGTGATCCAAGCGCTTGAGAATGGCGTGTCGGGCGACTTCTCTAACCCCGCGGACCTAGAGGGCAGGTTCGCCCAGGTGGGTGCGCGAGGGCCCCCGTCGGCGGCCTCTAAACGGGAGGGGGCGTCTGCGGCCCGGACTCCAGGGGCCAACCTGCGGGGCTCTAGCTAGCCGGACCAGCCAGCGACGCAGATAGGACGAGCAATGTGGGCATTTTCGGCACGCGCTATCGATCTGGGCATGGGTGCCGTACGCTTCAGCTTAGGTGCTGCGCTCACCAGTCAGCGTGATGCGGTTCTCACTGATATTGTTGCCGTACTCGTCAGCGTGGTACTCAACGCCCCATGACGTTCTATTTCGGCCAGCTGGCGGTGGTAAGAGCGTGGCTTCAATTTCGAAACCGACCAAAACAAGTGTGAGCGAGAGTGCGCCATTTCAGTCCAGGTTATGGCATCCGCTCTGTTGCCTGTAAGACGCACAGGCATACCGGATGGTTTTGGAATCATTTGGGTTCATTATAGTGTGCGCGTCCGTACAGCTTTGCCGTACCGACTTACAATGCCGCACTGACGTCGTCTGTCGTACAGGTGGCTGGCATCAAGTACACCTTCAACCCCACGGCGCCAGTGGGCAGGCGCATCGTTCAGGCCACCATCATGCACAACGGCGGCAGGTACAAACGAGTCGATCCCTGCAAGACCTACAGCCTCATCACAAACGACTACTTGGCAGGTACGGCACGCACTGCGAATCTGCGGTACCCGGGATCGACTGCTCTTGATGTCTCTATGGGCATCGGCATCCGCTGTAACATCCTTGATAATAATGGGCATCGGATGAAAGCATTGCGCTCTCATAAAATTATTCATATATGTATGTACCTTTCATGTACGTGTATGCATACATATACATTATATATTATACATCATGTATATTTTATATAGTATAGCATATATATCAGATATATGCTATATATGCTATACTATGTAAAATGTGTATGTGTTTGCAGGGGGGGGGTAGGGAAGTTATTTCCTGAACACATCCTATGAAGTTGTTTTTGGACCCCCCAAATCGACCGACCGACCCTGCCGTACGGTTCCGGAGCAGAAGTCTGCCGTACATCCTCAAATCTTCACCAAATCGAACCGGAAAAACGCCTGTTGGCTCCTATATGCATTTTCTATTTATTCTAATTAATATAGGAGCGAACGCACGCATCGCAACTTGTCGTCAGTGGCGCCACACCCCCTCGGCCCATCCTATCCGGAGGCGGGCAATAAACGCACGTTCTCGCAGGTTTTCCGCCCCGCATTAAATACTTCATCGGCGTGGCCATGGCGTGACCGTTGCGCGGTGCACAGAGGCCAAGTTAAGTGTCTGTACGTCGCCAATAACCCCAACCCCACAAAAGCGAAGTCTTGGCCCGACCAGGGCCTGAATCTCGTTCATTGGGAATGCGTTCAGAGTACCGTTGAAGCAAAACGCCTTGATGTCCGGGCAGGGCCTGGGAACCTTGCCTCTCCGAAGTCAGCGTGCGCTTCTACACGCCGTGAACCCTGGCCCGGCCCCCACGGCTCCCACGCCCGCCGCGGACCCTGCCTCGGCTACCCCTGCTACGCCTTCCCCTGGCTTGACCATGCGGCTCATCTTCCCCAGATAGAATCGGGCGGTGCAGCTGGCCCAGCGGCCGGCTCGTTGGCATTGGCACCTTCCCCGGCATCCTGGCCAGCACTGCCGTCACCCCCAACCAGCTTTGCCCAAAACTTTGAAGCGGCCTCCCCCAGAACATTGGCCCCGCGTTTGAGCTCGGCTATTTGGCCGGGTGCGGGCTGAGACCCTTGCTTGGCCTTCTTTACCACGCTCCGGCTGGTTCCCTGGCTGGCGGCCTAGCGAAAAAGCGTTTCGCCTGGACGCGGTCCTGCTGTAGCGACCTTTTCTGCTTGCAATCTATGCTGTTGAAGTGCGCGGCCCACTTGTGAGAAGGGGTGTTCGCAGGAAGACACTTGCCGCAGCCCTCCCGACATGGAACTAGTTGAGTAGTCTTTGCGGCACTTCCAGATGCATCATTTTTGTCTTCTATATTGTCACGATCTCGTTTGCGCAGCTGGGGCTCGTCAGCATTCATCTTTGCGGGGATGGGCTATCGCCATAGGGATGCCTCAGGTAGGTGACCGACGCATTAAGTCTATGACTTGTCTGAATAGCGCAAATGAAAGAGCTCAATGAGAGGAATCGTTTCATCTAATTTTCAGCTCAAAACTCGCAACATGGAAGAAGTTTCAAAAGGGTCCTCCGAAACCTCCCAGGCCCCCGACCCCGACCGACCGACCGCTGCCGTACGCCAAACTTTGGAGAAGTCGTACGTATTATTCCCTGAGCCAATCCAAGTAATTTTTTAATATTATTAAAGGCCTTAATAAGTACAAAGTAAGTCAGGATATGCTCAGTTATTCTGCTTTCTACCCCCCCCCTGGTGTTTGTATAATATTTTTTATATATTATATGATTTTTCCACTTTGTGAGGTCCCCATTAACTGATATTTGTTCTCAATAATAAGCGTCCGTAAGGTGGTTTCTGTTTGTCGTGTTTGAGTAGTGACGTCGCTCGTTTGCCTCTCGAATTGCCCCCACCTGACCCGCCCTCGCCCGCACCCCTCATATACACCGCCACCCGCTCGCGGCGGTCGCTCCTTCGCACTGCTGCGGCTGTGAACCCAGGCGGCGGCGATGGCTACTCCATTTTTACTCAGGTGCGCAACGTCCCTCTGTCCGCCCGCCCCCCCGCGTTGCGTTGCTCCTGCTGCCAATGATAAACAGGGTCCGTACCAACGGTATCCCGTAATGCAGTTACAGTAGTGTTGCCCCGCTGGTAGTGTTGCCCCGCTGTGCGCCTCTGCTTGCTTCGGTGTCTGTCTGGGTGGGGTCATGGCCCGGTGTGTTTTTGTTTGCGGCGTTGAGGTGTGGTGGTGTCTTGCCGCCTTGTCGGTGGGGCCTGCTGGGGCCTGCCCTGGTTTACACCGTTGATCCCTTTGGGGTCCGCTGTAACGTTCATTCGTTCATTCATTCAGTAGACTCTGCGGGTCAACGACCTGTTAGCACTCGATTTGACACTGATCGTTAACAAGTCAGTATTTACATGATGACGCATTGACATCGAGTAGGCGCCAGGTCGTGGCGAAACAATGCCGTATCCTATCGTATCCTGTACGGCATCTCAATCTTACTTCACTATTGCCCTATCTATGGCGGTGGATCGGTATTAGGTACATGTCCGTACATGTCTGACCGTACATGTCCGTACGTATCTGTCCGTACAGGCGGAACTCAAGATTGCAACGGGCGTCCCGGCGGTCTTCCCGATCGTACAGTACGCCGCGACCCACAACCCGCTCAAATCCAAGCTGGATCGCCGGATCATCAACTGCTTCAATGAGACCGGCGTCTGCCCCCCCGACGAGGTCACGAGGACTTGCCCCCCGTAGGTTGCGGCGACAGCTGATAGATGCCCGTTCACCTTGCAACGATTAATGCCTGTATTGCTGTGTTGTTGAATGAATGGATGGATGCACGGTGCAGCGGACCCCGAAAAGGGATCAACGGTGTATACCACGGCAAGCCCCAGCCAGCAGGCCCCACCGACCCTGCGGCAAGGTACCCCCACACCGCAACGCCGCGAACAAAGAATGCAGCGGGCCATAACCTACCCCACCCAGACAGCCACCTGCGCAAGCAGAGGCGCAGGGTGTTGTGGTGTCGTGTTGTTGCACCGTCAGCTGCACTGGGACCCGCTGCCGCATCGAGTTCGACGCCGCCGCTGGTTGACCCCGGCTCGCTGACCGGTGCTGAACCGCACCGACAACAGCACAACTGCTGCCATGCCCTTGCTGTATACCTGACTGTCACAGGAGCCCGCCTCCGAAATCGCCGAGGTCGCCGCCCAAGCCGCCCAAGCGCAGTCCCCCGCCGCCCAAGCCGCCCAAGCGCAGCCCCCCGCAGCCCAAGCGCAGCCCCCCGCAGTCCAAGGCCGCCAAGGCCGGGCCGCCGCCAAATACCCCGTCATGTAAGCGCGAGCCGGGTGATGTTAACATGTTACGATTGGGTTATCCTTCAGCAACTCTGGTCCCTGCCACAAGGTGTACTGCTGGGGATTCTTCTCGAAATCCACGTCAGCGATCACCAGTTCATGGTTCTCGGTTACAAGTTATTCAGCATGAAACAATAAAATCGGGTGTGAAATATCATTGCGAGGGTGTGAAAGCAAAACCACCTGCAGGAGTATCTCGGGTGTACGACGGGCATGTCTGCGCAGTACACTCGCCGTGCAACGAGCCCACGCGCGCGTTGCCGACGACAGCGGGCACACCAATGCCCCCAATTGACAACCCACTTCCCCACGCCCCCACGCCCCAGCGTCCCCGCCGCGCCTCCGTCTATAGATGTCCCAAACGGGCTCCTCCTCTTGTATGCCTGTGCTCGCAGCCGCAGCTCCGGGCAAGTGGGGCGGTCGGCGCTGATTGCGCCCACATCCATCCCTCCTGCCGGGGGCCCGCCGTGCGTGTTTCGGCTTGTGGACAACGACCGACAGCTCTGCACCGCCCCAAGCGCCCAACATCGAACCCTAGAGATCAAGGGCGCAAGGCCGCCTGCCGCCTCGGGGGCGAGGCCGGCCCCTCTGGAGCCGCGCGGAGCTGCGGATTCGCCCACCCGGGACATCCGGAGGGGTTCATTTCGTGGGGCGGTGGGGCGGCAAGCAAGGTCTGCTGCCGTTGGACTGGCGCAGCGACCCATTTCTTGACGCAGCCGGACTTCGCCGCAGAGGCGCTGGCTCTCGTACGGAAATCATGGATAAGCCTCGAGTCAGTGCCGGACGAAACCGTTGACGGGCGCAGAAACGCATCACCGGACCTACTGCCGCTCCGGCCACTGCAGATCTTCAATAAATAAGGGTGCGACCAGTGGATTTGGTGGAACTTGAACCTGGATTGCGTGTGTAGTACGGACCGTCGGTGTAGTGGGTATGGGGATGGAACTGAAAGCGAAAACGCGTTGGTACTTGCATGGAAGGACACGGGCCAGCTGCGATCGATCGGCCGGGAGGCTGCTGCGCGGTTCAAAGAAGCGACTGAGAGTCCGGACGAGGATGAGGCAGGGTGGCGCGGATGGAGAGCCGGCGTGCGCGCTGCGTGCGTTGCGCGGGCGTGTGTGTTTAGCGCGGAAGAACCGCCCGCCGTGTGTGCGTGCCGTTGCGGGGGCATGCGTGCGGCGCCCGTCCCACATGCGGTCGCCCGGGTGGCGGCAGTTCGTTCAGGGAGTTACCGCGCTCGGCCAGCTGCAAGCGCCCTCTTGTGCTCTGTAGTAGCGTTCACAGAGGGCGCTTCAATTGCTTGTATCCACAACCGCGTGCGCGCGTGCGTGCTCCACTCGTGACACTGTTTTATGACAGCCATGCATCCCGGGGTGAAAAATCCCTGGGCGGTGGCACTTCCTCGTTTGTTTTTGTTCTAAACCTTTGGTGCGGTCTGCGCCACACTCAGGATGCATATCATTCAAGGGGTGCCAGCAGCGCATTCTTCCAGTGCGAAAGCACCAGCTGCAAAGCTGGCTGGTCGTTTTGATTCGATTCACCTCGGGAATAAGTCGTTTTAGGAGGTACACCGAGAATGCTTTGCGGCTCCTCGAATGCCTTCAGAGCGTCGTATGTCGAAATTTGTCTTTCGGCTGTCTTTTGTCATTGACAGTACGGCAGTGGGCGCGCGGCGATCGTCAGAGAAGGTTTGACGTCCAGTATTTGATCTTGAGCTTATGTCGGCTTTTGGCTGCGAAGGGTTGTTGAACGCACCCTGATGCCGCGGCCAGTCACGTTACGTGCTCGTAGGCCATATCTCATCTGGCGCCTGTCGGCCGTTTTGAGCTGAGGTTCATTCGTTGCGAAGCCACTCGTTGCATGCAAAATTCGTTTGGACGCTCAAATCAATCGAAATCAGCTCAGCTGATGAAGCTGACGTGCGCTTATTGGGGACCAAGGCTATGACCAGCTCAGCTGACGCGCGCTTCAGGGGAGCTGACTCTAGCTGACGAGCTCCATGGGCGGGACGGACACAACCCCGTCAGTGCGCTGCCACCGGTGTACGGTATTGATCCCCTGTCACAGCTCCTCCGTTGGTGAGGAGCAGGACGCCGAACAATCGATCGCTGCGCTTCTTTTGGGGGCGCTTGGACACCATCTAAGGCACAGATAAGGGCGAGAGGCACCGATCAGGCACTTGCTTGCGCACCGTCATAGCCACCGATGAAGCACTTCGGCACCGATAAGGCCGTATCCCACCACATAACCCGCATCACAGCTACTTTACACACACTGTCGAGGCCGCCCTGAAACACCGAACGGCTGGCTGCCCAGCATCGTCCGGCACCGCCCAGCAGTACAGAACGCACCGTCTCTCTCGCAAGCTTGTCTCCTGCTCGCCATCCACGCCAGCCGTGATCTGCAAACCTTCCATGCTCCGTATGTGCCCCTCGCCCTTCGTCCTAGCCAGTGGACGCCCTTCTAGATCCCCACGGATGCCCTTGCCCCCGGCCCCACCCCCAACACACACACACAATCAGTTTACCCCGAGTCAGGGCGGGGCCGAACCCAATCCGCCAGCCCAATACGGCCGGCTTGGTGGTACCTGCGAGTACCTGCGGGTAGGAGCCGAACCCGGCCGGGGCATACGAGCCCACCCCAGTCGGGCATACGGGTGGAAGAGCTGCACACGCCACAGGCCGGCGACGGCCACGTCCACGTTCCTCTACACGGGCCCCTGCCTACCGGGGACCCTCCTCCCCGAACCCTAGACCGAACCCGGACACCGCAACCAAACGCCCTAGTTGAACCTCGTTACCACACCACAAGCTTGCACTGGACTGCATACCACAGGACGCACAGCATTGGCCAGCAGTAGGGTAAGGCAGGGAAAGCCACGGCGCGCCATTGTACTTGCTCGCCATAAGGGAGCCGATGGCCCCCCCTCCCTGCCGCGCGGCGTCGGGACGTTGAATCCGCTCCGTCGGCTTCGCTTCGTGCCGTGCTCCAAAGCACACCAGCGCGCGCCCGTCGCCGTGTAAGGCCGTCACTCTCGCTCTATCGCGGCGCTTCGACATGACCTCACGCCCTCGGCCACACGCGCACTCTGGCATTCTTCGCGGCACCACCTCCTCCGGCGGGTTTGCACGCCCCCTCGGGCCCCCGGACTAGCGTCGCGCGATGCACCCCACGCCCATACCCCAGTCATTCGAGGCCGTGGCCTTGACGGGCGGTGTCTAACCACCCTGACAGTCCCAAGTTGCACACACCACACCACCCTCACCACACAGTGCGCCAGCTCGCTGCGACGTCCAGGTACTGCCCCCTCCCCGCCCCCGCCCGATTCTTTCATCCATCCATCTTGCCTGTCTGCCAAGACTCGCCTCAGACCGGCCCCCCGTGCACCTCCTCCCGGGGAACACACCTTCCTTCGTGTTACCCCCAAAGGGTGGGTCATCGCCCCGGACCTGCGCCGTCGGCGTGACCACGATGACAACCAGAGCTGAACCGCCGCGCGGTGCCGCTCGCCTGCGGCAAGCACGGGGCGTAGCCACCACCAGACCTGTGCGCAACCAACTGGCTGCACGCACCTGCGAGCCCCACGCGTACCTCGCGTACCTTCCTCGCCGCGCAGGACACGTGTTGTAGGGACGTCGTGCAACACACCCAGGTCCCCACCTGCATGAATCCCAACACCCCCTCATCCCTCCTGTCCCCCTCCTCCTGTCCTCCCTCCTCCTGTCCTCCCTCCTCCTGTCCTCCCTCCTCCTGTCCTCCCTCCTCCTGTCCTCCCTGCTCCTGTCCCCCCCTCCTCCTGTCCCCCTCCTCCTGTTACTTGCTCCCTCCTGTCCCCAGGCTGCTTGGGCCCATCTCTTACTGTGGCGCGCGACATCTGGGGCCGGTGCTCGGCCGCACATCCTCGTCCTCCGCCACCACCGCCCTCCGTCACCACTGCGTCCGTCCCCACGCCACCACGTCCCCACGCCACCACGCCCCCACGTCCCCACGCCACCACGCCCCCACGCCACCAAGCGATCCGCCGCTCGTCTAAGGCAGTGGTTCCTGGCTGGTGCCCAGGCGGTTGAGGTGCAGGTAGGCGTCAGTGCCGTACCCCTCCATGGAGATGATCTGCAGGTCGCCCCCAAAGTACCTGGCGGGAGAGAGGAGGAGGCAGGGAAAGGAGGGAGGGATATAGGACATTGGTGGACAAATTGAAGCTACTCTGCTTCCAAGAGAATAATTCCGATCGGCGTACGGTGGATAGGGAGGGAGGGAGACGGGGAGAGAGGGATACAGCGCATTGGCGGACTGATTCGACTGAGGTGGCTGCCAAGCAGCAGGGATTCGGAACGAGGAGGCGACCACAGTGAGTGCGGGTGTGAGCGCGAGTGTGAGGGTGAGGGTGAGGGTGAGGATGAATGCCGAGGGCAATAACGAAAAGCCGGACCAAGAGTGCGAGGGTGCGGGCCGTGACAAGATCTGAATCATGCCTAAATTGCTCGGAAGCACGGCAGGTACAGTAACTGACACCAACCCACACCAACTGACATCAACCCACCGTCCTATCGAGAGCTACCACGCACGTACAGCCCTGCGCAATGCCCGCCTTTCCCCTGCCCATCAGCTCCCTGCCGCCCGCCCCTACTCAGCAGCTGAGCAGTATGCTTCCAAATCCCACCTGGCGTACAAACGGCTGATGGGTAGGCCGTACCCGTACCCAGCCAGTACCACGGGCCCGCTGTCATTCTCGTCCACTTGTCGCACGTCCACGGGACTGTCGTACACAATACGACAGGGGTAAGGGGAATACAGGGGGGCCAGGACGGACGTCAGTTTCGGGTTGCCCTGATGGGCGCGCGGGGCCCTCCACGAGAAGCGATTAATTGGGTGGTGAGCGAGAGATTGACCAAGTGCGTGTGAGATGTATGAATCGATATAGTAAGTGAGCGACTAAGAAAGTTGAGGAGTGAGTGAAAGAGTGAGGGACTACAGTCTCATGAGACTCAGGTCCTGGCCCCTCCCCGCCGGTCCGCTGGGGTCCTATCCCACCTCTTGGCGGTCGAGTAGAGGTAGGTCCAGATGTTGGCCAGACCGCTGCGCGGAATGCCGCCGCCCTCATCACTGACCTAGTCGGGCGGGGGCGGAGTCGGGACAGGAGTCAGTCAGGGTGAGGGGTGAGGAGGGGTAACTGGGGTAACTATGTCAGCGCGTGGCCAGAGGGATCAGCGCGTGGCCAGAGGGACATCAAGAATCATTGCGACAAGAATCATTGCGACAAGCACCACTCGTTCGCCTCTGTCAAGCTGATTTGCCAGTTGGAGCCAGGGTGTGAGGGTGTGGGAAAGGGGATGCCGACACCCGGCACGGGCGACCCGTGGCGCCATGCTTGGCGTCATGCTTTCCACCCGTCCACGACCAGGACATACCACGTCCACAACGGGGTCACCCACACGGCCTCGCGCGGCCCTTCCCCCGCCCTCACCTTGAGCGTCACGTCCTCGCCCCCTTCCGCCACCACGAGCCTGCGGGGGCGACCAGGGCAGCGGCAGGAGGGCTTCGAAATAAAATTGAGGAGACAAGAGATCCGTACAGGTGAAGACATCCGGGCACTGGACGCCCTTGATACCTGCTGGAAGGTCAACAAGGCTGGACCTTCATGATAACGACGAACGTGTTCGGGTTCCCGAACACGCCCCAGGATATTCTGGCCGGGGTCAACCTCAGCCTCTTCTGATTATGGTCCAAGGACCCCAATGACACCAGACAGGCCCCCACCGGATGTACTCTGTAACGTAACAAGGACGCGCCCCAGACACACCCTAAACCCTAAACCCTAACGCGCCCCAGACAAGCCCCACGGAACGCCCCGTGTCCGCAACCGGAACCGTGTCGGTAACCGACCTGATGGGCGGCGGCGGGTCGTCGCTGTCCGCGAACCGGTCTTGTACGGCCCTCAAGCTGTTCTTCACCAGCTCGAAGAGCATGTGGTGCAAGTGCGACGGCACGTACGGGAACGTGAAGTCGGGGCTGCCGTACACCGAGACCTGCCGGAAGCGCACACGGGAACCCAGAGGAGCGAGTACATGAGGGCCTTGGGAGACGGAAAGTCTTTCGAAGCTCTAAAGCTGCACCACGAGCTGCACCACTGCCTGAACGGCGTTAATAAAACCTCAAGAGTGGTACGGTAAACGCGATCCAGTCCGGACCCATCCCCGCCGCGGCGTCAACGGAAGCTTCCGGACGCGCCTCGCCCCGTTCCTCGACGGTCTCAAGAAGGATCATGGTCGATTATGCACGCGCGGGTGCGTCCTGGGCGTTCCGGGCATTCACCACGATTATTCAAAGGATTAGGTGTCCTAGAGACCTCGGCGGCGCCCTCCGCTGGACGGACCCCTTGCGGTCACGGAAACCAGCGCTGGCAGCCGGCGGACGCCCCGGCGAGCCCCTCCGCAACCCTCCCCAATCCCCTCCCGCCAACTCTCCTAGGATACCAGGACCCTGCAGCAGCGGCCCTCGCAGCGGCCTGCCGCTCCTACCGGCCAGGAAGACACGACACCGACGACCCCTGCGGTCGGGCCTCCTCGTCAACTCCCTGGAGAGAGTGTTTCGTGGCAGCCTTTCCGTTAGGGCTGGAACCGCAGCTTCTGGCCAGTGTCAGGCCCGGATCTACATGTTACGATCCACGACCGCTGCACCCGGGCACCACCGCGACCTGGTTTGACCCGTTACCTGTAGCCCACTTGTCACCAAGCATCTTCGGCAAGCATTTTGCCTGCTTGTCGCTTTGTGGTACGTCCCTAACACCACGCTTTGATGTTTTCAGGAAGACATAGGCACAGGCACAGGCACACAAGGGGTCGGATAGGTGGCGGGTTTCTCACTAGACACCCGGCGGGTGGCCGCCACCGTTTTCATTGCCAGGCCGCGCGCCCCGCTCGCACCTCGGGAGCGTCTCCGTACTCGCGCATGCAGATGGATCGGGCGTCGTTGATGGCGTCCTGGGCCACCATCACGGGCGAGCAGCGCGTGCAGATGAGGCCGATGTGGTTGTTTTTGGGGGGCTCGTGGAGCGCGATGTGCTGGCCTGCGGAGCGTGGGCAGCGGGTGGCGGGTAGCCGGGGCCGGAAGGGGGTCAGGTTACTCGAGGCAGGAGGGGAGCGACCCACCCGACCAAGACCAGAGCCGGGGGGCCCGGCGATTGACGACAGTTGGAGCGGAAATGGGCTGAGTATTGACAGGCTGCGCCTGCTGCAGGAAGAGGTTTGGGAGGATTGTGGAAATGCTGTGGGAAGGTTGTGGGAAAGGCTGTGGGAAGGTTGTGGGAAATGCTGTGGGAAGGTTGTGGGAAAGGCTGTGGGAAGGCCGTGGCGTCCAGGAACAGCAGCGGTTCGCAGTGCCAGGTTTCGCTCCACACACGCGACTCGGGAGGTTCCTGATGACGTCACAAGAGGCGCATAGAGGTGCCACCCAGAGTTTTCTCGCTCCGGTCAGAGCTGTGCCCCGCGACCCGACCCTGGCTCTCTGCGGAAAACCCCCTGCTACAGTAATCCCCTTCCGGCGCCAGCGCCACGGCCACGTGTTCTCCGCTTCCGCCCTCCATGCATGCCCCGGCCCCGGCACCGCCACCGCCGCCACGACCCTGGCCCCCCAGTGTGCATGTGCGATCTCCCTCCTGGCCCGCCAACTTATTCACTCGGCTCCACCCGTTCCTTCCCCATGCCGCACCAGGCCATCCCCACCCATCACGCACCGATGAGGATGCGGATCCCGATGCGGCTGAGGTAGAAGCCGTCCAGGAATTGGTGGATCTCCGGCAGCTCCGTCAGCTGCTGCCGGGCCCGCAGCTCCTCGCGCAACTCGCTGACGCCCTTCGCCATCACCGGCACCGCGTTAGCGTGGCTGAGGCGGGGTCCGGGTCCGGGTCCGGGTCGGAGTGGGGTGGGGTCGAACAAGGTATTCAATCACGGATGCACGCGAGGGCGGGTTGTAAGTGAAGTCCTGCACACGGCCGCCTATTGTTGACGCCCGGAAATCCCGCTGCCTCGTGCCTCAGCGCCTCAACGCCTGACCTCCTATCCATCCTTGCCGCCCCTCGGGCCCAGCCCAAACCACACACACCCTATCAGAACCCACCACTTGCGTGACTTTCGAGATCACTGTGCCCTTTCCGACGTCCGAATGGATCCCGAGTTATGTTGATTTTGAGCACTTCTTCTTTCCGGGTGCTTCGTTGACCGCAATAGGCGTCTCCAGTAACGCTACTGCTGCTCGCAATTTGCACGTTATAAACTCCTTATCCAGGATCCTTACTTCGGCAGTCAGAGGAATCACTGACCCAGCCATGAGGAAGCCATGTCACCCCCATCCCTTGCTCCACTCCTGTTCCCAGCTTCCTGAGACACGCAGGGTTTGTCCCGCCCTGCCACCCGGTCGCCCCGCCCAGCCGCCGTACCGTCGGTAGATGTGTCGCAACATCTCCGTGAACTTCAGCTCATCCGAGCCGTCGCGGACGGTGGGGAAGGAACGCAGATCCCGGAAGGACTCCACGTACCAGTCACGGACCTGCAGGGGACCGGGCCACCACGCGGCGCAGGGACGGTCTCGGGTTGGATGGCGTTTGTAGGTTAAAACTAGAGGGAAAATACACCCAGAAACGTGGGCTTTGCGAGGCGACTTCCAGGTGGGTGGGTTACCTGGGTCGAAAGCCATACAGGTCAGAACCCTAGAAAAATCTACGCGGGGTAAGGACTGCAGGGCGGTTACCTCCGTTTCCGGGCACCAAGCAGGCGCCAATCCAAGGGCACAAGCCCATGGTTCGTAATGTCACCCAGATTTGGCCCGGGGGAAACCCAGTTCGCTCGCTTAAATTTCAATTGCGGGGCAGGGGTTGGGTTGGTGGGCTGCACACGAGGGGTGGTTGGGGGTTATAGTTAGGGGCGGACTTTCCCCCGGCCCCTTCGCCGCCAGCTGATTTGGAAGTCCCACCGTATTGCCGAGAAGCGCAAAGCTGTTTTAGTCGTGAAGAAGGGATATACTCAGGCAGGTGGAGAGAGGGAGGGGGACGGCAAACGGGCAGAATTCGGGCGGGGGGTCTGGGTATGCCGTTGACCTCGCGAACCGGCAAAGTCAACGGTTGGACCCGTGGCTATCATAATTTGGTGGTCCACCCAAGCCTTTGTAACGCACTGTTACATGCAACGGTGCAGTAAAATCCATGCATGTATGTGCAAGATGCCTCCCGACCTTCAAATCAAATGCAATGGCCTTCTTACAGCCGTGCCTGTCCCCGAGCTCTCCGCTGCCCAGCCGCACAGACACTAGGGCTTCCCCCCAAGCGTCCAGTACACGTCATGGGCTGCAGCCCGGCTGCAACAAACCCCACCTGCAAGATAGCCTTCTTGGCGGAGAGGCCGTACGGCAGGTTCTCCAGCTCAGCCACGCGGTGTGCGAGTCGCACTGGTAGCTCCTTATGCAGGAACTGCGCTGAGAGGAGCATCTGCCGGTCGATAGGGTTTTGCCCAAAATCCAACATGTATTTAAGGCTGACGCCAGTCTGCTTTTTGAGCGCGTGCGCGAAAATGTCGTCGACGAGCTCCTTGTTAAACGAATCGATGAGCCGCACGCTGATTGCTGGACGCGACACAGCGGCGGCAGCCCGCGCAAACCCTCTGACAGCGAATCCAAAGCCAGAGAGGATTGCGGGGGCTGCCGCAGGCGCCATCATGGTGACGAGCGTTTGCCGGAGCGTCCGCCACCCCTACTCGGCGAGTTGCCGACGGAGCGCGCTCCAGCCCTAGGGATATAGACGGAAGTAAGACTAACTTGATGACGAATGGGGGCAATCAAAGGCCGATAAAGACATTTGTGTCATGTTACTGTAAGCCCGGAGCTCAAGGGTTTGCCCTAACTCTAGGAAATGCAGTGTGTAATAAAAGAGGGTATGAAATGAAAATACACCAGCCGGTCAGCGGAATCGACGTTGATGAAAAGGTTGTTGGGGTCTTCACCGTTGCCTGCGTGTACATAATTACAGCGCATGTGCGTTATCCGTAATGCCGGCAGCCAAGCACGCAAAATCAGTTGCCGACTTCCATGATATATTGCAGAACTCCTTTTCATGTGCAAGCCCATTATGGCCTGCCTGGCTTGCCTTTCGCGCCAACTTCACGTCGGTGCACATTGTGCAGGGTGCCCTGAACACACAAAAGCACACGCATATATATGTAAGGCATCAAGTAACATTGCTGGCAGCTGTATGCGTGCTTAACTTTCCTAGCCTTTGGCATGCGTACATGCGATGTTGCCGACGAACCGCCATTGTTGCGTGGTTACCCAGACTTCACAGATATCTCAACTCCGTTTCGTTGAGAGAACGCTTCGCGTTCGCTCGTGCGTTGCCCCGTGTTCGTTCTTTGCACCGTTCAGCGGCTCCCACGTGGCTCCCCGCGCAGGGTCTTAGTCACGGGCCGCTGTGTCTGCGCAGGTTCATCGCCAACATATTACTCGCTCGTCACAATGACTCACAACTCAGCGGTTACATGAAGGACGGGGCTGTCGAATGGGCCACCCATTGCTCAGGCTGGCGTTGTCTGATCTCCAGGTCGACTCAAACGTTAAGCTGCCAACGCGCAGGAACTCGCAGGAACACCTCGCCTGCACTGTTCCCCCACAACCCCAACGCGACCTCCCGTTAAGTTGAAGCTATGGCTGCCAGCGAACGGCTCAGGAACGAACGGTGAACAAAACCCCAGCAGCCCAAAACTGTGATGACCGCACAGTATCGTGCTATACTGTGCTATACATCAACGCCCTGTAGGGGGCACGGGACAGCAGCCGCAAAGGCAAGGGCCGCTCATGCCGGACATGCACCGGCTTCCTCGACCTGCCCCGACCCTCCCCCGGGATAGGCCGACGGGGCCCGCCAGGCCACCACCCGCTCAGTGCCGCCGCACCCCACCGGCAACGAAACGCAAGGCCGGCCCCCCATCCACCATTCCACAGGGGTTCATCATCCCGCAGGGCGACACTCAGCCCCTGCGCCCAGCCGCGCGTCGGGACCCAGGTCGGTGCGAACGGGTCGGTGCGAACCTGTCCGAGGCTGCCAAAACACACGTCTGGACGGGATGGCTGCGCCGCGCATCCTGGAGGAGGCGACAGCTCACAACCTCACATCCGGAGGTTCTGGGCCTTGCTCCGCTGTACGCTACCCGACATCGCGTCCTTCGACGCGGCGCCGCAACACGACCCGGATACATGCGGCCTAGCAGCAAGCGGCCTGCACCCCTTCCCTCCAAGACCGTCCCACGGAAGCTCTACCTCTCTCGACTAGGCTGCCGCCATCTTTCTAAACGCGCATGAGCTCGCGCTGCGGTGCTGGTGCCCCAGCGTGCCCCAGCGGCGTCCGGCCCACAATCCCGCGGTTCTCAAAGAGCCTTCCATCCCGCTCCAGAGCTCATCGCCTTCCTGCCAAGCAGTAAGGCGCCCAAAACAGCGCGACCGCCCTTCCTGTGGAACGCTTCAACAGGTCGCGGAGTTAGCCCAGACGCCGTTGCGGGCCGCACGACGGCCCCGACCAGTCCCCATCCGCTGGGGCCCCTGGCTGCGCTCTGCCGAGCATCCTGCGCTGCGCGAGTGCCACATACACAGCGCTCGACCCGTCGCACACTACCGGCCGCCTGTGTGCTGCGTCCTCCGCGGCTGCGTCCCCACGGCCACGCTTCTGCCTCCTCACGCCTACACAGCAGCGGGTGCTGCCCCGTCCTGCTGCTTCAGGTACTCGATGGCCTCCGCGCAAATGCCCGTCATGGATGACTCGGGGCCGTACACGCTGATCGGCACCCCCAGCTCCTCCCCTAGAGCGCGCATCAGCGCCAGACCCTTCTGGTAGTTGGGCCCACCGCGCCGAACGAAGATGCGCACCTTGGCAGCCTGGAGGGGGCAACGGGACCAGTTCGGGTAATCGCAAGGACGCAGTCGTACGGGCGCGATTGTACGAGCACAACTGTGTGGAAAAAGGGGTTGTACAGCAATGCGACGAGACCGAGGAAGAGACGCACTGCATGTCTGCGCCTGCGCTTTGGCTGTACGCCGCACCGTTATGGGCTTTGTTGGAGCTCGGTTCGTACCAGCTGCGCCCAGGTTCCTCGGGTTTCGGTCTATGCAGCGGTGCTGGCAAGTGCCTCCCCCGTAGCCGCAGCCCAGTTCTGTGGGCATGAACCAGGTCAGAGCCCCGCATCCGCCCCAGCAGCCCCCGATCCATGGCCACTCTTCTGTTGCCCAGGGTGTATGGTTCCCGCCAAAGCCGCGGTCGTGGCCTACGACGCGTCTGAAACCCAAATGCACATCGGACGGACGTGATAGGGTAGGGCTCCATGCCCATCCCACCCGCCCCTGCCATTCGCGCTGTCCCAGCCGGCCGCCTCGAGCACGGCCCTCGCTGGGCTCCTTCAAGCGCCCTCCCACGGCCCCTCAGCCCGAGGGACCGCCTGCAGCGCACCTGCAGCGCCGCCTTCTTCTCCTTCAGCGCCTGAATGATGCCGGTGAAGGTGGCCGCCACGTCCGTGAAGTTGGCGATGCCACCGCCGATCAGCAGCGCCCGCCCCCGCCCATCCACGTGCGAGGTGGCACACTCCAGGACAGTGCGGGCGTACTGGTAGGTCTCCGAGGTGTTGGGTGCCCCGCTATACTCGCCGTAGTTACTGCGGGTCCGTGTCGCCGCACGGCAAACGCGGGGCGAGACGCGACCGGTGTACGGACCGTGTACGGGATAGGGCAAGGCGTCAAGGGCAGTGGCGGGCTTGCGGCGCCCACTTCACGGCTACCCCGGATTTGAGAAGGACCCTTTCGCCTTGATACTGCCGTTTTAAATATTTCAAAACCGCGTTGTGAGTCCCCACCATCCATGCCCCGCAACCCTCCCGCACGTATTCGATCATCCCTGCAACCCTCCCTAATACCGCACCTGGCTAGCCAGCGTCCGCCTGCTAGCGTCCGCTGTCCAGCTGTGGCCGGACCCAGTCTCCCTCACCCCAACACAGCCGCAACCCTGCCCCAACCCCTCTCACCCCAGCTCCGTCGCAAAACCCAGATCCGCAATGGTGTCGGTGTAGATGACGGACGCGCCGCCGCCTGCCACCATGAGCCACACGCGGCCCGAGGGGTTCAGCACCGTGAACTTGAGCGAGGCGCCCGTGGCCTCGTCGAGCGCGCTGATCGACTCCTCCGCCGCGCTCAGCACCCGCCCAAAGGGCAGCGGGAACTCCAGCTCCGTGCCGCCCACGTTCCACTTGGCCGCGTCCCGGTACTTGGCCGTATCGTCCAGCTCCACGCGCATGTCCAGCGGGAAGGGCTGGCCGTTGGCGTCCAGGGTCCTGCGGCCGAGGTTGGGTTTGGTTGGGTTGGGTCTGGTTCGGTTGGATTGGATTGGGTTGAGATGGGTTGGGTTGGGTTGGTGTGGGGTGGGTGTCCGGCATTATCGCCCGACACGCAACGGGTAGGAGACCAGTGAGAAGTCAACTGCATGCCGGGCGAGACTGATGAAGCGCAACGTCATGCGTGGGGCCCGCGGATTTGTTTGTGCATTGCGTTGTTAGTGTTAACAATTTGACATGTCACTGACGCCCAAACGGATGGGCCCAAGAGTCTACGGGATGTCTGGTCTGCGCTTCAACCACTGGCCACACCTCGGCCCACAGCCTCCCTTCCCAATCCAACCCAAACCACCGTGCGCGCCCCTCCCAGGAGGTGCCGCTCCCGCCGAGGAGGTTTCGTCTCCACAGGTGCCGGCCCCCCGCCCAGGAGGAGCAGCCCCCCGCCCAGAGGTTCCCCGCACCAGGGGTTCATCTCCATCAGGGTGCAGTCCAGGTCGTCGAACACGGCGAACGCCGCCAGGATGAACCGCTCCAGGGCGGGTTTCACCTCCAGCGGCAGACCCGAGATGAGGGGCGCCACGCGGGCGGAGTCCAGCGGGCCGTCGAGCGTGTCCAGCGTCACGGTGCGCAGCTTGTCCCAGTTCTGGAGGGTCCCAGCCAGGTCGCCGGGACGAGAGCGACACGCGACGGGGAAGAGCAACAGTGTACCCCGGGATGCGGTGCGAGATAAGTATATAGCGAGACATAAGGGGAATATGACAACTGAGCACCAGGGGTCTGAAGATACCGGAAGATCCGTTAGGTACAGGCATGGAGGAATGGAGACATGGGGTGGCGATGGCAACCCATGTGCCCGAGTGCAGCCCCGCTCTGCACCGTCCGCTCCCTGGGGGACTCAGGCTCTCGTCCGAGAGCCGTTCATACCACAGAGGCAGAGGGCGCGGAGGTCCCCGAGGCCCGCCACCGGCCAGCCCCACGGCCACTGCCACCCTCCAGTCCCCACCCTCCGGTATTCGGTGGTCCTTGATCAAGCACGTGAGCCTCCGATCGGTCCGTTGATATGTACACTGTCCCTTCGTCCGGCCATGTGCGAAACCCACCCAGCTGGGGTAGAGCGCGGCCCCCCAGCAGTCCCCACCCGGCCCGGGCCAGCCCCTACCTCCTCAATATGGATGCCTCCAGCTTCGCTGAAGGCGATCTCCCAGCCGGTGCGGGTCGAGGTGATGGACAGATAGAACTCCTCCTTGTGGGGGACGAAGGGCTCAATGAGGAAGGTGGTGATGGGGCCCGTGCAGCCGTTGACGGTTACGGTGCGGTTCAGCCGCTGGGTCGCGAAGTCGATGGCCTGTGGGCAGGGATGGGAAGGGTGGAGTGGGGCTAGGGCGGTGACATCTGCGGGACTGCGGACTTGAGTTTCGGGGTCATGGCTCGGCGGGTCTCGCACCCTGGTGGAAACGGGCGAGCCTGCTGCTGGGACTCAAATTCAGGGCAGACCCAAATCAAATGTCAGGTCAGGTGACACTACCGCAGTCAGGCGGTTTAAGGTCCTGGGTTCGAGTCCCAGGGTGACCCCCGACATTGTTCGGGAGCATGAGATTATGGCTAGCTGCTGAGATGTGGAGTTGAGATCACAGTTGATGGATTGAGATTCGCACGCTAGATTGGTGGCGATTGCTGAACCCTCTGTCTCTACGGATGTGCGGGTGAATGGATGAGGTGGGATCCTTAGTTGGCAGGATCAACCGCCTTGGACCTTCGGTTCGTATGGCGTAGGTTCGGTGTGATGATGGTTGAAGGTGTCCTATAGCATCATATAAAACCGCGGCATAAACCCTTAGACAGGGCCCGGAAGCCTATCCACACTGTAACGGTACTACTACTACTACTAAATCAAATGTGGGAACGCCGGGCGGCAGAAACGTTGCCCACGTCGAAACGCCTGTGGTATCGACCCCTAGCACGGCAGACAAAGGTGGCCCGTCGACACTCAACAGCTTCACAATGCAGGGGCCACGCGCAGCCGTGAACTGCTGTCGTACTCGCCTGCGAGAAGTCCAGGTTCAGGCCCACGAGGTCGTTTTTCCCACGCTGGCCGAACAACATGTCGGGCTTCACAACCAGCTTTGTGTTGGCCAGCCACGGATTCTCGTTGAGCAAGTCGGATGGGTTGGTTGCGGCCGTGAACTGCACAACCTGCTCATACCAATTCGACACCAGGGTTGCAAGCGAAGAGATGGATCACACCATGAAGTTGGCATTCAAACTTAGATTGCCTTGCATTGTCAATATCAGTTAATGTCCCCATGGGGATACCACCCGCTGTGCGAACCAACCCCATGCTGGATCGCTGCTTGCCTGGATCGGAAGATCAAGGCCCGCCAGGCGTTTAATGTGAGCCTTCAGCAGCCTCTTAGCATCGTACTCCCGAATCTTCTTGCGGGCCATTGCGATTGAACTCTGAAAAAACGCTCGGAGGAAAACCGCTCCAAATGCACTGCGGCCAATGGTCCGTCAGGAAATGGCAGTGAAATTTCCACGCATGAAGCACTTGCACCTACGTGGATGCTAATTAGAGGGGTCGGTCCACCTCGTCCATCATCCGTACACCTTGCAACTATTTGTCTATTTCATAATTCTGTTCAAAGTGATCCACGTGATCAGGAGAAGTTTACAATGCATAAAGTGAATATATATTTTATTTAGGCGTCGAGCGAGTGTCTATGCATCTGAGTATGTGACTTCCAGAAATCAGTTAACGGCACCATCCGACGTGGATTCTCGGCGAGTGCGCGAACGGCGAAGCGGATTTCACACCCGCTCTGTCTACATCATGCCAAATCAAGATGACACTGCTAATCGCGGGAGCGACACCGATGTCAAACAAAACTCCATAGTATGCCCGTCAAACGTTAGCCCCAACCATACCGACAAGCCAATCCTGTCTGCACGGAAACGATTCGCACCCGCCCGCTGCGCGTGGCTAACCAGACCTCTCAGTCCAAGAAGCGTTACACCTAGTGTGCATGAACGGGGTGCACGTGCACTCCATCTCGACCATGCAACGCGCCATGCCCTGCTCGGACCGCTCATGCCTAATATGACCAGCCGCATCCGGCTACCGTATCAAGGATCCGGCCATCAAGGCCCCGCCCCGCATGCGCCAATGTTACACTGCCAGCCAGGCGCCTGCGACCGTCGGCTGCAAACCACTTCTGCGCCGCCATCTTCAGCCACGCGACACTGTGCGTGGCGGAACAGCACAGCGCACGCGTCCGGCCTCACGACTGGGTCCAGCAGCTGTCTTGAGCAGTCCAGCACCTACTGGACTGCCCCCAGGCCCCTGGCTGGCCCCAGGCCTCCGCGCCCGCCGTGCCTAGTTCCGTTCCCGACCTCAGAACACCCAGCCCCTTGGTGCCCGAAGAGGGAAACTTCAAGTCGGTGTCTCACACAGACAGTCCGCTGCCAGTAGCCCCTGCATTGCGTCATAAACCCCACGCCAGCCCATATGTACACCGCGCATACACCGCCTCAGGTGCGCGCCCTCCCCCCGGCCGTCACGGCGCGGTGCCGCACACAGCGACTAGGCCCATATTTCCTTTCCCTGCCTTTCCACCCCAACTGGGCCTCAAATGCCTCTCTCCCTCACTCCACTCCACAGTGTCTGTTCAATACCGGCAGCCTCCCAGCAAGGTAAACCCTTCGCCTGCGGCTTCCCTTGGTCTGCCTCCCGCCTGGCTGTGCCCATAACACCCCCGCTACCCGTTTCCCCCAGCATCCGCGCCCATTTCAGCAACACGCATTGGCATGTATACATACAAAGGGACACTTCACCGTCCCTGACATTGGATAGCCAGCACTGGGACATGCAATGGAGCCTCCTTGCGGCCGAGGTCGTCGCGACTTTCACTGCCACTTTTTTGCACGTGCACATGTACATCTTCCAGGCGCCAGGTACCTGACTGCGTTAGGGCACGCGCCTGCCTTGGCGTGTCGCCCTACGAAAAGGCACGACCAAGCTGCGCCGCAAAAGGACCCCACCCGGGCTCCCTGGTCCAAGCCTTGCATCCGGTCATGTCCGCGTCGACTGTCCGCCTCAGTCGTCATCGTCCTTAAACTGCGCCTCGTAGGCGGCCAGTTTGCCAGCGAGGCTCTTGTTGCTGAGGCCCTGCTTTTGCTGCAACAGTGACCGAAAGCAAGGGGCACAGCAGGGGCAGGTCATAATCCAATAGGCTGCACTTCGCTGTTGATGGCGCAGCTGTTGTGCATCGGGATGGGCAAGCAAAGCAAACCCCATGACTCCATGCAATCGATGCCAGTGTGGCCACCGGCTCACGCGTCCGGGCCAACTCTTCCGCCCGGCCACCCCGCCCTGTCCCTTGCTCACCATTTCGTCCTCCAGCAACGTATCCACGTCCTCCACGTCCTCGCACATTACGTCATCCTGTGCAAAACAGATTGGCCAGTGCAAGGGCCGGGGACAGCGGGCAGGCAGACTCATCGGCAGCAGGCACCCAGGAAGGCACGGCTGCGAGTTTCTACAAGGCCAGGGCGGGGGCAGTTGGCCACAGTGCATGTGCAATGAACGAATACTGGCACGAGCAGACCCATGCGAACCACCCCACTGCAACCACATAACTATCAAACGATGAATATTTCCACAGCAAGGCGCTCTGCCATAGCTCACTAGCCGTGTTTGTGGCATCCAGAATAAGATGCGGTATCTAGCGCCACCGACGGCTTCCTACTCCCAGCCCTCAGGCCTTACCGTAGGTTTGCTCTTAGATGCCGCAGGCGCCTTAAGCTGCACCGGCGCACGCCTCTCCTCAGACTCCTCCGGCACCATCCGCACGCGACTGTCATACGACATGACCGCCTGTTGCTGCTGCGCCGCCTGCCGCAGCGGCGGCAGAGCTGGCCCCGCCGACATCCCCGGCGGCCGGTCATTCACCAGCCAGTCATCCTCCCCGAGCATCAACTCGCCCGCCTGCGCCATGGCTCCGCTGCCCCAGCCGCCCTTCTTGGGCGCCGACCCGAACTTTGGAGGCGGCAGGCTGACGGGCTGCCGCGTGCCCATACCCGACGTGCGGTTCATGGTGGAATTCATGGTGCCGCTAAGCGGTCCACCGCCG
Source organism: Eudorina sp. 2006-703-Eu-15 (assembly GCA_003117195.1). Classification (NCBI taxonomy): domain Eukaryota; kingdom Viridiplantae; phylum Chlorophyta; class Chlorophyceae; order Chlamydomonadales; family Volvocaceae; genus Eudorina; species Eudorina sp. 2006-703-Eu-15. The sequence continues at coordinate 869,385 of BDSI01000015.1, forward strand.
AAGTCATCGTCATCGTCTCCGAGGACCAGCATCTCCCGCCCTGTGCCTTCACGGCTGCCTCCCGTGCGACTGCGTGCCGAGTCCGGTCTGGCAGCCGCCTGGGTCTCCCGGATGCGGTACGTGGACTGCAGGCTGGACCAGGGGTCACCGCTGACGGGCGGGGCGCCGCCGCTGCCCTGCGTTGACGTTGGTCCAGGGCCCGACTCCATCAGCGGTTGGCCTCCTTGGCCCCGCTGCATGCTGGATGCGGGCTGCTGCTGCAGCGACGGCAGCGGTTGCAGCTGCCGCGAGGACGCCGACGCGCCGTGCAGGGGCGCGGGCGGCGGCGTTCTCTGAGAAGCCGCAGGCAGCACCGTGTCCGCGGGAAGCTCTTCGGTGTCGAACCGCTGCAAGCCCGTCTGAACCGGCAAGGGAGGTGGCAGTTGCTGCTGCGAAGGCCGGCAATCCTCGCCTGAGCCTACGCGACCCGCAGCGCCTCCGACGTTGAGCGACACCTGCGGAACGGTGTACGACTGCCGTTATGGAAGCGCCGTGGACTGCATGTCGTGGCATGCGTATAAGAAGATTGCTGATGCCCAGTCACATAATACGGCAGGGTGGGAGCATGGCAACGCGAATGCAAAGCGCAGCCATGTTGGGGCATGGTTTCGCAGACGGCCTGCAGCCATTAAGGCCGCCCCCATTAACAAGTCCAACGAGAGGTAACGCCGGTGGCCTGAGGGTTGCGACGGTGTGATTACCACCCAGGACGTCGTCATGTCCACGATATACGTAGGCAACATTCCCGCCCCTGCCCGCTCTCGTGCAAGTGCTTTGTCACGGGCACATGCAGACCGCTGCCCCAACCTGCTGTGGGAAGTAGGATGTGTCCTCCGCTTCCTCCGCGGGTCTGTCGTCAAAAGTGTTCCTGTCGTTTGTATACAACGAGAAGCAGACAGGGCTCAGTCGTCACTCGACGTGCAGCGGTGTCGTGCCCCAAATCACAGAGGACAAGCAGGAAGCACGCAACCACAGCAACCCATATCTGACGGCCAAAAATCCTCCATCGCCATCACTACAACTTCGGCGCCCGGCTGTCCGCTTGCAAAGCCGCTGCTGCGCACGCGCGACCCCGCCACGTACGTGGTATCGGCTGTCTGGAATAAGGGCTTCTTGGGCTCTGCTGGAGGAGTCACCGGGGGTGGCGGCACAGCAGCCACTGGCGCGACTTGAAAAGGCTCCACCTGCAGCTAGCAATGGGTGGGGCATGGACTCCGTGCGGTACGTTGTTCACGAGCCAGGAGGAACTTGCTTACCGCGTACACTTTATCCTGCGCGGTGTCCGTGTCGTCATCAAAATCGGTGATCCCGGTCCTCACAATGTCGTCCACGCGCTTCGTTGCTGCATCGCGAGACTCTGCGGAGTGCAGAAGGGAACCGTATTGGAGACGCAACGGCTCGGCACTTTCCCACGCTGGGGGACCTTACCTTTTGTTTTCGCGACGTCCTCTTGTTCAACCACAGGCCTACGAAGCAAACTGGCAGGAAATGAGCCTGGAAACCCAACGGTCAGTCACACGTACAAATGCAGGACGTGCCTTGGCTTATCTTCCGGCGTAAACTCCGGCTTAGAAACTGGAGGTGACGATATAGCAGGCTGTGCAACGGCTTCCGTCCCTGCAGCAGCAGCAGGACAGCCTCTAAGCTTTCATGTCGCATATCGTCCATAAAGACCTAACCAAAATTCATGATTTCGTACCTTTGCTAGCTCCGCAACCCATCCTGCTGGTATTTCCGCAATCCGGCTTTCGCCGGAAGAGCTTGACGCGTCACCAGAAACAAGATCGTATAGAATGAATTCCTCTTATAATACCTGAAGCATGCCTTAAATTAATATAATTGAAAAGGCCGCAGAATACGCATGCGGCTGTACACTCGAAGCCTGGTCTAGAGAAAAATTGTCCGTGATAACTGTTTGCAGGCATACAGCACACTTCGTATGGGAAACGGATACATTAAGCGGTCAGTTGGCGCAACGTCAGATGCGCGCGGTCAGAGTGATTTAAAGAAAACGTCCTGGCCCAGAACGAAGCAAAAGAATTAATGACGGTATGGAGGTATTCTTTTTACGAATGGCAACTATGTCGACTTTGCGCTGCCTTTGTTGGGAACAGCGCAGTACAATGTACGACGCTTACCGCAGGTGTCACTGTGAAAAGACTTACGGCCTTCCAAAGCACGCATGACCGCACGTAAGTAATAAGTTACGGACCTCCCATAGAAAGGCCGCGCTTCCACAAGTACGTCGCTGTGTTGAAGCGCGGCACCGCCGAGCGAACCCTGAAGTGGCGCGGACCCCGTTGTCCACGTACCACAGCGACGATGGCGCCCAGCTTCATCTATTATCTAAGACAGCTGTATCAGCTCCACTCCGATGGTGATACCGTAGTAGCGGCTTCAAGACATGGGGAACTCCTTGCAGGGCCGTGCTTGCTGACGCTCACGAAGGTCGCAAGGTAAGCGTCTTACCCCAGCCCACCAGGGCCTACCCCGTGCGTTTACACGGAGCCGCGGGGTCCACACCATAAATCATTTGAAGGGCTAATGCATATCCGTCCTTGGTTCAGATGACACCGCACACGTACAACCGTAGGCTCCCCATGGCTTTCCCAGCCAAGCTCACCCGCGGCATCGTACAACAAGCATGACCCATAATTGTTGCGCACAGCAGCAAGCTGTTGCCTCTACGATAGGAGCCCTGGTTGTCTGGAGCCAACAGTGCCCGAGACCTTCGGCACTTGTGTGGGCGCTACGCCATGAGACTGTGCTGCACGGTATCAGTCACATCGCTGCACACGTCGGCACACATTCTGTCGACGAACAGTCTTTGCAGCCGTACATAACCATCGGACCATCGACATGCAGGGCCATTCATCTTTCATATTGTACGGCGCTTGCGCAGATGTGGCAGTGGCCGTCAGGGGCAAATTGTATGTTTCACAACAAGTTTCGGTGCACTTGTGGAGCCTGTCCGGTGTACCACGGTGGCGCGGTTTCGTTTATGCTGTGTGTGGTGTGGAAGCTATGGCTGTCACCGATGTCCCGCCGGGGCCACTGTAACATCATTAATAATAACAAGTAATGGATGGTATCGGTATTAGAGCTTGTTGTCGACATGTGTGCTTTCTATGCCAAGGTACACCGGTCTGTCGTGCCCGGTCGTGCTAGGTGACCCATTGCCTCCCAGTGAGACCCAGTGTAACCCTGCGTAACCTGTCAGTGGTTGATGTACGGTCCCTTACGGTGTTGGCGACTGAGCTGCCCCGGGCCTATTACCCTCATCGCATGTTTCGAAGTTGCCATTCAATTGGATTGCAAATCTCAAACACCGTTTTCCCCATGTGATTCACGCCGTGCGCCACGCCCAAGCACCGCAACGATACTGTGTTGCATTACAGACTCACAGCACAGTGCACAAAGGTATAGTTTCTACCCTAGTCATGCTGCTGCTTATTCAAAGAGTTTGATAGGTCGGGAGTTGACAATTGGCAGAGTTGCACTTGCATGTAGGGCTCACTGCAAATGCGCATGGGATATTGATTCGCATGGAGACTATGCTTCTTTCCATGGATCCTCATATGCCCCTGTGGCGTGGCTTTGCGCTTTTCTGAGGTTCACGCAACTTTGTGCAAACTTGCAGTTCAGTTGTGAGCCATCCCTTGTTTTAAGAACGGAAGAGCCCAATTATCATATTGCAAGGGCACCACATGTGTAAATCCACATACGATGTTATGTTCACGGGACCTCCGACATCAGTGTCGTAATTCACCCTATTCTCGGTGTTGTACCCGGAAACAAGCACCAGTTTGGCTTTTGCATGGCATACCGCATTGATTTATAAGCCACTTACTAACTCGTCGATCACTGCCCAACGGGATCCAATCCTTCGGTGTCGACAGATCGGAGAAAGAATGCCGGTGGTCGCGTTCGCTGATATTGGCAAGGCCGCCAAGGGCCTGCTAGGTGGTGATAAGGCCACTGGCACCTTCCAATTTGACCCAAAGGTGTCTGTGAGCAGTTCGACCAGCTCCGGCGTGGTCTTCACTGTGGCAGCGACGCAGAAGGCAGACAAGGTCGAGGCGTCCGTCAAGGCAGCTTATTCGACGAAGAAATACTCAGTTGATGTCGCGTCCGATCCATCGGGCAAGGTTACTGTTTCGGCCTCAGCGAATGAAGTGGCTCCGGGCGTGAAGGTCTCCACTTCCGCCGTGGTGCCAGATCCTTCCACGGCCAAGCTGACTATTGACTACAGCATGCCTTACCTTGCTCTCAAGGGAACCTTTGGCCTGAACGCGACTCCCGTCGTTGACCTGGCGGCCTCGACCGGTTACCAATCAGTCGTCTTGGGTGCCGAAACAAGCTACGACACCGCTAAGTCAGCGCTCACGAAGTACAACTTTGCCGTTGGTAAGACGCCCCGAAATGATTGGATTCTGCAAATTTGGGGTTTGTGTCCTCTCTTCCTTTATGCGTACAGCACCTGTACCGCGCGGTCGCGGGCTGGGAACTGAAATTGTTCAATGTTTCCAGCGGCCCTTGCGCGTGCTGCCGCATCAGAACATCGAGACTGATGTGCCTGGAAAAAGTATTTTTCACGATGCGGCATCTGGAGCGATCCTTAGGTTGCGCAGACACAACTCAACACCCCTTGCCTCGCCACGCGGCTGCCGCCCTGCGTGTCCGATTTTGCACGCAGGCTACCACGCTGCTGATTTCCAGGTCGCGGCGCTGCTGGCGGACCAGGCCAAGACCCTCAAGTTGTCGTACTCGCACAACCTGACTGCGACCAGCACCGTTGGCACGGAGTTCACTCGCAAGCTGAGCTCCTCCGACACTTCCTTTGCCCTGGCCTACGCGCGCAAGCTGTCCAACGGCGCCCTGACCAAGGTCAAGGTGGATGGCAGCGGCCTGCTGTCGGCGCTGTATGAGACCAAGCTGGCCACCGGAGAGAAGGTGGCGGGCTCGCTGCAGCTGCAGGCCACTGACCTGAGCAAGCCAGTCAAGTACGGCTTTGCTGTCGACCTGGCGTGAGCGGGCACCCGAGTGGTCAGAGCCCGGAAGCCCGGCGGCTTGCGCTTTAATCGGCTATGGGCGAGCTGGGTCGTCGGCGGCTTTGATGATGCAGCAGTTGCGCGAAGGGAGACGCGGATTTTGCGGGTCGCGGGTTGGGCGCCGTCCGGGTCCTGAGCGGTACGCGTCCTATCCAAGCAGGATGCGGTGCGGGGGCATTGACAAGCCCCAGCGTGCCGCCACAGTGCCAGGCCTCTCATGCATGTGCGGGGTACGCGGTGACACCGCATGGATGTGGTTCTCTGAGTTGGGACGGCATGCGGACGACCCACATCGTTAGTTGGCAGCAACTGGTAACACGGCAGTGCAGCAGCGTGTTTGGCCATGTGGGTTGTCATTTGTCCACGCCAGGGGCGTGCTTCTAGCACAATCGCGGCAAGCTTGCCGGTGTTCTGTTGTCTGAGAGGTAGTTATACATTCTGATGGCCGTGACGAGACACTTCAAGACTGCTGGACCCTGGGATTCGATGCACACGCGGGCCTAGGCAAGGGACGCAAGCACGGGGGAACACAGGTGCGCGTTCGGATACTGAGCGAGCACAATAATGCATCTGCTGACCCAGTTAGTCTGCGTTGCGCCTTGCAGTAGGCTCAATACCGCGTTGCGATATGGTGCATCTCATCGGCTTGTCATTCTTCATACGATGTGGGTCGTTTGGGGCAGTCTCGGCTGTGTTCTGTCTGCGGTTCGTCACGGGCATTCTTTCGCGCCTCTGCCGTAAAATTTTTAATTCTGTAGGCGCGCAATCGACAGCGGATGGACGGGGCACCTGTTAAATGGGATTTGCACCGTCAGCCGCCGCCCCGCTTGGCAAGCCAGAATCTTTCGATGTACAACCAGTCATCGCTCGAGCGACGCTGCGTTACGCGCCTTTTGTCCCTTGAAGGATTCGGTGCTCCACGCATGCTGGATGGCGGAAACGACGTGCCTTGTCCTCAGAGTGCAAGCGCATATCGTATTGCACGGCGTCAGCCCTGGAGCTGTGCGCAATCGCGCAACCTGTGCACAGCTATGCACGCCAGCTTGACGCACGCCAGGCCCTGTGCTGCTCTTGTAAGCCCCCGGTCTTCAGACTGTTAACCGCAGCGTGACAACGAACTTCCGTTCACGTCCAGCCTAAAGGCAGCGAGCGGGCCCCGCCCGCTTGCATGCAGCAGCAGCGCGCACTGCGCCAGAGCGCCACTCGCCGGATACGAACCGCAACAGTGCGGCTCGACAACCCCCTCAGCATTGCGGATGCGCTAGAATCTGCATCTGCCATGAATCGCAGAACGTACGTCGTGGATTAAGATAAGAGAAAACGGCATCCACGCGCGACTGGCGCAACAATATCGCTGTGATATGTCCCGATATCTCCGTCTTCGACCTGGCCCCAGGCCGGTTATCCCTGACAGCATACCGTACTCAGCTGTTCCCATCATATCCCTGACCTACTCGCCGCAGGTTAGAGCTCGCCTGGGTTGCCATGTGCCCGTGCTATCGCCGCCCATTCGTCTCTTATCGCCACGCAGAGCAATGTGGGCTCTGCCCCGGACGTGCCCGCCCTCCCCTTCTGCTGTGAAGACGGGGCGCCCCACCCGGGTCCCCCGACCGCACCGGTAACCTTCGCCGAAGGGTTCGCAACCAGGCCAGCCACGCGGCAGCGGCTGCCACACAAGCTCCCCAGCTGTCGCCACAACGCAGCCCACAGCTGCTGTCCTACATTGTGGCACTTGCACCTTCCGGCACCTCCCCCGTACGACTCTTGGCCGCCCGAGTGCGTGTGTATGTGCGCCGCGTGTATGTGCTATTGCAGCCGCGTTGCAGCCTGACGTCAGCGGCCTCCCGCCCGGCCCTTGCGGCTGCCGGGGTACTGTAAGCACATCTTGTGTAACGGGTGGGCCAACCAGCCGCCCTGCCTCTCGTAGTCCCCTTACAGCGCCTTAGCGGGCGGGCGACTGGAGCAATCAACCCGGGGGCCCCTCCACAGCTGCGCCGGCCGGTGCCAGCACCAGCAACGTTGTCCCTCCCTTCCATCAGCGCCCGCGGAGCCCTTCGCTGTCCCATCGGGGGAGGTACCAGCCTCGCGAGGCGGAGGAAACTTAGAGCGCCTTGGCGGCGGCCATGGCGCTGCTCGCCGCGGCCGCGATGGCGGCGTCCGTGGCGTTGGGGAGGCGGTAGTACTTGCCCTGGGGGACAGCAGTAGCGCGGGGCCGGAGCAAGCACAGTAGCAGCTGACGCGCACAGCCGCAATACACATACACACTCCTCTTCTACTCCCCTCTGCGCGTTTGGTATACGTTTAGTACCTGGCTTGGGTGCCCCGGTCGGCAGGTGAACCTCATTCCACATTGCCCGCGCTACGTTACCGTGCCCCATGTGCCGTACACTGAAACCCAGGCTATGCACTTCCCTCCCCGCGCTTCCCCGCTCCTCCCCTTCCAGAAAGAAACTCCGGCTCGTATGGGTATGTGCAGGTATGGGGTTACGCACCCCCAACCATGTAACACACACACACACACACACACACACACACACACACACACACACACACACACACACACACACACACACAAAGAAACCCCCACCTGCGCCGCCTTGGAGATCTCCTCCGCGAAGCCCGTGCTCATGAACTTGTTCTCCGTGTCGATGACCAGCACGTTGATCCCGGCCGCCCCCGCCTTCTTGGCCATGTCCCGAACCTCGTCCTTGAGCTGGTCCGCGCTGGGCTTGGGCGCGTCGGGCTTGAGTGCCTCGGGGTCGTCGTTGCTCTTGGCCAGGCTCACGTTGGCGCGACCGTCCGTCACCAGTACGACCATGACGTGGCCAACCTGTTACGGCGAGGTACGGACACGTACAATCGGTCGGATCGTGCAACTGCCCTACTGCCGCGACGCGCCAACCTGGGTTCGGCGGAGGAGGATGCGTTCCTTCAAGGCGTCTGTCAGGGGGTTTGCTGGAAGGGCTGGATGGAGAAACCCCTGGGTTGGGTCTTGGCGCTTGGATTGGCGGGGATTTCCCTGCTGCGCCAACTGCCTAGGGGAAAAAGAGCCTTCAGGGGCGCGTGGCGGCCAGTCCGAGGGCAGCCCTAGGTGCAAGGTACGAGGTAAGAGACCGACGCCCGCGGCGGTCAGTCCGAGCTCCGAGGGCTCACTCACTTGGCGGGATTTGAGCGCCGTGATGCCGGTGCGCACCGCCGTGGAGAGACCGTGGGCGAGCGGGGTGCCGCCGCCGCACGGCAGGCTCTCCAGTCGGTGGCGGGCCAGGGTGGTGGACTTGCAGGGCGGCAGCAGCACCTGGGCCTTATCTCCGAAGAACGCCACCAAGCAGATCTGTATTGTGCCGGTGGCACCCAGTGGGGGAAGCGGGCGGGGACCGGGGAGCATTGGGGCGCTGTTTTCGGTGCCGGGGGCACACGAGGTGTGTACGGACGAACGTACTACGGCACCTTTCTTGAGGGTAGTTGGGACTTGGAGGGTAAAAGGAAGGTGGAAAAGAGGGAGGCTTCACCTGAGGACGGCATGCTACCCAGAACGGACCGCTGTTGGGGACAGTGCCGCCTCATTGCGTGCACCAAACCCTTTTCCCCGATCTCATGACTCTTTAACATCCGTCCGAGACCCCATCCGAAGACAACACCCCGCGAGCGCGCGAGCGTATACGTACCTTGTCCCGCGATCTGTACGACTCCGCCAGCAGCCGCATGCACGCGCCCTTGGCCGCGCTCATGCGGTTCAGCGCCATGGACCCGCTGGCGTCCACCACAAAGATGACAAGCCCACCCGCCTGGAGCGCGTGTCAGCGGCGGGACAGGGCGGGCAGCGGGAGAAAGGGTGGACGCGCCGCGGGTGCCATGGCGTCAATTTGTAGCCGATAGGACTCGAAGGGGTGACGTCTTAGACCCTGTATTGGTTAGGGCTTTCCTAGCACTACCTGCATCTGCAGCTACCTTGAAGTACGTGGAGCGCAATCCCTTGGGCATATGCGTCATGTTGGAATGTTAACCGACCGATGCCACTACAGCAGCCTCCTTTATTATTAAGGTTGTTAGGGTTTAGTGGACCCCGCGGGTCATCGGTGACAGCCTCCTCGTTGTGTTGAGTGGAGCCCGCTCTCCCGCCCCCAGCGGTCCCACGCGCTCCCACCGCCTACCCTGTACCCTGTACCGGTCAGTCACCCGCATCCGCCGCCCCTCACCTTCCTGGCCAGCCTCTTGGCCCGCAGATCTGACTTGTCAATGTACACCTTGCGGGGCGGCTGGCCCGCCGCGGTGTAGTACTTGCGGCGGATCTGCGGGGCCAGGGCGCGGTGGGTCGTTGGGTCGGTGGGCCAGTGGAGCCCACACACGGCACGAGCTCTGAACAACCGGTGACGAAAGGTGCATGTCGCCCACGAGGGCAGTGCCGAGCTCCTGGGCGGGCTGGAGGGGTTCTAACGCTTTCTAGTGGTACCATACGCAACACGTGTTTTTGCTAAACACAGCACATGCGACCCACATACAGAGGGACCCCGCCGCCTAACCCCCGGTCCGACATATGACGTCTGAGGGATATCCATGGCCCAAACCGCCATCTGACGCACTGGCCCGTGGCCCCCAGTGCCTGGGCTGTGTGTCTGGGCTGTTTTAAATGAACCAACTGGTGCCCAGTGCCTTGGATCGGAACTGCCGCCACCGCCTGGGCCGTGTGCTGTGGGACAAGCCGCGGTCAGCACGACAGACAGTCACCAACAACACACCTTCTGGTACGGCGCCGCGGCGCGCAGCGTGGCGTCCACCGCCAGGCGCTTGATCTTGTTGCCCTTGGGAAACATCGCTTTGACGTACCTGTTGTCGTACATCGGATGTCCGGCAGATAGGCGGAATCAATTTATTACCGCTCGGGGCCGCCTTGTGTTTGTGAGGGGCGATGAGCCCATGCCGCAACCCTCGTGATACGTTGGCGACCCATCCTCCAGCGGGGTGTGGCGGCCCCCGCAGGCTGCCCCTGCCCCTGCCCCTGCCCCTGCCCCCCCCCCCTGCCCCTGCCCCTGCCCCTGCCCCTGCCCCTGCCCCTGCCCTGCCCCTGCCCCTGCCCCTGCCCCTGCCCTGCCCCTGCCCCTGCCCCTGCCCCTGCCCCTGCCCCTGCCCCTGCCCCTGCCCCTGCCCCTGCCCCTGCCCCTGCCCTGCCCCTGCCCCTGCCCCTGCCCCTGCCCCTGCCCTGCCCCTGCCCCTGCCCCTGCCCTGCCCCTGCCCCTGCCCCTGCCCTGCCCCTGCCCCTGCCCTGCCCCTGCCCCTGCCCCTGCCCCTGCCCTGCCCCTGCCCCTGCCCTGCCCCTGCCCCTGCCCCTGCCCCTGCCCCTGCCCCTGCCCCTGCCCCTGCCCCTGCCCCTGCCCCTGCCCCTGCCCTGCCCCTGCCCCTGCCCCTGCCCCTGCCCCTGCCCCTGCCCCCCCTGCCCCTGCCCCTGCCCCTGCCCCTGCCCCTGCCCCTGCCCCTGCCCCTGCCCCTGCCCCTGCCCCTGCCCCTGCCCCTGCCCTGCCCCTGCCCCTGCCCCTGCCCCTGCCCTGCCCCTGCCCCTGCCCCTGCCCCTGCCCCTGCCCCTGCCCCTGCCCCTGCCCCTGCCCCTGCCCCTGCCCCTGCCCCTGCCCCTGCCCCTGCCCTGCCCCTGCCCCTGCCCTGCCCCTGCCCCTGCCCCTGCCCCTGCCCCTGCCCCTGCCCCTGCCCCTGCCCTGCCCCTGCCCCTGCCCTGCCCCTGCCCCTGCCCCTGCCCCTGCCCCTGCCCCTGCCCCTGCCCCTGCCCTGCCCCTGCCCCTGCCCCTGCCCCTGCCCCTGCCCTGCCCCTGCCCCTGCCCCTGCCCCTGCCCCTGCCCCTGCCCTGCCCCTGCCCCTGCCCCTGCCCCCCCTGCCCCTGCCCCTGCCCCTGCCCCTGCCCCTGCCCCTGCCCCTGCCCCTGCCCCTGCCCTGCCCCTGCCCCTGCCCTGCCCCTGCCCTGCCCCTGCCCCTGCCCCTGCCCCTGCCCCTGCCCTGCCCCTGCCCCCCCCCCCCCCCCCCCCTGCCCCTGCCCCTGCCCCTGCCCCTGCCCCTGCCCCTGCCCCTGCCCCTGCCCTGCCCCTGCCCCTGCCCCTGCCCCTGCCCTGCCCCTGCCCCTGCCCCTGCCCTGCCCCTGCCCCTGCCCCTGCCCCTGCCCTGCCCCTGCCCCTGCCCCTGCCCCTGCCCCTGCCCCTGCCCCTGCCCCTGCCCTGCCCCTGCCCCTGCCCCTGCCCCTGCCCTGCCCCTGCCCCTGCCCCTGCCCCTGCCCCTGCCCCTGCCCCTGCCCCTGCCCCTGCCCCTGCCCCTGCCCTGCCCCTGCCCCTGCCCCTGCCCCTGCCCCTGCCCCTGCCCCTGCCCCTGCCCCTGCCCTGCCCCTGCCCCTGCCCCTGCCCCTGCCCTGCCCCTGCCCCTGCCCCTGCCCCTGCCCCTGCCCCTGCCCCTGCCCCTGCCCCTGCCCCTGCCCTGCCCCTGCCCCTGCCCCTGCCCTGCCCCTGCCCCTGCCCCTGCCCCTGCCCCTGCCCCTGCCCCTGCCCCTGCCCCTGCCCTGCCCCTGCCCCTGCCCCTGCCCCTGCCCCTGCCCCTGCCCCTGCCCTGCCCCTGCCCCTGCCCCTGCCCCTGCCCCTGCCCTGCCCTGCCCCTGCCCCTGCCCCTGCCCCTGCCCTGCCCCTGCCCCTGCCCCTGCCCCTGCCCCTGCCCCTGCCCCTGCCCCTGCCCCTGCCCTGCCCCTGCCCCTGCCCCTGCCCCTGCCCCTGCCCCTGCCCCTGCCCCTGCCCCTGCCCCTGCCCCTGCCCTGCCCCTGCCCCTGCCCCTGCCCCTGCCCCTGCCCCTGCCCCTGCCCCTGCCCCTGCCCCTGCCCCTGCCCCTGCCCCTGCCCTGCCCCTGCCCCTGCCCCTGCCCTGCCCCTGCCCCTGCCCCTGCCCCTGCCCCTGCCCCTGCCCCTGCCCCTGCCCCTGCCCCTGCCCCTGCCCCTGCCCCTGCCCCTGCCCCTGCCCCTGCCCCTGCCCGGGCGTGGACAGAACAGAGGTTGAGTGCCATATCAACCCTGTAAACCGGTGACAGTTGGGGGCTCCGTACATGTGCCGTACCTGCCCCGGTCCTCCGAGTAGATCACGGACTTGGTCCTGCCGCTTCGGCCCTGCGCCTTGAGCTGGTGGTGGCGCGCGAAGTCCAATACGGCAGGATCCAGAATCACTCCCTCGGACTGGATCAGGAACTCCAGGGGCACCTTCGGACGTGCGGAGTGGAGGGGGGCATGCGAGATGCGACCCATGGGTCGGGCGCGGAAGCGGCGAAGCCGGGAGAGGAAGATGGACGGCGACACGGAAGTTCGCGATCCTGATTAGGCGACGGTCTCAACAGGGCAGGACGACTGCATCCGCTGCATGCCGTGCGAAGCAGGTGTTACAAGAATTGACATTAAAAGTGGACCCCGCGGGTCATCGGTCATGTACGGCAACTTCCCAGGGGCGCCTTCCCCCCAACAAACCCCAACCCTCTTCAGTCCCCTCCCTGTTCCTCGCCTCACCTCGGGTTCGTCCTGCTTGTCGTCCTCCTTGTCCTCCTCCTCCTCCTTCTCCTCCTGGTCCTCCTCCTGCTCCTCGTCCTGCATGTTGTCCTGTCGGCCCCGGCAGCAAGCGGCAGGCCCCGCGGGCGACGCGGATTCGCGACGGGCCGGGCCGAGACGGCCCCCGGTTCGGATCATAAGTTGACGACCAACGTAAGATGTCGACCTCGTGATAGCGGAAATGAGACACCCATTCCCAGCTCGACATGCGCACACAATACCGTACCGCACCACCTGCAGCCCTTGAGGGACCGGCCCCGTACCTGCGGCAGCGAGGGCGGCGGCGGGGGCGGCGGCGGCGGCTGCTCCTGCTCCGGCGGCTGATCCAGAATGGTGGCCCGCGGCAGGATGACCAGCTGCACCGCCTGGCGCAGGTCGTCCTTGTTAACACGCTCCCGGCCCTCCAGCGCGGCGCACGCCTTGGCCACCTGCGGGGACAGGGACCAGTACGACGGAGGGCGGATTGCGGAGGGTTTCCCATGGGGGATGAGGCGCTGCTGCGAAGGGAGAACGGGAACCAGCACGCGGCTGACGTGAGGGGCAACGGGCAAGGCAGCAGCCAAACCAGACCCCGGCACTGCGAGGTGGCCGCCAGGACGCCTCCCGGCAAGGAGGCGGTGCGGGCGGGGACGGTGACGGGGATCGCGAACGGCCGGCGAGACCCTTGGGGCACACCGTCCCACACCGCCACAGCTCACCGCCCCCACGCAGCCAACCACCAACCACCAACCACCAACCAACCACCCGCCGGACTCACGCGCGCTGCGAAGATGTCCCCGCGGTGCCCCTGCACGCCGCCGTGGCGGGCCTCCTCCACCAAATACGACACCTGAGTGCAGTACGGTACGGAAAAATCGTACAATCGGCACGGTGCTGCATGCAAGCGCCATCCTGAGCTCTGATGGAATAATGAATAGATACCAGAGCAGCAAGGTTGGGCATATCCGTGAGGCTATTCACAGGCAGTTAGTTCTAAGGATCTTCGGCTCGTCGGCACCTTGCCTGGTCGAGTCCCAGTGTTCTTTCACCGGGTATTTAAAAGTCACAAACCAACGGTTACATCCCATGCCGCTCATCAGGGGACTGCCGCTCATCAGCTGGTCAGCTGGGTGTCCGGATGACACACACAGTTTTTATGGAGGTCTCGATGCCGAAGGGCGGTCGCTCCGAAACACAATCCTCCCCTTGCCCCTCCCCTTGACCCTCCCCTTGACCCTCCCCTTGACCCTCCCCTTGACCCTCCCCTTGACCCTTGCCTCTCCCCTTGCCCCTCCCCTTGACCCTCCCCTTGACCCTCCCCTTGACCCTCCCCTTGACCCTCCCCTTGACCCTCCCCTTGACCCTCCCCTTGACCCTTGCCCCTCCCTTTGCCCCTCCCCTTGCCCCTCCCCGGAGCGGCCCCCGGCACCTGTTGCGGCGTGATGATCACATCGTTGAAGATCTCTCGGGCCATGATAACCTGCGGGCCCGCAGCGTAATGTTTACAGCACATCACGGCAATGTACGGCACGCATGCAGGCGTGCATTCCAATCGAGGAGGCGGTGAGGATGGGGAGCACAGAAAGGACGGCCTCCCGACGTCCTGGGCGGGGGCGAACACCGCCCAGGGCACGGCGGCGCGCCACGGGGCCCACGGAGGCGCCCCACGGAGGCGCGCCCCGCCTCCTTCGAATGCGCCCCCGCGACCCCGTGCCGAACCGAATATGCCCTCGTGCCCGTGCCCCGTTCCGTACCGACCCGTGGGTCATCACTCACCCGGGTTCGCCACGCATCCGTCGCCGCGGCTGTCTCGTCGAGCACCTCCTGTGCCGTACACAGACGGCAGGAGGAGGGCGGAGGTGCGCGGCAGTAATTTAAGGCGGCGGAGGGGTCTTGGGCACCCCTAGACCCACACGCAGGGCAAAGCCCGGCCTCAGATTGGGACGGATGGGACGTCTTTCATTCATCCTGTATATCTTTATCTCTACCTCTTTACCATTATTAATTGATACATAAGTGTTTATATATGCATATAAGCTTTACCTGCGGCTTGTCCTGGAAGCGCATGGCCGCGTCGATGGCCTTGACGCGGTCGTCGAAGGCGGAGGGCACGTCGGCCGAGAGGGTGATGGCGATGCGGTCCAGCAGGTGCTCGCGGAGGGCGCCCTCCTCGGGGTTGTACGTCGCAATCAGGAGCGGCCGGCAGCTGGGCGGGGAGGGGGTGCGGGGAGGGGGAGGGGGGGTTAGGTGGGGGTGCCACCGGAATGGGGCCGCCACGGCACCGCCACTGCACTCTCTTGGCGCGTGATTGACTGCTGACCTTGAACGGAGTTACTTACAGTGGTACTTCACCGCGCCCTGCTCAGGCCTCGCAAAGCGACTCCACCCCTTGGACCGCTGCCCCAGGCCCCAACCTGTCGCATGCCAGCTGGACACCCTTGTCCCTGCAGCTGGACACCCTTGTCGCTGCAGCTGGACACCCTTGTCCCTGCAGCCCGCACCGGGCGGCCCCTGCGCTGCGGTCCCGTTCGCGCCACCCCCGCGCCATCGTGCGTCACGCTTACGGGTGGGAGATCGAGATGCCCTCGCGCTCCACCACATTGACCCCGTCCGACAGGATGGACAGCAGCAGGTTTGCGATGCCGTCATCCAGCAGGTTGATCTCGTCCACGTACAGGATGCCGCGGTGCGCCTCGGCCAGCAGACCCGGCTGGAACACGGTGCGGCCCTCCTGAAGGCCTCACGTCCAGGGGTGTGTGTGTGGGAAAGGGCGACCCAGGACGACTATGACCCCATTGGGTTACATGCGGTTTCGCTGTCTTGATTGACATGGCGAGGAGGGGCATGTGCCGAAGAGGTCCTGGGTTTGGGAGGCAGTCTGCACAAGCCAGAACCCGGGCCCGGGCCCCGGGGGAAGGGGGGTGCGACCCTACAGGAAGCTGAGAACACCTCCAGCAATGTGGAGGCACCTGGGAAGCTGCACGCCAGGCTGTCACCGATGACCCAAGGGGTCCCCTATAACATCACAAATAACTCCTGCTGTCACCGTACTTCACTTTCGTGCCCTCCCTCCACCACCGTGCAGGGGATCTTCCCTGGTGCCCCCTCCTGCACCGTCCACCGTCCCCACCTCATCTTTTCCGCCCCGCCCCCTCCCCTGGCCCCCCTCACCTTCATGGACGCCTCAATGTCCACCGTGCCCACCAGGCGGTCCTCAGTGACACCCAGAGGAATCTGTACGAACGGAGCGCTGCGCAGCTTGGTCTTCACGGGGCCGCCCTTGTACTTCTCGGCGAGGCCGGCCTGTCGGGCGGGGGGAGGGGGTGTCGGGACGGGCAGCGAAATCGGATTTGGGGAGTTGTTTGGGCTTGGAGGTTCGCAACCGGGGCTTGGGGGACAGCCCGGGAAGACAGTCCGAGGGGCCCAACCCTGATGGGGATACCTGGGCTGAGGGTTGCGGTTTGCGGTTTGCGGCTTGCGGTTTGCGGTTTGCGGGTTGGGGGTTGCGGGTTGGGGGTTGAGGGGTGAGGGTTGAGGGTGTGGCACGGAGAGGTAGGAGAGGTAGGAGAGGTAGGAGAGGTAGGAGAGGTAGGAGAGGTAGGAGAGGTAGGAGAGGTAGGAGAGGTAGGAGAGGTAGGAGAGGTAGGAGAGGTAGGAGAGGTAGGAGAGGTAGGAGAGGTAGGAGAGGTAGGAGAGGTAGGAGAGGTAGGAGAGGTAGGAGAGGTAGGAGAGGTAGGAGAGGTAGGAGAGGTAGGAGAGGTAGGAGAGGTAGGAGAGGTAGGAGAGGTAGGAGAGGTAGGAGAGGTAGGAGAGGTAGGAGAGGTAGGAGAGGTAGGAGAGGTAGGAGAGGTAGGAGAGGTAGGAGAGGTAGGAGACTGCTTCGCTCATCCGCCGCAGGCCCCACATGTTCCCCCGAGAGTTGCCGTACATGGTCTGACGGTCACCGGCATGCAGTGTCCGTACAGCTAACCGCCACCACGCTCTCCCACCAGCTCAACACGCACCCAGTTCCACCCCTCCTGCCGCTCGCTCGCTTGCCGGTCTGCCTCCCACCCCAGTCACGACGCACCTCCCACGACCTCGGGTCCTCCGGGTCCGCGTTGCAGATGCTGCCCTCCACCACCTCAATGGGCGGCAGCAGGGCATGCAGACCGCGGGCCATGATGGACTTGGCCGTGCCGCGGCGACCGGCGATGGCGATGCCACCCAGGCCAATGTCCACGGCGCCCAGCAGCAGCGCCCTCTTAACTGCCTCCTGGTCTATGACGGCCACCAGGGGGTAAGCCCGGCTGAGGCGGGACTCGGCGCCGGCCGGCTCGGCGGCGTCGAAGCCCCGGGCGTCTTCCTGCGGCACGTCGATGGCTGTCGATGCAGCATTCAGTGAGGCACACCGGGGACGGGGGGTGCAGGAGGAAAACGGGGAAGACGGGGGCAAGCGAGAGACATAGGTGGAAAAGCGGGTTGACATCTTGAGAAGTTTGGAATGGATCGGGTTGCTGTGGCTGTCGTTGAGACACAGCCTCAGTGGGGATGAAAGAGCTAGGGTTGGCCGCTGAGGTGAAGAGTAGGCCTGAAGGAGTGGAGCGATGGAGCGGTGATCCGGGGAATCAGGACAGGGGCGTCAGGGGGCCCCGCGGGCGTGGGGAGCCGAGTCCTTAGTGGGTGCTGTTAGGGGGCTGTGTTGCCCGACGCCGGTTGGTGGGCCTATCTCAGTCGACACGTCGACAGCATGGCACGATGGCAGTGGCGCTGATGCTGCTGGTGGACGTGTGGCCGACGCAGCCACCACATCCCACGCACACATACAGCACCTGCATTTGGATCTGGTACACCACCTGGATCTGGATCCGGATCTGGGTTTGCAGCACCCTGTAAGTAACCCTGTTGCGGACACACCAGCGGGCGGCCGGGCGCTGACCTCGGGCCTCGGCGGCGGACAGCTCAGTCGCAATACCAGCAGCGCGACACGCCAGGCGCAGCCACCGCCGCGGCGGTGGCGGCGGCGGCGGCGGGGGCGCGCACCTCCACAGCTGCCGCTGCGCCCACACCGCCGCGGCGGGCGACGGCAACGGCCGCCGGGTTCCGGCTTGCTGACCCGTGGGTCGCGGGCCACGAAACCCATAAGGGCAGCTCTCGAGGCCGCACGTCAACGTTAGTGAAGGCACGCGACCAAGCTGTTGCCTGGCTGGTCGCAACCTGGAGTTCCGCGATGGGCCATTGCGAACTGTTTCCATATGCACGCAGCGAGCGCTACGTCGATGAGCGGCTTCCATGTCCAAACGCTGTCTCGGGCATTCAACTGATCGTGGGCAGGCAGCCTCAGTCCGCGTCTGCAACCATCCTCCAACTGACTTATGAGCTACCGTTGTTTGCCCAAAGGTGCTTCGCTGTGTGTCAGTGGCTCGCTGTTTTGGTTGGAAGCGGAGCGTTTAAGCATCTCAACCTATGATATCGCGCCGATTTCGCAAAGTCATGATGTGCATGTGGGCCTGCTGTAAGGTGTGCGTGGAGGCGGTACGGCCTTTGGACCCTTGGGTCAGCGACGGCTAACGGAGTAACGGTCCTAGAACAGGCAAGAAATGGTCTCGCTCGGGATCGACCTCGACGAATTCGCCGCCTCCTCTGTCACTCCAAAGGACCACCTTTGCTTCACGATACCGAATCTTGTGAATAATCCTTACATGGAGTAAGGCATACAATAGGGTCTAGTCGTCGGTTCCCCAGAAACGCGGTGAGATTGGGCGCACCATCTCACCGCGCTGTACGAGGCTGTGTCCACCCGCGCATCTGCTCCCACGTGTCTTGCGTCGTCCGCCTGGTCTTGCACAGCCTCCCGAGTCTCAAACACTCACGCGCGCGCGGCCCCGCATGTCACCCCGTGGTCATCAAAACACCACCGGCATTCCACGCCGACCTCTTCCCTGCCTCCCGGTAGGGTAACGACGCGACGCCGTTCTCGATCTCTCCCCCTCCATCTCCCTGATCCTTAGCCCTCCCACGCCCGCTGCTCAGTTCTCGAGTGCGCACGGGCGCAACCTCTTCCGTCACCGCGCCGTCATCAACATCACCTGAAGCAGCAGCAGCACCACCACCACCACCATCTCGAGCAACCGCCCGGCGGTGGGTCCCCTGACCATCACCCTTTCAAGGCGTCTCGCAGTTGCTGCCCCCCGCAGCTACACAACCAGGCCGTTCGGAGGGGCATCACGAGCCCTCCCCCAGCGGTCCGCTCACTTGTGGAGGGGTGCACATCGGAAACTAGTTGGTGCAAACAACCTCCCCCTAAACACGCCCACGCGCTCACTCTTGACCCTCGCTCCAGCAGCCCCAGGGCGCACCAAAGGGAGTGAGGGACACACAGCGACGCCCTCTTTCGCCCTCTTGCTTGCCTGTCGTGCCCGTAGGTCAGGCTCCCCTCACGACGGGCCTTCCCCTGGGCAGCCCTGTCCCGATGACACGTCCCCAGCATTTAGATACGCTCAGTGCCGTTTCGCAACAGCGGACGCCCCCCTGGGTTCGGAACCCCAAGGTCGCGCTACCATCTGAAGGAACCCTTCAACAAGCCAACACAGCTCTTAACACCCCGGCCCCCTTGGCGGCTGCCGCCGGAGGGACATCCGCCTCAGCAGCAGCCCACCGGAGTCGCAGCCACCAGCTGCACCACACACGCACCACGCGCGCAGTCAAAACTCGGATTGCAGGCCTTTGGAATTTCAAAACCCCCACACCGTGCTGGCTCCCGGAGGGAGATACGGGAGGGCCGCCCGGTGGAGAGATCCCGCCCGCGCGGCGGCAAGCGCTGCTTGCTGTCAACAAACCCAACACCAGTACCTGGACTTGTAAACAGCGTCTGCGAGGTTGACAGGCCGGTCCTGCCTCTCTCTCGTGGGGCCCTTGCAGCCAGTTCTCTCCTGCACACAACAAACCGCGCTCGGCATGCGCCGTACGGCCTCATCATCGCCGTACCGCCGTACCGCCTCATCATCGCCCCAGGTTTTCGGGACCGTGTCTCCTTCCTTCCGACCCCGTGCACCTCCCCGGGGCTTGCCGTCAGCTCTTCAGCTAGCAGTGAGGGTCGATATCGTCGTAGGGTCCCCGGCGCTGTCAAGAAAAACGCCACCAGCATGTCACGCGACGCACTCATTTCAACCTGACAAATACCGCCCTTGTATATCCCTAAAAGGCATCCCTGGTATAGGGTGGAGCCTGACGCCCTGGCGAGTGACTGGCGGAACCAATTCCAGCGCCGTCCCCCAGTTCCATCAGCGCCCGCGGAACCCTTCGCTGTCCTAGAGATAGACTTAGAGCGCCTTGGCGGCGGCCATGGCGCTGCTCGCCGCGGCCGCAATTGCGGCGTCTGAGGCGTTGGGCAGGTAGTAGTACTTGCCCTGCAGTAAGCGTTGGGGCCAGATCAGGGCGGGCAGGTGGGACGGATTACGGGGATGGACGAAACCAGAATGACAGGGCAACCGCGAGGGTTGCCTGGGACGGATGTGAAGAAGCGGACAGCTGGTCCCGATACCTCTGCCGGCAGGCTGATTTCACCCAGATGGGCTCCAAGGGTTGCCGTGCGGCGCATCGCTGTGTGATGGATGACGGCGCCTGATCACCCCCTGCGCCCCTGGTGCCCCGGAAGCCGGAACCATCCCGGCCCAGTCCCCTGTAGTGAACCAGGGGGCTGTGTCACGCCAAGACTCATATCTCCACATCCTTGACCTGATGGAGTTGCTCAGCCCTCACACAACAAGTTCCGTACATTAAAACCCAGGCCGTGTGCTTCCCTCCCCTCCTCCCCGCTCCTCCCCTTCCAGAAAGAAACCCCCACCTGCGCCGCCTTGGAGATCTCCTCCGCGAAGCCCGTGCTCACGAACTTGTTCTCCGTGTCGATGACCAGCACGTTGATCCCGGCCGCCCCCGCCTTCTTGGCCATGTCCCGAACCTCGTCCTTGAGCTGGTCCGCGCTGGGCTTGGGCGCGTCGGGCTTGAGTGCCTCGGGGTCCTCGTTGCTCTTGGCCAGGCTCACGTTGGCGCGCCCGTCCGTGATGAGCACCATCATGACTCGCCCGACCTCACCGCCCTGAGAGGCCTGCATGCCCACGCGCACCGCCGTGGACAGCCCATGCGCCAGCGGAGAGCCGCCGCCGCAAGGCAGCGAGTCGAGCCGACGGCGGGCCATGGCAATGGACTTGGAGGGCGGCAGCAGCACCTCCGCCTTCTCACCGTAGAAGGGGATCAGGCAGACCTGCCGGGCGAGTGTGGGGCCGACCCGGTGTGAAAGAGTGATACGGCTGATTACATGAAGGGCGCATGGCCCCCAGATAGTAACCGAGGACGCGGACTGGGATGAGGTACGGAAGAGGTGGTGCCTTCTTTGCCCGCCTTCCGACTCCTCAGTGACGGCCAGCACTGAACACCGTGACCCGGCACATGCCCGAAGGGGCACGAGCTGTGCATAGGTACCGCACCGACGACCGCACAGCCCTACCCGCCCACCGACACACTTGCTCCCGCCCACCGACCCGCCCACCGACCCGCCCACCGACCCACCTGCTCCCGCCCCATCCATCATCCCGGTCCGTCCCACCCACCTGGTCACGAGACGTGTACGACTCCGCCAGCAGCCGCATGCACGCGCCCTTGGCCGCGCTCATGCGGTTCAGCGCCATGGACCCGCTGGCGTCCACCACGAAGATGACCAGCGCGCCGGCCTGCGTGAGCGGGGACCGTTATGTACGGGCGGGGACCATCAGCACGCAGCCAGGGTAACTCACTAACGGGCGGCCATAACTAAGCTTGGATACAGAAATACGGGAAAGACGGGATTGCGGCTAGGCCGATGGCGTGTAACACACAGGTGGAATGGCAACCGGATTCCCAACGGCATCCGCCCAACGGCATCCGCCCAACGGCATCCACCCTAAACAGCCGCTTCCACTCGTCTCCCTGGATTGATCCGTCTGGAGGCACCCGAGCGCACCTTGCGCGCCAGCTTCTTGGAGCGCATGTCCGGCTTGTCCACATAGACCTTGCGCTGCTGCTTGCCCTCGCTGATGGCTTGCTGCCGACGGATCTGCAAGTTACGACGGGAAGGAAGGCAGGCGAGCGTGTCAGCAGAGGCCAGCCAGCACGGGGGCCAGCGAGCAGGCAAACGATGGATGGCGGCATCGGCTTCCTGCCCCGCGGCTCAGTCACAACCGGCGCGACCCGCTTCACATCCCCGCTCCGTGTACCTTCTGGTACGGCGCTGCGGCGCGGAGGGTGGCGTCAACCGCCAGGCGCTTGACCTTGTCGCCCTTGGGAAGCATGGGCTTGATGTACCTGGAGATTACAGAGAGAGACGCAGGAGTAAGTACAGTCTGCAGTGTGTACTTACACGAGGGAACCCGCCCCACCCAACCCCGTGCGGGTTTGTGTTTCGTTGTGTTTGGACAAGAGGGACCTCCCGAACGGACCCTGTCGTGATGCCCTTCACCATTATTACCCTTGTAACGGCCACAGTATAATTGCCAAGCACAAGTAGATGCGTTTTCAGGAGCCACAGCGACACGCAAGACGAGATCGATACCGATATCCCTGCTGCCGCTGCCGCCCCTCCATAGTCCGGACCCGCATGCGCCGGCATCGGGCCCGTCGCAACCCGCCAGATGCCGCCGCCGGCGCCATCCGGCAGGGGAATGGTCCACTCAGTGGGGCACTCGTGCGCCCTTTCCCCAGCCCACGCGCCCGCCGCCTACGCCGCTCGCGCCCCCACCTGCCGCGGTCGTCCGAGAAAATCAGCGTCTTCGCGCGACCGCTGCGCCCCTGCGCCCGCTGCTGCTGCTGCGCGAACATGAGGATGGAGGGGTCCATGATGACTCCCTCGGCCTCAAACATGAACTCCTGCGGGATCTGCCGTCGGGATGGAACGGAGTGGTTGGGGATATTGATTTACGATATGGGTTTCGATCAAATAAAATGGGAGTTAGGGTATGAGGCTCTTGGTTTCTTGCCTGAGTAGCAGGCTGGGCCCCGGTGTGGTTCGATCTAGTCTGGGAAACCCCTTACCCAACGACCGATTGCGACCCTGAGTGTCAAGGCCCCGGGGAAGCTTCACCTCCACCTAGGCGCCCTCGCTAAACCCCACGCTGAGGCACAGAAGGAGCCCAATGACAGCACGTGGGGTTGCATTCCAATCGCGCTACCGACCACTCCGTCTTCCGCCATGGGGAGCATCCTCTCCACAACCCGGCCCGGTTCATATGTTCCACGCCTCACCTCGGGTTCGTCCTGCTTGTCGTCCTCCTTGTCCTCCTCCTCCTCCTTCTCCTCCTGGTCCTCCTCCTGCTCCTCGTCCTGCATGTTGTCCTGTCGGCCCCGGCAGCAAGCGGCAGGACCCGAGAACAGGCGGGACGGGGCGGGCCGATACGGCAAAGCTCAGGGCGTCGACAACGAAAGGTATCAAGGTTTGAATCGCCCCGTGCGATGATGTGGATGAGGCTCCGGCTCATCTAGACATCACTTTGTATGGATGGTGACGCCCGGAGGGGCCCCCCGACCTTACACAATGTCATATGTATACAGGGAAGATGTCGACCTCGTGATAGCGGAGATAAGACACTCATCCCCAGTCAGACATGCGCAAACAGTTCCGCACCGCCTGAAGCCCTAGAGGGACCGGCCCCGTACCTGCGGCGGCGGGGGCGGCGGCGGGGGCGGCGGCGGCGGCTGCTCCTGCTCCGGCGGCTGATCCAGAATGGTGGCCCGCGGCAGGATGACCAGCTGCACCGCCTGGCGCAGGTCGTCCTTGTTAACCCGCTCCCGGCCCTCCAGCGCGGCGCACGCCTTGGCCACCTGCGGGGACAGGGACCAGGACGACGTAGGGCGGGGGGCGGAGGGGTCCCCAATGGAGGATGAGGTGTCGTAAAAGAGAGAGGAGCGGCGGGGGAGGGGCAGGCTTCAGGGGTAACCCTTTTCCTGTTATTCGACAAAACGCAGTTCCCAGCGATCCCTCCCAACAGGCTGCATTACAGTTCCCTCGTGCAAGGGGTTAGCCTCACAAAGACTGCACCTAATCCCATAAGTGAGCTTGAAGGATCGATATGAATGGAGCCCTTCGCGCGCCTTGCCGCTGTGCTTACGCCGCACGGGCGCCGTCCCATCACGGAACCGCGGACGCGCTGTTCACAGAAAACCAAAGTTACGCTGTGATGGGGACTCCCTGCCCTGACTCTTGATCTCCAACTCCTCTGCCATCCCGCTTCCCCCGGTTCATCCCCCGGGCGCACCTTGACCGCATACAGCTCTGCGCGGTGGCCCTGAACGCCGCCGCGGCGGGCCTCCTCCACCAGGTACGACACCTGAATGCAACAGTACGGTACGACAACAGCAACTTTGTCATCCGAAATACATTTCTTTAGGAGCCAAGATACAATCATTCGCGCTCCCAGGCGACTGCCCAAATTCTGTCGCCGCTCTGGCTTCCCCTGGCTTACCTGCTCCGGCGCGATGTTGACATCCTTCAGGTACTCGCGGGCCAGAATGACCTATACATGCGTCGGAAACAGAAAGGAGATAACATATCACCTATGGTTTCGGATGCAGAATGGAGACAGAAGGCGATGATAAGGAAACAGGGGATTCACGGTTATGACAGGCCGGGGGAGAGAGAGGCGTTGAGGATTCGTTAAGCGGGGCCCTCCATCCCTCCATGTTCCCTCCCCGTAAGTACAGCCACTGAAGCCGCACCCCGCTGATGCACGCGGATGTGTTGCTGCGTGGGTCACCGCACCGTGACCGCGGACCCGCGGGTCACTCACCGATGTACGCAGGGCGTCCGTCAGCTCCGAGGTCTCATCGATGGTGTCCTGCACGGCCACGCACAGCGACGGACGAACGAACGTGTAACCAGAGAGAACACACAGGCGTGTCATGCACATGAGTGAACGAATGAATGAACGAACGAACGATACAGCCCCATATATACCCCAACGAGATCAAGGCACATGTGATATGTGTTCTCTTTCAGCCGTGGATGTAACCGGGTCGTCGATCTTGGCCAGCGGATCCAGGTCCGCCCCAATGCGCACCAACACCGAGCGATCGACCACTTCATTTGGGTCGGCGCCCAACCCAGCTGTTCTTCTTCTTCGTTGGATGGAATAGCTTGATTTGCGAGGCTTGTGCATATCCCTGGAACCCGATCTTTGGTTAAAAGAGCAACCCAGTCGAAGGACAGGAGTCCCCGAGCCTTCCCGTTGGCCACTGCACGATCGTTTCGGGTACCAGTTCTCGTTGATGGTGGATTGGTTGCTTTGATGCGGCCTTTACCTGCGGCTTGTCCTGGAAGCGCATGGCCGCGTCGATGGCCTTGACGCGGTCGTCGAAGGTGGAGGGCACGTCGGCCGAGAGGGTGATGGCGATGCGGTCCAGCAGGTGCTCGCGGAGGGCGCCCTCCTCGGGGTTGTACGTCGCGATCAGGAGCGGCCGGCAGCTGGGGGAAGGGGAAGGGGGGAGGAGGAAGGGGAGGGGTGGGGCCGGATGTGCGGGGTGTGCGGGATGCAGCGGAGGCTAGGTGAGCACATGTGTACGCGATTGGAAATGCTGACAGTGCACTTCACCGCCTGGCCTTGCTTGCTTCCGCACATGATCGCTGGAGCCGCCAATGGCTCGGCGAATGATGACAATGTCGACAGCCCAATACAAGCACTTGTGAAACGGCCATCTGAAACTGGGCCTTCCGTGCTTCGATAACCCACGCGCTCAACTTCTACCAGGTTCCGGAAACCTACGAACTATCCCAAAGATCCACGGTGGGCGAAACGCCCACCCGAAGCGCCGGTCGGAGGATCTCCGAAACCAGTTGTACGGGGTGGACTTACACGGAGTCACTTTTCGCCGCGCCCTGCTCAGGCCTCGCAAAGCGACTCCCACCCTGGACCGCTGCCCCAGGCCCCAACCTGTCGCATGCCAGCTGGACACCCTTGTCCCTGCAGCTGGACACCCTTGTCCCTGCAGCCCGCACCGGGCGGCCCCTGCGCTGCGGTCCCATGCGCGTCACCCCCGCGCCATCGTGCGTCACGTCACGCTTACGGGTGGGAGATCGAGATGCCCTCGCGCTCCACCACATTGACCCCGTCCGACAGGATGGACAGCAGCAGGTTTGCGATGCCGTCATCCAGCAGGTTGATCTCGTCCACGTACAGGATGCCGCGGTGCGCCTCGGCCAGCAGACCCGGCTGGAACACGGTGCGGCCCTCCTGAAAAGGGAAACAACCGAATGGAAAAGGTCATATCAGTGAGGAACGTGGAAGTGGGAGGGCAATAGGAGACCAAGGCCCCAACAGGTCAGTCCAACCACGTTAAGGCTGCGGTCGCATCGAACCTGCCATCGCAGGAACGCAACCGAGGCGCATAATTCTCCCCCCAGAGCTCAAAAATTGGTGAGTACTGGGAGGGACTGTCACGCGCGTCGTGCGTGTGAGCGGGTGTTCGAGAAACTTTGATCCGCAAGTGCGACAATGTGTGACGTGTGTGCGCAAAAGAAAACTGAGCCGCGAGAAGTGAAGCGAAGTGACGTGCGTGTGCTTGTACGGCGAGGGACTGCTCGTTTGCGCCATAACAGCTATGATGTCGGCTAGGTGCGGCTACGACCCGAACCTCTCTGCTGAGGGTGATGTGATTGAAGCCCTCACGCTGCCTAGACCCAGGGGATGCCGTGGCAAGACCTACGCCATCGCAATCGACCGTACAGTCATTCTGCAGCATGACTACTGCATTTTCTGCTCAAGCGCCCCCTCAGTTTTCCAACCATCTCGTGCGTGGATTCGCCCATTGATGTATGCCTGGCCGTGCCATCTTGCACCATCACCGCCAGCCAACCATCTCGCGTCCCCCCTGACGCAACCCTAGATACAACGCCACTGTCCGGCCCCAGCTAACCCACTCCCAGGACCAAACACGCAGCCGAACCAATACAATTTTTTCTTCTGGAGATCTATGAATCTTCGTCTCGCTTATGAGATCGTACATGATCTCAATCCCATTCTTCTCCGCTTCCCCTGTAGTGTTGCATCCCCGGACGAACATGTCCCTGAACACTACTGGCCAGCATCCCAAGTGTGGACCCCCCGGGCCCCTCTTCTGCCCTGGTGCCCCCTCCTGCACCGTCCCCACCTCATCTTTTCCGCCCCCGCCCCGCCCTCTCCCCTTGCCCCCCTCACCTTCATGGACGCCTCAATGTCCACCGTGCCCACCAGGCGGTCCTCAGTGACACCCAGAGGAATCTGTACGAACGGAGCGCTGCGCAGCTTGGTCTTCACGGGGCCGCCCTTGTACTTCTCGGCGAGGCCGGCCTGTCGGGCGGGGCGGGGCGGGAAGGACAGCGAGAAGCAGGGGCGATTCAGAAGAGGTGCATAGTAACAGAAGTACGCCACAGTTGCAAAGGCGGCATCCAAATTGGCGTCACCGCAGGGCCCGACCATCACCGCCACCACGCTCCCACCAGCTCAACACCCAGTTCCACCCCGCCTGTCGCTCGCTTGCCGGTCTGCCTCCCACCCCAGTCACGACGCACCTCCCACGACCTCGGGTCCTCCGGGTCCGCGTTGCAGATGCTGCCCTCCACCACCTCAATGGGCGGCAGCAGGGCGTGCAGACCGCGGGCCATGATGGACTTGGCCGTGCCGCGGCGACCGGCGATGGCGATGCCACCCAGGCCCGTGTCCACGGCGCCCAGAAGCAGCGCCTGCTTAATGTTGTCCTGGCCGACGACAGCTGCTAGGGGATACGAGCGAGCTAGCCGCGTCGAGACCTCCTCCGCGTCGAAGCCCACAGAATCAGCTTCCGACACTTTCATAGCTGCATGAATGATATCGGGCGCGATAACCGAAGCGGAGAAAGAACAGAAAGTGAGGTGCACTCTACGTCGACACGAACACAGGGTTGCAACCAGAAAATTGCAAGCTCATCTGCAGATCTCTGTGAGCAGATACCTTCCTTCCTAACACGTTATTAATACCCGTGATTGACGGCAGCTGGCAGGCGCTCAGGTCCGCATGACACAGTCGTCACCCAAAAGTTTGGATCCCTTATCGCAGGCAGATCCAAAGGTACCAAAATGCATATGATATGTATGTGGTTCGTTAACAAGGCCCGACCCACCACGAAGCTCAGCGGCAGTGAGTTCAGCGACTGCATTGCAGACCAGCCGCTGCTGCCGGGAGAGATTTCCAGAGTTGACAGGACGAGATGGCTGAGCAATCTGCGCTCCACTGAATGCCTTTCTCGCATTTCGCATCTTGCGGGCCGGCAGGGCGTTCGGCCCCGCGAGTTCGGTGCAGAGCTTCATGCTGCCGACGAAATCTTCCTCCCAGAGTGATGATAAATATGTATATTAAATCCAGGAATACACTACACTTCACGGATCTAGGACAGGGACTGTATCAAAACGACGAGTGCGCGGCCCTCCGCACCGCAGGAAGAAACTCGTCAAGAACAACTTGACAAACAATGCAAGTTCACGCGTTGGCAAGCAATTGTCGTGGAGGCACAGTTGTTACACTCCGATCGCGATTTGCTCCGAAGGCCTTATACCTGCTGCTTTTCGTTTTTCCTTGCACGTTGGACGTGTAAATGTTTCTGCATAACTTGAAGTGGATGTGATATAGTTTATGATTGGGGCCCTCGTGACAAGGTACTGAAACTGGTGAAGCAATACTGACTACCAAGGTGACGTGGGCGAATGGCTGCTCGTGCGGTAGGTTACATGGCGAATCCACAAATGGCACTTGAATCAAGCTGTCAACTGCGAATAATTGCGAAACGCAGATTGTTTTGGTTTCGATATCAACTGTATCAATTTACCGGTGAGGAGGAAAGGCAGCTTTGCAGCTTTCCATATGTAGGGGGTCAGCTTCCTCGAAAAGGGCGGGGCCCAAATCGAAAAGGGGGGGCGCAAATCATGGGTCGAATCCCCCCCAACCCGCTACAGCCCCACAATCCCACTCAACATCCCTCCTGCCTCCCGGTCCCCAACCCGCACACCCAGTCCCTCACCGGTGGCCTTCCCCGCCACCTTGATCCTGGCGGGCCGGCAGTAGATTGCACACGCCGGCGCGGCCGTACGGATCCGCCCCGTCCAGGTACAGCATCCGCCCCAGCTGCCCGGGTGCAGCGGGTTGCAGGTGGGGGGCTGGGGGATGCGGATGCCGCCGCTCAGCGCGACTCTTCCACTCTTCACGAAGTTCCCCTATGAGAGCATGTACGTATGGCAGGTCGGCAAGCAGCCCCCCGACCCCCATCTGTCACTCGGCACGGTCAGTGAGGCGCTCAGCGAGAAGTTCTTCACTGAGACGCGCATCCAGAGCCTGTTCTTCATCCGCATCACACCCGAGGTTATCACCCTCTCCCGCCTGATGTGCCGCCGCCGCCGGCAGCCGCCGGGTGCATGTGTTGGGCAGCTGGCTGGTCAGGCAGGTCCCGGTGATGCACCTGCCACTCTTCGTGTGGAAGCACTCGTAGGTCCACCGAAATCCATCCTGTGCCTGGGACTTGGCGGCGCACTCGATGGTGCCGCCGTCAATGTTGTCGAACTCCCGCAGGTGCAGCGTCACTTGCTCCCGGCGGCTGCCGGCGGCGGCGGCACATCAGGCAGGAGAGGGTGATAACCTCGGGCGTGATGCGGATGAAGAACAGGCTCCGGATGCATGTCTCGGTGAAGAACTTCTCGCTGAGCGCCTGACTGACCGTGCCGAGTGACAGATGGGGGTCGGGGGGCTGCTTGCCGACCTGCCATACGTACATGCTCTCGAAGGGGAACTTCCTGAAGAGCGGCAGAGTCGCGCTGACTTCGATACCATTTGTTGTGACCCGTCTTAACCAAAGACGCTTGCAAGCTGATGCTGCCGATCTTGGATCACTCTATGACCACCACAATTGCTGAGTGGCAGCATCCGCCTCTCGCAGCCCCGCCCAACCTGCAACCCGCTGCACCCGGACAGCTGGGCCGGATGCTGTACCTGGACGGGGCGGATCCGTACGGCGTCGCCGGCGTGTGCAATCTACTGCCGGCCCGCCAGGGTCAAGGCGGCGGGGGATGGAGCGAGGCCACTGGTAAGGGTCCGGGTGTGCAGGTTGGGGTCCGGGAGGCGGAAGAGGATGTTGGGAGGGGTTGTGGGGCTGTAGGGGGTTGGGGGGATTCGACTCATGATTTGCCCCCCCCATTCGGACCGCAGTTGTAATACCCCACTCGCCCGGCCTGGACCCCAGGGGGGCTGTCCCACAGGTCGCATGTGTCGCACGGGTTCCACAGTTCAGTGTGACCACCCCCGGGTGTGTCCTCCTCCCTACCTGAATGCGGCCCCTCCCCTTGACGGACACATAGGGTTTGTGGGCACAACCACATTGCTCGGGCCCACCACGACACACACTGTCGTACTGTTGTCGTGCATCCTCCTCTGCAGGTACAGTGAAGCACTTCTGGTGAGGTTGTACATGTACGGCACGGATTGGTTAAGAGGCAGCCAGGACCCGGGAGCTAACCCACGGGAACGGATTCCGCGGCACGTTTGGGATGCTGGACAGTTGGGAGTTGAGATGAGCATGCTGTACAACAGCACCTGAGGCCAACTCATCGCTGGCCGGTGCAGCAGGCGCCCTCCATTCAAAACGCTTTTCCACTTGGGCGAATCTGTTCACATACCAACACGTACCGTACCTTGCCGCAAAGCAATGGGCCGTACCATACCATAACTTACATTTTCCGTCCCGCGATATCCCCTCCCCGCAATGTGGCCGATGTGGCGGGGGATGTGCTGGACCTTGAGGGGCCGGGGTGCAGCTCTACACCATCAATCACGCGAGGGTGGGTATGGTGTGGGGGGAAGGTGTCTTTAGGGTTGGACAGGCGGCCAGGCACGGTCAATCCTACACGGCCTGCACCCGGGGTGGAAGGTCTCGGGCCACGCACATGGACATGGACATGGTGGCTGCGTCACGTGGTGGTGACGTACGGGCTGGTACCGTACCTGTAATGTCATGCCGTACGCGACATAACAGCACCGACAGGTGCTTCTCGCCCAGGTACGCGTGCACCGTAGCACGAATGAACGACAACCTTACCGCCGTGTGATTAGGCGGGTCTGGCGCGGTTTCCGGGAGAGGCAATCCTGGCGCGCTGGTAACCTGGTGTGTTGGCCGGTATGGCTGCATGACCTCCCCGCGGGTGATGGAGGATGGGTGCGCAGTCCTTGGTAGGGGTTGATGAGACGAGGCGCCTACGAGCTATCTGGGCCCGTTGGAACACCCGGTCGGGATACGGGTCCACCTTGTAACGGTTACAGTGTGATGGCAGCGAGGCCTGAAACCTCGCAGGCACGCACTCATGAACCGCCCATGTACACTGCGACACGAAGGCGGTGCACACAACTGGCTGGCCCGTGGTCTGTTGCTGTAGTACGGCAGCCGTCGGCACATTGCATGGCTGCACTGAAAGAAAACATGGAGGACCCAACCCGCGCATCTCACCCCATCACCCAAAATCTCCAGTTTGGCCCGCCACCCGGTCGCTCATTCCCTCAGCACCCCGCCCCTCCCAGACGTAAATTCGCGCCTGCCGTACATACATGTCGTTCCGATTGTAGTGCCTACCATTCGATATCCCTTGCACATAGTAAATTTATAATGCCGTCAAAAGGGTTGTTGTGTGGTTGTGGGGGAGTAAGTTTATTACTCCGAACCACCCGTGGAACCGAGGCCTTTCTTGATAATTTTGTTATAAGGGATATGCAATAACATTAGGAACACATATATTAGTGTTGCAGCCAGTGCGCACTGGCTCCAGATACGGATTGCCTCACCACCTGAAGCAGCTCCCAACAGAAACCCGATCTAGTTAACCCGATCTAGTTTTAACAATATGTAATTAAATGAGGGAAGGAACGCTTTGGTTGGGATCTGTAAATGTAAGGTTTATCTGAAGAACGTAACGAGAAGCCGTGCCTAACGGTGGGTAGTAATTCCGGAGCCTGATTAGTAATGGCCTCGCACGCGCCCTGCAGCAGAACGCCCAACAGCGGCAGCATCCATGGTGTTGCATTGTTTATCATTACTACGGATACCACTGCTTTATATCAGAGCGTTATTAGCCTTACAGTACTTCATTTGTGCCGTGAAACATTAATCCAGATATACACGAAAAGTTTTCATGTATTCATCGCTGTGCATGTCTATCTGCATGAACTATAGTGCGAATCAGGCCAGGAACAAAGCGGAAATGACCTACTCGCGAGTTCTGTTTGCCACGTTACTGGCCTTGGCCGTGTCCGGAGTCCAGTCGCAGTACAACTACACGACCATCTTCTCAACCAGCTGGGAGCAAGGCGCCGCGAACGGAGCCTGGAGTTCGCTCATTCGGAACTGGGGCTGCCCTTGCCCTGCTGCAAACTTTGACTTCTCCAGCGCCCTGGCGGCTCGGACCGGCAGCCGGGGCGTCGCAATCACCATCACGACCCCCTCAACGGACGGCTGGCACGTGCAGCTCCAGTCGCCCCTGTTCAACCTGTCCTCAGCGCAGATCTACGACGGCTGCTTCTGGGTGCGGACGACCATCGCCGGCGGCGCCCAAGTGCCCATGAACCTACTCCTTCAGTCCGGGTTCCAATGGATCACCGGCAGCAGCGTTGCGGTGCGTGGCAGGCGTGCTGTTTCACCCTCGGAAACTCGCCGGGTTGGTTGGACCACGGCTAATGGAGTCATTGGCGTCTTCCTTCACACCTGGCGGTCGTACATTGTCGTACATTGTCGTACATTTAGTAGAAAGCATACTGCGCACATACACGCACTTGCTCCCACACATTCTTACCTGGCCACACCGACAACACACGCGGACGGGGTGACACACACCTCGCGCCCTGCAGGCGACGTCCAGCTGGCAGCAGGTCTGCATCCGCAACTTCTTGCCGCCATCCGCCGCCCCCGCCGCCTACTACTTCACGTTAGACCTGGGGCTGCTCAGGGGCGCGGTCCATGTGGACGACTTTTCCCTGGCCGCCCGTCGCAACTCCGCCGCGGAAGACGAGGCCTACGTCAACGCCACCAACACAGCCGCGCGCATCAACGCCCACCGCAAGGGCAACTTCACACTGAAATTTGTCAACAAAACTACCAACGCGGTATAAGCGGGATGTGGGGGAACGACTCGCACGTGGTCATGGACCAAGGGCCGACGGCAGGGCATGGCAGGGTAGAGTGGCGGAGCGTAGGGCAGGGGTTAAGTTGGATACGGGCGAGTTTCCAACGCACTCGTCAGTGTTTGCGTGGATTCCAAACGTGACGCGCTTTTAGAGCGCAGGCAGTGATGTGAGCTTGCATGACGCACCCTAGACGAGACTTCCGGCTGTTGGTCGACTTCCTGGGCCCAAGCCCCGGTGCAGCCCGGGCTGACGGCGGCGGATGGCGGCGATGCCACGCACGGCATGCAGGTGTTGGGCGGAACCAAGCTGGCGTCCCTCAAGCTGCGCCTTGCGGTCCACGACTTCCCCTTCGGCTCCGCAATGGAGTGGAGCGGGGTGCCCTCCAACCGAATCAGTTGGTACAACGCAACTGCCAAGAAGCACTTCAACACGCTGGTGCCCGAGTGGTCGTACAAATGGCCGGTAAGGTCGTTGGAGAGGTGGTTGTACGGGTGCCAGTGCGTCACTGAGGCCATTGCGAGTCTCGGGCACGTGTCTGTGCTTATCGCCGCCGTACTCATCCGGGACACAACACGGGTACGGCTAGTACGGCAGCGCAGAAGGCCATTTTTGAACTTACCGGTACATGCGCTGGAAGGGTTCCCTCTTGAATACATGTGACTACCGCACATAGCTGACCAACAGATAAGCAGTTGAAGACCGCGGACGTTGTGTGCTCGTGTACTGACTGCCCATCGGTGCATGTCGTGCAGTCATACGAGCCAGTCAAGGGTCAGTACCAGAGCAGCTACAACTACATCATGAACAACCACGTCAACTTCGCGACCGCGAACGACTTCGTCCTGGCTCGAGGCCACACGTTGGAATGGTGAGGCTTGGGGGCGGGGAGGGGACTAAACGTTACATTAAGGATGACAACACCGGGGGAGGGGAGGTGGGGGGGTAGGCGGGGAGGGGGCCTGCGGGCCCGCTTTCTGCCGCTGCTGCCCTCCCTTCGTTCGATTTGGCAAGGCCATTGGCAGCCATTGGCAGCAATCGGCCATCGGCATCAATACCCACATCCCGCTTTGTCCCTTCCGAATCGCACCACGATTCTGTGACACGCCGCGGCCACGCCCGGATCGCAACGATCGACGCGCACAGGTTAACGGCCGCCTGGGGCTTCCCGCAGCACTGGTCTCGAAAGGTACGCCAGCGTCTACCACCGGGGTCGCCTAGGCCGCGTCAACAGCAGAGGTCAGCAGCTGCATGATATGACTGAGCAGCAGTAGCAGTAGCAGCAGCAGCAGCAGCAGCATTACTTATGCAGCACGCACGCACAGCAGCAGCACGCACTTGCGCCAGCTGCAGTAGCAGCAGTAGTGGCAGCAGTAGCAGCATAACCAGCAGTAGTAGCAGAGAACAGGGCCTGCCTCCGATGTGGAGCGGTTTATTTCCGCCTCGTCATAATGGCGTCGAGCGAGAGCTGGGCGGGACAGCAGCGGGCTAGCTAGAGGTGGACTTTGGACTTCCCAGCAGACCAGGACGGCGGAACTAACGGCGCTGGATTGACAGCCCAGACCGGCAGCGGATGCGTGACTGCACTTAGGTCGTCGGGCTGCCAGCTGTCTGAGCGCCCACAGACACCGGCGGTGACAGATGGAGCACACATATTTCCCCCCATCACCCTGCTGCCAAGTACAGGACGGCTGTGACGCCTACCGCACCTACCTCCAAACCCGCATCACTCGTGACGTCAGCGCCTTCAAGTGAGTGCTCTAACTATGCATGATTATTTGGATCAGATTACAGGGCCCCCCAACCGGGTGCTCAGCTGCTCACCAACAGGGCCCCCCAAAAGTGTGCTCACCACACAATGCATACGTTTGTATGCTTCAAGCCGCACGCGCCACTACGCTTACTTGCCAACCTCGCGTTTGCGGTACCTCGCGTTAGTTTCCGTACCGCGCATTTCCGTACCTGGCGCTTGCCCTCGTTCCGTTCATACCGTGGATCCATATATGCCGGCACGCAACGTCCTTGCGTCCATCCTACTGTACGACAGGGGCAAGTTCCAGCAATACGATGTCTTCAACGAGATCCTGCACGAGCTGAAT
Organism: Eudorina sp. 2006-703-Eu-15; assembly: GCA_003117195.1. NCBI lineage: Eukaryota > Viridiplantae > Chlorophyta > Chlorophyceae > Chlamydomonadales > Volvocaceae > Eudorina > Eudorina sp. 2006-703-Eu-15. Next base: position 904,288 of record BDSI01000015.1, read on the forward strand.
TTTGTGGAGAACTGCCCGGGCATGTGGCCGGGCATCCTGTACGACGGGTTCCGCTGGGCGGCCGCCGCTGACCCCACCGCGCAGCTCTGCCTGAACGACTACGACCTGATCACGGGGGACGGGTACTGGCCGCGGATGGTGCAGCTGGTGAAAGATATGAAGGCGGCAGGCGTGCCCATACACTGCATCGGCGTGCAGGTAGGTGTATGGATGGGCGGGGTGGGTAAACTCGAAGAACAAGCCCAGGTGGAGTGTTTGGCCGCCCGGCTTGGCAAGTGCACTTCCCGCGATTCGATCCTCCGCCGCCAGTATGCAAGTCACGCCCCTGAGTGAATGCTCACGGGGCATCGCCGCATAGGTGACCCACGGGTCCGACTGCGCGGACTTGGAGCATTCATTCCTTCGTCGCACGGGAGCGACTGGGTCGGCTATCTACGCGCACGGGAGGAGGAGGTCAGGCGGTAATAAACCCCTTTGTTCCCTTACCCCCTACCCTCCACCCCAAACTCCTCTTTGTACCAGCCACCACCTCTAAAACGCCACCTGCGCAGGCCTACCAGTCCACCCAGAGCCTGCGCAAGCCCGCCTACTTGCGCTCCCGGCTGGAGGCGCTGGCCGCCCTCAACCTCTCGATCATCATCACCGAGTACAACTTCTGGTCGTCCTGGACCAACGGCGTGCCCGTGTGGAGCGGCACGGAGGCGGAGCACGCGGAGCTGCACGACCAGTTCGTACGCTTCTGGTTCAGCTTGCCGTACGTCAAGGGCATCCTGATGTGGTGAGCCTGCACATACGCATACGCATGGGCAGGGCCGCACACCTGGGGAGAGATGATGGGGCAGCTGGCAAGCAAGCAAGCCGCACGTCCACGAGCCGCACTCCGGCACATCAGATGATCAGCTGAACCATGTGGGGCGCAGGACGAGTCGAGGGCTGGAGCGCGCGTGGGACATACAGGCGCCGGATGGAGTCCCCGCCCGTGCTTGCTTGCCGCCCCGTGGATGGATGGAATGGAAGGAAGCCATCCACGCACCGTGCTTGTCCCCGGGCGTGCATACATAGTCATGCAACTTGTACGGGACCTGTACGGGACGCCAGGAGCCGTAGCCAGTTGTGCTCCGCGCCCGGCAAGGTTGCTTACCTGTCTCACAGTCTGACATGGCTTGCTGATGCCTGTAGGGCGCATGCATCTGAGTGGCTTGCCTCCGTGCATGTTAGTTGCCGTGCCAATGATTTGTCTTCCGTGTCTGGCATGGCCGCCCTTGACGGGTACGTATCCCGTTGTGTTTCGAGGATGTCAGGATGTCACTGGCAGTTTTTGAAGCTTGCTTGTACGTCATGTCATGCCTCGATTCTCTTCAAATGTCGTACTTACGGCAGGGGCTTCTGGGACTCGTCCAACTGGATCACCAACGGCGGCATCTACTACCCCAACACCACCGCCAAGGCGTCCGCGACGAAACTAGCGAGCCTGTGGGGCACGACCTGGAACACAACCGTCGACGGCACCAACGTCGTACTACCTAGTACGGCCTTGTACGGACCGTACAATGGCTTTTACGGCAAGTATTACTACGAGGCAACCATTGGGCAGAAGAAGTACACGGGTTTCGTCAAGTTTCCGTCTTCTGCTGGCCCGACACAGACAGCTTCGGTGCTGCTTTAAAGGAAGCGCAGAGCACGACACTCCGAAACGGCGGGGCTGTACGTACTGTGATTCAGGCACGCGTACGTACTGTGATTGAGGCACGCGTGCGAGCATTCCGAGCATTCACTCTGCGGGGCAGGGTGTTGCGTGGTGGTGCATCTGCTGTGTGTACATGTTCCGTGGGGTTGCCCACTGATCTGTATTTCCCGGTTGCACCTGCTGTACATGGAAGAAGCGGGAGTTTGGGTACGACGTATATAACCCGCCGGCGGTTGCATGAACCCCAACACTCCCCAGGAGCACTAGGCGCGCGTTGCCTATGGTTGGCACTTTGGAACGGGCTTGGGCTCAACCGTTGACATCTGCGAATAATCTGCATTAGGCGTTGTCCATGCATCGCACGGCTCGCCTCCATCCCGCATGAGCACCCGAAGCCCGGTCAGCTCATTACTTCAGAATTCGTCAGCAGTGTAGTGGTGGCGAAGAGGTGTGGCGCGCGTATCGCAGGTTTAGAATGTAAACCGATCCATCGGATAACCATTATACTCCCCGATGCGCGTGTTCCTGATGTTTCGGGATTTGCGATACCGTAGGCAGAACCGGCGGTGGCCCCGCAGACGTTAATGGGCTGGGGTGGTTAGACGTGTGTCTGAGGAATAATGATAGTACGCCGGCCGGAGACTGGCGTGTATTAAGGGGTTGGGGAACTGAGGTGTGTGTGTGTCTGAGGACCTCTTTCGTCAGGCAAGATGGGTCTGGTGTCCCGATGGAGTTGCAGGAGTAATAGGCGCTATTGTGGGTTTGACACTCGAAAGAGGAGGTCACAGCCAGAAGTAAGGCCACGCAGGCCCAGCACCGACCGACCCAAGCAAGGGTTGCCATCCAGCAGGGACAGCGCGAATTGCCAGCAGGCCGATCACGCCGGGCGCCACGGAAGTAAGGTCACGGCCACGAACGAAGGCGGCCTTATCTGAAGTTCTGTACATAGGTGCGATTATTTGTTTGTTTTGGTACTGAGTAGTGTCGTGACTGCAAGTTAGCCTAGACAGTCCTGAATAGGCAGCCAAGCGTGGTGCGTGGACAGGGAGGGGCAGCGGGGTCCCGGGCTCCCAGCTCCCAGGCGATTGCTGCCACCTACCAGGGGTCGCACTGGACCGCGGCGGATACCTTAGCTGTATGTGATAGCTAAGCGGTATGGGATACCGTAGCCGTATGTGGTAGGTGCTGCCGCTGCATTGCTTACACTTCATGGCTTCCGACAGGCGCCACACACGTGCATGCATGGCGGTAGCTAGGTGCATGTTACATACGTTGCAGGCTGCCGCTGTCAGCTATGTCGCTGCCAAGGCTAGACCCGCGGGGTCCACTGTAACATCATCAACAATCATCAGCAGATCGGTGGGGCGACGACACGCCAGCGCACAGGGAGGGTCTCGACCCTCGAGCCGCCTGCCAACGTGCGTGTTCTACTGGCCGTTGCGACGTGCGCTTGTCGTGCTGGATTACCGGCAGCGTTCGTTTTACCGGCAACGGTGTTCCGTTACACCATTACGCAGCGCCAACGGTGCGAAGTGTGGTGAGAAGGACCGCAGTTAGTTGGGTTCGATGCGTGTACCCGTGGGTCGGTTGGTCACTTGCGCGTCGGATGTTTCCGCTTTGTTAGAGGCATTACCAGGCATATTTCTCCTGGTTAAGTAGTCGTCGATTTTATTAGTTGGTAGCTAGTTTGCCGACGTCGTACGCGAAACCCGACGAGCCAGTAACGCGGCATGACACGCTCATGGGTGAATAAAAGGGCCTGCTGCACGTCAGCGTTGCTTGGCGCGCGACGCGCCGTCGCACCCACGTAGCGCAGATAGAAGCCAGGTGTCCTTGCGCCGCTTGCGCCAACCATATGATGCTTTTGTGAAGTTTGAATGGGTCCGGGCGACCCAGGGGTCATCCGTGAGCAATCGGGCGCTCTATCTGCCATCGATGTGGGTCGCCCGTACGGACGACGTGGAGTACGTAATGCGTCATCAGCGCCTCCAGAGATCCCGCATGCATGCACGTGCGTAATGAAATGCACACGTGTGGGCGGCGTGTACGGCAGCAGTCAAACCGTGCGTGACCAGCTGCAACGAACCCGCCACGCAAACCCGCCCGGCGGCGACCCGCCCGGCCGATGCCCATGAGAGAATGGAGGGATGAAGTAAGGGATGTTGCAGCGGACGCTGTAAAGGGGATCCACGGTGACCACCCACTTGCAGGTAGGCCCCCTATCCCCGTCCCCTCACCGCCGTGTGATTAGGCGGGTCTGGCGCGGTTTCCAGGAGAGGCAATCCTGGCGCGCTGGTAACCTGGTGTAGTGGCCGGTATGGCTGCGTGACCCCCCCGCGGGTGATGGAGGATGGGTGCGCAGTCCTTGGTAGGGGTTGATGAGACGAGGCGCCTACGAGCTATCTGGGCCCGTTGGAACACCCGGTCGGGATACGGGTCCACCTTGTAACGGTTACATTACTAAGGTAGGCGCGGGTGAATCTGGGTGGAGCGCCCGTCAACGAATGAAGAGCTAGCCGGGGAGATAAGAGGTGAAAGCAGCGGTACCAGGCGGTACCAACCAACGGCTGACGTGTCGCGTGGCGTCCAAGCAGGATTGTGCGATGGCTTTCTCAGTTCTTACAAATCCGATTGCGGGCAGGTGGGCTCGGGGTGAACGCTGTCCCGGTTAGACGACAGTGGCGGTGCATCGCCGGTGACCAATCACGGTCTTCGCCTACACCGAAGTGATAATCCCTTCCGGCACGATGTCGCCTCCCTTGATCCGTTAATAAACGCCGCGTTTCAACTGAGCCCCACCAGCCCACTTGATGACAGGATGTACGGCAACGGTTCATGCCTTCCTAGACGCACCACAGCCGCCCGGCGAGCACCATACCGACCATACGTGCGTACCATACGCCCAAGTCAGCGCCGCATCAACGAGCGCGGACGCGGCTGCTGCAGAGTAGGTGGTCTGGTGGTGTGACGCGGGCACGCACATGCGTCGGAACACACCCTAGGCCGCGATGAGTGACGATCAGTGCAAACAGTGCAAGCGCAAAAGCGGTGTATGGCTTCGCCGAGGGCGTCGCGGCGTGCCTGCCTGCAGGCACGGTCCGTGGGGTCTAAACCGCATGTTGGGATGGTTGGCTGTGTGAGGCCGAAAAAGGATATTGCATATGGACAGCTTCTTTAACCCTTAGAGCGGGTGTGGACCGAGACTGTGAAGCTTTTGAGGGTGTAAATCCTTTCTGTCGTGCAACGTACTAGCGGTTACCGGTGTTGCCTAATCTGAAAGCCTGCCAAGTCTAATGACTTTGAGCATATAGCATGCATAGTTTGCGCAGCAAATCAGGCGCCGGCTCCAGTCAAGCATCCCTGTAAACGCCTCGACGACCTGTTGTGCACCCTCCCGGTTTATGGCAACATTTAATTTCATACTAATTATACATTGAAGCGCTTTTAGTTACGCTTAACATTGACCACGTTGCTTGACGTATGGACGTTGGCTGCAAGTAACTTTCCAGGACGATAGCCTCAAAGGTCGCGCTGAAACCATGACGACGGAGTCTATGTTGCAGTTTCACAGGAATGTTTTAATGGTTACCTAGCTGCTTGGCTGGTTCCTAAGCGTCACGGCTTGAAGGTGGCACAACACTGTTCAGGTAAGACCTTAAAAACAGGAGTACGCCCGGTTGCTTTATGTTCACTTGAGCGTTTGTAAGTATGGGTTCGATGTATTAGCAGCGCCCACAACCAGCCAGCTTCGCGGAAACCTCTACGAGTCGGCATGTCTGTTGTTCTTCAGCACGTCCACCTTTCCTGCTTTCACCTGCCTGCAACTCTCAAGTACCGTTGCGACACTGCCATAGCATCAGCCACCTTCCTGGCCTTGCGACTCGCCGGGAACGCAGCGCGCCGCTGCGTCACGCCCCTCTTTGACCAACCCTATCTCCCCGACAAGCCCCACGCGCTCAACACCTTGCTTACACATCCCCCGCTGCGGCGCTCCTTCCCTTTCTACTGACCGACGAAAGGAGAGGCAACATCGCTCTCGGGCTGAACTTGCCCTGCAGTACCAGCTGACTTCTGGAGTGCATTTCTACATTGCAGTCCATTCATGCAGTCCATTCATGCAGTCCATACAGCAGCCTCAAAGTCAGTCATGTGTGGCGGTTGAGCGGTAGCCCCAGCGACAGCAGCCTGACGCAGGTCCATCGAGCCTGCCGCACTGTCTGACAGTTGCAGCCGTGCCGCCCAGCGGCAACCCAAATCTCATCTTACCTTGTCAGCATCTTCAGCGGCTCTTCGGTGGTCAGAGCACCTCTTGACGTGCCTCTGTACTTTGCTGAGCTCCGGCGCCAACCTGAGGTCATCCGGCCAGGATGGCTGCGACCCAGACCGCCAGGGACAACCACCACCAGCAGCAACAACAACAACAGGAGCCGCAGCCCCGCGTGCTATACCGGCGGCCGACCTCTGTGGGGGTTGCTAGAGCCGGAGACGAATGGTGGGACGATCAGGGATAGGGATGGCAGCACTATAGAAGGGGATGGCGGCACCAGGGGAGGGTTGAAGCCCCACTGCCGTTCGCCGATCACAGGCCGGGGCGTCCACGCGCGCCTACCCGGTGTCGAGGCCTTCCAGGGCCCCAGCCTTTTTGGCGCGTTGGAAGCACAAAGGGGGCAGAAGCCTCGTTACGCTGCTTGCGTCATCTATGCCATTGTCATGGACGTCGGAGGGCCCAAGGCTACCGCCGCTCCCCCTCCCCCGTCGCCCGAACTAATCCGTCGCTCAATGAGCCGGTTGCTCCCAATCCCTCTGCTTGCAGGACCGGGGATGACGAGCCTGCCCTTACCTCGCCTATGTCGACCAGGGGACACTCCGCCCGGGGCACCTCGGCTCCCAGCCCTTCAACGCGAACCCAGCGGAGCACCTCCCAACACGTCATGTGGGCCCGTGATGCCTACTCCCCCGTCGCACGGCACGGCCCGCGTCCAGCCTCAGCAGCTGCCGCGGCGGGCGCCAGCGCCAGCGCCACCGGCGGCTTCGCCGCCGCTACCGCCATGGCGGCGGCGGCGGCAGCGGCGGCGGTTCCGCCGCCGCCGTCCAACGGCGCTGGCGAGGATACCCCCTTCGGCGCCACCACCAGCGGCAGCGGCCCCGCCGCTGGCTCGGGTCTCGGCGGCGCGGGCGGCAGCGGGAGCTTCAGCGCGCGGCTGCACGGCGGCTCGCCCAGCCTGAACGCCGCCGCAGCGGCGCTGGCGGAGCGGCAGGTCATGGCGGAGGCGATTACGAGCCTGCGGCCGCACTGCCGCTGCTGTAAGGACGGGTTCAACCCGCCCAGCAGCATCGGCGGGCACCGGAAGGACGTGGAGGGGCTGTCGGAGGAGGTGCGGCGCTTGAGAGGGGAGCTGCTGGCGAGCCAGGATCAGAACGTGAGGAAAGCCGCAGGGGAAGCCCGGCATGCGGGCGAGGGGTAGCATTGGCGAGGGGTAACGTTGGTAGTGTTGGAACCCGCTCCCACGTTTTGTGTGTTGTCGTCCAGGCACGCAGAACACCAAAGGACACGCACACGCACACACGCACACCAACTACGGGCAAAATCTGGGCACAGCTACGCCCATTCCATATCACGCACCCCTGCCTTGCTTGCGAACGAAGACACGCCACAGGACGGGGAATGGGTGCCCTGGGGAGTCTGAGCTACCTGCACAGGAACTGAAGGGCTGTGGACGAGTGGGGGTGGTTGGGCATCGGCACGGAACAGTGCTCCCTTGGGATCCGAGCGCACGGGATATCCTGGATCCAGGCAGCATGGGGCCGGGCGAGAAGAGAAGATGCATCAACCCCCTCGAGGACGCGCTGTCCGACCAGATAAGAAACCGACAGCGATCATGGAGTCTTGATTCAGGATTAACCCGACCGACTTAGTGGAAGGGACTGGTGGATGGGCCAAACTGATGGAATGGGGGATGTTTGCGCAGCTGGCCCATGAACGGGTCATGCCATCCCGCTCAGCGAGTCCAGGGCAGTGGCGCGAAGCAGCAAGGAGATCTGCGGAGGCCAGGGGTTAGGTTGCGGTGACGGCTTCAGGACAGGGAGGCTTGCAGGATGGGTTGATACGAACGGCACGCATATTGCCCCAAGGACGAAGCGCAGCTTGAGCCTCGCGGAGGGGGCCTTCTTATTCGTGTCTGGCGCAAACCCACATCCTGACCTGGCCTGGCCTGCCCTGATCCCGTCTTGCCAGCTCGCCCAACGTCCTCCTCTCGCTGGTCTCCCTGTGCCACCGTTAGCGCGCGTTTGGCTCTGTTCCCTCTCTGCCCTGTACCCCTGTCGACCGCTGACCCGCTCTGCGGCTGCGCCCGCCGTGCCGTGCCCGTCCCGTCGCTTCCCGTCGCGTCCCGTCGCGTCCCATCCTGTTAGCGGTTGATCCGTACGGAGAAGCAGCGGCTCGAGGAGGAGCTCAACCGCTGCCGCACCAACCTCGTGAAGGCCGAGGAGATTCTGAACGCCCGGGAGCGATCGCTCAGCCCTAACACGTGAGTCCGCGAGCGGCCGGGAGGGGCTTCCGGGGGTGGGGTTGCGAGCAGCCTCACGTTGTTGGGCTGCTCGTCCAAACGCAGTCGTCGTACAGTGCTGCCAACCCAGAAGGGCCCGAGGTTTGAAGTCTTTTGGTGGGCGCTTGGGGCCTTTGGAGGGGGAAGGGAAACCCTGGAGTCGTTATGCTGCTTATTGACGGCGTGTTTGGGTGTGAAGGTGTGAACCCCGCCCCCTCCCGCCCCCTTAGGCGCATCATGTTGCATCGTGCGCATCAATCACCTGGCGCTGCTGCTGTTGCGTGTGTACGTGCTGTCGCAATGTGTTTAGCTAATTGAGCAAAGAAGAACGTCCATGTGTGTGTGTGTGTGTGCGCGCCCTGCGCCGTGGGCCCCGACGTTGCACCCCACCCGCTGCCATACCCCTCGGGTTTCCCAAGCGGGATGAGCAGGATGTACCGCACCTCGGCCACCACCGCGCTCGTCACCAAATTGCGGGAGCAGCTGGCGGCGCAGCAGAGCCAGATCGAGTCGCTCAAGGCGCAATTGGACGAGATTGTGAAGGGGACCAGGTACGGATTGGATTCAGAAGATCAGATCCAGATACAGCGGTTTGGGGGTCCGACGCCATATCTAGACTTTGGATCCGGAAGGACTGGGTGTTACAGGTAAGAGTTAGGGCCGCGCGGCGACAGGCCACGTCCGGATGGCTAGGAGCAGCAAGTGGCTGTCGGGCGGCCCAGGGCAGCCCAGTCGTACCTCGTATCGTGATCCTGCTGATTTGTTAGTGTCGTCGCGGGCCGACCCGACTGCCAATCCGACCCGACCCAACCCGAATGCCAACCCGACCCGACCCAACACGAATACCAACCCGACCCGACCCAGCCCGACCCGATCCGACCCGACCCGAATGCCAACCCGACCCGACCCAACACGAATACCAACCCGACCCAGCCCGACCCGATCCGACCCGACCCGAATGCCAACGCGACCCGACCCGAATGCCAACCCGACCCGGCCCACCGCAGGGCCACCCGCATGTCCGAGCTCCAAGCTGAGGTGAAGGCCCAGGATCGCGAGCTGCGTCGCCAGGCGGAGATGATCCACGTCATGAAGAAGCGGATGGAGGAGGCGGAGGCCACCGCGGCGGAGGCCATGGACCGGGTGGGTGGCTGCTGGGTGGTTGCGTGGCTGGGTCGGTTGGTGTGGGTGGCTGGATGGGTGGCCTGACCTTTCATTCTGGCTGTGCCGGGCGATGCATTTGGGCTCTTCGGAGAACCACAACGAGCCGTCTACTGACAACATTTTTTGTGTCGCCTTCTTTTCGCAAGTCTACACACTGGCGCAGAACGCATCGCGCAGACACACACACCGCTGTGCCGGTACACTGCCGGTCATTTGATAAGTATCTTGGCATGGGGCGGTTCGGGCGGGTTCACATACACACACAGTTTTCTTTTACACACAGTGTCACCCCTCCGTTCCTCCCCATCCCCATTGGAAACAACGTCGCAGTGCGCCAACGCCGAGCGGCTGGCGCGGATGGTGGGCCCTATGGCCACCCTGCAGCAAGCCATCACCGCCAGTGAGACCAAGTTCAGCCACCTGGACCGCGCGGGGGCCAGCGGGGAGCCCTCCGCGGCCGCGGTGGCGCCGCCGGGAAGCCCCGCAGCAGGCGGCGCGGGCGGCAAGAAGGGCCCGGCGAGCGGGGGCGAGGGCGCGGGGGCGCCTGCGGAAAGCAGCGGCGGGAAAAGCAGCGGGGGCAGTGGCGGCGGCGGGGCCGGCGGGGGTGCTGCTGCCGCCGCAGCGGTGGCGGCGGCGGGAGGCGACGGCGCATCGAAGTCACCGCTGTCCGGTGGGCAGACCCTGTCCTCGGGTCGGATCAAGAAGACGATGGCGGCACTGGCGGACGCGCACCGGGCGCTACTGAGTCAGGTGGGGTGTTAGGGTTTCTGCTGCCTTGTGTTTCTTCGTGTTGCCAAGTGGCCCCTGAGCGGGCGAAGGTGTTCAGCGGCAGCGGGGGAGGTCAGGGAGGTGCAATTTGCGTGGCTGATGCGCAAATGCGCGGGACACTCGTCCTTCTGGTTGTATGTATACCATCCCGCCCTCCTAGCCGACGCGCCTGCCCTACTCGCTACGTCACCCCAACCAATCCACGTATCCACCCCAGTCGCTCTGGCAGCAGCGCAGTATGAATACGTCTACCAATTTCCCTTACCCCAATCCACGTATCCACCCCAATCCGCCCCCAGGCCACGTTGCTGACGGAGGTGTTCCCGCCGGGGCTCACCACGGAGCAGCTCAGCGTGAGGGCGGCGCTGCGGCCCGCCACTCAGGGGGCGCCCGAGGTGCTCCGATACCTGCGGCACCACGTGCACAAGTAGGAGGGCGCGCGCGCGTGTGTGGTTGTATTGAGATTTGTATTGCGAGGACGGCTGCCCTTGTTATCGATGATGTTACAGTGGACCCATCAGTCCGTGTGTGTGGTTGTGAGGGGTGGCTAGGAGCCTCCTTTGTCTAGTGGTCCCTAAAGCTGGGCTATTCCCGGTTCCTTCGCCGTACCTAGGAGTCCCCTTAGGGTTCGTTTTCCCAACTTAGCCCCCTATGGCAGTGAGACCCAGCCGGAGATATCTCTTCCACCAGACTACCAAAGCGTCATTCCCTCAGCCTCTCCCCCCGACCCCCTTTCCCCGCCCCTGCTTCTTTTTCTTCCGTTCAGAATGGTGGACGTGCTGACGGTGCTGCCCGGAAACCGCCTAGAGCTCATTCCGGATGAGGAGCCCGCCGGTGCAGCCAACGGTAACGGTCGCCACAACCGTAACGGTGCCAACGGCCGAAACGGTCAGCAGCGGGGCACGCCGCGGTCGAGCATGTCTGGTCAGGGGCTCCGGAGCTCGGGCGGCGGCAAGGGCCGCAGCGGCGGTGGAGCTTCGGGGGCCGGGGCGGCAGGTGGAGGCGGTGGAGCCCCCGAGGATCCCGACCCCTGGTCCTTACTGAATGAGCTGTTGGACTTTGTGAGGTGGCTACGGGGCCTCGATAGGCGCAGGTAGGTCCGTGTGCGTGTGCGTGTGTGCGTGTGTGTGGTACTGTTTCGCGAGGAAACCCCCGCGAGGGCGTGTGAGAGTTCAGCGAGGTAGGCTCGTGTTAATGTTTCGTGAGGAGACCGGTGCGGGTATCTGTGCGTGGCGTTTGAGACGTGGGCCTAGTCGATTGGGGTGATGGGGACGTGGGTTCGGGTGAGTGAATCACGCCCGCAACCGGGCGGGTTCAGGGTGGCTTGCGGGCTGGGGTTTGTATTCACTCGTCCCGAGGTGCTTGTCAGAGTCCTCTTTACCGCCACTAATTTGTCCCTTCACTCGTCTGCCCCGCCTGTCGCTCTGCGCCACCCTTCCTTGATGTGGGCTCACCCCCCATGACGCGCTTCCGTCCGTCCCTTCATGATCTATCCAGGGTCGTGACCCTTTCCCGTTCATCCCTCATGACTTATCCCGACTTCGAATCCGACTCCACGCGACCGCAGTCTCGAGAACCGACCCGACCTGGAGCCCGGACTGGAGCAGCTGTCCACGGTAGTGGGGATATGCGAGCAGGAGACTCGCCGGCTGCTGGGGAGGCTGGAAGGCGTGGTGGCGGGCAACGGGGCGTAGCAGCTGGGGCAGCAGCTGGGGCCGCGGGTCGAGCTGCGCTGACGGACCGCTTTGAGGCGGCAGCAGCCAGGGTGACTGCATGTTGCGTGCGGCGCCAGGGCGGGTGTAAACGAAACGCACTACTAGCCTGGAACGAACGCGGCCACACCGGGAGGGACCTCTGGTCCATGCCTCTGGTCCGATGCTGCGGGTCTGCTGCAGCGTCTGCAAGGGTAATGGCGACGGGGGTGCTGGCGCTGGTGCTGGTGCTGGGTAGCGGCGTGGGTAGCGGCGATTTGAGCGATTGGCCGACTAGTTTTCGAGTGAACCCATGGTACGACAAGGGCCTGCACCTGCGGGTTTCTAGTGACTTAGTGCCGGAATGCCGACTGGCGGGGGGATTCCCCCTCACGCAGTGCCGTCAGTGAAGGTCCGCGCGACGACTGGGCTGCGGGCGAAGGGGCCCCTCCAGGTGTTGGCGAGCCCCCGGAGCGCTGCCGCCGCAGCCGCAGCCGGCAGCCGCAGCACGGTGTGCCAGTCAACGACCCAGCACCGGGATTCAAACGAACGTTCGTTCCGTCGTCCGGCATCAGGTGCCCTACCCCCTCCGTCCCCTTCCGTCTTCCGGCATCAGGTGCCCTACCCCCTCCGTCTTCCGGCATCAGGTGCCCTACCCCCTCCGTCTTCCGGCATCAGGTGCCCTACCCCCTCCGTCTTCCGGCATCAGGTGCCCTACCCCCTCCGTCTTCCGGCATCAGGTGCCTACCCCCTCCGTCTTCCGGCATCAGGTGCCCTACCCCCTCCGTCTTCCGGCATCAGGTGCCCTACCCCCTCCGTCTTCCGGCATCAGGTGCCCTACCCCCTCCTCGCGTTGTGGACCGAACATCCCTAACCCCGACTGCACATTGTGGACCGAACGCCCCCTGACTTGCACGAGCGGCTTTCCATGTGCGAGGCTAGGCGGTGTGTAAAAGAGAACTGAGGCGGTGCGTGTGCTGCGCGCCCTTGACCGCGGGTTGGTACACCACATCACGTGATGTATTATTCTCCTATTCGTTTATTCGGTGCAGAGTGATGAGGGTGGAGGTGAGGAGTAGGGATGTGCAGGAGGGCCGTCAGGGGGGGAGGGGGCTCTGCTGTGCCGAGCGGCGGAGGCAAAGCACCTCGGGCGCAGTCTCGAGCTGCACCTGTACATGAAGCCCACTACCGGTACACGTGCACTGCGGATTGATCGGTCCTCGCGCACCCGGGCAACTCGCTCAGCAGGGCATGACTCACGGCGGCTCTTTATCCGTCTGCTGGTTGGGGGTGTGTCTGGTTGGGGGTTGAGGTCAGAGGTCAGATCAGGTTAGGTCTCGGGCCCAGGTTAGGTCAGGTTGGGTCATGGCAGGTTGCGAATACCGTTCCGAATCGACGGGTGGGCAGGGGCACAGTGCTGGGGGACAGTACTTTAGGGTTTGGGTGGGCAGGGGCACAGTACTGGGGGACAGTACTTTAGGGTTTGGGTGGGCAGGGGCACAGTACTGGGGGACAGTACTTTAGGGTTTGGGTGGGCAGGGGCACAGTACTGGGGGACAGTACTTTAGGGTTTGGGTGGGCAGGGGCACAGTACTGGGGGACAGTACTTTAGGGTTTGGGTGGGCAGGGGTTCCGCAGCAGTACTGGGGCCGCGCAGCGCACCGCTTCACGAACGCGGATCGGCAGCGATGCCTGGTTGGGTGTTTGGGGTGTTGCTTGTCGGAGAAGTTGAGCCGCGGGACAGGACGACGGAGAGACAGACTGACAGTGCGTCCGCCGTCGTCTTGGCTGCACTCCTCAGGACTGACATACTGCACTCCAAAGACATCACGAAGGTGTGAGTTGTGCTGTGCTGTGCTGTGCTGTGCCGTGCTGTGCTGTGCCGTGCCGTGCTGTGCTGCGCTGTAATGTGGTAGCCCGGGATGCCACCTTGGATGCACAGTACACATCCAAAAGGCAGGGGCCTACCCTGCCACACCCCGCCGCGCTTTTGCACTCGGACCGCTTCTGAGCTCCGCAAGCCGCCTTCCCCTCCTGCTTTGGTGGGCCCCATTCCCGGCAAACAAAGGGTGGTGATACTGGTGATATGGGTGGTGATGGTGGTGGTGGTAATAGTGGTGGTACTGGTGTTATTGGTGTTTTAATGAAGGGGCCTAGTACATTTCTTAGCAGCAGCTGTCATTGTCGCATTACCTGATCTCACCGAGAGTGTCCACCGGGCGAGGCCTGACGGGGCTGCATCAGGTACTGGTGTGCACAACAGAGTGCGGTATGAGAGCTCAAATCCGGAGTTCCGGACCCGGGAAATGAATTCGCAGTGCACGTGTCGCGCGGACCCACGGAGCGGGTGCCAATGAAGCAGGTGCGTTGCGCAGGTGCGAACGCTGAACCAGAGGGTCCGTTGCTTCGAGGCTACTCGTTGACACGATTTTAAGGCAGAGAAAGAAGGAGTTACATTGTAACCAGTGCCAGAACTGCATTTTTATATCACAGACAATTAAGGAAGTCGTGCATTAAGGCGCTCAGTGGACGTACAAGACTAGGAAGTAGGAACAGATGGCGGGCGCCGTACGGACTCGCATCGGCAGCAAGTCAACGGCACGATTCTGTACGTACGGGATGCACTAGCAGACCTATGCTATCACGTAACCTGCCAGGCGTCCAATGACATCACACTCCTGCGGTAACGTGTGACAGACATGGCGCGAGGTGTACGGCGCCGCAATGTACGGTACGACCCTTTGGACACCTCATGACGGGTGATGGCTGATTGACAGGGTTGCGTGACCTCCTGCCGCAAGGTTCGCTCTGCGCCGTCCCCAATCTTCAACAAATTTAACCACATGACTTCAAACTTAAGGTGAATCAAATATATATCTTGCGTCATCACGGTTGCTCGCGTCGCACGCCTGCTTCCCGCGCATACCGGCACACACATACACAGCGATCACGGAAGCCCGACCGACCCACGGGTCATCGGAAGCTTACTTCCCCCTCAACCCAACCGCCAAACCACCGGTGAACCCAGTGTGGAGTTGGCCTGGGCGGGTACGGCTCTCATGCCCCTCATCAGTTCACAGTAGGCAAGGCAAGCAAGGCAGAGCCCCAGTCCCACCCCTGGGTGCCCTGGGTAGGTAAGGACGTGTGTGTCTGCCAAAACACGGACGACTGCCGAACTGCTCCTGCCCACCCGGCTCCCTAAGCTAAAAGCCGTACACCTGTGCCGCACTAACCCCCTACCACGTCATCAGGTCAGGCCCCGTCCGTACATCCCGTACAGCCTCGCACTCCGTCGCTTGGACCTCCTGGGGTGGACCGCGTCTGCAGCAGGTCGGTCGGGCCTGATGGATGGGCAGATCCGGACCCAACCGGGCTACGGTGCTTCAGCATCCCAGAGGGTGGAGAACCGCAGGAAATGGAGGGAGTGGAGAGGCTGCATGGGAGAATGGAGAGGCTGGATGGGGGAATGGAGGGGGGGCTCTCCGAGCGGGGTCTGCCACCTCTGCCTGCGGGTTGAGGCGTCTGGGGGCTGAAAGAGGGGCCGGGGAGAGGGCGAGCCCATCCGACGATCGGGCTGGCGGCTGCAGTGCGGCGGCGGCGTTTGGGCTGCACGCGAACCCTGATAAGGCACCCAGGCGATGGTAGGTATCGACAGTTGTCCGTTTTCGTTAATTACCCGCTGTTTCCGAGCGGCCCTTTGATTCTTCGTGTACGGCATGCCGGTCACGGACAACTTTCGTGCGACCGACCTCCCAAGCAACTGAGTGGGGGTGTGCACGGGCGCCTGTGGGTCATCTAGGGATTCAGGAGAGCGGATGAGGGCAGCGACGGGAGGCGGGGACGCGCCGTGTGGGGAGGTGCAGGCCCTGGCGCGTCCGCGGCCGGGGACTACGACGAGCCCCTTGGAGACGTCCCTGGGAGCCCCTGCCTTTCCAACTCCAACGACCGCATCGACGGGTGTGGGTCAGCCCGAACGGACAGGCGCCTGCCGTGCTGCGATGACCAGCATCACCACCACCACCACCATCACAGCCGCCGCCGCCACCACGCCAGGAGGCGTGGCCGCTCGGGCGGCGGCGGCAGGTGGTACGGTGGGTGGTACGGCAGGGACTCGGGGTGGCTGTGGTCGTGCGGGTCACCCGGGGTGTCACCCGGCGGCGGCGGCAGTACGGCATGCTCGCCGGGCGGCGCTGGCGCTGCTACTGGTGGCGGCTATATCGCATGTGAGAGAGGGGTGCAAGCATCTGTTCATCTCCCCTGAAGCCTATCGTGGTCACGTGCTCGTACATTGCCGTACAGTACAGCAGATCTACAACGCCCACAGGGAATAGCGTGCGGGTTGTGGAACCGGGTCGCCGGACGCAGCGTTGCTTTTGCCGTTGCGGACCCAAACTGACCGCCAAGGGACCAACTCCCATGCCAACCGCCACGACCGCCACAGGCGTACGACATTACACGGCTGCAGTTCACGTCATCATTCTACAGCTCGTTGCCGGTGCTGGTCCTGGGGTCAGACAGACCGCTGCCCAATGAGCCCAAGGGCTCCGCGGGCCTTATCGTGAGTGGCTGCGACGGCGACGGGCAGGGCGTCGGCGGCGGCGTCGGCGGCGGCGACGGTGACGGCGGCGTCGGCGGATGGGGCAGCTGCTGCGTGGGCTGCGACAGGCTGCCCCAGCTGGTCACCGCAGCGGGCGCTGAGCTGCGGGGCCGCTCCTCGCAGGCGGCCAACAAGAAGAGCTACGCCATTGTAAGGACGGAGGAACCAAGGGGCGGAACGTATGCACGCATATTTGGGGTCCGCTGTAACGTTCATTCAGTCATTCAGTCATATGCATAAGGCCCCGTTCATTCATTCAACCTTTTATAAGGCCCCGCTGTCTTCTGGTGTTTGTTTGTTATTGGCGCCGCGTTGGTTGATGGTTGGATGGGTTGACATACAGTTTTTAGTTTTCAGTTGCAAGTTTGCAGTTTGTGTTTTTGCGGCACCGAAACTTGCCATCCGTCCTTACTTGCTCTTACCACCTTCCTCCATTGCCGCAAACTAAATTCATAAAAGCGGCCAGCACAGAGCTCCAGGGGCCCAACAAACACAGTAGTACCTTCCTCCTGGCCTGCCGCCATGACTAGTGAGGCAGCTCATCCACCGAATCACACCAATTGGGTTGCATCCGTGCGCCTCACCGATATGGTGCCGTACACGTGCCGTACATGTGACGTGCCTGACATGTGTCATACCCGCCCGTGCGGGGCCGCCTCCCGCAGGAGCTGCGCTCGCCCGACGGCAAGTCCGTGGACACCTCCCTCCTAGGCCTCCCGGCGGCCTCCGACTGGGTGCTGTACGGCCCCTCCCTGGACCGCTCCCTGATACGGGACGCGCTGTCATTCGAGCTGGCGCGCGCACAGGGTACGATACACGCACCTCTACTCAATGAGACAGTTCGTCCGAAGTACGGTAGTGTTCATGGGAGCCCCTACCCACCACGTGGACCTACGCTAGGTCGTACTGTCGTACTGTCGTACACCGTATAACAATGATTTGCGTGACAGGCCGTTGGGCGTCCCGCTGCGTCTTCGTGGAGCTGTTTGTGGTGGAGGACGGGGCCGGCCAGCTGGACCCCAAACGCCACTACAAGTGAGTACTTAGGAGTACGGCGGTACGGCGGTCAGCTGGACGAGCAGCGAGCTGCTGACGCATTAAACCCATCATAGAGACCACCTCTGGGATCTTGGAGATGACCCAAACAGCCGTACAGCCCCAAACCCTGAGAGCTTACAGATGACCAGGCTATCGTTAGCAGACGCAGATCTCCGTGCCCAGCCCAGCTGCTCCTGTGATCCTGACTGCTGCCGTACCAAACGTGCACATGCGCACGCCCCCTCCCGTTCAAGGGATGTCGATCAAGACATCGAAACCACCCCTTGCCTGCCCCGCAACGCCGGGACCCGCCACCCCAGGGGCATCTACGCCCTGATGGAGCCCATCGAGAGGGGTCCCAACCGGGTGGACATCCAGAGGCTGCAGCGGGAGGGAGGAGGTGCGGCGGGGGGTAGGGGTCGGGGTCGGGGTCGGACGGGCTGTGTGGAGCTTCCTTGATGGAGGTCTACTCGTGAAGGAGGAAACGCCCCTTGCTGCAGCAGCAGCAGCAGATGGTGGTGATGATGGTGATGGTGGTGGTGGTGGTTTTTCAAAGGGTCTTTCCGGGGGATGATGAAGCGGCCGGGCACCGGCAACCGCTGGATCCCCCCGGAACCTGCCCCACACGTGCGGCCCCCTGGAGTGGGACCCACCTCGCCGTCCCACATGCCCACACCGCTGTCTATGCCGCACGGACCTTCTCACGGCCGCCCGCACGGCCGCCCGCACGGACCTTCTCACGAAACACACACGTCAACACACCCGCGCAGACCCTTCCGGCGGCTATATCTTGGAGCTCTCCAACGCCGCCGCCACCGAGTGGTGGACCAACCAGCTTGGGGAGCAGCTGCCGGCCGCCGTGACCAAACTGGGCCCCACGCGGGTGGACTTCAAATACCCCAAGGCACGTGTCGGGGTTTGGTTTCTCTTTTGATCGGAAGTTGGGAACCCCTCAAGGTTGCGACTTTGTACACAAGGGACATCTAGAGGCCACGCAGCAACGTTTACGCAGTGTATGGTGAGGAGGATGTGGCTGTCACCGATGACAAGCGGGGTCCGCGTTAACATCCGTGATGATGAACGAGATTCGGTCGGATGGACCTCTGGTGGAGCCCCCTACCCCGCTGGGCATCCTGTTGCCTGCCTGCCTGCCTGCCTGCCTGCCTGCCTGCCTGCCTGCCCCTGCCTGCCTGCCTGCCTGCCTGCCTGCCCTGCCTGCCTGCCTGCCTGCCTGCCTGCCTGCCTGCCTGCCTGCCTGCCTGCCTGCCTGCCTGCCTGCCTGCCTGCCTGCCTGCCTGCCTGCCTGCCTGCCTGCCTGCCTGCCTGCCTGCCTGCCTGCCTGCCTGCCTGCCTGCCTGCCTGCCTGCCTGCCTGCCTGCCTGCCTGCCTGCCTGCCTGCCTGCCTGCCTGCCTGCCTGCCTGCCTGCTGCCTGCCTGCCTGCCTGCCTGCCTGCCTGCCTGCCTGCCTGCCTGCCTGCCTGCCTGCCTGCTGCCTGCCTGCTGCCTGCCTGCCTGCCTGCCTGCCTGCTGCTGCCTGCCTGCCTGCCTGCCTGCCTGCTGCTGCCTGCCTGCTGCCTGCCTGCCTGCTGCCTGCTGCCTGCTGCTGCCTGCTGCCTGCCTGCCTGGCTGCCTGTCTGCCTGGCTGCTGCCTGCTGCCTGCTGCCTGCTGCTGCCTGCCTGGCTGCCTGCCTGCTGCCTGCTGCCTGGCTGCCTGCCTGCTGCTGCCTGCTGCTGCTGCCTGCCTGGCTGCCTGCCTGGCTGCCTGTCTGCCTGTCTGCTGCCTGCCTGTCTGTCTGCCTGTCTGCTGCCTGTCTGTCTGCCTGTCTGTCTGCCTGTCTGCTGCTGTCTGCCTGTCTGTCTGTCTGTCTGTCTGTCTGCCTGTCTGCCTGTCTGTCTGTCTGTCTGTCTGTCTGTCTGTCTGTCTGTCTGTCTGTCTGTCTGTCTGTC
Source organism: Eudorina sp. 2006-703-Eu-15 (assembly GCA_003117195.1). NCBI lineage: Eukaryota > Viridiplantae > Chlorophyta > Chlorophyceae > Chlamydomonadales > Volvocaceae > Eudorina > Eudorina sp. 2006-703-Eu-15. The sequence continues at coordinate 923,725 of BDSI01000015.1, forward strand.
TGTCTGTCTGTCTGTCTGTCTGTCTGTCTGTCTGTCTGTCTGTCTGTCTGTCTGTCTGTCTGTCTGTCTGTCTGTCTGTCTGTCTGTCTGTCTGTCTGTCTGTCTGTCTGTCTGTCTGTCTGTCTGTCTGTCTGTCTGTCTGTCTGTCTGTCTGTCTGTCTGTCTGTCTGTCTGTCTGTCTGTCTGTCTGTCTGTCTGTCTGTCTGTCTGTCTGTCTGTCTGTCTGTCTGTCTGTCTGTCTGTCTGTCTGTCTGTCTGTCTGTCTGTCTGTCTGTCTGTCTGTCTGTCTGTCTGTCTGTCTGTCTGTCTGTCTGTCTGTCTGTCTGTCTGTCTGTCTGTCTGTCTGTCTGTCTGTCTGTCTGTCTGTCTGTCTGTCTGTCTGTCTGTCTGTCTGTCTGTCTGTCTGTCTGTCTGTCTGTCTGTCTGTCTGTCTGTCTGTCTGTCTGTCTGTCTGTCTGTCTGTCTGTCTGTCTGTCTGTCTGTCTGTCTGTCTGTCTGTCTGTCTGTCTGTCTGTCTGTCTGTCTGTCTGTCTGTCTGTCTGTCTGTCTGTCTGTCTGTCTGTCTGTCTGTCTGTCTTTGTCTGTCTGTCTGTCTGTCTGTCTGTCTGTCTGTCTGTCTGTCTGTCTGTCTGTCTGTCTGTCTGTCTGTCTGTCTGTCTGTCTGTCTGTCTGTCTGTCTGCCTGTCTGTCTGTCTGTCTGTCTGTCTGTCTGTCTGTCTGTCTGTCTGTCTGTCTGTCTGTCTGTCTGGTGATCATATAAGTGGATCCGGGGAGGCAGCTGCCCTCCTCTTCCGTACAGACCGTCCTGCACCGGACTGGACCGGACCGGACCGACTTCCCCCTGGCCTTACCTGCACGGCATATGCCGCGCAGTTCCGTTCTCGAGCCAACCCACAAACAAACTCGTGTCCATCTCTGTGGTACGAGGGTACGACGGTACGACGGTATGTAGTCGCGGTTGTGGCGATGGGTTTTCCCCTTGAACACGCTCCTGCACCACCGGTCCCGGACATCCCCTCCCCCAGGCTGCCGACGGCGACCCAACCCCCGCCGCTCGCTCTCATCTTTTCCCCAATGGTACCGCAACCTCCACCTCCTCCGCCCGCAGGCCTCCGAGGCTCCGAACCCCTCCTGGAGCTACGTCTCCTCCCTGCTGTCGAACCTCTCCGCCACCCTCGCCGCCACACCCTCCTCCGCCTCCCCCGACCCCCTCTGGCGGCTGCTGGATGTCTCCTCCCTGGCCGACTACATGCTCCACACAGAGCTGGCATGCGACTACGACGGCTTCGTGTCCAGCGTGTACTTGCACAAGGTGCGGGCTGCGGCGGATGGCGGATGGTGGGTGACTTGGAGGTGGTGCGGTGTGGCGGATGGTGGGTGAGAGGTGGGTGGCGGATGGTGGGCGAGAGGCGGTGCGAAGTGGCGGATGGTGGTTGAGAGGTGGGGCAAAGTGGCGGATGGTGGTTGACAGGTGGGGGGCCCGGAAAGGAAACCGCGAGAAACACAAGGGCAGGCAGACAGCGACCCTGTATGTCGCCATTTACCCCAGGAATCCTGGGGACCAGTGCTGCGTGACAGACCTCTTCAATTCTGCGCCGTATATCACGTCGTGGTACCTGCCGTACAGCAGTACACGACAAGACATCGCGGGACGTCTTGTCGTGCACCAATCCGCACCGAACCTTGTGCCCCGCCGTGGCGCAGAACCGGGGAGGCCTGCTGGTGGCGGGACCGGTCTGGGACAAGAACCTGGCGTACGGCAATGAAGTGGAGGTGACGTCACCGTCGGGCTGCGGCTGGCGCTACGCGGCGCCTGTCGTACAGAACAGCGGTCAAGTGGCGGTGTGGCTGGGTCAGCTGGCTCGGGCGCGCTGGTGGCGCAGATGGGTGGCGGAGCGCTGGAGGGAGCTGCGGGGAACCGGTAGGATGCGTGAGGCGGGAACGCCGCCGTGTTACGCAATGTCTGAATGAGTATTTCACGAGAAACCCACCCAGAACCAAGAAACTTACCATGCATGTCTGTGTTATTTAAGCAGGCAGAACAGGAGTGCGTGATATGCGAGGGGCCAAGTGGCGCCCAATAGTTTGCCCGTATGCGCATATAATATACCCATTGCCCGACCCGTATAACAAAGACTACCAGCTGGTGCGGGTCGGCTGCCTTGGCCACACAGACTCACACCACAATGCTATGCATGCGTGCGATGTCTGTGTGTGTGCGTGTCTTCATCCGCAGGCAAGGCAGGGGTGCGTGATATGGAATGGGCGCAACAGTGCCCGGCAGTTGCCCGTTGCCCCCGTGATGGCTGATCATGCTCATCTACGCGCACCCTCACCTTCACCCGCACCCGCACCCGCAGCCTGGTCGGACTCGTCGCTGCGGGGCCTGGTGGACCGTCTGGCGGCCGGGCTGCCCGACGAAGCGGTGCAGCGCAACTTCGACAGGTGGCCCCTGTGGTCCACCTCCTCCAACCAGCGCTTCGTGACGCTGCCGCCCAGCCGGGGCTCCTGGAAGGCCGAGGTGGCACTGGGGTCCACTGGGGAAGAGGAAGGGAGAGAAGGGCCTGGCGGCTGGGGATTGAATTGATGAGTTACCGGTAGATGGGTTGGGGGAGTTGGATGTGACATGACAGGGTCCCTGGGTTTAATCCACAGACCGATTTGCCTATCCTCGTCCATAGCCGCCCGCCAATCGGACTCAAGGTGCCGTACAATCTACTCTGGTCGCCACCCCTGTACCTGCCCCCAACCTGCCAACCATCCCCCGTCAACTCCAAATCTCCTACCCTAACGCGCACCCACACCTTCACCCACACCCTCACCCTAAACCCTCACCCGCACCCACCCCGCCACCGCCACCACCACCCACAGGTGGACGCCCTCCGCTCCTGGTTGCTGTCCAGAGCCTCCTGGCTGGACGGCAAGCTGCTGCTGCAGAGCGGGGGACCGGACATGGCCGCCCCGCAGCCCCCGAACCTGTTGACCGGTGTGGTGGGGGCGGTACTGGGGGGAAGGCCCGTGGCCCGAGCCTTCCAGGAGAATGTGGGCATAGGGGGGTAGGATGGAGGAGGTTGGATCTAGGGCGCGCGCGGACGGGTTGAAAGCGGAGGGCTCCAGGGTCGGGAGCACCCGCAATACTTTCAACGCGCATGTAGCAACAGGCGAGCCGGTGTCCACGGGACGGGAAGCACGCGCGCTCAAGTCCGCCAGTGCTGGATGCCCATGCATTGATTGCGCCTTGACAAAGTCGAACTCGACCTGTCGGTTGTTGGTGGTTGGGGTCGGTTGGTTCAGGTCATACACGTCATGTTCCAACATCTGTTCGATATGTCGATGCGGCCTACCGGGTGCACCGTGCACGGCACCAAGTGCAAACACCTGTGCAAAGAATGGATCGTGGCTGAGCGTTGCACACGCACTGGCCGGCCATGGGGCCTGAAAAACACGCGCGTCATCGTATGCAGTACTGCCGTACTGGGATACCGAACATTTGTCCGTACACACGCGCGCGCCTTGCTGGCGGTCAGAGCGCACTTGTGCCCTCAGCGCCACGTCGTGGAACTGGCGGCTCTTGCGGCTTTCCGGAATTTTTGTCGTTGTTGTACGGATGCCGGGTCACCGGCATAAGGCCGAAGTGGGTTCCCGCTTTCTAGGATGAGGTTTCCGTTTTCTGGCGACGTGTAATGCAGCGGCCCTGGCCTGCTGTCGCCGCGACCTCTTGTGGGCGAATTCCCCATTGTGGCGATCGCCTGACTGACTTGGGGCGTTGGGGGGAATGAACGGGCGGATGAAAGGCTTGCCTGCCTTGGGGCCTTGTCGCGGTGTGGACGACTGACTGACTGACTGACTGACTGACTGACTGGGTACCCTGCACCCCGTTACCCGCCGCATGATCGGCTGTGTGAGAAGGGCATCACCAACTGGTAGAGGAGGAGAGCATTACCAACTATTAGAGGAGGAGAGCATTACCGATGAGATGTCCAAGGAGACGAGGATGACGGGAAAGATGAGAAGCATCAAAACGAATGGGGTGGGTGAATGCGCCAATCTTGCCCGCAACGGTCGGTCATCGCCATGTAACCTCCAACCGCCAACTCATCTGTGCGTCCCTTCGCCTGGCCAGCAGGCAATGCGTCGTACCCTGGCCAGAACGCATACCCTGGCCGTACCGTCGTACACATCGTACTCGTCCCACGGACCATGTCCAGACCCATCCACCAGAGCTGCGCAGTTGTCCACCAGGCCGCCGGCGCTCATCCAACCGACACAACCGACACAACCGACCTCCTGAACGACGACTCTCACACATCCCTCAGTCACACACATACACGCCACAGTCCCCCAGAAGCTGTGGCACAAACGCCCCACGTCGAACCCTCCGAACCACCAGCCAGTTGCGGTCAGTTTCGGGTCTAGGGTTTACAGTTTAAAGCCCGAGTGGATGGCGACCACCCCCGCGGTGAGGTTCTCGAAGGTAACTGCCCGGAAGCCCGCCGCCTCCACTATTCGGGCAAACGTCTCCTGGGGCCAGAAAGGATGGGGGCGGCAAAGAGGGCGGCAAAGAGGGCGGCGACGACCTTCACCATCACACATCTTGGGCCTAGATGGCTCGGGTGGGCTTCTCGCCAAACGCACGGGTTCCTCGCTCAACACATACACACACGGACGCCCGGCTTGGGCGGGTTTATCATTAAACACTGGGAAGCTCCTGCTGTGCTGAATAACACACACAGGCCTCCCACAGCGCTGCTGCGGCGTAAATGCGATTCCCCCCCAATGCATCTTGAGCCGCGCGCCGCGTAACCGGCACAGCCCCCTCCCACGCCCTTCCCAGCGGCACGACCCCGTCCCCGCTCACTCTCCGCCCTCCCTCCCGGCGTCCCCCCGGCCCCACCTGATCTGGGAACTTCCGAATGCTCTCCACCAAGTACTGGTACGACGATGCGTCGTTGGCCACTAGGCCGCCGATGCGCGGGATCACCGCAAAGGAGTACATGTCGTACAGCTCCCGCAGCCCCGGCTGAGTCACCTGGGAGAACTCCAGGCACATAAACCTGCGACCACACATCCCCACATCCCACCAGTAAGTGTCTTGGGTCTGGGTTGTCCGGGCGGGCTTCTCGCCAAACACATCCCCACACCCGCGCGAGAGGTGGGTAGGGAAGGAGAGGGTGAGTGAGAGACAGAGAGCGAGACACAGAGACAGAGAGGGCTGATGTGGCAAGTGCAGCGTGGGCAGCGAGGGGCAGGAGTGTGAATTGGGACAAGGAAGTCCGGACCCCAGGACCGATGAATGCACCAACAACGGGGGGAAGGGTGAGCCCGAAGGGAGCCCGTCGAGATATGCCGTACAGATGCCGCGTCGGTACGGCATATGTACAGAGGGTCCCTGACCCCCAGGACCAGCACCGGCACCCATCCAATCCACCAGCTGGGCTCATTGTGCCTTACTACGCCACCCACCCGCCCACTCATCCACTCATCCACCCACCTGCCGCCCGGTTTGAGCACCCGGAGCGCCTCCCGCAGCGCCGCCGGTCGGTCCGTCACGTTGCGGATTCCGAAGGCGATGGTGTAGCTGTCGAATGAATCGGAGGCGAAGGGCAGCGCCTCCGCGTTGCCCTCCACGAAAGACAGCCCCGAGTCGCCTGCCGGCAGACAACCCGTCGCAGCCGGCGAGGCAGCGGCAAGCGCAGGGCAGCCGGGGAGGGCGTTTGTGGTATTCGTGTGACTGGCGGCTGGTGCGGGAACAGTCTACCCCCATCAACACGGCCCCTCCCAACCGCCTACGTGCCCGCCTGGCCCTGTACCCACCCATGCGGTGATGTGGACACAGGGCGGCGCCGTACCCCTCATCTCCCTGGCGCTATCCCACACACCCACACACCGAACACTCACACCCACACCTGCACGCTGCACCTGCACACATACCTGCTGCCGCCAGGCCACAGGCATCCCTCTGTTCCATTCCCCGCGACACCCTCCTGCTCTCTAATGATGCTCGTCACAGCCCTGGATCCAAATGTCGTACCCTCACATCCCGGCATCCCGCAGCCTTGGCATCCGCACAAGGGGATTCGCTGTACCGCAGATCGACTCGTCAATCCCCGGGGCGTGCGCGCATGCGGCCGTGTGCCGTACCTGCCAGGTCCGACGAGGCCGCCGCCTTTTGCTCCCCCACCCTCAGCATGTCCGGATTGATGTCGCACACCACCACCCGCCCCGGAACGAGCGGACTGCGCGCCTGGCCGCTGCGCCCGGGTCCACCTCCACCTGCGACGCTGCCGCCACCGCTATTGCTGCTGCTACCGCTACCGCTGCTGCTGGGGGCGGAGGCGGCGGAGGCGCCGCCGCTGGACGTGCCGCTCTCCGTCCCAGCGCCAACGTCCCGGCCCGGGGCACTGGCCAACCCAGCTGCCGGCTCCGCCGGCGCCGCTTGGGGCGGGCGCTGCGGCGCCGCCGCGGGCCTTCCCCGGCCGCTGCTGCTGGCCCGGCCGGCTGTGGCCGCCGCCATGCGCTCCTCCACCTCCGCCGCGCGGATAGCCCTCAGCACCCGGAAGGCCACGTCTCCGGTGCCCCCGGCCACGTCCAGGTGCTCCTGACCGGGGAAGGGGCGGAGAGCCTCTACCAGCCTTGGGGGAGGACGAGGCGGCGGTGGAGGAAAAGGGGAGGGACAGGAGGAAGAACAGGAGAGGTGGAGGCGGAAGAAAGGGGGAGAGGGCAAAAGGGAACACAGACGGGTCGTCGGCGTCGGCCGGTGTGTGTTGTGGGGAGAGGGACTGGCAGGGCTCGGGATGGGCCAGGGGCTGCAGGGATTCCCGGTGCTGTCTGCACAACCCGAGGCGTGTTACCTCGGACCCTCATAGCGTTGGGGATTCGGATCGCGCTTCGAAGGAACGGTGCAGCGGGAGCAGTGGAAACGGCGCGCGCGTACCTGTCCTTCCAGAGGCGGTGAAGGCCGCCGCTCATCAGGTCGTTCATGATATCGTAGGACGATGCGACGCTGCTGAAGACCTGGCCTACCATGCCCGCTTTTGCGTCACGGGGTACCTGCCGAAAGCCTGCAGCGGACAAGGGACGAACTGATGGTACCCGGACGCAGGGTAAGCGTACAACCGAGTTGGAACTAGCTGCTCAAGAAAGTTATCTGCCCACATATATTCATATGGGATACAAAAACTTTGTGTCAGCGTGGCCCCATCGGTCCCGACCCACCAAAATCAACGTTGCTGCCGTCGTCTTGCGAGGACGAATACAAACGCCTAGATGGAACGGTGCCTAGGTTTTGAAGCACACAGTCACGCGTGATTTGATTGGAGTTGTCCAGGACTAGCCTGAGCAGGTTTTGGCACAGGCGCAAGTCTCGGCATTGCCGCGCCATGTTGACGAGACGTAACGCTATCGTTTTATTATTAATTAAGACGCCAAGCAATTGCCAAACTCGTGTCCATTTGCACTTTGGAATAGGTTTACCGTTATAAATTTCCGTTGTTTATCGGTTGCTGCAATAGATCTGAAAGTTGTTCCTTGTTAGGGCTCCTGTTGTCTTCATTATATGATCTAACGAACGCACGGAAACAGGCGGAAGTGGTTTGGTATGTAGTAAAGGTTGTAACCTCAGACCCTGACTCACAAGGACCAATTGTTCATTCTGTGCTTTCAGGTCTCTGGCACACCTGTACAGCTCTACCATGGCGCGGAGAAGCACGAACTCCCCAACAATCTACGTGGCCCTTCACGGCGTGTCCCCATGATACACGCAACCCCTGACATACAGGTAGATGGTGGAGGCAGCTGGCCCCTGGCAGCCCGCACATCGTTCAAGCGGCCCGATCTGTCGGCGCGCAGACGTGCTGAAGCCCACACTGCGGCATGCAGACGCCGAGACGTGCGACAGTGCTTCCCCCGTTCTTGGATCGGTAGGGGTTGGGTGTCCTACCGGGCGGATCAGCCATTTCCCACGTCAGCGAGGAGTGCACATGAGAACCGAGGAACGGTAGTCACAAACCCAAGAATATCATGTGGGCCCTGGACCTCACCGCACCAGGTGCGAAATGCGCCAGTGGCCCGGAGCAGGGAGGCATCCCAGCCTCGCTTGACAAACGGACGTCCCTACAGCCCCCAGCCGATGCAACCCAAGCCCTGTCCTCGGCACGCCAGGCGACCAGGCCCGGTAGCCAGCGTGTCGGGCGCAACTCCGTTTGTGGGAGGGATCTCTGTGACCTCAAGACCGTCTCATGACCAGGCACGCGGGCATCAATCAGCCCGAAGGAGTCCACCGCCTGCTATTGATTCGCGCGTTGTAACAGCGACCGGGAGCGTTTTGCAGGATCTCTGCCTCCTCGCATCCCCCCCCCTGAGTCCCCTCCCTAACCCTCGCGCCGGCCAGGGGTGGTGCGGTGCATCGCAATGCAGCCCAAGCAGATCAGTGCACGATGTCGTGGGGTAACGTGGGGTGCGCCCTATTCCACAGAGCCTTACACACCAGCGCATCACTGGATCGGCTGAGCTCCCTTCCCGCCAGCGGATTTTGTGTGTCGAGGCGGTAAGACGGACAGTCGGACGCCACAGCAATCAAGGAAAACTCTATGCAGACAAGACCAGCACCGGGCGCACCAGACAGGCCCATCTTGCATGCAGACAGCGTTATAGTCGGATACCAATATAAACAAAGACGACGTCTTGTCATTAGATGAGAGCGTCCGATTTGACCGGACCCCCGTGCAGCCTAGCACCGAGGAGCACACGCCGCCCCGGAGCGCGAGCGCCTTGCGCGCATCCCCTTCCTTCATTCATTCATTCAGCGCGCACACCAAGGGCATTACAATGTCGAACACCCGTTAATACAATACAATGGACACGCCCTGTGCAGCCTTTGGTCCGGGGGGATGCGGTCCTAATGCAGCGTGAGTGAGACACCGTCCCGCACGCCCACCAAAATGGAAAAGAATTCAACGTACCAGCCCGCTTATATTCGCATGCGCTTCTTGGCGCCGGCCGAGTGCTATAGGCCTGTAGCCCGCAAGGACGCCGCCCCTGAAGTCCGCTCCGCACACGCAATCCGCAAGCGCACAAGCCAGAGGGATCCATCGGCCACCCAGAGGGATCCATCCCAGGCGCAGCGCAGCGGGCCGTCGAGGCCACCGCAGCGGGCCCCCACGGCGGGTGCCCCGCTTGGGGTTGAGCCGGGCGGAGGTCTGGGGCGAGGTGGTGGCGGTGGCGAGCACGCACTCGCGCACAGCCAGTCCACTCCCGACGCGCCGGGGTCGCCGCACCCCGTTCCGCCGTGTGCGCCGTGCCGCGCCTGCGGGCTCGTTGCCCGGTGTCCTAGGGTCCGACAACAGCTGTAAAAAACCACAAGCACCGTTCGCCCACTGCAGAGTGGGTGCCTACGTCTGGGTCCGTCCTAATGCCATTCACGTACCCCATGCAAGGTACCCCTGCCCTGCCCTCATCCAGCTTCCTCGTCCCACCGCCGCCACTACTACAGCAGCAACCTCCGGCCGGTCCCGCCCTGCTGACTGACTACCCTACCGCACTCACGAGGCGCAATGTGCTTGTCCCCCCGCTCTCTTCAGCCCCACCAGCCTCACCAACAGCAGCAGCGCCAGGACAGCCTGCGTACCTACCTTCCCTCCCTCCCTGGATCTCCTCGCTCAGCTCCCACCCCACATACCCCAACTATAAAAACAACCTCCGGGCCCCTCCCTTGCAGCATCCACGCATCCATCCATCCATCCATCCATCCGTCCATCCATCCACGCATCCTCCAGTAACGGTGTGGGTATTAGGGTTTAGGGTTTAGGGTTTAGGGGTTGTGTTCTTTTTTCATAAGCAGTCACTCCCTCGCCCATCACCACCACCAAACACCACGTGCACACACACCCTCGTTTGGGTCGAGCGGGTCTCTTATTTCAACGCACACTTTCGCACGCAACCCGCACGCACCCAGTCCACGGATGTTCAATATCCGCCCCCGATCTGCCGCAGCGCCCGCCGATGGCTGTGACGATGGTGGAGGTGGTGGCGCCACACTCGCTCCTCCACGCAGCTCACCATGTCTCGGTGGCAGCGCAGCAGCGGGGCGCCAGCCATCCACAGCGCCAGTTTGCTGAAGCCGGAGCGGCTGGTCAGCAGGCAGCGCGCCTTCGACATGAGGTACAGATCCTCAAAGATGCCGTACATGACCTCCATGTCGTGTTCACCCTTGTCGATGTGGCGGGCGGTGATGTTGAGGGTCACCACGCGACGCAGCTGATGCTCCGCCACGAACTGCCGGAAGACTGCGCAGGGGGACAGGGGGGTGGGGTGAAGAAGAGGACAGGGGTTTGCTTAGGAAGTGGAAAGGAAGAGGGGGTCGAGAAGGAAAAGAAAAAACCAGAAACGCGGGCCCTCGCCGAGGGCGGGCAGCGTCGGCGGAAGGATGAGCAATCAGGGCGGGTGCGGACCCAGTGTTGGTCCTACCTGATCTGCCGACCAACCAACACAGCCGCATGACCCATGCACCTCCCCAACCACCCCAACGCCTCCCGGAGGGCCCTTGCCCCTCCTCCCAGCAGCAGCACCGCCGTCTGCCCCTACCGCATCACATTCTACCGCGTCGTGCTCAGGCACATGCCGCTGCCGAGCGCATGCCCCGCCCCGCCCACTGTCCGGCCTCAAATCGGCCCGACCGGGCTCCCTCCCGGCATCCCGGCCCGGCCAGCTCCCTCCCCCTCCCAGGGCCCATCCCCAGACCGCATCAACGCACTAAAGCACCGGCCCCACTTCGTCGATAAAGACAGCGAGGCCGCGAAAGGGCAACAAACCGATAACCGCCGATGTTGATTGACACGCGCCGGCCCCTACTCGCTCACCGTTGAAGTCGGTGACCAGCAGCACGGGCCGCTTGTCCAGGTCCACTCCCACCGAGTCAGCCAGCTGATGGGCGCAGTGCAGGGTGGCGGCCAGCTGCGACATAAAGACGGGCTCCTCCTTATCCCAGTCCGCGTCGTAGTGCCGCCTGGGTGGAGCAGGAAGGGAGAAAAGACGAGATACAAAGCGGTGGGATGGGTTCGTAGGGAGAAGTTGGAGAGAAAGGTATACAGCGGTCGGGAGGGGCCCGCAAGGAAAACTTGGTTCTGTGGCTTCTCCTTTCACGCACGGATACATAGCTGTGGCAGCCAGCCGGCGAACCTCCCGCCTGTCAAATCCGCCGAACCCCACACCTTTCCGGGCCCACCCCTGATGTCAATCAAGACAGCGAAGCCGAAGCCACCCGCAACCCATCCTCCAAGGCACTGCTGCTCCTCACCAGTGCCATGCAAGGTAGTCCACGGGCTGCTGTGGCCCGTACAAGGCCCTCAGATGCTGCTCGCCCCGGTCGATGATGGTGGTGTTGAGCTTGAACAGGAAATGGTAGTAACAGGATCCGATGTCTACCTTGTGATCATAGTCCACCGGCGTCACTCCTTTCTGTGCGCGGAAGACACACAGCCACACACACACGGAGTGATACATCAGGGCTGCGCAGGGGTGGTTGTTTGGCATATGGGCATTTCCCCGGCTTGGCTATGCGCTACGGAACCCACACCGGGCAATGACTGGCAGAATCATGTCTGCCTCTCGTTTCAATTGCATACTTTGAGCCATCTGGGGCCCTATGACAGCTGCACGACAGGGCCCATTACCTCACCATGACATTAATGTAGAAGTGCTGGTTGGTGGTCACGATGTGCAGCTGCGGACGGCAGGGGGGAAACACGCACACGGGGCTCGGTTTCGTTTTACACACAGGCAGCCGATAGTTCAGGCAGGGGCGGTTTGGTGGCCTGCGGGCATTTCCGGGCTTGGCTATGCCCCTTGCAACTCACGCACTCCTGCTCTACCTGCCTACAAACACAAGGGGGCCGAGAGTCCCCCGCCGATTACAGGGACGCCAAGTTGACGTGGTAATTGACCCTCGCAACATTGCGCCGCACGACTGCTGTCAGCCGGCCCTCCCTGGCGCAGTTCATGCAGCCCCGCACCACCGCCCGTGTGTGGACTGCCGTGAGAAACGGATGCGTGTTGTGAGGCTCGCCCTGCAGTGCGCCACAGTGCCCTGCAGTGCCCACCGTTTCCGCGAGAAGCCCGCCCAAACCACCTAGGCCTGTGTACGTGTGCGGCCCCACAAACCTGGGCGGCGCACCATACCCCGCACCACACCGGGGACCCAGGTGTGACCAGGCACTCAGTCGGCGGGATGGCCAGTTGGCCATCCTCCCGCCAGGAGACAGGGGCCGGCTCTTGCAGGCCGGGTCCACCCGCCGGCTGCGGACGCTGCCGGAATCCGGGTGGACCCTGGAACGGCACAATGGCAGGTACGGGGTAACTCGTGGGACCCAGCCATAAGCCCCACCTGGGTAGATCGGAATCTCGTGACAGCTCCCTCCTCCCCTTTGTACACAGCCAACTCGAAATCGGCACCGCCTGGGGGGGGGGGTTCGGATAGGTCTTTGATTGCCAGAACATGAGCAGCGGGCGGGGCGCAAGCTTCATAAGCACTGTGCAGCAGACAGGCATTCTGGCGACGGTTTTCGTAAAGCGAATAGGTTGGCGGAGGCGGATGGTGAGCGCTGAACAACACTGGCAAGTGCTTGTCGGTTGGCAGCCGGGCAATGGGTATCAAGGGGAATGGCCGAAAGCAGTGGCAGTGATTTCAACCCCAGCAGGTTACAACAACACCCTGCGATGTACGGCGGTATGAAATTCGTGATTCAATGGCTGGTAACGTACTCAGGGTGTTGTCGTAGGCATGGAAGGCATTCCTGTCAAATCCTTCCAGTGTCCAGTCTATGTCGTTCGGGAGTAGGAAGTTCGTCAGGGGGGCCGGTCGCGTCCAGTCCACCAGCAATATCTTTTTATATGCTATGGCAATACGAAGAAGCCACATCGTTCCCCGGACGCGATCGCCTGCGCACATGATAGTACAACCATCACGCTGAAAGGTTGACGGCAGGTGACGGCAAGTATGTGTAGTACAAAAGGCAGAACAAGTAATTCGCTGTCAGCTCGAACCAAACATTTGCGTGCTTTCGAGAGGCTGTCTCGTTGTGGCTTTTTGACCCTGTGCGACGCTTGCGCACCTGTTCCCTGGCATTCGCTTCCCCAGCACGTCTGCACCAGATACTGTGCATCGGGACTATGCTTATTTGCTTTATGGAAAGCTTTGTAGTCCTCCAGCAGCTGCTTATGCGGTTCGAGGCAGTCGTGCGGTTGGGCCAAAACAACGAAAGAAGTTGTTAACTGCAAAAGTAAAATTGTTAGGGTGGCGACCCAAGATCCTTGGGGAAAGCCCCACATGGAAGCGATTCGGTGGATCAAACGGGGACGCACGCTAAACTAGCTACATCCCGGGCATCTGTCATAAATAAATTCAGCAGATAAAAACAGTTGTCGCAAACGGAAGGGCTGACTGAATCATGCACAGTTGCTTCGTGTTTGCACTCATATTATGAACAATTGCATGAATACGGCATAAACGTTTCAATCGATTTGCACCAGAGCGGATTTGCACTTGCACTATACAAAGGATACACCCCAATTGTACACCGCTGTCATTCTTTTCCTATTGTCACCATTGTCGTCATCACAGCTCGACTACTGCGTGGCTTTCCTGATGAACTCGTTCTAACACAGCGACTTGTTTATGCTCTTTCCAATTACCAATGACCTAAGTCAGCTTAGGCTTAGACTGTACATGGCGAATCGAACCGAGCGGAAAAACAAACGGGGAAACGTTGTAATCTAGTGTACGACACTGCTGGAGGCAAATCGGATTTGGGCACCAGACCTGATGCTCCGTTGTTTCGACGTTCAGGTTAGATCCTTGCTTTCATATGGAGCCGAAGTCTGGGGCCCGGACGCGATACGTGAAGTGCTCGGAACAAGAAGGCGGCAGCGAGTGAGGGAGTGGTTACGGTGGGGGCAACGCGCTGGCACGGGCCTATCCGAGGAGGGCTCCGCGCGCGTGAAAAAGTGGGGAGGTTGGGTCAGGAATGCGGGTAGCAGGGCTGGCGTTTTCGAAAAAGCCATGGCTGACCCGATGGTGGAGGTTCAGAAGATCTTTCTGCGAAAGGTGGTTGGCGCAAGCCTACCCCCAAACAGGCTTTTGTTTGCGGAGACATCACAGCTCCCGCTGCACTACTTTTGGGCTCAACAGGTGTTCGGCTTTTGGAAGCGGCTAGTCAAACAGCCAAATTCGCTTGCCAGGGCTGTGCTTGAGGAGGACATTAAGGCATGGCTGGAGTCGGACCATATGACTAACGAGCATGAATACTTTTGGGCGGGGAAGGTACTTCGGATTTTCGAAACCCTGGGGTTCGATTATAAGGCGCATGTGGAGGAGGCGCTCGGTGCGGAGGCCAAGGCAAAGGCCATTGTTGCGCTAGATCTCCCTTTTGGAGATTTGCTCTTAGAATTTCGGCGCAGACTGCTCTGCGATTGGTCTGCTGATTGCCTGGATCAGGATCCCAGGGGCTTCCCTGAGTACACCGATAGGGCTGGAGTGCAGGGGCCGGGCGTGACAGCATGTCGGTACCTGAACTGGATGGGCCTTGCGTACACACCGATCGATCACAAGCGAAAGCTGGACCATATGACGTCTGGTATGCCGAGAAAGCATCACACGGCGCTAATGCGATTCCGGCTTGGCCGTTGGGATCTGGAGGTATCGCGGTTAGCACGGGGGCCCGGGCGCACGCCGCGCAGTACACGGACGTGCCGGGTTTGCAATAGTGGAGCGGTAGAGGACGAGCTACACGTGCTAATTGAATGTCCGGTTTACGAACCGCTACGTCGAGCGGTGGATCTCCCTGATGACTCGGATATGTTCGGAATCATGTTTTTGTTTGACCAGTGCAAGCTTGGTCATTTCTTATATCAGGTGCAGAAGTTGCGGAAGGAAAAGCTGCAGAGATGAGAGACTCAGCTACCTTTTGTTCTTTTGGTCTTTTGTGCGCCCTTTGACGGATGACCGTTGTGGGGGAACACATGTTTATATAGCCGTAAGGCCTGTACAACATGTAACAACCAACCAACCAACTGCCAGGTACAGGGGTGTCACCACTGTGACGTTTGTGCAACTATTACTAACAGACGGGTCAACGTATATGTGACTCGCGAGTGTCCAGGACTCCCCGATCCCGGTCCCCCGCCACATATACACGCCTTTGCATCACATCCTTACCCTTGGTAGTTGCTGCCAGCTGTAACCTGGGCATCAGTTTCTATCAGGCACAATGGCTAAGGGCTGTTCCCAATGAGCGCTCTGGACGGCTTTACAACCGCGAAAACTGATATGGGTTCGGATGATGCAGTAAGGTCCTTGCAGGTCTGAACTTGCAGTCCGCGTCGTACGAGCGTCGAAACGAGGTCGAATAGCATCGATCGCATCGATCCGCCTGCCCAACCATGGACACCAGTCGCAGGCAGCAGCTGGATTTCCAAAAGGATGTTGATGCACCGGTACGCCGGTACCACCCAACCCATTTGCAAATGCGCTGCTATGCCGCATGTGCTGATCAATAGCAACCGTCAACGATACCAACGTTTAGACGCAAACCAACGTTTCAGCCAGGTGCACGCTTCGTCGGTGTGTGTTCTTCAAACAACATATTCACCTAATAATTGAGGGCATTATTACCTGTTGACCCAGCCTAGTCGTTCTCACGGTATTGGTACAACCGCGAACGGAAATAGAACGGCTCGCCTGTCTTCGCGTGCAAAATGTCAAACAGTAGTCTCAAGGCTGTATTTGCCGGCCTGGCGCGGCAAGAGCGCGGTCGCGGAGCACTATGTTTTCAAGCGATGGGCGAAAACTCGGGGGCGCTCGCCACAAAAAGTTCCAGTGACGAAAAACTTGAGCATTTGAAAGTAGAGCGGTCAATACCAAGGCTGATAGCATCGACCGCGCGCCCGCGCTTTCCCTCCAGGGCAGTCATGGGCCTGGGTCTGCCTTTGACCTGTCAGCCCCACGCCTCACATGCCAGCGCCAACCCTAGCGCCGCATCCACTCCCAGCGGCATCCCCGCCAAAAGCTGTACTGTTGTTCAAGTTCGTCATTTCTCCTGGAGGCGGTACGTGCCGTCTATGCACGACTTCCGGAACGCGGCGGAGGCGCCGGACCGCCAAGTCACCAACCTCCTGATCGCGCTCAACACTGCGACCTACCTGTCTACCTGGTTTGACCGAGGCGTGGCTGTTTCCATGGCCATGATTCCGTACCAGGTGGCCCGCGGGGAGTGGTACCGACTGCTCACCTGCGGCTTCCTCCACATGGACTTCCTCCACGTCCTGGTACGACACGTCGTACAGTAGTACGGTTATGGGTAGCATAGGAGGAAGGCCGGTCGTGGGAGGCCCATATCTCTCGGCGGGGTGCGATGCGGGTGGCAGTTGTGCACGGCGGGCGGCTGAGCCCGGGATGGAATGCTTGTATGATTTATGATGAGGGTGTTTACAGGCTTACAGAGGGACCCCACCGAGGCGTCATCGGTGCCAACCAGGGATGTGCTGTAATGCGATGTGGGTTGCGGGATTCACACAGCTCAGGCGCCTGTCGAGGACAGTCGAACAGCGCGTTATGGGGAGTGGTGCCGCTCAGTATTCGGAAGCCTTGGGCAGGGCAATGGGGGACGGGACGAGGCAGGGCGGGAAGGAGGGCGGGGCAGGGCCTTGCGGGAGGGAGGGCAGGGAGAAGCAGGGCAAAGGAGGGTAGCGCGGGGCAAGGGGGCGCGGGACGGAGGGCACTGCAGGGGATATGGCCGTGGCCGAAAGCGCCGTCGCATTCAGCTGTTCCATTTGCACCCACGTTCGGACTGGCCACACACGCACAACACACCCCGAGCGCGCGCACACACACACACACACACATATATTGGGCGGGCGGGTTGCAATTCTAAACACATATATTGGTCTTTGGTTTGGGTCGGGCGGGTCTCTTCTCTAAACACACATACACCGGGCGAATTTCTCGCTAAACACACACCCCGTGCGCACACGCGCACACGCACATGCGCCTCGCCTCCCTCAGGCCAACATGCTGTCGCTGCACTGGATGGGCCCCCCCGTGGAGTCCGCTGCGGGTCGGGGCCGCTTCGCTGCCATCTACCTGGCCTCCATCCTGGGCGGCAGCTTGGCGCAGTACCACTTCGGGAGCTTCGCCGCAGCGAGCATGGGCGCATCCGGTGGGGATGCGCGGCGTGGCCGTAGCGGTGCGGTGCGGTGCGGTGTCTTTGTCTGTCTGCCGCGTCCGTCCGTCTGTCGCGTCCGGGAGGCGCGCGCATCACGGTCCCGGAGGGTGCTGGGGCCTCTGCGGGGCCTTACAGACACAGCCGGGCTCCAGTCCGCTACCTGCCGCCATGACTGTGACGCCCCCTTCCTGTGCTTCGCCGTGTGCCTCGCCCTGTGCCTCACACTGTGCGTGTGTGTGTATGCGTGTGTGTTATTCGGCTGTGTGCGCGTGTGTTCATCGTGCATTCGCGGCAATCAGGTGGCGTGTTCGGGCTGTTCGGGGCGTACCTAGTCTTCCGTTTCCGCAACCGGAGCTTCATCAGCTGGGACCACGGGGATTCGTCCTGGCTCATGCAGGTGGGTGAGGTGGGGTGGGGCACAGGGGATTTGAGGGTCGGCAACGATGGAATGTGTATCTGCGTTGACTTGCCAGAGAGCAAGGCTCCGGTGGAGGAGCGGTGGGATGGGGTGTGCACTCGGGCAGCCGGCAGCCAGACGGGCCGCCTGTCAGGGACACCGATGGCGAGCTGCGGGCGGTTTCTTTGTCCCTGAGTCGCTGCGGAAACCAGCGGGGCACCACGGCGCACTCAGTGGGGTGGATGCTATCCCTGCGCCGGCTCGGCGCACCGGGTCCCAAGCGCACCGGGACTCAAAAATGAGGCAAACTCGAGAGCAACCAGCCTGGCGACAAAAGTTTACCACGGGCGAGATGCTGCAAGGGCTACTGCGAGGGCTACTAAACTGGTGACTGCATCTCAGACCGGGGGCCCGTGGCAGTGCTGCCAGGCACGGACAGATGACGGCTTTCTGTCAGGTGAAAGCGACATGATCGGGCTGAGGCTCAGCCTCGAGCGTCCTTCCGCCACTCCTGCCAGCCCACATCGCCGTGCTGCCGCCCTTGCCGCTGCACCGTGAACCCCAGGTGGTGGGCATCAACGTGCTCCTCGGACTGATGGCGGGCGGCACTATCGCGCAAATGTGCGGCAGGGATGGGCTCGGGTGCTGTTCGGGAGCAGGGGCGGGGCGGGGGCAGGGGCAGGGCGGGTGAGCATTCATCGGAGAGTGTTTAGTGAGAAATCTACTTAGATTGGAGAGTGTGTTTCTCTCTCGTCGGCAGTTCCCTGAAGGAGCTGGGGAGCAGGAAGTTGCGCTGGGAGGGCAGCCTGCGCGGCCTGGGGACCATGACAAGGGGAGGAGGACGGGTTGGAGCGCGTCAGGGGTGGGGTGTCACGTCGTAGCACGGATCGTGCCCGTCGATCAACTCTGGGTTAGATGCCACGACCCTGTCGCCTCCACGGCGTTTGCGGGCGGCAGCCAATGCCAGGGCGCGGAGTCTATGGGCGACCCGCCACTGCTGGCCCATCGTTGCTGCCCCCTTCACCCGTCAACGCAGTCTTAGTCCGTACCCCCCGCCGGACCTCGCCCGCCATCTATGCGTCATCGCCCCCCGCGCGCAGGGCCCATTTGGGCGGAGCCGTGACGGGCGCCGCCGCCTGCTGGCTCATAGGGCCCCGCTACCAGTGGCAGCACGGCCGCCTCGTGGACCGCCCGCTGCTGCCCATGTTCAGGTCGCGGGACTGATCGGTGACCGCAGGGTGGGAGCGGATGGTGGGTGCGGGACTGATCGATGACACGCGGACGGTGGGTGCGGCTTCGAGACGCGATCGTGTGGGTCTCTGAGGGGAGACGAGAGCAAAGCCGCACCCGTTGCGCGACAAGGACGGCCGCGGACCCGGCCGCTGGCGGAGACGGCCGCGGGCCTTGGGCCTGCCGGGCTTCATGGAAGGCGACCACGGCCGGGAGGTTGTGGGCTGCGCCAAAGGAGGCAGGAGTGCATGCCGTTCGCGCGACGTGAGTGCATGGAGGTGGTTCAGCGACGTGGGGTCCTTGAAGCTCTGTAGCTCCGCGGCCCGGGTGGCTGCGACGGGTGTGTGGCGTGGAGAGAGCTCGGGGGCGCAGCTGGCGGCGGTTGCTCCGGCAGTGCACTTGCCCACGACCTGGGTGACGGCACGGCTTGGACTGTGTGTTTCCGGACGCAGGGGCAGGTCCACGGATGCGCCCGGGTGTGTAGAGAAGACGGCAGCGGGCGCGTGCGACCGAAGGGCGCAAATCCCGTTGCGCCCGTCGTGATTCAACACAAGCCAAACCTGTCGTGACGAATACCGGAGATACGGTACCTTCGCGAACAGCTGATGCCGTTGGAATCTTTCGGCGCGGCGGCTGGAATGCCGGCAGCGGGCCCCACGGCGCTCTGGGTAGAACGTCGAACGGGCCGGCGACGTAAGTACCAGAATGAGGGACCCTGCGCTGGAAAGATCCAGACGCTTCTTGCCAGCCGCCAAACAACGCGGTGAAACCTACAGCCTCCGCCGGCAAGAACCGGATAGGGTGTAAACACCACGCCTTTGGTGAAGTCAAAATCTGAGCTGAGCAGAATGGCCACCATCCTCCCTCGCACCCCTTCCAGAACCCTGATGGAGTGCATGACTCTATCAGGCCATAAAGCTGAACCCCAACAAGCACCAACAGATGCCATCCTTGCACGAAGGCACTACGCGTCCCGAGGTGACACGCTCGTTGCACCTTCCCCGTTCTGTCGCGCATCGTCCATGTCAAAACTCCACTGCCACAGCACACACACGGACAGTTAGGCAGGAGGTACAGAACTATATTATATATACGTAAAATCACTGTTCCAGAGGCTTTATTGTAACAAAAGGCGTTTCCTGGACGAGGAACTTGTCACATGGTCAAACCGCAGTGCGAGTGCGAGCGCAGGGGCTCGTGTATGTGTTGCCATGCAGCGGGACCCAATCGCAGGCGCTGCAGGCTGATCCCACCACGACCACGCGTGTTGAACCAGAGTGCGGTCCGCGGCACAGCAACGTGGCATATGCGCTAGGGCCGACGCACGATGCGCGGCCGTCACCTCGACGATGCCGGAAATGGCCCAACGGGGGCGCGCGGAGCCTCCCGTCGTCACCCGCAAGCGGTATGTGCAGTAATGCAGAGCCCCGAGCCGCCGCCGGCAGGCTGCGAATCCTGCAGATGACGTTGTTACGTCGCAAACGCCTGCACCTGAGGCTCGAGGGGTTGAGCTCCAATCCTGTACCCCAGAAGCCCTAGTGTCCGAATCAAAGCCGCGACGCGACAAAACATTACCGAGGCACGACCTTCCCCTGCCTCCGAAAATAGGTACGCTCACCGAGTATATTCCGCCCTCGCCCTATGACAAGTATAGACCGCCTCATTGAGTCATTGTATGTATAATCCGTCATGTCGATGCATGGCTTGCAAGAAAGAACACGCCGGCACACCTCCGCCGCAACCTCCGCGCGGCTGCTTGCGGCCGAACCCCACATCTGGATGCCTCACGGCGTCAACGCGGGGCGCACCCCGACACCGATCGACCGACCGACCGACTGACCTGCCCGCGCGGCCATCGCACTACTGCATTCGCCTGATCCGAGGACCGGCTCCGCCATGGCACCGCAGCGACGGCGAGGCAAACCCCGCCGTCGCTGCAGCCAACGCCCCAAGTAAAGTACCACCAAGGCAGCCCTCGTCCGCCGCCCGTCGCAGCCCCGCCAAACCATCCGCCGGTCCGGTAGGTGCGTGCGAGCTGCCCGTCCGTGCAGCTTCCCCATCGTCTTGTCGGACGCGGAAAGCACCCCCACGACGACCTGTCCGTCTCTCCCGTGGAAAAGAATCCATGAATGCCCAGACCCTCCTTCCGTCCGTCTAGTACGGGATCTTGTTCTGCTTGTTCTGGATGTAGTCGTAGAACCCGGTGGTCCACTTGTCGTACGCATCGTTGATGAGGCCCTGCATCCACGCCGACGCCTGCGCCTCCGTCATCTCCAGATGGAAGCGCTTGCGCAGGTTGATCAGCGGCTTGCCGTACCCGAAGCAGGGCAGGCCGCTGTCGGCCATGAGCGCCACGGTGGCGATGATGGGCTCAGCCACCGTGCGGGCCTGCGTGAGGCGGGGAGGCGGGAGGGAGGCAGGGAGGCAAGCGGGGGGAGAGGGAGGCAGGGAGGGGGGAGGGAGGCAGGGAGGGGGGAGGGAGGCAAGCGGGGGGAGAGGGAGGCAGGGAGGCGGGAGGGAGGGGGGGAGGGGAAAGGGAGGCCAGCGCGGGAGGAGGGAGGCAAGCGGTGGGGGGGGGGAGGCAGCTCAGCGGGTGCGGGAGCGGCGATGAGACATACTCCCCTCCCCCTGGTTGGTTCTCGGCTTGTTTACCTCTGAACTCCCCATATCCACGCCGTGTGTCACCTGCAGTGGTGTTGCGACCGTATCTCGAGCACTCTTTCGACTGGAGACGTGTCTCTCGCAGCCCTAACCCGGATCCCGCCCTAACCCTCCCCTGGCTTGCCCGCCCCCATTTCCCCAACCCCTCCCTCCCCGCCTCACCACGAGGAAGCCCCGCACGCACAGCTCCACGAACTTCTTGTACGAGTAGCTGTTGCGCTTGTGCCCGGGGTCCAGCAGCTGCGTCATCTCGTGGCTCATCTTGAAGGCGGCGCTCTCGAAGCCCATGTTGCGGCCGGGGGAGATGTCCATGATGAACCCAAAGTCGATGTGCACCAGGTGCCCGTCCTCATCGATCAGCAGGTTACCGTTGTGGCGGTCCTTGGCCTGGTGGGGTTTGGGGGTAAATTTTTTATAAGAAATAAACCCGAAGAACGAACCCGGGCACACCCAGGGGTGGGGTTTGGGGGTACAGGAAATTGGTAGACATACATAAACAGCGAGGATGTAAGGGTTTTTAAAACCCTCCAACCCCTCAGAGGAAAGGGGGGAGCCAACGTGAAAATAGCCCAGACACACCCAGCCCGGCGACGAATACTGCGACGATTTGGGGGGATATAGGGGTTCGGGTAGATGTCTGGTGTTCAGAGCAAGGTAACTTGAGATGAACCTGGGTTCATAGGAAGGTAACTAAAGGTGAACCTGGCCGACGAGGTTTGAGGTTGGAGGGTCCTGCAGGAGTCTGGTTTGGCGTCTAGGGTCGAGGTGCCGGGGAGGGGCAGGAGGAGGAGGAGGAGTGGGCGGAATCAGCAGGTTGGGGTCGTCATTCCACTGCCACAGCCACGGCGGTGGTCTCCCTTCTCCCTTCTCCTGCCGGCGGCAACCCACCTGCAACAAGTAGGAGGCGACCGCGTAGCCCGCCTCGCTGATGATGAAGTTGTTCTGGGCCTCGCGGAAGCGGTTCTGGTTGGGCGGCCCGAACTTGGACACGAAGATCTCGAACAGGCCGCGCTCCGCCAGCTCGCCCATGGCGGCACTGCAGGGCGGCCACGGGCCACGGGTGAGCGCGCACACAGCTCACACACACGGCGCGTGCACGCACAGGGAATGGGCGCGGCGACGGCCGTGAGAGGCGCTGGCAAGCGCGGACGGTCGTAACGGCGGGTCGCAGCACAGGCCACGGCGCCGACGCCTGTCGCGTAGTCCTGTTCCTGAGTGAAGGCCGCCACAACGCGCAGCCGCATGGATGCACTGGCAATCTGGGATCACTCGCACAGGAGCAACCCCAACCCCAGCCCAGCAACCTCGCGACGCAGCCCCTTCTTACTGTACCTATCCAGCCGGGAGGACACGCCAGGCGATCAGCGGGGTAGGATCGATGCAGATACGGTACTTCCATCATCCTCTGCAGCCCGCCCGAGGTTCACAGCTTCACAAAGCCTCCACCCGCCACTGGCGCACCCGACACGGTCAGCCCCACCCCGCCCCAGCTCCCACCCGACGCCCGCCCGTACACATCGCCGCGGGCGCAACCGCGGGTCGGGCCTCACCGGGACTGGCTCTTGGGCACCACCTCGATGATGCCCCTGCCGTACCCCGTGGGGATGCATCCGTACGGCCGCAGGTACAGCTCCAGGCCCGCCTTGTGGAAGGCGTCGCGCAAGATGGTGATGACCTGGCGGAAAGGTGAGGAGGGATGTGGGGTGCCAAGGTGTGGATGTTTAGATAAGAGACAAGGTGTGGATGTGTGGACGGTGCCAAGGGGGGGATGGGGCCACGGCGAACGCACCGCGGCATCGTGACGGATCCGAAGGCAAGATGATGGTCGGCCTCGGCCGGCCTCGGTCGGCCTCGCAACCAGCGCCGTGCGCTGAACGGCATGACAGGATGCCGCCGCATTGGCCATGCGGCCTTCCCCGACTCGCCCAGGCTCCCTTACGTCGGTCGCTGCCCGCACCAACTGCTGCATGCACGGCGCCCACCGCAGCCTCTAGCGCTTACAGTGGGGCCTGATGACCTGGCGCCGTACGGTACGTGCAACCCATCTGCTGAGGCTGAGCCTCGCTGCATTAACTGTGGCCTCGCCTGGGGGACCCTCTCGTGAATGAACGAATGAACGTCACAGCGGACCCCGCGGGTCATCGCTGACAGCCGCAGCCTCTCAATAGGCTTCAGTTCGGTGCTTCAGTGCTTCAACGACACCATCGTACACCTCCGTACGGTAGGTTCCTACCCTGCTGCCCCCCCGCAAACACGCACCTGCAGCGCCAGAACGTCCTGGCGGCAGTCGTCTCCGACCTTGAAGATGCAGGCCACCTCGCGGTTGAGGGGCGGCAGCGGCGCGGGCTGCTTCTCCGCGACACGGAACTTCACCAGGATGGGCACCTGCGGGTGGGGAGGCGGGCGCGCGTGACGGGGCGGGGTGTGTGCGTGTGGGGGGGGGGGGGCCGACGAAAACCCGCAGTGGTGCGTCCAGGGTTCTGCATGCTACAGGTTGTCATGTCGTGCCACACTTCAGGCTTGGAGGCGCACTCCAAACAGCCCGTTGCAAGCAGCAAGGCCCCGTGGGGCAAGGCCCCGGATCGGGTGTGAACCAAAGGACATGGCAAGGGCCCGGGCAATGGCAGTACGGCACCTGTAAGCCCGGTGCCCGGGTATCCACGGGGTGCCGAAGATAAGCCCTTAGGTCTTACAGTAGCGGGACACCTACCGTACCTTGGCGGCGCTCTGCATGGGCGCCCCGCTCTCCGGGATGTGTCCCAGCACATCGCAGTCGGGGTTGGTGGGCACGTACAGGTCGGCACGCGTGGGGCCGAACGTCTCCAGCACGCTCTTGATCTTGGCGCGCCGGGCGTCCGGCTCCAGCTTCTTCAGGATGCCTGCACGGGAACCCACCAGGTTGGACGCATCTCACCCAACCAGCTACCCATCCCATTCGTTTAGGGTTTGGCTTTTTTAATCCACCCACCCACCCACCCACCCACCCACCCACCCACCCACCCACCGACCCATACATAACCGGGCGGATCTCTTACCTAAACACACACATAACCAGACAGAAAAGCAGGCAGGCACTTCGGCAAGCGGGCAAGCCGACACCTGTTGCCCCCTCCCCCGAGTCCCACCCACCCGATATGCTAGTGACTTTGCTGAAGTAGCCATCCTCCGCCTCCCAGTAGGCCTTCTGGGCGTCCGTCATCTGGGCCAGCAGCTTGCGCTTCAGGTGGGCAGAGGGGACCCAGAGCCCCGTGTCCTTGGGCGGCTCCCAACCCGATCTGCGGCCCAAGGCGGCAGAGCACGGCGGTGACCAGGCCGAGCGTGGAGGTAATTGGGCAGCGCACGGCGGTGGCCAGGCCGGGCGCGGAGACGACCAGAACCGGGGGCGCTGCTGGGCCATTAGCGCGCAAGCCCCGCCGGGGCACCGAGCGCATCCCGAGCTGTTGCTGGCTGCTCATCCTGAGCCGTTGCTACACGCCCTCCCCCTATACCTGGCCCCCTCCCTCCCTCCAACCACTCCTCCCTCGCTTCGTCCGGTAGCCGGCACCCACCGTTTGACCTCCGGGTTGAACTCCTCCTCGGGCGGCTTCTCCTCCGTGGTCAGCGCCCACATGAGCTGGTGGGCGAACTTATCGTCCTCGGCGGCGGTGGCGAGCAGGTAGCGCCCCGTGGCGCCGTCCCGGGTGTCCTCGCCCCGCCCGCGCGGGCCCGTGCTGCACTCCGGGTCGTCGTTGCGCAGGGCCTGCGCCACACACAGACACAGCGACGGATGGGTTGGTTGGTTGGTTGGTTGCTTGCGAGCTTCCGAACGCGACTGCTGATGGTGGGGAGACGGAGCACGGAAGCGTTTGGAGCCGAGGGCAGTCGCGAGTCGGTCTCCGGGAGAGGAAGTTGGCCGTTGCCGGACCGCCTCTCCAGGACAGTGCAGGCCAGCGTGACAGTGGTGTACCGCACGTCACCCTGTACACAGCCGCGCGGCCGCGGCGCCCAGCCCCGCGCCGCACCTGCACCAGCTGCGGCAGGAAGAACACGACCTTGGCGGGCGACGCGGCGTGAAGGCAGCGCAGCGCGTAGGCCTTGATGCCCTTGTGGTGCTGCGCCGGGCCGCACATGAGCTGCAGGCCCTGCACGGCGCTGGCGGGCGCCCAGGTCTCCAGGGCGGCCAGGTAGGGCTCCTTGCCGATGGCGGCCGCCTCCGTGGCCAGCACCATGGCGGCGTCAGGCAGCGCCTGGACCCGTGGGTCGGCGGCGGCCTTGATGACCAGGTTCTGCAGCTGCCGGTCCGCGTCGCTGGGGCCGCCGGCTGCGGGGGCGGGGAAGCGCTTCACGACCGACACGGCGAGCTGCGGCGATACCTGCGGGGAAACGGGTGCGAGGAACGGGTGCGAGGGTGGGTGTCCGGCTTGAAACTTCACACACACACACACACACACACATGGTCTGACCTGGTGTGTTAGAGCCTCAACGGGCTGACAAACCGCACGTTCCACCCAAACCAACTGACCTGTCCTTGACCATTTGGCTGCGTGGACGCGCTGAAAACGCATACAGCTGGTCGGCACCCCCCAAACTGGTTTCCAGGTCCCCTGTTTTCCTGACCGGTTGAACCGCCCCGACTGGTCGGGCCCGCTAGCCGTCGGTCCATCTAGCAGTCGGGCCAGCTAGCGAGCCGCCGCCGCACCGACCGCACCTTCCAGGCGGTCCGAACGTGCGCTGCCGTCAGCTGTGGTGTGGGCGGCGCCCCCGAGGGCCCCAGCCGCGGCCTTGCCCATTCGCGCAGCCGCGCAATCTCCTCCCGGCACAGCAGCAGCAGCAGCTCCGCCACGTCGTGCAGGTCCAGGTCCTTGGCGGCCGGGCCCCACACCGCCTCGCTGACGGGCGGACGGGCAGGCCACGTGGCTGCATCACCAAGCGAGGGCATGGATGGGGATGCGGGCGCGGGCAAGCCGGCGGGGTTGATGATGGTGCAGGGATAGGGGCGACATGGCATTGGTCAGGTCACAAACCCGGCTATAACACTTCGGATGACTGGCACGCAATCGTGCACGTCAAGCGCAAGTTAGATTCGTCTTTCTAGGAACAATATGCACAGCCCAATCTCGCGGCTCCGACACAGCAATCGCCCTGGTGGTGTTGCCGCTTCGCAAGTGGCGTTGAGGACTATTGGCAACTCCCGCCGTTGGGTAACCAAGAGTGCATGCATCTTGCTTTTCTCAGTTTGCTTATCCTGCAAGTGGCCTTCCTTGCCGCCGTCGTCATTTACGACGCAAATTTCCCCACAAACTCCGTTGGACCACGCCGCAATCGAAGGGGAGCTGCACTGCCGCGCGCTCCCAGCGCCGACCCCAGTCCCTTCCTCCCCACCTGGGTCGATTCCGCCACGGCCGTCGCGGTCCGGGTCGTACACAGGTGCCGCCCTCGGCGCCGCGGGCGGCGAGCCCTTGATCATCGACTCCAGCAGCTTCACAAACTCCGCCACAGCCCGTGGCTCCTCCTCCGCCTCGCCCTGCGACATCCGCGCCGTGTACGCCAGCGGGTTGGCGAACCACAACAGACCCGCGCGCAGCACCCTGTCGTACAGCAGCGCCTGGGTCGCGCCCCACGGCCGCGTCTGCGCCGCGCGCTTCACGTAAGCGAGGCCCAGCTGCAGCAGCCGGAACAGCGCGGCCACCGCGGCGGGGTGGCTGCACAGCCGCTCCGGCGCCGACAGGGAGTGGTGCAGCAACCTGTCGTACACCGACGTCAGCGCGCGACGCTCCGCGTCCGTACGGTCCCCGGCGGCGCTCCACGTCTCGTACAAGAACGAAACCCACTCGTGGTGGCTCGCAAGTGCTTTAAGGAGCTGCCACTCGCCGCTGCCGCCGGGGTTACCGTCGGGGGCGACGGCGACGCCAATGCTGCCGTCGCCGTGCTTGTGGACGTGCGGCTTGGGCTTTCCCCAGCTGCCGTCGAAGAGCCCCATGCCGCGGTCCACCGTGTCGTTCCAGGCGGCGGCGGAGCGGCTGACCAGGGGCACCAGCCAGCTGGGCCCTGCGGTGCTGATCCATGTCCAGGCGAAGGTGGCCACCCGCATCATATCTGGGCTGAACCTGCGTGCGTTGTACCACCGTACACGACGAGGACGTGTGGAATGTACGTTACACAGCGTGGGTATGCAGCACGGCGGGAGGAGGTTACTGTTGTGAAAGAGCCGACGGTCATACGTGCCGCGGCCCTCGCACACACACAGCCGCATCAAGGCACATGCGCGGCCCCTCCGAACGGTTAACAACTTAGCCAGCCTGACAGAGCGCGCAGCCCCTCCGTCCTATGCGCCCCGATGTGCACCATGTGCATCCATCGTCGAACCCCTTCCCTTGCCGGCAAAAGCCACTCACCGCCGCAGCGGCGCCGAGCACAGCAGCTGCAGCACCCGGTGGCACATGGCGTGCGCCGCGGAGCCTGCCAGGCCCTCCTCGCCCTCCTCCTCAGCCGCCTGCCGCGCCAGGAAGGCCGCCGCCGCTAGGTAGCGCTGCTTGAGCAGCTCGAAGTTGTGGTGCGCGGCCGTGAGGCCCTCCTCCAGGCCGCCCAGGACCGTGTCCGCGATGCCGGCGGGCCCCGAGGAACGATCCCCGGAGCTGTACTGCACACCCTCAATGTACCCTGTGTGTGCAGCAGGCATGTAAACCGCCACGTAAACATTCCAATGGCACAGAGTGCGTCGCGGGTAACTGCACGGTGCCTCACTTCCGTGCGGAGGCATGAACTGTGCAAACCCTCTACCATCCCCACTGGCTGCTACTGTATGCTATCCCTGGAGCCGACCACAATCGTGGTGTCTCGGATGCTCGACGTTGGCCGGCCGGCCGGTCCCTGTCGGGGTCTTGCTTCACCGCTTAGCACCCAGCAGCCCCACCGGATTGGGCCCCCTGTCCGCGCCCCTTCTCCTACCCACCCGAGTAGTACTCCTGCTTGGCCAGCGACCCCGTGCGCTTGGTGTCCGAGCCCGCGTACACCACCGGCACGGGCGCCGTCTGCGAGGCGATCACCACCTCGGCCATCAGGTCGTCGTAACGGCGCCGCGCGGCGGCCCGCGCGCGGCTGTATGCGGACGCCGAGTGCGACATGGGCGGCGCCAGGCCGTCCAGCTCACCCACCGCCCCCTCGCCCATACCCTGCTCCATCACCGGGTTGCCAAAGCTCGACTGCGGGGATGAGGATTTGCGTGCAGGCAAGGGTGCAGTGGCGCAAAGCCGTGCGGGCATTCGCAGACACAGCGTCACGTAGGCGAGTCGCCGCACATGGGAGGCCAAGAGGGCCATGAAACGCCCACGCCAGCTAAGCTCTCGACGGTCCCAGCCCGTCTGGCGTATTCCCAAACCGGATAAAGCAGCGACAACATTGTGGCCAGAGCACTGGGAAGCCGCGCTGCTCGCGGACCCACGGTGCATCCCCCGCAGCATCTGCTACGACGGAGAGCCCGCCCCGCGTCCCCCCTTTATCTACATGACCTTCATCTCCACGGTATCTCACCCGTCTCCACCTATCATTCCCCCTGGCTTCATGCTACAATCATCCCCCGCTTCGCACCTCGCGCAGGAACATGCGCAGCAGCGCCTCAGTCCGCGAGGGCGCCACCCTGGCCGCCTCATACACCCAGGTGCGCAGCCAGCGCCACACGGGCCCGCCGGTGCCCGGGGCGGCCATCAGGCTGGGGCTGGCCGCCGCAGCCTGGCTGCTGCTGAGGCTGTTGGCGCCGTGCACCTCGCTCAGAGGGTGTTCCAGGCTCTCCTCCGACTCCAGCTCGCCTGGCGGGGACAGGGGTACAGGGCCACTAGGTGGCGCATGGGCAGATAACCAAATCGGGGGCTCGGTAGTCCCACGCTTTGTAAACGGCGCCGTCCACATGAACCGTGAAGGTGTGAGGCTTCTTGTGTGTGTCGAGCTGAAGACGCTGATGCGCGCTGCCCAACCGTAAGTTACGGTAACCACCGTCGCTTTGTCGCAACCCCCCCGCGCAAGCTCTCACTCAACACGGACGCCACCAGGTAGAGCCGATGCGGCACATATCCCTCTGGAGGACTTCAGATGGGATTCTGCAGACAGGAGCAGAGGTCCCCCACTGCAAGACGCCATACGGAAATGGGGAAAGATAGCCCATATGCAGCCCTGCGTGATGCTATCCTAGAGCATTCCAACCTGGAACAGGCGACCCCTCCCCCGCATCTGGGCCGCCGTTTCTTCTATGGACCGGCCCGCCCGCAACCCACTCACTCAGGAGCGCGTCCATGCATGCCCGGCTCCAGTACACCGGCTGGCACAAGTCCAGCAGGTCCCGCAGCAGCAGCCCCGCCACCGTCGCCACCTGCGGCGCCACTCCCTCCTCGTGACCCGCCGCCGAGCCCAGGTGCCGGATCAGCGACACCGCCAGCACCTCCAGACACTGCTCCGAAACATGCAACGTCGGCTCCGAAGCCGCAGCCGCCGCAGCGTCATCGGCCCCTGCGGCAGCTCCCTGATCCGCGATCTCCCCCGGCCAGGCCAGGTCTGCCGCCACCGAAGCGGGCACGCCGTCGGCGTTGCGGACTCGCGCGATGAAGGACAGGCCGGCGTAGCTGGGGCCGCGACCGCTGGGGTAGCTGGAGGCGCGACGGTGGTCGACTTCTTCCGTGGCCGCTGACGGGTCGGGCGCAGACGCACCGCCGCTGGCTGCCGCCATCAGGACTGCCTCCCGCAGCCGCTCCAGGTAATTACGAAACGCTCGCTTCGCAATCACCGAGTACCTGTCGTACCGTACAAGCAGCACAGCACCATGTTTCAAAGCTCATGCTCGTCGTAGGGTTTTGGGTTTCCGTCATCACCAGTCTGCGTCATGATACAACGATGCACGCGGTTGTGAACACGCATTACGGTGTTCCCAGTGCAGCTTCGCGCGTGCCAGGTCGGAATGCTCAGGGGTCGGAGTGCTCAGGGCCCCACCATGGTGTACCCATGTCATCGTCATTACACACAACCCAACGACCGAGCCGAGGCTCACCAGGCGGCCTCCGACGAGGAGGGGTCTGCAGCCTGCAGGTACGCCAGCACCACCGAGATGGGGCTGGCCTCCGCTGTGGAGAGGGACGGAGGGCAGGAACGGCGCGAAGAGGAGCAGGGTTGCCGAGGACAGGATATATTTGAATGTCTGTGAACATGGATGCCTGTGCCGCATGTTGCGCAACAAACCAAGCGCGCTTCTGGCAGTCTTGACGGGCCATCCTGCATCCCTCAAAGGCGCGCAACGCCACCGCAGTTCCCTCCATAAGCTCAGAGAACCCCGCGCTGTTTCCATTATCCCTTGGTGGTGCGGCGCATCAGGCCCGCCTCCTCCCTCCGTCTTCCATTGCTGTCCTTCTGGGAGGAGAAGAGCTCCGTAAAAGCGGCTCGAGTCTGTGAGCCCTTCCCACCAGGCCCTGGCTCACCGTCCGCCTTGAGCGGCGCGTGCTCCGCACGGCACAGCTCGGCGGTAGCCACCGTGAGCAGGTAGGCCTGCAGGTTGGCGTCCGGCGGCGGCTGCGGGGTGCCGCCCAGCGGCACCCCGAGCAGCGACTGCAACGATGCACGCAGCCGAGCGGGGGAGGCCGCGGTGTCGCCCGCCAGCCGCAGCCGCTCGCCCAGCTCCGCCTGCTCGGCACGACGCCAGCGGCGGACCCATGGGTCAGCGGGGCGCGGCGGGAAAGAAAGCTACCGGACACGAGCCCCGGCATGTGATGTCGATTTCACACGTGCGTGGGTGCCCGCCGTGCGCAGTATATCGAATTCGCCAACAAATCCGCATGCCGTGAGAGTTTCGTTATTAACAGGCGGCTTTGCTTACATGACCTCGGGATATCGCAACAATTCGCACAAAGACCGGCAAGGACCCCACGGACCCAGTTCAGCTCTGCCGAGATCGCGTGGTCTGCCTCGGAATCCCGCCGGTGCCCTCAGTTTCCCAGCAACTCCCGCTCACCTTGAGCTGCTCGGCCATGTCCGTCTCGCTGGTCCCCACCTCCCCCAGCATCAGCACGGGCGTCCACGCAGCGATACGACCTGCCGCCTCCACCTGCTCCGCCGCGGCGTTCTTGCTGCTGCACAACCCGAACAGCGCCACGTACAGCCACAGGTTGCGCAGCAACTGCGGACGGCACAAGCACGTCAGGCCGGCCGGGAGGGACACACGAGCACGTCAAAAGGCGGCAGTACGTGCGAGCCAGCATGCAGCGCGGCGCCGAAGGACCAGCCCCGGATGATAGCTTGGCGCGCAGCGCGCGCGGGCGTGCATTGGCAAGTACAGAACCGCTCCTTCCCAGCAAGTTACGTAGCAGCGGTCAGCGTCCGGCAACTACAACCCTGCAGCCCCGAGGGCTGGATCGAGGGGGGTTGCAGGAGACAGCCCCATGGCCGACAATGGTCTTGGGACTCGCAACTGGAGGTCGCCGTGTTCCTTGCCTTCTGCCCTATGCATGCATTGCATGTCGCTGCGACGCAGCCTGTATCCCGGCACGCCGGGTTCTGCACATGGACTAGCGACCGGCCCCGACTTGTCCCCGGCCAAGCCGGACCCAAGCCGAGGCCCCCCTCCACACCTTGACCATCTGCAGGTCCGCTTTGATGCCACCAAGCTGCTGCGACTGCGCCCTTGCCAGGTTGCCCATGCTAAATCGGTTCGTTGACAGCCCATAGCCCGCGCCCTCCAGCCCCTCGAACGATTCCGCCACCGCCGGCAGCATCCTGCCCATCTCCGCGCGCACCGACTCGTGGTTGGGGCCCCCGGCACGGAGGCCCAGCTCGCTGAACTGCACCAGCAGCCGGTTGCGCAGGTCGCGGCGGGCGGCCACCGGCGCGCTGCGCATGCCTTGCGGGCGCGATGCGGGGAAACAAGGCAAGTGTAGGAATGGGAAGTTGGTACTACAGACGCCATGAGAGATTCGAATCGCTTCGGCGAAGGACTAGCAACACACGCGCTGGTGCCCACATGTTCGCTTTGGCCCGCAGATTACATGGCTGGCACCGTTGAGCCCGGTGCACGATACCATGCTTGCGCATCCCCCACGCCTCCCTTTGCAAATTAAGTGCGATAGGGAGCTTGCAAGGGTGTACTGTGGGGAAACCCGCTCCGTAAGCCATCCGTCGCAGGAGCGCACGCGCATATTCCCCGGTATTGTGCGCTCGCATACCACCATGCAAACCGTCCAGCGCGCTCTCCGCTCGCAACTTCAGACGCGGCAAGCGGCCTCACTCTTTGCGAGCTTAAGCAGCCCTGCCGACAGTGCGTCCGCGCCGGGGCCGTCCGCCTTGGCCGCCAGCGCTGCAGCGGCGGAGCCCGGATGCCTCGCCTCCAGCAGCAGCCTTAGCAGAACGTCGCTGATCTGGCTGTACGCCCACGTCACGCCGCGCTCCGCGATCACGCTGCTGGCGGCAACCGCTGTGGGGGCGCAACGCAGGGTGAAGTGAGGACCAACGAATCCCCGGTGCAAGATTGGTCAGTCCGACGGCACAAAAACATCTAGCCATGCGCCCATGACCGAGCGATCATGGCGCAGCAGCACCCAAGAGTCGAGAGCCCTGCCCAGCTGACTGAATGGGCAAAGTCCTCCTCACCCGTCCGTCCATCAGGCAACCCACCTGCCAGGGTCTGCACTACCGAAGCCTGCAGCGACGCCACCGCCGGGCTGGACGCGGGCTGCGCCAGCACGTCCGTCAGCAGCGGCACCATGCTCTTCGCCAGCGCTTCGTCGCCCCGCAACAGTGAAAACAAGCGGCCCATCGCCAGGCTCAGCACCATCGCCTCGTTCGCCTGCGCACTCGCGTCGCCCGCTGTCGCCTCCCCCGCGGACGTCGATGCCTGCCGAGCATCCGGCAGGCTCAGCGGCAGCAGCAGCAACGACCGCGCGTAGCTGGGCTCCCCCGCGTGGTAGCTGGCCGCCAGGCCGCAAGCCAGCGCCTCCGCGACGTTGCAGCAGAGGCGTTGCGCGCCCCATCCTGGGGTCCGGCTGCCGCGCGCGTATGAGGCCGTCAGCGGGCGCGACAGGTCCCACGCCCAGAACTTGCGCCAGCTGGCGTCTGCACCCGTGCCTGGCTCCTGACCCACCAGCGCCGCGGCGGCGAGCAGAATCGCCTTGAGGCGCGAGAAGATGGTGCCCACGTCCAGAGTTGCGGCTGTGGCGGAGGTGGCGGGTGTCGGCTTGCTGGCCCCCGCGTCGCCGTTGGCGGCCGGCGCTGCAGCGGCCTCCCGGGCTGCTGTGATGATGAGCGAGGAGCAGTCCTCTAGGATGTAGGCTGCGATGTCCAGCATCTGGGTGGGAGGGCATGGGTGTCAGGGGGGTTAACAGATCAACAAACCAACCCGCCCATTTTGCCGCATCAGCTGTGGATCCATTGCCACGTCGGAAACGGCAGGCACATGAGCCTCAGACGTTGCATAATGGGGACGGCGAACACCGCCGGCGGAGCTGTAGGGCAAGGTGCTGATTTATCCGCGCACGCGCGGGCAGCCAGGTGGGTGATGAATTTCTGAGCATCGTAGGCGAAAGCCTGCGGTCTGTGTCCAGCATCCCCTGCAACGTGCTCCGAAGCGAATGGCGCAGCGCCCGCTGTTTAGGTTTCTAGCAGACAGTGGCGCAGTAAGTAATGGCGGGGTGCAGCGCAGCTCGGCCTTCGTTGCGACGTCCGAAGCCGACTGCTCCGATACTTGCCCATCTGGGTCAAGCGCTCCTGGGTTCGCGGCATCAGCGCAGCTGCAAGGCCCCAAACGCCACGGCCCCCGCACCCACCTTGTCCACACCCGCCACCTGTTGGCCCACATCGAGCGGGAGCGACACGCACGACTCGGACATGTCCAGCAGCAGCGAAATCACCTCCATCAGCTGCGACCGCGCCTGCGGCTGCAGTACTGCCGGCGCTGCCGCCGCCGGCCCCCCGCCAGAGCTCAGCAACAGACCGTGCATCGCGGTCGCCGCCAGGCGTGCGGCCGCTCGCACCGCGCCCGCCGTCTGCGCTGGTGCCGGGACCGCCGCAGGCGGCTTGGCCGCCATCAGCGCCGAGCTGAGCGCCTCCATCCCCGTGGCGGGAAGCAGCAACTTTGTCATCACGGCGCGTACCAGACCCATAGACCAGGTGAGCAGCGTCGTGAGGAGCTGCCTATCCTTACCCTGCGTCTGCGTGGCTCCGCCATTCGCGGTCGCCCCGGGTGCCGCCCCCGCGGTGCCTGCGCCTTCGCTGCTCTGCGGTGCCGCCAGCATCGTACGGGCAAGCTGCGCCATGAGCAGCAGCAGCCGCTCATCCGCGGCGGCGGCAGCGGCTAGGGCTGCTCGGCTGCCCGGCGCGGGCACTATGGTGGTGGTGGACTGCTGCAGCTTACCGCCAGGCGGCAGGACGTTCACCGTCAACCAGGCCAGGATGGCCTCCGCCTCTGTCGGCAGGATCGGCAGCCCCGCGCCGGACGCAAACGCCTGGCTGCTCGTGAGGGTTCGCAGCATGACCTGCACTGGAGACGAGGTCGGCGGGGCCGCTGCAGCGGCCGCCGGCTTACTGTCAGCGGCGGCCGTCGCTGCTGGCGGGTCCGTGGGAATGCCCAGCAGCGCCTTCACCTGCCGTGTCAGCAGGTCGCTGAAGCTGACGCTCAAGGCCTGGCGCCATTTGACTGGAACGTCCTCATTATGCAAGACCCTGAAGACAACGTCCCAGGATGAAAACGTTAGAGGCCACAGATGGCGCGCTGGAGGACAAGCTTTGGCATAGAATCAAAAACAAGACCCCAAATTCCATGGATACCTACCTGCTGCCGGACCGAATGTTACTTGTATATAGACGCGCAACCAGCGCCCTCATTTCCCATCTATGGGAAAACAGCTAGCCCCGTGGCCCGTCAATCGCCCGTTTTCTCTCTTCCCAGCGAGAGTATACACCGTGTACATCAGTCATGACGGCCACGCACCGGCGGAGGCCATCGAACAAGTCCTGGAAGAAGGGTTCTAAGGGCTCTCCGGCAGCGTAAGGCTGCGTCCACTGGGTGGCAAGTAGCGACAATTGCTCCACAACTGTTGGCATGATAGCATCCACCCTCTGTGTGAGGACATGGACGGATCGGGACGGAGACGGGGCACCAGTCGACCCTGAGACGGTGTGCTCCTGTCGAAAACGCGCCAACGCTAAGAACATAAGTACATGGACCCATAACCATGCGTTAACATTGCATCGGTGCTAAGTATGAAACCAGGACAAGGCGCACGCGTGCGCCCCGGTGACGTGTTGAGTGACATCTATCTGCGACACGACTGTGCCCGTGTGCCGGCATGGACGATGGCTATTACAATAACCCCCTGCTGCACAAGCAAACCAAAATGATGACAATCGAGCCCGGCACGACAACCCCGCACCTGACCACCCGACTTGTCAATGAAGTCGACCAGGGGTAAAATGTTGGCCGCCACATTTCCTGTCCACGGATTTCCAGCAAAACCCATACAACCGTTGCAATAAGGGCGGACATCTTTGTGATTCCGGAACAACTCAGTAACACTTTCTGCACAACTCGTTGACCGGGCTGCGGGGCAAGCCAACTTACGGACAGTAAATGATCCTGGAATTGAGGATTTTTCGCTTGTAGACGGTCGTTGAGAACAGAGCTTCAGCAGCAGTGCTACCTTCTCCTCATCAATTGGCCTGATCGAGGCCAACGACTGGGCCCAGCTGGAGCGGAGTTCGAGTAACGATACCGTCGCCATGGCGAAGTTTACAAAACAAAAATCACGATTTCAGTGATAAGTGTGCATATTGTCGTCGCGTTCACGAAATAGTTCGTAAGTCAAAACATTTGTTGATTCACGTACTGATTGCAGTTCATTTTGATCGAAAGCTCGTCTTCATGGCGTAAACAGAATGTTAACGGAATCAAGCTCCAAAATTTTGTCGTACTGGTGGCATAACTCATAAGCTCAACGGGGAAGGGCGTACGTCATGGAGTGTCTTCCACAATAATCAGCCATGATCCCGACAGTCCATCACTCTCGAGCGAAGCTCTTTGCTAGCAGCCGACTGGACGTCCACCTTCGCGAGTCCCGCCGTCCCCTGGCTTCTTGCCCAATCCATGCCAGCCCGCATTGGCGCGAGGGGCTTCACCGTGCTTGGACTCTTATCGAACAAAGCCGAGGAGAAACCCAGAAGCGACAGAGCTGGCTTGGACCCGCATCACCATGCCACGGTCCCGTTCACACAACCAACATGTCACAATTCCATTTCCAAGCACTTTCCGATCTACGATATCACGCATGTCCCGGCACAAGCATGCTTGTTGGACTTGTTTCAGGATGGCCGGACATGTCCGACCGCACGGCATTTAAGCACCGCGCCGGGAAGGCGGGCATCGTTGTATCATCAAAGGAGGTCAGCGGAGGTCTCACCGCCTGGAGGCGCCGCACTAGGGGAGACCGACAGGCGGTAGCTGGCTGCTGGGACGCTTTGGGCTTGAGCTCAGCGTGGACCCAGGAATGGTGCTGTCACGTGCATTTGACGGAACGGCACGGCTCGGCACCTGTCCATGGGTGATGGTGTCACGAAATTGCCGTGCCGTCAGCCCGTCACCTGGACACGACACG
The DNA here is from genome assembly GCA_003117195.1 of Eudorina sp. 2006-703-Eu-15. Taxonomy (NCBI): domain Eukaryota; kingdom Viridiplantae; phylum Chlorophyta; class Chlorophyceae; order Chlamydomonadales; family Volvocaceae; genus Eudorina; species Eudorina sp. 2006-703-Eu-15. The sequence goes on from BDSI01000015.1 coordinate 960,819, forward strand.
ACGACAGCACCATGGCTGCTTAGAGCGCACACCTCGGGACCCCCTCCACCACACGTTGTCCCCATCCAGCGGCTGGGCCACCGGGTTCGTCGCTGCCGGGCTGGTGGATTCGGATGTTTCTCTTATAAACCCCGCAGCGACTGCGCAACAGCTAACACGCAGCCGCCCATCATGCACCCAGACATGCTGCCCCGGCCCGCAACCCGTCTCACCGCGACCCCGCATCAAAAAGTGCTGGGTGTAACCGGTTTAGTTCTGGGTGTGTCTTGCTCTCTAGAATGTATGAACGTTACAGCGGACCCCAAAGGGATCGACGGTGTATACCAGGGCAAGCCCCAGCATGCCCCACCGACTAGGGGCAAGACACTCTCTTGCATTTACCCATTCCGCATCCCCGCTGCCATCAGATCACCGCCGCGCCCCCTCCCCCAACAGGCTTGCTATCTTCCTTGGCGGGAGGTTCTACAAGCTTAGGTATGTTCCTCTCAAACGCGCAGGAAAGTTCGATGGATGGTCAGATTTTTTCTGCTGCGGCAGCCCAAAACGTTCTTGTCAGCTTGCGACCAGCTCGCCAGCCACCGCCGCCGCTACCACTACTGAGCATCCTTCATGCCCCGATCGCAAATGAGAGGATTGTCACCACACCCACGAGCACAAGTTCAGCCAATGCATCACCGATGGCGATCAGAATCGAACATTCGAACCCGCACCCTTAGATCTTTTCGACCTGGAATGTATTTAAGTTCTTTCAATGGTCAGAACATGGTGTCAGCTGTATGCGAATTAGTTCTTATACTGTCAGAACCTGACTGCAGAGTCAGTTCTACGATTTTGAACTTTTTTTGGCCGTTCGAACTTTTGTTCTTAAGATAGCAAGCCTGTCCCCCAATCTCCTTTGATGCCCTCCCTCCCTCCCTCCCTCCCTCCCTCCCTCCCTCCCACCAAGCCCCACTCGGCTTCTGCCGCCCCGTCGGCCCTATTGCCATGCTTGGCCCATACACTTTCCATGCATGCTGCCATATCTTGTCCAACGTGGCTGCCGTCAGTCACGCAGTCACCGGCCTCCCTCGGTGATGCCGTTCGAGCCTTTACAAGCTCTGCCTTGCTGGCGTGTTGCACGGAGCTGCACCTAGTCAGGTCGGCGTTGGTGTCTCCACCCCGTGGGTGTGCTGTCGCGTGCTGACATCCCATGGGTTGGTGCTCGTGCGTGCTCGTGCGTAGCCTCGGGCATCCGCCAAGTGGGTTCGTTTCTTGTGGCCCGGATGACCGTGGGTGGGTGACTCATGTCGGCTGCTGTCGGTATCCATCACAGGTTGCCGTATGTTGGGTGTTGCCCCGCCAAACCTTCCTGAGTCAGTTCAGTTGCCGGTCTGTTGCCAGTTAATGGCAGGCGCATTTTAAATTTTACCGCTTGGCGTTGGAATGGGATTATGAAGCAGCATGGCGTCAGTGGCCGCGCTGCGGTGGTGTGATGAACACGTCCAACAGGGGAATGATGGTCGTTGTGGAGGATGAGCAGCGGCACCCTTAGCGCTTCCAATGACCACAGAAGGGATTGGTAGGGATTAGTTTGACCAGACGGCCTCTTACGAACCGATACACTAACGTGCGACTTGGGGATTAAGGAAACAGGAGCCTACTTCGATTAGGCTCGGCCTAATTAGAGTACTCCCGACTCATTGGCTTTGTGATGTTAAGACCATGGACTGCATATGACCAAGGATGGCAATCCGTGTGCAAGTGTGAGCTGCGGTGAGCCACGAACGGTCATGCAGGAGGGGACACGGCACGCTCGCGGCGAAGTCATTTAGGAGTCATATCGACCACACACATAGCACAGCTGTACGACCGGGAGCAGGAGTATTGCTGGCGTGATATGTCATTGTAAACGATCCATCCACCCATGCCGGATCATTTTCGCTTACTTCGTCGTGGGTCTGCGAGACTGCGACTAATACGTCCCTTTGAGCAGGAATGTAGGAAAAATGAAACCACTCAAGATTGAAGGCTTCCAGAATATATGTTTACTGCGAACTGGTTGACCGCCTGTCTTCAGCACAAACCAAACCTGGTAACGAACCATTCGCGCTCCGAAATCAACCTACGACATTCGCTGTCGCTCCGGTTGTGCTTAGGCCCGTTGAAGCGAACGCGCTTCTGTAATATGTTCTTTCGATGGTTTTGCACATGAGGTTAATAATGTCTAAAATATACTTCGCGCTCACCAGCAGACGCACCTTCCCTGCCTGACCTTCGAGAACCCCGTTTCCCATCGTTTCTCACATTCTTGCCAGCTAAATAATTAAGGAACGATGTCATAGTGTAATTGCAGCATTTTGGTTGCACCACGGCGATTTGTGGAGAAAATACACACGACCTCTTCTGTCAAGTCAGCGTGAAGATGGACTTCGCAGAGAATTGGTGCTCTTTGTTAGAGCTCTTTGTGTCGGTGCGTGTCACGGGTGGATGCTTACACCATGTAAAGTTGATGTGCCATGTGGGGAGTTACAGGTGTAAAGCTGTCAGGTTCCACTTGTAGGGGTGTTACTGAAGGCTACATTGTGTGATATGGTGTCAAGCCCACGGACCCAATGCAAAGCTGCCATGCTTAAAAATTGTCCACTCTTTGCACCCCATCGCGGTGGCGTCTTGTTGCCAGGCCCAACAATTACAGTTTGATACCCCAATATTTTGCTCCTCATGTTCTTCACTGCTGGTGCAGAATGCGGGCCTGAAACTCCGGATGTTTATGGTGGACACCGTGCTGATCAAATCCGGACGGGTACTCGGGCATTTTTACACGAGTAAAGATGGGTACATTTGCCGGTTCAGTGCCCACGAAGTCACTCGCCAGGCGATATACCAGCGGCTGGCCGCGTTGCATTGCCTGGACCCTCAACTAAACCCTTTTGGGTACATCGCCGTTGCCCACTACGCGACTGGCGTTTCCCGACTACTGAAGCGCGCAGAGCTGCAAGAGGTGGTGGGTACTTTTGAGAGGACGGGTGACCTGGGCGGGAAACTGAAGAGTCCGAGGCCGTGTCTCTCCGTATTTCCGACCCGACCTACCGGCGCTCCCCGTCCTTCGTTAAGTTAATGGGACCTCCACACGCACCAGTATACTTCTCCCGCGAAGTGGTGTTGCCATCTGTTCAGGTCGCCACTTCTGCGGGCGCCACCTCGTGCGGCAGTCTGGCCCGTCACCCACGTGCCACGTTCCCTCGCGCGGTCCCTACGGCCCCCGCAGATGACACCCCTCTGCGGCCCCTACGAGTTCACGGACACCACGCCCGCCACCTCCCAGCACGACCAGCTGTTCTGCCTCCAGGCTTACATCGTGCCGCGGCACGACATGCGGTACATTGCATCGTACGACATCCAGGAGGGGCCGCTTTGCACTGTGCTCGCCCGCCGCTTCAGGTGCGTCCACCTTCTTCCCCTTTCCCGTCAACCGCTGACGGGGTTCCCTCGGGTGGCGACTGGCGTCTGATATCGGCCCACTTGTGACGAGGGCCGCGACGTGAGTCGCAGCCCACGGGTAGTGCCCATCCTACTCTGGGTGTGGCCTTGATTGAGGGGGCCTGAGGGCCTTGTCGCGGCGGCGCAGGTTCCGCCGAGCTGTTGCTGTCATGCCTCGGGTGCAGCCCTGCAGCCCCAAGCCCCCATGCCGCACCTGTGATTCACACACGTCTGTAAATGCCCCGGCTGGCCCGGTTGGGTCGGGTCGGGTTCGGCATGGCGTGGCCTGGGTGGCTGCCGCGGCACCAACAGGGGCGCGGCCAGGGCCCTGTCTTTCAGCTGCACTGCTTCAGGGTGCGGCCCCTCGCTAGGTAGCGGGGGCGAGGGCGGGGTTGGCTCAGGGGCACAGAGCGGGGCGCTGTGTCTGGGCCAAGCCCCCCCCGCCCCGCCACGCCGCATAATCAACAGCAGCACCACCATCAGGTACACAATCCGGGCGCTTAGGGGGTCAGGTTGAAGGTTCTTGCTCACGGGCCGCCCTGTGGCCCAGGCGTGGACCTACCCGCGGGGGCGGCGATGTGATCCAGCAGCGCCGGGTCCCGCAGAGGCACTGCGGGGCGGCTGGGACAGCCAGCCACCTCACCAGCCAGCAGTGTCTGGGTTGGGATCCGGCTCCCATGCACCCGCCGCCACCCCCCATTCGAGGTCCCTTGGCTGCTGCTGGCTGACCCAAATAACAATCGCGCAGCCTTTGCCGGGGTCGGCTGCAGTTGACCTGCTGCACACATTTATGGCCAAGCTTGCATGCAATCCTACCTGCTTGCTCGACTGCCTGCCTGCCTGCCTGCGTGCAGCGCTCGCTACACCAACGCGATGGACGACCCCTCGTCGGTGCTGGCGGAGGCGGTGAGGTCCCGCGGGGCGGGGGGTGGGGTCTGGGGTGGGGACGGCGGGTTGCACTGGAGGGCTGCATGACGGGCTCGACTCATGAGACGGGCCGGACACCACCCACCCCGCGAGGGCCCCATGTAGAATAAGATGGCCGCTACGACGGCACGACGCCGGGCTTTCGTCTTGTCCGCGCCTACACCCTGCCAACGCTGCCCCTCCCGCCGTCCTGAACCGCAGCTGTCCGAGCCGGATGAACCCCCCCGCGCCGCCTCCGCCGTCCTGGCCGCCTCCGTCTCCGCCCCCACCCCCCGCCCCCTGTCCGGCGCGGTGTCCCTCTCCGCGGACGACCCGCTCACCCTGCCCGTATCGCTGACGGCGGACGAGCTCCTGGTCGAGAGCCAGCTGGTGGCCATGGGACTGCTGGAACCGAGGCGGCAGAAGGAGCGGGACGCGGGCGCGGCGGCGGAGGCGGCAGTGGGCGGCGGCGGGACGGGGGGTGACGTGGCGGGCGGCGGTATGAGCGGCGGGGAGGACGGCGGCGACGAGGCGGGCGCGATGTCGCCGTCGGGCGGCTTGTCAGACGGTCAGCGCGGGGCCCTTCTGGGCAGCGGACTGAATGGGGACGGGCCCAGTCCGGGCCAGCGCGTATCGCAACGGGTGCCTGACCTGACAGTCGCCGCAACAGGGACAGCGGACGATCATCCAGCCAGATCTACCACTCGGGGTGCTGGGTCTGGGTTTCCTCTCCTCCACTCTCTGTGCCGTACTGTACCGTATGCCGATCGGGACTGTTGCTGCGCTGGCATCGCCGCCGCTTCCATCTATCTACCCCATGTCCTGCAGCCCCACTCTACACCGTTCAATGACGGCAGTCGCCCCAGAGCGGCAGCCCTGGGGGTAAAATTGAGTTACCGTGTACGGCAGCCCTGAGGGGTAGTTAAATTGAGTTATGGCGGCACCGGACCCTAGGGTCCGGTATGACAGGGCACCCGTGTGAAACCGGCCCGCCATCCTTCCGCGCCCTGACCCTCGGCCCGCGCCTTAACCGTTTACTCTCCTTCCGCGCCCCGTCCGCGGCTGGCTGGCCCCTGCCCGCTGCCCCCCGCAGGCGTGACCAGCTCCCTGCCCGCCCCCCGCCGCATCAAGGACGACGTCGCGCGCCTCCTGCAAGCCGCCTCCTCCTTCGTGGAACGCGCCCACGGGCAGCGCATCGTCGGCCTCGTCGCCGAGTTCATCTCCGCCGGCGGATCCAACCCCGGCATGCCCGCCGGCGGCGGCCTCGTCCTCATGGCCGTACATGCCGTACAGCTCGACCCGCGCGCCAGCCGGGGCCGCCTGGGCACCTTCACGGAGCGCTGGACGGACTACCTGGAGGGGCTGGCGCCGCCGCCGGCGCCGCAGGCGCCGGGCCGTCGCAACCAGTCCCCCAGCATCCTCCGCGCGAGTGACCAATCCTTAGTCATGACGGAACGATCGTCGGGGCTGCTGGTGCGGACGTCGCCGGCGGCGCCGGCGCCCGGCGGCCTCAGCCTCCAGCTCCCCGCCTACGGTGGGGTCTTCAACCCGCAGCGGCAGCTCCTCATGGCTCCCGGCAGCGGCAGTCTGGCGTCACCGCGGGTGCACGGCGGCGCCGGCAGCACCGCCAGCAGCGCCGCCGCCAGCAGCCTGACGCGCATCTACTCGGCGTCGCCGTCGGCGGCGCACCACCGCTCCGTGGCGGCGCTGGGGGGGACCGACCCGGCGGGTCGGCCGGGCTCCGCGCCCGCCAGCGTCGTCAAGGTCGGCCGCCACGTCCCCAACGCGGCGCACTCCTCCGCCCTGAACGGCCACTACACGCTGCGCAACGCCATGTCGGCGGCGCGGCCCGGCGGCGGCGGCAACCCGACCGCCAACCCCGCCGCGCCGGACAGCTACAACCTGTGGCTGTCCAGGGAGGGGCTGCCGACGGACAGCATGTCGGCCAAGCTGGCCCTCGAGGTAGAGTCGCTGCGGGAGCGGCTGCAGCGGCAGACGGACGTGGCGGTGCGGGCAGAGGCGGCGCTGCAGCAGCTGGCGGTCAGCAGCCGCAAGGAAACCATGGAGCTGAGGCAGCAGGTGGGTGGGAGCGGAAAAACAGGCGGCAGGGAGGGATTCAACTGAAATTAAATTAAAGTTAAAACAAATAAAAAAACCCGAAACGAACGGGAGGGCGGGAGGCGGATGGGCGGGTTGGGGTCCTGGGCGGTTATTACATCGGCGGTGATCGGTTTGTTGTTCTTTTGCGGTCTCGCTGTCTTTATATGGACAAAGGGGTCCTGGGCGGGGGAAGGGGCGAAGGTTAGGCCGCGTTCTCACCTCCCATCCAATATACCGCCTCTCTCTGCCCCGCCGCCCTCGTAACACGTGTCGTACTGTCGTATTTTCGTACACTGTCGTACTGTCGTACGTGCGTCACTCAGATCGAGGAGCTCCGCATCGAGGTGGGGCGCCTGGGTGAAGCCAAGCGCAACCTGGCCACCGAGTACGACAGGCTGCGCAGCGAGCGGCTGGGCCTGCAGGCGGGGCGCAGCGAGCTGAGCAGCGAGGTGGATCGACTGCGGGGGGAGCTGGCGGGCGAACGCGAGACGCTGGCCAAGGCGGTGCGGGACGCCACGGCGAGGGAGGAGCAGCTCGAGGTGGGCGGTGGTGCTTGGGGGGGACGCCGGGGCGGTGGAGGTGGGTGGGGTTGGTGGGGGCGGAACGGGGGGGAGAGGCGTGTACCGGTGGAGGCGTGGAGTGGGTGCGGGTGCGGATGCGGGTGCGGGGCGGTTGGGAGGAGGGGCTTGGAGGTGGAGGTGGGTGGGGTTGGTGGGAGCCGAGTTTGACGAACCAACAACGAACACGGACCAACGGACAGGTACCAACCAACCAACACCGACGAACAAACAGGTACCAACTTTTAACGAACAGCTGACGTACGAGGTTAACCAACTGTCGAGCTGTCTGTCTGTCTGTCTGTCTGCAAGTCTTTGCAGCTGGCGGCGCGGTGCCCAAAGCGAGCAAGCTCCCAGTGTCCCGCGCTGATATGCGTACGGCATGTCGTACTGTACCGCCGTGCGTCTCCCGCGGCGTGCATCCTTACCTTCCGTCCCACCCCTTCCCGACCGGCAGGGTCAGCTGCGGGCGGCGCGGGAGGAGCGCGAGGAGGCGCTGAAGCAGCTGGGCGGTCTGAGGCGGAGAGTGGAGGTGCGGGGGCGGGGGGCCGGGACAGCCACTGGGTAGAGGTGTCTTAACGGGCTGACTGCCCGATGGATAAGGTCCGGAGCCTGGAGGAGGCGGAGGAGGAAGAGGAGGAGGAGGAGGAGGAGCCTGGAGGGGGAAGGAGGAGGAGGAGGAGGGCAGTGCAGGTGGCATAAATGCGACCTGAGATTCGAGTCTGTAGTCCGACTCCGAGCTCTTGAATGCGTACGAGACGGATATCGGAGATAGTACCGGGGGCGCGGCCTGTGCCCCATCCGTCCGAATGGTGTCGTCGTCAACCGTTGGGGCGGTGTGGCCGGGACGCGGGACGCGGTGTGGAGTGCGAGGCACGGCAGGCGACGAGCGAGAGACGGCGAGGCTGGGTTCTATGTTAGTGCATGACTACCTGCCTCACTACCTGCCACACTACCTGCCTCACTACCTGCCACCCTACCTGCCTGCCGGCTTGCGTGCTGTTGTCCGCTGCAGGAGGAGACCGAGGTGGTGGAGGCGCTGCGGGGCCAACTGTACGACTACAAACAGCTGGTGGCGCAGGTACGACAACACTGTACGGCAACACGAGAGTGACGGGGTGTTGCGCCCCTCGGTGACGCCGCCTCGCGCGGGTTTCAATGGACAAAGACACATTCACGGTCCGGTGCGGCGCTGCTGCTCTTACAGCCTGCCTGCCGGCCTGCCTGCCTGCCGGCCTGCCTGCCGGCCTGCCTGCCTGCCTGCCTGCCTGCCTGCCTGCCTGCCTGCCTGCCTGCCTGCCTGCCTGCCTGCCTGCCTGCCTGCCTGCCTGCACATGTGTTCAGTGAGAAACCCGCCCGAACCGCCCAGGCCCATGACCCGGCCCGCACCAAGTTACCTGCGATTGACTTGCACCTGTTTGCACCTGGAGCGACGGAATCCGCGCCATACCCACACGGCAGCGGTTCAGCGACTCAGTTCAGTACCGTAGCGGTACTCATTCGTCGCTGTCCGAGGCGACCTCTCATCTCCGCTGATGTGCTGCCAGGGCGGGCCCTATGTGTGCTGCCAGGGCCCTGTGCTGCCCCGGCGGGCCCCGTTTCCTCAGCCTCGCCTCTCCCCACTGCCTGCACCCCACGCCAACGGCCCCCCTCACCCTCCAACCCTCCCTCGCAGCTTCAAGCCCAGGTCCGCCGCGGCCGCAACAACAAGCAGCTGCTGCAGTCGCTACAGGGGCTACCAGCCTCAATGGCCTCAGCCGCCAACCTCACCGGCGGCGGTCCGACCGGGGCCGCCGCCGGAGACGGCGGAGCCGCCGCCCGCGGGCGGAACACCAAGGACGGCGAGGAGTCGGATGCGGAGACGGATGCCGGCGGCGGGCTGGAGCAGGGCGGCGGCGGCGGCGGCGGACAGAAGCCGATGCCAGGCGGCGGCGGCGGCGCGAATCCGCGGGCGGCCGCGCTGGGCGGTGGCTACGGCGGCCGCAGGTTGTGAGGCACGGGTGCCCTGTCTTTTTCTTTCCCAAAGCCCGTAGTTTCATTGCTGCACACGTGTAACCCCTCCCCGGTTCTTAATGCATGTCGTCTTAGGCTGTGTTGCGCGCGAGCAGTTGTGTAGGTGTGTTTCTCAGGCAGTTGTGTAGGTGTGTGTATGTGTGTTTATGTGTGTGTGCATGTGTGTGTGTGCATGTGTGTGTGTGTGTGTTGTGGTGTTGTGTACTGCCGCGTGTGGCGTTACCTCTTGCTCCGTGTGCTTGCGCGTGCGTCTTTGTGCCTTGTTTGTTTGCGCGCGTTGGTGTGCGGGTGCGTGTGTGTGCACGTGTGTGTACTTGTTTGCGCGAGGAAAGCTGCCCGATGACTTGTGTGTGTGTGTGTGTGTGTGTCTGTGGAAGTGTGTGTGTGTGCGCGCGCGAACGTATCCGAATGAGCATGTCGGTGTGTATTTATGCGTGTGAGTTGTAATGAAGGCCTTGCCATGTCGGTGTTAGTGTGCGACCGCTTCGCAGTTGTCGTCATGGCGTCCGTCGTCCGTCGATGGGGAGATGGCTGGGCACTCGGTGCGGTAGGGAGTGAGGGCTGGTGCCTGGTTGCGCTCTTTGTTGACAAGGAGAAGGCTGGTTGCGCGCGGTCGCAAGGGGGTGATGGGTGCGGAGGGCAAGGAGGGCCTGGGGGCCGGTCGGTCGCGCAGCCATGGGTGCGATGTGCGGAGAGGCTTTGCTGGCGGCCACTCTCCCGAATGAGGGGCTTGAGGGTTTCAGGGTTTTAGGGTGTGGTGATGGCTTGAGGGTGTGGTGACGCGGAAGGGAGACGGGATGGGTCTCTGTGGTTCGGGGGGAGGGGCCCATGGACAGGACCTTTCCTAGGGTTGGCCATCAGGAAGGATGGAAGGGAAGGAAGGATGGGGTTTTGTTGACCCGCGCCTGGCTGGTGGGGTGTGCGCGTGTGGGTGGGTGTTGAGAGGGCAGGGGGATGGGGATGCGTCCCGGAGGTTGGTGGGGAGGCGAGGGTTGGGGGTGGGGCGGGGCCCCGCACGTCCCGGGGGTCAGCGGCTCTTCTATGTGTTGATCTGCCGTACCGTGCGACATGGTATGGCGAGGCGCGTTGCTGGGCAGCCACGAGACTGTCTTCCCTGGGACGAGGACAAGCTGACGCCTCTTGACCTGTGACATCAGACGTTCGAGCTCCGAACCACGGTTTCGGGGCCCGATTATCATCGTTGGCGGGGTTCGGCGAACCCAGGGCGGCGTCCCCGCGCTGCCGTTTAGTCCTTTCCTCCCCGCTCTGGAAGGGCGTGCGACTTCTTGGACATCTTGATGACCACACTGGTATTATTACTACGACTGAGCTTGTGGAATCCGCTTGATCCGCGCCTTCTGACGGCGGCGGCTCCAGATGGAGGTCGAGATCCAGATCCAGATCGAGATCCAGATCCGTGCTTTGGGATCTCTTCACAATCACGCACTGCGAGAGGTGCAGCACGCCCTTGACGGCCGCGTTGCGTTTGCCGAGGCGGGTGCAGTCCGCCTCGCATGAAGTCGCGCCTGGAGGCTTGTGCTAGTAGTGAGTGGCGGGAGGGGGGGCCGAGACGGCGAGAGGGTCGTATGGGGTCTGCGCCGCCCAGGGTCCTTGTGTCAGGAGTCAGTTCCCCTCGGACTCGGGGATCTCGAGGGACACGCGTCTGTTCCCGCGGCCGCGGTCATCGCTGTTGGGCCAGGGGGGGCTGATGCCCATTGCGAGCTCCAGGGCACGTTGAGTGTGCGTGTGTGTGTGTATATGTGTGTATGTGTATGTGTGAATCGTTACATATCTGCCGGGCCGACGCTGGCCGGGGGCGCTAAACCGCCCCATACGGGAGACCGCCGAAGCACTCTCCCCCGGATTCGGGGGAGAGGGGCGTAAGGGGCCTCTGTCCCCTCGCTCTCAACCAAGGGCGCGCGCCCGATCCCTGAGAATCGGTGACAGCTGTGCCCCCTCAAGGGATTGGGCGGAAGCCCATCCCGGACGGTCTGCGCCTCGCAGTGTTAAAATAAACTGCGCCTCGCAGTGTGTGTGTGTGTGTGTGTGTGTGTGAGTGCGTGTGCGTGTGTGTGTACAGCGAGGAACCCGCCCGACCCGAGCCAGTGACCAGGCGTGCGTGCGTGCGTGTGTATGTGTTAAAGAGAACTGAGCCGCGAGAAGCCAAGTCCAGTGGTGTGTGCGTGTGTGTGTGCGTGTTTGTGTATGAGTCAGGGGGTTTTCCAACGTGTCCCGGACCTCCAGGTGTCGTCTTGCTTGAGTGAGCTACATCCCGTGCTTGAGTGAGCTACATCCCGTGCTTGAGCGAGCTACAGCGCGTCCCTGCTTGCTCTCTTGTGGCATGATAAGGCCTCGGGTCGGGGAGGGGCGGGGCGGGGCGGGGCGGCCAGGCGCGGGTGAGGCAGGGTGCGGTGCGGTGCGGTGCGGCGTGGTGGGTGTGCCGGGTGCGGTCTCGGGGGCCTTGGACGCTGCGTGGCTCTCGACTGCACGACCGCACTTCCTTGTGTCGAAATATTACCATGGGGGGAAAGAGGTCGTGTTGGAGCGGAGGCAGAGAACGAGTTCGGCACAAATGCGTGCGCCCAGTGGTGGTTTTCGATGAGCTTGAGCTGAAGATGACTTATTCCTGGCCCTCCTTCTTGCCGCTCCATCCGAGGGTTGTTTGCTTGTGTGTGTAAAAGGAGACTGAGCCCACGTGTGTGTGTGTGTGGTGGCGTGTTCGTGATCAAGTGGATATATGTGTGAGACAGCACGTGAGGCGGGAGCGGAAACCCTGCCGGCCTTCAGCGTTGCTGTGTGAAGGTTTCGGAGGCCTCTCCCTCGACGGAGTGATTGGGACCTTTGCTGGGTGCGTTGTTGGGGGCCTCAAGAGCCGCTCGGGCCCCTGCCGGGCCCTGTCGAGCTGCTGTTGTAACAGATTTTACGAAAGGTGTAGCCATGTGCCGTACCATGCTCGCCACTGCCTCGGACCTGGTGTTCGGAAGGCCGAGCGGGATCGGTCGGCGGCGGTTGGCGGTTGTGGCTGTGGAGGGCAGTTAGTGGTTGCTGGTTGGCGTTGGGGCACGGAGGGGCCGGGATGGCGACCGGGGTCTTGCGGGGTGGTGCCGGTGGTGATTGGCGCGGGAGGATCGCACGGCAGCGGTTGCGGTGACGGTTGGCGGTTGAGTACGGTGCTCGGTGACGGACGAGCGGGGGCTGTGTTGGCGGTGGTGGTCAATGTGGTGTGCTGGTGGGTGGTGGTGGTGGCGGTGGTGGTGCTGGCGGGGTGGTGGTGGCAGTGGCGGTGGTGGTGGTTGCGGCGGTGCTCGCGGCGGCGGTTGCGGCGGTTTGCGGTTGGCCCGGCACGGCGACCAGCTCCAGGGGGGCCCCCGGGTGCGGCGAGGTCCGCGCGATGCGGTCCCGGCAGGGGGCCCCTCCTGGCGGCCGCCTCCGGGCCGCCGCCGCCGCGACCCCGCCGTACACCGGATGGGTTTATGGAGTGACCCATGGGTCTGCGTCTGGTCGCCCGTGTTCGTGTGCGCTCATACACCGCGTGTCCGCGTGCTGCTGCCGTCGCGTGCGCCCGTCGTGCTACTGCGACTGCTACTGCTGCTGCTGCTCCTGCTACTGCCTGCTGCTGCTGCTGCCGCTGCTTGCCATCTCATTGCCACGTCCGCCACCCCATGCCCATGCTCGTCCTCGCCGTGATGCCCGCCGTACTCTCCGCCGCCGCGCGCGCGCCTGCACGCCTGTCTGTCGTACTCCTCCCCGCCATGCCGCTTCCGGCTCCCCGCACCGCCTAGGCCCCCAGCCACCCCCCGGCCCCCTGCGCCCCGGGGCCCCACACCGCCTCCTGCCCTCTCCGCCCGCCGCCATCGCCACTGACCCTCCTGCCCGCCCCTGTTTTCCCCACCGTCGCGCACCCGTCTCCCTTTTTGTACCTTCCCGACTCGGCTTCCGTCATGCGGCCGAACCATGGACCAATCAAACGATGAATCCGTCAAGCAGGCCTAGCAACAACATTGACCACGTCAGCACCCGCTACAACACGTTCCACCTGGGGGGCGGCTCCTCCTCCCCGCCGCACCAGCGCCCCGCCTTCAGCCCCTCACAGCACGCACATCATGACCATGGGCACGGAGGCGGGGGCGGGGGGGGCTCGCCGCGCCGCGCCACCTCTCCGCACCGGCCCAGCCCCGGCGGGGGCGGGTCGGCGGGTCGGTCCGTGACGTTGATGTCGCCGCTGAGTCCGCCGCCGTCCGCCGCCGCCGCGGCGGCAGCGTCGCCGCTGGTGGATGTGTCCGGCTCCGGGGGACCGTCCAGCCTGTTGAGTGAGATCCGGAAGCGGCGTCTCACGTCCGGCGTCGGGCCGACCATTATAATGCTGGAACGGGCGGATTCGAGCCGGGACGGCGGGACCGCCGCCTCGCCATTCAGCGGCTCCGCCGGCGCCGCCGCTGGCGCGACGGCGGCCGCCACGCCCGGCGGCGCCGGCGGCGGCTCCGCCGCCGCCGCCGCCGGGGGGCCCGGCGGGACCGGCAGCAGCGGCGCCTCCGGCGCCGCTGCTGGCGACACCGCCTCCGTCAGCGGCGGCGCCGCCGGCGGCCGGGTGGTGCCGCCGGCGTCGCCGTCGGGGAGCGTCAGCGGTACGACAGACGGACCGGTGCTGGCGAGCAGCGCGTCGATTAACGGGCGGGCGATGGTGGTGGGATTGGGCGCTCGGAAACCCAACTACGACATGATTCAGGTGTACGACCTGTTCCTGATGAGCTGGATGCGCGAATCGCTGACGCCAAGGATGCTCGAGTGCCACGGCGTGGCGCTCCAGGTGCGTGTGTGCTTCAAGGACAACCAGATGGGTGTGTGAGTGTGGGTACAGAAGCAGCGTGCGTGTGTGTTATCCGGCAGGCAGGGCAAGAGTACGTGCGTGATATGCCATGACCCATGGCCGTGGCAGCGCCCAACGGTTGCCCGTCTGCCCGTCTCAGTTGTATGCCCAATGCCCGACCCGTGAAGTAAAAGAAGCTGCGGTGAATGCTGTTACAGCGCTGTCGACTGGGCGCGCTTTCGTAAGGCCGCTCTCGTAAGGCTGCGACCTGGCGGGGGTCGGCTGCCTTGGCCACACGGCTGTGAGTGGAGCGGGGAAGGCTGCCGGACCCCGAACCAGACTTACCCCGAGAACCTGCTTATGGATTTGCGTCAAAACAAGAACGAACCAGTGTGTTAAGTGAGAAACCCGCAAGTGTGTGTGTTTAGAAATGAAACCCGCCCGCCCGTGTGTGTGTCCAAGCGTTTGTGTCGCGGTGTCGGGTCCCGAGAGGCCCCCGGAGGGTCCCCCGGGCGCTACCCAGTGCCACACCGCCTTCAACCACTGGGCATGGCCACTGGGCTTATCGGCCTAAAGGTCTGCCCGCTGCAATCGCCTTTGCTCCTGTCGTACCTCCTGCCGTACCTCCTGTCACTGACACCGCGCGTCGCGCAACACCTCCGCCCTCCCTAACCGTGCAACACCCGGCCGCAGCTCATCCACTTACAAAATTGTGTTTTATCCTTCAAATAACTTCCTACTTCATCCGGCAGTCGAGTTGTCACAAAAGCCGTATTTATCCCGGTTGAACGCCCGGAAACACCGTCATTCCTTTCATCCCTTCCGTCGTGCTGGTCCGCGGATACTGCACATATCAACATTGATTGCATGGGTGCGGTGCACGATCGGCCTCTTGCCCGCCGCCGCCGCCGCCGCCGTCCTTCTGACGCCGACGCAGGAGGTGGCGGGCGAGGAGATCGCGCTGGCCGAGATCTTCAACTTCTACGGCCAGCTGGGCCAGGTGGTGTGGCTGGACTCGCGGCTGACGCTCAACGAGAAGCAGTTCATCAAACTGGCTTGCGAGACGGGCGTGCCCGAAGGCTCCACGGACGACCTGCGGGAGGTGTTCCGGAAGCTGTCCGACAAGACAGAGTTCGCGTCCGAGGCAGCGTCCAACCACCCGCACCCCTACATCAACTTTGAGCAGGCGAGTGTGTTCGATTGGTGCTCGATTGATGCTCGATTGGTGCTCGATCCTGACGTGCCTGAACCGAAACCGAGGGATGCAGAAGCGGTGTGCCGGGCGGTTGGACGGACAAGCGGGGACCGGAGGCGCGCGCCAAGCGCACACAGCCCCACCGCGCCTGGGCGGGTTCGGGCGGCTTCTTGTTCTAAACACAACCCCCTCCGATATGTGTACCGCACTGTCTGGAGTTTCAGGGGTTGTTGGGGATGTATGTGTATGTGTATGCTTGTGCCGTACTTGGAGCTCCCCTTTGCTGAAAGGTCGGCGCGAGTGCGGGGTGCCGTACGTTCCCTGAAAGCTCCGCCTTGCTTTACTCGCATCGCTGGCGGGAGGGGTCCCAGTCGGGCCCCATGTCGCCCCAGCCCCTGCCTAGCCCCTGCTCTGTGCCCCTTCACTACTCGCGGCACCCGCCCCTGGCCCTGCCCCCTCCGCACCCACCCCTGCCGCCGCCCCTTCCCCGGCCCCCGGTACGTCCCCGCTTCCCCGCCACCACCACAGTTCCCGGAGGCGGTCATCCGTTTGGCGGCTCTGCGCTACGAGTGGCGGCCGCCGGAGAACCTGGGTGGGTACTGGGTACTGGGTACTGGGTAGGGGGCCGATGGCCGAGGCCGGGGGGAAAAGGAGGGCGGCTGAGGGAAGCCTGCACTGGAGGCTGTGCGACACCCGGGTTGCCACCACCCCAACGTCCGGGTGGGTGGCCGTACCAGGATGTCCCCTGTACCCACCTCTCTTTCGGTCCGTCCCGAGCCTCTGTCAGCGGCTGGAACAGCGGCTGCCCCGCCGCCCCTCCAGGGGCCCCCCAGCCCATTTCCGGACCCTCACCCGTCCCGCTTCCCCTTCGGCACATCGGGTCGTGACGGATCCAATCGGGCCCCAGCGCGGCATTGCATAGCTGTCTTCCAAATGCTCTCCCTCTTTCCATCCGTTGTCATTGCGGAGCCGAACGTCCCACCCTCCTCCCTCCCGCCTCTCCCGCCCTCCTCCCGCCGCTCTCAACCCCCTGGTTCACCCTCCTCCCGCCTCTCCCGCCCTCCTCCCGCCGCTCTCAACCCCCTGGTTCACCCTCCTCCCGCCGCTCCCGCCCTCCTCCTGCCGCAGAGGACGCCGAGGAGGAGCTCTACTTCGCGTCGCCGCCCTTCATGCCGCCTAACCCGAGGGAGTCGCAGCTGGGCGATGGGGAGGAGGAGCCCCCGCCGCGGCCGCCCGAGACCGTGTTCATCCAGATTGTCAAGGCCTACCTCAAGGTACGTACGGCGTTGTGACTCGGGAGATTGTACGACGGTGTACGGCGCACGGCGTGACATTGTAATCTTGTGGTGTGCTGACTGCTGAGGGTGGTGAGGTCGGATGGGTAGAGGTACTTTGTTGAAAGGAATGCCGGGAAGGTTGTTCGGCGGAGGTTATAGTGCAGGTATGCAGCGTTTGCAAGGCTATGGAAGAGACCGGAAGAGGCCGGAAGAGACCGGAAGAGGCCGGAAGAGACCGGAAGAGGCCGGAAGAGACCGGCCCCAAGCAGCGGGCCAAGACGATACCCCGGCGGGTTCAGGCGGACTCCGGATTCCGCTCAGGATTCCAAAAGACCGTTAGGCGGACAGCACCCCACATCGCCCCGCGGGTTCCTCGCGACCGCGCCGGGGCCCGGCCCACCGGCCCGTGTCCTCCCCAAGACCAAGCCCCTTTGCGTACCGCTGCCTCCTGCCGCACACTGCTGCCGTACAGGACGACCTTTTGGTCCGCGCGCGCCGCTTCAAGACCGCCGGGAGCACCCGGGCCAAGTTCAGGTCGCACAAACGAACTGCGCCGCCGGGACTGTGGCTGAGCTCCAAGTCGCTGAGTGCGGGTGCGGGAGCTGAGAGCAGCTGAGGTGGCAGGGGTACGTGGGTGCGGGTGGGCGTGCGATACGGTACGGTACGGCACGGCACGGTACGGCACGGCACGGTACGGCACCCAGATGCGGTACCTAGACGCGGTTTGTGTTTGTTTTAGGGGGTGTGCTTGTCCCTGGGAGGTGGCGCGTTGGAATCTCCATCAGCACCGCGTTTACATGTACGGCATAACTTGTTCGACAGAGCTGTTCGTAACGACCCGGTTTTCAGTTGACATTTTTATATTTTATATATGCAATATGAACCCCCTATGTGTGAGATTCGTAACGGCCGCAGGGGGATTGCCGTACATGACTGCGGGTGTGTCGGGGGCCTGATGAGCGGTTCTCCCTGAGGGCGCGTCCTGTGGTACAGGTACGGCTGCACCATGCCGTACTCTCCCCGCCGCCTGCAGCCACAGGCGGATCCCGTGCGCTGGCCAGTTGCTTCATATAGTTGCATTACGAGTTGTGAGGCGGACGGTTAAGGGGGTGATGGAAGGGCCCCCGCGATTTTTGGGTTTGGGTTTTGAGCGCATCTGCGCTCCTCAGGACTGACGAGGTTGACGAAGGTTCGGGGCCGCCGCAAACGGTACCGGGGAGTGGTGCGCACGTTCTTCGGTGTGGGGCCCTGCCGTACCGCGAAGCCCACATGTACGACAATTCGTCGGGGCAGGTACGGCGCGCGTCCGCATAAAACAGGGCGCAGGGGACGTACGGGCAAACGGAGGGGACGTGGCAAGGGGTCGCTTTGGGGCCCTCGGCCGCGTCGCTGCCGACCTGGTATGCGCCCTAATACTAAAGATAAACACACACATACGTGGCTAAGTTGTGGTTAAGTTCTCCATAAACACACGCAAACATACATAGAATATAGTCGGTGGGTTCGGGCGGCCTGCCTCGCTGCGCGCACACAGACGCGGCGGGTCCGGACCGGGCTCACGTTTGGGACGCGGCGGGGTCGCGCTTTCGCTGGTGCCTTCGTTTTGTTTGACCGATCTCTGACCGATCTCGATGGGTCTACCACGGGGCATTATTCCCCGTGACCTGTCTTGGGCTGCAAGTCCGGTAAGAGTGCACACGCCGCTCTCCGAGGGGGCACCCCGCCGGGCCTTTGCTGCGGATATTCTCGCTGATGTTCTCTGGTCCGTGGCACACCGCGGAAGGTACGCTTTGCCGTGCTCGTTTGGTTTGCTGGCACGTCCTTGCGCGGTAAAGCGTTTCGCGTGGCTGCCATTTTGGGCCTGTGTGTAAGGGAAATGTGTGTTTCTTAAGGTGTGTGTGGGGGTGTGTGGGGGGCCGGGGGAGGGGTTTGCTCGGCGGCCGATGGCTGGTGGCTTTGGATTATATCTATGGGCCGGGCTGGGGCTTTGATCCAGCCGTACTACCCTACCCATACTCTGTGTGTTCCGATAAGAGCGCACGGCGACGATGTCGCCCGTAGGACAGACTGCTCACTTTCGTTTCAGTGCATGGTTGGCATGGACAGCCTTGTGACCTGGTCCCTTGCCTCCCCAGAGACGTCCGGCCATACCAGAAGCCAATCCCTTACGCGTGCGGATGCAAATTCAATTAGGACGGACGGACGGACGGGCGCACGTTTGGACGGAGGCACGCAGCCATCGCAGCATCGGCTGCTTTGGAGTCACAGGCACACGGGCGGGGGTGTACCGTACGCGGTGTCTGTGGAGCGTGGCGGTGTGGGGGCAAACCGAGCCGTAACGACTTACCTTTTCTCAATTCTGCGGGCAGCTGTGCGAGGGTTCGGGCACTTGCTCGACCCCAATGCATGGATGACCTCACGATTCATAGTGCTGATTCCAATGCTCCAGCGTGCCCGTGTGTGTGTATGTGTGTGTAGCGGGGAAACCCGCCGGCCCCCCGGTGCGCGCGCGTGTGTGTATGCGTGCTTGGGTTGCTGGCTTGAATGGTCTGTGCAGTACCTGGTTTTCTCAGTGCCGTACGGACCGTACGGGCCGTACTTGCACCTGCGCACATGGTATATATGTGCCGGGAGGCGTTGCACTGCCCGGTCCTGATGTCGGACTTGAGGAGCGGCGGCTGAGAGGGGCGCATTCGCACCCGCCAGGGAACTGACGCTGAGTTGGATTTGGTGACTGCAGGCAGCAGGATGATATTGAGTACTTGCGGGATACGCGATAATCGGGACGGAGGCGATGACCCATGGGTCGAATGCTAACGGATGCACATCAATACTACAGCCCTGCGCCTGCCCCAGCGGACTTTGCCGCCGGGCCAAAGCGCCACCAACACCTGTTCGGATACCCAGCTGTGGGTTGTTTCAAGGAGGGACTGGTCTTCCTGCGCACTGTGTAAAAGAGCGCCCGGGTGCCAACGAGCTGTTTGCCCGTTTTGCCGTTGATTACGCAGCCGTTGCATTTCACCAGACTTGCAATCGCAGGTACTACTAGGCATTTCATGCCCGAGTATGGGTCGCGAGCTCCTCAAGCCACACCCATTTGGGCCAGCGTTCATACTCCAGCGCCTCAAAAACTCAACTCCGCTCCTGACTTCGCAATCATCCTGTACCCCACATGGACCCCACAAGGACGCGGGTTCCGCAGACGAGTCCGCCACCATTGAGGGATGCACCAGTCCTAAGGGTGTAATGGGGCCGAGGGCAACACCCGCACTTCCTGGACGCCCAACTCCCGCAGCCCCGATGCCGCCTGCGCGTTCGAGATGCCTTCTGAAGAATAAACGTACCGCCACGGTAACATGTGACAAGTCATCCCGTGCATGGTGCTCTCACAGCTGCACTGGCCTCTGATACAGTCCCCGCCTGCGTTGCCGGCCGGAGCCCACCCGACAGCCCCAGGTCCCCCATGCACGGCCACTCAAAAAAAAGTCTAGATGCTGCCCCCGGACAGCGACTGCAACATCCCTGCATGCCCACCGTGCCATCCTCTTTCCTGCCCACCGGCGATCGACCGTGCACTGCCACCTCCAGAAAGCATGTCTCTGACCTCTTCGCGCACTGATGCCAACCGCACGGATTCCACCCTGATGCCACAGCACCCGTCGCCTCCTAAGACTACCCAGCCGCGCTGATCCTGGTTCGTGGTTTGCCGACCGCGCGTCATCAGATTGTCCGCCCCCGGGTCTGTAGAGCGAGCACACGCCCTCAGACTTTCCTCATGAAAGGCCCGGCCCGCGACGCGCTTGCCGCGGCTGCTACTTCCGAGGCTTCGGCGGCCAAGGCCATGCAACCCTCAATCACCGCCGCGGAGCGAATCGTGAACCCGAGATGCACTCAAGACCCTAACTCTGCTCCACTTCCAACGCGGGCGGAGGACCGGCCCTCGATGCGCACCCTACACGCCCATTTTGTCAACGCGTTCTGGGTTGCCCGGGTTTGCCCGGGTTCGTTCTTGCATCCCCACACGGCAATGATGTATCCCGCGCGGTCACATCGCAACACAGCCCTACGGCGGCCCCCTGCGCGGCCCCGGGGGGCACCGGTCCGCACGCGGCCCTGCCAGGACAAACTCCTCCAATGCACGGCGCTGTCGCGGCGCAAAAACGACGACGCGTTGCCGCCTTCGTTTGGACTGGCTCCCACCCCCCACGCCCCGCAAGCCCACAGGCCCGGCCGGGTCAAGCACTGCCGCCCGCCACGTGCCGCAGTCTCCCCAAGGCACCATGGGCGCATGGGGTCCCAGGCATCGCACTCCGCACGCGACATCGGCTGGTGACGTGTTCAGTTTGAAGTCAGGTAGCCAGCGCGATGCGTAACGACACGAAACGTCCGTCCTCCACCGCCGCAAGGCCCTGACAGCTCCATGCGACTCAAAATCGCTCCAAATCCGCCACCCAGGCGGTGCGAACCCGGGCAGCGGCAGCTCGAGGGCCTGGCACCCACTGCGGGGCGCCCCACGGGACTGCCGGTACCCCGGGACCCCACGTGACTGCCGTAGAGCCAGATTCCACCGCACGGCAGCCACGGCAGGTTGGAAGCCACCGTGCAGCTCCTCGTTGCCGCAGCGGTCATGGGGTGCCCACGCTACCGCCGTTTGCCCTTGCGGGCCTTGGCGCCCTTGTCTCCCCGGCCGCGGAACTGGCCAGGCCCGGTGTTGGCCTTGCTGCTGCTGGCGTTGCCCAGCCTGCAAGGATCGAGGCGGTACGACAACACAAAAGGCATACCGGCACGCGCTCGAGGAACAGACCATTCGCAGCCGGAAACTGGGGTCCTGGACAGCAGTGTCACGGACCCACGGGTCCATGTGCAATAACGGCAACCATGCAGATTATATCATACTAATTCGGAAAACTGAATTCATCTCACATGCCATGCTGTCGCGGCGTGCATTCTATCGGCGCCTGTCGCTTTCGCCTATCGAATCTTCACACTCGGAATTAGCCTATCGACGTCCACACTCCAAGATTTGTTCATGTGACGACGAGTGGTTCAGTGCAAGTGCCCCGCACCGGTCCTCCAGCCGATTCCCGGCAGGCGTGCAGGGCTGATCCGCATGCTGCTGCCGCTGTCCGAGGCGCCAACCCCCGAGATTGTGCCGCTGTCCGAGGCGCCACCCCCCAGCTTGTGCTCCGCTTTGACGCTCGGCTTCACCGCCCCACCGGCATGTAACACAATACTCTTCTCCTCTTTGTCCCTAAACGGCCGCCGCTCCGCATACGGCCCCACCCCACCCCACACCACGCAACGGCCACCGCCCCCCGCTCACTTGAACTGCACCGAGTGCGTGTTGGCCGGAAGCCTCTTGCCGGAGGTGTCGTGGAACATCTGGCAGCAGACGCCCATCTCGGTCACGTCCAGCACGACGCCGTTGATGCACACCAGGAGCTTCCGGGCGGGGAAGAACAGCGCGTTGGGGTCCTCCCAGATCCACATCTCGTTGTCGTGCGCCGCGTGGTGCGTGCGGCACTCGTAGCAGTACCGCGCGCGGGATCTGTTCACAAGGGCGGGCGGGCGGACGTGGCGGGCGGGCGGGGCGGGCGGACGTGGCGGGCGGGCGGGGCGGCCGGACGGGGCGGCCGGACGGGACGCGACGGGAGAGGCGCATATCATGATTAGGTGAGACTAGGGTAGGACTTGGCGGCGTCACGCCACTCGCAGCTGGCCAATGGTGGTCAGCCGTCTCACGCTGCGCCAGAAGCTCCCATGTCAGACCCCTGGGCCCCACAGCTCTGCAGTTCCCGCAGCCATGACCAACATCCGGTCATCACACGGACCGCGCCAATGATCACACGAGGGGCCCACGAGGCGACCGACTTCCGCCGCCGCCCTGCACCTCTTCTACTTCCCGCCCTGCACCTCTTCTACTTCCCGCCCTGCACCTCTTCTACTTCCCGCCCAGCACCCCTGCTTCCGCCGCTACCGCCCTGCACCCTTACCTGTCCGTGGTGACCAGCTTTGCGGCGTGAACGCCCTTGCAGCCCCAGCAGTGCATCTCGACGGAATCGAAGTCGCCGCTGCCGTAGTAGAACGACGCGCCACCGCCGCCGGCCGAGGCGGCCGCGCTGCCACCCGCGCCGCCGCCACTGCGCGGCTTGGGCGCGCGCATCTGCTGCAGCAGTTTCTTGCGACTCTCGGAGGTCTGCAGGAGTGCGTAGGCCTGGTTGACCCGCTGCGACGCCTCGGCGGCGCCCGCCGCGTCCGGCCCCGCCTTGTCCGGGTGCACCCGCAGCTGGGTGCGGCGGAAGGCGCTGCGCACCGCCTCGTCCGTCAGCGACTCCGCCTCGGGGCCCTCCGAGGGCAGCCCCAGCACCGAGAAGTAGTCCCGGGCGGCCAGCACCCTAGCGATTTCGCCTTTGGGGGGTGAGAGCGCGGCGGAAGGGGCCATGGCCATGGCGGGCAGTGCGTGGAGGAGCACTGGCAGTGCACTCGGCGGGCAGCGAGTGGCGGAACGCTCGGGAGGCCCGATGCGGCGACAGACAGGGAAACCAGGCAAACCGGCAAACAAGGCAAGCCGGCAAACAAGGCAAGCCGGCAGCGCGATCAACGCCCGCTTGAACGAACAAAGGGCTGATGACAGTCCTGAGCCAGCAGCAGCAGCAGAAGGACATGTAAATGGGCCGGTGTGCCGCGCAGCTGGTACAGTTGATACCCTTACAACCGCTGTCGCGTGCAACAACGCTCACGCACCTGTGGCGCCCTTGACCACCTCCGGCTCCAAGCGCCCTCCACGCGCCAAGTCGTGGTGCTCGTCATGCCACCCGCGGCTCCCGCCCGCCCCCGGCCCTGCCCCGGCCGCCTCGTCGTCGCCGCCGTCGCCGAAGCGCGAGGACCGGGCGCCTGCCCGGCTGCTGCTGCTGCTGCCTGCGCTTGCTCCAGCGCCGGCACCGCCGGCCCCCGCGGGCTTGCTGGCATCGCCATCGTTGGTGGCCGCCGCGGAGAGCACCAGCCAGCCGATGCACTCCAGCAGCATGACCGGCAGCGCCTGGTACCACACCAATGACCGCCAGCTCAGCACCGCGGCGCCCGCGAAGACGGCTGCGCGGATGCGCCCCGGCGCGATGATGTGCGCCGCCAGGTAGATCGCGCTGGTGATCCAGCGACACAACGCGGATCCTGAGGGGAGCGGCAGCCAATGAAGGGCGAGTCCAGGGAGAGGATCAAGAGGGTTGTGGAGGCAAGGTGGAGGCAAGGTGGAGGCAAGGTGGAGGCAAGGTGGAGGCAAGGTGGAGGCAAGGTGGAGGCTAACGACGAACTATTCTGTTGCCTGCCCTGCCCCTTCAGTCGCGCGCTGTGAAGCAGGTCAAGGCGTGCCATGAAGCGCCGCACGCCCATCCACGCACACAGCATTCGCCGGGCTGGGTGTGTCTGGGTATTCGTCGCTCTTCAACACCCAGCATCCGGAGTGAAAGTCACGGTGCCCTGGCCGCCCGGTCCGCACCTTGACGGGACAAGTAGCAAGCCCCGACTGTACAGGTACTAGTGACCCACATCAATCCACGCATTAGTACACGAGAGGCTCTCACGGCATCTCGCACACACGGTTGCTTCCACAGCTGACATGCATGCGCGTGCTCCCAAGGGTTCCAACTGCTTCTCCCCGCCGCGTTCTACTCAGTACTCATGCTGTCCGAGCTGTCCGCGGGGGATGCGCCGCCCCAGCGGCCACCGGTGAGCCCCAACGCGGACATCCTATACGTCCTGAACGACGGCACCGGTGGCTCCGACGCTCCGAAACCCGTGCCGTGTCCAATAGCCGCGGTCTACCCACCCGCCAGGCTCCACAGGACCGGCAGGGGCGACACACAGGCCAGGTTCGGCCGCGTCTTGGCCGGCAGTATCCAGGTGAGGAACATCGTCTGGAGGGCGGCCACCCATATGGGCGGTTTGAACACGAACCTGCGGTGCGTGCGGCAGGCGGTGGAAGTACCCGATGAGGGGAAGGCAGATAAGAGCGGCAGCCGACGGCCGACACATGCGACAGCAGCGAAGTGTCCCTCGCACACGGTCCTGACGGCTTATCGAGGGACCTGCAGTCCAGCACCGGCTGCGGCGGCTTTGTTCTTCGCTAATTGTTTTATGGGCTGGGGTAGGGGCAATCGTTCGGCATACGGGCATTTTCCGGGCTAAGCTATGCCCCAACCGCATGTCACGTACTCCTGTTGTGCCTGCCGACGAACACACCCGGTCGGCGGCTCCTCGCCCCCTAGACATCACGCCGTGGCTGCGCACATGACTGCAAATTAACTGCTCAGTCGACCTGTCTGGGTACCCGACAAATGCTCGTTTCCCGCATATTATGCGCGCCAGCATCCCTTCGAACGCGATGCTACCTCGCTGGACTCTTGTGTCAAGAGTCCAGCGAGGCCCAGGCAGGACGAGGGTGGAACTTTCTCGATGTCAACTTGCCACGCAACCCCCCGCGTTATGGAAGGATGCTCACCCCCACACGTATTTGAAGAGCAGCGCCAGCGCCCCGAAGAAGGTGTAGACGAGCGCCGCGATGGGGAGGGACATCACCATTGCGCATCCCGCCATCGTCCTGAACCGGCGCGCGTGAGGTCGATTGTGACAGAAAGAGAGAGAGAGAGAGAGATATGAGAGAGCGTGATGAGAGAGATATGAGAGAGATATGAGAGCGGGGGAGATCCCAGGCAGCAAGGGGTGTCAGCACGGTACCACGGTACGGAAGGCTGGAAACGAGCTCTGCTGCAGTGCGTCGTTAGCCTGCCTGACCCGTGGTGCCATGGAAACGAAAGGCAGCAAGGCGCCTGGCCGGTGAGCTTAAGGAGCCCGGCGGGGGTGAGCGACATGGAACGGAGCCGGCGGTTGTGTTTATCGACAAACCCGCCCAGAGCCGGCGGTTGTGTGTGCGGTGTAGCGTTCGATTCGGGAGGGTCACCGCGAAGTGTCACCGCAGGACAGCGAGGAATGCTTTCAGCGGGTAAGGCTAAGGCTTCGGTGGCAAGCTGGTTGCGGGTTTGTCAGGAGGACACACCATTATACACGGTGCTGCTTCACGTCGTTCGCGGGGTGAGGGATGGCGAGCCCAGTCGCCCGGGAGGGACCTTACAGGGAAACACTTGCACCAAGCAGGTCAGAGGACCAGGCACAATACCCGCCGTGCCCCAACCGCCCCGCCGTGCCACCGCTTACTTGAACTGCTTTTGGCACTTGCGGTCCAGGGCCGCCGCGCCCTTGCGGGAGCCAACGACAGCGTACGTCCACGTCAGCCACCCTGCGGGCCGGGGCCAGGGGCGCAGGAGGTGACCGACGACAGGACGGCAGGGGTCATCTCAAGCTCCCGCCGGACGCGGCATGTTACCGCCCCGAAGCGCCCCACCTTCCCGCCACCAATAACCGCCCGCATCCAGGAAACAGGTCCCTTTAGCCTCGCCTGGCGACGTGCCTCGCCTGGAGCGGCCTTTCACTGTACCCCCATGCCATCCCGCCTCACCCGCCAGCGTCCGAATGGTGGCCTGCGGCACCAGCAGGCTCACGAACACCGCCATGTAGATCATGCTGACCGGCAACGCCACCCACGTGGGGCGGCCAGGTGCTGCAAGCGGGCAGCGGACGAAGGAGAGGCGGCGACAGGCGAATGCAGGGGGCGGGGGCATTGCCTTTCAGGACCAGCGGGGTGGAGCGTAAGAGCATCGACGAGGCGCAGGCGTGCGTGACCCGCGCACAGCCTTGCCATCACGTCGTCCAGTCGGGGCCGGTTCGCCTTCGCCCTCGCAGCGGACTGCGGCCCCCAGACAGCGAATCACGATGTGGAGGGGCCGCCTCTTGGACCCCGTGCCGCACCTCAATTCTCGACACGACCCACAAAACCCGCTCTCGAGCGCCTCAGACGCCAGCTGCAGCACCCACAGCTCTCCCCGCCTCGCGCGCACCTCACCCACCCCGCGGTCCCCCACGACACCCACGCAAGCACACGGACGCACCCATGTACGGCTCCAGCACGCGTTTTGTTGCCTGCAGTGTGCCCGTGAACCACCAATCCCAGCGCCGCCCAGCACCGTCCCGCGCCGTCGCGTCCTCGTCCGGCTTATCGTCCTCGTCCGGCGCACCGCCACCACTACGAGAGCGGGTGTGGCCAGGCGGCGGCCTCGCCCGCGGATCCGCCTTGAAACCGGTGGACCCTTGGGACCCTTGGGACTGCTGCTGTTGCTGCTGCTGCGCCGTCCCCCGCGGCGTGTTGGCTCCCGCGCTTGGCCCCGCCCCCTGCCCCTGGCCTTGTGATGGCCCCTGGCCACCCTGCGACCCATACTGCTGCTGCTGTTGATGGCCACCCGCTGGTTTCCCCCTCGCGCCCTGTTGCCCCGACGCGCCGCTGCCTGCAGCGCCCTTTCCTGCAGCCCCGCCGCCGGCCTTAGCTCCACCTCGGGCACCGGACGCCGTCGTCCCACGGCTGCCCGATGCTGCTGAGCCGCCGCTGGTGCCCGCGGCACCGCTGCCGGCCCCTGCTGCGGCATCCTTCTGCCCGCCACCGCTACCCGCGCTGGTACCCGCAGCCCCGGTGGCCGTTGC
Organism: Eudorina sp. 2006-703-Eu-15; assembly: GCA_003117195.1. Taxonomy (NCBI): domain Eukaryota; kingdom Viridiplantae; phylum Chlorophyta; class Chlorophyceae; order Chlamydomonadales; family Volvocaceae; genus Eudorina; species Eudorina sp. 2006-703-Eu-15. The sequence continues at coordinate 987,720 of BDSI01000015.1, forward strand.
ACTGGCCCCGCCTGCAGGTGGGTCCGGCCAGACCCTCTCCGAAGCGGGCTTCGTGAATGAGTACGGCTGGCTTGGTCGCCCACCACTCGGCTCGGACGAGCCGTTCTGGGCGTCCGTCTGATCCGGATGGGGCCGTTTGCCCGGGCCCTTCGTTTGCCCTGAGGCTCCCGCAGAGGCGGCCGTCCCGTTTTGGGTTGGCTCGCCCGCCGTTTTTGAAGCGCCAGCACCATCCGCCTTGGGCTGCCCCTGCCCCGGCTGGCTCTGCGAGCTCCGACCGACTTTATGGTCCGGGTCGCAGCGGGCATTGTAGTCCGCCTACACGTGAGGGGAGGCGACAAGGCACGGGCGGGGGGCCATGTGAGGGGCATCGACGGACGGAGGCGTCGACGCAAGTACGGCGGGACACGTGGCCGTGGCGGCCACGTGCTCCGGCCACGGCGATGGCGTGGCGGCGGACCACACCGGGCATGCTCGGGCGAATGCACTCATAGTTGAAGCGACACAGAGATACACAGAGATGTGATGCAACTCGACGGCAGATCGGCGATCTGCTGGCAGGGCCGACGACCCCCATCTGCTGGCCCAAATGTTTTCGAGTTCACGTCAAGCCCCCACGGCTGATCAAGTGCATGGTCTCAGCCCGGAGGACACTGACATGCGCAGATCCCCATCACCTGACCGTCATTCCTTCACGACCCTCATGCCTTCCGCAGCTCTCAATGTGGCCCACGGTACCCCATGGCTGGACGCCTGCACGCACGTCGCATCGCAGCCCTACACCTCACATACCCCCGTACACCCTCGAGGTATCTTCCTTTTTTATGATTAACCCTTCAGGTCCCTCAATCTGGGTGTCTGGGCTGTTTCTTTCCAACCCCCAATGGCCCGCGGGGTGGCCCCCTCATCGTCCACCACTCGGCTCCCTCATCAGCCGCATCCCGCGCGCCTGAGCTCCTCACCGTCAGCTGGTCCGCGTCCTCCGGGCACAGGCCCACGGCCCGCTTCAGCAACACCTCCGCACGCATCGCATCGCCCTGCCAGGCGGCTGACAGCGCCCTCTCCAGCCACTGCTGCGCCGCCTCCCTGTTCACCCGCTGCTTCGCCGTGGCGTAAAGCTCTTCGACGCTCGGACCCCTGCCGGCTGTGCCCCCGTTGGCCGTCGCCGCCGACGCCGCGGCGGTCGGAGCAGCAGAGCCGGGCCCAGCACCTGATGACGGCGCACCGCCCCTTGCCGGTCCTTGGGGCTTCGGCTCCTGTTGCTTCTGCTGTTGCTGCGCTGTAGAACCCGCGGCAGTTGTTCCTGTCTTTTTGGCGCTAGCGGCATTTACATCCGCGTTGACAGCGGCGTTGCGGCTCTCCGAAGCTCCGCCAGCGCCCGACGGACCATTGATCGTGTCTTTAGGTGCGGCCTGCTGCGGCTGCGGCTGTTGTTGTTGCTTGGCAGCCGCCGCCTTGGCCCGGCCCTTTGACGCAAGTCCTTGTATATCCTGGTAGAAGGAATCGTGCACTTGTCGGGGAAAGGAGGCTGGCAGAGGCTTTCCGCTGCCGCTGCCGCCACTGCCGGCGCCCCCGCCGCCGCCTGTCACAGTGTCCGCACCGACGCCGTTCGCGGCAGCTGCGAACACCGACGCGGCCTCGTTACCGCTGGCCGCCCTCGTCACTCCGGGCTCCGTCGGCCCTTTTCCCACGCCTCGATCAAGGGCCGACACGGTGGCATCAGTCTTAGGATCACCGGCATGAGCGGATGAGCCCTTGAAGACAAAGAGATCTGGGTTTGGGGTCGACACTCCCACTCCCACGGTATCGATGATCCTGCCAAGCCCCCTGGCGCCTTGATCCCACGTGGCCGTTCGCGGATGTGCCGGCTCGGCCGCGCCGGGCTGGCGAACCGCACCGGGGGCCGCTGTGTTGGCGGGGCTCAGCACAGCGCCGGGCGCGCCGGGACCTGCTGCAGACGCCACGTCGGCTGCTGCTCCCGAACCTGGCGCGGTAGCTGTGGTTGCGTGAGCCTGCTGCTGTCCATCCACATCCACATCCACCACCAGAATAGCCTGAGGGGGAAGACGGGAGCCGGCGCCTCATGACCAGGCGTCCTTGGACTGGCGGGATAACATTTTCGATTATGAGCAGCAAGTAAGGGTCATGCACCATCACTTCATGGTAGATCATCGTCTGAGATGCAGTAGCAGTACAGACACCGTTGCGATAGACTTCACCCTACCCCGTCCTACCTTCAGCTGGGACTTTTTCTTGACGAAGCGCAGCAGCTCTGGTTTCTCTTGGACCGGCGGATGCATGGGCAGCTCCTGCGGTCGCAGGGGACAGGCCCATCCCCATGAACTCAGCCCGGCTCCGCTTGCAACCAAACCCAGCCCATATAAACTACACGAGCACATGTCAGCTACTGCCGAGGAAAGTGGCGCGGCATACGACGCTCTTCCGAAGGTGCTTATGTGCGAAGACCGGTCGCCGACACAAGCATACAGCATGTTGCGTTAGCCTGCCCTCTCGCCATGTCAAGACAAAGCAGGCGGCCGAGATTGAGAGTTTGAGACCGCCCGCCCCTCAAAACGTGCATGAGTGTGTGGTCCGCTGGCGAGCCGCAGCACAACAATCAGCAGGTATGCACCAACAGGCGGAGCATGGTTTTCAGGTCAGCCGCATGCGGCCCGCGCGAGCCGCTGACGCACCAGCTTGTATCGCCCGGGGACATGGATCGAGACCAGTGTGGGCCGAACCACCACAGTGAGCTCAGCGGCACTTTCCACACCTGCGGCGGGAGGGTATGGATTGGGGAACCGATACGGCGGGAGGGTGAACACCGCCGTGGGACGGGACGTGGTGCACGCAGCGCGACCGCCCTCTCTGGTCCATGGCCCGGATTGTCAGTCCGGCATGGAAACGCCGTGCACGTGAGGATGTCCAGTGGCAGAATCGGGGCCGATATGCAGCGGGCGCACGCCTCCTCGGCGGTTCACGACGGCGCCACCCAAGTTGCCGAGAGGCCAAGCTATATGACACGCGATTGTGGCAACATTGCCAACGCACCCGGCAGCTGCACCATGAGCTGGTACTTTTCGTCGCGACCATCGTCTTGGCACGTTAGGGTGTATTGCGGGACCTGCGCAGTCAAATACACAGTAGCCCAGCCGTAAAATGCGCATAAGCGATCTAAATATCCAAAGCAGACATTTGGACCAAGCGCGAACTCGCAAGGTCGGGATCGCGGCTTGCAGCAGCTGCACGGCTCCACCTCGCAGCCCCCAGCATCCCCACACCTGCTCGATCACGGACATTTGCTTAGATCCCCGCGCCTCCACACCAAATGCCTCGCGGTTGCGCCAAGCCAAAACCACGACGGCGACGGCCTAACCGCGGCAAGCACGCTTCATACGCTAGACCACGAAAGCACATTGAAGTGGTTATTACTGAGCCGCAGTGTTATTACACCCATTCCTCTATGCAGGTTCCCGGGTCCGCGAAGCTACAGTTCTGATGAAGAGCGCTGAAAAGCGGTGCAAGGTCGCAAACGCATGCATGCACATATTACGACACCTTTAACTATGAACAGGCGTAGGTAAACTCGCCTGGGAGGAAGTTTTTTCAAACGTCCAGTCGTACATTTTGACATTGAACTTACCCCAAAGCCTTTCCTGAAATTTACTGTTATCTTGTATTTGCGTTCGTATAGGGCTCAGTTTTGTGTATTCCAAGTCAGACGATGCTAGTCAGAGGGTGATAGTGAAGCGTCTTACTGATATTGTTCTTGTTGCTACTTTATTGGAAAAGTGCCAGCGTAGCATGCTGTCAACGTTAAATTTAAGCCTTAGTTCACCAACTTGCTGATTACCACGTACGGGTAGCGAGGATGCGGTCTCCGGAACGGTCTCTACAGACTCCCTTGCTTGATCCGTTTGCAGCAGTCGCACAGCAAGCATTCCCGGCCGGTGATGAGACCAAGACGTGGAATCTGCTTGGGGCCTTGGCAAAGGTGAGGTGTGGCGGAAAGTGTCGAAGCGCTCAGCAACCGATGGCGCCCGGGGCAACAGTCAAAGGAATGTTAGTAATAAATGTGCGCGGTCGACGACATGAGGGTGTTGGACGGGGCAACATCACAATGAGTCAGGTAGTTCCAACGCTGCTGACACTGCGGCCCAGTTGACACACTACCGCTGACGCGCGCAAAGCTTAAGCGCACTTGATTCCATCATCATGATGCTGTCCCGACTCAATTTGTCACAGGAACTACACACGGCAGTTTACCCGGTCCCTGCAAATCGCCCTTGCTGTACCGCGGTTCCCCGTACCCTCCGAGCCCACTTTCCCCGACCTCCCTCTGCCCCACCGCAGAACTTTCGGGAGCAGCTTGCGCTGGCGGGACCGCTGGCCATCAACCTCGTGACCGCCAACGCCGTCGCCTGCATCAACCTCTTCTTTGTGGCCCGTGGAGGCACCATGCAACTGGCGGCCGCGGCGCTCGGCAACAACGTGGCGGTGATGCTGGGGCGGCTGGTGCTCCTAGGACTATGCGGCGCACTGGACACCCTGGCGGCGCAGGTGCGTGTATGACGGGGCAGCTGGGAGGTTCGGAAGCAAGAAACCCTTCCCGAACCAACTCTGAAGGGCGGGCGACTTGTGGTGAAGTCATCGGATGGTCCGCATTTGGGTCACGGACTGTCGCCTCATGGCCCGTGAGAGAGCGTGGGACGTATTAGAAAGGCGCACAACACGGTTCAGGATTTCACCGACCAGGCTTATAGGCCCGCCAGCAATGAAAAGGGCAAACCCTATCCGGCTTTAACAATCCACCAGCGAGCGAGCGAGGGTTTCGCAAGGTGGGGCAGGCAGGTGGTCGGGAAGTACTGCCCTACCACCGGACCACGGGAGTTGAAAGGAACAGGGTCCTAAAGGAGCCCTGGAGATCACTCACTCAAGTCTTCTGGCAATTTCGGACGTCGGCGTTGAGGCCTCGCTGGCACCTTACCAGCTGACCGACGCCAACTTGGCGCGCGGGGTGTAGCCTCCTAGGCGACATGGAACCGCAGCGCCCCGCCTCTCGGAAGCCACCCTCCCGTCTGCCCCCTGCCGCCGCCGCGCAGGCCTGGGGCGCCGGCAAGGAGCGGCGGCTGCCCATCCTCATGCAGCGCACGGTGGTGTTCCTGTGGCTGCACTGCGTGGCCATCAGCGGGGCGATCATGCTGCTGCCGCTGGGGCTGCGGGCGCTGGGCCAGGACCCCGCGCTCAGTCTCATGGTGCGGAGGTACCTCTTGGCGCTGCTGCCGGCGGTGTGGCTGGAGGCCCTGTCTCGGTAAGGCGGCGGCTTGGAGGGGCGATTGGGGTGGGGGGAGAGATTGGTATATAGGTATGTAGGGAAAGATGAAATTGGGTAGGGAGGATCGTTATGCGTTATTTCCGTCATGCTCAATCTGGGCCGTGATGTGTTCTGGCATCCTTCCTGCGCACACTAGTACCGCCTCCGTTGCCTAGTCGCCGCCTTGCCCACGGCATGCACATTACAAAGTCCCCAAAAGCTCCTCACTGAGCAGCGCCCTCACGGCTACCGCCTTGCCCCTTCTGCCCGCCTGCCCCACGGCCCCCTGCCGTCCGCAGGCCCATCACCCGTGTCTTGGTAGCCCGGGGCACAGTCACGCCCCAAATGGTGATCGCCCTGCTGGGGCTGCCCCTGAACGTGGCCACCAACTACGCCCTGGTGGTGGTGGCTCGGTGGGAGTACGTTGGGGCGGCGGCTGCGATGTCTGCGGCGGCTTGGTGAGGACTGCCAAGGGCAAGGCCGGGGCCGCGGGATGTGGACCGGGCGGAGGGGGACGGCAGGATGTCGCCAGCAGCCGGTACTGGTTTCCCATTGCGGGTTTGGGTTGCGCGGCTGTGTTCACCGGGGCGACGGGAACGGCGGAGTGAACGCCATCAGGCCACACAAGCTGCCCGGTTCGTATCGTCTTTCTGGCGGCTTGCGACCCCGGATGTCCGCGTGCGCACCCAAACCGCCATCCGGATCCATCATGTTGGGCGGGCTTCCACACGCCGGGGGGGGGCCACTCTGTAGGTTGGTATAGGGAGACGCTCGGAGGCGCTCGGCAGGCTGGGTTTAACCCGGCATCACACAAGGGGGATGCCAAAGAACCCAACGGCCCGATTTTTCCTCGCCTGGAACGGCCCGGTTTCTCCCCGCCTGGGGGCCATCCCGCCCGCAGCTACGACGTGGTGCTGCTGCTGGGGTACGTGGCCGTCAGCGGGCAATGGGGCGACGTGGTGGGGACGCCCACCAAGCGGGCCTTCCAGGTGCGCAGGGGCGGCGGTGGGCCCGAGCGGGCGGTCTCGGGAGCGTTGCTGTCGGCTGTCGTCCCGTGAGGAGGGGCTGAGGATGGGGGGAACAGAGGGACGGCGGCCCGGTGCCTTGGTGTTTTGTGGTGGGCCGGAAGGGGAGCGCGTCCGTCGGGGTCGGATCTGCGGGCGCATGGGATGCCATGACGTGTGCCCATGGCCATCGCCTCACTGCACATGAACGGCCCTGGGCCCTGGGCCGACCGTTGAACCCCGGAGAACGGGAACGGGGACGGCGAGAACTCGCGCGCACGAACCGAACGAGCCAGGCGCACCCATGCGCTACGATGGCCTCCCCTCCTCACACACATGACACACATGAGAATGAATCTATCGTGCACCCCGCTGGTCATCGGTGACAGCCGAAGCCTCCTCAGTCCTCACCACGTGCTCAACCCGAGACAGGCCGTCTGTCTGCGTGGCATTCAGCGTTTCCCGGGTTCCTCCACGCACCCCCCTGACCAGCGCCTGGGCCCCTCGCACGTCACACCAGGGGTTCACAAGACGCCGTGCGCACCCATTCGCTGAGCATTCCCACCTCCCACCTCCCACCGCCCTCCCACATGATGAGAGTTCCGCCGCAACCGAAGTGTACGCACGTCGTGATCTCCCGTCGCGGCCGACACCCGGGGGGGGTGGGGTGGGCGCTCTCGGGTCCCTCTCCCCACACACACACATTCGCTCTGTCAGCAGCGTAGTATGAATATGTCTACCAATTTCCTATACCCCCCACCCCACTTCACCCACACACACATACAGGGCTGGCGGCAGCTGGCCCTCCTGGCCTACCCCGCCGCCTCCATGAAGTGCGCGGAGAGCTGGGCCTTCACGATCTGCACCCTGGCGGCCTCCCTCCTGCCGGACGCCTGCATCGCCACAGCTGCGGTGGGCGTGTCGTACAACGTGTACGGCGTGTTGTTCATCGCATTCGTCGCCTGCTCCACGGCGGCGTGCGTGACGGTCGGCAACCGGCTGGGCGCAGGTGGGGCGGCGCGGCGGTATGGGGGTCAGCCAGTCGGGGTTGAGGCGGGGGCGGTCGCATGTGCGTGTCCCACACATTCAGTATCGTTACAATGTGGATCGGCTTGCAGGCCCTGCCCAAGGTTTTGTCGCGTATTGTCGAAGTGTTTGATGCTTTAGGACACCTTCAGCCAACAAGCAGATGTGAATGCGTCACGTTACGGTGGGCCCAAGCAGCTTCACACATGTGATTTGGGGAAACCCAGCAGTTGCTTATCAGGAGAGCCCAAGGGGAGTCTCCGGGGACGTGCTCCAGGCAGGCCTGCCGGTCATGCCGATTGTTTCGGGAATCGCTTCCACTCACAAGCTCCGTCCGAGCTCGCCCCTCTCCTGCCTTGTCCGCTGCCCTTTGATCCCCTCCCTCTGACAGCAGCGCAGCTTCAGGATGCCTACCATTCTCCAACAGACCCACACCCTCCCTCTCCCTCTTTGGAATACCCGTCTACCCGTTTCCTGTATCCCTCTCCCTCCTCTGGCACTTGCCTGCAGCGGGCCTCAACGCTCAACAAACCTGCTCCCTCACCCCCTTACCTTCCCTCGGCGCTGCTGTCCGCCCTCCATGCGCCCCCGTCCGTGAATACGTCATGTCTACCGATTCCCTGTAACCCCTTACATCTCCGCCCGCTTGGGTTGCAGGTGACGGCCTGGGCGCCAAGATGTCCGCCGCCGCCTCCCTGCTGATCGTGCCCCCCGCCTGGGCCGCCGCGGCGGTGTTGCTGCTGGTGCCCGCCTGCCAGGGCGCCATCATGTCCCTCTTCGTCACCGGGGACGGCTCCGCCTCCCCCGGGGGCGGGGACGGCGGCCCCGACGTTGGCGGTGATGGGGAGCTGCGGCGGGTGCTGCGGCACATGTTTGTGATCGTGGCGGGGCTGGTGCTGCTGGACGGCGTGCAGACGGTACTGTCCGGGATCATACAGGTGAGGGGGCGCGGGATCATACAGGTGAGGGGGCGTGGTGCTAGGGACGAGGAGGAGGACACCGAGGTGTTCTGGGCAGGAGGAGGAGGACACACATGGGTGCCGGGTGGGTGCTGGCGAGAGGGGGGCCGCGAGGTGGCACCTGGGTGCATTGTGGGTCGGGTCTGGACGGAAACAGAACCTGACCCAGGTCGGGTGACCGCGCGCGGAGAGGTCCAGGGCCCTGCCCTGGGAGTGAGCGCCTGACTGGCCTTGATCTACGTATCCCGACCCGAGGAAAAGCATATAACAAACTAAATCTATTATGAATCTGATTAAAGTTTCGAGCATTCGAGCAGGCCCCTGGACGTCGTGTTTCTGGGTTCAGTCCGAGCGGTAGGGCTTACTGTCATGGGAATCCCGTCGATCTGCTGACACTGTGACACGTCCCGCCCTGGCTTGCTGGGCGCCTACGGTACCTGGCCGGTTGATGGTGGGTCCGAGCCGCTGGGGGTCCGAGCCGCTGCTGCCTTCATGACGCTCGTCGTCCCCAGCGCCCGGCCGCGGATGTCCTTCCCAAACAGGCCACAGCGCCCCACTCCTGCCTATCCGGCGGCGACCTCCTGGCGCGCTCTGGGGCCAACTCCTGCGGAACCCGCCCTCGGGCCCTGCGCTGATGATGCCTGTGTTGCCCCGATGGCTCCGCAGGGCTGCGGCCGTCAGCGCGCCGGCGCCCTGGTGAACCTGGTCGCGTTCTACGTGTTCGCGCTGCCGCTGGCGCTGTGGCTGGCCTTCCGCCTTGACCTCCCGCCGAGGCTGGGCGGCGGCGTGTTTGGGCTGGGCCTGGGGCCGGAGGGCCTGTACCTGGGCATGGCGGCGGGCCCGGCCATCCAGACGGTGCGTTGGCGGTGGACCTCGGTCCGACGTCCGCGCGGAGGCTCTTGGGAGTAGGGGTGGGGGCGGACCTGTGGGGTGTTCGCGGTTGATGGGATCGGCCGCCAGGCTGGCGGCGAAGGGATCCGTGAACGCCCAGCTCCGATCGGGAGGCGCGGATGTGGAGGGGCCTGGAGGGATCCGCAGGCGTCCGAAGGGGTTTTTGAGGCGGCAGTCCGGAGGGGTTTGAAGCGGCAGTCCCCGTGCCCGTCCTCCTCCGTCCTCGCGCAGGTCTGCTACATCGTCATTCTGCTGCGGACCAACTGGGACGTCGCCTCGCAGGCGGCGGTGGCGGCCGCCGCCCAGAGCACCAGCAGCCTCACCGGACTCATCCGCCGCATGGACCCGGGGGCCCTGGTGGGACCCGCCCTGGTGCGCTCCGGCGGCTCCAGCAGCACCGGCTTGGGCAGCATGGGGCCCTACCCCTGGCTCCTGCCCGTCATCGAGGAGCGCTCCGGGGAGGGGAACGACAGCAGCGACAGCCTCCTTACCACCGCCGCCGACTCACAGACAGACACGGACTGGGCGCACTTCAATGGAAATATGATAGCGCTGGCGTTTGGGCGGGGCGTGGGTGGCGGTGGAGGCGGCGGAGACGACGAGGAGGACGGCCGGTTGCTGCCCAGCCCACGGAGCGGCGGCGGCAGCCCGGCTGGCAGCCCGAGGGGCGCGGGGGACACGCGGACCGCCAGCTTCGGCCGCCGGGCCGGGAACGGGCCGGGTGCGGCGGTGGGTGTGGGCTCCCGGACGCCGCGGCGGCAGTCCAGCAGGCTTCGTAACGGCTTCAGCGGCGCCGCAGCCACGTCCCCGGCCTTCGGCTCACCCCCTGGCGCCATGCCACGCGGCACAGCCTCGCCTGGCGGCGCCGGCGCCGCCGCAGCGAGCCCAGCAGGTGCCCGCGCTGAGCCCAAGGGCCCCCTGTCGCCACCGGCGCCGTGTGAGGACGTGTCGCCGGGCACGGCGGCCCGCTCGCAAGCCCTAATCATGACCCGTGGGTCACCGCCCACGACCGACCCCGCCCATCACTGCCGCCTGGCCGCCACTCTGGAGCCAGGCAGCCCCGCCACCGCCATGCCGCGGCCGTACGTGATTGTGCCCGGGTCCCAGGGGTCGTGCCAGTTCCCTGTCGATCCGCAGTACAGCCCAGGAACCCACGCGCCGGTGCCGGGCTCGTCGGCACCTGTCCCGGTCCCGACGCCGGCCGCGGCCGCGGCGGCGGGAAGTGGCTCAGCCGGTGGCGCAGCTGCTGCCACCCGCACGGCCGCGACCGACGCTGCGGCGCCGCGCTGGTCTTTGTTCGGCTGGGGCCGCGCCCAGGCGCCCGCAGCCGCGAAGCCGGCGGCGACAGCCGCGGCGCGGGTGGCGGCCAAGGAGGACGCGTTATCGCGCGACGCCGTCGCCATCGCCGCAGACGCCGCCAGCGCGCCGCTGCAGCTGCCGGGCGTGGCGACGGCCGTGCCCATCCCTTGCGGCCGCACCCCGGACACCCGGGACTACAGCAGCATCGGCGCCGATGGCGCCCTTGCGGCTCTGGAACCCAGCCCATGCGGGACCGAGACTCGGTCCGGGACGGCGACGCAGACGGGGACGGGGACGGGGACCTCGCCCCTGCCGATTATCGGTGGTGCTGCTATGATGGGTGGGCGGGGCAGCTTCAATCAATCAGGTATGAGGATGGGGTTCGACGGCGGGCGTGGTGAGGGCGAACCGCCCGGCAGAGTCGCGGCCGATAGCCCCACGAGCAGCGCGGGCGCGGGACCTCAGAACGGGCACGGGCACGGGCAGGTGGGGTTCTATGGCGGTGCGGTGCGCGGCGAGGTGTTCCGTTCCTGCGAGTCGCTCGCGGCCGCGGTGCCCGGGGCACTGGACTTCTACGCCTTCTCCGCCTCCGCGGGCACGGACGGCGGGGGCTGGCTGGACGGGCCCCCGCCGCTGCCGCACGAGCACACGGAGCCAGCGCCTCCGCCACCGCCGGCGCAGCGGCAACAGCAGCGGCAGTGATGCGCGGAGGCATCCGCGACGGCGGTGGTGGCGACTGCGGCGCCGCCGGCTTCCTAGCCAGTCAGTCAGTCAGTCGCCATGCGCCAAGTGCCTCCTGTAAGACAGAGGTGGTGTGGTCGGCAGGGTTTACCGAAATGCGTTCTTGAGCGGGTGCAGGTTTGACCTCACTATCTGTGGTATATGTGCAGGAACTGAAGTTTGATCCTATGGTTGTGTGTGGTTCTATGGCTTTGAACTGCTTTGCCGTACGTTCGTAACGCTTTCCTCGGTTTGGTGTTTCCTGTCAAAGGGTCGGGTTTGGTGGGTTCGAAGCACGCGCGGGATGTGTTGGGTTGGATGCGGTCTGCATGCCCCTACATGTGATTTATGTTTGTCCATTGCAGCTGAGCGGGTGTGATATTCTGCTGTCAGGGCTTGACCGCTGCCGCTGCTGCCGTCGCGCTGCAGCCATCAATTTTTATAAATCACAAAACCCGTTCCTCGCTCGGATACGCAGTGTTGCGGACTTCTTATTAAGTACATATAGTAGTGGTAGGGTTCAGGGTGCTAGGGTTTCGGGCTATTGCAGTAGTAGTGGTAGTGGTAGTAGTAGCGCTACGAAGAGTTACCGGGTGGGCAAGTCCCACTGCCCCAGGAAGCAGGGTCGTGACTCGTGAGCCAAGGGGCTTTGCCCTCCGCGCGTCTCGAATTAGTGTTTGGAGACCCTGGCGGACCAGCGTGTGACTTTGCCGGTGCGTGATCGATTTCCACCACCCAGCGACGACGTGCGAATGTGTGGAGGTGTGGATGCGTCTGTGCAAGCGTGCGCGTGGTGAGCGGAGGGACGAGTGGTGGCCGGAGGCACCCGGCCGCCCGCCGATGTGTGCATGGCATGTTACGGCGGAATGTTCTGCGGCGGTGAGACTGCGTGCGCTGCGTGACATGCGATCGGCCGTGGCGGCGCCCAGAAGAAATGTCCGTTAGTATCATGTTTGCCCAAATAAAGCAGCCCATCTAATACGACGTCATGTGCATGTGTTCATTTTGGGTGGGCGATACGTGACGATGGGCGATACGTGACCTCATCTCGACGCGCGCGCTCGTGTGGTGCTTTCTGCTCGGGCTGCAGGCGTGTCACTGCTTTATAGGCGTGCGGCTTTTGCGCGCGCTTGCTTGACTGCGCCTGATGCGGAGAGTGGCCCTCGCCTGGAGTCCTCGAACATGGACTGGCCGGGCTGGATGGCAGCGCGGGTGGGAGGTGAGAGGTGAGCTTCGAGTGAGGCGGCACATGGCAGTGACATTGTCGCTTGTGCGCGCTAGGGAATCCCATGAGTAAGTAGGTCGTACCTGACGTACTGGTTGTGGTGTCGGTCGTGGTTCTGTTTGTGGTGGTGACAATGACGGCGGTGGTAGTGATGTATGGTCGTGATGGTGGTGGTAGCGGTCCTGACGATGGAGGGCGGGATGGCCGGAGAGTTGGAGCGAGTGGAATGCACAGGACAGGAGGGGGTTAGGGTTTCACTCGAGGACGAGAGGAGACAGGTGAAGGGATGGTTTCCCGCGGGCACTGCCCGCCTTGGCGTGGAGTTCTTGCTATTGTACTTGCTGTGTGGCGACCCTGCCATGGCCGGACAGTAGGGGGAACCACACTGCAGGGGCTGGCTCGTATGGAATATTTGGACGGGCGTTTCGTTGCGCTAAAGGTGTTCCGCTGTGCCACTGTTGCCGTGAAGATTCCTACCTACATGGAGCACGTATGTGCGCGTGTCAGGCATGCCGTGTCTGACAATGAATGTTACTACGCATGAATACATGTATAATGAAATGGTGAATGTTGCGCAATCGGCAAACAGGAGCTTTGACGCCCTCAAGAATCTCGGCGGTCAGGCCGCCTGGTCATCTGCCTGACCCGCAGGTCTGTCCCAGAAGTTGCACCGTACATGTTGCGCAACTCAGATTCCACGCCTCAGCCGCTGTGAGTTATGACACCCCTCGCGGGCGATGCAGCACCCCACTGGCGTGCCCAACCCAGCGCCTCACCCCTGTCCCCGCCCGGATGGGGTCTAAGCGCCGCTGCCGTCACGGCGCCGACATCGGTGCTGCGCGCAAGACCGTACTTCGTACCGAGCAGCCAACGGCATTGCAACGGAGGCTCCGCTCTCCTCTGATGTCGATGTGCGGCCGTCCCACGAACCGCTGTCACAGCAGCCACATTTCCCCGGAGACTGCACCGGTGATCCCTATGGGGTCCGCTGTAACGTTCATTCATTCAGTTGCACTGTCCTATGGTTGAGTTTGTGATCAGACGCGTAGGCGCCCGTTGGAAGCAGATGGAAGAGCTTCCTTGGCGTCTGCATTCCCGCGCCAATCGCGTGACTTCCGGCACACTACTGGCTGGCCCTCTTGGCCATCTCCGGGGCCACCCACCCAAAGGACGCTGTTAATCTGCCGCCGACTCTTCAACTGTGTTATGACGAGCCCAGCCACCACTTTCCAATTTAGGGAGTCAGGATTTAGGGAGTGAGGATTTGCGTTAACGTTGCGTTGGGCGGGTGGGTGAGGGGATAGAGTCGTTATACCCACCATCAACTTTGTGTGTTATACTGGGATGGCGCCGGCTGGGGCTGGTCCATGTTTTACTCCGGAATAAGCATACCTTTCTCGGCCTTTTGGCTCAGATCATGTGTAGTATCTGTTCTTATAAGCTTAATCGCTTATATGGTCCTCATTGAGGACCTGCGATTAACTTCAATTTTTCTCGGGGGTGTTGTCATTGGGGCGCTTGCGCTCCCGACTCACCAGCATGGTTGCGGTCTTCCACTACCGCTGCAGCCGTGCACCCGCCCTATAAATCCAACGGTTTGTGGCGTGCGATATCGGCACTCTGCAGAAGTTCCCTTTGACTCCCGCCAACAGTTAAGCGAGGTGTCCCGGTGACCCCTAAAGGATGTCATGAATGACTTAACAGAAGGATCGCAATGTAACTTCGTTACGGCCACGAAAGTGGTTCGCAGGCATGCAACGGATCTCGAAATTGTTTACATCGCGCGTTGCATGCGAACCACCAGGAATTACAAGATATATCCGTGAGAATCTTGTATCACGTCTAGAGACACCGACGACGAACCGACCAAAGAGAAGTCCAGCAGCCCGAACTCGTCCAGAATCCAAAGTTAGATCCGCCAGCCTGCGCTACAGCTGTTACTGCAGCGCTGCCCGTCGCTGCTAGATAGCAAAACGCAAGGCCTGAGAGGAGCGACAAATTGCCCAAGGGAAGAGGGAGGAGCGTTGACATGGACCGCTCCTCTCCAGGAGAGCAAAACACACGCGAGCAACGGCAGCGCGCCGGCACGACGCCAGGCCGCGCGCGAGCGGCACCGAACAACACCCCCGACGCACCACGGCGGTAACCGCCGGGCGCCCAGGCCCCGCGGCGAGCCGGCCCAACAGGGCGGGGACGCAGGGCCAGCGACAAAACGGCCGCAAACCCGTCGGATGCGCTCTGCAAGCGGGCAGCAGACGCAGGACAGCACCTGCGCAGACTCTGTCAGCGGTACACGGTCTGCAGTGCACAGCTAGCTGACTTTATCTTTGCGCGTTGTCGTCTACGAGAGATCATATTATTAGGATGTTACAGCGGACCCCGCGGGTCATCGGTGACAGCCCCGGCGACAGCCGAGGCTTCCTCACCATACACTGCCTAAATGAAGTAACGCCACCATGGCGCTCCGGACAGGCTCCCCAAGTGCACCGAAACACTCCCCGGGCCCACACTACCAGGGAACCACCCCGTTCCTGAGAACCAACCATGGCAAGGGATAAAGCCCGCTCAGGGGGAGTTAGCCACCATGGCGCCCCTATTAGCGAACCACCACCCCCACCAAGGCGGGGTCACTTCTCCAGCGGTGGCCCGTAGTCTTGGAAGGCCACGGGGGCTCGCGAGTCACCATTCAGGGGCCTGCCCGTACGGTCCCACCGGGCCGAAAAAACTGCCCACACCTAGCGATAGCTCCACTGGGCGTCAGTGCCCTGACCACCCGCGGTCTATTACGACAGAGTACCTACAGGGCTTAAGAATCCTGGCCTGACGGAACCGGGCCTCGGCACACAAGACGACCGTCCTGCACTTTCAGGATCGGGTGTGTAGCCCCCACCGCTGACCACCCTTTCACTGGGACTCCCAGCTCAGCGAAGTCGTAGAGCCGGCTCCAAAAGTCTGCCACTGCCCGCCGGGCGGCTAGCCCTTCAGCGTCCCCTAAGGACCCCGGGATCCCGCCCGCGTTCCTGGACCTGTCGGCCCTCAGGGCTCGCCGGCCCGTTTCCATGGCACTGGTTGCCGCCAAGACGACAACGTCCCAGACACACTGTTGCACACCCACGGGGGGCGTTGCGAGCCACACCTGCTGCCTTTGAAGGCTCACCCCTAGCCTTGCCTCGATCTGTGCGACAACCGCTTGTGCCACCCCACAGCCCCAAAAATGGTGTTGCCTGGGTGTTGGCCGTATCGCCCCGGCGCCGGGGTACGTCCCGCATCCACAAGGGGCCACCGCCGCCCCCCTCATGTGGGAGTTACCAAGCATTGGGATGCCATCAACCGCCAGTCGCCAATACGCCTCCTTATTGGAGTTTTCCCACTTGGTCTCCGTCCACATCCGCTGCATGTTCTCTATTACCTTGGAAACCATCCTCGACACTTCTGGCGCAGTATCCTCTACCCCAAGCGCTTCGCAAACAAAGCGTGTGTGCGCCGCACGCCTCGCCTCCCCCAGGCTTTGCAGCTGCAGTGTCGTGCCATACCGCACGGTGTACTCGTGGAGTGCCACCTTGAGGCCGTTTTGCAGCCTCCACCCCATGCGCCTCACCAGCATTTCCGTGACTTCCTCTCTCCCTGGGGGGGTCGCCTCGGTGGGCCCCAGGGACCCCTCGGCGGCTTCCCACCACCCTGGTGGGATGTCTTGTCGGAGCGCTTCTAGGGCCGCCTCACACTCCCTCCACCGGTCCCACTCCTGCCACCCGTCGGCTCCTACCCCCAAGCATTCCCTAACAAACATTGCCCATCCCCGGCGACGCTGGCGCTGTGTGCGGGCGGTCGGGGGGTTCGCGTCCAAGTTCCTCTCCCATCCGTCCGTCGTGTCCCGGAGCCGGGATATCACTCGAACCGCATGCCCAATGGTCCTCAGCGACAGGCATTTGGCAAGGGCGGCATGCCTATGTTCGAGCCCCGGTCGCTCGCCTAGTTGCAGCCCGTGTGGTAATAGCGGGTTGCCCCACAGCGGTGCATTCCAGCACCAGCCCCCTGGGGTCAGGGGCTCCGCCTCAACATCGATCACGGGCGGGAGGGCACTCAGTGCCCTTGCTATCCGATTCACTCCCTCCGGTAGTCCGGGGCAGTCCAGCCATGGTCCTGCATGGGGCGCCGTCAAGGCCATAATGGGTTCGAAGCCCGGTATCGCTCCACGTAGGAACTCAAGCAGAATTCGCCGCCACGGGGCGTCTGCCCCGCCCTTGGGTCCCAGGACGAAGCGGACCGCCCACCCGGCCCATCTGGCCCGCGCGTGCTCCAGCAGGGGTAGGGCCCCAAACCCTCCTCCCGTCGGGTGCCCTGCCAACAGCGATTTGGGAACCCCTGTTGCCCTCCGTTCTGTGTCGTCGGGGCCGAGTCCTCTATCGATTAAGCGAGCCGCCAACTTCTCCCAGGCCATACTCTCTCTCTGGGGCGGTAATCCGCCGTCTGGGGCGGTAATCCGCCGAGAGATGTTGTTGCGGCGGCACTCGTTGGGATATTACAGCAATGCCCTGTCTGGGCAAGAACTGCGCACGAAGAGGTGCAATCCATACACTAAGAGGGGTATATGTAATGAGCTAATGACAGCAATCGTGTATCACCGCTGCTCCGCTCGGCTGAGCAGCGGGCTTAAGTGAAGAGGAGATGACTCGAAACGAAGCTCCCTAGAGCGACGGATCTACCCAAAAGGCCTCCTACGACCAAATTCACGCGCATTCGCACAGGAACTGCTCGCGTTCTACCAGAATACGACGAGAATACATGTACACACAACGAATGCGGCGCTCTCTAGAGTGGGATTTCGGGCGCACGTGATCAACGGAAATCTCTAACCAACGGCCCAACGAGATGGCCACTGAAACCCTAACGGTAAACAGAACACGCGCTGTGTCAATCACTCCGTGTGTCACGACACGACCCCTTAACTCCAATGCTTCCCGGAACGAAAAGATCAAAAAGTCCCGCCGCCGCCACGGCCGGACAAACAAGTGGGGGGTTGCGGCCCCCCCCCCGGGCGGTGGGCTAGTCTCTTGCCGCCGTACAACCCGGACCCAGGCGGACGGCTGGTCCCTTGCCGCCGTACAAACCCGAACCTCTCCCCCGCAACGGCCCCCAACATCCCCCAAACACCCCGGGCGCCGGTGAGGCGGCACCGAGCCTGCAGCGCAATCCGCCGCCAGCCGCGCCGTCGTCTTCCGGCGCCGAGGGACGGACTATACTTGTGTCCCGCGGCGCCCTGGGCAGAACTGGTGGGTGTAACACGGGTGGGGACGAGCTGGGAAGGCTCGGCCAATGGGAGGGAACAGAGTTACTCACGGCGATGTGAGTGCTCTCTGTAGTAAAGGCGGAATGCCTGAAAGCCGGAAAGCTACTCAGGGCAGCTGTACGGCTTCCGTATCAAACTTCGCAAAATCCCTAAGGGCGGTTCGCTCTTACGAGATTAAACGACAGTTAGGAGCAGTATTATTTGCTTCGTCGTAATTACTCATGTAATGCCTATCTGTATGTGGATGTGCAAAGCTTACACCAGGAGAGGCAATCCTGGCGCCGGCACCAGTAATTTGGTGTGTTGGCCGGTATGACCGCATGACCCCCACGCGGGTGATGGAGATTGGGCGGGTGCGCAGTCCTTGGTAGGGGTTGATGAGATGAGGCGCTTACGAACTATCTGGGCCCGTTGGAACACCCGGGATACGGGTCCACCTTGTAACGGTTACATCACAAGGAACATGTCTCATCTTCTTGATCAAGCAATGGAGGGTGCGGTCAATCTATTCCGGTGCAGGTTCGTTTTAGCCATGGTTCGTCCAATCGCTCCAGAGCAAAACTGTTCGGATGGGCTTGCCAGCGCGCGCAGACTTGCAGTTTTACAAGTGCTGACAGAGTGGAGCCCTGGTCCCCAATATGACAAAAATGTAACCTCTTCTATATCCATTAGGTGTGTCGAAATGTCTGGTGGGCTTTTGGCACACCCCCGCACACCCCTGCTGATGCACGAGTGCGGGCGGTCGCCTAACGAGGCCGTACTGGGCAGCTAGGCAGGCGGGAAGGGTGCCATCGCAAAAAGCGCGATCCTCCCTTGCTCAGTAAAGTACAGTACGTATGTCAGTCAAATTTATTTTAGGTGATTTTACTTGATTGGGTCGGTAACTAATTGGCGCAAAGCGCGCACCCACCATCCGTCGGCAGGACTGTGGTCGGATTACCATTTCATTAATTAATCCTATATCAGTAAAATGTTTACAATTTGTTTATGGTCATCATTTGGTCCAGCCAGCGCTTGTGCGTTCCAGTTTCGGATTGGGTTGTACGGCCAACGGTGGACGTCCTGACTTGCCTCCTGCAGAGGCTATTAGGGAGAGTTGGCATTTTAAGTAAAGATGGCTCTTGAAGAGCCATCGTCCTCGTGACGTCTTCTTGAAACATCGCTTGCTTGACGGTCAGGGACGGTCACACCTGGTCACACTACCATCTTGCTGATTTTGTCATACACATCAGGGACTTGAAGACTTGAACTGTTGTTTCTTGTCAGATTTGCTGCTATGAACTCCAGGCGAACGAGGGTCCCTAAGCATCGCCTAAGCCAACTGGTGGTGGTCTTCATTGCAGATAATTGAACACAATTCACTGAGGTATAGAGACATTTATTGTACTAATTGTCATCTCAGAACACTGCGATGCCGCTTCTTTGGGATTTGGTTAGATAGCCCGTTGTTTTGCGATCTGTAGTGGTTTGGACAAGCACACACGCACACGGGGGCGAACCCAATCCAACAGTTCACAACCAAGCTCCTGTCAGAGGATGTAACGATAATGCGTTGGTTGTCACTGTGTCGGATCTTGTCACCATTCGGCCATTCGCGCAGAATGGCCGAATGGATGTTGCCTCGTCCCGATCGACAATCTCCTCTTCCTGCTGTCCTTTGACTGATCTTTATGGACACAGCATCATGCCTTTTGACGGGAGCTTCAACGGCACAGCTCGCGGAGAACACCCATGCTGCCGGCGACACAGCCGCCCTGCTGGCCTCATCACTAAGCAGCAGAGGGCCCTGCTTGCTCCCACCGCCAGCCCATCGCCACTGCCCAAAACGCTGACATCAACACCGCCGCCAAAGGCGCTTTCGCCACCTGCCAAGGCGCTGTCAACGTCTCCCAGTCCTGCGTTACAACCGCCCAAGGCTGTGTCATCACCCCCTAAGGCGGCTTCGCCGTCCCCCCGGCCCGCCACTCGCCTGCCGCCGCCGGCCAGCGGGCACGGCCCGCCACCGCCGCTGCAGGGCGATAGCATCCGTCTGCGGCCGCCTTCGCCCTACGCTCCGCCGTTTTCCCCCGGAGACCAGCGCCGGCGGCCGCTTTCACCCGGAGCGCCGTTCGCGCCGCTTCAACCTGTTAGCTTCCGTCGCTCGCCGCCGCCTTCTCCAGACCTTTCACCTCCTGCGCCATTTCTTCACCTCCGTCGCCCATGGATGCCTGCACCGCGTACCCCGCCATCGCCTGTTCCGTCGCGAAGCAGTCCACGGCCCCCTCAGCCCCGGCCTTTGGCGTCTTCAACGCCGCCTTTTGCGCCCCTGATTCTTAACTTCTTTCGTCCGCCGTCACCGTCGCCCGCAAAGCCCGCTGCGTCAGGGCGCTGAATACCAACTGCTAACGTACGACGCATGTACGGCTTAGTACGTTGCATGCGTATATAAAGAAAATGGGTTACAAGATGAGGCAAGCGTGTCAATCTGTCTGATACGCAGCCAGAAAGAGCTTGGGTTCGTTGCTGCCTGGTTGTAGTTTGGGTCTTTAGCTCGCTAGCATCAAACACATTTCGATGCCGTACATGCGCGAAGGTACGTAATCTCCTTTGCATACGTTCTGTGCCATCTTGTAACAGTGCAACGACGGCCGCTGGATGGATACGCAACGAGATTGTCAGCAGAAGTGCAGATCGACGCGAAGAAGGGCGCTGATGAGAATGGATGCTCGCTCGACAAGTGAAGAAATCTATCAGTAGATGCATGCATTGCGTGTGTGCACGCATCAAGCCGTGCCAAAGCATGCTCAAGATGGGGATTTGGCTGTTCTGTCGCCTGATGTACTCCTGAGGGCTGTACTGCTCCTGCCGTGGTGCTCTCGCAGGAACTGAGACGCCGGGCCGAGATGCTGTACCGCCGGCCGCCAGAGCCGCCATACAGCCACCCGCCACGGCCACCAGGCGCTGTGGCCCGTGTCTGGAACGCGCTGTGCCAAGCACGTGCTGTATCATGACAGCGCGCAACTTCGGGTATGAACGTACGGCGGTACGGAGATGACTGCAGGCATGCCGTACATGCGTAGATATTGGAGTAGTGGAGGCTAAATGCGCGGCTTGTTGTCAAGCTGACGTAACCCGCCCTGATCTACCAGCCAGGCGTGGGATGATCGGGGATGATCAGATGTAGCGATAGATGGGTAGCGGCATGTCGGGCCGGACGGCCCTGGCGGCAGTCAGCAGGCTGGGAGCATGTGTTTATTTGCGCCATGCTGCGCCGCGATTCATCTACCTGCATTAATTGAGATGTTGCATCAATTGAGATGAATGAATGAATGAATGAATGAATGAGTGAATGAACGTTACAGCGGACCCCAGATCAATGTTGGCAGATATAAGTATCCCTTCATGGTGCCTGATACCCCTATCGAAGGTAAGATGCGCATATGTATGTATGTGTTGGTAGGTTGTGTTGATGGTTGCGGTAACGCGCCACGAGGGAATGGTCCTTGCGGGACTGAAGTTACAGGTGGGAGGTGGCGGCTGTGTCAGCCGAACTCCTGGATGGAGGAGCGTCCGCAGAGTACATACACCTCTGAGCTCTGACTCACAGCGCGAAAACAGGCCATATGTAGTGGCAAATCAACATGTTGTGCAGGTGCCGGGTGGGCTGCGGCCTTGCGGCGTTTGGTAACCTGCTTGCCGGCTTGAACGGAGCTTCGACTACGGATACTTAGCTAGCGGTTCCCGCAGGGTGACCCGTCATTCATCAGTGGCTGTGTTGTCCTGCCGGGGGCCCCTCCCGGAAGAGACTATACATCGATGTTCGTTATGAGGGTCCGTTGTAATATTTTTCCATATCAGGATTGAAAAGACAGTTATGTCTGGTTTGACCTGGTGATTCGGCGGGCGGATGCGATGGATGCGCTCCTGGGAGTTGATCGGCTGCATGCGGAGATATCATCATTGTAGGATCATTGTCATAATGCATTTGGAAATACAGTCAAGGGCGCATCTTCTTGCTCACAGGACAGTCGGACTGCCTGTATCGAACTATCGATATGCCGTAAAGGACCTACCGTACATGCAGCCCTAAAACGAGAAGGCGCCTCCTAATGATATCTAATATTAATACAGCTCTCTTCTCGCCACATAAATTATCATTTGCAGATTTGAGCGCCAGCGTTACGGACGTTAGACTTTTTTTGTCACCAGCTTTCCAATGCCGTGCAATCGAGCCAAGAAGCTCATGTACCGCCGAAATGGAAACAGGAATTTTATTAAAAACATAAAGATATTTTTGGCTACGCAGTTATGGAGAAATACAACACACTTTCATTTTGAAATGCAACTGCCATGTAAGTTAACTTTTGCACTGTACGGATTCTTGCCGTTTTTGCTAAGCATGAAGTGGGTATTTTGCATTACAACGACAGTCAGCATGCAGTAAGCATGCAGTAAGCTGCTTGCAATGAACTGTCACTGAGCGGTTGAAACGGGATGTACGTAACTTTACATGCTACAAAATCATGCCTTTCTTCATCTTCAGCCAGCGATCTTTGCTTCAGAGTTACTACATGTATATTCCCCGTTCAGCAACGACTAACCACCAGAACGACGTTCACGCGGCCGGAAGCTACCTGGAAGGATGTTAATTACACATTTGTTATCTCATGCAGTGGTTTAATCCTATTTGTAATCATAAAATTGAAAACTGCACTGGTGCGTGGTTGTCTAACTGCTGTCTTGCGCTCATGCACTCACTCTGTCCCGTCCTGTTCCGTATACCATGTTTTCTTGCAATGTATTTATATCCAGCAGACAACGCCTATTGTTATCATCATCAAAGCCGATTCCTATTGGGCAAAGGTTCTAGTATTGATTTTAGCTTGCAACCGA
This sequence comes from Eudorina sp. 2006-703-Eu-15, assembly GCA_003117195.1. Taxonomy (NCBI): domain Eukaryota; kingdom Viridiplantae; phylum Chlorophyta; class Chlorophyceae; order Chlamydomonadales; family Volvocaceae; genus Eudorina; species Eudorina sp. 2006-703-Eu-15. Next base: position 1,010,314 of record BDSI01000015.1, read on the forward strand.
AGCAAAGGTACCTGAGACGATTAGTTTTCAACATGCTTAATTGCTATCAAAATTAAGCTCTTTGCTCAGAAGGCTCATATTATATTGTAAACGCTGGACACTGGCAACGTTTCGCCATGGCGCCGGCCTTCTTTGCTGTCTTCGGCATCCTGACATTGTTGTAAGTCAACCAATGTACAGCCTGTATCCATGATAAGTATGTCTTTATACATTTACTGTTTTGTGCAACGACCAGGTGCCTCGTCGGCATTGCCGATAGCCCGATACTACCGTAGAAAACCAGTTCGGAACGAGCGCACATCTATCCAAGGACTGCTGCCTGTATCTTACTTGTGCGTGGCATTTTATACGATACCCCTTGTTAGTTCGTTCATCAATGCCCCGCACACTCGTCTTGCTTGTTTTGCAACGGTCCGTCCGGTACGTACGTACTGCCGCCAAAATTAATAGCCATCATGTACACATAGATAGGCCAACGCCGACACACGTTGTAGGGCTATCCTAGGCGGTGCGAATAAAGGCCATCCATCCACTCGAGCTGCTGTGAATCACGCACCATCCCGACGCATCGCCGCCCGTACATCGATCCTTACTTACGACCCCATCCACTGCCATGTTACAAACGCGCACATACACACGGCAATAATGGGCGAGCACTACGCCCACCCGCTCCCACGCACGCACGCACGCACTTGCGCTTTCTGGCTCCCACGCACCACTCACTCACCTTTATGCACAAAGTAAGGTTAAAACAGCGCACGGACATACATACATGCATGGATCGATGTATGTAAGTTCACCCCTGCGTGCCTGCCTTACGACGCGATGCGACACACCCGCAGGGCATGGCGTTGCTCTGCGCAGTCCGAGTGTGAAGCCTGCACCTACTGGACGTTAGTGCAGCCGCCGACGACAGCAGCAGTTTACCCGCCGTCAATTCAGCAGTTCTACTACGGCTTCGCCGATGACGTGTGCTACCGCTTTGTCGGGCCCCTTACCACGTACATAGATAATCCAATCTTCAACAAATACCCTTACTTTTACGGGTCGTGGGAAGACTTCACTGGAATCACGTACGGGGGTAGTGCTTCCTGCGACTGGATCGAGTTCCAGCGATGTGCAGGGTTCAACTCCAGCGCCTTGGCCGTCAAGTTCAAAAGCACAATCATCAGCGGTGTAAAGCAGGTCATCTCCAAATGGTGGTGCCCCGTTGTGCGGGGTGCGTACGGTTTCACTGTCAGCTCGTCCTCGAAGTACTTCGCCCAAGTGACGGATGCGTGCAGCGGATTCGACTTCAACTTGACAATCATGTGTCCCAAGCCAAAACCCTTCCCCAGCAGCGCCACGTGAGTCGATCTATCGCTCGGCCGAGCGGTCGCCCGCACCCATCATACATACGTGAAAGTAATGGTTCGTTTAGGCAGTGTATGGTGAGGAAGCCTCGGCTGTCGCCGGTGGCTGTCACCGATGACCCACGGGGTCCGCTGTAACATCCTTAATAATAATAAGGCCATCCAGCATGCAGCAACTTGTAATCTGCCTGTGTGCGTGCGTGTCGGCGCGTGTGTTTAGAAATGAAACCCACTACCCGGCGCGTGTGTTTAAAAATGAAACCCACTACCCGGCGCGTGTGTGCATGCGTGCTACATGCCTGCGTAGCGTGCTTGCGAGACATGCAGGGCGGGGCATAGTTGGAGAGGTTATGGGTTGATACCCCGCCGCCCTTGATTGGCCTTCATCACACATGCATCCCTCCGTGCCTCGCAGGTGCAACAAAACCGCGGGTATCCTGCCACTGACTGTGACCAACATCACCCAGTCACCTGGCTCTTCCGGAGATCGGAAGTGGTCCTGCTTCAATATCACGTCGTTGTCAGCCGCAGCGAACACGACAGTCAGGGTACGCACGCACGTACGCACGTGTACATGCCCATATATGTATGTATCTGCAAGCGTGCTATGTTTTGCTGACTGGTACGTAATATTATTTAACTAGTGTGCGTGTAAAAGCGAGGCAGCTTCGTTGCACCCCATATTAAACTAACCATCCTACTTTCACGCACTAGTCACTGATATATACAATAATGAGTGCTACGGGATGCACACGCTGATGATCTATCAATTCGTGCAGCCATCGATTATCACGCACTGTTAATTACTCCGGGTGACGTAGCTGACGTGCGAGCCATCTATTTAACATTTAAGTATTGGCGCCTGTGTGCGTGCGTGCTTACTTGCCGTATTAGCCGTATGTATGCATGTACGTATGTCCACTGCAGCTCTGCGGTTGCTTGGGAAACTGCTGGACGAATGCACTGCGTGCAGGGTTTGTGCGGCATTACAAAGGTCACACAGGCCGAGATTTGGGCAGGTGCGTGGGTGGGTGGGTGGGATGCTGCTGGCATAACGTACGTGCGTATATATGTACCATCGTGCATACATATGATACTACGGGTATCCACAACAGCAGGTCGCCCTTACTGCTGGGCAATATATAGTAGGAGTGCCCGCCGCCGCCGCCGTTTGTGTGATTTATTTATCAACGGGCGGGAGAGCAGCGAGCAAACGCTTGCGCTACCTAATGATATATATGAATGAATGAACGAATGAACGTTACAGCGGACCCCAAAGGGATCACCGGTGTATACCAGAGCAAGCCCCAGCAGGCCCCACCGCCAAGGCGGCAAGACACCTCCACACCTCAATATATATGCGGTCCAGCAGAGATTCACGGTGCGAATACCGGACCTCTCGCTCCCCGCCACGTGAATCGGCGGGTCTGGTGCGGTTTCCCGGAGTGGCAATCGTAGCGCCGGTGTGTTGGCCGGCTGAACGACTCTCGCTTCCCCCCGGGTGATGGCATGCCGACATGGAGGATGGGTGCGCAGTCCTTGGTAGGGGGAGGAGCCTACATACATACGACGGAGCTATCTGCAGGGCCCCTTGGACGCCCGGTCGGGACTATGGGTCCACCTTGTAACGGCTACTATATATATTTTTATTTTTTCATATTAAGTAATATTTATGAATATGAATTAATGTTACTATTTTATTTGTTATAATGTAAATATTATGCCCGGTCGTGTCGTAACCTCACGCAAGCAAGTGACGCTGCCCAACTACCTAGATATCTGCTGCGCTAGCTGCGCACATCCAAGCAAGTCAGCAACGACGGAATGAAGGACAACAAACGAAGCGAGTTACGTCGCTTATATATATATATATATATATATATATATATATATATATATATATATATATATATATATATATATATATATATATATATATATATATATATATATATATATATATATATATGCCAGCGCCAGGGACGGTAACTTGCTTCGTAAATGCACAACCACATATATATACATACAAATTTACATTATAAAGTTTAGTCTACACGCATTCGCTGTCATTCATTAATCTTGCATCAAGCATTAATCAAGAAAACATTAGGTAGACGTATTCAAGCATGGTGACGTATTATGTAATGTAACCGTTACAAGGTAGGTGGACTTATTAGCTGTTCGTCGTGCACAAGCGTATGCATGTGCCTGTCGCCCTGTCCATGTATGCACGCATTGCCCCGCGCATCGCAGATGATAACTTGCGCCCTGGGGTGACCGCGGTCCGCATCACCAAGAACGGCGGGACGCCCTCTCTGATGACAACACCGGCCTGGGGCCCGATGGGTTCCAACACGCTCAGAGGTATATACGGTATATGTATGTAAAAAAGCAAGCAATAGATGGATGGGTAGCTAATTACACATGCCGCTGCTGCTGGCTTCGTTGTTAGTTCCCGCCGGTACGAGTATGCGTGCACGTGAGTTGGAATAGCTTGGTTCGAATCCCCGTCCCCTCACCGCCGTGTGATTAGGCGGGTCTGGCGCGGTTTCCAGGAGAGGCAATCCTGGCGCGCTGGTAACCTGGTGTAGTAGCCGGTATGGCTGCGTGACCCCCCCGCGGGTGATGGAGGATGGGTGCGCAGCAGTGTTGCTATCTTCCAAAACGGGGAAATAAGATTCCGCAGGTTTCCGGCCTGTCGCCAATAGCCAAAAAACCTTTGGCAGGGCAGGTTTTGGGGGGCTTTATTTCTAGGTGCCAGGAAATAGAAACGTCCGAGGCAGGCCGGAAATATTTCTGTGTGTTTCGACAGCAGGGCCACTACTACCACAGCTACGACAGGGATTCTCGGTCTGGGAGGCCTGAAGCGCACTTTCCTTGCGTCGCGGATGCATATGGGAGGGTAACCAGGAGTTGGGGACACGGCATTAGAGTGTGTTTTGGCGATAGACAGGTTTACGACGCAGGAATTGCCCCTGCGCCTGCAGATTTCCAGGCCTTTTTGGTAGTCTGGAAAATAGTTGGCAGGGCAGGTTTCCGGCTCTCCACAGCGTCAAATAAATGAAATCTCGCAGGTTTCTTGGGGGTCTGGGAAATAGAAAAATTCCGGGTTTTTTGCCCGTAGATATTATTTTTATTTAAGATAGCAACACTGGTGCGCAGTCCTTGGTAGGGGTTGATGAGACGAGGCACCTACGAGCTATCTGGGCCCGTTGGAACACCCGGTCGGGATACGGGTCCACCTTGTAACGGTTAATTAATTAATAGCTTGAGTGTTGGGGTTCAAGAAAACCCCATACATGCATGTTTGCTTGCTTGTGCGGATGGGTTACGTACTTCGTAACTGCTGCTCATCATAGTTAGCTGGAGGAAAGTGAGGTATCTGAGTGATGGCGGGCGGTCGATGCCTGGCAGCAAATAAATGTACGATGTTTCCGTGTATGTGGTCCTGTATGTGTTCCGTGTGTCTGTGGAAACTGTGCATGTTTGTTGATTGGTTCAGCTCTGCGGGCGAAGCCAATTGCGTTAGTTGTGATGATCTCTATGCAAGTCGCATCCCTCCCGCTCTTTGCCACCGACCCACTGTAACTTGATGGTTGAAGGCACTAGATAGTTGCATGTGCCCGCCCTCCAGCTACATGCACACGTAAACAATTTAAATTGCTAACACGCCTGATCATGTATCCGTAGCCTAACTAATCACCCTCCCTGCTGCCCTTGCATATGTTTACAGTGCCTCTGAACTGGAACCTGACAGAGGCCATTGGCGGTGAAATTTGTTTCGAGACGGACCATTCAAAGGACGTCTCGTCTTCTGGCTCCTTTGGGACACGACTGGCTACACTGTGCCTCGGCGGCAAATGGTAATAATACATAGTTACCAAGCAAGTGCTTGCTTGCTCATCAATGCGCTGCTAATCACATACACACGTGTTTACTGTCCATTTCTATAGCTACCACTCTTACTATTGCTATTACTATTGCTATTACTATTGTTATTACTAATATTATTACTATTACTATTACATACAATAATACTATTACTTTTACTATTGCTATTACTATTACTATATTACTAATACTATACTATTACGATTACTATATATTACGATTACCATTACGATATTGATAGTATGATATCGTATTGATATTACGATATTCGATATTCCTATCACGATATATAATCATATTACTATATTACTATACGAGAATACTATTACTATAATACTATTACTATTATAATATTACTATTACTATTATAATATTACTATTACTATAACTATTTGCTACCGCTCATATTACGCTAGTCTAGACATCGTAGATCTTATTTGTAGATCTTATTAGATCTTATTTGGCAGATAGATATATCTTTAGGCTTTCTATAAGATGTTATCTTTGTTATCTCAAAATCTAGGCAATTCATGATGCCGTACATTTCCCCCAATGTAAGTCAGTCTAGACATATAAGCCCCTCGGGAATTTCCACAGTCGTCGCCACAATGCACCGCAGCGCGCCCGCGGCAATCACAAAATGCCATTCTATAATTGCTTCTCTTCTCAAAGATGTCTTTGTTGGCCCGGCCGGCGGCGTTTCCAGTCAGGGCCCCTCCCGCCGATGGACCATGGCTCCCGCAGGGAATTGGCCCGCCCTGCGGGAACCATGGTCTTTTCCTTCACATTTTTCTCTGAATGCCCGGCAACGTCTTAAGTCCGGTTTTGGACCCCAATCCTTCGCTGCAGCTGGTGCAACACCGAATCCTCCCTTTTCGTGCGCGCAAAGTTCCGTGCGGCTCCTTTTTGTTTCGTCTTTTAAAATTTGCAATCTATTATTCATCTGCTTGACGGCTCTCTGCGATAGTGCAGCCGTGACAAGTTGCGGTTGCCTCACTGACCCGCCGTTAGTCCGAGCAACGCCGTACCGGGCACACTTGACCCGCCGTCAGGCGTATAAATGGGCATGCGACTCGCTTTCTTGGACATAATCTGCCTACTGCGATTTCTTAGGCTATATGCAACTCAGTCCAAATATGACGATAGACCACCTTACCCTTTCTACAATTGTTTGACTTTTTACACAAACCTATACCAAGTTATTGCGACCATTACAGTTTTACTTTAGGCGTTATCAATGTCAGCCGTGGCACTTCTTCATCTTCTTCTGGCTCTTCTCCTTTCCGGAGGTAAGCATTGTACGCAGCTTTTCCTCCAGGCGCGCTGTCATGGACATGCAATCATTTGACACATTGCATTTTACGTGCAGGTTTCGCCATGGAAAAAATTCCACCTTGCAAAGTTCTTCCTCGTTATTGCGAATTATTGCGAACTATTGCGCCATCCTGCGCACATCTACGTGACAAACATTCTTGCGCCATTTCTTGCGCCATGTCCATTGACTAAACTACGATTCCATTTATCCATTTCTTTCCGTATGCATTGCGTGCTTCATAACAATATAACCGACACATGCCATTGACCTTGTAACTTGACCGCTTGATACCTGACATTTACCCTACATTTCGGCCCTACATTTCGGGCTTGCCAGCGTGACGTGGAGAGTGCGGGCCGTGGTGCGGCAGTACCACGACCCGCACGACCAACGTTCCCTTATCTTAATGACATGCGATACTGAAAGGGATGAGCGGGAGCTGGACATTTAAAAGCATGATATGACAATACTAATACTATGATACTATGACGATTACTATTACTATCAAGGATGTTACAGTGGACCCCACGGTTGCCACTGCTGTTGCTAATGCTCTCACTGTCACTATCACTATCGTGAGTATGTACTATCATGAGTACTAGTATTGATTATGCACGAATAGGATTAGGAATAGAAATAGCAGGAGTAGTCTGTTCCTATCCCTATTCATACGTAATAATATTATTCCTAATACTATTCCTTATGCGCATGCTTACGCTGTTCCTACTGCTATTACTATTCTTGTTACGTTGCTTTTGCTTTCACCTTCACTTTTATTTTTATTTCCTACTGCTATTACTAGCTATTACTAATCTTATTACCTGCTTTTGCTTTCACCTTTGCTTTTATTTTTACTTGCTGAATTAATATTAAGTTATATTTCATATTATTACACCTTCATATACCTTTGTTATCTTATTTTGAAGTTATTTGCAATGGTTCGTCTAATCAAGCACAGCTGCTTCTTTAGCATATGCTCGTGTACAACATGTACTGTATGTTCTCGTGTATTCATCCACGCCATTTCATAACTTCCATTAATGTTTATGTTCTTCCAATGTTCGGTTCGCAGTTGCGTGCTTACCGTTACTAGCTATACATAACTCCGTATGTACCATTGTCGCTACCTTGACATACACCTACATACCCGCGTCCACAGCTATGTCAGTTTGTACAACGACAAGAAGAACTGCTGTCCGGTATCGGAGGCTTTGTGGCCAGTTGACATCGACTACTGGTCCTAATAAATGTTCAACCCTATGCCTGCTGCTGTATATGTGCTGCTCAATAGCAGCGGCGCTAGATAGCGTACGTAGCACGCAGCAGCAATCTATCTATTCTAGCAACAGCAGCGCGCGGCGGGGCCATCTTCCTTGCTTGACGATTGCGGAATGAGGTTCTAGGTACATATACATACATCTGCCGTACGTTGTATGTGGTGATGGATTCATGGAGCGTGCGTGGCTCCTCTATGCTATGTATGTATCCGCGACAAGTAAGGCGTCTGCCGCACGGACCCTGCTTCCGACATAAGTGCCGCACATCAAGCAAAGCAGTGTATAAGGCGCGCTGTGTAGTTTTGTGTGCTTCGTTCACGCCATACATCCTTTGATTGAATAAATACAAACAACGCCTTGGCTTGTGGGCCGCACGCACGTTCCACATCACATGGGTGTACAAAGTTTTGCGTGCGGCTTACGTAGCTTACGTCCGCTGGGGGTGTTATTAGGATGACGGATGCGGTAGGTGTTATTAGGATGATGCGTTCGTTTGCGACTCTATCCTATCGACCTGACATGGCGGCGTAGGTGCGGCAGTAGATAGGGTTAATCCGTATTACTTGATTGCCGCCCCTGCCTGCACGTCTAGCACGTCTATCTGCTTTCATACATTCTGCTGCTGACGGACAGACATGTAGTATGTACTGCACGGACCCGCTGCTGGACTGCTGCATAATTATGACCTTATTATCGCCACGCATGTATGCATGTATGCACAGTGCGTGTGTGGTTGGGCTGTTCGTTTGGCATCAAGAGGGAGCAAGGGAGATCTATGTATATATCCGCTTTGCTTGATGAATTGTACATTGCTTGTAGGTACGCAGCATAAATCACTATTATTACGCGATAATAATCTCTGACTACTGTGGCCGCCGGGCGGGTGCTCATGTATTTGTTATGGTCATGTTGGTCAATCAAATAAACAGCCATACGCGTCACCTAAACAGGCAGGGGCTGCGTACGGCATAAACTTGTTGCTGAAAAGAAATGCATGGCTGGCCAGCGATCGAGCAGGGATGTCGTATTGACGGAATGGAGACCTGATCCCCAGCGTCTTCATTCGTTCTTTCGATCGTTCCTTTGTTCCCTAGATAGGTCGTGCCGAGACCCTACCTGATATGCAAGTGCGGGCGGTCGCCTGATCAGGCCGTGTTGGGCAGGCGGCGGGAAGGGTGCCATCAAGATCGCAAAGAACGCGATTCGCCCTTGCCCAGTGAAGAGTATTTTAACCATTTTTAAAGTTGATTGGTAAATTCCTTTAATTGGGTCGGTATCTCTTCAGCACAAAGCGCACACCTTTCAACCATCGATCGGCCAGCAGGCCACTGCCCGTGGTTGGATACCCGCAACTCAATACATGAAATTATTTAAATATGCTCAACAATTATTTATAATTGGTCAGTCAGTATTCATGCGTTTCCATCTAAGATTGGGTTGTACGGCCAACGGTGGACGTCCTGATTTGCCACATGCAGCAGCTACTTAATGAGGGTTGGCAGTCATCTTTAAGCAAGCAGATGGCTCTATCTTGAAGAGCCATCGTCGTGGTGACTTCTCCATACATCGCTTGCTTGACAGTTGACACTAGAGCTACTTTCCTCATACGTACATCGAAAGTAGCACCAATCATTGACTTCAGTTTTGCGTTATATTACTTGTCTGATCAGCTGCTTAGGAATCGCACGGCGAACGATGATTCGTGCGGTCGGTGAGGCGCATCGCCTAAGCCTGCTGCTAATAATCTTCTTTGCAGGTAATCAACCACAATTGATTGGCACATGGAAATGATCAAAGTAACAAATGTCACCCACAGCACTGCGACGCCGCTTCTTCGTACGTTGTTTGCGACCTGTAATCATTTGCATACATCCTTTTGGACAAGCACACACGCACACGGGAGCGAGCCCAACGAATCGCAACAAGTTTCTAAAAACACGTCTACCAAACAATGTAGCCTTAGTGCGTTGATTGTGGAGTGCTTTGTTAAATCTTGTATCCATGTGGCCACGCCGGCTAGCTCCTATTCGTGTCCGGGTGTAATAATTTATCTCATCCCGATCGACAACCTCCCCTTCCTGTTCTTGCGGTTAAACTTCTTGAATACAGCATCATTCCTTCTGATGGGAGCTTCAACGGCACAGCTCGTGGAGAACACCCATGGGGAGGTCGCTGCCGGCAGTAGTGGCGGTGACCCCGCCGCCTTGCTGGCCTCATCACTACGGAGCAGCCGCCGGGCCCTGCTTGCTCCCACCGCCAGCCCATCGCCACAACCAAAGACGCTGACATCAACACCGCCACCAAAGGCGCTTTCGCCATCTCCCAAGGCACTGTCTTCCTCTCCTCCGCAGAAGCTGTCACCGTCTCCTATCCGTGCTTTACAATCGCCAAAGGCTGTGTCACCATCCCCTAAGGCGGCTTCGCCGTCGCCCCGGCCCGCCACTCGCCTGCCGCCGCCGGCCAGCGGGCGCGGCCCGCCACCGTCGCTGCAGGGCGAGAGCATCCGTCGGGGGCCGCCTTCACCCCAAGCGCCGCTTTCGCCAATATCCCCCGGAGACCAGCGCCGGCGGCCGCCTTCACCCCAAGCGCCGTTTGTACCCCTTCAACCTGTAAGCTTCCGTCGCTCGCCACCGCCTTCCCCAGAACCTACAACTCCTCCTCCGCCTCTCCCTATGCACGGCGACCCCCGTCGCCCATGGACGCCTGCACCGCGTACCCCACCATCGCCTCCTTCAACTCCTCCTCCGCCTCCTCCTACGCACATAGACGTCCGTCGCCCTTGGCCACCTTCACCGCCTGCACCTCGCTCCCTGCGATCCCCGCCGTCGATTTCGTCGTCTACCAGTCGACCGTCCCCGCCGCAGCCCCGGCCTTCGGTGTCTTCATCGCCCCCACTTGCGCCCATGCATGTTGACTTCCGTCAGCCTTCACCTCCCCCCGTGGCTGGCGATGTGTTCAATTTGGAGATCGTGGTACGTTTCGACTCGGCCGGACCAACAATTCCGGACCGTGTCTTCGGCCGGGACGTCAGCTGCAGCCGTCTGGCCGAGCAAATCTCGGGCGACATGTCGAACCTCGTGGCTCAGGTCGGGCTGAAAGCCAAAATCGTGACGCCATTTGAGATCAGCAGTTGCAGCGGCCAGAATTTCTCCGTGAGTGCGATGCTGGTCGCTACACCCGACGTAGCCTGTCCGGCTATACGCGCGTCTTTGCGCACGGCCGCCTGGACGGTGATATACGAGTGGCAGCTGCTTGCGCTGGCTGAGAACCAGCGATGCCCGGACTACCCGGACCTGCAGATCAATGTGATGATTTTTGCGGATCGCGACCTGGGCGATCCATCGCCCTGTCTGGAGGAGGTGTATGGAACTAGCTTTTGCAGCCCGGCCAAATTCGCTCCCCTGTCTCCGACACCTCGGCCGTCACCGCCGGCGAAGAAGCCAGCTCCGTCAGGGCGCTGAGTATGGGCCGATGATAGATGTACGACGCACGGCTAAATGATATCAGGATTACGACGGATGACGATGTCAGGTATTGACGCACGCCCACGCAAGCGTACCTACCTAAACGCGGCCCGATAGACCGATCCTGGGTTCGTTCGTTACTGCCTGGTTGTAGTTTGGGTCATTTGGGTCGTTAGCTCTCTAGCATCAATCAAGCTTCTATGCCGTACAAGCGCGGACGTAGTCTTGCTCATTGGCATACCTTATGTGCCATTTGGGTGGCACTTGATAGACACGCCACGAGATTGGCATCGGCAGGAGTGCAGGTTGTAGCTACGTAGCGCGCTGAAAAATGAAACTGAGTGATAGACGAACTGAAGTAGCCTAGTGAAGTCAGATGCATGCAGTGCGCAACTTCGGGCATGTGCAGCGGCGGTACGGAGATGACGGCAGGCATGCCGTACACGCGGAGTGGAGGGCACATGCACGGCCTGTCAAACAGACGCATCTCTCTGCCCGCCCATGCGTTTGGGTGATGATACAATACATCCAGAGATGGATACGTGGGTAGATAGCAGACCGGATGGCGCCGGCAGCAGCAAGCAGGTTGGTCGCATTGTGTTTATTTGCGCCGTAATTCATCTATCTGCATCAATTGAGACGTTGGCAGATATCCCTCGATTATTGGCTAATGTCTGTATTTATTGTTGAAGGCAAGGCGCGCAGCTTTTGGGACTGAAAGTTACAGGTGGGAGGTAGCGGGCTGTGCCAGCCGGACGGACCCCTGGAGCCTCCGTCGGAAGGGAGGAGTAAACCCCTTACTCACTGACGGAAACAGGCCGTATGTTCTGACAGACCTGATGCGTAGTTGGGCTGCTTCGCGGCGGCCAGGTGACATGCGTGCCCGCTTGAACGGAGTACGGTAGGTAGGGATGTGACGGGCAGCCCAGGTACCTCGCGCGCGGACGGAGTCAGGCAATCCGCCGTCAGTCAATCCCAGCCGATTGATCCGAGTGCCATCCGTCCGCCGTCCGCTGAACGGGTCCATCGCACAATGCCGCACGTGTCAAGAGAACAGGGCGCTGCTTGTGTGGCATGAGGATCGGTCTCTCAGTGCCTGCCGCGCTTCGTCATGAGCCGAGCATGGGCATCCAGAACCTCGAGCTTGCGTGGCGCGGGGTGGTGTCAGGGTGGTGGCGGCTGGCCTATGCATGGGGCGCCTGTATATATGCGGTCGCGAGCTGGCGACCTCCACCCGCCGTGTTCAGCTTGATCCGCGTCCGATGCACCCGCAGTGCGCCGCTCCTGCCCCTTTCGTAATGGTTCCCCGTGGGGTGTCTCTGCGAGTTTCGATGAAAACGTTGGCGGGCTTATCCCTTGTTTGTTCTGCAGCGCTGTATTGCGGGTTGCGCTGCCGGCGGAGCGCCCCTGGGGGATGCATCCCTGGATGACATCGATGGTCCCTCTGTGGGATGCGCTGTCGCAATCGTTCACTTATGTAACGTGTCACTTACCCAGTTTCCCCCGAAGGTCTGAACCTGTGGGTGCAGTACACAAGAACGAACCGTGCACGGTCGCCACCCGACGGTTATATGTGCGCATCGCCCAGCCCTGCCGTACACGCACGTGCATGCATTTGCTGGAACACTAACTTCTTCACCCATAGATATCGGCAGTCTGCTGAAACAAGTAAACGGGGTTTGGGGCGCTATTACCGGTCGCGCCTTGTGTGTACATACATGCGGCCAGGTAGGCCCAGCTTCGCAATGTAGAAAACAGGCAGTAGGACACGTCCCCCACAGTCGCGCCTCAACTTTCGTCACCACCGAGTTGGCGTTCGCGGTACGGCCTCAACTGCGAGTAATTGTCGCTACCGCAACCACCCATTGATGCCGTGACAAGTGCCATCGTCTCTGGCCAGTCTTATGACTCAGACTGTTAATTTGAGGGTAGTTCTTCGGGCATCCTGTCCAGGCGTACCTCGTTGGGTGATCGTCCATGTGCACTCGTACCTGCCGTATCACAAAACTGAATCAATGTCGAAAGGCAAGCGGTAGATTCTCATACAATCACTCAAAGCACAAATATTTACAATACGCTAACAAAAGCGTAGGCAAACTCCAGCATACCTCATCTGCAGACTGCAAATTTTCTGTAACATATAGTGACGTAGATTTTGAAACAAAAATATACTTATTCATTGGCATTCTTAATCCTAGGTACTAATGGAAGTACTGCGCCCTTTCACGGTGCAGAGAGTGTATGGCTTCAGCGCAGGGGTGCTGACTGCGACAGCAATGTACTTCACGTTCAACAGAATGGTGTGGCGCCAAACTTCGGAAGTTGCGCAACAGTACGGCGCACCATCGCCGAAAGCAACGACCTCCAGCGATGCGCCTTTGGTTGGTCCCAAAGTTTGGGCCACCATTGTACGACGATGGAATCTAGGTGTAGACAGCACTCTGGGCTCGCTCGCAGCGGAGCTAGCCCGGCGCGGGTGGTAAAGGGTGTGTGCTTCAGGAACGTTTCCTCAGCACTGAGTGGGCCTCAGACGCGACATATTGGTGACGGGCATCCAGGGGGACTATGACATGTTATGAGGAGAAGAGAAAGGGTGGGTCAGTCGTGTGGTCTGCCAGTGCCTTGCTACAACACCCCCTAGCTAGTTCGTGGCATGTGGGTGCGCAGCACGGGCAGGTCTCAAGTGCATCCCAGGCGAAGGTTTGTTTTTTGCGCGATGCGCGAGAATTTCACTGCATCTTGGGTGACATGGAGAGTGGCCTGGTGCGTTGCGACAACATGATTCGTACGGCGGCTGAGTGAAGCTCCGGAAAGTGTGTAATGATGTAACGCGTACCGATATGGCGGAAGGGCTCGGGTTGGCCCTTCCACGGGATTCGTGCGGCTGTTTCAAGGACCCTCATCGTGGGGTGGGAACTCAAATGGGCCTGCATTCACAATAACTGGCCCGGCTGCCCTGTAGCGAGTGTTGTCGAGTAACGCGAGCTGATATCTCAACTGTCATTACGTCGGTTCCGATTTCGATAACCAGTTATGCTTTCAAGTCAGCAGGACATTAGCCCTCTTGTCCTCATGAACACACGTTGGAGATGAAATCCAGCAAAAATGCAACCAGGTACCGGATTGCACTCTGCAGAGAATTACTTGCCCTCTGCACTCCAGCACCTTCGACAGCAACTTCTCCAGCCCTCAACCGGCATGCGACATGTCGAAAGCGGGCCTGAGCTCACTCAACACGTCAAAAGGTCGGTCTGGAAAGAAAACGATCACTAGGGTATTAGTCCAAAGACACAACTTGACGAAAACAGACAGGACATCTCAGCGCCTCGACGACATATCGACTGACCACCGTCGATTGGGTTGGCACGCGACCATGAATTCATCAAACTCGAGGTCTCGGGGATCCTAGGCGACAGCCGAAGCCTCACCCGACACTACCGTACTGACACCCCCATCCAACCATGTCTTTGCCTCTCATCTGCTGAACGTTGTTCATTAATACCTCATATCGTCAACCACCCAAGCACCGTACGACCCGTCCCGGTCTGGTTTTTGCCGCGACCTTGCGGCTACTGCAAATCGTGCAAGCACACATTCCACAACAGCGCCCCACCAGGTTGCGCCGCACATCCGCCACTTTCACGACGGCAAGGACCGCAGTACAGCATCATGCACAGTGCAAAATACCTCAGCGAGGCGAAACGCAGTCCGACAATTCACCAGCAATCGCATGCTTGTGCCGGTGCTTGTCTGAAAAGCAGCCCCCGGTATCGTGCCCAAAATCTACGCAACCTTCTTCGAGAGAGCTACCTTACCGTGGGCCATGCAATCAATCCGGCATACAACGGATTGGACAGGCTTGCTGACTAAAGAGACCTGTTTGGGCGATGGGGCGGAACCCGTTCCTCCACATTCGGGTCTCAAGCCTGTACAACTGTCAGCTGGGCAGAATTTTGAAACCCACCCGATCCCACCCGGGCTTATTAGGACCCGATGTGATGCACGAAGCCGTAGACTCAGGCACTCCCTCTTCCAACCAACGACTCCACCCACCTACATGTGCCGCCCCTGGCACAAAGCGCGACGCCCGCTAACCATCGGCCATGCATCTTATCCCCAGGACACAACCACCCTGCTTGGAAGCACGGGTTTCGCGCATCCATCCGTGTTCCGTCTATGTATAGAGAAATGACATTCCACTCAACATCTAAAATCCCAGGCGTAAAATAAACGACCGCCCAGGACCCATTTGCTCATGCTTACAATGCCGACGCTTACACCGCAATCCATCCTCGACCATCTAGCCGCCCGGCAAGTGCCCGGAGTGGCAGGGCAGGTGCACAGTCCAGGATATGCAGATGTGCTCGTATGCTCCTGGCAAAATGCTGCACGGAAGGGGTGGATGGTATAGCACGGCCGTTTCCTGAGTTTGACGGGTACCCTCAGGTTGTCTCGGACGCGATGGACATAGGGCCCCGCCGACGGGGTGCACTGGAGGCCCACATCTCGTGCAGCAGCCTGAAGCGGGTTGCGCTGAAAGTCCCACCCACACCGTGCAGCGCGCCGCTACTGCTGCTGCCCGTCCCAATGGACGACTTGGCAACCACCTGTTGTGGGAAGGAGAAACGCGGCGACTTCAGAATGTCCGTCCATGAAGTCTCAAAAAGCTTGGATGTTAGGAAGACCCAGAAATAAGAACATGTGACACAGCCGCCGCATGACACGTACGGAAACACGCACGTTGATACCACTGGGAGCGAAAAGATCAAGTACTCCACGCACGGGATTGGTAAGTTGTTGTGCACAATGGAAACGTACGCGTCGTTCAACCTAGCGCGGCAAGATCAAAGACGTACCATCAACGGGACTTCCTTGACAAACCTGTTCGATCACTCCTGTTGTAGACCCCCCAGACAAACATCATCGCGCCCACTTCTAACCTGTGCCAGCTCCTCCATCTCGTCCTCACTGTCGGCGTCGTATTCGAGCCCCGGCTCCAGCCCCGAGTCCACGCCTCGCAAGAGCACATTGTCCGGCGGAGGCAGGTAGCCACTGTTCACGTCAGCGGCAGCTGTGCGGAGGTGCATCTGCGGTAGAGCTGCGTCATCCTGGAGCGACTCCAAAATGGCAGAGCTGATCGAGTCCTGAGCGAACTCGTCCGGCTGCAAAGGAGCAGAGAATAAGCAGGGGAAAGGCACGGTTGCGAAACATGGGAAGGAGGGCGAGCTGTCATATGGATGCATGGGAACGCCTGTGCACTGTAGGAGAAGCGATAAATGGCCGAGGGTCTGGGATTCCTCGCCGGACACCCGACCGGGCAACTCGCAACGGCGTGACCGGATGAAATCCCTCTGTACTTTCTGTCAACTGCACCCCACCACCACGCCCACGTCGTAAAGAAAAAAGGACACCCCCATCCCGCGGTAACGCTGCCTGGTGCTGTAAGCGTGCGGGCTCCGACGCCTCCTTAACAAAACTTTTGGATTCACATACACCATTCTCCTGCGCCGCAACAACTCGCACCAATCATACCAACGCCAGGGCCCATCTGAGCGGAGCTCCTCGCGTCGCGATGTATGGGCATTGACATCTCTCTGGGTATCCATTTCAGCGCCGAACCCAGACCCAGTTTGTACTCACCTTGAAGCGCTCCAGAATGTGGAGCACCGATCGCATGGAGAGCGCCGAACCCACATCCAGCCGGACAGCCCTGTCCAGCAGCAGCTCCTTGGGCATCATCAGCAGATCGGCCGCCGCCCGCAGCAGCGGAAACAATGGACCAAGCGCAGGAGATGAAGCCGGCCCCGCGCCGCCACCGGTGCCGCCGCTGCGTTCCGCGCCAGGCACGCACGCTGCCGCCGCGTCGACCGTGGAGGCGGCGCCTGCCAGTGCCGCTGCGCCGCCGCCGAGTGCGGGCTGCGTGGTCGCCCACTGTTGCAGCCTCGTGACCGTCATTTTCACCGACATGCCCCCGCCGAAAGTGAGCACGCCGCGCGCGAAGGGCAGGCTGGCGTCGTCCAGGTGCGGGAAGCCGCCCGGATTGCTGTTAGACCACGCGACCGCGCGGTGCGGATCGTAGTCGGCGAGGAGATCCGCCACGTTGGGCTGCTCTATCCCGCCCAGCAAGTGAGCGAAAAGCAGCAAGTCGACGCGCTTCAAGCACTGCAGCAACACCTGATGCCGCAGCATGGACGCATGCCCTGCCGTGCCTATGTGCCGCGTCAGCGCCGCACACACCGCTTCCAGCGCCTCAAACCACTTCTTGATAGCCGCTTCCTGCTGCGCGCGCTTCGTGACGGCCGCAGACGATGCCCGCGCCGCAGTTGCAGCGGCCGCGGCGCCGGGCCTGCCCGCCGCACCGGCGGTGCCCTGCACCGTCGGCAGTAGCACCCGATCCCACATCCGCACCAGCACTTCGTCGAACAGCATACGCTCCAGCCGCCGCAGCTCCGGGACCAGGACTGCTGAGGCCCAATGCTCACCGCCGGGCGGCGGGAGCGCGGCCGCTGGCGCGCCTGCTAGACTGGAGCTGCTGCCGGTCCCCAGCGTCGGCGGCAGGCTTGCCAGCATGGCCCGCATGTGGACAACGTTGGACCACCAGTACGACAGGACGTCGAGACCATCACCCGCGGCCGCCGCCACCTGTGCGCGCACCACGCGGAGAGCCGCTGCGCCGAATTGTGGCCCATCGGAGGGCCCCATCGCCACCACAGTGCGCACCAGGCGACGTGCCGGTGAATGCGCTCCCCGGCCGCTGCCTCCACTCGCACCCGCGGCTCTGCTCGTGAACGACGCCGTGAACGACGCCGTGGCCGACGGCGCGCCCACGCCCCGCGCTGCGGCGAGATCGCTGCGGCCTGAGGCTCCTGCGGAACCCAGCCCGGCGCCGGCAGGCCTACGCGCGAAATACACTGCTGCCTCAAGCGCCGCAGCCGTCAGCAGCTCGAAGCGCAGGGCTGCAAGCAGCTCGGAATCGGCACCAGCGGCGGTGAGGCTCTGCGCGCTTCCGGCGGGAACCAGCGAGGCGCCCACACCCCTGCGGGTAGATCGAGGGCCCTTACGTTAGATCGTCAAACACCTGGAGTATAGGGCGGATTCATATGTGGGAGTCTGTGCCGGGGTTCTCCCGACCAAAATCCTAATTTGTGAAACGTCTGTCATGCTTGCTGCTCAAGGGTAAAAACCTTCAAGACGACACTCGAATCCCAGGACATGCTTATGACTCGTGTACGTCGACAGCCAGACCTCGACCGACCCAAGCCTGCGCCCGTACATATGTACTCACATTCGGCTCCTGCCATGCATTTCACGCAGCGACAGCCCCATGACGCCATTCTCCAGCGCACCACGAGCCGAGTCCATCTCCGAGCTGCGCTGGGGGTGGAGCGGGCTGCGCTGGCTGCGTAATGCGGGACCACAGAAGACAAGGGTGATGTAATGTTGACGGCACTTAGTTTGATCCAAATTGAAACAACATAACATCTGCAGATACCCATAGGGAACTAAGCGCGGCCTAGAGCAGGTACCATACTAGGTACTAGGGGCCGTGTTTGACCGCGGCTGTTTGCCGCCAAAAGTGCGATGTCGCACAAGGGCTCGACCCTGCGCTCCGTCATGTTGCACTGCATGACGGTTTGAGCATTCGTGTTCCCACTTGAATTCACATCTATCATGAACGCTTCCTTCCGGTGCACCGCCGCTGAAAAAACGTGTCCGCGAGACGCAGCACTTCCGATCCGCGCTTCACCCCCTTCCACATTCCTATCACTGTTGACGTGATCCTCGATGACGGTCGATGAGTTCCTCAGCCCTGGGTACACTCCACCAACCTCCCAGCAAGAAATTTAACCCAGCTGACAAGGTATGCAGCCACACACCTGAGGTCCTGTCCCGTGGTGCTGCTATTCGGTGTCAGCGCCTTTGCGCTTGCATGCGGCGTCAAGGAGCGGCTGCTGGCTGGCGGCGGGGTCATCGCCGAGGTGCTGAAGACTGGCTCCACGGGCTCGTCGTGAGACTCCTGTGGCGTAACAAAGAAGCCCCAGAAGGGAACGCAACCAAGCTCACTTGCCGTCAGCATCGACTTGACGAAGGGGAACTAGCAGCATTTCCCCACAATGCAGCATTTCTCAGGTACATCACCTAGCTGCGAGAGTGTGTCCGCTTGGTGTTCGATATGCAGGATGCACCCTGCTGCAGGCCACAGAACGGCGGTGCGGACGACGAACCCTCTCGCGTCCATCGGGACGAATCATGTCGGTCTGGCAGGTTCTCTTCCTGTCGGTCTGGCAGCTGGCTCTCACAGATACGATCCCCCAAAGGGTCAAGACTTGCGGTATGTTCATATTGCGCCGTTGCAGCATAAGACGGCTGTAGCCATTTGCAGCATGCCAGGCAGACTGCGTCGAGACAAACGCTGCACAGTCTTCTCGCTTCTTGCCGCAGTCCAGAATGCCTCCCAGCCGCCCTGGCCACCCATGCCTGCCCATCCATCAGCTACCCGTGACGATTCCTTTCGAACCTCTTGACCTACCTGGATGGTGTCCATGACCTTAGACAGACCCGGCGTGTCCCCTGGCATGCTGCCTCCCCGGACCCCATTCGCGGCGGCCCCGCTCCCGACGCTGTGGACATTGGGAGTCCCCGCGGCCTCGAATCCCCGCAGGTCCTGCTCCTCGCTCAGCGGTCCGTTGCCTTTGCCAGTGAACTTGAACCGCAAGAACGAGCTCAGGTTGGCTGTCATGCGGGAACCTGACATGTCAAAGGCACCGACGGCAAAACAAGTTGTCTTATCCAGCGTATACAGAAAACTTCTAACGACTGGTGAACAACAGCATTGACAGCCCCCTATGTGGCCAGGACGTCATGTTGCCTCCCGAAGCACCTGTTGCAGGTGTTGTCTTGTACGACATCTACAAACCGTTCCATCAGCCTCCATTGCACTACGTTTCGTGGACTGACGGTTCATGCGAATTCCAGACGCGTTATGCTCCACAGACTACCCCCGCGGTCCCACGCACCTGTTGTGTCTGTGCTCATGGACGCCGTCTCGTCCGGCAAGTTCGCCCCGGCTGCTCCGCTTCCCTCCCGCATCTTCTTCCATCGGCACCTGAATGCGAGAACCAGAGTTGTCACAAAGAAGTTCAAGTGGTCCCATTCGATGGCTAACCGGGGGACACAAGAGTTCAGACAGGCTACTGCTATGCCATAACTGACTTCAGCCTAGGTTAGCAATTATATATTGTGTCTTGCCTGATAGTGACCATGAGCTGCGGGTCCCCGACGGCAGCGTGGACCGTCTTGTTACAGGAAACCATGAAAGTGCGCGTCTCCTGGTGCTCCACGGCTGCATACTCTGAAAGATCGATAACAACACGTCCAAGCGCCGCTGTCGCTTGTGTTCGTCCATCGGTCTCCAGCACAGCGAGGATCAGGCACTTCTTTTTGAACGGACCAAGACCGCTGTTCCCTACAGTATTACCTCCGCTGGCCTACGGTGACAAATTGAGGCCAAGTTCATAAGCCTAAATTAGGCGATGCCATAATGGGTTGCGGCAGTTGGTCGCACTATTGGGTCGTCTTGGCCCACCTTGTAGAGAGTAACGGGCATATCAAAGCGCTCATTGAAGCGAACCACAGCTCCCAACCGTCCCGGTTGTCTGGACGGATAGACCGAGCGCGTTGCTCCTCTCCGCCGCTTCCCACGCTGGTACCCGACAGCAATCGCTCGAGCTCCCTCCGGCCATGGCGCAAGGTTGTGGATGACGAACGAAAACTCAAAGCGGGTGGCTGTAAGCTTCTGCTTGACTTTTGAGCCAAAAGAAAACATGGTCACCGCATCGGCAGCTTCGCGGGGCCTGAATATGCCCGCTAGTTTGACAGCGCAAAACCAACGGTGCAAAATTAAACTAGTATATTATCTTTCGAGGCAGATGGGTATTCTGTATATCAAAGAGTTACGGTTGTCAGCTCTCTTCTGTGTGCGATGCGAACAACAACAACGGTTTGACGTGCATGGTTGCCGGACACCTCTGCGGTCAAAAAACTCCATGACGTCACCCGTTGTTCCGTTTATACTTGTTGGATTGGAAGTTGCAGCAGGCCACTCCTATGCCATTTTCGCCCCAGTTGGTGACGCAACTTCCTGTCGCAACGCTGACATTCTAGGCTTTGGCCAGGCCTGACTGTGTGCTATCTTCCGCATATAATCATCTACCTATACATGTGCACTTGTACCTTGGTTTTGTTGTCCGTATCCAGCGAAGTCGGAAGCAATTGCATACTGACCTCCGACAGACGACACGGCAGGCCATTTCCCGGTAATATGAGCATGTGTCGATGATAGTGAGTTGACCCAGCATGAGCCATGCATTAGATAGTGCTTTGGGTGAAATTGCTGGCCCCCGTTTGTGCAACCTGCCAGCTGGGTCGGCACCGGCTTGCGACACAGGGCGACACGAGACCAATCAGCCGCTCGCATGACAATGATCAAGCGAATGATTATTTCTAGCATCCGCATGAACCAACTGGCGCGGACGGACCCGGACCTCTCAGGACGGCAGTTGCACCCCTCATTGGTTGGTTGAAACGTTTCCGGAGCTGCCAAAGCACAGAACGCAGGAGGTCCCCCGGCGGCAACTCAATCCTTCACAGTATAGCGACACTGAAATGTACTGGAGCTGTGCATTCCAGAGCTCTGTCAAGATTGACAGGACCTGAGGGCGCTGATGGGCGCAGATCCACAGCATCTCCCAGAACAGAGCTCCAGGCAGCCAGCTCTAAGTGCGCTCCCTGGATGATAAGGGCCCTGATCGTTAACGAAAATAGGTGAATCCAGGGTGGTTTGGGCCAGGGCCAGCCAGATCAGACATGCCGCTCGTCGCCGCTTCGCGAGGCTGCACGCCTGGCAAGCTGTTGGGCTGAGAGAGCTTGCACCGCAACTTCGCCCAACAGCTGGGCCAGACGTGAAGCGGCAAGCCCTCCATGTCCGTTTCATCTCCCCGGGTAGGATAGGTTTTCAGCACTCCGTCCGTTAATTCAGGTATTTTGATCCTCTGCTCCGGTCCTTACAGTAGCGGGTCCATCCCTACCCGGCAGACTTGAATTGTTGATACCACCTGTTCGGCGCCAGGATGAGTCATCATGGGAATCCCAAGACAGGCGGCTGGCTGTTGCGTCAGGTTGCGTCCTGTCCCACGTCGTCGCATTACGTAACTGCGCGCGGCGGACTGCAACTCACCAGCTATAAAATCACGGTAATATCGCTTGGCAGCTTGTGGGATCAGTTTTTGCACCTAAACATTCTGAACTGCTACCTTCGTTACAAACGTTCTTACTAAGGTCGAGAAGCAACGCATCGGTCAGAATCGCTGTAAGCAAATTGCGTGGGAAGGCAGCTGCACGGGCATAGTTATGGAGAATGGAGCCACCCCATGACGCGGTGTGGTTGCGCGATCGGCGTCTGCTTCCGAGGGCTTCCGCTAACGGCACGAACGGAATCCACTCCAATGGTTTTCCGACCGCGAGATCGCGAGTTCATGCCTTGTAAATTAAATTATTTCCGGGAACATTGTCGGGCGAGCAACGCCCTCGTTATCGCAAATGCATCTTCCTGCTGTCCGGGAAAGTCTGCCACCCGGCCGACAGCGGGGCTTGATAAAGGGCTCGTTAAGCCAGCTCACAGGATTTGTGTTATTGAGCGGCCTCATCTGTTCAGGACAACCTTCCCGATTCCCAGTACATATGAACACAGGGACCTCAACTACTAAGACACCTCAACTTACCCAGCAAGCCGCAAGAAGGAAAACAGGTCGGCTCTCACAGGTGACAGTCATTCAACAATCCAAAGCCATGTGCCGGTGAGAGCGGACATCGGGCGAAGCGTGCCGACAGCGTATCCGGAGGCATCGTGGACAACTACTTGACGTATGCCGGAGGCCTCGCCGCAGCCGCCTGCCACCACCACCCCAGCTCTGGGCTGCTCTGGGCGCAACCGGACCACTGCGCTGTGGACCATGCAAGCTGCCCCTGCATGCCTCAACAAGGCTGGCGTCACCTCCCTTGCGCAGTGCAGAGCAGTAACAATTCGTCACACCTGATCAGCATCTCCCACACGAGCTCGCGGCAGCCCCCCTTCCAGGAAGCGACAGACTGCAACGACGCCGTGTTAACAAATGACACGAAACGAGACGCGACGAGACGATATTCGATAAGTCTGAACGCTGTACGTCGCACCGACTCAGGAAGACTTGGCAGCCGCAGCGGCACCCCTCTCTCCCTCGTACTGCCGCCGCAGCGCCTCGTACTTGGCCAGCTCCGACCGACTCAAAGAGGGCGTCAGGGCCGCCAACGCCGCTATGAAGTCTGATTGCCGTACCACGACACCACTGCCGGGTGGTCCGCCGGCGGATGGGCCCGATTCGCCAGCCTCAGGGGGGCCCGCATCCCCCTCGGACGCTGCCGACGGAGCCCCGGGGGATGCATCCGGGGGCTGCACGGCTGGACCGCTAGAGGGCCGTCCGCCGCCGCCCGGGGGGGCAGGGCGGGCTGCCGCTGCAGCCGTTGCGTCCGGAACGGCACCCGGCGAGGGCGGTGACGCGGCGTCGGCAGCTCGACACAGCCCAGCAGCGTCCCCGCCGACTCCGTCTGCAACAGTAGGGTCACCGCTGGTGGCGGCCGCAGAGGCGGGGGGCCCGGCGTCCGGTGTCGCTGCGGCGCCAGCGGCCGCCGCCGCCGCCGCCGCTGCCGCCGCCTTCGCAGCCGCCCTGGCGGCTCTCTTCCGCCGCACCGACGCCCCAAGGGTGCCCATCCCCAGGGTGGGGTCGGTGGCCGCCGCCGCCGCCGCTGCCCCTGCCACCGCGCCACTCGCCGATGCAGCCGCGTCGCTACCCGCTCCCGCCCCCGTCCCCGCCCCTGTCCCCACTCCCGCACCCGCCGCTTCTCCCGCCTGGTACGGCGCAGCGCCCGCGGCACCCGTCGCGGCCCGCCCGCCGTCTCCATGCCCCGCCGGCTCACCGCCTTCACCTGGGCGCCCCCCGCGCTCGCCCCCGCGCGCGTCAGCCTCCCCGTCCTCGGGGCCGGCGCTGCCCTCCAGGAGTCGGATGTGGCGCTTCAGGGCGCCCATCCACGCGTCCGCACACAGGGCGTACAAGTCGGCTCCGCTGAGGGTGGTGGGGCAGGTGGCGGCCAGGGCGGGCAGGTCCACTTCCGGGGCCAGCTGGAACTTGCGGGTCAGGGCCTGTGGCAACGGCGGCGGCAAAGTAGGAAAGCCGGGAAACAGTGCGTGTAGTTGGGTGTTGGGGTAAAGCCGGGGGATCAACGGTGGGGCTGGCGGTGCAAGAGGAGGGCAGGAAGCCCGCTGGGGAAGGAGGGCGGCAGTAAAGATTTGTGGCGGGGATGTTGCGGACGTGCAAGCGGGGAGGGTATAGGAAATTTAGGAGGGGTTCGACACCCCGACCACCCCGGCACTGCGTCCCTCGCCCCAGCTCCCACCCTATGCCACCGCCCACGCGTCCCACCACGAACCTCGCCACCTGGTCAGATAACTTCCTCGTCCTCATCCGCCACCATCGCCTCAGCCCTCCTCCCACCACCTCAGCAACTGGGTTTGTCTTCCGTTTCTAACCCGCGAGCACCCCGCCCCCGTCCCTACGGTTTGAATTATTTCTTTTCTTCTAAACTAAGCCCCCGTCGCCCCACCTGGAGCACTTTGACCTTGGACCCCGGGTCCTCCGCAATCCCCACGTACACCAGCACGTCCAGCCGGCCCGGCCTCAGCAGCGCCGAATCCAGCAGGTCGGGTCGGTTGGTGGCCCCGATCACAAAGATAAGACCGCTGCTGCTGCTGTTACTACTGCTGCTACTGCTGCCACCTCCACCTCCGCTGAGTCCATCGATCTCGGCCAGCAGCTGAGACACCACCCGGTCCATAACACCGCCTGAACGGGGGGACGGAGAGACGGGGGAACGGAGGGACGGGGGGGAGGAGTAGCGAATTTCGGGTAACTTGAAGTAATGTGCTAAGAGAGCGCTGAAGCGGAGAGGGGGATGTGGAACGTATCGCAGAGTTAAGGTGCTGACTGGGCACAGAAGAAAAGGTGGGCAGCGACGAGGCAGGCGGGCAGGGCGGGTGGGGTGGGCGCATGCAGACACAGATCGGACGAGGAGGAGCCGCGGCGCGGTGCGAGTGGTATGGCATGGCACCGCGCAGTAGAGTACGATGCAGTATCACGTGAGGGCCAAAAGTCCTCGGGACTCTAGGTCTTCGGGAGCCTTATGCACCCACTCAGCCTCATTATCCCACACCCCGACCCATTCCTTCTACCTAGCAAGCCAGCCACCCAGCAAGCCAGCCAGGCACCCAGCCAGGCACCCAGCCGGCCACCCACCCAGCCAGCCAGCCAGCCAGCTAGCCAGGCACGCACCTGAGTCGCCAGACGCCCCCCTCGCGGGTGCCAGCGAGTCCAGCTCATCGAAGAACACGACGCAGGGGGCCGCACGTCGGGCCCGGGCAAACACCTCCCGGACCTGCGGGGGGCCCGTATCCAGGCGGCGGTTGGGGCGAGGGGACAGCGAGGAAAACGAATGTGGGTTCCAAGCAGTGGCGAGGAGTGCGAGGGGTTGCAACAGCGGGCCCCATGAAGGCATCAATTGCGGGCGGCACGTCGCTCAAAGCTATGTCCAAGGTTGCGACGTGAAGCGCGGGGATGAGTAAATCAGCTGGGGTAGGGTAGACCGCAGTGGATGGGCGAGGGAGAAGGACGGTGGGAGGGAGGTAGGGGCAAAGGAAATTGGTCCCGGGAGGCGGAAGGGTGGCGGGCGGAAGGCAGGGGCTGCAGCTGCTGACCCGCACGCCGGGCCGCTCACCGCGCCGCCATGGCCGGGCAGCGAGGGATCGCGACCCGTGGGTCTCCCCGGCTCCCCGTGGAGCCCCGGTGAGCGTCACTCCCCTCTCCCCCCCAGGAGGGCCTACCAATTTCCTATACCCCTCTTTCCCCCCTCGCGGCCCATTTCCTATACCCCGCGAGGGCCCATCACCACCAACCTGCCGCTCGCTCTCCCCGATGTACATGTTGATCAGCTCCGGGCCCTTCACCGACATGAACGTGGCGGCACACTGGCTGGCCACCGCCTTGGCCAGCAGCGTCTTGCCGCTGCCTGCGGGGAGCCGGGGCCAGGAGGTCCGGGCGGAGGCGTGCAGGGGGCGTCCGGTCGCAGACGTACCGGGGGAGTCGGTGGAGAGGCCCCGGACCTCCACCCGGCAGGGACGGGGCTGGGGACTGCGGAGGGATGAAGCGCCTGGCTCGTCTGCAGGAAAACGCCAAGAGCGGCCCCCCCCATTGCTGCCCTCACTCCCACCCATTGGCGTGTTCAGTCGTTTTCCCTTGGCAACGTATCCCCCAAAACCCTCGAATCTGGTGGACGGAGACGCGAGAGGATTTGGTGCCTGGAGCGCAAAGGGGAGCGGCTGTTCAACACCCTGCTGTCTGGTCGGTCTCGGGGCCCCCCCAACCCTGCCCGCCCCGCTCCGCCCAGCTACCCCTGCCCGACGCCTTTGGCAAGCCCGCGCCGCGCCGCGCCGCGCCGCCGCGCCCCGCCCCTGCGCCCCCTCCCGCCTCGCCCCACCCGGCGGTCCGTACAGCAGCACCCCCGACCTCCTCCTCAGCCCCGCCGCGAAGAGGTTCGGGTGGCGCAGCGGCAGCTCCACGGTGTCCATGATGGCCCGCTTGGCCGCCTCCAGACCGCCGATGTCGTCCCACCGCACGTCGGGGACGGTGGGGGCGCCCACCTGCAGCCGCCACAGGGAGGTGGGGACTTGACGTATAGGAAATTGGTGGACATACGGTATCTATACTGCGCTGCTGCCCGTGCACAGGGGATTGAAAAGAATTACAGCCCAGACCCCGGGGGGTTTGTTAAGGGTAGCCCAGACACAGGGGATTTGAATGAATGAATGAACGTTACAGCGGACCCCAAAGGGATCACCGGGGATTTGTGAAGGGCGGAAGCAAAAAGTGATGATTGTTGAATACCAATAGCCCAGTACCTATAACCCCCGATGTCGCCCCCCGACCCAGATTCCTATCCCGCACCTCCACGGCCGTCCGCGCCTTGACGCGATCCAGCGCCGCCCGAAGATCGCGATCCGGATCCAGGACGGTGGCAGAACCTGCTACTGGCGCTGCCGTCGCCGCTGCCGCCAGCGTTGCTGCTGCTGCTGCTACTGGTGCTGCCGTTGCTGTTGCCAGCGCCCCCGCGGCTGCTGAAGACCTCGGTCCCGCCATCCCGTTTGTGGTCGAAGAAATTGCCTCAGCCTCAGCCTCAGAGGGAGCCGACGCTAACTTCGACTCGGCAGCGCCATTTGAGCCCCCACCGCCCAGCGGGGACCCACCCAGCGGCCGCGCCCGCGCTTCCGGTGCCTCCGCGGGCGGCTGCTGCTGCAGCCTCGCCTGCGGCGCCAGCCCCTCCAGCCCCGCCGGCAGTAGCACCCTTCCCAGCGCCGCCGCCGCCGCGTCCGCCGCCACCCCGCACAGCTCCCTGGGCAGCAGTCCCGCGGTCTGAGCCACCAGCGCCTCCACCGCCGCCTGCACCGCCGCCTCCGCCTCCGCCTCCGACCGCACCTCCGCTTCCGCCCCCCCTGGAGACGCCTCCCCGACGGCGCCCGTGGCTGCAGACATGGCCGTAGCCGCCGCGGCTGCTTTTGCGGCTGTTGCAGCCGCCGCAGCCGCCCTCACGAGGTGCGCCAGCAGCCGGCGGCGGTCCTCGGGCCCCGGCGCCCCCAGGGCCAGTGTGTGTGTGAAGCAGCGACCCAGGGGCAGGGGCACGTCCTCCAGGGAGGTGCAGGAGGCCATCAGGACCAGGAAGCCGGCGGGGGTAGCGGCGGAGGCGGAGGCGGAAGAGGAGGCGGCGGAGGAGGGCGGCGACGAGGAGGAGTCCCTGCGGTTGGAAATAGTGCACCCTGTCACGCAAATGCCACCATCGGCGTAAGTTAGCACCGCGATCCGCGCCCGACTGTCGTGGCAGGGAATGGGGCGCAGGGGCGGGTCCAGGAAGGGGCGGAAACAGCCGGCCCGCTCCCAGTCCCCAAGCTCCCGGCCGTACAACCCTGCAAACGCACATGCCGTACACCCTTCGCGGCTCGCCTTGTGGCCCCGTCGACGCCTCTGCCCCCCACGACGCCCGCGCTGCCCCGCGCCAGTACGGCCGTGCGCGCCGCCGCCGTCGCGCTCCGGGCCGCCACCTCCGTCAGCACGTCGGCGCAGCGCTGCGCGGCGGGGGCGCCTCCGCCGGCCTGGCCGCCCGCCGCCGCCTCCGTCGCCCCTCTGCTGCCCGCCAACGCCTCCAGGTCCTGAACGAGGAGCGCACGCAAGCACCTTGAAGCGCCACATCACACAGACAACAGCGGCAGCGGCACTCGGTATGCCACTATGCCTTTCAGCCGAGCTACATCCACTGCTACAGTCACAGCACGGCCAGCTGCCGGCCCAGATCTCACCCCCTCCTGCAAAGGACCACACGCGAGCTCCGCCGCTGCCCTGCCCCACCGCACCAGCTTAGCGCCACGTCCCTCATCCACTCCCCCAATACCATACGCCTTCTCATTTATCCATATCCCCGTGAGCAACCCCCAGTCGGACCGTCGCTCTGGCAGCAGCGCAGTTATTGGAAATGTTTACCAATTTCCTATACCTCCCAGTTCACACCAATGCCCTGATCCCGACGCCCCATGCACCCGGCCCCCCGCCCCACCTGGAGCAGCACGGCAGCCGGCGCGAACCGCTCCGCCGCCTCCAGCACCGCCCGCAGCGCCGCCGCCGCGCCCCCCCTGGCGCTGTCGGGGGAGCCCCCCGGGGGCTGCAGCTCGTGACACGACACGGGGATGAAGTGGAGGCCCAGGGCGGCGGCGGCCGCGCGGGCGGCGGTGCGGCGGCCGCTGCCTGGCGGGCCGTACAGCAGTACGGTGGCAGCTGGCAGGTCCAGGTGCAGGGTATGGGGGTGCATCAGCGGGGCCAGAACCTGCGGGGGCCAAGGTTCGGGGGCCGTGCAGGTTGGGTCGGGCCGTGAGGAGACGCAAACAAACCCAAACCCAGACGGGCTGGCGACCGGGCCGAGTGGGGTCTGCGGGGGTAACGACGTCCTGCAAGTGCAACATTTCCAGCAGCAGTATCGACAGCACCGGATTCCCAGGCGCAGCCGCCCGCAGCAATCGGGCAGACACCACTTCCCCTGTCCTGCGCCTGCCCTCCCTGCCCTACCCTACCCTACCCTACCCTACCTTGGGTTTAGGGTTTTACCCTACCCTACCCTACCCTGCATTTCGCTCTGGCAGCAGCGCAGTTTGAATATGTCTACCGATTCCCTATACCCTGCCCTACCCTACCTTGGCCTACCCCGCACCGCAGCACATTGCCCTGCCCCGCCCGTACGGTTGCCGTCACAGCACCCTTTTTTCCTACGCCGCCCCGGCCCGGCCGTACCTGCGCCACCTGCCTCCACGTGGCCAGTAGTGGCCCCGGTGTCCCAGCCAGCCCAGGGCCACCGCCGCCGCCCGGGCCCGGCTCCGCCCCCACCACCGCAGCGGCCGGGTCCACGCCCAGCAGCGCCAGGGGGGGCGGCGCACAGGCTAACGGCGGCGCATAGCTGCCGTACATATGCCGTACAGGCATACGGCACGCCCCCGACCAGCGCTCGCAGCCGACAGGCAGCGGGGCCCGACAGAGGCCTCCCTGGAGCGCCAGCAGAGTCCTCTCGGGACTGACCAGCAGGGGCAGCCGCGACCCGAGGGGCCTTACGTCTGTCACCTTGAAGTACAGCAGCCGTGGGGCGGAGGCCTGCGACCCGTGGGTCGGCGGGCCCTCCTCGGGACCCACCGGCACCACCAGCATGTCACCCAGGCTGACACACCTGCGGGGCCGGTGCGGGCCTTGTGACGGTTGGTGGCAGCGGCACGGAGGAGGGAGGAGAGGGAACAGCAGCTCGGTGGACCCAAGGGAGCGCTTACCTGCATCGCTCCCGGAAGTACTGCTGCAGCGCTCGCGCGACCGCATCCCGCGAGGCGGAGGCGGCGCCGCCGCCGTCAGCCTCGCCCGAGGCTGCCAGCTCATCCGCCGCAAAGGCCAGGGCTCCCGACGGCGCCGCGCCGCTTGCATGTCCGCTGCCGCCAGACTTTCCTCCGCCCGCCGCCGCCGCCGCCGCCGGGCCGTCAGGACCGCTTGGTGGTCCCCTGGGAGCTGCCGATGCGTCGGACCCCGCTGCGGTTGCAGCTGCTGCAAAGGCCGCCCCTCCTGGAGCTGCGGCCCCGCCGGCGCGGGCGAGTGGTGCGACACCCGGCACCCCCACCTTACACAACTGTACGGCCTCCGCCGTGGGGTAGGCGGGCGGCAGCGCGCCCGGGGCTGCGCTCGTCCCGTGCCGTACATCGAGCTCAGGTGTCAGGAGCGGCGTGAGGCCGTACAGCACCGCATCCGCCATTGCAGCCGACAGGCTGACGATCCGCAGGGGCGGGGCCAGGTGCAGAGTCAACCTCGCCCCGCCGGGCCGTGCACCCGGGCTGGCCCCGTCAGCGGCGCTGTCGCCTCCAGCGCGCCCTGCACAGTTCGCTTCGCGGCTGGCCTCTGGAGCTGCCGGGTCCGCAACTAACGTTGGCGTCGACGTTGCTGTGCCGGAGGCGCTGCGTTGGTCTGGGAGCGGCTCCAGGAACGGCTGGACGATGTACGGAAGGCCCAGATTGAAGGCGAGCATTGCCGACACGACGGGCACAGCTGCCGGTCCGACCAGGGGCTGGGACGGGGAGGCTGAGGCGGCTGGCAAGGTCACTCCTTGGACCGTTATGGGGTGAGCGGGAAGGTGTGCGTTGCGTACAGGGCTGGAACCGTCCAACGCAACCAGTAGCTGTGCAAGGACGGACCGTTCGCCTGCTTCGGTCCATTGGGCAACGATCCATCCACCGTGGCTGCACTGAAGGTGTCGCGCCGTGTTGAGGCTGACCGCCAACCAGGCCTCGTGCGACCGAGGCAGCTGGCATGGCTCCCCGGGAACAGAGAGTACATCTACAGTGCTGGCGATGGAAACGGTACTCAAGGATAAGACAGAGGATGACGAGCTTCGAGGAGCACCATAGAGCGCGTTCAGGCGCCTAGCTGCGGAAAATAGAAGTGCGGGTGAGTGTTCAGTTTGTCCCGTCATGAGAATCCAGAATGCTTAACACATAGCCTACATATTTTGCGTTATGTCTGGGAGGTGAACAATATCATATTTTGATGGTTGTTTCGTTTGCAAAGGTTTACGTTCGGTCATGACAGGTACATAACGGCAACCACCGTGACTGAAGGTTCTGAGAACTGAGATGGTCTTGCAGACCCTTAAGAATACGGAATAACAAACGTCTTTGTGCGATTATAAACACTGTTGTTTTGGTTCCGAACGCCCCCAGTAATCAACTTTCGTAAGCGTCACACACAGATCCATATGCTTCCCGGCAGGAATGGACGACCTTGCCCTGTCTCAGTTCCTAACTAAAGCATGCCCACGACCAGCTTATCTGGCATCGACGGATGGTGGTCCTGCGCTAGCTCTTGCGCTCCACTGTATCATGGTCAATGAGGGCTTCGTGCTGTCGGGCGATGGAGTGCAATCCACCACCGACCCCAGCGCGCGCTACGTCCCACAAAAGGAGTGGAACGGCATGTTCCTGGACCAGTGGATTTTTACATATACTAAGCCGGGGAAGGCACGCAGGTTTACGCTGCATTGTTCCCTGCAGTCGCGAACCAAGCGCATGTTTATCCACTGCTGCGAGGAAAACAACCAGAACAAGTACGTTGGGGGGGTGGTGGCGACGGTGGGGCCCGTCAGGATCCGTCCAGTGACGGTGGACACCGGTGGGGGACATGGTCAGGGCGACGATGTCCGTCACAGCTCAGGGCCGGCATGGGACCTGCCATCTCAAGTGCAAAGTTTTCGACGTCGCGTTGCACGCCCTCTGTCCAAATTATCTGCGGCAGCCTGGCCTGCTGCCGCACTGCAAGAGGCTCCGCGTCCGCTAATAAGCGCGTGTCCTCGCCAAGGACACCACATCATGACAGAACCAGAGAAGTCCTATCGACATAGTCTCTGATCCCTCCCCCCTTCAGCCATGCTTCCTTGTTGCCAACCAGAGAACCATACGCATGCCCACCGCACGCCATGACGTTTACACATGCAACGGAATGCACGTCCAACAGCCGTATAACTGACACGGTCGATATTACCTGAATTCGTTCACAATTCAAGCTTGTAACGAAGTAACGTATGTATAAGGCCATACCCTACGAACGCGACAACATTGCCGTGCTGTCCAGGAAATTGTGACCTCCGTGTGTCTCTGCCTCGTCCGCCGAGTCCTACGAGCACTTAAGATCGCGCAGTGTGGGCCACACCTGCCGACATCCTCACCCTCCCCAATGCGCATACATGCCGACTCCCTGTCATATACTTTCCTCACAAACGCCCACATGCAGCTGCACACGGCGCGGGCCGCACGCACCCGCCCCCCTACACCGGCCGCAGATTGCAACTGCCGGCGACTCACGTTGGGCAGCACCCTCCGCGCCGTGAGGCGAGACTCAAAAACCACTCATCTGGGTTGCCTCAGTTGGGTTCAACCCCATCTACTGACAGCAGCGCCCCGTGCAATTGTAGCGATTCTATCGTCCTCAACCTGCCTCACACAAATGTGCGCAATGCCCTACATCCGCTCAAGACCTGTCCCCCCACCCTCCCTGCCCCTGCTGTGACCCACAACACGCCCGTCCCGCCGCGGTCCGCTTGGCGACCGGTCGCGACCGCGCTACCGCTTCTGCTCAGCGTGTGCGTCCTGGGCCTGCAGCTGGAGAACTACGTGCCCCACCCCGAGGCGCTCCGGTCGAACAGCTGGGGGCCGGGCCCCGACGGCGCGGCCGAGGGGCCCGTTGTACGGAACGTCGCCAAGATGTACGACCTAATGTCCGAGCACATTATCCGGCCTCTGCTGGCGGCGGCGGAAGACGAGCAGGCCCCGCCACCGCCGGTCGTCGAAGAGCTGCAACAGCCGGCGGACGGTGCGCGTGCGGGCATCGGGTCCAACGTGTTCGCCAACCCCCGGACGAGGGAGTACTTGGCAGTTGCGGCGGTTGCGGGTCTGGCCGTGTTTGTTGCTGTGCTGCTCATAAACCGGCCGCCGCGGCGGATGAAGTGAGGGCCGGGGCTCCAAGGTGCCGGCCGACCGGACGAGGCGCCGCAGCCGGGCCGCGTGGAGGTGCGCGGGCCGTACGTTGCTCCATATCGGATGTGGGAGGAAGAGGCGCTGACAGAGGCGTCCATGGGTCGCTGTGGAGGCCTCGGCCGGTTGGGTGCCCCCGCTGCTGGCACTGCTCTGCTCTTCCTGCCTTGAGACAGAAGGCACCGCGGTGGCTGCCCGATTCGTTGGAGGAGCTGACCAGCTCCGCGGGCCGCGGGCGGGGTTGGCAGCACCCGCACCGCAGCGGTCGACTCGGATGTCGACTCGGCGCTACCCCGGCGACATACAGTCGAGAAATGGCCACTGTGTTCGCCTCTTTCCGCTACCGCTGCTGGTGACGGCACTGCCGCGCCGCCGCCAGCGCTGCAGCGGCTGCTGCTGCCCAACACTCCGCTTCTCCCTCGGGCCGGCTGGGGCTCCGGGCGGCGCTTTCAGTCGTCCTCAACGCACACCCGCATCCCTCTCGCTCACTCTCCATCCTATGAGTCCCTCCAGTCAATTGTTGCTGGTCATCTCCTCTTGGCGCTGACCCGCCGCCTCGGGTAGCCGCGGATCGCGGGTGGGCTCCATGAACCTCGATATCCGCGCTGCCGCATCTCACCCCAGCTCATCTCCTGACTGAGGTCCCGGCTGCGCCCACGATCGCGGACAGCTTGTCGGGCAGCTTGCCACCGCAGAAACGTTGGCGCGTCTGCACGGCGCCCTCGCACTTCTCCTTGCTGTACCTGCGGATGGTAGAGTCGGCGGCGGGGCGGCGCGTTGTGGCGCCGGCATCAAGGGCGTATTTGAGCATACAGTGTGGGAGCGAGCCGTTGTCGGGGCGACAAGTGGTGTAGGGCCGCGCACTGTGGCCTTCTTGGGCCGGCATTCGAGGGACGCACATGACGAGATCGTTGTGGAGAGGGGGGTTGACGTGGTGGGGTGTATGGGACGCTGGGATGCGGCTCAGGGTGTTCGGCAGGCGGATGAGGGCAACGCGTTGGAAGGACCGGGGGCGGGCCGGAGGGTAGAGGTTCACATGATGGTGGTGATGCTAAGGTGGCCAGACAGCGGTTGGTCCCAGAGTTTGATACGGAGCTGTGCTCGTAGGGGTAGCACTTGACTGGACCTGGGCTGGATGACAGATGGCAGATGAGTGACAAAGTGTGAGAGAGGAGGGAGAGAGGGCTAGGGTCCCGTGGGGCTGGCTGAGGAGAGGAAGAGGGTACACATCTTCAACGGTCGTCCAAACGCCGAATACCCGACTCGTAAGGTACCGTTATCACTCGACAACAACAACCAGAACCCCGGACAAGTCGGACGTCGCCTCGCGTCGGCTAGCCATGGGCCCTGCTGTTCAACGTTCATGTCAGAGGATCTCTCCCACATGGGTACTTCCTCCCACCCCCTTTCCTTCCCGCAACCCCCCACCCACTTGTTCATGAGGTCAAAGTAGTATGTGGGCCGCGTGACCCCCGCGCCCCCGCCCCGCTGCATCTTCTCCGTGAAGTCCACCAGCGACTTGGTCACGTAGTGGAACACGGCGGCGCGTGTGTGCGTGGAGTTCTTGTTGCGGCCGCGGGGAACCCGGTTGTGGTTCTCGTCTACCATGTACGGCTCCAGGCCGGTCTTGGGGTCGGCGGGCGCCGCGAACACGGCGCGGTGCGGCGAGTACATCACCGGGCGGTACCGCGTGTTGGCAAACGTCTTGAACTGCGGCAGTAACGGCCGTGGGGTATGGGACGCGGCGGAGGGGATGTGGGTTGATTACTACATGCCCCGGTATCCACCTTTCAAGAGGTTCGGTAGTCGCATAATGCGACCGGTGTGCCACGTTCAAGGAGGGGTTGCCAGGATACAAGATCTACCGTGGTGAGGAAAGACGGAGTGGAAGACCAAGATCCGGGAACAGGTACGTTTGGTGTGGCCAAAGGGGCAAACCTTTTGAGGACGAGGATGGAGAGGGCAGATGACGTCAGGGCCAGGAGCGGACCCCGACAGGGACTTACCGCACCCGTTCGGTGCTTCCCGACGCCGCCACAACCACCATTTCGAGCCCCCCCCTTGGCGCCAGCATCCCGGCCCTGTCCCTCGGCCACTGCCATCTCCTCTTGCTCCCATCCCCTCCTTCCGCCACGTCAACTACCCAGCGCCGGCCCCAATCCTACCCCTCCCAGGCAGCCAGCCCCGCCCCAGCCTCCAGCCGCCCACACACACCCTCTCCCCCAAGCCCCAACCCACACACATGCACTCCACCCCCTCGCGCCCCAGCTCCCATACACACTCCAGCTGGGGTTTCTCTCTCAACGCCCTCCAGCCCCTCCGCGACCCCCCGACCTGCGTATTGAACTTGTGGTCATGGGGCGTGCAGGCCTTGTACTGGTCCACCACCGAGCCCGAGGGTCTGTCCTTGTGCCCGCTGCTGCCCAGCAGCACCCAGTAGATGGACAGCCCCGGATGCTGCTCGTACTCTCGCAGCAGGTCGTCCACTGACTTGACGGCCGGGTCGTAGACGACGAGGAACTCGTCCACGTCGATGAACCCCAGGAAGGTGTGGCGGCTGCCGTACGAATCGACGCAGTCCTTGTAGGCCTGGCCCTGCAAGGGGGATGCGGGCGTGATGGGTGTGGGACGAGGCCACCCGTGTCGCCGGATTGGAAGAGAGCAGTAGTACCCGTACAGTTCAAGATCCGCGCTGATGACCATGATGCCGTACCTGTACGGTAGACATGAACCTGTCCAGGTCCGAAGTGTAGCCCTCCTTGAACTTGGTGTGTGCAGCGCTATAGTTGTTGTACACCACGAACCCCGACTCCACGTGGTCGGCGATCTCGTTCGTCAACGGGACGCTGCTGTTATGGTCGTACAGGTAGATGCGACTGAAGCCTGGGGGGGCGAAGGGCCGATAAAGGGCCCCGCGGGGCCACGGAGGGCGATGTCAGGAGTGCTGCCGGGGTGCATGCCTACCGGACCGTACTCACGTCGTACTAATCTTACGTTATGCATCGCGAAGTGCTCGCACGCGCACGCACGCACGCACGGAGGGGTCAGGGCTAGGCGGCCCCCTCAAGGACGTGCTGGCTGACCTCGTGCCAACAACCAACCCGCCGGGCGAACCGGCCCGGTGAGCTGTTGTTGTCCGGGTTTCTAGCTTTCCATAGCGGGCTTGGCCAT
Source organism: Eudorina sp. 2006-703-Eu-15 (assembly GCA_003117195.1). Classification (NCBI taxonomy): domain Eukaryota; kingdom Viridiplantae; phylum Chlorophyta; class Chlorophyceae; order Chlamydomonadales; family Volvocaceae; genus Eudorina; species Eudorina sp. 2006-703-Eu-15. Next base: position 1,047,018 of record BDSI01000015.1, read on the forward strand.
CCCCTGGCCCATCGTGGCCGGGCCGCGGCCGCCCCGCCGGGCAGACAGATCCGCCAACGTGGTGGGTCGCCCCTTGTCGCCCCCTGGCGACCCACAACCCCGGCAGCACCGGACCCATCAGCTGCAGCCAGGTGGGTCCACACCATGGGCCGCCAAGTCACGTACCTGGCCCCCGGGCCCCTGAGCCCCTCGAGCCCCCACAGCCTTCGGCCCCCCTGCATAGCTCCGCCACCCCAAGCGGACTCCCATGCATGGATGCGAAGTCGCACTGGCGGCCGTGACACAAGTGCCTTCCCCAGTCATACCCGGCGTGGGCATGTGTTCGCAAAGGCGGCAGTGCCCGCGCACGGGCACGGGCACGGCGCCCCCCACGGACACAGATGGCCCAGCCCGGCATACGACGGCCTAACGGGCTCCCGTAAACCGGACGATGCCGTTCCGCCCCAACCCTCCTCCGCCACCTTCCGGACTCTGCCTCGGCTATCCCTGTCCTGCGTTTCGGTTTCAGGCCATACAGTCGCGCCTCGCATGCGAGCCCGTACCCCGACCTCGACCGCGACCCCGGCAGGTCGGCCAAGCCTGCCTACAGCACCACCGAGTGAGCAACCGCAGAGCCCGCGCAGCGTCGACTGCTTCCTCTACTTGCCTTCACAAGCCCACCCTGCCCGCCGCACCGCCCATGCCACTTGCCCAACACCCTGGCCCAATCGACCCAGGTCCCCGGCCCTACAAACCCCAGCCCGCCCTCCCCACAAACCCAGCCCCACAAACCCCAGCCCGCCCCACAAGCCCACGCGCCGCCGGCGGCAGCAAGCAGTCACGTGCGACCGGAGCCGAGCTGCCTTCCCCATCGCCCCAAGTCACTGCTCTGAGCCCCAGCAAGCCCGCCATCGGTACGCAGCCCTCGATGCGCACACGCGCCAGTCAGCAACCCGCAAGACCGAAATCAGAGATGGAGAGAATTGGGACCTTGCCAGGACCCAGCGCCCCTGCCCCCACGGTCGTCGGAACCAGACGTCTCGGCCCACCCTCCCCGGCACTCCAGCGCAATCAGGGCATCAGAACACGCGCACACCCACCCGTGCACCCACCCGCCCACCTCAGCCCCAAACCTCACCCACCTAGGCACTTGTGGTACTCGACCCACTCCCGTATGTACGGGTTCTCGTTCTTAGCCACCACGCACAGAGCGCTGTAGCCGTCGCTGGTTGACTCACTGCCCGCCACCGCCTGGTCTGCTGCAGCACCGTCAGCGGTCAACAGCCTGCCCAGATCCCTTATGTTGCGGTAGTTTTGGGCGTGCGCCATGGTGACAAGCCCGGTGCGACCCTGGGAGGAATGCGGCTGGGGGAGATCGCACAGCGCCAGAAGCTGCAGCGCCAGGAAGACTGCCAGGGATGGTGCGTGGTTTCTGCTCCTGCATCTGCCCCGAATGGGGACCCCGGTGGTGCTACAGCCCATGCGGCTGTTGTGGCTACAGCCGCAGCTGTCGTCGTTGGGACCGCAGCTCCAGGTCTGCAGCCGCATGTGGGATGCGCCGCGTAACTCGGTGGACTGGGGCTGGGTCTAGTAGGGGCGAGGACCAGTAGGGCTGTCCAGGAGGCACTGGCACTGCGGATACCGTGGTCGACCAGCGCGGATAAGCGTGGTTCGCTGGCCGGCTGCGAGGCCGGCAGGGCGCGATACTTGCTGGCGCTGGGGCGGCAAATCGGTTGCCGCGAGCAACACGGGTTGGGGCGGGCGGTTGGCGACGGTTGTCTTGAGATGTGATCAGGAGATTATAGGATTTATGCAATGGCCTGTAGGATCATGCGATGGGTGGCTGTGTTGGCAGGGGAAATCAACAATCGGAACGTATGGCGGAACTTTAGGTGTAACGTGTGCAAAGCTGTACAAAACCAAGTCGCTGACCGGCCATATCATTCCAGCCTCTGGGGCTGATCATTCATCTGATTTATTAAGAGCCAGGCAAACATCGGGAGCGCATCTTTGCTTGAGTTTGTCTGGGGGTTATGATGACAGCCGGGACGATGCGCTGTGCGTCCCCGGGCTGGACAACATAAATAATCTAAGCTGTTTGTAAAAAAACATATCTCTCAAACTATTCCTTGGGACGCGCAGCGTCGGGATGCCATATCCCCGAACAGCGTACCTGAACTTACGCGAACGGCAAACAATCGCTCAACGCAAGCTCGGTTAGTCGTGGCAGTATTGTACAGCTGTTTAATGCGCAGAAAGGCCTCCAACGTGGGGCGCCCATCACTTAAGCTACGGCCTAGTTATCAACCTGGTGAATCGGTGCTCCTTACATCTCCACGACTCCATGAGGTCTCCAGCACTTTGAGAATAGTAATGCTAAAGATGTCGTGTCAACTAGAGCCTACTGGAACCGTTTCCAAGCGGCCGTACCTGTACGCCAGATAACCACTCTTCCGTAAAGAGAAGGCTCAGAGAGACAGTAATTTACCCGGTTCAGATATATATGATTTCCATTGACAAAGGTTTGGTTCCAGGAAAGCAAACTCCCATCGTCACAGGAAGTAAGAGCAGTATTTTTTTCAAGAGAAGGGTATCTGGAACCATCAGGTAGGGCCACGCAGGTGCCTGCGCAATGGAGAGTAGGCTGATTTTTTGTTATGTTTTTGGAGTTCTACATCATCCCGTAGTTCACGCTTTGCGGGGTTGGTCCGCCCAGCTGTCCCGAAACGCGCTCTCCGAGAGTACGGTCGGCGCCCTCACGTAGCGGCGATACCCCGATACCTGTACTTTGAACCCAACAACTCGCTTGTAGGACGCGCGTCGCCGACGATGGGTTGGGCGAGAAGCGACCGTTTGCCGTGGTGTACCGTGACACCCCTCGGTCCATCACCTGCAACCTCAAAGTGTGAAGAATAAACGAAAGGCACCCGATTGTTCATTCATTCTATACCCGAACGCCTTGTGGTCCCAGTGCGTTTGAGTCCCTGTCTAACGTTCCACGCCGAGCAGCCCTTTGCTATTCGTAATCGCAACCCTCTGGCCTCGCGTGAAGCCACCTCTACACTTGGCCTACCTCCTTTGTCCCTCGCTTAAACCCGCCACGCCACGCCACGCCATGTGCCTCGGCGGAACCCCTTGCCTCCCCGCAGGCCAGCGGTGCTCATCCAGTACCGGTCACCTGGACCTCCCCAACGAACGCCTTACGGCCTCTTGGTGCGGTCCGTAACCCACCGCAACCCAACGGTTGCTTGTATCATGGCGCTTTTGGTCATGGGTCCGCCTCGGTCGCTGCCCATGCCGGCAGTGGCCCCGGTGCCCTCAGTCGCGTCTGCTGTCGTCTCCCGGCGGGCGCCGCGGATGGTGGTGCGGTGCAGGGCAGCGCAGGCGGCTCCACCACCGGCGGCGGCGGCGTCCGTTCGGAGCCCTTCTTGTGTCCTCAGTGCGACCCGCCGCTGCGGTACCGTGCAGCAGCAGCAGCAACAGCAGCAGCGGCGGGGGCTGCGGGCGCAGTCCCGGCGGTGTGTGGTGGCTGCGGCCCAGAAGCAGCAGTTTTCTTCGTTCAAGGACATGCTCAATCGCTCCGAAGTGCCGGTGCTGGTGGACTTCTACGCCACATGGTGAGTATGACGCTGCAAACATGTCTGCCTGTCGGTCGGTCGGTCGGTCGGTCAATCTGTCTGGAGAGATGGGCCTCTTGATGAAGGTTCCAAGCAGGAGAATTTTTGTGCGTAACCCATAGAGGGCGCGCGAGCTGATATGTAGAGGCGGAGCAGCTCAGAGGACAGGAACGTTGCCAGGTGTCTGGAAGGGCATGTTCGTGTGAGATGCCTGACGGGGGGCTGCCCGGTAGACGTCCCGGCCCCCTTCACCGGTTGAGGGGGACACCAGGGGCAAGGCACCGTGCTTTGCATCAATCTGGCACGGGTCCCGTTCCTCGGTTCCCTCTCCATCTCGCTGGACTTGTCGTCGCGCCGACCCCGCGACCCCTGGCCGGTGGCCGGGCGCCGCCCCCAGGTGCGGTCCCTGCCAGATGATGTCCCCCATCCTGGCCTCCGTGGCGTCCAAGCTCAAGGGGCGACTGCAGGTAGTCAAGATCGACACGGACAAGTACCCCGCCATCGCCAGCGAGCACAAGGTGCAGGTGAGCAGCGGCAGGGACGGTGGGGAGGGACGGTGACGGCGGCCGCTTCTCGCGCGGACGGGGGCTACCGCACTGTTCTTTGGGCGCTGGCCCGTGACCCACCATTGCTCAAACGTCCCCCGTGGGGTTGACTGTGCCCCTCCCTCGTAGGCGTTGCCCACCATCGGGCTGTTCGTGGGCGGCAAGATGGTGTTCCGCTTCGAGGGCGTCCTGCAGGAGCCGCAGCTGATGGAGAGACTCAACTACTACCTGGCAGGGGCGGGTGCGGGCAAGCAGTAGAGGCGGCAGCAGTAGCAGCACTACAGCAATAGCAGGCAGCGCGTCACCGCAGGGCTTGTGCCTGCAGGAGGCGGCGACGCTAGGAGCTGTGCGTCTTACGAGATGTTTCTTGGCCGCAAGAGGCATTGTGACCCACAGGGCATGTGCGTTCCGCAGGAGGAAGCCGCTTTGTGGGATTAGGAGCCACAGGCGCGGCGATAGCAAGATGGTGGTGTGTGGAACTGTGAATACGCAGGAGAGCTGGCCCCCCAAGGTCATGTGCGGGAGTGCGGGTGCGAGGGTTCACGGGACCTTGGGCGGGCAGGGTGACGGAGGCGGCGAGTGCGCCGCCTTGCACATCATGTAAGCAGCAGGTCGTCCCAGGTTGACCCGCGGGGTCCACTGTAACACCATTAAGAACAATACCGGGCGGCGTCGCACGAAAGGAGGGGCATGACGACCAAAGCCTCGTCCGCGGGTGGCGTTGTCGTTTTGTCGGTGGCATGGCAGATCGAACCTGAGGTTTGTTGCCTGGCGGAACCGATCCGCGACGGGTGCCGTGACCGCGAACGTCTAATGCGGTCCGCGCGTGCGAGACTTCCGGCTCTAGCGGTGAGGGATGTCGGTTTGGGGCGCACTGGTTGTACTTGCGGACGTATCGACAGACGGCTTGGGCGTGCAGGTGTGTTCGGCTGTTCTCTGGCGACCTGCAGCGACCCGCGTGCCCCCCGTGATGTGTTCCGATGTGTCGGCCAGGGAAGAGGGTTTGCGGACGCACCGCCGGTCTCTGATTAGAGTGTGTGTGCAAGCGGAGGATGGTGAATGGATCAGGCGCGCTGCACGGTGCGTCATCCAGGGTGTGTTTACAAATGAAACCCGCCCGCCCATCCAGGGTGTGTGTTCGTAGAAGCGCCGTGATTCTCATCCCGAGCAGGTCGGCCTTCCTGCTCAGAAACGGGATCCCGGGGGTGTACCCTGCTCCGCTGCCTAGCAAGCGGGGCATCATGTGAGTGAGGTGGTGGTACACGCGGTGGCGCACAGGACGTGGGGCCTCACCACGGGGAATAGGCGTTGCCCACAGATGGCTTCCATGGCGCCTTCAAGGTTGACAAGGAATCGGCATGAGTACAGTGCCGACAAGCTCGCGCCCGGTGCCTTTCTCAATGAATTCGGAGTTCGGACTCCACAAAGAGGCCTCACCTAGTTGTATAGGCGGTGCCGTTCGTGGCTTGCCCAAGGGTTGTCGTGCCCTAACGGCTCGTCGTACCAAGCTCATTCTGAAACGGTGCGCCTGTACGGTCATGGACGGGGAGCCGCGGGGAGCCTTCACCGCAGGACGTGTGTTGCATGTCCGCGGCGGCACGGCGGGTACTGGCGTACTTCCTGGCGGCACTGATGCGCGCCTAGCCGGCTTGGGGCACGGCGGCGGTCCCACAGCTCTCCTGGTCGGCCATGCACCTGATGCTGCTCCCCGTTGTTGGTGGGACAGAGGGTCGGGCGGTCACCGGTCCGATGAGGAATGCGCCTGATGAACGGACATTGAGTTAGGCCGGTGGAACCGGGCACTGGATTCCGAGCCCCCCGCCCGGCCCAATCCTGCTGACCTGGGACGTGACACCAGCAGCCTCCTGGGCTACCTGACCTCACCGACCTGGAGACGCACAGCCTTCACACCAACGGTACCGTAGAACCGCCGCCGCAGCACGCGACAACTCCATTCCGCTCCAGCTCAGCTGTTCATTCGTTCAGTCCGAGTCAATGCATCGTTACCGAGCTGCTGCGACTTGGAGGGTTTGAAGGGTTTGGTGCCGGGACGCTCGCCCCTTAACCGATTGACGCCGTCATAAGCAACCCGAGGTGCGTTGCCGCCAGGCTGAATCACGCACACCCAAGCGCTTCGCGGGGTCGAATTCGACACCCCACCCATGCAAGCGCGGCTGCCGGCGTGGCCTCGGAGCGTCGAAGGGTGCACAGCCCGGCACAGCAGCCCATCCTACTCAGCTGTAGGTGTGCGTCAATCCCGTGGCCACCGGGGTAGCCAAAACGACGTTACCGCACAACCGAAACGATGTCACATTCAGCGCCAGACGCGCCAATAGAGGTTACACACAGTCCTGCCATGGCGTCTCCGTGGGCCCTGGGCCTGCGACAAGGCGGAGCGCTACCTCACGACCGTCACTGAGCTTCCGTGCACGCTCTGCACATATGGGTCCGATGTACGAACTATTCATGTCAGTGCAGCTGCGCCAAGACACGCGCTTGGATTGTCGCCAAGCGGAACGTAACCTGCCACAACTCAAACTTCACAGGCCGAAGCCCTCACACACAGCCCAGACAGCATACTGTCACGGAATCGTTGAATGCGGGTGAAATTATGTCGTCGAGGTCCGGGGGGCGTCCCAGGCCATACCCGCTTGTCCACAACGTACTCCCTAAACACCCGCCATGGGTCTTCGCATTCCGTACATTCCCCCAAACACAGCACCCCTCCAGCCCCGCAAGTCAAACCCATGTCAACATGCAAGAAATATACCGACCGCCGTTTTCCAGCGTCGCGCGCAGTGCGCTTTCAGTTTAGTTGAAGCCCGCAATGAGCTTCACCCGCGTGAGCAAGGAGTCTTGCGATGGGTCATACGGGCAATCCTTGCTTGGAATCTCCAGCACGGCTGGAATTGGCTGCGGGGTATGGCACACAGACATCGTCAGCGGTTGTCCGCCTTGAACTGCTTGATTGAGACCCTGTCCCCCAACGCACCTTGTTGTGCTGCGAGATGATATGCCGAATTTGGCTTGCGACTTGCTGAGATATGAGAATGACCGCAATGTCTTCCCGTGCTGCAAACTCCTTAAAGGCCTGCTCGATTGCTCGAACCGACGTCTCTGTTGCGCGAAAAGGGCTACGTCAGGAGCCTCGCCTCCATGCAATGTAGTAATGCATTGATCAGCTTACTCGAGTCCACGACCAGATAGTTCCGCTTCTTCCGCAGGTCCACGTTCCCGACGCCCGCTAAAAGGAATCCAGTAATTGTGTCCTGAGCAACAGAGATATGACATCTCTCAAACATATTGTCAAGGAAGGACACTTGCACATGTCCTGCTGCTGAACACCTAACCCACCTCATCAGCAAGCACAGCCAGAAGCATGCCATCTGCAGAGGTAATGTTCGCGTTCTTGGCCATGTTGCTCACGTTAAAAGCAGAAATCCCGGTGTTGCATATGCGAAGTTGTGAGTCCTCGACAGGGAAAAACTCCCATTGTGGAAAACAGACAACCGTGACGCCGTACTCTCAGCTCCTGCAAGTCACAGCGCCATCCATTTCGCTAATCCACATGCAATGGATTTGCTTGCAACTGCGGAACCGAGTGGTGTTGTGAGATTGTGCGATGGTCCTTGGGTGTCGCTAGCGGACCATCTTCGCCAGCCAAGAGCCAATACATTCGTTTGGGAGCGCTACTTACTACTCGTGAATTGAATATCCGGCAGGCGCTAGGGCTTCAACTCTCCGCCCCTTGCAGTACCTCTTGACCAACCTGTTCAGCCCTCTGTCGAACCCCTGACCATGTTGCCCGCCCAGCATCCTCGCCTTGGCATGAAGCGGCCTGGACAGCTCAGCGGCGGACCTCACGCACGGGCGCCGCTGGCCACCTGGCCGACGCCAACCCGGCGCGGTTTCCCAGCGCCCTCGCGCCCAGACGGTCAGCGCGGCGACGTGGCCCGCCGCGCCAAGCCTCAAAAGCCCGAGGGGGAAATGGACGCGATCGAGCGCATGGTTTCATTCTTCTTCCCCAAGGCCCTCTCTGACCCGTGAGCTTGGGAGGAGGGCAACAGGGAAGCAGGGGAGCATGCACCGTGGTTCCGGGCCCGTCCATGCGAGGAGGCAGGCATCCGTTTGTCGGACGCGGGGGAAATCTGCACAGCACAATTACTGCGTTCCCCGCCATGCGTCATGACGCTTGGGGGCCCGCCTTTGCTGAACCCTCGCCGCCCTGCCTCGGCCCGTCGGTGTGTCTTTCCCTGGACCGCAGTGCCCCCATGGGTCTGAAGCGGATCAACTTCGATGAGCTGCCCGACCAGGTGGGCCCCCTGCACGCGCCTTACTCCTCACGGGTGGAATGGGCGGGTGGATGACGGCGGGAAACGTCAGAACATCAGAACAAGGCAAACGGGCGTGAAGGACAGCTGCGTGACGACTGGGTCTGTGTAGCCGCTGGTCTGCAAGCATAATGGTGAAGTGGTCTGCATCCTTCGCTCGGCTTCGCCTGGTTCCCATCAACGGGTGAATTTCTGATTTGCAGCGTGTGGTTCGCGAGGAGGCTTCGGCTGTCACAGATGACCTGCGGGTTCCACTACAACGGGAGTCCGTCGTCGGGGCCGGAAGGCGGAGGCAGCGGGTGGTGGCACCAGCACTTGGTGCCGGTCTGCTGATCCCGTATCCTTCCTTGTTAGCGGCCCTATACAGCAACCTAGCTCCGCTACTGTGTCCTGCTCTGAAGTCCGTGTTGCACACCCTCACGGCCGTCCTCTGTCGCCCCACCGGTCTCCCTGTACGGCATCTCGGTACGGCACAGTACTGCGAGATGAACGAGCGCGCGGCGCCCGTGCCGGGTGATGAGCGCGACCCGCTCATTGTGGCGATGCGGCCGATGCTGGCCCGGACGCAGCTCCAGGGGCGCTCGCTCAAATGCGTGTACGACGCTGACAGCGACGGATGGAGCCCGGCAGCCTTCCACGCCAAGGTACGGCAGCATGTACGAGCGCGCGCTGCTGCTTGTTTGCCTCGGTCGTTAGGCGGGGACGCTAGAATGCTGCTGACGTTCTGAGGGGTTCTTGCGTCCCGGGAAAAACATTGGAGTCTCTGCTTTGGAGTCGGGCGGCCTTCCGGAGAGCATCCGAAGCCGCAGGTAGCTGCTGCCACCTGCTGCCGGCCGGCATCGCCAACAGATTTATTGATTTCCGCCGCCACATCATTCGCTTCCTCCTAAATCCGAAGGCTCCTGTCGCACCCTTACTGATTGCGCCCCCACTCCACCGCCTCTCCCAATTCATGTTCCAAAGGTGAACGGCCTGGGCGCAGCTATTGTGGTGGCTGCTACAGCCGGCGGCGCCGTGGTGGGCGGCTACAACCCGGAGGGCTGGATCGGACTGGGGGAGGACCGGGCCTCCAACGGCGCCTTCCTCTTCACCTGGCCGGAGGGGGACATGGGGAAGGGGCAGCCGCTCAAGCTTGCCAAGGTGGGAAGGGGGTCGTCGGTTGAGCTGGAGGCGACCGCAAAACGCAGCACTGGAGGTCTGAAGCGCACCCAAAGGGCAGCTACGAGACGTCATGCCGAGTGTGCTCTTGTGAAGGTCTAAGAGGTACCAACTCGCAAAGCCCCTAACCACCCACTCACCACTGCCTTAATAGTTTTGGGCTAGTCTTCACGTTTCAAGCTTTCAATCCCCTCTCCACCCGCTCCTCAGGTGGGTGGGCCCAACCTGGCGGTTATCGACAACCCCACCAGCGGCCCCCAGTTCGGCGCCGACGGACTCACCATCCCGCTCAAGCCCCGGGGCCAGGAGCGGCTGGCCAAGAGCAAGCTGGGTGCGTGGGGCGGGGGAGCGTGCGTTGTGGGGTTGCGGTGAGTGGCTCACCACGGGCACACCACGGGTGCTTTTGAGGCGCCTGGAGGACGACAGCCGCTGGTCTGTTGGCCAGTCGGTCTGTCAACTCGTTGGTGGTGTCGTGTCGGGTGAATCAGTCGGCCTGTCAACTCGTTGGTGGTCTCGTGTCCGGTGAATCAGTCGGTCTGCCAGCCTGTCAGCCGGTTAGGAGTTTCGTGTCGGGTGCAAACCCCTCCCGTGCGGCTGTAGCAGCCCGGGTGTGGCTCTCTCCTCCTCCTGCGACTGGGCAAGACCACAGAGGCTGCATGGTGCGTGTATGAACCCACCGGAGCCCGCCACAACCCCGCCGCGCGGCAAGCCCCGCCGTGTGATGGGTCACCCCCGCCGCCCCGCAGGTCCGTACTACGCCCGCCGCCCTGACGGCGGCAAGTCGCTGTTCTCCAGGTTGGATGACCCCAAGAAGGCGGAGTTGCAGTGGCTCAAGGTGCGGGGCCGTGTTGTATGCTTGTATCATGCCTTATCAGAAAAGGACCAGCTGGCAAGCTGGCAGATGCCCTCCAGTGACATTTCATGGTACATATCCAGGATCGTTATACACTACAGGCCGGTTGGCTTGGGGCTGGGAAGCGGACGGCGCAAGCACGCGTCCGCCGAACCCATCCGTACTGCTGTGCAAACCCACAAACATTGTTGGTTTGTGGGGGAGCGGTGGCGGCCCGATGCAGCCAGAAGCAAGGCCTCAGGGCGTCTCCATTTCAAGCACCGACTCCCGGCGCCGCGCCGCGCCGCCTCTGCCTCCTCGTCCGTCCCCTCCCCGTCTCGTCGTTCGTTTGCACCGAGCCCCTTGTTAAACCTCTCTCCGCGCGCGCGCTCTCCCCTCCCCTCACTTCGCTGGAGGTCCTGACACAGTCGAGTCTTTATTGGATATTTTTTCTGGCAGCAGCGCGGTACAAATATGTCTACCAATTTCCTGTACTCCCCTCATCGGGCCCTCCTAGGTGTACGCGGCGGATGCGCGCGGGGTGGAATGGAAGCTGGAGGGCATCACCTGGAAGAGCACCGTGGTGGAGTGAGCGAAGGGGCGTGCTGCCCGGCCCCTGCAGGGGGCCGGGCCCCCGCAGGCTGCCCAGGCGGATGGGTGCATGGTCTCGACCATGGTTTCACCGCCGGAAGGGAGTTGGGAGTTGGGCGGTGGGTCGCGAGGAGGCCCGCCCGGGCGATGGTGTGGGGCTGTGGATGGGTGCGGTGACCCCGGGGGGAGGGGAGGGGAGGGGACGGGTGGCCACACTCTGGCGGTGGGGGCCAAACGGCGGCGCCCAGGTCAGGAGCAGGGGGGAGGCGAGCACCAGCGGCCCTGAACCGCCGGCGGGCAGTTGAGGCAGACAGCTAGAGTGGTTGAAGGGCCGTGAAGTGTGAATGGGAGCGGGGGAGATAGAGAGCAGGGCAGCACCGCTTAGGACGAGCGAACCAAGATCGGCGAGCGGCACGGTCCGTCAAGAGGGAGGGGTAATTCGCAGCGGTTGACACCTCGCGAGAGCGCACACGAGCATCCCCGAGTGTTGATGTCGCACCGGACGGCGCGCAATGCGTGCAAGTAGTGTAATTTAGTCATAAACCCGCGAATAGTGTGCATACATGTGTGTGTACACGTGTGTACGTGTGTGGATGTGCAGGTGGGTGTGTTGATGCGTTAAGAGCTGGGGGGGCGGGCGATCGGGTATGGCGGGCCGCTGCACGGGTCTCAATGCCTCGCTACGTACCGCACCCAATGTAGTGTTGTGCGAGCTGCTCATGCCGTCCATTCCGAGCAGGCGCGCTGGCCTGTGGTTTGTGCATCGAAGGTTCATTGTTGGGTTTCGGAGCTGTCGGGTGATCAGCAAGTATTGCACCGCCGAGGATGGCGGGCGGGATGACGCGAGTCGAGGCGAAGTGGAGTGATGTGATGCGGGGAAAGGCTACGTGAGGCGAAGCGGGTGAGGTGAGGTGAGGTTCAGGGCATCCATGAAGGGATGGAAGCGAAATACCCACGCCAACAGCGGATTATTTGGAGACTCCAGAGCAGTGGTGTCGGAGCGAATTTTAGGTGCGAGCAGGAGCTGCTTTGGTTTTTTATTTTATTTGTTTCAGTGGACCCGCTGCTCATCGGTGACAGCCGTAGCCTCCACGGCAACAACGAAACCGCGCCATCGTGGCGCACGCGCTTTGTTCTTGTAGTTACAGCCGAGTCGCCGAGCGATGCGGGTGCTTGAGGCGAACGGCAGCCCAGGAGTTGCCTTCGGCGCTCTGCTCAAAGGCATGTTTGACTTCCTTACAGAAATTGCGCGCGGTATGGCGTTTGGAGCTGCTGAGCTTCGCTCCTAGTAAGACCTACCGTGTTACAATGAACCCCGGCGGGTGACAGCCGACGCCTCCTCGCTGACCAAACGTTGCGAGTGGAAACACAGAGACCCGCTCACCACGGAGGCGCATCGAGCCAGCCCCACAGACGAATGGTATGTGGTGGCACCAGCTGACGAGGGAGGGACAAGGCTGTGGATGGAACTTCAGACGACGCGAGCGCCCACGGCAAGCCGCACAGCTTCCCCTCACAGTTCCCGTGGGAACTGCCGTGGGACCGGCCAGCGCCGCCCCTTGATCAAGCAATCACGCTAGCGTGGCGTGCCGCGTAAGGAGCTACGCGAGCGACGTCCGTCCTACTTCATGAAGCGACAAACTACATCCTGGGGGGGAGGGCCGTCTGATGGGTACGACACTGGCGTTCTGTCCAGAGATCCGCGATTCGAATCGCGGGCCCCTGCCTCCCGGACATGTGATTCCGCGGGTCTGGCGCAGTTTTCAGGAGAGGATATCCTGGCGCGCTGGTAATCTGGTGTGTTGGCCGGTATGGTTGCATGACCCCCCAGCGGGCGATGGGGGACGGGTGCGCTGTCCTTTGGGAGGGGTTGATGAGATGTGGCGCCTACGGGCTATCTATCTGGACCCGCTGGAGGGCCCGGTCGGGACTAAGGGTCCACCTTGTAACGGTTGATGATAATCCTGCCTGGAGTTTCATACAGCGACTACTGAGATGTCTGGGGCGGTGATGCAATGAATTGTCGGCTTCCTGGGCTCCAATTGTGATGACAGTAGAGGACAGGATCCATGGCCCATGTTGCGTCCGGCGGTTGTCGTTAAGCTTGATTAGCGACTGCGTTGTTGGGGCCGAACGGACGGTTTTAATGGCCCTCGCATGCCGTATGAACGTGTTGAATGAGAAACAAAATGGTGTCCATCGCTCCTTAATTATTATTTTGGTTCAGTGTGAGGACGTGTTGTCATTGGAGGGCACTGCTAGGCGCGGATGAACGACCTCTTAACAGGCCATTCGGAGACAAGAAACTGACTGCCACGGGTCCACCTCGTAACGGTTACATTTACATGACTGCCCAAGCAATAAACCCAATTGCCCGTTGTGCGTAGATAATCTAAACTTTTGGACTTGGTAGGCGAGGTTGGGCGCGCCTGCTGCCCGGAAAGTCTTGGAGGTCGGGGGACCACGTCAGGAACAGTAGCGGCGTATGCACCCCGAGATATTCATTGCATGAAAGCGTTCCATGACTCAGGACTTTCCCCTACATGTGAGCTGCGGGGTTCGCCTTGGGTCCTGAAGCCGTTTTTTGACATTCAGATCAGGTTCAGGTTACACAGGAGAGCGGCTGGGTAGCGGGCAACACACCAGCGTGCGGTGTTGTCTGGTGGGCTTGCATATTTGTGATACATCCGTTGACATTTCCAGTATGACGTGTGGCCCCGATTAACTCTGCCTTTGACCTTGTGCCGTACGTTGGGTTCTGTAGCTGCCCATAGCCGTCCCTGCCCCCCTGAAGTACGAACAAGGGCGACATTACCAAAGGCCAGTGCAGCTCTTTCATCGTACACGGACCTAACACTTTCTGACGCCTTCCATGCCGGGCACCGTGCGCCACCGAGTTTCCATAGCTCATAGACCATGACACTTGGTAAACGTCAGCCGACGTTTACGAGAAGGGAAACGTGCCAGCAATTCCTAGCGACGGGCTGCCGGCTGCAAAGTCATGGCTTGCTTACTTGAGAATTGCCAATAAGGTGATTTGTGGATAGTTTGGCCAGTTCGCGGCCAGTTTGGCTGGCCCAAACCAGCAGCCCAACCCTTCCGCGGAGGTTGGTTTGCAAAAATACCAAACCGCAGGTAGATGGAATCATCATTTGCATCCTTCAGCGCAGTGAAAAAATGTTTGGGTCTTCCGTGCGTTGCAAGGAGGTGCAAGGTGTCGGCCGATTTCTTTCCACGTATGGTCGGACCGTAGAACGCTAAGCTAGCTGCAGAAAGACCCATTGATTCACATGTGGTGGACATGTCCTTTCCAGACAAAAAAGGCCGTTGATATTGCGGCTCTGGAATAAGCCGTGAAACCCAACGAATTCTGCTAACCTTCTGCTGCTAACTACCGGTACGTTGAAACGTACGATGGCGGAACCGTCATGCACCGCTTCCCGCCGCTTCCAAGCCGAACGTGGCGGACTCACGGCTGTAATTGACGCCTACAGCGCACACCAAGGAGTAAACAGCCCAGGAGAATGCAGACATTTTATCGCCTATGGTTCGTTCGTCCTCTAGGGAGCCGTATCGTGCCAATTTCTTCGACTTGGATCTGGGAACGAGCCGAAGGTTCCCGAGCTGCTTGAAGGACTCACTGCATGGATGTCCCGGACAAAAGCAAACCGGACCTAGGAAATCCTGGTGCATGGATGTTGGGTGGCTCAGCTCTGCTCAAGAGGGCTCAAAAAGTTGACTGGACAACAAAACGCGGCGGAGAAAGGTAATTGCCGTTGCAGTATTATGATATTTCCATTTGCATGAGTATCCTAAACTTCCTGCCCGTCGTGTGCTTCGTCTGTGCCGGCGGTCTGACCGGCCTGATTGAAACGAAAGATGCACAAATACAATCACTTCCTCGCGATAAATCCTAACAATATGTGCATGAATTGCTCTGAATGGCGTGTACCGGTGCGTGAAATGTACATGTTGGGGGCTGGCACGAGTTTTGACACCTAGTCCAGAAAAGCATGATATGACCTTTACTCGAGAGGTATAACTATGTATTTCCGGAAGAAATTAACATACGGCACTGAGTCATTTGAGACGTAAACATGTATACGACTGAGGCGCGTCAGTGTCTGCATAAACTGCAATTCACCTAACACAAATCATTGAAGAAACCTCGGCCCGACAATAAGTGCAAGGGAAACCTAGATGGGTCTTACTTATATGAGACCGACGTAACGCGTAAGGGTGAAGGGTACGACCTTTTCGATTGAGCTTGCGAGCCTACTCTGACCAAAGCTCTCATAACCATTCAGATCTGGAAGTGTACATAGCGCTGCTACTCTTGTTATGCCGTTGGTTGCCGTTGTTTCGTAACGTCTACTGTAATGATGACACACACACACACTCACTTTTTGATGAGGACGATGGATAAACGACATGCACAAAATATTGCCTGTTGAGGTCTTGCAAACTTACATTGGCACCTGTATTGCCAAGCAATACGGCAGTATGTCCCCGTACGTCATTTCCAACCTTTGCAGCGAACGTAAGCCTACAAGCTCCCGGCCCTGGAGGGCTCAAAGCTCATTCAATTCCTCGCCATAGCGAAGGTTCCTCGCCTGCTGGCCTTACGGCCGGGGGGGCTCTTTGTTCCTGGTTGCGAAAGCAATCGCTCGGACTTTTTGGAGGCCAGCTCTTGATGGCCTGAAGGAATCGCAACTTGGACTTCTTCTTGCAAAACCAGTGTCTTGCTTTTCCTTTGACCACGTTCTCGAACGTGTAGCTGCTTCTTTTTGTTTTAGCGATCCTTTCCCTAAATTAAGTTTAATCCATTGCAAGCGCGCTTGGTTTGGAACATCCTTTCAAGCAGTTCCTACATTAAGGAGGATAAAGGGGGCTGCAACAAAATGAGGTGGCAGTGAGATGGTGGAAACCATGGATGAGTCCCTTCCAACATGTTCGTGCCTACCCTTGTTGTGGAGGACACGTCATCGGAGACCTGGAAACTCAGCGGCTTTGCGCGGAGAGCCCTTGCGCGCGGCCGTCGACCCGGAAACCGCCCGGACGACTAATCCAGATGACAAGGTGCCGCATTCAGGTATCAATACAGAATTCAGGGGAGGCGCACCTGTGTCACTGCAAGCGACCGAACAAGGCCGTCAGCGGAGACCACAAGAGCATTCGCGGAAAAACGCGGCTTTGGACTCTTCTTCGTCCCTGGTTATCACGATCGGAAACGGCGTTCAGGTGATCGCGCCCTTAAAGGCTGCCCAGGCGCCCTTGGGTTGCGTCGGGTCCGACGAGTGTGCCTCTCCTCCCAGCGAACGCGGGGTGAACGAGCCACTCAGCGAGCTTTCGCAGCAGCTCACAGCTGAGCACACACCAGAGGTCTCGCCTGGCAGCATTGCTGTCGCGGACGCCACAACGGCCTCAGCACAGTCGACGAGCACGAGCTACGATCCCCAGACCCGGCGCGTGACACCGCACCGGCGCGGAAGCGCTGACGCCTCCCGACACCTCCACCCCCCCCATCATCACCATGGCCAGGAGAGCACCACGCAGGTCGTCCACCTGGCCAGCTTCCGGCGCGCAAGCTCCAACGTCATCCCCTCCCGCAAGCCTTCGCTCCTGGGTCGGCCGCAACTCGGTCTCACCGAGCGGTCCGGCAGCGGCGGCGTGCCGCAGCCGTTCTCCGCAGCGGCGGCCGCAGCCGCGGCCACAGCCATGGCGGCCGCTGGCGTTGTCGGCCCCCTGGGCGGCCCCGGCGCCTGCGCCCTCAGCACCGCAAGCTCCTTCACCTTGGCGCGCAGCAACACGGGCTGTGTGGTGGAGCTCGCCTCATCCCAATTACCCACGCTGCCGTCCGCAACCACCATCAACGCCATGACGCCTCTGAACACCGCGGGGATAACGAACATGGCGTCCGTGGGCGTGGCCGTCGTGCCCCCCTCCTCGGAGGTCCATCCGCGCGGCTTCCAGTCGCCGGCAGGCCTGCTGGCCGGCGGGCACGACGTCCTGTCGTCCATCCTGTCGGAGGGCTGCACGCTGCCTCTGGGCGGCTCCTCCTGCCTGCCCTCGGGGGAGTTGTCCCGGTTCCAGTCGCTGCAGGGCGGTATCTCCACGATGCTGAACGCCGACACGGGCCACATCAGCACCACAGCTGTGGAGCAGCTGCGGCTGCAGATCCTGTCGGAGCAGCAACAGGGGCTGGGGGGCAGGCCGATCGAGGTGGGTCTCGTGTGGGTGAGAGGGAGAGTATGCGGTTAGCAAGTAACCCACCCGACCCCATGCAGGGACCCGTGTGATGAGAGAAAGTGTGTGTGATGAGAGTGTGTGTGTCTGTTTGAATGGGTGTGGTTTGTTTTGAATTTGTGACCAGGCTTGACGCCGGCAAAGTGCTTCTATGGAAACACCGCCGAAGCAATGGGTCTCTTGTGCGGTGGGAAGGCAAAGCGCATGACCGCGCGCTTCCCTCTTCCGCGTTCTGTTTTCTCTCTCACACCACTACCGCCCCCGCCAGGTCGCCAACCTTGTGAAGGTGGGCCAGGGCAGCTTCGGGATGGTGTACCGGGGCGTGTGGCAGGGCGCCAATGTGGCCGTCAAGTACCTGTTGTCCTCCAGCACCCAGCAGCTGCAGATCAGCACCACAGAGGCCCTGCTGTCCAAGCTGCTGGCGCACCCCAATGTGGTGCAGGTAGGGCGGGGCGGCCAGGACGGGGTATGCGGGGCGGGGCGACACACGGCGGGGTCAATTTGTGCGGCATAGGTTTGGACATGCAAACGGGGGGACCGGCATTGCAGGAATTCGCAGGGTATGGGCGGATACTTGGGGTGATGCAGCGATCTGGGTGAGCCACGTGGCAATTGGGTTTGGGGTTTCTGTTTCGAGTTTGTACACAAGGGGACTTTTTGTTTCACACGTAGACTGTCACGGGGCTCCTTGGCTTGGTGTGGACGCCCGTCTGGTTGGTTCACACTGCCCAGCCACCTGCACCTGCAACCCTCACCTTCTCCGCCGCATGTCCACTTGACCTGGTCTCAACACATCCTATCAACCTACACGTATATGTATGTATGCTTACGTATATATGCTCACATATCCTGGGTTCGATTCCTAGGGTGACCCCCGACATTGGTCGGGAGCGTGAGATTATGGCTGGCTGCCGAGATGCGGAGTTGAGATCACAGTCGATGGATTGAGATTCGCACTCTAGACTGGTGGCGACTCGATCTCTACGGATGTGCGGGTGAATGGATGCGGTGGGATCCGTAGTTGGTTCGTATGGCGTAGGTTAGGTGTGATGATGGTTGCGGGTGTTCTATAGAATCATAAAAAACCGCAACCGAAACCCCTAGATAGGGCCCGGAAGCCTGTCCACACGGTAACGATACCATTTAAATATGCATGGATAAGTCTACTCCACGCAGACCTGTTACCCGCGGCGCCGTTGTTGTCCTCCCCTCCCTCCGGTGCAGACCTTTGCCTGCAAGGTGGTGGAGCTGTCCCCGGACTTGTTCGAGACCGGCACCGGTACCAGCACTTACACCAGTCGGGAAGTGAGCGGCTGCAGGGGCCGCGGCCTTGGGGCCTTCGGCAGCGGCCGAGGGAACAGCGCGGGTGGCGCGCCGTCCGCGGCAGGGGGGGGCGGAGGCAGCAGCGGCGTAGCGCGGGAGATGGTGGCGGGTTTCGAGGGACGCGGCAGCGACAGCGGGCCCCGGGACCGCAGCGGTCCTGGAGGGCTGGGAGGAAGTCGGAACCGACGACTTCGTGCCGTTGTGGCGGCCAGCGTGGATAGCTCGATGCACGGACGGTCAGCGGTTGGTGCTGCACCCGTACGGAGTGTGACGCCGCTGGCTGTGGAAATTGCCGCGGCAGAGACGCCTCCGCTGCAGCACCCGCAGCCCACGCACCAGCAGCCGCGGCCACGGTTGTGTTCTGGCGACGGTGTCTGCGCCGCCGACCCTGCCCTTGGCATCCACGACGCTCCTTGCAACCTTGTGGGCGGTGCTGCAGCAGCAGTAGCAGCAGCAGCAGCGCTTCACTCGGCAAGTGCCGCGCCGGCCGTTCTGCTCGTCCCGCGGGGTACGGCAGCCATCGCACTGGACATAGATCCGGATCCCGCGTCGGGATCCGACACGGACCCAGTTCCGGATCCGGAGCCGATTGCAGCAGCCGCCGGGCGGCTCGGGGCCGCTGGGCGACCGCGTCAACGGGGGCACACTGCTGGAGGCTTCACGTCGGGCTCGTTCGCGGATGCCCTGCGGGCGAGAGGCGACCACCGGCAGCAGCAGGGCCAGCAAGGGGCTGCGGCGGATGCGGATGCGAGGCCCGTTCCTTCCGCGCCCGCCTGCCTGGGCGAGGCGTGGCAGGCTGGCACCTTGGTACTGATGGGGCGGAGCCGCGAGGAGTGCATGGCGAGGACGGCCCGGCTGTTTCTGCCGCAGTCCTCACCCGTGCTGGGCTTGACGGAAACGGGACACCTCGCAGGGGCCGCAGGGCGGCGGGTTCCAGGGGCAGGGGCGGGAGGAGGCGCCGCGGGGCATCGGGACGGTGGCGAGGGCGGCGACGTGGCCGGCGGTGATGACGGCGTGACGAACGTCGCTGCCGCCGCCGCCGCCGCAGCAGCAGCTGGCGGCGGCGGCGCCCTAGTGGATATGGACTCCGACGACGTTCCTGAATCGGCGGCGGCCGCCGCTGCCGCTGTCGCCACCGCGGCAGCGGCAGCGGCGACGATGGGAGGGCTCCAGCCGCAAGTGCAGGCGGGGGTGGAGAAGCCGCAGGGCAGTGAGGAGCAGCTGGCGGAGGTGGAGCTGCTGGAGTCGTTCCAGAGCGGCGACGGTTTCGGAGCGCCCTACCTGGAGCTGACGGGCGGGCGGCGGCCCTCCCAGGGCCCCCCGGCCAAGTACCGGGAGCTGCTGGCGCAGCTCAGGGCCAAGCCGCGGGACTTCCTCACGCAGATCATTATGGAGGTGGGGCGCGGGAGCAGAGGCGGGTAATACGTGGCCCGGCGGGGGGAGTCTAGCGGCTTGGGCATTCTGGCGTAACGGGCCCCGGGAGAGGCTCTGAGAAGACGGTGCCTTCGGGCGGGCTCTTGAGGCCAGGACTCTGTTGAGGCTTCCAACCGCGAGGCTGCTGGCGTTGTCACCAGTCGTCGTCTCTCTAAGCACCGCCCCGTCGGCTGTCCCAACCCTCTGCCCATGGCTTGAGCCCTTGCCTCTGCCGGCCAAACTTTCCCCCAAGGCCGCCAGACCTGGCCGCCAAGGCCAAACGTTCCGCCAAGGCTTTGGCCGGCAAGGCTGCTTGCGGTGACCCTTGACCTCGCACCGTGCCTTTCGCCCCTACCGCATCCTGCGCGCCCGTCGTGGGGCCCCTTGCCTCCCGCAGCACTGCGACCGGGGCAGTCTGCAGCAGGCCATAGACAAGAACATCTTCCGGGTGTCCAGTCGCTGGAACGCCCGCGTGGCGCTGAGGGCGATGCTGCGCACCGCAAGGGAAATCGCGCAGGTGAGGGCAGCAGGGCCTCAGGGGGGCTGGGTTAGAGAGAGACAGCCCAGAAACACCCCAGGGGGCTGGGCATAGGAAATTGGTAGACATATTGATGCTGCGCTGCTGCCAGAGCAAATATCCGATATAGACGTGCCAGGGGGGCTGGGGGTCAAGAAGAAGAGAAGAAACAGGGGACCTGCGGACTGTCGAGGAGGTTCGGGTGGTGCAGGGCGCGAGCCGGCCGAGTACCCTCCGTGAGACTGGAGGGCTCGGCTGGCTTCCAATCGTAGCGTGAAAACGGGGAGTAGGTTGGGGCGTCCGTTTTGACTGTTCTGGGCGGCCTTTGGGGTCGACGACTGCCACGCGCCACGCAACTGCGAGTGTGCTGCTGCTGCTGCTGCTGCTGCCGCTGCTGTTGCTGCGTGTGCGCCTGGGTGCCTTCGTGTTTGCACAAGGCCGCGCGGCTTGTCGGGGTCCGTGAGTGCCGTGTTCTCGGGGGTCCCTTGGGTCCGTCCCTGCTTGACTCCGTCAATCCGTCCCTCCCTCTGCAGGGCATGTGCCACCTGCACGCCAGCCAGATCGTGCACGGCGACCTGAAGCCGGCCAACGTGCTGCTCAAGAGCAGCCGGTCGGACCGGAGGGGCTTCGTCGCCAAGGTGGGGGACGGGCCCGCTATGCCCGGTAGAGTCGGTGGCGGGCGCGGTGGGGAGCAATACTACGCAATCGGTGATTGTTTCGTGAGTTCGCTGTCTTTTATTGACAAAAAAAGGGGAGCATTGAGGACATTGTCTGCAAGGGGGCGAGATCGCGGCCTGCTCCCTCCCGCGCCGGAGGGAAGTGCACGTCTGCCTCTCTGGGCCCGGCCGGCCCGGCCCAACCCCTCGTCTCTCCCTCCTTCGTCCTTCCTCAATCCCAAACTCCCTGTTGTACGCCCCTGATTGCCCTCCTTCTCGCCGTTGTCGCTGGAGATCCCGGCGCTGTCGAATCGGCCACCGGTCTCACCGGTATAGTCCGCCAGGCTTTTGAGGTTTTCCTCCTGTTTTCCAGTCGCTTGCTAGAACCAAGTGCATACTCGTGCCCTCCATCATTTCGCCCTCCCTTCGCTTTCGTAAGTCTGCTACAAATCAGTGCCTATTCCCCCCTCCCTGGTTTACCCCCTGTCGATCCCTAGGTGGCGGACTTCGGTCTGTCCAAGATTGTGCAGGTGGCGGAGCGCTCCCTGGAGTGCGGTGCGGACGCCACGGGGACGATCGCCTACATGGCCCCGGAGGTGCTCAACGGCTCCATGTGCCCTGCCGCGGGTGAGAGGCGGGTCGGGTGGGCGGAGACGCAGGGGGGCGGGGACGCAGGGGGGCGGGGACGCAGGGGGGCGGGGACGCAGGGCGGGGCTCGAGGGGCGGTAGGGAATTGAGGGAATGATGGTGTGGTGTGCTCCATCGCAGTCATGTAAGGGGGCGGGCATTGTCGTCCTCAATCCGCCTGCAGTTCGAAAGACCGACAGCCCGCTCCCCTGTGCCCCTCAAGACCTCCCGTGATCGAACCCGTGGGTTTTACCTGGCCCGCTGTAATCTAGTCCGCTGTGTTGTTTACCGCGCTCCGCATTCGTCCGCACCCGCAGACATCTACAGCTTCGGCGTGATACTGTGGCAGCTGGTGACGGGCGAGCGGCCCTTCGCCGACGTGCACCCGGGCCGCCTCTTCGTGGGCGTGTGCTCGGGCAGCCTGCGTCTCGAGTGGCCCGCGTCAGTACACCCCATGGTCCGCAAACTGGGCGACGCGTGCCTCAGCTACGAAAAGCGCCAGCGACCCAACTTCACCAAGGTGGCCCGGGTGCTGGGCGTCATCGAGACGGTGGTGCGGAATGAGAGCGCAGCCGCGGCTGCAGCGGCGGCCATGGCCGCGGCGCCGCAGCACCCGGGTATGCCCAGGACGGGCAGCACCATAGGCCTGGTCCCGGGGGAGTCGGGTCCGAGCTGCGGGGGCGAGGCGGGGCCGCCCGGCCCCGCGGCGCGCGTGCACTTGGCGGCGGGCGCGTTCGGCGGGGCCGCGGTCACCGGCGAGAGCGGCAGCGGCAGCGTCCGGGAAGTGGATGCCGCGCTGCAGCTCGCTGCCTTGGCGGCCGGCATGTCGCCCGGTGGCCTCCCAAGCGGGAGCCGTCCGCGGCAGCAGCTGCAGGCCCAGGCGCTGATGCTGCCGCCGCCGCCGTCGCCGCTGCCGCAGCTGCGCTTGCAGTCCGCGAAAATGGCCGGGTCGCTCGCGGCGGCTGGGCTGCTGCCGGTGGTGGAGCCGCCGGGGTCGGCGCCGGCGGGTAGCGCCGCCGGCGCTGCCGTCTTCTCCCGCTTTTTCGCGCCTAGCGGCGGATCTGGTGCTGCTGCTGCGACGGGTGCGGCTGGTGCTTCTGGCCCGATGCCGCTGTTCGGCCCAGGGGCCGCGCCGCAGCTGATCGGCAGCCCGTCTGGCAGCTGTACCTACGGCTACGTGCTGCCGCACCCGGCATGCGAGGGCATTGGGGGCGGCGCCTTCGCGGACCATCTGACGACGCGCGGCGCCGCACCGACGCCTCCGTCGGCCTCTCAGCAGCCGCAGCATCAGCAGCAACATCAACATCAACAGCACCTCATGTACGGTATGCCGTACGGTGCGCAGCTTCTCAGCCCGGCAGGCGCGCTCGCAGGCAACGGCCCGTCGGGCCTGGCCCCCGCCGCGACGGGGATGCTGCAACTTTCGGAGGCGGGTGGACCGGCTGGTGTGGCGGCGGCGATGTGGTCTGCGGCGCCGCTCGTGCTGCAGAGCGGCGAGATGCGGATGTTGGTGTCCGGTACAGCTCCACAGCCGCCGCAGCCGCCGGAGGTTCAGTCGCACACCCAGGAGTCACAACAACAACAGCAAGCGCCTGCGTCCCAGCAGCCGCAGCAGCGACAGCCGGCGCCGCAGCTACCGCAGCTGCTGCGGCTGCAGCAGCCGCTACAGCAGCCGCTACAGCAGCAGCTGCAGCCCGTCGTGCCGTCCGGAGACAATGGTGAGGTCCCGAGTAATGCCACTGAGTGGTTACATGTGAGCCCTGCGCACAGCGCCGCACCGTACGCGTATGCGCCGTACCCCACTGCGTACGGCAGCCCCTTCCATCACCCATACCAGGTTCCTCTGTACGGCGTGCAGCCGGTCCAGCAGCAGATGCCGTTTCTGGCGCACTGGCAGACGATGCCGCTGAGCATGGCGCAGCTGCAGCTCTATCAGGCGATGTCGCAGACGCCGCCGGCGCTGCAACACCAGCAGCAGCAGCAAGAACAAGGACAAGAACAACAAGAGCAGCAGCAGCAACAACACCAAGAACAGCAGCAGCAGCAACAACAACAAGGACAGCAGCAGCAGCAGGGATCGCAGGTGCAACAGGAACCGCAGGGGCAGCAGGCGCGAGATGTCGGGGGTGCAATGGCCGCAGGGTCTGGTTCAAGCGCGTTTGCGGCGTTTCCGCGGCCACAGGAACAAGCCGAGCCGTCGGTGGAGCAGGCACGGGCGGAGGCGGAGCAGGACTCACCTGACAAAGCAGCGGACGGCACCGCAGTTGCCGCGGCCGCTGCGCCGCAGGCACAAGCAGCTGCGGCAGCGGATGCCCCTCCAGCGGGCACGGCTGCGGCGGCGGATGCCCCTCCGGGGGGCACGGCTGCGGCGGCGGATGCCCCTCCAGGGGGGACGGCTGCGGCGGCGGATGCCCCTCCAGGGGGCACGGCTGCGGCGGCCCTGACAGGACATGTCTGCTCCGACGTTGCGGCCGGGACGGCCGTCGCCGCGGCCCCTTCTCTGCCAACATATGTCCAAGTGTACCCGGTGCACCCACCACACCCGCACTCACACGCGCACCACCCACACGTTGCGCCGATGCAGCCGTACCCGCACATGTGGCTGGCGGCGGCGGCCCAGGGCGGCGGCAGCGGCGGGTACAACATGGGCACGACGGCCTACGATCCTCACCAGGCGGGACTCTCGCCGTCGCAGCAGCAGCTACAGCACCAGCAGTCACAGCAGCAGCTACTGCAGCAGCAGCTACAGCACCAGCTGGTGTCGGCTGCAAACGTCAGTCCACCGCCGCAGGTTCGCTTCCTCAAACCCATGGGGTCCGGCTGGGCGACGCCGTTCAACAGTGCGGCCATGCCGTACATCTGTCACGCCGGCTCCGCAGGCAGCGGCTCCTGCAGCCGCTTCGCGGCCGCGAATGCTCCGACGGGGGGCGGCAGCAGCAGGTCGGGGTCGGCTGTCACGAACCCTGGTTTGGTCGCGGCCAACAGCGGCGTCGGAGGCGGCGGGGGTGGGACGGTTGTGGGCACTCCCGTTATGGCCACGGTGGGTTACACGGTGCCCCAGTCCGCGCCGCCAGGCCCCAATGGTATCGCGGGCGCGAGCCATGCTGCAGTCACAGCTGGCGCTGGCGCTGCGGCACATGCACGGATGCCCCCGGGTGCATCGTTTGACAGTTCGCCCTTACTGAACCCCCAGCGACTCGCACCGGCACTGCCCAGCGGCAGTGCCGTCCAGCCGTTCATGGTACCAGGCTTGTCGTACATGTCTGCGGCGGCTGCCTACGCCGCCAACCAGCAGCCGGGGCTGCACCTCCGCGGCGCAGCTGCCGCCGGAGAGCTGGACGCGACCGCCATGGACGCTTCCGGCGCCAGCAGCGGTGTCGCCGGCGGCGCCGGCGCCAGCGCCGTCGGCGGGTCGGCCATCGGCTCCATCCCGACCACCGCCGACGCCAGCGCTTTCGCCGCCACGGGTACGGCCTCCCTGATAATGGCGGCGGCGTCGACTGCGCCGGGCGTCGATGACCTGTCTCTGGGCTCCCTCGCCTTGAGCGGCTCCACCCCGGCCGCGGTGCTGGCGGCGGTCAAACTCCCCGACGACCAGGCCTTCGCAGCCTGGATGCAGAGCGTGTGCGGCGCGGCGACCGCCAGCACCTGGCCGCTGATGGCGCACAGCGCCGCCGCCGCCAGCGGCGGCGGGGGCCTGCTGGCGCCGACGGTCAGCGGTCTCTCGCTGTACCCCACTACCACCGTGACGCAGCCGCAGCCCTCACTGGCGGGTATGTCCCCCTTCCGGGCCTCCACGATCCAGACGGCGCCCGTGAAGGCGGGCGCGCTGGCCGCAGCCGCGGCGGGGGTTGCGGCGGTGGCGCAGCCCTCGTCGCCGTCCTCGTCGTCGTGCCCGTCTCCGGTGAAGATGGCGCAGCCGTACAGTGCACGTGGGGGATTGGCAGCGGGGCTGGTGGCGGGCATGTCCAGGGAGGGACGCGACCGGGACCTGGGCCCCATGCCGCAGGGTCTGCAGCGCCAAGCGATACTGGAGGGCGATGAAGAGGGAGCGTAGGCAGGCGATGGGAGAATGGGATCAGACCTGGGGGTACGGCCGCGGGCGGATGAGGTGGTGGGGGTGACGGCCGTAATGGTGGTCATTGGCGGCCTGTTTTTGGGCACGCATGCCGCCGTGCGTGTCCGCGAAGCACAAGTGGCACAGTGTGTGTGTGTGTTATATGAAAAGAAACACACAATTTGTGTGTTCAGTACGTGCTTGCACGCGCGCACGTGTGTGTATATAAGAAAACTGAGCCGCGGTGAAGCCGAGTGTATGTGTGTTACTGCACAGAGCTGTGCTGTGCTGTTTGTGGGGGGACGGGGGAAAGGGGGCTGCATCTGCAACCTGTCTGGCCCGAGTTGCTAACAGCTGTGGAGGCTTCTTCTTCTTCTTCTTCTTGTGTTCCGCACGGGCCTGGGGCGCATACTTGACCCGGCGCTGATGGATCGATAGGCGGACACCTGGCACTTCATCCGTCGGTCCAAGGGCAGCAACTCGCATGCTTTTGGGAAGCAGCTGGGCAGGCAGATATGAACGAGGAACGCAGGCAGCAGGGAGCGCGCGGCGGGTGCAGCGGGTCCCTCGCTGCACGGCTTGAACGCTAGCGGTGATGCAACGGAGCTGCAACGCGACGAGGTGTTGTTATCATTGGGCCGTTGGTGCCGTTGTTTCCGCTCCTGGCTTGCGCGTCTGGATGATCGCTCGTGTGGGGGTGGGGCAGTCCGCGGAATGCCCTGGCTGAACCCGGTGGGATGGGATGGTGTAGGATGGGATGGAGTTAATAAAACAAAGAAGCCCAGAACAAGTCCGGGTGAAGCCCGGTTCGGTGGGGCGCGGCGTGCAGCGCGGCGGGCCCACGTGATGGATTATGGACAGCCTTGCGGTGGCGCGCCGAAGAAGAAATTTTGGAGCATGCGGTGCAAGCGTGCGGTGCAAGCGTGCGGTGCAAGCGGGCGGTGCAAGCGGGCTGCCGTGCCATTGGGACACGTGTATAGTGCAGAGCGGGCGTGTGTTCTTATCAAGGAAACCTGCCGTGCGTGTGCACGTCGGTTATATGGGTGTCGGTCGGTTGTCAGGGCATGCGTGTGTGATCCCAAACATGCCAACTCACACGAGAGGTGCAGCGTGGCAAGCACCCGATGTTTTTATGTCGGTGGCAAGGGTGACATGGAAGGGGCATAGCGGCGCCAGGAAATGCCCGTCAACCGTCCCTGCCCAGCCCTGAAAGCAACAACATTAGTAAGGCTGAGGACGAATGATGAGCTGGGGGCGGGAGCTGCGTGAGTTGGCACTTGTCGGCCGGCTCTCTGAAGCTGGGCTGGGCTGATGTCGTCGCGTGTGCCAGCCGGTGCAGGTCCGCCGCCCGACCCGGTCAGACATCCGCCAGAACGCTGAGAGTGAGTGCGATAGTCGGGGGAGGTGTGTATGTGTGTATGTATGTGCGTAGCGAGGTACCCGCCCGACCCAAAGCAGTTACGGGCGGCGGTGTGAGCATAAGTGAACTGAGCCGCCGGTGTGTGTAGAAACGCCGGTGTGTGTGAGTGCGTGTGCGAGTATGAAGGGGTGGTGGGCTTCACCAAGCCGGCGGCCGCCGTCACGTCCTGTGTCTGGACGTGAAAAATATGTACGGGGCTTGGGTGCGTGATGCGAGTGCATCACGCTTGCAATACAAATTGAGTCGGTGCACGGAGGGTGCATGCGCACGTTGAGAGATCTCATGTGGGTAAGAAGGTTGATAGACAGGTAGGCAGGAAGGTTGCTTGGTTGGTTGGTTAGGTGTACGGCGGCGGACCGGACCAGCGATTGGCCAGCTATCCCGGTCCCGGCATGTGGGTCTCTGACGTGGACGCAGAGCACACACTGCAACTCAGACCCACGGGACACGCACCGCGTGTCGATCGATGAACGAGGTCTGCAATCAGCAACGACCGAATGGAGCGCAGTAGCGCCGGTTCGAGGGCTCTCGTCCTGTCCTTCGCCTGTGGATAGTGCGCCGTCCGGGCCCGCTTTGCTGCGCGCCTCGTAGCTGCCACGACTGCCGGTGGTGATGTCGCGAGAGGTTCATCGAGCCTTAAGAGCGGAGGGCCGGTTCTCTGACTGCAGATAACGGTCCCTTGTCGTTGCGAACGGGCGCGCAGCCCTTCCAACGGCGCGCGTCCCTTTTCTGTCCGCCACCCGGTGCAGTCCGGGATCTGGTCTGGGGCGCGCAGGGCAGGACCGGGCAGCGCAGGGTATGGGGCGTCATTGCGCTTGGCCCCTCTAGGCGCTCCTACGGAGGAGAGGTGGTGCACCGGCAGGCGTCGCGACGGTGCACAAACGCCGGTCATTTCGGCCCGGTGGTGACGATGCGGCGAGCAGGCAGAGGAGACTGGGCAGACTGCGCCGCCCACCGGTCGGCTGGTCACCGCCCGGGCTGCGTCGTGGGGGTAGTACCATGGCGGGTCGTAATTGGCCATGGTCGTGATGGGCGCCGCAGTTGGCATGGCAAACCTCGAGCCTCGGGTTCTGGGTGCTGGCAAGGCGCCGCAGCCGCCCGGCCACGGATGCGGCCGCCGAGCCTCAGGGCCCCTCTATTGTCCATTCCTCGCCATCCGGCGACTCCAAACGTTTGAATGCGCAGAACACGGAATACATTCTTCGGGCGTGTAGTCGCGGCGCTGCTCTTGTCTCCCGGAGCAGACCGGGCAGTCGGCTGGTTGGCAGCAGACCCGGGCCCAAAGCATGCCGTGCGTACCCTTGTACGTTCATCCATATTTGCGTGAGCCTTGTACGTCCCGCCCCCATTGGTCGCATCCATGTTGCCGAGTTTTGCGTGAGAACTTGGGACGCACTTTCATTTCATGTGTGGGCAACTTTCACTGGGTGGCTGTGGTACCTTGGGGGCGGCTCTCACTGGGCTTATTGATTGATTGCAGCGTCGTGATGGTGATGGTCGTGATTTTGTTCGTGGCGATGTTGGTGGCTGGGGCGGCGGTTGGTTCGTTATGTGACCTGTGGGTCGGCGTTTAAAGTGTGGGTCTGGGGTCGGGGTGGTGGGTTTGCAGTGCTTTCGGGGGTTCCGGTGCGGAAGCCGTCACGTCATTCTGGACCGGCACGCAGCCGAGCGATGTGGGTCTGAGACGGCCGGGCCCCTGTCGTTGGGATGAAATTTCGTTATCTTTGTGTACTTGGGGCCGAGGGTGCGGGGGAGCGGGAAGGGTCAGCGCGCCTTGGAACGAGTTGGCGCGTTCGGGGAGAGAGGCGAACGGAGATGCCCCGTCCCGCCAGCCCTACCCGACCTGTTCTGCGCATGTTCGGGTGGTGTTCTCCAGGGAGGGCAGGACGAATGTCAGCGGTTCGCCTCTTTGAATGACCTGGGCCGGTTGTGACACGGGTAAGGGCGCCTGGGCGGCACGGTCCTCGGGCCCCCGCTTTGGAGGGGCGTGCGTAAATGCGTCGAGGGATGACGCTGGAGTGCAGTGGAGGGGAGTGGACTGGAGCTGGAGCTGGGAAGCCTGCCATATGTTGCGGCGCTGGGTATGGAGAGAAGGCGGCGGCGCGGGGGGCTGCAGGACTGGGCATGTGTGTGCGCCACTGGAACCAAGAACATATTCTTCGTACTGCAGGACTTTGGCGTGTTGGATGTTGCCCGCGTTGGGGGTGGAGGCCGGTCGGATCCAGGGGGTGCAGGAGTGGCCAGGCCAGGTCGGAACAGGGCCAGGGCAGGGGTTGACCCAGGTGTGGTCTGGTCGTGGCGTATCGAGTCAGAGCGGTGATGGCAGGCGTGGCATCTGCGTCCATGCGTCTGGGATGATGGTTGAGGTTGATCCGTAGCGGCCGCCGGCCGGTCTAGTACGCAGGCGCGCCATGCCACCAATACCGTAATGCCTCACTGCACGGTGCTGGGCGGACACGCGGCAGGAATGGGGCAGGCTGGACGGCGGGTGGCGGCTTACATGGAAACAACTGGGCCCCCTGGGTGAGGTGATGGTGAAATAAGATGGTGTAGGCTTTGGTATAGTGGCGGCGATAGCGCTTTGAGATGTGTATGGATATGCAGCCGGCGTGTGGCAGGTGATCCTTGTTAGGACGGCCGGCGCAGGCCGGTGAGACTTGTTGTTTTCACGTCTGTGTGGGCCGCGTGGTGACCGGGCGCAGTCAACACGGCTTTCGCGCCAGCCTTCAGAGTATGTGCGAATCGGGAATGCTGGGGCGTGACCGCGCTGTGGTACAGCGTAGCGCCGGGCTCGGAGTTCATCCGTGGGCTTCGGCGATGTGGCGTGCATTGCGTACTGTAATGAGGCTTCATGTGATGTCGGCGGATGGCGGAACGTCTTGATGAAGGACTGTAACACGTAAGTTGCAAAGTTGCTGCCGCAGGCCGGGCGTGCAAGAGCAGTCTTTCACGTGCTCTGTGCAGGCATGCTATAATGCCCTTGCTCAAGCAAATTCATGAAACCATCTGAGAAATCTCCGCTGGAGACCAGTTCGCGCCCCTGATTCATAGCAATATCGATGGCATTGGCTTAAGACAGATATAGATGCATTATACATTGGAAGGTCATCCTGTTGAACGCGATGTTTTATGATAACATGAAGAGTTGTTGGAACAACTGAATCCAGGTGTACGGCAATTCTACGCATTTTCTCCTTGCTATTGCACCCTTCACGCATACCCGTTTATCATCTAACAATTCAGACTTATGACCTGATTCTGACATCTGACCCGGACTTGGTGGGCTTGGCGTTCGTGTTGACTTGGTGCCCATTTCTATGGCCGCCCCGACCGCTGACTTTAAGGCCACAAAGCGTGTCATCAAGGATGGAAAACTTGCCCGCCGTAGCATGGGATTCTGGTGTCAGGTAACGTCTTCGCAAGCGCTGGAGTCCTGCGAAGGAGTCAACCGGCCCTGTCTATCTGCAGTTCAACTGCTGGTACCGCACATTTTGGGAGGCGGAGGGAAGGCGACCAAGCGTCATTGAAGTGAAGAAGTAGGTGATTCGACGTGCGGGAACGAGCAAAGACGTCACAGTGACCTCCGCGATGCTCTTCCAGGAAACCCCGCTGAATGCTTACTGTTTTGCGATCTCCTATTATATTCGTAACGTAATGTCCAACATGGAAATGTTCGACCCTTGGAAGCTTTGACCGACTTTGTTATTTGCTGAATGTGCTCCGCAGATGGTATGACGAAGCAGCCGACAGCTGTTGGGGCGAAATGAAGCCCACATGGGACGAAACCAGGTGTGCCTTGTTGCGGGCGTATTTCAGCGCTAGTTCGTGATCGTCCGTCTGGCCCTTTCGTTGGCATAACTGTCAGTCGACAGCTGTCGCTCACCTGTTGTATTTATGAATTCCAGGACGCACAGCAAATGTTTACGGTCTCTTGACCAGGTGCGGAGCTACTTCCGGCAGTATCGGGCTGCCAAGAAGGTGCGTCTTTTGTGCAGGACCGGAATCCTTAAGTGTTGAGTTGTTGACGTTAGTGCTACCTCGGTTTCTTTCACAGCAGGAAACATCCGACGTGAGCAAAGCAGATGCCAGTAGGCCGCTCGGAATGGGTGCCTCGACGCAGCAGCAATCTTGGCAGCTCGCGACCATGTCATGCGGCAATCATCAAGTAAGGACGGGACAGGTAGTTACCTGAACTACTTACACATATTCACAACAATAATCTCTGAGGCGCTTCTTCTTACACCTTGCCCGGCCGTGCTCGACATTCCCGTGAACAGGATGATACCGGCATCGACGCCGCCTTTTTCCGGGCGGCGAAAATCCGTCGGCCGTCGGCCGATATAGGTGGTCATGACGGCAGCCAGCTTGGCCGTCATACGTCCGGCGGTCTCACTGCAGTGAGCCTCGATTCGCCAGGATCCGAGCTCTGCGGCTCTGTCCAGGACCGCACGGCCTTTGCGCATTTGACCAGTGCCGCCGGCATCGCAGCATTTGCGTGCGCGGCGGTTCAGGCCATGGCGGTCGCCGGTCCTGTTTCAGCGAAGCCGTATGTGGACGCCTCAACCCGTACGATCTCCACTGGAGCGTTGCGCAGGGA
Source organism: Eudorina sp. 2006-703-Eu-15 (assembly GCA_003117195.1). Classification (NCBI taxonomy): domain Eukaryota; kingdom Viridiplantae; phylum Chlorophyta; class Chlorophyceae; order Chlamydomonadales; family Volvocaceae; genus Eudorina; species Eudorina sp. 2006-703-Eu-15. Next base: position 1,078,927 of record BDSI01000015.1, read on the forward strand.
CTTGGGCCAGACCACTGCATGCGGCGCGGTGCAGGAGCAAGCTGCTGCACGGGAAGCGCAGCCCTCCACGGAAGCAGGCGCATTCCAAGGCGTCGTCACCACTCTGGGCTGGGGTCACAAGCCGGCTGACAGTTTCGTTGCTACCTCTCTGCAATTACAAGCAAGTCAAAGAGAACAGCAGCAACAGCCACAAGTTTCCAATTCGGCATCCCTGCAGCTCGCCCAGGGCAGCTACCTTCCTAGCGGCAGTTATCCGCAGGGGCCCGCTTCCTGCGCAGCGCCGCCGTTGCCCTCAAGCCTATTGCATTCGAGCCGAAATGATACCGAGTCGGGTGCATCTCCACAGCGCACCGACCGGCCACCTAGGCCGCCCTCGACAGCCGCGCCACACGCGGTCGTGGCGTCGTCCCAGCCGGCCCCCATGGCGTCCGTTCCGAGACCCGTGGGGGGGATGGGGCCTGGGACCAGCGACGCCGCGAGGGACTCGACCGGGACATGCCTAGATCCCGCTGCGTTAAGTGATGCTGGTGCTGCTATAATCCCAGCCAACAGCGCAGCTGCGGATCATCAGCAGTCACGCGCCGGCAACAATCGGACATTGAGACCTGCTCAGGTGACGACGGGCTGTGGGCAGCAGCAGCCGCAGCAGCGTCTCGTCCAAACAGCGTTTTCGGCAGCAGCAGCACACGCTCACTCGATGGACACGTCGGCTTACTCGCTCCACCACGGCCCGGCAGCCCATCCCCATCACCCAGTCATGCACATGGGATATGATCCCGTGTACGGCCACCCGGCATACATGGATCCGTACGCATACTCGTACGGGATGCATGACCCTGGTGCGGCGTACTGGAGGATGTACCCCTACTGTTACCCAGCACCGCAACACGCAATGCACGCGATCTACTCGGAGCTGCCCCTTCACATGCCGGACTTTCGGGAGTCTTGCTACGGCAGCATGGGAAATCTCGGTGCAGGGGAATCGGGGCCACAGGCGTCCCTGCCCCAGCAGCCCAGCGCCATTGGCGGCGGAAACGGAACTGGCTTGGCGTACTATGGTAGTGCCCTTCACCACAGCACGGGCGCGGGCAAGGCATCGTACGAGTACGCCAGGTGAGGAGATCAGTTCCAAGTTGGAGGGGTGCTACTTAAATCGCTGAATGTTCATCTGTGCGTGAATGTCACTGGGGCATGTGGTTGGTGGGCAGTGCGCAACGGATAGGGATAGTGGGGTCATCACTTATTTGTTGTGGTGCATGCGTTGTGGTCGCCGTCAACGCTCGTTTTCTGGCATAATGTTTTCTCGGTTGCAGGAGCAACCCGATGCCGCAGTCTCAACAACACGATGCTGCGGCTTACTTGTCGAGATCAAACAGCTCTAAGGCGCCTGCCCCTCCGGTGCCGGCTGCGGTCGAAGGCCCCAAAGCACAACCGACGGTGAAGGTGGAGTCAAGCAAATTGCCAAACCCGGCCTGCACGGACGTCAGCGTGGCAAGTGTGTCGGTCAGTATGGGTACTCTAATAACGTCAGGAGATGCTGCTGCTTGCGGTAACGGCTGCGCGCCGCAGAAACATCTGCAAGCATCTAAGCAGACACAGCCGCGGCCGGTAGAGGACCCCGCACGCCGGGAATGCGCGAACCGCGACCTGGCAAATGGCCCGAGGCTTGCAGCTGGTGAAGTGCACGAGCGTCTGCTGATGTCGGGAGAATCGGCTTCCTCCGAGGTAGCTGCGGGCGATGGAAGATCCGCGGGTTGTGCAACCGATGACCCAGCAACGTCGTTGCACCCGCGTGCACCTGTCGGTCCAGTACCAGCTGGCGCCGCGGGAGCCCGTCAGGAAGCGCAAGAGCCGTCGTCGGGTTTGGAACGCTGTGATGTGGTGGCCATTGTCCACGTGCCCCTCGGTGGGAGCGCTTCGAAGGCCGCCGCAGAGATTGAGCTCAGTCCTATGCCTGCTAGCGCAGGGTTTGGGGCAGAATTCGGCCTGGGCCTGGATTTCTGCTCGCCTGGCATTTTCTTCTCAGGCGCAACCCCCAGGCACGACCCAGTGTCGCTGCAGAAGCAGCAAGCCTGCGGCCTGCTTGCCGACACACCTGCGTCAAGGAAATGGGGCAATGACGTCTTTGCGCCTGCGATCACACCTGGCGCGCCGTCATTGCTCTCCGGGCTCGACTTGCTGCCGCTGCCCGACCTGTTGGCGTTGGGACCTGACCTGGACATGGACTGCACTCTATTCTTGTCAAGTCCGTCGGCGGTCGCGTTGTAGTCCTCCGGTTTTGGCGATCAGCATACCAGACCTTGGTACGGGATGCCGGCCTTTCTGGCCTGCAAGACTGGCCTTTTGTCGTGCATCTCGTTAGTTAGCCAGACGGTGCAGATTCCGTCTCAGGTAGGCGCAGCGTAGTCACCGAGTATAGTGTAGAGGTCTAGCGAGCAATTTGACTGGCAGCCAACGCTGCAATGTCTGGGTGGGCGCGGCACGTAAGCTGGAAAGCTATGTGCTGGAAGAAGGCAATGTGCAGTAACTGCTTTTGCTTGCGCTCGTTTACCCCGCTACTGTCGTCATAAGGCGAGTAGGTAGTTATCAGTGTGCCATCGGACCAGATGATGCAGCGCCGCAGCGGACTGAGCCTGGGCAGGGCTGGCTCTGCTAATTTTTCGCCTTGTTACACCGCTGCATGACGCGGGCGCATTTGTACACGAGGGAGGCCTTCGTCCTTGTGGGCCACCGCGTTGGGCTCAGCTTAGAATCCCGCCGATACCCGAGACCCGCAAGAATGAATCGCTCGCAGTGCATGAGCGGGCTCGGTGCTTGCTGTCCCAGCGCATGTGCTTCCGGTCATGCGTGATGATGGGTGAATTGTCCTGTGTTGCTCGGTTGCCCGCAGAGGGCTGTAATACTGTGGTCGCGTGTGATTTGGAAGGGGCAAGGGGCTTCCGACTAGTGGGATGCGGGTAACATGCTGGACAGGTTGGCTGAATAGGCCACGTTCTGATGCCATGGCCGTCTACGTGTCGTTCTGTGATGATGCTTGATTGGCGCGCCCTGCAGAATATATCAACCATGCCGTGATTTGCGTTCCTGGGAAGTGGGTTTGAAGGATAGAATGCGGGCAGTTCGCACGATACTCCATAGATAGGTTTTGGAGAGGTGTCGTCTTACGATGCGCAGCTTATGCTGCTGGCGCCATTCGGCGCAGGCTGGCTGCGATACAGTAGCACAGTCGTTAATCTTCTTGTCTTATAACTCTGTCGTTCTAATATTTATATCACGACCTGAGGTTGTGCTCATTTGTGAAAATGTATTGTTTGGAAAGATTTGGGTTGGTAGCTAGGTTGGGCTTGTCTGTCGTTCGGGGTGTGCGGATGTGTGATGCTGGCTATGGGGCTGCTCGCGCGGATGATAACGTCACGAGTCGTATTGTTAGCTGCACGAGTGGGGATGCGTGAAGGCGTACCCGCCTCGACGAAGAACAATTTTGACGGGGGGAATGATTACAGGCTTAGGTTAGTGTCAGCGCTCTTCCGTGTTTCGTAGGTAGGTTAGGATAGTTGCCGACCCCAATTTGCAGGATATTCCAGGGCCTGTGCTATAATTGTCCCGTTCGGCTGCGGCGGGCTCCGCTCGTCCATGCTGCTGCAGTACTACTGCGTATGTGAACCTCGTGATGCAGGCGATCGGACGCACATGATTGGCGGATGCTCTTGAAACCGGCCAAAAAATTTGTTGCGCTGCTCAAATGACAGAACGCAGCACATCCATCGCTGGCTAGGCCCTTCGATGGCAGTGGCGGTGTGTGTGAGATTGCGTGATGGGGATACGAGTGCACAGCTGAATGCCGAAGCGCGGAGCAGTGGCATGCAAGATAGCCGGAAGGATTTGTGGGCCACCTGCGCAGTGATTTCTCATTCGCATCGACTCGATCAGCCCAGCTGTACACCCCGGCGTGAGCTGCAAGGGACGGTTAAATGACATAACTAGTTCCTCAGGCCGGGCCTTATCGAGATTGTGTTGGATCGGGTCAAGTTGGGGTCGGGTCAACAACAGTCCCATTCCTGTCAAAACAGCGGCTGCTTGTTCCCTTAGAGGATTGCCTCTTCGGGACTCTGCAGCGCCATGCTTTGGCTTTAGTGTAAACGCACACATTCTTTCCTGTCCCCTTCTGCCATCGCCGACACCAGGCAGCTGCCCTGGATATCCCTCAATACGCCACACGCCCAGCCGCGACGACCGCATGCACACAACACACCGCCGGCTCCTAAAACTCGCAAAGGCCAATACTCCAGCCTGACTATGCAAGCACGACGGACAGAATCAAATGGACTTGGAAATCATCCGGCGCCTGGCTGAGCGCACTCCAAAAACCGTCCCACTTCAGCTCCCCTCTTGTCGGGTTTCAGACCTGGTAAGGCTTCGGAGCTTGCCCACACGTGCGCACTCATGTCGTATGTAAGCCCCATTTCCAGTCCTCGTGACGATACCCGAGGGGCTCACCTGCCGTCCCCTGGAGGGCTTTCCTAGTTCCCCCAACTACGCATGCGAGACCCCAGCCAGACCAACCGACAGAGGTGCACGAAACCCGGAGGCGTCCGTTCGTCACACCACCGTCTCCCATGCCGACGCATTACACGCCTGCAAACGCGTACTCGGCTTCGCCACACCAGGAGACCTGATCCCCACCAAAACCACCAAGACCACCACCAGTGCGCGCGCGTACCTCCCCGGACCGCTCCGCCCTTGAGCCAAAGCTCCTCACTGCCACACAGCCACGTTCCACGCCAACCACACCTTGGCCCGAGAAGACAAGCCCTGTTAGGAACACGCGACAAAACGCATACGCACATGCACACTCAAGACATACCAAGAAGTTGCACACCCAAGAGAAGCGCCCCCGGATGGGCGGTGGGGCTCGTGGGGTCCTGTGTCCGAGCAGGAGGCGCAGTCGTGGAAGTTCTGCCGCTCCGTCCGCGCCGGAAATCCGGACACGACGTCGCCAACAAACCGACTGCCCACCACAAACGTGTCAGCACATTTTCTTAATTCTCGTGCGGCCGATGTAAATTTACCAACCTCCCATCCGCCAACGCCCAACCGCCATGCCTGCGATTGCGCACACACGGGTTGGGCGATACACCACCTCTTGCGCCGCCGGCCGTCCAAAGATACCGCGGATGAGAGGGAGGCCGACACAGCGCCGTACATGTACTGATGACCCATACCCATTAACACACGCTCCGGGTATCGCACGGCATGTACTAGGAACTCGATTTGCACCAGGCACACTCTATGGGGCGACGACATACCAACAAGTTGGGCATCGACGCATCTCCCCAGCCGTCATTGCCGTACACACCGTACCATTGAGCAAGACTTCCACACCATTCAGCAAGACTTCGCGATCCTAATGAGTTGCACGCTTCCTTCGCCGGGCCCCGCACCAAAATCTTTGAGTCTTTTTCCTCTCCTCGCACTCCATGAGCAGGTCTTCCGCCCGGGGCCGGTCGCCCCAGGCTTCAAGAGCATCGAGCGTCCTAAGCCCCCGACCGCCCATACCACCAAATCAGTTCTTAGTGAACCCCATCACTGACCCGGAACGCAAATCGCATAAAAGTGCTGATACTTCCGCGTCCACCAACCCCCGTCGCCCTTCCCAATGCCTCGAAACCATGACGACCCCCACCCTCACCACAACAACCATTTCTCCCCCGTTAACCTCTCTGGCCCTCTCCGGCAGCGCCAAGCACCACGCGCGGTCTCATAGACGAGTCTGCCGCCAACACCAGACGACAGACACACAGACACACACGCACACCATTAGCTTTGATTGCACGCACGTCTTGCAGTACACGCAGTGTAAGGAAGTTCCTCCGTCGCTTCCACGGCAGAGATCAGCTTCCCAGGCCGCGACGATATCGACATCAACATCACCGGCAGCACCCGCGGTGGGCACCACGTCCCGCCCCGTCAACCTGCTCTCCCACACCCCCGACCGCAACTGCAGGCCCCCTGCCCTCACACTTAACCACTCGTCCCCACACTCCGCATGGCGACAGGAGCGACCAAAGATCCTCCGACCCACCCGTGCAACTTGTGAGGCGCGCCACCGCCAAACCAGCAATCCCGCCAGCGCGCAAGGCCCCCTGGAGGCCGGTCATGTCCCAGTCAGCCTGTGAGGCCTGTATGTCCGGAAAGCTCAACGGCAGAGCCAGACCGAGATCCTTGGCCCTTCAGGATTCATTGGAAGCCCAGCCCGGCGGGGACGCTTCACACAAGCATGGCCGGGTCGTCTCGCAATAAAAAGAGATGGGTACAGGCGAAAGCCGGCCAAGAGGTCGGGTACGTACAGGCGCAGCCGCACCCGGTCAACCTCAATTGGGCCACGAGGGGTTTTAAAAACCCACGAGCCGAGGTCGAGGGCACCCTGGACGGACGCGCCGACGTCGATTTGGTGGCGCGATGCCGTCTCGTGGAAGCTCCCGACACTGCCAGTGGTCTGCCAGGAGCACCACAGCGCTAGCGCCGCCACTCCGAAGGCCAGGTCACATGTCTCGAGGCCCCCGAAGGTGGACTCAGCCTCAGGCCACCGTCCCGCCGGCATCACCCACGGCAACGACAGCTTCTTGCAACACAGCCGGAGCGACTGCCTTCTCGCCATCAACGACCAGCGGCTGCGGCCCCGACTTTGCTGATGTGGGCGGCTGCAGCGCCGCTTGGGCCGGCAGCTCCGCCGCGGCAGCTGACGGTGGGGTCCCCCCGGGCTGCGGCGGCTGGGCTACCGCAGCCGCCGCCTGCGGCGTTGCGGCCGCCGCCGCTGCAGCGGAGGCCGCGGCCACGGCTGCGTTGGAGTGCACCAGCCGTTCGAGCTCGTCTACTTTGTGTTTGAGGTCCAGGTTGGCCTGCACCACCACGTTCAGCTGGCCACGCAGCTGGTCGCCGCCGCCGCCTGCAGTGGCCAGCTCCGCTACCTTGCGATCGATGGCGGTCAGTTTGGCCTCCAGGTCTCGGTTCTCCTGCGTTGCGGTAGCCGGGTGGCAGGCAACGAGCCAGTTTAGCCCGCATGGGCAGGCGGTTAATGATGAAGAACCAATGTAAGCCGGGGCTCCAAACCAGCAAGCTAGGAACCCAAGATGGCGAGGACGTGAAGCGGTCCAGACTAGAATTGAACACTACCAGCCTAGCTGTTAGAGGATTGTAGAAATTGAAGCACAAAACACATGTGCAGGGGATGCGACGGCAGCATGGGTGCGCGACGATGAAAACGCCATCCCACACCTCCCCCCTAAGATGCTCCGCGGTATCCCATCCTCCCTCGAGCGACCCCACCTTGTCCTTCAGCTCCAGCTTCCGCTCCATTTCCTGCACCTTCTGGCCCAGCCTGTGGTTCTCTTCGCTCAGCTCACTCATCTGGTCCTCGAAGTCTGTCTCCGCGACACTGTTCAGACCCGCCTTACCACCACTGGGGGCAGCCTCCTTGCGTAACATCTACAGGAGAGAACGAGGCCCAGGCCAACGGGGCGCCGGGAGGAAGTTCAGAATTTCTGCGATTTCGAACCCGAAACCGCTTGGAAAAGGTTTGAAAAGAGGGCCTGGGTAGAAGGGTGTAGGGTTTAGCGAACAAACCCGTTCTGCAGAGGTGCGAACCGGGCTTGTGAACGGTCTCGTGGCAGTCACACCTAGCAGCCGCCCTGCTGCACCACTGACCTGTCCCCGCCTGCGCGCAACGCGGCCTGCGGACCTCCCGACCTGAGGGGCTTCCCCCGTTTGGGGGGGGCTTCCTCCCAAAGTGTTGGAGGATGTTCCCCGCAGTATACCGTAGCTGCCGTCTCCCTAAATAGTCTCCCTGAATAGTATTTGTACACCACTTAGTGCACATCCCCCAGGCCTCGGCACGCTGAAATGCTCATCCAGACCAAGACACACGGTCAGGCCTCACATCCCAAGTTATCCCGCGCGCCCCCGCCCGCCCGCCCGCCCCGCTCCCGCCCGGCAACCCACCACGTCCCCAAGCAACGATGCGGGCATGAGCTGCTGCATCATCTGCTTAGCGTCCTCCAGGGCCTTCTCCATCTCCAGCTTGATACAGTGCTGCGACATGGATGGGAGGCCCGAGGGCGGACGAAGGGGAGCGGAGCGGTCAGGAGAAAGGGCAGTCAGGCCGGTGCAGGAGGCGGTTGGAATCCTCCTACCCACACAAGCACACGGAGGTTACACAGATGAACGCGGGCGCCGCCTGACAGGCCTATTGAGGGCCTGACACCGCAGCGCAGGCCCATTCATTACACACAGCGAGGTGGGCCCAGGCGCCCGCCTCGTTGGGGCACGTGAAGAGGTCCTCGGGCAGGGGGTTACGCGATCAATCTACAATCGGCAGTGGCAGCTGGAGACGATATAGAACCGCAGCAGCTGCACAACAGCGATAGCTGTTGCTGCTGTTGTCGCGGCAACGCTTCCTTGCACAGCTTAGAGCAGGCCCAGGGTCCCGGGTCGACGTCTAGTAGCAGGACCTTCTCCGGTCAGCTGAGGCCCTCGACTTCCCTTCCGACGACCGCTGCAGTAAGTCATATTTTATAGATCCGCACTCCATATGAATCTCACAGCAATTTCTGCAGACTGGTTACCTGGCAACGAGTACCCGTTGCAGTCTTCGCGCCAGCCTATGTGCTCCCTCCCTACCGCACCGGAAGCGGCGCTCCCGACCTCCTCCTCTTCCCAGCGAATCCGGCATCCCTCATCTTGTTGGGCGCGGTTTCTTCATGTGAATCCCCATCTGCCTCCCCCCGCTCCCTCCCTGCCCTCTCCCTGGTCATCCGGCCCCCTCACCTGCCGCTGCACGTGCCTCTCCACCCGCGCCACCATCTCATCCAGGTTGAGCGGTTTCAGCATGTAGTCCGCTGCGCCCGCTTGCAGCGCCTGGACGGAGCTGAGAAGGCCGCCCTTCGAGCCCAGGACGAGCACCGCAACGGTGGGGTTGAGCCCCTGCAGCTGGCGGATCAGCTGCGGGGCGCACGTGCGGGTGGGACACGAGCGGGACACCAGTTGGCGCACAAGATGAACCACCATTAGGGCTCATCAGGATGCAAGTGGAGTGAACTCTCGCGGGGCGAAATATTTGCGCAGCCGGCATCCAGGCCGTCATGTGGGTTGGAGCGCACCAACACCCATTAGTGGATTCGGCCAAACCCGGACCCGATGGGGTGCTGGTGCGCTTCAACCCACATGACAGGGACCGGGCGGGGCTGTGTCTGGGACCTCAACGACGGCCACTACCCACGGAACCCGGCTGGGGCCCTGGAAGCTGATGCGGATCGGCGGGCAACCACGGACTAGATGGAGGCGTGGAGGCAAGGTGGCGGTGGTGGCTGCGGCTGGGGCGCATGGCAAGTGGGTGGGATGAGGGTGCACGGCGGCGCGGAGAAACGGCGATGTTCGCCCCCACCCCAGCGCCGGAGCAGGCACTTTAGCGCAGCACGGTGCGGTGCGGTGCGCTTGCCTGCCGAGTGTCCACGAGTTCGTTGTCCGAGTCGATGATGACAATGTCCGGGTACACCTGGCAGGACGGGGATGCAGGAAGGGCATGCTGGGATGTGAGAGAAAGCCGGCGATGAAGAGATCGAAACGCCTGCCAAGCTGTGATAAGACCACGAAACCCACCTCCGCCTCGGCGAACAACTTCAGCGCTTCTGCGCTGTTATCCGTCGTGCGGTCGTCGTAACCCTGGCGGACATCACGAGCACGGGCCGCCTGTGGGTGAGCCATGCTGGTTATTACACATCCTCCGTGGTACGCCGCACGCACCTCGGCAGACAGCATCTGCAAGACGTCCTCCTTGTCGCTGCTGAGTTCGTCGGCGACAACCAGTACAAGGACTGTTCCATATTTCTCCCAATGCGTGCTCTTCTTCACAACAGCGAAAATGGACGGGGACGAGTCCGAGTCGAGATGGGATGATGCGCCGTCGCGCCCGGCATGAACGCCAGCTTTTTTCAGTTGCTGAAAGCTGCCTCTTCGCTTTACAGGAAGCGCCTGCTGTTGAGGCGTAGTGCTCTGGTTCAGCTGTAAGGTGCCTGGCTTGCCAAGCAGTCCTGACGGAGTCCTGCCTGGCAAGCGTCTGCCTCCAGAGGGGGCAGGCTTATTAGAGACGACGCTTTCAGCACCGTCCTCCATGTAGACCACTGTCCGGACGAAGCCTCAGGTCATCTCGCTGTCCGTCTTTGCCAAACAAGTATTGGACACCATGCCCTATGCCAATTTCCTTCTTGTAAAGCTGATTCGCTTGAGCAAGCCTACACCGGGCAGGAACCGCCCCAAGCGTATCGAGGGCACAATCAGAGGGTCGCATCCATAACTCGCGGTCCTTACTGAATAACCGATGGGAAATGCCCTGATGGCTTATCACCTGTGCAACTTAGCGCGCCATGCTTGAGCGAAAGCAGACGGAACTCGGTCCAGCCCCCAGATTCCCTACCTGGCCAACAACTATGCGAACGAACACAAGTTGCAGTGATTACGTCCCTAAATGAATGTTTGCTTGCACGAACCTGTGCAAAGCGGGAAAGATTGATAAAAGCAGACCGCCTGCACGCCGCAACGAGTTTCTTCAATAATTATTTCGAACGTGTCCACGGGGACCGTTGAAGCATTGTGTTGCACGGGCGCCTGTACTCTGCGCAATCAAAGTACATCGGTACTGCACAAGGTTTCTTTTCCCACCTGCAAGTCCCTGACTCCCACGAGTTACAGCGCTGTCATTTGCAGGTGTTTAACTCACAAGACACCTAAATAACACAGCCTGCTTGTGTTTAAGACAGGCCTTATATGGCGATGCGCCGCACACTGGAAGGAAGAACGCACTCAAGGTAATGAAATAAAATATATTCGATCAATGCACCTAGTAATGAAAAGCGCATGACATGCTCCTTAGTGGACTTTCCCCTGGCTCGTGCTGCTTTTGGTCCACACGGGTGTTGAAATGTGCCCGATTTGCCCTGCCCCTTCAGCAGAAGCCGCGTTCACATTTTGCACCATGCCGTACGGCGCTGCTCGCACTGTGTATGGTTCTTAAGGGCTGCGGCGGCTGCAGCTGTCGTTCCAAGCCGCCGTCCCCCCCGCATGACATCAACGCCGAAACACTACAATGGCTGCTCGAACGCTGCCGACGCACAGGCCTGAATGAATGACTATTACAGCGATCCCATGCAGGGATCATTGGTACCTACCAGCGGCGCTCCGTCGGCAGAGCAACGAAGCAACCCCACGGCAGAACGAGTGGGATCAGATCCGCCAGGTACCCATTCAAACCACCTCACTCCACATCATTACGGGGAAAGTTGCCCCTCCCATTTCCTGCGAATACAGTACCAACGTCATTGAAGGATTATACTGGGCGGCATCGGGCAGCACTTCCTGAGCCCAACGGCGAGAATGAAGTCAGCGATCCGCACCCATATGCACTGGCCGCGCGCGCGCAAAATTAACAGTGCTGGCGTTCCCGGGGCCCATCATGGGGCCCAAACGCGGCCCTCCGTCCTGTCTGCCGCAGGATGCCACAGCCCTGGCAAACGGCGCGCGTGACTGCGTATTAGGCAATAACGGCAAACCACCTTTCAGGGCGTGCATGTCCATCATCGCCTGTTATACCCCTCGGTCCCTCACCGAGCAGCAGCTGGGTGTTCAAGGACGTACCGAAACCTGCTGCTCTCAGCCCCTCAAGAGTTCTTGCAGAAACCACTGCGCATGGGGCTCCAAGCGCGGAGTTATGCAGGGCAACAACGTGGTATGATCGGCGAGCGGGCGGGCGGGTCGGGCGGATGACGAGGGGCCACCCGGCCCGCCACCTGCTCCACCTGCTCCCTGCGCGTCCCCGCTTGGCGATGCGGCGACGGTAGAAGGATGGAATTGAAGTCCGAAGGCGCGTTCCAAGGGCTAGCGGGACAGAAAGGCATATGAGTCCCAAGTCTCACTCGAACCCATGGCCACGAGGACGCACGAGGCTGCATGTCCTTTCGCAGCTGTGAGCGCGACCCCAGGAACCCTTCAAGGGTCCGATGCAACACATGTGCACTCAACTCCGTAAGACATTAAATACTTAATGAAATATCGTGAGATACCTATGCGTGGATACGGTCACAACGGGGCCTGCTGAGAATCAAGGGGCACCATACGGTATGGAACCAGGCTTTCAGGATTGTATATCGTAAATATGTCCAAATAACTTTACACTGATGCACCGCCTTTCGGTATTCGCGACAAAACTATTAGGTAAGGAAGAAACTTTCGGACGGAGCGTAACTTGACGACAGTTCGCGGTGTACCGCGACCGCGGGGTCGGGCTCGATGCCAAAGACGACGCGCTATACCATTGATTGACTTTCCAGGCGATAATTAAACAACGTGCCAGCACTTCCTGGGCGCACTGGGTTGCCTGACGTATTTATTAGTAACGATTAGTCATGGCATAGACAGTTATGGAGCTGGCCGCGCGAAGAGACCCAAATCACCCGTCGCGGTTTTCAGGATTGAACAGTTTTCCCCCTGTCAAGTTGCCCACACACGCAACCGCCGCCCCGGTCGACGTTCCACCGTCTCAGGTCCTGTTCGGTCTGATCAGGCGCGCCGCAGGGGCCCGGAAATCCATGCCCAGAGTCGGGTCAGAGTTACAGCCAACGCGCAACCCCTGCCAATCTGATAAGTTGGGTTGCCGGGTTCGAGTTCGTTGCTGCTCAAACGCCAAGATGCGAGACCGGGGGGTGTTACGGGTCGAGGAAATGGGAGGAGGGTAGATCTGGTACGGACGGACGGTCGGACGCCTGCTGCGGGTTACATGTCCGTACATGTGTGCAGGTATGGGGTTACGCACCCCCAACCATGTAACACACACACACACACACACACACATGTCCGTACATTTGGCTGGAGATGAGGTGACCGACCCGCGGGGCGTTCACCGCCAGGCAGAGGTACGGCATTACTGGGAACACCGCGCGGAGGGGAAAGCCGCACAGCACAGATGGGTGGGTGGACGGGTGAGTAGCCTGATGGCTCAACAGGTGTATCTACTGTATCGGATCATGCTTCAGGGGGCCCGCCCCTTCATGGCGACTGTCACATACGCTGTTGTACTAAATGAGACGCGTTCCCAGAGCGATGCCGCGAGCACTAGGCGCCATGTGGTTGCCGTACAACGGGATATGTGTGTGTGTGTTTATCATGGTGGGGGTGCATAACCCCATACCTGTACAACTACCTGTACGAGCCGTAGGCCCAAGGGCACGCGAAGAACGCCTAAAAGCACGTGCATGACGCTGCACAAGCAGAAGAAAAAAGGAGACTACTACCGTCCAAACGGGACGATTGAATTGCGATGGGCCCACGTGCGCTCCAAGAGCTTTGCTAACCGAGTCGGGTCCCATGTCATAGCTTCCAGCATGGTAGTGAACTGAGGAAAGTCCTCCTCCGAGCGGATAATGTCGTGCGCAGGGCAGTCCAGCAAAACATGCTTTTCATCCTCGACATGACCCTCGACACCACAGCAACAACAGACCCGCTGTTCCCTAAGAACACGGTGCCTGCCCCTACGCCCTCTTTTGGCCTTCAGAGCCCAGCAAGACAACCGCAACTGCATTGGTTTGCGATGCGCCCTGTAGGGAATGAGTAACGGGAATACGGGATGTGGAGATGCGGAGGCCTGCCTGGCTGGACCTTGCGCCATTGCGCTGCGATTCCTACTCCACTGCGGCAGCACTGGCTTGGGTAGGCTGGTAGCAACTGCACGGCAACGGTTACAGATTGCGGGCTCCCGGCCCTTCGAGCAGGGTAGAGCCAGCGGACCGCACGGGCCAAGCACTGACCAACGGGTGACTCCGAGCAAACAATGTGGCAACGGTCAGTAATCGTCCGAAGCCAAAGCCGAGGGAAGCCGCCAACGACCTTACCGTCAGCAACCTTAACCACCCCACCAGAACCGCCGTGACCTGAACCACCCCGACCTGAACCGCACGGACCTCAACCATTCCGCCCTCGACCTCCATCCACATTCCTCCTGGGGCCCAACACCACACACCCGCACTCGCCGCACTGTTGCCCCTGTGCTGTTGCGTGCGTGCGCCGGTCCCCGCCTGACCCATGGGTCACGCCAGCTGTCCGTACTCATCGTTGAACTTGCGGTACTTGTCCTCGTGCAGTCGGGCGCTGGGTTTGGTCACCTCCAGGGCAGCTCGCGCATCGTCCACCGTGATTGGACCCAGCTGGGGAGGGGGTGGAGGGGAGGTGGGGTGAGCCAGGCAGTGAGGCAGGGAGGGGTGTGAGGTGAGCAGACAGCCAACATGAGACCACAGGTAGGCCCCCATCCGCACATACCGTACACCCGGGCTGGGCTGTGTTATCACTTCAACCCACATCACCCTCAAGCTGCTGCGGATGACAGCAGCGGGGCCGAAGGGACATTGCGCGCAGTGAGGGAGCAAGCAGAGGGCCAGGGAGGGCGCCGGGAAGGGCTCAAACAACACACGCACATACACACGCACTCGCACTCGCACAGCACACGCGCGCACGGACAGATACCGGTATGATCTGAGGCACCCCCACCCCGACCCCCACCCACCTCCACCCGCACGTTGGGGTCCCCCGGCCCGTCCAGCTCGAGTTTACCCATGAGGCGGCGCAGGGGCCGCATCGCCGCCTCCTTGGCCACCACGGCCACATCGCTGCCGCTGTGGGGGTCGCGGGCGAGGGTCAGGGTCAGGGTCAGGGGTGCGGGTGCGGGCGGGGACCTGGGCGCGCAGGCTCGGAGCCCATGTGGCGCGGAGGAGGGGGAAAGCAGGTGGCAACCCTCCGCCTTCCCCTCCCCCTTCTCCGTTTTCTTTTCTTTCTCCCCCTCCCCCGGCCCTACCAGCGGCCCGCTTGAGCGCCGGACTCCCCATCCCGTCACCGCCAACCAACCAACCAACCAACCAACCATACCGCTCCCCAGCCGGGCCCCTCCCGCACCTTACCTGTAACCCTCGGTCCGCTCCGCGAGCATGTCCCAGCTCACATCTGCGGCGCACCGGCCCGCCAGCAGGGTGGCGAACATGGCCCGGCGGGCGGCCACGCTGGGCAGCGGCACCAGGATGCGCTTCTCCAGGCGGCGCATCAGCGCCTGAGGCGGGAGGGGTGGGGTGCCGTACCCGCGCACAGGACAACTTCATTATGGGTTTGTTTTTCATCGTCGCCCCCTCTCCGTCGGACCCCACCCAATACTCAGTACCCCGGCCCTCCTCTGCTTACCACGCAGTACCCAACCCCCCTAATGTCAATAAAGACAGCGAAACCGCAACAGAGCACACCAAGCGCCTCCCACCCCACCATGTCCAGCTCCCAGGGCAGGTTTGTGGCCGCCAGCACGAAGACGAGCTCGTTGCCCCGGGCCAGTCCGTCCATCTGGATGAGCAGCTCGGTCTTCATGCGGCGGGAGGCCTCGTGCTCGCCCTCGCCGCCCCGGGCCGCCATCAGCGCGTCGATCTCGTCCAGAAACACGGTGGAGGGCGCGTGGTAGCGGGCCAGCTCGAAGAGGACCTGCCGGGGGGGCAGGGGGCGGGGTTAGGTGTGGGGGGGGAGGCGGGGTCGGCGGATCTGGGCGAAGAGGGGACGAGGCAGGGGCGGCGGATCTGGGCGAAGAGGGGACGAGGCAGGGGCGGCGGATCTGGGCGAAGAGGGGACGAGGCAGGGGCGGCGGATCTGGGCGAAGAGGGGACGAGGCGGCGCCGGCGGATCTGGGCGAAGAGGGGACGAGGCAGGGGCGGCGGATCTGGGCGAAGAGGGGACGAGGCGGCGTCGGCGGATCTGGGCGAAGAGGGGACGAGGCAGGGGCGGCGGATCTGGGCGAAGAGGGGACGAGGCAGGGGCGGCGGATCTGGGCGAAGAGGGGACGAGGCAGGGGCGGCGGATCTGGGCGAAGAGGGGACGAGGCAGGGGCGGCGGATCTGGGCGAAGAGGGGACGAGGCGGGGTCGGCGGATCTGGGCGAAGAGGGGACGAGGCAGGGGGGGCGGATCTGGGCGAAGAGGGGACGAGGCGGCGTCGGCGGATCTGGGCGAAGAGGGGACGAGGCAGGGGCGGCGGATCTGGGCGAAGAGGGGACGATGCGGGGGCGGCGGATCTAGGCGAAGAAGGGACGAGGCAGGGGCGGCGGATCTGGGCGAAGAGGGGACGAGGCGGGGTCGGCGGATCTGGGCGAAGAGGGGACGAGGCAGGGGCGGCGGATCTCGACATCCAGATTTCCCGGAACAGAGGGGTCAAGGGGGAAGATGGAAGGAGGGCATCCAGGACCAGAAGCGGTCGGGTGTTATGGTGTTATGTCACATCTCACATTCCGCGGCAGCGGACAATCCCCGTCTGCAGGGCGGGTCAGCACACATCCGCACCAACCAACTGCCAACCGCCAACCCACCCGGACGAGCTTCTCGGAGTCTCCCCGCCACTTTGAGATGATGGAGGAGGCGGAGATGTTGAAGAAGGTTGTACGGCACTCTGTAGCCACGGCCTTGGCGAGAAGCGTCTGGTCAGGGAGCGGTGTACCGCGGGGGACGGCGTGTGTGTGTGTGTGTGCACGCGTGCGACTCTTCGGTGGTAGTGCAGTAAGAATGCCAGGGGCGTGGCAGCACCGAAAGGAGAACGTGGTGTGTGTTTGCGTGTGTGTTTGTAGGCAGGCAGAGCAGGAGTGACATGCAAGGGGCATAGCAGGGCCCAACAGTTGCCCGTATGCGCATACGGTATCATGTAACCAATGCCCGACCCATACAGCAATAAAAACGGCTGCGGTGTCGGAAGAACGTTGTCGTGGTGTGTTCAGAAAAGGAACCCGCCCGACTGAACCGGTGTGTGTAAAGGGGGGTTACGGAGTGCCGCAACGGCGTGCACGGTGCTGGGAAAGCCTCATACACGGGGGGGGGGGAGGGTATGAGTGCAAGGACCGTGCGAGATGACATTCTAGCCCCCGTCTTCCCCCGGCAACTCCTCGCACCTTGCCGGTGCCCGGGGGCCCGTACAACAGCACGCCCTTCCAGGGCGCCAGCAGGCCTGTGGAGGGCAGGCGGACGGTGCGGCGCTCGGGCAGCGGGAGGGTTGTTGAAACAGGTTGCCCTTCAGCGCACGACCTTCGGACAAGGCGGGCGCGTGTTGCACATCTTGAAAACCTCCCTCCTGCCCCATCCCCGCCAGCCCGTCCACCTCCTCCAAAAGCCGCTTTGGGGCCTCGACATGGGTGGCCAGCAGCAGCTGGCGCGCTGCCCAGGCTCCTGTCACGAGTGTCACTTGTGGTTTTCTGTCTCGCGGCGCACTCCCCCCCTTTACACACGCACTCACCCCTAGACGTCGCTTCTCGCGGTTCAGTTGTCTTTTGCACTCACCCGTGAAGAGCTGCGGGTACTTGATGGGCATCGCCACCGCCTCCTTGATCAGCCGCTTGGCCTGGTCCAGGCCCGCGATGTCCTCCCACCGCACGTTGGGGGAGTCGGTGAAGATGTCCCGGGTGATGGCGGCACCCAGGTCTCGGAGCTCACCCTGAACCAGGGGGAAAGGGAGGAGGGGGGAAGGTTGAGGAGGGGGGAGGTTGCAGTGAACTGGTAGACTGTGCCGACATGCGATGGTATGTGCTGCGCCTCGTCATTCGGCCCTCAGCCTTAGGCTTGTCTAGCTAATTGCACTATTTTACGCGCTGGTGCAGCGGCAGTTGGATGGCATATGGGGAATTTTCGGGCATATGTATGCCCGTGACATGTCACGCACTCCTTTGCCTTGCCTGCCGCACTCCTATGCCTTGCCTGCCGAATAATAATGGCACACGCTCAGTAGGGAGGGGGCGCACTGGTGAGGATCTATGGGACAGCCAATCAGCTTCCCGGCCAGTCCAGCCTGCTGCTCCCTTCCTCCTCTTGTCACGTTGCCGGTGATGTCCCTACTCACTCACGCCTCACCCCGGGCCACCGGGCCCCGCCCCACCCGACCCAACCTGCAGCTGCGGCGGCAGCGGTTTCAGCACCCGCCGCTCGAAGAAGTTCTCCGGGTCGCTGTCGCTGTCGCTGCCGCCGCCCCGGGGGGCCCCCGCGGCGGGGCCTCGGTTTGCGGATAGGTGGGCGGCCTGAGAGAAGGGCGGCAGGTAAGGGCGCGGAACGGCGGAAGGCGTGGGTGGTGCTCAAGAAAGTATCGGACATGGATAGGCATTGGGTAGACATGTATTGAAGCGGCGCTGCTGCCAGAGCAAAGGTCCGATCGGGGTGCGGTACTCAGGAAGAGGCGGCGGTGGCGGAGAGGGCAATGGAACGCCCTAGAGGTGGGCGACGAAGCACATCGCCCATGTTGCGCCTGCCCTGCCCTGCCGCCGCCGCTGCCGTACCTGCCCCGCCACCTGCAGCCCCTGGAGCTGTTGCGCCGCCACCTCCTCCCGGGACATGGCGCCCCCGGCCCCGCCGCCGCCACCGCTGAGTACGGCACCCCGGCCGTCCACCGCCACCCCCGCGATGCGCTGCATGCCCACTTCCGGCGGCGGCTTGACGCTGCGTTTAGTCCGTGAAGGTGTGAGGGCAGGTGTAAGGTTAGGGCACATGAATGGGACAATGTGTTCAGCAGGGTAGCCCACC
Organism: Eudorina sp. 2006-703-Eu-15; assembly: GCA_003117195.1. NCBI lineage: Eukaryota > Viridiplantae > Chlorophyta > Chlorophyceae > Chlamydomonadales > Volvocaceae > Eudorina > Eudorina sp. 2006-703-Eu-15. The sequence goes on from BDSI01000015.1 coordinate 1,097,543, forward strand.
CTGCCAGCCGCCGCCCAGCAACCCCCCCTGCCAGCAGCGCAGATTGAAAATGTCTACCAATCTCCTATACCCCCCACCAAGCCCCCCAGCCGCCCACGCACCCAGCCAGCCAGCCACTCACCTACCCAAGCACCCACCCACCTGTTCAGCGCCGCCTGCCGCCTGTCCAGCAGCTCTGCCCTCCGGTTCGCGTCCGCGGCCGCCGCCATGGCCGCCCCCGCATCCCGCCGCTGCCGGGCCGCCACCGCGCCGCTCATGGGCGGGCCCTCGAAGCCGCCCGAGCCTGCGGCAAGCCGGGAGCAGGGCCAGGATCAGGGGCAGAACCACAAGGGGCAGGGCCAAGGACCGGAGCCGGGGCATGAACAGGGCCACGGGCAGGGCCGCAAGGGGCATTTCGGGCACACAGGTTCAAGTCCCCCACTCTGCATGCACCCAAATGCCCCTGGACTCCAGTGACTTCGTCGCCGGGTAATTCAGATGATGGGGCAGTCGGATTGGGGACCCGCGATGGGGAAGGCCTGCGGCGGGATGTGGAGGCGGCAGGTGTTCGCTGGCATCCATCAGGGCCCTCATTAGACAGCCAAGGAAGAACGGACGGAACAGGGGAGGCGGGGCAGCGCAGCAGGCGGTGAGGCAGCCAGCCCCTCGCACCATCCAGTGGGGACAAGGACTGCAGAAGAAAAGGAGGCACGAAGGGTACCGCGACCTGGAGGCGACCGCGACCCCCCACCACAAGAGCCCCTCACGTGCCATCCCACTGCTCCCCTAGATGGTGCCGTAAACCCCCTCGGCTCTGCAACCAACTCGCTCGCTGGCCCGTTGCATTTTTCAGTTACCCAACTAATCGAACCGACCTATCCAATCAGCCCCATTTGTGCCCTCCTGGCCGCTAAGCTCGCAGCCCCCGAGCGTCTGCCGCTCGACCCAGCAACGAAACCTCCAGGGATGAACCCAGATGAATTCGAACTCGTGAACCCAAATCTGGCTGGAGCTGGTGCACCACGTGCATCCCAGCATGTGTGGGCTCCACCCTGGATTACCGTACAGCTGTACGTTCGCACCCACCGATGGGCCGCTGCGCGCCCCCGCCGGCAGATCCTGGGGCGCTGGTGGGACTTGCGGAGACGGCCCGGGGCCGCACACCACCGCCGCCAGACGCCACCTGGGTGTGGGACAGCCACGACCCGGGAATTGCAGTGAGGGCATTGGAGGGTGTGGAGCGTCATTAGGTGGTTGGGCTTTGCAAGGTAGTATTGTGTATCACAGGGACTAGCATGACGGTTAGGAAAGGTAAAAAGTGTTCGCCTTCAGCCTATTGGTACCAGCGACGGGGCCTGGCAGCAGTAGGGCTGCATGCTGTGTTTGTGGCGGGGGGGGGGGGGTTTGAGGGAGATATGGAGTTTTGGCCAAGACAGGTGGGAGTTGCCGTACCTCCTCAACCAGGCGCCGCACCACCTTGGGGCGTTTCCCGAACTTGAGTTCATAGGACTCCTCAAATTCTTGTAAAATTCGAATAAGATCAATATTATCGGCTACATCAACCTGACGTCACCACAGTGAAGGGCGCGCGACCCGAGCATGTTGAACTGTGTTACAGGGTGATCAGGACAAGACGCACGACATACCTTTTGCAAATTGAGATTAGATTCCGCGCACAATCTTTCGTAAGTATCCGCATAGCCGTGATCCGCGAGGTGACGAAGAATTAATACGAGTATGTTCCGCCTTCGCTCTTGCAAGCGTTTCTCGTCGCTTTCTTTCGCCTTAGACAATGCCTTGAGGGCTGCTAGCTCGCTCATCTCTTTTTCTTTGTCTCATTCCAGCTGATTGAGCATGATGCGCCCTTCCAATTGCATTATTGCATCCATGAAGCTGCGCTGCAGCATATGTATTCCACACAGCAGGTTATTGCCAATGTACTTGGTCAATCAGCAACAGCATAAGTTCAGGACTTCCAGAGACTGTCATTGTGGTACATGCAACCGCTTGCAACTGCTAACGGTAGCAGCTTTTGTCTCTTTCTCTCTTAGTTATTTCCCAGTGTGGGAACACATCGTGAAGTGGTTGTAATCAAAACACGATGGCTCTTCGTCAGGCTCCATTTTCACAAGGCTCGGCGCGTTCTGTCGCGCAGACCCGCCGAGGTGTTGCGCGCTCGGTTGGGAGCAGTCGCTCCCGAAAAATTGTAGTCGTAAACTGTACATACGACTTGTCCCAATATGCGGGAATGAACGCCAAACAACATCATCTCAAGTAGGTGTCGATGTGATTGACGCAGTGCTCGGCTTGCACCAGGACTTCTCATCAACGAACCCTGCAATCCACCCCACTAACCTTCAAACAGTCGTCGAGAGCTTCTTCTGGCATCGGGAGCAGCGATCGGCTTGGTGCCCGCCCTACCAGCTCTGGCGTTGGAGGGTCAGTCCATGGCCACCCGTCAAGCCGTACTTCTTATGATTCGCTGTAGAGGCAAAGGCCAACGTATATTCATAAAGCTTTATCACATCTATCCGGCCCGAACGTGGTTATTCGTGAGTGCGGGCTGCATCTGACCGGAGTATCCCTCCCTCGCTCGTGCCTTGGCCCACAGGTACTGGCCCAGCCTACTCGAGCTACGCAGGTGGGTGCCCCGCCAACTCTTCACTTCCCGAATGCACTCGGGCAGCTCCGGTCAGCATCTCCAGCTGTGGCTGTTCGCAATGCCCCGTCCTCCGCCCGCCAATCGTCCTCCATCCTTCCCGTATGCTCCTCCCTCTCCCGCGCTGTGACGCTCTGAGTGTAGACGGGGACCAGATCACTCCCTCGCTAACCCCTCATGACCGGCCGGCCGACCGACAAGCACGCTTGCACGCTCGTGGGACAGTCACGTGCCGCGTCACCAAAGAAAGAGGGAGACGCCGCAAGCCGGCCAAACGCCTCGTCGGTCGATGTGCGCATCACTCCCGCACCACCGCGCCCCACCTGCCCCACGAACTTCGCTCCGAGACCCCCCACATCCTCCACCCGCCCTCCCTTGCACCTGTCCCACCCCCGGGGTTCCCTGGCGGTGCACTGATACCCGACCCGGGTTTCACCGGCCGCAGACCCCGAGGATGGCTTCACGCTGTCCGTCCCGTCCGGATGGGTGTTCGGCGAGGGAGAGCTGCCCGGCAACAACAGCTTCAGTGGGGCGTCCGGTGGGTGTGACAGGCAGGGAGGGGGGGGGAGGGGAGGGGAGGGAGTGAGAAGGGAAAGGAAGGGAAGGCAAGGGAAGAGAACAGAAGAGAATGTGCTCAGCCGGCGCGCATTTGTGTGGACTCGCTCGCGTGTGAGGTACCTGAACTTCTGCCAGCCGACACGCAACACCCTTCCATGGCGATGATGCCGGAGAGGCAAAACCTGCTTCCGCGCGAACCGCCAGTCGAGGTCCATCTGTCCCTGATCCGCTCAACAGGCCCGAAGTCGCTTCAATATGGGCAGCAGGTCCGGACAGCAGCGCCGGGCTCTTGCCGCCCGGCCCGGGGTCAGCTGCTCAACTGCGCCTGCCGCCCCGAGGTCAACCCTTCCGTCCCTCCCTGCCCGCCTCCCCGTGCGAACATCGCACCCAAATCACCCCCAGTACAGCTAAATCCTTCTCCCCTCCCGGCAGTTTTAACATGTCTACCAGTTTCCTGTCTCCCCCCTCCCGGTCCTCGCTGCGGCCCGGCAGGCGCCCGGCGCACGCTGGTTTGGTTCCCGGAGGGCGACAACCCGCGGGACGTCAACGTCACGCTGGTGATCACCAACGTGTCCGTGGTGCGCGGGGGTTTGGGTTTTCACCCGGGGGCACCCGGAGAGGAGGAGGAGCGGGGCGAGGATGGGGCGGACGGCGGGCCTGAATTACGGAACCCTCAAGGGAAACGGTCGGGGCGGCTCAGGCGTTTCCGCGGGAACCCTCACGACCGCCTGCCGTGTCCCACGGCTCCCCCTTGCCCGCTTCTGCCCGGTGCCACCCATCCTGCGCCCTGGCCCCTGGCCCCTGGGCCCCCCAGGAGTTCACCAAGTTGGGCTCCTTCGGCACGCCGTACCAGTTCGGCAGCACGCTGGTCAACTCGCAGGATAGGTCCTACCTGCTGAGGGCGCCCGAGTGGGCCCGCGGCAAGGAGCCCATCCAGGCAGGGAACGGACCCGGGCGGGGAACGGACCCGGGCAGGGCGGAGTGGGGGGGGGGGCGGCGGGAAAGGAGGCCGGATGTCGACGGGAAGGGCCGATGCGGCCTGACGCCATGGGACGGGGGCTGAACCCATGGGACGGGGCCGGCAGGTGCTTACCTGCGGCTGATGCAGGCTCCCGAAGGAAGCCGCCAGGATGACCGGAAAGGCGCATAGGAGCCCCACCCTGGGTGGTGCACGGGGCCTTGGGTTGAACGGAGGCTGGCGGAATTGCAGGATGGGCGATGGGAATTGCAGGCACCGGAAATCCAGCTGCCTCGGGTCGGCGGGGAGGCAAGGAGAGGTGGGGTCATGGGCGGCATGGGGGGCGGCGGCATACGACGCGGAGGGCCCCTCACACGCACCGCAGCTCCAGTTTTGGGCGGGGACCCAGCGCGAAGCGCGTTTCGGGGGTGGCCCCACGCCCGCCGTCGTGCCTTGAGCACGTGACTTTCCTCCCCGCCTGAGGCTACACTGACGATGCCCCTGCGCCCGCACACAACCCAGCCCGGACATCCCACTTGTGCCCTAGGCGTCCGACCCCATGGACGCGAGCGACCACCGACCAGTGATGTGTCAACCACCGCAATGACCTCCCCCTTGGGTTTGTCTTTTCCTTAAGTCACAACCATGCATGTCACAGTGGACCACGTGGGCAGGGCTTGTAATGTAACCGTTACAAGGTGGACCGGTATCCACAGGCAGGGCTTGTTCTTGCCCCCTTCTAACCTCCTGCCCCGTCGCCTCAACCCCTCGTGTCCGGACTGTACCTTCTGAACCCCCTCGTGTCCGCCTCGGCTGCCGGCGCCCCGGGCCCCAGGTCGCCAAGCTGGTGGACGCCGGCGAGGTGTCCAACCGCTACTTCGTGGAGTACACCATCCAGAAGCTGCCGGAGCCGCAGCGCCACCTCTACTCCATGCTGGCGCTCGCGTACAACGGAGTGTGAGTGACACACAGGGGAGAGGGGTTCAAATGCAATAAATGAAATAGAGATTAAACCCAGAAGGAAGGGGTTCTCAAAGGAAACAAACCCTAAGGTACGGGGCTTAAAAGGAAAACAAGGGGGTTTGAGGGGAAATCAAGCTTGTAGGGAGGGGGAGGGTGGAGTGAGGGCTGCAGGGATGGAGACAGGAGAGGTTGGGACAGAGAGAGCGCGGGATGGACAGGGCAAGGGAGGATCAGGGGGGGGTGTCGGGGGCATGGATCGTGGCCGGCAGCTTGGGGCGCGGTCCGGGATGCGGTCCGGGGTCGGGTGGGATGGGGTCGGGTGGGATGGGGTGGTGCTCGCGTACAACGGAGTGTGAGTGACACACAGGGGAGAGGGGTTCAAATGCAATAAATGAAATAGAGATTAAACCCAGAAGGAAGGGGTTCTCAAAGGAAACAAACCCTAAGGTACGGGGCTTAAAAGGAAAACAAGGGGGTTTGAGGGGAAATCAAGCTTGTAGGGAGGGGGAGGGTGGAGTGAGGGCTGCAGGGATGGAGACAGGAGAGGTTGGGACAGAGAGAGCGCGGGATGGACAGGGCAAGGGAGGATCAGGGGGGGGTGTCGGGGGCATGGATCGTGGCCGGCAGCTTGGGGCGCGGTCCGGGATGCGGTCCGGGGTCGGGTGGGATGGGGTCGGGTGGGATGGGGTGGTGCTCGCGTACAACGGAGTGTGAGTGACACACAGGGGAGAGGGGTTCAAATGCAATAAATGAAATAGAGATTAAACCCAGAAGGAAGGGGTTCTCAAAGGAAACAAACCCTAAGGTACGGGGCTTAAAAGGAAAACAAGGGGGTTTGAGGGGAAATCAAGCTTGTAGGGAGGGGGAGGGTGGAGTGAGGGCTGCAGGGATGGAGACAGGAGAGGTTGGGACAGAGAGAGCGCGGGATGGACAGGGCAAGGGAGGATCAGGGGGGGGTGTCGGGGGCATGGATCGTGGCCGGCAGCTTGGGGCGCGGTCCGGGATGCGGTCCGGGGTCGGGTGGGATGGGGTCGGGTGGGATGGGGTGGTGCGAGGTGGAACCGGAGTCGGTCCTGCGTGTGTTTAGGGGACGTTCTTGGGGCGGTGACGGGTGTGCTGCGCCAAGGCAGAGGTGATGGGCTGGAAGAAATCGCTTCAGTCGTTGGTGGCGGATCAGCAAATACTGGGGTGGGGCCGGGGGATCTCGATTTAGTTACATGACCCTTGGGGGAGGTGGGCCGCACCAACAGCACCAACACCCGAACTTGGGGCGGGGAACATCGCCGCAAAGTGAACAAGACGCTACGAAGCCGTCGGCAACTCATCGCGGATGTCCACTGCAGTCAGACATCTGGATGCCGTACCACGGGTAGACATCCGCATGCCGTACTGCGCGCGCGTGGTGGCATCGGGGTGCAGTGCTCGACAGCGCAGCTCGCACCCGGCGAGTGGGTGCGTTTCCGTCCGCGGGCCAGCAATACACCATAGCAGCGTCTCGAAAGAATGTCGTACAGCGCTGGGCGCGGTAGCCCAGAACAATAACGCAGATACCCAAAGCCACGACAGATCTGTGCGGGCATCCACGACACCACGAGTACAGGGAAGGTACCCCAAGGAAGGTAACCAACTGACCAAACGCTGGGAGAACCAAAAAAGCGCTGTGCACAGTACGGTATTGAGAAATTCAGCCGTGTTCACCGTGTGGAATAAATAATCATAACAAATTAGGCTGCGTTTTGTTGTATTGTTGTTTTCTTATGGTTGGCAAACTGGCCGGGCACGCGCCCGCGCGGCCTCGGTTCCAGTCGGCCGCGCCGCAGGTGCTGCTGGATCGCGTGGCAAGGCGTCGTGCTAGTTTCTTGGAACAGCCCCCAACACTCCGAAAAACGGCGCCTCGTAAGGGCTCTATGGCTGACGGGCCTGTGCAAGTCACTGCCACGATTCCGCCCCTGCGTCGACGGCGCACCTAGGAGAGCAAGCCACATCCCAGCGCCACACCACATTCCATGGAAAGCGGTGATGCAAGCCGCAGAGGGAGAAGACTAGAGCTTGGCCGGGCCACAGGGGCCCGATGCGACGGGTGATGCTGCTCTCGAGAAGAGACGACGGCTGCAAAAAAACCCATACGACACGGCAGCACAATCTGTGTCAGACGTTTGGACTAAATAATTACGCTAGAACTATGGACGCGGCGACCGTCAGTCGCTGATCTAATGCCGCGCGGATCACTCCAGGAAGTTCCATGCCGCGCCCCATGCCATGATCCGCCTTGACGCGAAGCGCTGGCAAGCTGACGCCTGCCGATCGCGAATTGCCCCACCCCCGAAACTCCACGCCACCCCGCAATTGCACCACCACTCCAAGTGCGCGACTCACAGCACATGACGCCGCACTTGCCACATGACGCCGCACCACACTTGCCACATGACGCCGCACCACACGTTATACGACATACGGCAGGCCATTACGACACAGGACCTTCATACCTGTTGAGTAAGGACGGGTACTGGCCCCGGGTTGGACTTCAGTTTCGCCAGTCGATGTTCCAGAATCTTGCAGATTCTGCGCATTTGATCTTGTAGACCCGCACCCAGCAACCGGGTCGTCCTATCCCACACGACCCTGCTGTGCTCTGAACCCGGCCGGGCCATGTGCAGCTCCGCGTGCTACACTGTTCCACCCCCCCAAACCAAAGTCCCGGGCGCGACGAATCAGCCAGGAACACACACACACACATATACACACACACACTCCGTGTATTGGTCACTGGTTCGGGGCGCTAAACACACACTCCGTCCATCTCTTCATGCCCTGCCTTGATGCCATAAGTTGTACAACCAACGCCATCTGTGCCCTTCTCCTGACCCCATCATCCCCACGCCTGGCCCCGCCCACCACTACCACCCAGATACAACCGGTTGTACACCATCACCGCCCAGACCCTGGAGACCGATCGATCCAAGTACGAGCCGACTCTGCTGGCCATGGTCAAGTCGCTGTCCGTACCGACACGCCCCTTCTGACCCGTGGGTCGCCGGAGCCTATCGGGCCCATCAGGAGGCAGCTATCGACCGATGCGCCGAAGCGGCCGCGTAGACAGCTCGGATCAGGAGCCTCCTACCCTGCTGTCTCTGTCTTTGGGCCTTATGCTTGTGTAACCCGATGAATGAGAACTGCGCCATGGAAGGGTGCCGCAGTTAGTAGCATGTCACTGGCCTCCGCACACGCCGGCCACAATTGTGCCACGACCGACCGAGCGACACATCATGGTGGCCTCAGCAGCCAGGGCGGGGATCCATGGCATGAAGGGGGGGAGCCCGAAAGTGTGTCAGTCGTGTTACGCACGAATGACCCCTTTTTGGGTCGTAAGAGCATCCATTCCTTGCATCGTCCCGCAGAGCGGCTGCCGCAGCAGCCCCAGCAGCGCCGGGGAGGACTCAGCCGCTAGACAGCCAGGCAGGACGGTGGCCAGGGAGACCGATGTCACCGCCGCTGCACACCTAGAAATTTCCGCACGTCGCACGTGCCGGCCGCACCAGGCGCACGACAAAGCATTCACATGCGATTGTATGGAAGGGCATTAGGTGGCAAAGCCCAGTGCCTGATCCCGAATCGCAACTGCCCCAAGAGTCCACACCCTGTGCGGCACGCCCGCCTGCAACCGCAGCCCGACCGCCGCGCGTTCCCGACCCATCTCAACGCGAGAGCAAACCAAACCAGCAAAATTGTGGTTGTCATGAGCAAACTCCGCACGCACAAACACGTCTCGCACGACGGCAGTGTCATATCGGCTTCCCAGTGCAATGAAATTGTAAGTTTTTCGCTGTGTTGGCGCACAGTTCGGCCGCAGGAGGTCCCCAGCTGTTAGCGGTCTTAACCACGGAGGCCCCGGCAATAAACTCTTCACATCCGCTTGTGGTTTCCCTCTTTCCCTGTGTCTGAAGTCCAGCCCGCGACGTGGAGAGTGGAACGGGCGACTCTAACAGGCAGAAAACCCAGCCACTGCCGATCCGCTCGACCCTGCAGCTCTCTGAATCGACCGACCTACCGCCTCTATTGTTACACCTTGTAGCACCAGGAAGCAACGCAAGTCGCCACTTGGGTCCCAGCGTGCGGCCTGCCCGGTCCCATGTCGCGCAGCGGCACAAATCATCGCCCACCCCCCAGTCGGCGAACAGCCGCATGATTCTGTACGGCACACGCGTGTGCTGGTACCAGAAAAGTGAGAGCACGTCGCCAATCATGATGCCAAGAGTCGCGCGGGCCGCGTTGCTTCACACAGTGACGGACCTGGAGGTGGCCGGTTGGCAGCCGATCATGTTGCCGCGGCGCTCGCGAGCCGCACCGGCGACTGCCGGGACCCCTCCACCGTCGCAAGATTCGCTTCCTCGTCCGATCGCTCCACCGGCTGCACCTCATGGCCCTGCCCATGCTCGCTCCGTGCCTCCGCATCCTCCCGCGCTGGCGGCGCTTCCTGCCCCATCTGAGTGCAGGGGCCCCCCTCCGGTTGCGTGCCCTTCCCCTGCTCCCCCTGCTTCTCCTGCTCCTGCTGCTTCTGCTTCGTCTCCTGCTCCTCTGTGCAAGCCCGAGTCGACTCCTGCGTCCTCTCCTGAGTCTGCTGCTGCGGAGGGCCCTCAGCTTGCTCGCACGGCGCCTTGACACAGATGTACGCAAAAAAGTAGTGCCGCGTTTCGATCTCCCTGCTCGCAAGCTCCTGCATCGCTTCATCAGCGGGCCATGGCCCCAGCGCCCGTATGGGCTCGTCCTTGTCCGCCGCGTACTGGCTGGGCAAGGGGTTGCCCGAGATGGACGCGTCAGACTGAAGGTATAGCAGCGGCTTGGGCAGCAGCAGGACCTGCAGAACAACAGGAAACAGGGCGGGGCGGGGCGGGGCTGTGTCCGCACGTGACAAGATTCAGCGTTTCGGGCGTGACAGGCTGCGTTTTAAGACTCCTGCATGCCGGATCCAACATCCAAGCGCGGCATCGAGTTGAAGTTCTAAGGGAGGCGAATACCAAAGATCGTCACCGATGACCCGCGGGGTCCACTGTAACCGATTCCATTCACATGTTGTCGACCACTGTCAACAAGCGTTCTGCGGGACACGCTTGCGCGCCCCCTCGAAATAGGGCGATGTGGGTCTGCTCGTGCCGCGCACCTCCACTTTGGACCAGTGCTGCTTCTGCAGCAGGGCTAACCGAGCTCCCGGAGCTCCCAGAGAGATGAGCAAGAAGGTGCCGCCGGGCTGCAGCAGCCTACGATAGGAAGCGCGGGGCTGCGAACAGTGAAGAGAGCTGGCCGTGGCAGTCGATCCAGGTGCAGAGCTGCAAGGCACTGCAACGTGCCTCTAGTGGTTGCGAGACAAAGAAGATGCGGGGGTCACCTGTTGATCTCGTGAAGGTACTTGACGGTATCCCCCTGGCCCGACTGGCTGCATAGCACGGCGTCCAGCGTTCCCTTGTCTATGCACGACTGGAAGCTGTCGTCCGACAGTTGATGCATGTCGCGGCAATCCGCCACGAGGTAATCCAAGGTATGAATTTCAGCGTGCTGATGCTTCATTTGTTCGATGACCACGGGTGAGATGTCCACCTGCGAACGTGAATTCACGGCCCCGTAACGTGGGCTGCAAAACGTCCTGGCTGCACCCACATAATGAACTTACGTTCGTGACGGTAAAGCCATCCGCTGCCATGCCCTCTTGAATGTTGCTGTTCCCGCAACCCACATGCAGGACACGTCCTGCCGGCAGACGCTCACGGAACAGCGCTTTTAAAGCCGGGTAGTTGTAAAACCTGTAGAGAATTTGCACCATGGATTCAAGACGCCATAACCTGGCTCTCCGATACGGCCTGCGCCTGCAGGGTCCGACACGCACCAATCGAAGTTCTTTGCCGGTCCTGTGTACCGCGTATCCCAATAAGCGCCTGCACTGTAGGTAGGCTTTGCGGGTCCTGTTGCGATATCCGCTGCGGCCATGGTGAGCAGTTTTCCTGGGCCGCAAAGTCTGGTGTGGGCTTCCAAAGTTGAGCAGGGTACTTTAAAGGGTGCTTAGGTCCTACTCATATGAATTTGTAACGAAACCCAATAGTTATGTTAGATGCCAAAGGGGAACACTGCCTATGGAGACACAATGAAGCAGGAGAAACTCATAAGTTGAGCTGCAATCACATAAATCATTCAAAGTTGCAGAAGATTGTAATCGTTGAAGCAATCACAACGACAGTATCCTTCAGTGTGCTGTACCGTACACGCTCGGGGGAAAACCTTTGGACTGCAAATGGCCGCACTTACATACGACTCTGCCTGCATCTTTATCTCCGATAAAGATTTCACATGTGGCTACTGCGAACACTAACAGATGACGATGTCTTAGTCATGCCTCGCGTTGAAGTTGTGTTTCGGGGCGGCTCTGTTTCGGTAACGTTGTAGTGAGGCGCTGTAGCATGGGCCAATAATAAATGCATTGACACACTGTGTTTCCATCTAATCCTACAAAACTCCACGTCCTTCAAGGTGGAGCGCGGCAGCACTGCACAGTTCACGCACGGTGATGCCGCGCGACAGGCAGAGCTTCCCCCACACAGCATTCCGTACCACTTGACGGGGGAGGGGGTATGCCAGCCAGGCTCTGAATGTACGTGCGGTGTAGAGCGGCAGGGATGGCTTGAGAGCAGTGCTGCTGCTGGGGGCCCGGCTGCTGGTCGTATCCATATCCAATGCTGACCAGTACCACCTCGTTACCCCCCTGGATTAGGGAACGAGGACCTCTTTACAACCCTCATGTAACCGTTACAAGGTGCACCTGAGCTCCGGCCGGGCCCTCATCTCATGAACCCCTACCAAGGACTGCGCACCCATCCTCCATCACCCGTGGGGGGTTCAGTCTGCCATACCGGCCAACACACCAGGTTACCATTGCGCCAGGAGTGCCTCTCCTAGAAACCGCGCCAGAACCGCCGAATCACACGGTGGGGAGGGAGCCGGGATTCGAACCGCAGATCTCAACCACGGATATAACCGTCTGCCTAATGGTGGCGAGTGGATAAATGCGGGTGGGTAGGTGCGGGTGGTCAGGAACGGCATGAGAAGGGTAGCAACGGGCCGGGGTGAGGCATGCCTGTGCCGGCGAAGCGTGGGATTAACGTTCTCAGTGGTTGAGCATATGGCCGGAGCCCTACACGCAGGTACACGCTCGACAACTTGATGTGGCGTGTATCACATGCAGCACATGGCATGCATTGCGCTGAATGGCTTGCGGGTGTTTACGGCTGCGTGGCTTGTGGCTGGCAATTTCCTGCATTGCGGCAATGGCACGACAACTCGATGATGCAGGAGCAACGACGTAGGCAAAGGGCTGTGGTAGCTGCAAGAACCCGTGTCCATGCGTCAGCGCTATGGTACAACAGTCAGTGAACCACAGCTGTCTGGGGCTGCTTTGTTGGCCCGGATGGCACAGGCCGCTGCCGAGCCCGGCCGAGCGAGGTGTGTGTGTGTGGGAGGGGGAGGGGCGGATTAAGCTTTAAAACCCCCCCGGTGTGTGGGGTGTGTTTGCTGTGACGGGTTGAAGACGTGCATCCAGTGGTCGTCCCTGGAGGGAATTTGGGATCGGCAAACACAGTATGCAATACAGGGGCACGATTATTGGGATTTCCGCTGCGTTTATGGCAGAGAAACGAGATCGGCAGGGGTTGCCGACACCTCTGCCGACAACCTAAACGCATGAACGCCCAACCGCAACTGGAAGCTGCAATATATGTATGTGCGATATGCTATAGAGTTAAAAACGATCCTAATAGGCCCTGCCCGATGTCGACAATCGCGCGCGGAGTGGTCGTCAAGCGCGTCCGTGATCACTGTATCCATTCTCTGCAATGGGCCACTATCCGCAATGCCACCGCTCCCAGAAGTAGGAGCTAGCCTACAACCTCCCGGCTCTCGAAATTACTCCATTGTCTTGCATAGATCCATATCGATCTTTTCAGCCCATGTCGTTTGATTACAATAGTACATGCCTTAATTATAATCAGGAAAGCCCGGAGGTTGCAGCTTCGCGGGCAGCTTCCGTACAGCGAATACCAACGTATCAGCCTTTCACCAATTTGTGTTGCAGTGCACCAACATCTATTGTCACAGCACGCCATTTCACGTCACTGGCACCATATTCATAAAGTAACGGGTACAGTCAGTTGAACTTCTTTGGTCTACGCAACACCGTGAGCCGCTTTCCACACAGCCTTCGGTACCCTTCGGAGTACATGGAGGTACTGCCGAGATACTTAATACCTACCAGCTCTCAACAGGCTACTTATTGAACTGCGCTTAGCAGCTTGGGCGCCAAGGTGTTTCTCAGGATCTCGTCATTTACTATAAAGCTTTAAACCTTTAGCTTGAGGCGCCCCTGCGGCTTGTAGGCCGGTGAGGGCGCCTCCCCGCGCGCTTTCGTCAACCATGCAGCCTGCGGTAATAGACACGCTGTGCAAAGCGTGCGCATATGGTGACTTTGACAAGCTACGCCAATTCGTGGAGGCAGATCCGAGCAGCGTGAATAGACCCGACGAGAACGGGTACTACCCGTTACAATGGGCTGCGCTGAACAACCGTGTGCCAGAGAGCACTTACCTACTGCAGCGTGGGACTGACGTCAATGCCATCGACCACACCGGCCAGACTGCTCTGCACTGGGCAGCCGTCCGTGGCAGTCTCCCCGTAATTGAGGCCCTGCTGCGACACAACGCCGACTGGTTAGTACGCGATAACCGCGGCTACACCGTCGCGCATGTAGCAGCGCAGTATGGCCAAACCGCCGTGCTTTACCATTTGGCGCTCCGCTGGAACGTGGACGTGGACATTCCTGACAACGACGGCCGGACACCGCTCCACTGGGCTGCCTACAAGGGTTTCCACGACACTATCCGCTTGCTGCTCGTGTTGGACTCGCGCTACACGCTGGCCGATAAGGAGGGCTGCACGCCACTGCATTGGGCCGCCATAAAGGGCAACGGCGAGGCGTGCACGGTACTGCTGCAGGGTGGTTCCGCGTGCGTGCTCTCCTACACGGACGTCACGGGTAGCACCCCGCCCCAGTTAGCAATCGACAAGGGCCACCGCTACCTAGGGCTCTACCTGGCGGAATACAAATCCAAGCACGAGCCCGGTGGCGGCTCAGGAGGCCTTTTCGGCAAACATGGCCGCCTGGGTTGGCTCACCGCGACGCAGCTCTGCCCATTCATCTGGGCCCTCATCATCGGCCTTGTCAGCCTGTTCCTGTACAAGGTGATGGATGAGTCCATGGGCTATACCTTGAATTTCTGGGGCTGGACCGTTGTTGTGTCTGCGTCGCTGGCGCTGGTGATTCTGTACCGGGTTACCACCAGCGACCCTGGCTACATACCCACGGGGTGGGAGACGTACAGCAAGAGGGATAACGGCGGCGGGGCCAACAGCTTGGGCAGCGCAAGCAGCTCCTCGGCGGACGTGCAGGCGCCGCTCATGGGCGGCGCCGCGTCCAACAGCAGCAGTGCGGTGCAGCGGAACGTCGCCGCCAGCAACAACGCCAGCGGCATCGGAAACAGCAACGGAGCCCCACATGGCAGCAAGTACGGAAACGTGAAGCTCTTGGATTCGCCGGCATTGTGGGCAGGCAACTGGCAGCAGCTCTGTGTGACCTGTCGGATTGTGAGGCCCTTGCGCGCCAAGCATTGCTCGGTCACGAATCGGTGTATTGAGGTGAGGCCGTCGCGTGTTAAGTGGAGGAGGGTCGATCGGGGAAGTGGGAGGTGCTCTGCGGTCTCAAATATGAAACTGGGACGAGCTGTGGTCCCGCTATCAGTCCTGCCATCCACCACACGTAATCGTCCCTTCAAGCTGCTGACGGTCGAGGGACAGGTGTCGCCCCTGGGTGTCGGCCCGGATAGAATGTTCTGGAGCAGGGCTTTGTCAAAATCTTGCATTTAGTTTAGTGGGTCGTTCTTAGCCGCTGTCTAAAAGGGGGGAGCAATGACCCAAGCCTGTGGATCTCGGTAGGCCGGCCGTTGAAGGACATGAAATAAGAGCAAATGCATGATGACCCTTTGACGAGCTGAGTTGGCCTGCATGTGTGGAACTGTGTTAACCTGGTGGTGGGCGGTCCAAAGACCCCTAAAGCCCAAGGACCCCCAGGCCTTGCATGTTCACAGCCAAACCGCATAACGCGGCTGATGCTGGTGCAGCTGAATGATCCTTAAAAAGTGTCGTCGTGCTCGCGCGTGTAATCGTGATGTCTCTACCGCCTGTGAAGGCGGGCAGGTTGCACTTGTAGTCTGGATTTTTGGTTGTAGTCTGGCTTTTGGGGAGGGCAGCTTGGAAAGCAGATCGTCCAAGGCGCTGCGATGCAAGCGCGTTACGTTCCTCTCTGCCATCTGGGTTTTGCCGAACCGACGATTATCCTCGTATAGCAAACCACACGCCCATTACCCCCCCCGCCGCAGGTCTTTGACCACTTCTGCCCTTGGGTGGGCAACGCCATCGGCAAGGGCAACCGCCACCTATTCCTGCTGTTCCTATGGGTCGCACTGTACGCCATGGTGACATCGGCCGTGGTGGGCGTCATTCAGATCAACCGTCATATCAACGCACAGTACTGGCGCCCCGACAACTTGGTATGGATGATCGTGTTCGAGGTGATTGACGTCTTCGTGGGCCTCAGCGTGGCGGCGCTGGCGATCGCGCAGGCGTCTCAGGTGGCGCGTAACGTGACCACCAACGAGCTCGCCAACTGGCACCGCTATCGCTACCTCCAGGGTCCCGACGGCCACAGCTTTGTTAACCCCTTCAGCCACGGCTGCGTGGAGAACTGCCACGAGGCGTGCTCGCCGCAAACTACGCCCATGGCGCCCGTGTTCCTGTCGCGGGACAAGCAGCAGGGGGGCATGGCGGCGTGCTCGAAGAGCGGGTGCAGGTCGTGCCATGCGTGAGCGAGGGTTGATGGAGTGCCGAGGAGAGGCGTCTGCGTGCGAGCGCGCGGACCGGCTTGATGAACTGCTGACTGGGCAAACTGGGCGCAGGAGCGTTTGGTTTGGTTGCAGTGATGTCACGCGAGTCGGCGATGGACTGGGTTTGAAGGATTCGACAGCCTGCAACACTTGAGCTCTCGTGCCAGGGAGGCTTGCTGTCTTGCGAATGGGTCGGAAAATGAAAATGGTGCGGCTCGTGGGAGCTGGGCAAGGCGCGGCGGGTGAAAGTCTGTTCGCTGTTAGGGTCCTGTGCGGTGATGCCATCTGGGCATCTGGACGTTGGGATGTCGGTGAAACGTGCGCATTGCTACGGGAAGGTACATTGTGTGGGATGGGGAAGGCTCGGGAGTAAAGATTTGCTTAGACAAGCGGACACAGGTATGGGGGTTCGCTTGCTAACGCGTGGTCTTAGTAGATGAGCAGCGCAATTTGGCGTGAGGGACGAGCATCTTCGGATCCACCACTCATGAACCTCAAGTAGCACACGTCAACAGGTCATTCGCGCTAAGGCTTGCTCGACATCCTGAAGGTGCTTGGTGCTTGATGTCATTGTTGGCATCCGTGATTGCCGCATGTCTGTCTGTTTCGTGAATGTGTTTTTGCTTTCATTTGGAGTGGGAATGACTTCGGGCGCACCCTGCATCTTGGCAGTCCGCGTGGCAAGGGTATGGGCGGATAGTGCTATCTGCGACAATGGTCAGGAAGGGAGCTGGCAAGCGGAATTGAGGCCGTACTGCTGCTCGGGTATCGACGGCCTTTTGAAGGACTGGGTAAGTTGCATCACGATGCCGCTTTTTCATGGGTTCATGGAGCTTGTGAATGAATGAACAGATTAACGGCTGATCAGTGACGCCCGAGGCCGCACCACACACGGCAGAGAAATAACGTGCCATTAAGGCGCAGCACCGGCAAAGCACCACATTTGCATTGAAAGTCATCCCGGGACCGCACAATCAGGAAACCATCCCCTCGTGGGTCACCGGCCATATTTGAGGGCGGCACACCTCCCCTTGCTGTCGTGGCGTGCGGGGCCACCACTTTGAACGCTATCAAACGTCGGCGCTGGACATGGACAGCAACATGTTGAGGAAGACGCAGCGCAATCGGTTCAGCAATGTACGGCGGCGCAGAATAGTGAGCCGTGCACAGGGGCGCACGTGTCAAGTACGGTACCTTGGGCGTGGACAACCATCCGCTGCACACAGCGCGACTGATCAAGGTAGAGAGGGAGTTTACTTCAGGCAGGGGTAGACAAGTGTGCCCATTGGAGGCGCCCGGACACCAAGAATTAGCCAATAATTCAGTGCCCTTCCGTCAGTCCTGAAAACGGCGGTGATGAACCTCATTCAGAGGGGAGGGTACATGCTCATTGACCCGTCGACGGGCTTCTGACGGGTTGCGGAATACTGGGAAGTCGTGAAGGAGCCATGTTCTTGAGCAATTCCCGCATGTATGTATGACGTCGATTTAGGTGGAAAACTGCTCAAAGTTCGGTGCGCAGTCCGGGGCGGCCGCTCCCGACACCAATTCTTTGTCAGTCGATGTGTCGCTGCAACATCGACTGATCAAGTAGTTTCATGCGGATTGTCCATAATAAAAGCTGTCGTCATTGAGGCCTTCGACAACGATTCGGTTGTGACCACTGTGTTGCTCAGGCGGTTGGCAATTGCAAGTGCGCTCCGAGACCAGATTTTATGATTTATCAAGCCTTAGCATTGTGCGCAACTCCAAACACTAGCACTGTTTATTATTAAGGACTTTGATTATAGTCGCGTCGCAAGCCCACAACGCCCTCCGCCGTGTATGTTGAATCCAGGTGCAGGATTTGTTCGAGGCGAGGCCGACTACGACTCTGCAATTGACCAATAATTTATCATACATTAATGAATATATGCAATGTTTAACTTTTAATGATTCAGCGCGGGCTCCTCGCTGAGGAGACTTCCGGATTACCGACTGACAGCAGCTGCGCGTAAGCGCGTTTTGCGGGGTATCTGTTGCCGTCCTATCACGACGAATATTTTGTCAGCATTTTTGATCACAGACACAGTTACCAGTAACGGTCAGGAGCTTTGCGTGCGACACATGTACTCCCGAGGACAGCACGCGCCTCATCAACCGGGCCAGCGTTCGTGGCCGCAACAGCAAGGCAGCCAATGGCTTGAGGATGAGGATTACAGAGCGTCGAATCCAAGGGGGCTCCACAGTGCGCCTGTCTCCGATGCAGCGCAGCGCCGGCATAACTCGTTCGGCGACCAACAACATCCGTGGCGCGACATAAGTAATTCAGTATACATCAAAGGAGGCAAGGGCACCGATGGCGCCTTCCACGGAAATTTGTCGCTGGGCGGCCCAACGTGGGATCGAAATTTCGTCCCCAACGCACAGCACCTGGATAACACCGTCGCCAACCCACATCGGAATCCTGGTTGGAACGGATCTGTAGGCGCCTACGGCGCTGGCATAGATGCCCCTAGCAATGGAATTCAATCTAACAGGCAACGCATGCATCGCGAACCTGGCGGGACTGAAAGTTTAATGGAAGCGGATGACCAAGCCAACCACAGCGGTGGAGGCTTCAACCCACCACCATCCCAGCAACATGGTCAGCAGCCGCTTTATCAATCTCAAGGTTATTTCCAAGCTGCGCACCCGTACACATCGTCACGGACGCAGCAGCGGATCGGTCAGGAACACGATCCGCCGTCCTGGGATTGCGCTGAGCACCGGAGCGATGCGGGCGACGAGCACACCCGTCCTGGCAGCCTCCAGGGGCAAGGACGCCAGGCAATTCAGTCCCAACGCGCGCCCGCCGATCAGCACCAACACCGCCAGCCGCTCCCCCAGATGGGCGACGATCGGCTCGTGTCTGTACAAGATCTGCCAGAGCCCTTCCGGAAACTCTTTCCCAATTTCAGGTGACGCAGAGCGATAACGACGCGACATGCACGGCGGCACGCATCCACACTGCTGCGCGGATACTGAAATTGGGGCATTATGCAACCGGAGGCGCCACCTGATTCGTTCTGGTTCGGCCGTTATGCAGGTACTTCAACCCAGTACAGTCAGAAAGCTTCCAGGAGGCCTTCGGCTCCGATGTCAACATGGTGAGGTGGGGAGGTTTGTTGCGCTGTGCAGGAACTGAGGAGCTGCGACCCAAAAGCTTCCTTATCCAAGGGTTTAGCAGCGTTACCCGCGGGGCGTGGGGCTGCCATGCACTGACCCACATCAGGGATTGCTTTCCTTTCAACAGAGGCACATAGAAGCAGGAACATGCCCCACCCTGGGTTCGCGCGCGCGGCGAGCGAGCCGCGCTTGAGGTCCAATGCTCAGCACCCACATGTTCAGCGCTTTCTTCTCTACACTGCTCTTGAGGCCCGTGATGGAAGAGGGGGACAGCCGCGGCTGCAGTGCAAATCTTTCATCTGCGTGCATGCGCGATGCGCAGGTGGTCTCGGCACCTACCGGCTCCGGTAAGACCGGGGTCATGGAGCTGGCGCTGCTGAGGCTGCTATCGGAGCACCTGCGGGCCGTTGGCGGACCCGATACGGGGACGGTCGACCGCGCTGGCAGCGGAGGCAACATGTCGCACGCCACAGGGGTTAGCGTGCGGCCCCTGCGCGGGACCAACAAGGCCGTGTACGTGGCGCCGCTGCGAGCGCTGGTGCAGGAGAAGTGCAAGGACTGGCAGGCGAGGTGCGGCAGCGGCTGCGCGTGCGTGCGTCCGCTACGGCCCGGAAGTCGATCGGAGGCCGTCGGTGCAAATCTACCGTGACTTGACCCAGATGGGGATTAACCGCTATAGACGTAGTGACTGGTGAGGCTTAATCAGCCAGCGTCTGTTGCTGCGCACGCTCTGCCTCAACTCTTAAACCGATTTTAGTTGCGAATCATGGGCATCGTCGAACTCACGATGCCGCGCGTTGGCGTGTCTCCCATGCTCCGACCGTCGACGCTGCCGCCAGGTTCGGGGCCTTGTTGGGCCTCTCAGTGCTGGAGCTGACGGGGGACTCGGAACCGGAGGCGGCTGAGCTGGAGGCGGCTGATGTGCTTTGCACTACGCCCGAGAAACTGGATGCCCTCAGCCGCAAGCTCAGCGAACAGAACCGCAGCGCCACCTTCCTCAGCGATGTGGGTCGGGGCTGGTGCGGCCTAAAATCGTGCAGGCGGGTCATAGTGTTCATAGTGGGCTGCAGGGGTCTCAGCCGGCGAGACTTGGTGTGCGTGATGCTTTCAACCAAAGAGCACGAGTGTGAAGAACGGGCTGGCCCCCGCCAACCCGAAGGCCGCGCGAGGCTGGGACAGGCTGTGTTGAGGAGAGGACGGCATGGCAGAACGGTGAATCACGCGCGCATTCTTACGCGTGAATCAGGGCCCATGAACATATCAGGGCACATGATATGACGCTCTTGCATCTGCACTGGGGCATGACGCCTCTTTACCACAACGTGGAGCCAATCTGCTGACTCGCTGCATGCATGCTGCGCGCACTGTCCATCCGCGCCGCGCGCTGCGTCCAGATCCGGCTTGTGCTGATCGACGAGGTGCACCTGCTGAACGAGGCGGAGCGGGGAAGTGCACTGGAGGCGGGAGTGGTGAGCCGCCTGACGCAGGTGTCGGCGTTCCCGGAGCTGAGAGAGGTGAGTGGGCTGGGCAGCAGCGTCCTGGCAGTGAATGGCGGCTGCTGCTGCTGCTGCTGCTGCTGCTGCTGCTGCTGCTGCTGCTGCTGCTGCTGCTGCTGCTGCTGCTGCTGCTGCTGCTGCTGCTGCTGCTGCTGCTGCTGCTGCTGCTGCTGTTGAAGATGAGGCGGAAGCGAGCTGCGGAAAGTGATTCCTAACCAATTTGTAATAAACCAGAAATTGATAATCAGAAAATTCTTTGAAGTTAAATTTATATAATTTAAGAGAGAGGAAAGAAAAAATCTGCACCGTAAGGAATTTAAGTTCGCAGTATAAATTAATAAAACCGTAAAGTTAAACAACTTATAATTTAGAAAGCAGAAAACAGTAATGGGCAATAAGCAAAGCAACAAGTCACAACAAGCAAACAAGCGACAGCAAGCAGGGCATGCCATGACGCGTTTCGGCCTTGCCAGGGCCTCATCAGATGGCTTGAGCGCTGCGCAAGTGTGCAAGTGCAATGCAATTCGCCCACTGGAAATTATTTACTAGCCGTAGATAATTTGCTCACCGAGTTTCTGGTTGATTGTAGGTGGCGAACGGGAGTGGCGGGAGGTGGTGTAGGCGGGCGGGATGTGAACGATGAAGAAGATCGATGAAGAAGATCGATAGTGACGGGTTGTGAAGGCGGGGTGACGGTGTGAGCGAGCAGGATGGAGAGGGTTTGGTTTCCGCTGGTTTTATCTCTGTAAATCACGAGAGAAGATTGATTAGTGGAGTGTACTTATACGTGATGACTGGTATCAGCGAAATCGATATTCATACCTTTAGGGTTGACAGGGCTGGCTGCTGGGGCAGCACACGGTTCTCAGGCGCAAAGATTTCGATATAAGCGATATTGATGAGTGTATTGTGTTACTAGTCTCAAGAAGGTGATTAAATAGTGTTGATGGAGAGGGCTTTCGTTTCGTTGGTGGTGTCTCCCTGGAGTAGCCCGTGGTGATGCGCGTGTGCCGGAATGGTTTGAGCGGGAACCCATCTGCCTGTTTGCAGGTTCGTGAGTTCGATAGTCCATTTTGTTATATTATGCGAATTTTTAGGAATTGTTTGGGATTTAGATGATGTTGTTTTGATGACTGATAAGAGGGTACGATAGCTATTACGTTGTTGGGTGGAATATAACTTTTCGTAACACTAATATAGCGTAGAGGGTTAGGTGTTATATCTGGTAATTTTGTAAGATAAGTAGGAAGCGAGAGAAATAAAATTCGAATTGCTGGGTGGGTGGTGGGTGTTTATGCTGTGCGTGCTGTGGTAAAGGTTTTCGTTTGGCTGGAACAATTTATTTTGTGAATAAATAATCGGGACCGCATTAGTTACAGGAGTGTATAAAACCAGTATACTGATTGGACTTCAGCAAATGAATTATTTGCTTTTGTCCTGCTGCTGCTGCTGCTGCTGCTGCTGCTGCTGCGCAACCCCACCATTGCACAGAGTCCCGTGGTCGTTACTTAGGGCGGTAAGCCATCACTACGAAAATTTTACGTAGTGGTGGTGCCGCCCTAAGGCAGCACCACTCACTACCTGTAAGCGGGATATGGAGGTGAGACAGACAAGAGGAAAAAAGGGTTCGAGAGTAACGTTACAAGTTATAAGGTCTGAGTGCTGCTGAGTCGTCAAGTAGATGACCGAAGGGTTTGAAGAAATCTTCGATGTTGTTGATTGTATCTGAAGGATTCAAAGGAACGGGATGCAGAGGAATCAAGAAAAGTAATAAAAAGCAGTACTTTATACGGATGAGTCACTGTGCCTGGGTTATAGGTCACACAGTGTAACTCGTAAATTATACAAAATATACATATGAAAGCGATAATAATGAAGGCAATCATACGTATAAATTGTATAAGGTATGGATGAAAGATCCCAACGACTATAAGTGGTGCAAACCTATAGTCGGGGTAGTAACCGTAAGTATGAAATTAAAAATGCATGGAACGACTGTCAAATTTGCTTTGAGAATTGGTGTATAATTCTCAAGGCCTGATTCGTTCCAGCGGAATGTAATCGGAAGGTGGGCGATGATAGCGACTGATATCATCGATCTGACAGCGGTCTCTTAAGTAAAGCATATGATTCCTCAAAAGAATCGCTTTACTTAGAGCCTATACTTTATAACCCAGTATGGCGTGCAAAACAGCTCTCATGCAAGGTTAACCCTTTCGGCAGGAGCTACGCCTTGCCTACACCTAGACCAGGGAAGACCGGGTCCGGCAAAATCGGGCATCTGCTGCTGTTGAAGATGAGGCGGAAGCGAGCTGCGGAAAGTGATTCCTAACCAATTTGTAATAAACCAGAAATTGATAATCAGAAAATTCTTTGAAGTTAAATTTATATAATTTAAGAGAGAGGAAAGAAAAAATCTGCACCGTAAGGAATTTAAGTTCGCAGTATAAATTAATAAAACCGTAAAGTTAAACAACTTATAATTTAGAAAGCAGAAAACAGTAATGGGCAATAAGCAAAGCAACAAGTCACAACAAGCAAACAAGCGACAGCAAGCAGGGCATGCCATGACGCGTTTCGGCCTTGCCAGGGCCTCATCAGATGGCTTGAGCGCTGCGCAAGTGTGCAAGTGCAATGCAATTCGCCCACTGGAAATTATTTACTAGCCGTAGATAATTTGCTCACCGAGTTTCTGGTTGATTGTAGGTGGCGAACGGGAGTGGCGGGAGGTGGTGTAGGCGGGCGGGATGTGAACGATGAAGAAGATCGATGAAGAAGATCGATAGTGACGGGTTGTGAAGGCGGGGTGACGGTGTGAGCGAGCAGGATGGAGAGGGTTTGGTTTCCGCTGGTTTTATCTCTGTAAATCACGAGAGAAGATTGATTAGTGGAGTGTACTTATACGTGATGACTGGTATCAGCGAAATCGATATTCATACCTTTAGGGTTGACAGGGCTGGCTGCTGGGGCAGCACACGGTTCTCAGGCGCAAAGATTTCGATATAAGCGATATTGATGAGTGTATTGTGTTACTAGTCTCAAGAAGGTGATTAAATAGTGTTGATGGAGAGGGCTTTCGTTTCGTTGGTGGTGTCTCCCTGGAGTAGCCCGTGGTGATGCGCGTGTGCCGGAATGGTTTGAGCGGGAACCCATCTGCCTGTTTGCAGGTTCGTGAGTTCGATAGTCCATTTTGTTATATTATGCGAATTTTTAGGAATTGTTTGGGATTTAGATGATGTTGTTTTGATGACTGATAAGAGGGTACGATAGCTATTACGTTGTTGGGTGGAATATAACTTTTCGTAACACTAATATAGCGTAGAGGGTTAGGTGTTATATCTGGTAATTTTGTAAGATAAGTAGGAAGCGAGAGAAATAAAATTCGAATTGCTGGGTGGGTGGTGGGTGTTTATGCTGTGCGTGCTGTGGTAAAGGTTTTCGTTTGGCTGGAACAATTTATTTTGTGAATAAATAATCGGGACCGCATTAGTTACAGGAGTGTATAAAACCAGTATACTGATTGGACTTCAGCAAATGAATTATTTGCTTTTGTCCTGCTGCTGCTGCTGCTGCTGCTGCTGCTGCTGCTGCTGCTGCTGCTGCTGCTGCTGCTGCTGCTGCTGCTGCTGCTGCTGCTCAGCGTTTACCTCCTCAGGACTAGGCGGGAGTCGCAGCAGATACCGACGTGATGTCAGACCGGTGGCGTGTAGCGGACCGAAGGACTGGGTGTCGTGGACACGGACGAACAGGCCGTATCATCGGACGATAACGCGCGGTACCCCTCATGCACGTTGCTATACATACGGTACCCGCCTTGCGGTCATGCCATGCGAAAGCCCCGCTATGTCAAGCCTTGCGCAATGCAGCAAATCTGATCTGGCTGGGTTTTGAGTAATCTGCGTCCGGCCAATGCCGTTTGTCAAGACCTACTCCGATCTGGTGTTTAGATGTGACACCCACCCTTCTCTCTGGGTGTTGGTGTGTATCAATGCAGCACGCCATCTCGCGGCTGCGCTTCGTCGCCGTGTCGGCCACCATCCCCAACGTCAAGGACATCGCCACCTGGCTGAGGGTGCCGCCGCAGGGCCTCAAGGTGTATGGTGCGTGCTTCGGCGTTCGGCTGGCGCTCGGGGCTTTGCCCATGCAAACACGCTGCATACACCGGGGTTTGGGTTTTCACGTTGGCGCGCGCCCGCAGGATCCGCTCGGAGCCACCACCGCCTTGGGAACCAGGAGTCGCAAATCAGCGCCATCTCGGGCGGACACTGCTGACACTGCTGGCACTGCTGACCCTGCTGACCCTGCTAACACTGCTGACACTGCTGACACTGCTGACACTGCTGACACTGCTGACACTGCTGACACTGCTGACACTGCTGGGTACTCGCTCTTGAAACCCGATCGTCGGACATGGCTGTAGCGGCGGTGTATCATGTCTTCCTGTGACCCAGCCCAGCAGGCACCGTACCATTCATTACCTGTGCACCCATCCGCGCATGTGGGGGCTGCGCGCTCTGGATTCTGACCATCACTCCTGCATACCGCTGGCATTAATGGGCCGTGCGGTTCAAGCTTGTGCACACGTCCGTCTGTGCGCGGCCTCTGCCTCCTGTCTCCGCCACCCGCAGGCGAGGAGATGCGGCCGGTGCGGCTGCGCACGTTGGTCCGCACCTACGCGCCCGCCAAGAACGACTTCCTTTTCGAGCGCCGCCTGGACACCTTCCTTCCCGGCGTGCTGGCGGAGAATAGCTCTGGAAAGCCTGCGCTCGTTTTCTGCAGGTGGGTGGAGAAAGGTGCCCCGGACCCTACCCCTCAACCATCGCGCTGGACATATAACGCGTCCTGGCGGCTGCGTGGGCAAGCGAACATCGTGCGTTGAAAGCAAGTGAAGCGGTTGGAGACTTGAAGCCGGTCTCGGTTTGAGCATTCTGTAGCGGGTCGCGGATACCAAGGCGTCCATGCGCATCAACACCTGAAGGCACTTCACGTTCGACTCACGTGTATGTGTAGTATGTGGTGCTGACCCTCGAGCGAGCTGTTGCATGCCGCCATGAACCGCCTGCGTGCGCAGCTCGCGGAAGGGCACCGTCGACTCGGCCACCTACCTTGCCTCGCGCGCGGCCGGAAGCGGCCCCGACGGCAGTGCCGGCGGCTCCGGCGCCGGGCACTCATACATCCGGGACGCGGCCCACGCGGAGCGACTGGCGGCCGCCGCCCGGGAGGTGGGGGCCAACAAACAGCTACAGGTGCGTGTGCGTGTGCGTGTGCGTGTGCGTGTGCGTGTGCGTGTGCGTGTGCGTGTGCGTGTGCGTGTGCGTGTGCGTGTGCGTGTGCGTGTGCGTGTGCGTGTGCGTGTGCGTGTGCGTGTGCGTGTGCGTGTGCGTGTGCGTGTGCGTGTGCGTGTGGGGCGTGTGCGTGTGCGTGTGCGTGTGCGTGTGCGTGTGCGTGTGCGTGTGCGTGTGCGTGTGGCGTGTGCGTGTGCGTGTGCGTGTGCGTGTGCGTGTGCGTGTGCGTGTGCGTGTGCGTGTGCGTGTGCGTGTGCGTGTGCGTGTGCGTGTGCGTGTGCGTGTGCGTGTGCGTGTGCGTGTGCGTGTGCGTGTGCGTGTGCGTGTGCGTGTGCGTGTGCGTGTGCGTGTGCGTGTGCGTGTGCGTGTGCGTGTGCGTGTGCGTGTGCGTGTGGGGCGTGTGCGTGTGCGGTGGTGTGCGTGTGCGTGTGCGTGTGCGTGTGCGTGTGCGTGTGCGTGTGCGTGCTCAAGTGCCACACGCCAGTGTTCGCGTTCGTTTTATAAGTTTGACCCCGGTTGACCTTGACCTTAATACTTGTGTTTGAATCCGGCGGGACTACGGTAGCCCGCGTTGGTTCACGTTTCCGTTGCTGGCAATGCGTTAATCCAATCCGTCCACAACGAACGACCTCAGACGTGTCTGCTTTCGGGAGTGGGCTTCCACAACGCAGCGATGGAGACCCAGCAGCGGGAGGTGGTGGAGCGGCTGTTCCTGGCGGGCGATCTGCCGGTGGGTGCCCAGTAGTTCAGAGGCAAAGGGATAAACCGCAACCTCGGCCGGGAGATCCTCCCTCTAGCAAAACAGCAACAGGGCCGTCATTGTCATGGTCAGTGTCATACATACCGCATAAGTGCTGTGGTCGTGTGATGTGGCGCCCGCCCCCGCGGCAGCCGCCCCGTCATACCCGCCCTAGATACCCACCTACTCGCCCGCCCGCCTCCAGGTGCTCTGCTCCACCTCCACACTGGCGCTCGGGGTGAATCTGCCCGCGCACCTGGTGGTCATTCGGGGCACGCGGAGGTGAGGTGGGGTGCGCGGGCGGCGGCGCCCGTTCGGGTGGAAGGGAGCGGTCGGGCACAGAGTCAGGGACTGACTGACTTCGCCGAAGCTGGGAGTAAGGCTGGGAAGCCTGGTTCGGGAGCCAACCCCCGCAGGCATTGGGATTACGGTAGCCACCTACCACTTCTGACCTTCCGAGTTGGTCGTAGGGACTGGGACGTCGTATCTGCCTGAGGAAACGCAGTAGTCGGGTGCGTGACTCCCGCCGCATCAGCGTGACTGCACAGGTACGGGTGTGGCGGCCAACCGTGCGTACGACGGCGTTTGCACCCATGTGCCGTGGACATTGGTGGCGGTGATGTGGTGGCGGTTTTGGAAGTTCGCGAAAGCAAGATGTGCTTGCTATTTCTTCGAACCTCCCCTTCTGTTGTACCGTTAGGTACTGCGGCGCAGACGGCGGCGGTGCTCCCGGTGACGAGGGCGGCAGCGTCACCGGCTACAAGGAGTACGACAGAAGCGTGTGCTTGCAGGTGCGCCTTGGTGGCCGATGTGCTGTGGAGATAACGGTTGGGCAACGGCGTAGTCTGGGAGTATTGGTTACGGACTCGTGGCTTTCGGTGATGAGGCGGACTCTGCTTGACTGCGCTTACGTAAGGGCGTTGGATGGTTAGCTGGCCGAGGGGTTTGAAAACAGAAAAGGAAAAAAACCAAAACCTTACCGGGTAATGTTTGACGTGTTAGCAACGCACCTGTCGGTGCATTGGTGTGCAAGCCGGCGGTTGCGTTAGCCTGTCTCGAGCGGCAGACAATGCTCTTGCCATGCCGAGGGTGTCGACATTGCTGCAATCATGGTATAAACAATCCTACAAAACGTCGCGGCTGTTCCATTTGCTTGTGATAGATGGTGGGACGCGCCGGCCGGCCCCAGTTCGACACGGAGGGTGTGGCGGTCATCATGACACAGAAGGAGGTAAGCAAGGGAGACCGATTCCATGGGTCACACACATTGCCGGTGGCGGTGTCGCCGCTTAGTACGGTACTTGGCGAGGCTTACGGCTTGGTAAGCGCGGTCTCTTTTCAGGCATGGGCCCCCCAATGGTCCTGCAAGGGCGGCGGATTGACGATCGAGGTCCTCTCGCGCGCGGGCGTGGGGCCACAAAGTCTTGGCATCTGGGTTCTGCAAAATCGCAGATTATTGCCACATCTCCCGTGCCGTCTCGATTGCAGCCTAACTCCGTCTCCCCTACCCCTAGCACCCTTGGCCCGCGTTCCATAAGAGATCAGCATCTCCCCGCACTGCCCCGCTGCCCCGAACCCCGTCGATAGACGTACGACCGGTACGCCAACCTGCTGGGCGGCTCCGAGGCGGTGGAGTCCTGCCTGCACGACTGCTTCGCGGAGCACCTGAACGCCGAGGTGGTGCTGGCCACCGTGAGGGACCTGGAGACGGCCACGCAGTGGCTGCGGACCACGTTTCTGTACGTGCGGGTGAGTGGCGCGAGGCGGGATCTATCGGAGTTGGAGTACGGCAATCCAAGCTGCATCCGAGGGTGACGGGCAGGTTGGAGGGCTGTATGGCCAGCGTCGTCCGCAGGCATGACGGGCAGGTTGGAGGGCGGTGGACACCCAGCTTCCCACGGCAGGAGCCTCCTGCCCTGGGCCGGGCACCGATACGACGTTCACCGCATCAATGTGCATGCGCGCGTTACCGTGCGTGGCGCTGACCTTTGGCATCTCTCACGCACCCCACCTCACCGCTCGCTCAGGTCCGTCAGTCGCCCCGCGTGTACGGCCTGGATCCGCCCGCCGCCGCCATGGCATCCGACGCCAACTTCGATCGCTGGCTGACGGAGCGGCTGGTGGGACGGGCGGTGACGCGGCTGGCAGAGATCGGCCTGGTGGGTGCGCGCTGCGCGGGTGGAGTGCGTGGGTGGGCGCGTGGGATGCGTGGAGTTCGCGCCTCGTCGTTTTCGGCGTCGCGCGAGCATCCGCTTGTCGTGGTTCAGGGCTTCAGGGTTCATTCAGGCCAGCAGCGCGGCCGACCCGGCGACCTCTGGAGGGAGCGCAGCCTCGGCGTGTACAAGCGCCCAGGAGGGCTTGCGTCAACGCGCTGTGCCTAGCTATGCACCCCGCCCCGCCCCGCCCCGCCCCGCCCCGCCCGCCGCGCGTGCGCAGGTCGCCCAGGACCCCGCCACGGGCGCGCTGCGGGCTCTGGAGCCGGGCCGCATCATGGCGCACAGCTACCTGCGGCTGGAGACCATGAAGGCCATCACGCAGGTGGGAAAGGAACGGGCGGGCACACGGGCCCGGAGGACACGAAATGATGAATGGCATTCATACTATTCATGCATTCACTTGCCCTTGGGCGGCCCGTGCTGAGGATGTGGATGTGTGGTTTGCGCAGGTTGGGCTGCGCGCGGGCATGATGGCGCTGCTCCGGGTCATCGCGGTCGCGGAGGAGTTTTCGCACATCCGGCTGCGCAGGTAGCGAGCGGATTAATCTGTCCTTTTGCGGCGCAAAAACACGCGGGGAGAGGCGGCGGGGCCTTGGGTTGGGGAACAGGGCCGCCGCGGCAATGCGGAGTATGAGACGGGGGCAGCAGCGTTGATGCATCATCAGATAGACGTCTACCATCGCACCGTATTTTAACCAAACAAACTAAAGGCGCTGCGCCAAGGCACGTCGCTCGATACCTGACGCGACTCGCAAACGCGCGCGCAAGGCAAATTCATGGGCCCATTGGTGCCATTGGGGTGGGCAACGGCATTTCGTTTTGGTGTAGGCTGCACCATTCGTTTTGTTACGGTAGTGCCAAGGCATAGGCATACTGCGGTCGAGCCGCTGACCTGCACCTTACCCGCGCCCACGCCTGCGCCTGCATGTTCCCCGCCGGGGACCCCTCAAACGAAACGTGGCCGCAGGGGCGAGAAGCGGGTGCTCAACGACATCAACAAGCGGGTGACCGGGGAGGGCGCCATCAAGTACCCCGTGCCAGCGGACGGGCCCGCGGGGGCGGGGGCCGCCGGCCGGGCTCCCAAGCCCAAAGATCGCATCACCAAACCCACGGAGAAGATCTTCATCATGGTAAGTGACCGAGAGAGTGAGTGTGACCTCAGGCTGTCTGGGGTTGCGTTGCTGTGCCGGCGCAGTCTGGCCGTACGGGCCGTACGGATTGTGTGGGACTTTCTGCAGGTTCCGTAATCGGACAAGCCACGTGCAATGACACTTGTCTGCACGAAACCAGTAGCGGATCCGTGCCCTGCAAAGAGACCTGGCGGACTGGTAGGAGTTTCCCGGCTTCGGCACTTGGCTCTGTTGCGCATACACGTGCTGCAATGCGCACGTCCGTTAACTCATCATCCCCCCGTGGGCCCATCATGCCCTGGCGTTTCGCTGACCGGGCATCAGGTGAACGAGGCGCTGAGCGACGCCTCCGCGGAGGTTCTGGACTACTCCATGCGGCAGGAGCTGGAGTGCGTGCTGCGGGTGGGGCAGCGCATTGCAGCAGCGATGGCCAGGTGCGGAGCGTTGCTTTGAGGGCACGGGATGGGGGCCCACGGCAGTTGACCCAACGTGCGTGGCCGTGCGCGCGTCCTATCCAAAGGGGCTCCATCCAAGTAGGGTTCATCCAGCATGGGTTCCATACAAATAGGGTTCATCCAAACAGGCTCAAAGTTTCATCCATTCAGGCTCGCGTTTCGCTGCGACAATCGCACATCGGCATCACTGTGTACACATTTTGTTTTCCCTTTTTACAGCGGCTGAGACTGCCGCCAAACATTTCTCTTGCTGAGGCGTACGGTTGTTGTGGAAGGGTGCCCAATGAAACTGCGGTGTACCCTCCTCGGGACGGCTGCCTGTCGGTTGCGGCCCCGTGCACCCACCCTCCAGGTACTTTGACTTCCGCCAGGCGCTGGCCGCCACCGCCAACGCTTTGTGCCTTTCGAAGGCGCTGCGGCAGCGCATGTGGGAGGATTCGAGCCAGGTGCGGCGCGCGGTGCGGTGCGGGTTCGGATACCGGTGCGGGTACGGGTACGGGTACGAGTAAGGGCGAGGGAGTATGGTAGGGAGAGTACTGCTTGGGGTTGCCAGGCAAAAGCATACAATTCGGAATACAGGTGCCTACTCCAACGACCTGGCGTGTATGGAAAAATGTTTATGCACCACAACCTGCGGTGCATGGTCCGCAACCCTGGATGCTCAATGCATGGTCCGCAACCCAGAAGTCTCAGGGCATGAAGCGTGGGTGTGACCAGCAAGGTGCCCGGTGTGCTGCAGGCGGTTCGCCAGCTGCCCGACATCGGCCGGCTGCTGGCTCAGCGGCTGGCAGCTGCGGGGCTGGGCGGCCTGAGGCAGCTGGCGGCTGCCGAACCTCGGCGAATTGAAGCGGTCACGCAAAAGGCCTACCCCTTCGGTACGGACGCTTCTGTGATTGCAGCCCACGGGTTGACGGGTAGCGCGGTGGTGATGTTATAGTGAGGGAGCGGTCAATGACACCATGTTTAGAGCGAGGCAGGGCGAAGGCACGGCGGAAGAGTACCGTATGCGCGTAGGAGGCTCCGCCTGTCAATACTGGCCTGACCATGTGGTTCGCCGTGATCGAAGTCAAGCCTACGGGCCGGCTCGCGAGACGTGAACGCCTCCGCTTTTTCCCAACCTGCGCCCAACCACCCTCCGCAGGCAACACCATCCGCAGCCACCTGGCCAAGCGGCTGCCGCCCGATGTGCAGCTGCGCCTGCGTCCGCTCGGTGCTGCGCCCAACAAGGGGACCGTGACCGTCGAGGTTGAGATTTCCAGGTGCGTGCTTTCTTTGTTTTTACAAGGTGGACCCGTATCCCGACCGGGTGTTCCAAAGGGCCCAGACAGTTCGTGTTGGACGGAAGCTGTGGACAGCACATACAAGCGCAAATGCGCAAGCGAATGTCGCCCCTAAATCGCGATTTTGCGTGCCTCTTTGATGGACGTGACCGGCTCCGGAGCCAGCATCGTGCCGCCATGCTTCATGCTTGCTGTGATGTTTCTCCCTCTCTCCCACGGCCCATGCCCCTCATCAGGTCGGAGGCGCGTGATGGCCACCACCACCACCACCAGGGGTCCGGAGCCTCCGCCTCCGCCCCCACCAGCCGCACCCCCGCCCACCTGCTGATGGGCCTCAGCAACAGCGACCGCCTGCTGCGCTGCGAGCGGCTCACCGTGGAAACCTTCACGTCGCCATACAAAGTACGTCGCGGGGGGGCTTGTCCGCCCCGGTGATGCGCGCTCTGAGCTACGCTGTATTCGGGCGCGTTCCCTTGGCGCGCACGGCACCGCATCATCGCTGTCGTACCGGATGCGCGGTCGCTGCCGTACCGCTGTGCTTCCTCTCGTTCCTCCCGTATGGCGGCCTCCCGTTCCGGCCACTTTTCGGATGCTGCCTGACGCCTCCGCTCGGAACTCGCGAGGAAGGCGCGCTCAATGAGTGCTCTAGGCGCTCCACTCACTCACACCCATCTTCGCCTCCCGTGTGCGCCACCTCTGCGTTTCGTTCTGCCGTACTGCCGCTGTCCCGTGGGCTGTTACCGTACACCGCGGTGCAGTTCCAGGTCGCGGTAGCGCCGCCGCCGCAGGCTCCCCGAGGCGAGCCGCTGCACGTGCTGGCCTGCCTCATCCTGGACCGCATGTGCGGCCTGGACGTGCACGCCAGCATTCGGGTGGGAGTGAACCACGGGTCGGTCGTGGTCGTGGACGGCGCCGCAGGCGACGGAGCGGCCGATGGGCTGACGGGGGCGGCGGCCGGCTTGGCCGCGGCGCGGGCAGCCGACATCAACGAGGCTGCGCTGCAGCCGTCGCCGTTTCCGGCACGCCCATCCGGCATTGGAGGCGGCGGGGAGGTGGACGACGCGGAAGAGAGCGAGATGGAGCCCATGCCGGTGATTGGAGCCCCGGGTCGCAACACAGGCCTGGGCGGGGTGCGTGATGCCTCCCAGGCGGGCCTGCAGCAAGGGCAGTCGTCGCAGCGGGTCAGGAGGGACCGAGGGACGGCAGCGGACGCCGCCATCGCCGCCGCCGCCGCCGTCACGGCGGGATGGCCCGCGCCGCGGCAGCAAGTGATCACGGAGGCGCCGGCACTGGCTGAGCCGGCGTTTGCGCTGGGTGCATCGGGCCTCACAGGCCCATCCGCGTTGAATTATCAGTGGCCACCGAACCAATCTCCGCCGGCGCCGCAGCAACAGCATCAAGACGTACCACCGCAGGCGGACCTGCGGTCGGAGCTACAGCAGGCGGCCTCCACCACGCAGTCGCAGCAGCCCCTCTGCGGGACGTCCGACTCGCTGGCCAGGCAAAGCGGCGCCTCTGGCGCTGGCAAGGGCGCATCCAAGCGGGGCCCCACTGCCGGTGTCCGTGGCGCGGCGGCGGGCGGCGGCGGCAAGAAGGGGCAGGGCCCAGGCCTGATCATGTCGGGCGCGTCGCTCGCGGGCGCGAAGCAGGTGCCCGCGTTTGCGAGGCTGTTGGCACTCGCCGGCAAGCCGGCCGCAACAGCGGCAGAGGCGCCAGCAGCAGGGGACGGTGATGCCTCTCCCGGACTTGCAGCTGCCGGTGACGGTGCGGGTGCGGACGATCCCTGGAGCCGGACCTGCCAGCAAGACGGCGACGGCCGCGGTGATCAGGTCATTTGGGCCTCGTGCGATCTCCCTGATATACAGGGCCCCAAGGATCGGGGCACGGGATCCGCCCGCGATGGACCCCGGGTGACGGACGGTGCCGGCCGCCCGTCTGGGACTGCAGCCGTGGAGCGCGGCAGTGAGGAGGAGGCTCTAGACGGCCTCTTCGACTTCCTAATGGGGGACACCGATGACGGCCACAACATCCAGGCTCAGGGGCAGGGGCAGGCAGTCAAGGGGCTTGGGCCTGGTTCAGGCGTTCCCGCGGTCAGCGCTGAACGCACAAGGGAAAGCAGCGGTGGGCTGCCAGCGCCGAAACCGTCGTCGCCGCAGGCAGACGCCGCGCGCATGCCGCCGCCTGGCCCGCCGAAGGGAGCGCTGGGCCAGCCCAGCACGGTGTCGCCGAGTGCCGGGGCATCGCAGCGCGGCGGCTCGCTACCGGTGGCGCCGCATTCGCTGTCGCCCCAGGTCCTGCAGCAGCTGCAGCAAAGGCCCGGCATGATGATGGGCTCATGTTCGGCGTCTCTAGGCCTTGCCGGGACTCCGGTGCCGGCACCCGGCGGGCCCGCCTTGCAGCCGGCGCAGTCCCTTCCCGCGTCGGCGGCCGGCGGCCGGCAGCGCCCCCAGCCATCTGGGTCGCAGGCGGCGATCCTGGGCGAGCGCAAGAAGCGCATGCTGGCTGGCAGTCGCGACCGGGGCACAGCGGCGGCGCTGCAGCTCATGCAGCAGCACCAGGCCCGGACAGCGGCCGTAGCTGCGGCGGCGGGCACCGCCAGCGCTGGCAGACCTGCCGTACCCAGTTACACGGACCCCTGGGCGTGCAGCGGCGGGGCCGCCAGCGGCGGCGGCCGCGAGCCAGCGGCTCGCGGCCCGGCGGTCGCTGTGCGGAGCTCGCCCGCGTCGTCCTCTGTATCTGCTATGCGGCGGTCCGGCCGGGCGGCGGGGGTAACTGGGCGCGGTATGCATGGCAGTGCGATACCAGAGGGTCCTCTGGAGGAGGGCGACGGGGAATATGACTCCACAGCGGCAGCGGCGGCAGCCGCGGAGAAGTCAGACGCGCGGCCGGGCAAGGGCCTGTGCGCGTTGGATGAGATGTCAGAGTGGTCTGAGAGCGAGAGCGACGGTGACAGCAGCGGCGGTAGGAGCCGCGGGGGCATGTTCAACCTGTTGCGGCCCAGGGGTAGGGGCCGCAGCGCGCCGATGTACTTCCGTGCCGTGGAGGGGCGGCATCAGGAAAAGTGTGGATTGGACACGACGGCGCTGGATCGGCGTGGAGATCTCATGCCGCCTGGTGATGTGCAGCAGCACGCGCCGCAGCCGCGGACGTTCGGCGGGCCATCAATACCGGCAGCGCCGACAAGGCGCGAGGAGCCGACCTCTCTGCGGGCAGAGCGCGGAGGCGACTGTGAAGCAGCGGCGGCGGTGGCGGTCGGAGGTGGTAGCGGCAGCGGCAGCGGTCGGGCGCCGAATGGACCCGGGTGGTCTGAATTTGTGGACGAGTCAGACGGGGGGCCTGGATTGCCGGCGCGCCGGCCTTCGCAGCAGCAGCAGGAGCAGCATCCCCGGCCTGCGGTCCAGACCCTGAGCGCCTGGCGGGCCGTCAAGGCGCCGCGCTCGTCGTACACCTCCAGCGCGGCAACCGCCTCTCGCCTAGGTGGCGGTGTGGCCGCCACAGACGCCCATCCGTCCGCCCAGACGTCGCCGTCAAGCGGCGCACGGGGAGGCGACCTGGGGCCACGAGCCTGTGGTACACGCCCTACCAGCACCACGGGTGTATTGACTGCTGCAGGGGCGGCGACAGCGGCTCCCCGAGCCGTGGCCGCGGTCCAGCCCGCGTGGGGCGACCACAGCGACCCATGGGTCACGGAGGCACATCCCGATGGCGCGGGTCAGGGCGTCCCAGCCGGCGGGTCTGTGCAGGAGGCGGGCAAGGATTCCGCCGGCGTGTACGCAGGGTCTGGCGGCAACTTCGCAGCTGCTGACGTTCCGGCGGCTGGAGTGCGTCCGGGGCTGAGCCGGTACTCGGCGCTGGCTACACTCAGCCAGGGACTTCGGAAGCGCAAGGGCCCCGCGCTTTCCCAGGAGTGCCCCTCTCAGCTACCCGCGACCTCAGCCCTCTTTATGCCCGGAGCAGACCCCGGCGGGAGCGCGCCGCAGGTGCTGTCGCTGCCACGGCAGGATGCCTTGCTGCGCCCTCGCCAGCCGTCTCATCATCCTGCACCACCGCACTCAATCGAGCCCTCGGCTGCTGTGGGTTGGCGGCCCCCAACGTCCCGTAGTGCACCGGCGCAGCCGCAGCCCGTTGCCCCGCAACAACAGCAAGACGGGGAGCAGATTAAGCAGCTGTTGGATCCGGCTTCTCCGCTTGATGGCGCGGGTGCGGCCAACATCTTCAGGCACGCATGGACCGCCAACCTATTGGACGACGACGTCGATCCAACTCAGGCGTGGCTCAGCTCGCTACTTTTCTGAGGATTGTTTTGGGTGCAGGCGCGTGCAGCATCGCACAAGGCTCTGGGTGGTAGGGGTATGTGTAGGGTTTAGGGTTTCGTGCTGATATGTGACAAGGAAGATCTTAGTACTGGAGAGGGGGCGGGTTTTCCGTGCGTCAAATGCGTGAGGTGTTTTGTGATTTAACTCTTTCCTAAGCCGGAACGACCCTGGAGCGCAGGTAGGCGGCAGAGGCCCACAGTGAACGATCAGGAGGGCCGGGTGGGAGACCGGCTGGGAGACCGGGTGGGAGACCTCGCTCGTACAGGTCTGCCAGCGCCAACTGCCACCGCGCGCCAGATAGCCTGTACAGGCCTGATACGGCCGCTTAGTGGTGCAAAGGAAAATTGTGTGCCGCGAGCGTGAGTATTGCTGTTTATAAGCAGGTGCATGGATGATTTAACAGCGGGCACAGTTCATCGCGAATAGAGCTTTATGTTATGGGGGGGAGAATGAAAGGCCATGTGAGCATGCATGCGTGGGCAGGAACTGGCTTGAGGGCCCTTACGAAGGGCACAGAGCACACGCGGTCCTGTAGATTGTGCCATTCGCCCTGCGTGTACATGTTAATCTGTACGGCAAGGCGGTTTGACGAATGAAGGTATGTATGGGGCCGTAACCTTATAGCGTATTAATTCCGTGGGATTGCCCCTTGCAAATGTCTCTCCGCGCGTTGCGGGGTAAACAAAAGCAGGCTGATGCTCTGCAGGAGGGCTGACATCCGTCGGGCATATCGGACATGTTCTGGAAATCGTACTTGTACCGAAAAACGTTTGTGAAACTATACATGCAACGCCCCCCGCAGGATGTGCAACTCTATACCGATACCCTTGATCTGACGTGCTGAGGGTTGTGCCGGGGTGAGGCCCATGGGCGTGAAGGGCTGCATTCATAGAAATATGCAATCTTGCTGTGTTGACCGTGGCTAGCGAATTGTGTTATGTGTTTCCCGGCCTTGTCGGCGTCTAACGGTCTTTTATCGCTGCGGTTGGCGAAGAGAAAGGAGCACACCGCGAAAGCCTTGAAACCATTCCTCATCTAGGGAATTTGAAGTGCCTATTCAGTTATTCTGTCCTGTGGTCGCACCTCGCACGCCGTCTGGTGCCGTTGGGATGACACAGCATCTGACGGGGTGCACGACAACGCTTTTGAAAATCGTCTCATGTCTCTCCACATCCAAAAATTTCTGTTGAACAGTATTACGCAACCGCTGCCAACTTCTTGTTCAGGTCATATTTCCTCTCATGTGACGGAAGGCACACTGCGAGTTTTGGAACTCCTCTACCGCCTTAAGGTTGCATACTTAAATATTTTAGAATTGAACCTTATACATCAGCAAAATTGAGCAAAAGAGCTGCTCGACACAGATGGAGCGGACGGAAGAAACCCCAGGAGTCCGCCGCTTTAACCCTTTGCGGAGCGTCCGGCGGGGATTAAATGCAGCATGTCGTTGGACAATCAGACTTGGCCGCGGGCGCACAGGGACAACGCCAAGAGTGCCCAGGACAGGACGCCGCGCAGGCCGAGGCCGGCGGGGCGCGCCACCCTTGGCGTCGCTTTCCGCGGCAATCCTTGAGCCTGATGAAATGATAGGCCTTGTTGACGAACAGTGAGTCTGTCTAAATCCCTGTTGTCCTTCACATTATTCGGCATATTCTAGATGTTGCGGACGCCCTTGGCGAGCACCGAAGCGTCGAAACTAATTGGGTATTCAACATCGATACCGTTTGTGTCTTTCGACAACCCGCAGGCCCATACCATCAGCAACCGGCGGACACTTGCAAGTTGCCATGCCGCTCGTGTCGACTGTGGGCTCGCTGGAGTTCACCCCGGCGCCGGTCGCTGACCTCGGTGGCAGCTCCTTCCCATTGGTGCTGCGCCGCCCCGTCTACGAGGCCGGCGCGGCCTTTCGGGACCCGCACAGGCAGCAGCGGCGCGCGCTGCACTACCACACCCGCGCAGATGACAACGAGCTCTACAACTTTCACCCACACCATCACCACCCCCACCACATCCACGAGCAACATCACCATCACTTTCAGGACCAACACCAGCAGCATCAAAGCCACCACCAGCAGGCCGAGGAAACTGACGAGGCAGCATGGACGCACCACCACGACCGCCGCGGCTGCCGCCCGTGCACCTGCGACGGCATGGCTATGGGGCTGGGCTGCAGCGGGGAGTGCCATCTGGGCAGTCACCCGCACCACCAGCATCACCAGCAGCAGCACGGTAGCGGCGCCTCGCCGTCATTTTCCGAAGGCGCCGGAGGCGCCGGTGGGTCCAGTTGGTCTGACGTGCAGACCCAGGGTCAGACCCGTCCGGGCTCAGGTCAGGGCCACTCCCTGCAGCATTTGCTGGCGGTTGGGTCGCGGCAGTGGGGCGGCGGCGGCTGGTGGGACGGACGCGCGCTGCTGCGGGTCAAGATTTACGATTTCGCCATCTACGCGGACGGCGCCAAGGTGCGGGATCTGGGTGTGGGTGTGGGAGGAGTGGCATTCTGACATGGCGTGTGCGTTTGGGGCCACCGGTTGGTTGCGCTGCGGTGGTATGTGCGTCGCCCGGGATGCGGCGGTATAAGCGCCCCACGGGCGAGGGCGATTCGCAGCACCCTGGCGAGGAGCGCAGTGTCTCTCGCGGTGTCTCTCGCGGTGCCGCGAAACTGGGCTGAGGTCACACCTGCGATGCGGCAGGGTCCGGCCGTGGGGCGACGCGATTGCGTGTGTAAGAGAGCGAGGAGTCCAGCGTGACAGGCGATGTGTGGGTGTGAATCCTCGTCTATGGCAGAAGGGGGCTGGAGCTGGCCAAGCGCAGAAGCTGGGTAAGGGGCAGTAACGGGACGGCCCCGCACGGAGCGGTCGTTGCACTTCATGCAATTGCATATGGGTCGGTGCACATCAATTCGCCTGGGGATGCTGGCAATGTCGTTTCTCCATTGGATTTTTGCCCTGTAAGTCAGCGCAACTTTGAAATTTGTCTCCCAAATTCCCGTACCCGGCCACGAAGCGCACTGCTGTGTGCGTTCACAACTCTGTCCGTGACCGCCTGTTGTGATCTCTTTTTGGCCGCTGAC
The DNA here is from genome assembly GCA_003117195.1 of Eudorina sp. 2006-703-Eu-15. Lineage (NCBI taxonomy): Eukaryota > Viridiplantae > Chlorophyta > Chlorophyceae > Chlamydomonadales > Volvocaceae > Eudorina > Eudorina sp. 2006-703-Eu-15. The sequence goes on from BDSI01000015.1 coordinate 1,136,767, forward strand.
CGTGAATCCGAAGGCATCAAACATGCATGGTCTGCCCTGATCACAATGAAGCGACCTAGAGCCGCAATTACGCAACGTGCCCTTTTGCTTTCACAAGCGCACCGACTGACCATCGCCCCGGCCTCTCCCCTTCCCCGTCACCCTTCACGTGACACAGGCTGCCCATGCGCTCCGAAGCGCTGCCTCCGGGGGCGCCCTGGGCGCTTCCGTGGGCAACGGAGGAGGAAGTGACGCCGGCGCCAGCAGGGGCGGCGGGTCGGCGGCCTCCCCGAAGGGCCCCGCCCAGCTGCTGGTCTCCCCCGCCAGCCGGGTGGATATGTCGCTGACCATCCGGGCCTGTCGCAATCTGCCTCTTGACATGCTGAGTCAGGAGTTTGAGCGGATATTGCAGCGGAGGCATGAGAAGGTGCGGGCAGGTGTATCCCTTGGGGACATGGCATTTTGGGGCACCCAGGTGCGGGGTGCCGGTTTGGGATCTGGGTTTTCGGTGGTGAGGCTCAGAATTCCTCTCCCCAAAGCGGTGGGACTGTCCAAGTCCAAAACACGGACTGCGTGCGACGTACCGGGTTGTTGGGCAGTCTGCGAGTGCCCTCCGACACGCAACAGAGCTGACACCCTCTTCACTCGCAGGCCGGCGGACGCGCGGACGACCCCGCTCTGTGGGAGCTGCTGTCGTACTTTTCCCGGGACCGGCTGCCGGAGCATGTGGTGGTGGCTGCACCAGGGGGCGGGGCGGGGAGCGGCTCGGGCTGCCACGCCGTGAAGAAGGGCGCGGCCATCACCTTCAGCCGCAGGTGCGGTCAGCGTCGATGGGCCGGGAAACGTTGGGGTTTTAGGCTGGTGGACCAGACCCCGGAAGGCGACATCCTGGGGCAGTCGATCCTGTACTGCATCAATAAACCCTTACTGAGACGGGCCTGTTGCGGGCTCGAAGCCTGCGGGTGTTGGAAGTCGAGGCGTTGGCTGTGCGCTCCGCGTGCAACGACGCGCTCCCCCACTGCATGAGAATGGAGGGAGGGATGGGCGAGCAAACCCCAGGGCGGGTCACATCCATCGTGTATGGAGGCCACGGGGTCGGTGCCGGTGAGGCCGTCTGTGCACACCTCAACCTTGTCCTTCTAGCTGCTGCTGCCGCCTGGGAAGCCGACGGCCGCGGAGCTGCAATATATGAGAGAGAGCATTGTGATTCAAAGTTGCAGGACGATCCAGGCCGCAAAGTGTCCCCTCACCACACTCCACGTGTTCTGCGCTGACAACCTCACCCCACCCTCGCCATCCCACTCTGCCCCAATTCTGCAGCGCCTCCGGGACGCTGGTGACGGAGGCTGGCGGCCAGGAGCTAGGTCGCGTGGACTCACCGGCGCTAGCGGAGGCGCTGTTCGACCTGTACCTGGGTGACCAGCCTGTGTCCAAGCGGGCCAAGGTGGGCGAAGCGGGGGCTAGCACGGGTCGAGGGAGCCCACGTATGGGGAACGGAGGGAGAGAGCCGATCCGGTTGTTACAGTGATGAGGGTGTGCAAGGTCGGGGGCCCTCGCCGGGTCATAGACCGCATTTAAGACCGCGCTACAGAGCGTTCATCAACATCCAGAGGCGGTTAGGCAGAGATTCGAACACCTGCTCTCTTGTCATGCAAGCGAGGGATTCAAATAATTAATTGGACCCTCTGACGTGAGCCGCCAGAGCTGTCCTTGGTTCGCGGGCCACCTCCAGGGGCGGGCAGCCTTGCAGGTGAATGGTGGGGAGGGGCGGTGGACAGGTCCAGGGGCATAGCAAAAACAACATGACAACTTGACTTCATCTTTCTCGCCGCTTGACCAATCCCGCGCTGCTCTGCCACACCTTCGCTTCACCCTCCCCTCCTTCCGCTCCCCGTCCTTCCACGCCAGGCGGCGGCGGGCGCCGCATTGCTTGATATGGCGGCGGGTCGGGGCGGCGGCTACCGCTACAGGCTGCAGCCCGGGGAGCGGCTGCTGTGCGGCCCCGGGGCGCGCGGACCCGAGGATGTGGATGCCTGCGTGTTGCAGGTGCCATGAAAGCGTGCAGGTGGTTCATCCAACGCCCTTGCCAGGGTTGGGGGTTTTGGGTCAGGAGTTTGGGTCAGGAGTTTGGGTCAGGGGATCGGGACAAGCCCGAGAGCCTCGTTTGGGGGCGTGGCGGCTTCTTTGGGGTCTGCTGTTGTCGGGAGGTAAATTGCGAACTGCGATGGACCGGAGCTGCCAAGCGTGCTAGCTTGCCGCGACATGCATGTCTGGCAACATGTATGGTTTTTTTCATCTCGTCCACGTCAGCCCCTGTTTTGGCTGCGTGGCAAGGAGCTGTAGTGCAGTGTGCTGCTAGGTGCCTTCGCGGCGGCGAGGAGGGGAGTGTGCCCTTTGTCAGTGGCGCAGGCGAGATGGCGAATGTTCAGTGCGATTGATTGAGACCGTCGTCGCGATTGTTGAGACCGTCAGACGACGGATGTATGATGTAGCACTGCGTGAATGGGAACCCGCTGTTGCACGGTCGTCCCGTCTACCGAACGTGTGTTTAGTGAGAAGCCTGCCCGAACCGCCTAATCCCAATGTGTGTGTGTGTGTGTGCGTGTGGGTATGTGTGCGCGCCTCCATCCGCCCAGGCCTACACACCCAGCGCGCATCCCTACTTCGTGTCAGCAATTGTGTGACCGTCAGTAGGCTAGGCACGGCGGCTGCAAATGCCGAGCATCTGCGATATACATGGTCACAATGCGGCCTGGCATTGGTTCAGACGTAAGACGCACACGACAGGATGTGGGGCGATGCTTGGCTTGCGTTCGGCTGCCGTACCGTCCCGTAGCCATCCCGTAGCTGCTGCGTGCGCGTGACGGTCATCACAGCCCACCTCCTGGCGTTGAACATCGAGTTGCATCAATTAGAGCAAATGTGGGTTGGCCGTTTGCCTCACATACGTGCCTCGATGACTCGGAATTCCGAGGATGAGGTTTCAGCATACGCGCACAGGTGGGGAGCGAAGGCGGTATCCCGCGCGTTAGGTGGCGAAGCAAGGCTTATCAGGGCTTGCCATTTATGTATCAGACGCTTTTGTGTACGCGGGGCCGTTCGACTGTTCGATTATTTTGCTTGTGATGTAGGTCTGTGTAGGTTTGTCAAACCCGCCTGAGGAAGGGTCGGTACCTGCCGAGGCCGCCGATGGTGGTGGCGGGTGGCAGGAAGATGTACGGCACCGCACCGCCTGTTGCAGCAGGCTCTTTAGGGTTGCGCAATGGGAATGTAATCTGTTTGTCGTACCATTACGATCATTGCGTAGAGTGTAGAGATGTGCATTGGATGGAGGAGAACCATCGGTGTGCTTGGCGTAGGTAGGTGTTTTGAGGTTTGTACAGTATTCGGTGATTGTTGTTCATTTTTAGTCCATTGTGTGCTGTAAGGTGGCAAAACGGCTGTCGCGCAAAAGGAGAGGGAGGCGGTTCAATGAATTGGTGAAGGTATTACGTTGCAATGGACCCCGCGAAGTCATCGATGACTGCCGAAAGCCTCCTCACCACAGACTGCGATCGGAAACAAGGCCTGGTTGGGTACCTGTAGTTGGTGAGGTGGTGATGCCTCCCATTGGTCGGGATCCATGGTGTTCCTGCTGCATTAGCGTGGGACGCGCCGTCTGCGCGGGCTGCAGAGAGATGATAGGAGCGGGAGATTATTACATCATGTATACGTGTACCTACCGCACCTCCGTAATGGCCTCCATCGGGTCCCGATCGTCCCACTGAACCGCCGATTTCAGCGATGGACATCTATCCCTGCGCCAAAACCACGCGGGGGATAAGTAGGACAAGTCCCGTACACAATTGCCACACCCCGCTGCGCTGCTGAGGTTATCAACAGCTGCCTTCTGCTGCCCCTTGCTGCCTCCGTCACCGGGGCCAATCAGCGCATCGATCTCGACTGTCGGCGACTAGCTATCGGCCAACCGGTGGATGGCGAGGAGTCAAACATACACAGGGCCCCTGGGTCTCTGCCAGACTATGGCGCCGCCCTACAAGTAGTATCGGCGCGAAGAAGCAGCAGACTTCGTTGGGTCAGACGCAAAGTGTGGGGGCGCCTCGCCTCGCGCATGGGAACCCGCCACGGGTCCTTAGCCCCCGGAACCTCCAGTGCCATCCAGGACACCTCGGTCACCGGGGTATGATCGCCGACGTCCCAGCCCAGCAAGGCTATTTTCATTCATATTTTAGTGTGTGTGTGTGTGTGTGTGTTACATGGTTGGGGGTGCGTAACCCCATACCTGCACATACCCATACGAGCCGGAGGCCCAAGGGCAAACAAAACGCCCAAAAGCACTGGTTTGCAATACCGCATTAACAGGAGTCGACGAGACTAGCGCCCAAAGGGCACGATAGATGACGGTGAGCCCATATGCGCTCCAACATCTTTGCCAAACGAGCCGGATCCCATATTTTAGTAAACCGCCCTGGCATCCCCAACCAACCAACAAGCCGCCCTTGTTCAACCAGGGCTATTACGCTCGTGCATGCTCAGCGAGGCCGGTCCTGGCGAGCTCATCAGCACCCAATCAGTCATCCACGCACGCCTGCGCGCACGCTCCAAACCACACGGCGGATGCCTTGCCCCTCTCTACAGCATCGGGCGCGTCATCGCAGCGGCTGCTGGTTGCTTTTGGTGACAAGCACGCACGGGCCTAGACAACCAAGCACTGTTAGAGTACATATGCTATGACTACTATAGACTACAGACTGTAATGCAGTGCGGTGCAGTCACCACCGGATCTCCTCGGTGCCCCACCCGCCCATATCCGCCCTATCCATCATTCGTCTCCCGGGATGAAGCGCAGGTGCGGGCCCGTGAGCCCGTCGACATCGGTGATTCTGGGCTGCTTGTCCGCGGGCAGCTTCGCCTTGGCGGTGTTCCGCAGGTCGGCATCCTCCTGCGCCCGGCCCTCATACGCGTCCAGCTCCAACTCAAACCCGGTGCCGTCCGGCTTCTTGTAAACGATCCGCGCGTGGATATTCGGTTTCATCGCCGCCATCAGCACGGAGGTGCCCAAGGTGGCGGCCGCCACGGTCTTCCAGTCAATCACCCAACGGTATGTTCCGCCTGCCGTCAGTACCCCCTGGCCCTTCGGCACCCACAGCGGCCTGCCCGCCGGGGCCCGCAGCCGATCCTCGAAGCGTGCGGCGGCGTCGGTCATCATGGCGACGACGCGCGCGGAGGTGCCTCGCACGACCTCGCCGTTCCCGTGTGGCGGCTGCGGCTGCTGCGGCTGCGGCTGCTGAGGGTTCCCGTTGCCGTACGGCTGCAACGGCCCGTTGGGTTTGGTCCTGATGAGGACCTCGTGCGTGGTGCGTGAAGACCAAACGTCGATCATGATGTACGACGTTAGAGGCCCGCCCTTGATCTCGTCGACGTCAAAAAAGTAGATCGAGTTTCCCTCCATGGTGGCAACTGTGGCGCCCACCCAGCCGCAAATGTTCACGGGAATCCGGAACCGGCGGAAGGTGCCCTCCACAACCTCCAGCAGGACGACCTCCCGATACTCGCCTGATGGAGGAAGGATAATGATGGGGTTGAGAAGGCGCGGGGCACGAGAGCGGGCGTGAGGGCGGGCGTGAGGGCGGGCGTGAGGGCGGGCGTGAGAAACAAGCTGGGGGGCGCTGTATCTGGTGCAGCCAGCAGTTTGGGCGGTTCCGCAGATGGGTGGGTATTCAACTGGCGTGCGAGTATATGTATATATGTGTGTCTTGCGTGGTTAGGGGTGCATAACCCCATATCTGTACACGTACCCTTACGAGCCGTAGACCCACGGGCACGCAAAGGACGCCTAAAAGCACGTGCATGACGCGGTTTAGTATAGGAAAGTGCGATTCCACTAGAGCCTTTAGTCATTCACTTTCCGTTCGGGCACGCAGGCTTAGCAGCCCTTGGCTAGCGTCAGATATATATTCACGACACAACACAGACACCGAGAGACACACACTCAGTCATCACACACAGACAGACACGACTCCACTTGCCTGGCGGCACCACCACCGGCTTGACCAGGCCTCCCGGGTGCTCCTCGTGCAGGGAGTGGACGCACGGCGTCCTGTTAAACAGAGTTGTGGAGGGGCCCCTGTTGAAGGCCGCAAAGTGAAAGCCCTCATGCAGCGTGATTCGGAGACCTGCCCCACAGCGGCCCGCTCGTCGGCGGCGTCAGTCCACGACTCTTTGTCAGTCCGAGCGTTCTTCGTGTCGGCCCGGTTGTCGAAGGGGACGTGGCTGACCTCGCGAGTGAACTTGAAGGGCACCTGTCCCACCGGCTCCGGCGGCCCGGAGATCTTGTTTTCACAGAGGCGGCCGTACTCCGTACAGACGCCCTGGTTGACGAACACCTCGTATACCTTGAGGTTATGTGTGGAACTGCGCACGGGCGGGCGGAGCGGCGTAGGGTCGGTGCGTGGATGGATGTGAATGTGCGAATGTGTGAATCGGTGCGTGCTTGGATTTACATACACATTCTGTTTTTGCGCTATATATACACACACACGCAAATATAGAAGCACACACAAACACACCAAGAGGGATTGAGACTGCTAGGAGTAGGTCTACTTTGGGGCAGCAGGGTGCCTGACGCGCTCCTCAGAGCCAGACTGCAGTAAGGCTCGCTCGGGCGTGTCCACCAGCAGTCTTGTGTCTAGGAGTCTGGCTGGACACTTTTCCCCTGATGGGACGCCCCATCCAGGGGCTGCAAGGAAATGAGGGAGCGAAGGGAGCTAACCCATACGCACGGTATGTAGCACGGGTGCTGCAGCGACCGCACGCAGCCGGAGACGAGACAGCATGGCTGGTAATAAGCAAGACGACCGCGAAGCGCCAACCAACCGGATCCAGTCAATCAACCAACCTGATCCACTTCACGACAGCGTCCTCGCCGGCTCCCATCTTGGCCATGTCGGTCCAAGAGGTCTTGGTCCCCATCGTCACGATCATCCGTCAACAGCGAAGCGCGCGAGCCGCCGTAGTACACCGCACGCAGTCCGTCCTCCGCCGGTTACTGGCTTGCCTTCCTTCTGCACAAACTTCAGCCGCAAGCAAAGACTCTATCAATCGATGAGCACAGATGAGCATTTGCTCGCCGTGCATCGACTGTGGCAAGGTCATCCAGGCAGGTAGTCTACGGGTAGCTACGCCCAATATGAGACACTTTGTCTTTGAACCGACCTAACAAATTGTTACAGTGCACGATAAATGCCGAGAAAATTCTGAGGTGTCCGCATATATGTTAGGTGTGCCTCGCTCGCATCCGAGCTCACAGTTTGCATGTTAGCATGATATAACCCACGGAAAAACGGGGTAGGGTACGCTCACCCCAATATGAGACAGACACCCTATTATGAGACACACAGAAAATCCGTACGGAAAGGCGGTTAAGGTGCCGAGAACACCTCCTCCTGCATCCTAGTCTCAAGAAGTGGCATATAGGCATCCTGCCGGGCGACCGTGACCTTATTCGCCTATGCTATCATGTATGCTACGGCTTGCCCATGCACATCACTCCATGGGCCCCACAGCGCACGCGGTACATAACCCAACAACAACCTGAACAACAACCTGACCACACGTTATAAATAGGTTAATGACATACGTATATCGCACGACTACTCGCTGTCACTGCTCCCGGCCTCGGACGCCTCGCTGGCGGTCGTGTCCTGCTCCTCCGCAGCGCTGTCCTCGTCACCGTTGGGGTGGGAGCTGTGCTGGAAGCGCAGGGGAACCTTAATGGCCCGCCGTGGGCGCCGCGACACCTTGGGGCTGTCCTTGGGCGCCGGGCGTGACGTGCGCGTGCCTGCGGACCGGACCCGCTTGCGCGACGCGTCCGCCTGGCCGCCGGCGCCGACATCTCCGGCCCCCGCGCTTCCATAGCGGCCGGCGCCACCGCCGCCAGCCCCCGCGCTGCCGTTGCCACTGCCACTGCCGCTGCCGCCGGCGCCGTTGCCAGCGGCCGCGCTGCCGGCAGCCAGTTTCCCGCGGGACCCCTTCTGGCTAGCCTTGAGCGCGCGCTTGGCCTCCTTCTCCTCCTTCTACTTCTGGCGCCGCAACAGCACCGCGGTCATGTCGGCCGCGGTGACAAAGCGGCTCGCGGTCTGCGCGCCGGGGCGCAGCGCCACGGGTGACGGCACCACGAGCATGCCATCGTAGGCGCTGACGGGGAGGGTGGCCGTCTGGTCGGTGCCCGCCTCTGTGGCAGCCGCGTCCGCCAGCACCTTCAGCGCAGCAGGCACAGCGCCGCGAGCTTGGTTCCGGGCCCCGAGCGTGCGTCGATGTCCTGCTTTCCAGACAGGAGCCGCTGAAGCTTGCTCCTGTTGATTCCGTAATGCGTCTCTGCTTGGCGGTATGATAACTTGTTGCTTTTGATATTATCTAATACTTTCTGAAGCGTTTCCTGTTGCTGGATCCTGACGGCGTTCAGCGGGAGCGGCTTCCCGCGCGGCTGCGCGAGCGACCCGACGGGTCCATTCTCAGAGCCCCCAGCTCCTTGCCCAGAGGCGTCTACTCCTTGATCCATCTTACTAGAATGTTTATATGTATGATATAAGCACTCGGAAAAATGATAACCGGTAGTTTGGGTGCGGCAGTTGCTCCCGATGCCGTGCTTCTGGCAACAAATGTGCGGCTAGAAACGCTAATGGTGCTGTGTAGGGTACAAGCTTCGCAATTTCGCGCATTGAAAATTACTGCATGTCAATCGTACAAATTGTACATCTCCCATGATTTTCTGGGGATTTGTGAATGCAACATTATTACAGAAACAAATTCTGTCTCATAATATATATTGGGCGTAGCTACCCGTAGGTGGCAATGAGCGCCTCTCGTAAGCACTTTGCTCGCTCCAAAATAAATTGGCTGGTTATGATACTATGACATATTTACGCTGCATATTCGTTCGCAGCATGTGTGAACATACATTTGTCGACGGTGATATGTTACCATGCATGCGTAACAAAAGCAGCATCTGTATCGGTAACATTTTCAACAATGCGCATGCACTAAAATAAAAAACACCTGATAAGTTTAAAGTCGCATGAGTACGTGCCCCTTAGCAAAGCAGCAATATACGATCCGCGTCCGCATCCCACCTGCCTACCCCGACTTACCTTTGTGGATGAGACACCAATCGCAACGATCACCTTAGTTGCCAACAGAAATTTACCTCTATAGATCAGGTCTCGTGTAGTTAATAATGCTGGTTGACGTGAACATGCACGACCTCTGCGGTTTGAATGAACCCAAGTTGAACGCGGCGCTCATGCATTATATACTACCACTATCGTTAGTGTATCACGGGCCCTGCTCGTCCTTATTCGCACATGCTGCCGCTGGCGGCGGGCCCGCCATGAAGAGCACGCACGGGCCCCGCTGCCGGGCTGCGGGCAGCTGCGGGCAATCAGAGGTGGAAATATAGCATGCAAAATGTTGGCATGCATTACAAGTATGTAGTTACATTGTTACCCTTCCATCACCTAAGACAAGACGGACCTCACCACAGGAAACGGGGTTGCTGTGTCGTTGCAGGCAGTGGATCGACCGACCGCGTGATGCATGGGGCCCCGGTAGCCCTAGAAGTTCATCAGCCAGCATCGCGCGCGCGCCCAGGGGCCCGCCCGATCGTACAGCTGCGTGACTCGCCATCAAGTGGTAGCCTTTGCCACGCACCACAAACAATGATGAAATCACTGGCTGGCCCTACTGAACGTTCTTCATAACACCAAGGCGCGACGCCTTATTTATTATTCAAGACTGTCGTCCTCGCTTAACGTCGCGTTTGTTGATAGATCGCTCGACTGTCGTCGCCATTTAATCATTACGTTCCAGCAGCAGCCGCGATGATCACAAAAAACAAACAAACTGTGAAATTTCATTATTTTAATTTGAACATTATCAGCTGATCGTTACGGGCTGTGATCGCTACGGGCTGTTAACGTCGCCCTTACCAGCGGACTCTCTTTCTGGACTCTCTGCCTGGAATACATACAGTGCATTCGATAATAAAAGATCAATATATAATTCCGTCTGCAGTGATGCACCGGAGCCACACGGGACGCTTGTTGTAGGGTTCCGGCTAGCCTTCCGTACCTACAGTACTGTCACGGTGTGACACGGGTTACCGTGACGACGCCGCCCGTGTGTTCTCGAGCGTGTTATCTAGGGGCCCGGACGGAGCTGTGCGACTGGAAAGTGTCTTTGGCCATACAGGTCATTGTATGCCTTATCTGTACGTTAGGGCGTCCGTTTCGCTAGGTGCAGTTTAAACAAAAATTTGGCTTTGTCTGTGTGAAGTAACCATTCACATCGCATGGTCGGTGAGCTGCGTGATCTTTTGCAACGTAATAAATTGTAGATATATAGAGGTTTCTGTATGTACCTATTTCTTTACGCGTTACAGTTCGCACGCAGGTCAAATTCAACAATTGTCGCACGCGGTGCTGCAGGGACCATGAAAAATGTGAAGAAGTCACTGATGCACATTCCTGGGCAGCTAGCAGGGCTTGGCGCGCGAATTGCATTTGCGCGGCGACCCAGGCGACCCGTACCGTATTAGGATGTACGAAAGAAGCAAGACGGCGGCAGGCAGTCGCAGAGGTATGAAATGGCACACGCGCTAAGACGCAAGCGTTGTACATGATAAAACCAGAGGCCAACGGCGATCCCGCTTTATGGGCGGTAGGTGATGGAAAATGCTGGAATCCTTAAGGTTCCTCGGCTTGTGACGATCCCGCCCGCAGGGGTAGGATAGGGCGCCAACGGCGTACAGACACAAAAGTACACCCAACATATTTCGTGTCCTATAGCCCCTCCCTCCTGGATCACGGTGTCCTGCTGTGAACGTCACGGCGGGTAGATAGCTGGTGTGAGGACGCATGCAGCGCCCGCGGCTGTCTCCGTCGGGTGCACCGCTAGGTTTGTTGTTGTACGACTGTACGGCAATTACTAATACGTAGGCAGGTTTTGCCTTCACGAAATAGCGAGATGTAGAGAGAGATAGAACGAGAAGCGAGAGATATGCGCAGCGGAAGATAGACTTGAATCCTCTAGCAGTACGACACCGAGCCTTCACCGTTCGTTTCCACCTTCGCCAAGCCTTCAATCGCGGAGTAACTTGTGGTTGCGTGACGTGACGAGGGTTTTGCTTAGCTTGGGCAGGGCGTCTCGGCAGGCTGCTAGCACGCGGAGGGGCTAGTCGTAGGCGTGACCGACGGACCTAAGGCTGCCGCTCGCTTGTAACCCTCGAGTTGATGAAACGGACGGAGGAGACGTATCCAGGCCGTTTGTTTACAATCCCAGAGGTGATTGACCTCAGATAGAACTCGCGAGTCAAGAGCAGCAGTATTCACTGCGGTCGGCGTGAAGTGACTGATTGTCAGTACTTCGTCAGGTTTATTGCAGGTGGTTTGTGAGTGGTGATGAACACAGCACTAGTGTTTGCTTATATACTACTATATACACCCCGTGCTGCCCCGTACGTACGGATCCACGTCAGGCCCGCGGCCCGCGCGCGACCCTCCAACCAACTCGCCTGCGTTTAGACTGCAGCGGCCTCCAAGGTGAGGAGGCGGCAGCACTGGGCGTGAGGGGCGCAGCCCCACTAGAACCGCACACACGTTCACCTAAACAAACTCCACAGCGTTCCCACTAGTGCCGAAACCGCACGTCCCAGAGACGGACGTGCCAGCACTAGGGGTGAACGCTTCAACCACCAGACTTTAAACCCTAGAACCGGAGCTCCCAGCGCTGGAAATCAACCCAGCAACCACTAAAACGGCGACCCACCAAGCAACACTGGCGGAGGGGCTACACGCACTAGGGGTGGAGGTATACCCATCTGGAACCGAAACCCTACTTCACACCACTAGAGGCACGCAAACAGGCATCACAGCCCAAAGGGCTCGATGAACCCCGCGGCCTCGCTCCAAAACCACGCGCGGCTGGGACGTTGTACGTAGGGTTCGTTTAGGGTAAAACCCTAAACCCTGTAGTTTATCAGGTACGGGGCTGGTTTCTGTTGCAATTTGAATGCCCTATTTTACATGGGCGCTTGCGGTGGTTGGTCCGGTGCTCCGCAACTACCTTCGTTCGTGGCGTTTGGGTTTTCCCTTCGCGGTATGTGTAGCTAGCCAGCAGATAGACTGCGGCTGTATGTCAGCATACATCAATGACCCGCGGGGGCAACTGTGCGTGACTTGGTCGAACCAATCGTGAGTCACGCCAACTCTTAACTGGGTGATGATAGATTACATACATCACGCGGTTAACAAGGCACTAGGGTCATCAATGTCCACGCAACAGTAGTCTCGTCGACTCCTGTTAATGCGGTACTGCAAACCAGTGCTTTTGGGCGTTTTGTTTGCCCTACCTTGGGCCTCCGGCTACTCCGGCTCGTATGGGTATGTGCAGGTATGGGGTTGCGCACCCCCAACCATGTAACCCACACACACACACACAATCACACACACGCAACAAAATGGTAAGCAGGTCTGCGTACACGGATGGGAGGCGGGTGGGTGCGCTATTTAGCCCTCTGCTCCATCCCCCGCTCCTCCTCGACATCCGCACATCGACGGCTGCCCGCCACCTGCCTGCCCCATCCACAACGGTTTCCGCTAGTTCCGGCTGCTTCCTGCGCGCCAGCTCCACTGGCAATGAATTATGGGCTGTGCCGTGTTTCCGTGTGTGGAAACATTGAACATCGCGGGCATTGTGGAGGCGCAGCCAGAACGCGCGCGCGGAGACTGACGCACCCTGCAGCTGGCGAAACCTGTTCCTTGGAAACATTATTAATGCCCCAGCGGTAAAGCCGTACACTATACAAACTGGAACATTTCCCGCTGTTCGCCATGCGTGTTGGGAAACCGTTCCACGGAATGCACAAAGGTGTATGTTCGCGCGCGATGTTGGATGTTAAACTCGTACGTGGCCGGCAGATAGATAGATGAGGCCGCACGGAGTGAAGGGGGCAGGGATAAATAAATAATGATGAACTGCGTGGCACGATCTTGAGCTGTGGAATGCACAGCCGGCTCCCCCCCTTTTCTCATCCGGCGTCGAGACAAAGAACTGGGGCCCGGTATCTTAAGCTTGTCGCTGGTCATTAGCTACCCGCACATGGATGCACATGGATGCATCATTCAGTCCGTGCACAACTGGGCGGCCGGACGCACGGGCGCTGATGACGGCCGGCCCTAGCTAGACGGCGGCGGCCGGGGGGACAACGCGCGCCGCGCGCCTAGACTGCAGCAATATGGACGAGTCTGACAAAATTCACAAGTTGTGAAAGATTAACCTTTATTTCCGTCCAGTTGCTCCCAGGCTTTGTTCTGGCGCCGCAGGTAAGAGACTAGTCGATCGGTTAGCGATCGATTGCGGCATGCGGCATCGCAGGTATCTCATCACACGCAGATCACTAAAACAAGTCACGAGCAGTTATATTATTTACACATGTAATATATGCACTTTGACTGCCGTCCTCTCATGCACTGCCGCGACTTGAACGTCAAAAGCCGTGTTGCGAGCAAACGGGCTTTTCCAGCCAGCAGCCGTGGTAGGCCGCGCTACATCCTATGACTAAATTTTTAAGCGAAGCCCTATATACATTGATAGAACTATTTCTCAAACGCTTTTATTTTCTGTTCATTCTTTAACTGCGGAGCTTTGCGGAGCTGGCCCTTTAGTCATGGTTGAGTCTTATTCATAGCGCGACTGAAGGCATGGAACACGCTGCGCCGCTCAGTAATTGGAAGTGGTCACTTAACAGTGGATGAAGTTTAAGCTGGAGAGGAGCCTGTTGCTGTCTGGAAACCAGATTTGTGACGGACGCGACGCCGTACACTTCCCACTCTTCGCAAAGGTCGTAAAGCCACAGATTTTCTCTGCATACAGAGAAATTGCAATTCATAGGAATACGCCGAAATTTACAGAGTCTTGCGCAAGTCATCATGAGTATGCGGCGAAATTCTTGCGTGGCGGCCAGCCTGACCTTGCTCCTTGCTGTGGACCTCGCCTCGGCCGCGCGGAAGTCGTCACCACCAAGTCCAGTTCATGGTCAGATTGATTGTATACTGAGCCAAGAAGAGCTGTGTCCGTTGAGTTTAACTTGCAGATCCTGCAACGGCCCTGCTGAAGCCAGTAACGGCGTAAACGGCGCGTCCCGCGGCACGTGTTAATCCACACGCGCACTTTCACATTACAAACCAACCCACTCATCGTATTAGCAACTGCGGTGACTTGCTGTTGTCGATTAGCTGCTGCCGTCCATTCGTTGTTGTGTGTGCCAAACCTGCTATATGTCTCACGCTCGGAATACGTCATACACTTGCTCCAGTAACCACATATGTTTTTATTACGTATAACTACAGTAGCTAATTCCCATTTATTTCTTTTCAACGAGCGATCCGGCGCACACGCACGCACGTAGGCGACTACCCGATGCCTCCACCACCGAAATCGAGCCCGCCACCGCCTCCTCCTCCAGTCGGGAACCTTGTCATGAGTAAGTGCACAGCGATGTCGGTCGGCACGCACGCACACAGAAGGTCGGCGATCGATCGATTGCACAGCAAACCGACGTGTACATACATACATACGTACATTGCCCGTGCCCGGCTGCATGTATGCATACATACACGGCGGGTCGCGCGCGCACCAACATATTATCGATCAAGCCTTGACCGGCGCGACGTACCCGCCGTCACGTACCCATCTATCGGCGCGATGTGCCCCTAAGCTATGCATAATGCATGCGGCTTTTCCACAGCAGGTCGGGGTGTATGTATGTGCGGTATTATCGTCCGATGCACATCGCTGGCCCCTGCCTCGCTGCTGGCGGCGGGCTGCCGCCTGACGTTTCTATCTGCTTGCCTGCTGCTGTGTATATGCTGTGTGTGCCCACGCACGCACGTGCAGGTGGCCAAATCATTCAGACAAGCAGCAGCGGCGCGGGGGTGCAGTGTCTAGACCTGATGAAGGGCGCCGCGCCCGCTGAGGGTACTTATATTGTGATGAACAAGTGCAGCGCCACCGCCAAGTACCAACAGCTCATCTTGAAGCCCAGCGGTAGGCACGCAGCAGCAGGGCGGATCGATCAATAATAGATAGATGTGAGAAATGTACATACCCTTGACACATTCAGTACGTACTGTTCGTCCGCCCGCCATTTGGACCGGGCCCATATGCATGGTGGGCTCGGACACGAATCGCTTCGTTCACCGCCGTGCGTCATCTGTATGTACTAAACAGTGTTAAATAAAGTCGTCAAAGTAGTCAAAGGCGTCATTTACGACCCACGAGTGTTGTGTCCACAATAATTTGTACCTATTCCCTCAATCAACTAACTGGTTTGAGTAGTTTGAGACATACGTACATACATTCACCCGCTGTCGATCTGTGCGGTACGTAATCGATGGACGTGCATGAGTGACGCGACGACGGTCGTCGCACGCAGGTGGCGGCGGCTACTTCCAGGTGTCGTTGAGCGCCAAGCCGGATCTCTGCTGGACCGTGTTTGTAACCGTCTACTCACAGAACCCGGACGACTTGGACGGATCCAGGATCGTGCTATCCAAGTGCATTGTCGGCGGCAGTCCCGCTCAACAGTTTCTCCTCAAACCTCTGAGTACTCTGAGCGACAACAACAACGGGTGCGTGCCATTGCATGCATTGCAGAATGAACAATAATTGCTGTTGGCAGCTAGCAGGTGGCACGCAGCAAAGATCAATAGATAGACAGAATGGTAATGTTAGTTCGTTGGCGGCGGGCGTCTATGCTATCTGCGTGCTGTGCATGGAGACGTACGTTGGGGGGTGGTGGCCGTACCACGCACGTCTTACAAAGCTGACGTCAATCGATTATTCGTTCACGCATTTACTTTGTTCATGAGAGGAATTCACGCATGGGCAGAACTTTGCCGACAGGTAAGTCCGATGTTTCATCATTTATTTGCGTCTGTATGTCCGCCTGTCCCTCTGTGCTACTGCTTCAGATGGGTGATGGAGGCCCGACGCATACCGGGCATGTGTGTGGAGATGATGCCCCCGGCCACCAGCGGATCCATGCAGCTGTGGGTGCGGTACTGCGGTGGCGGCAGCGAGGGGCAGGTTTTCATGCTGCCCAACTTCAACGTGTCCGCAGGTATGATATGTGCTTACTTACGCAACGACGGATTGCCTGGACTCTCTCGGTCACCGACCCAGGCCCCAGCAACCAGCGACGTGCGGCGGGAAGGGTTATTATTTCATGTAGTGCATCGCGTTAGTTGCGTCCAATCAATGAGCTGACTTGAGCGCGGCGGGCACGCACGCTGCTTATTATTTCCTTCACTATCTGCGACATATAATAAGACCCCGATCGATCGATATCTGGTTGGACCTGCTGCATCTGGACTAATAAAATAAGAGACGCATGTGCGTGCGTGAGCCAGCAGTACCTAGCTAGTAGCACGCAAGCAGCGCGCGCCAAGCCCACCTGCGTGTGTCCGGCGCCCACCGTATGTCGGTGCCGTACCGCCGGGGCCGTGGCTGGTCCGCCGTTCGTAATTACAATCAATTCCCAGGTAAGGTTTATGGTGGGCATACAGGCCTAACAGGCCCCGCCCCCCGCTAATTTCCTTTCCTTCCTTGATGGTATTTTATTCTTCTATAAATTATCATAACGGGGGCGCCTTTATTTAAATCCATCATCATCTTCACGGTCCATCTCGCTCGCTCTCGCTGGGTCATCATCACGCGCCTCGCAGTACCTCGCCATGTCATCGCGCTGAGCCGCGAGCCGGCGTACTGCGCGGCTGAGACGAAGTCCGCCAATGGCACCAGCCTGGTGCTGCGC
Organism: Eudorina sp. 2006-703-Eu-15; assembly: GCA_003117195.1. NCBI lineage: Eukaryota > Viridiplantae > Chlorophyta > Chlorophyceae > Chlamydomonadales > Volvocaceae > Eudorina > Eudorina sp. 2006-703-Eu-15. The sequence goes on from BDSI01000015.1 coordinate 1,153,616, forward strand.
AACTGCGCGGCCGGGGGTGTCGGCAACATGAACTACATGCTCATGTCGACCGGTAAGTGCGCGAGCCAGCCAGATGAATTATTGCATATATATATATATATATACATACATGGGATGTCGTCTTACTGCTTATTCACGCTCGAGCTCGTTCGTTGGTCACCAAGACGCACGGTGCGTCTTGCTTGTTTGTTTCGTTCGCCAGCCTGCGATCCATCCGCCACTCGGTCAAAAATTTCAGTACTCCTGACGATCGACATGCGCTATGCACGCATGCATGGGGGTCGGTCGTCTTATCACTTACTGCTTCCGTACTTGCTTCGGAGGACGACACGGACACCACACGTACTGCACTGATGTAATCCAGTCCACTATAACAATAATCCGCATGATCCATTATTCACGTGCGCAGTGTTGCGGGCATGTACGGCTGCTACGGGTAGCTCCCTAGCTACGTACCCTAGCTATCTATCTAGGGTTGTGATGGATGGTCTTCTAAGGTGATGTTCGGTCAGCTTAGTCAGCTGCCTAGCTAGACCCACCGATGAAGCCCGCCCGCCGCTAATACGACCGCAATGCTTTTATTTATCCGCCAGTGGTGCGTGCTGCCGCAACTAACGTGCGTACTGATGTATGTTCCGTTGCGCTTTCCACAGGTGGTGGTTTCTATCGCATCATGAGTGCCAACAACATGCGGCGATGCTGGTCTGTGGGGGGCAGCCAGCCGGCCAGGTTTGGAACTCCGGTCAGCATTGAGGATTGCATCGACGGCGGGGCAAACCAGGAGTTCGCGTTGACCTACATCTGGAACGGCTACAGCAGTGGCGAGAGCGGGTACGAACGCACGTAGGAAGGTGTCGTACGCACAAGTAAAAAGTATCACATCCCAATCGACCATCGACGGATGCTTGCTTATCTGTGTTTTGTTCGTGCGTGTTTTTTGGTGTGTGTTTGTTGAGTGCACGTACGAATGTCTTGACGAGATTCAAATTGCACGCCCAACAAGCAGGTGGACGCTCCAGGCGCGGTACGACAATTCGCGCTGCGTAACCATGGTTGCTGGCGAGACCACGGAAGGTCGGCCTCTGGAGATGCACCGATGCAGTGGGGGATGGAACCAGCAGTTCGACGTGCCCGGGTTCAAGCCGGGTAAGTGCTCGTACACGCATCCATGCGTACCTAAATATACACCTACCGTGTGCCTCGATCGATCGCTCCGTCGTCATCCGCTTAGCTTGAGTGGCTGGATGGCTGCTTGAGCGAGATGACGCAACCACTCTCTATCTAATGAGCGAGCACGGCGCTTCATTTTCTTCGTTCCGCCGTTTGTATGTGTCTACTGATAGCCTACTTACGTAGCTGTCTCGCCTATCTGGCTGCTGGCTGTTGGGGACGCGGAATCCTGTAGTGTATATCTGCACAGCTAGATAGCTATGCGAGCGACTGCTGGAAGCACAGCCCAAGCACACGCGGGGAATGCCATTCACATGTATATGGCCTACGTAGTCTCCCTTCCCGCTGCCTACCTAAATGTGCAAGATTACGTATGTGCGTGCCCCAATCTGTACACCTTATGATGAATGAATGAAGGAATGAAGGAATGACGTTCTCATCCCCGCCCTGCCTCGCCCACGGCGGCAGCTTTACGATTCCTGCTCGCCCGCTCCATCCCTGCCTTTGCCGCTGCATGTCTCATCTGTCACATATTCGTCGTCAACAGTTAACCAGAGTATCGTATTCGGCTACGCGCGTGACAACTCGACCTGCATCGGCGTTGACGGCTACCTACCAGTCGACAACGCCGCGCTCGTGCCCCTCGCCTGCGACGCCGCCGCGCCCTGGCAGCAGTTTGTGCTCGCTCGTGCAGGTGAGTACGTAGTAGTAAAGGGATTGCTGTGTACGTTCGCAAGGCAGGCCGCCGCCGGGGCCTATCTTGTGATGAGGCCGCCAGGGCCCACCTATAGTTTGTTGTACTGCAAGTGCGTGTCGCGAGGCCTAAACTTTGCGGTACGTAACATACACTGCTCTTGACCAACTAGACAGGTTGGACGACCGATAGATAGGCAGCTGCGTGCTGCAGCTGAGGCGTGCGCGTACGTATGTAGCGTACGTGCACGACGGCTGCGCACGCACGCAGCGTACTATCTACTGTCCTTGCTTGCTTGACTATCTACCGGCTAGCTAGCTGGCTACTTCATGAACCCATCGGTGTACGTACGTTGGTCCACAAGTTCCATCCATCCCCATCTAATCGTGCCGTCACGCGTGAACGACGTCCGTCCGTTCGTGCCTCGGCACCTTCGTGATGTCGTCCGAGCGAGCGATGCGAGGCTGCTGGGCCAGAAGGAAATGCGCAAAAGACGCAATATTATGGACGTGCGCAATCGCCAACGCATTATTATTGCGCGTATGCGCCCACACGCAGCCCTAGCTACCTAATAAGAGCCGCCGTACGTACATATGTAGCACATCCATGTGCATACATCCTCTCCCCCTGCCGCCCTGCCTCCTCGCTGCTCCGCGTATATTTCTACAGGCCCCGACTACACCTACTACATCTTGAGCGCTCGGGACCCAACCAAGTGCTGGACCCTCTACTGGTACGACTGGGACACAGCTGATGGCACCCCCGTCTTCCTGAACACCTGCAGCCCGGGCTCGACCCGCCAGCAGTTTTTGCTGACCCAATACACAGACATGGTTGGAAACTACAGGTGAGGAAGTGTGAGCCTGCAGGCCGCGTCCGTCCAGCAGTCCCTTGAGGAGCTTGCTGGACGTACATGTCGTACGTGTCCGTGAGTGTGTCGTACAGTTGGGTAATCGATATGCATGTACGAAGAAAGGAAAGAGTGAATGATGCATGACTAGCTAGCACGGTGCGCTTATTTCACAATTACTTGCTGTTGATGCGTGTATGTGGGAACGAACGAGCTCGCTCGGCGGGTCATTCCGTCGCCTGTTGGATGTATTGTCGTCTTTGCTCTACGTAGCACATCCCGTCCAAGAAATGCGTTACCTGTACCGCCGCCGTGTTCGCTGCTTTCCGCGAATCGCAGGTGGACCATCAAGCCCAGGTTCAGTCGTGGACAGTGCCTCGATGTCTTGACGGCGCCATCCACCAACGTGACTGCCGTACGGGGGACTACGTGCACGGCCAGCGTGACCAGCAACACTGCTGGTTACTTCTCGCTGCCGGGCTTCATCCCCAACTAATTAGTAGATACGCCGGCGGCGGCACGGAGCGAACGATTGCGGATTGCAACGCATATCTGTAAGCACAAAGGCGTAACCCGTGATGACTCGGGACTACTGTAAGCCTGGCTTACAATACCCATTCGGAAGGGGGGCGGCGGTTGGTTGCAGCCTGCAGCAGGCTACCCGAGTTCACACATACATCAACCTAGTTCGTTACTTGATACCTGCTGGGTTGCTTGGACCTTCGCTCGGGGGCCTTGGGTTTTGCCCGCCCGAAGACCGACTAGACCGACGGACCCGCTGATGTACCTCTCGCGCTGCCGCCGACGCACACCGACCATGCATCCAATCGGTCGTTCAGGCGGCTAGGCTCTGCTAGGTTTTCCGTTGCCGCACACGCACTTACCCTCTGGTCGACACACCTACGACGGTTATTGTTTAACTGTTTACGGACAGGCCATCGATGTATGTGCGTCCGCACGTGTCCGTACATGTCAGGTGTCCGTACGTACGTGCCCGTACGTTGCGGCTATGGAACGAGTGAGGCTACGTAGCTAGGCTACGTATACATGTTGCGGTTGATTTACAGTGATTATGCATGAGTGACGCTGCTTGTAAATTACTAGACATGGTGCATAGATTACAATTGATCCAGACATCCAGGTTGGTCGCGACCCAGATAGCTTCGTTGCCGAACTGGGTTATGCACCTTCCGCTTTATTTTGAGCGCAAATGTTTAGTATGGGATGAACCCCACTATTACATACCGGATTCCGTGCCGAAACATCGATGGAAAATGGAGGGACAGCGTGCGACGTAGCTAACTTATGGCTGCGTATGTATGTGTCGATTGTATGTGATATTCGGTCGGTCGCGCGCGCATATGGTGTGCGCGCGCGCCGACATACCTACCTGCCTGCCTGCGGTGCGACACATGCAAGGGGACTACTGCCCGCTCCACCGTGGCTGCTGCACGCGTGCGCGGATGGGTGGAACGACGCACCTAGCTGCCTACCTACCTACCAAGGCAGCAACAGCCAGTCGCGCAGCAACTCTTGCGTGCCTGTTTCTTGGACTTTATTTGCTGCCTCACTGGCAAGCAAGGCCGCTGGCAAGCAAGGCCCCTGGCAAGCAAGGTCGCTGGCAAGCAAGGCCGCTGGCAGGCAAGGCCCCTGGCAAGCAAGGTCGCTGGCAAGCAAGGCCGCTGGCAGGCAAGGCCGGCCCTTTTTTTACTCAAGATGTCGGTTACGGTGGACCTCGTTTTCTGCTGTCGTCCTCCCAGCAGCAGCTACTCCTCGTTCGATCGATAATTATACATGCGGCTGGTATCTAGCTATCTATCGATGACGAACCGGCCGTAGCAAGGCAGCACTGCGTCGTCAACTGGCAGTTGACGACGTTCGTTAGCAAAGCGGACCTCGCGGGTCGTTCGGTGCGTGCCGATCGACCTATTATTAGGATGTTACAGCGGACCCCGCGGGTCATCGGTGACAGCCCCGGCGGCAGCCGAGGCTTCCTCACCATACATTGCCTAAATAAACTAACGCCACCATGGCGCTCCGGACAGGCTCCCCAAGTGCACCGAAACACTCCCCGGGTCCACACTACCAGGGAACCACCCCGTTCCTGAGAACCAACCATGGCAAGGGATAAAGCCCGCTCAGGGGGAGTTAGCCACCAGGGCGCCCCTATTAGCGAACCACCACCCCCACCAAGGCGGGGTCACTTCTCCAGCGGTGGCCCGTAGTCTTGGAGGGCCACGGGGGCTCGCGAGTCACCATCAGGGGCCTGCCCGTACGGTCCCACCGGGCCGAAAAAACCGCCCACACCTAGCGATAGCTCCACTGGGCGTCAGTGCCCTGTCCACCCGCGGTCTATTACGACAGAATACAGGGCTTAAGAATCCTGGCCTGACGGAAACGGGCCTCGGCACACAAGACGACCGTCCTGCACTTTCAGGATGGGGTGTATAGCCCCCACCGCTGACCACCCTTTCACTGGGACTCCCAGCTCAGCGAAGTCGTAGAGTCGGCTCCAAAAGTCTGCCACTGCGCGTCGGGCGGCTAGCCCTTCAGCGTCCCCTAAGGGCCGCGGGATCCCGCCCGCGTTCCTGGACCTGTCGGCCCTCAGGGCGCGCCGGCCCGTTTCCATGGCACTGGTTGCCGCCAAGACGACAACGTCCCAGACACACTGTTGCACACCCACGGGGGGCGTTGCGAGCCACACCTGCTGCCTTTGAAGGCTCACCCCTAGCCTTGCCTCGATCTGCGCGACAACCGCTTGTGCCACCCCACAGCCCCAAAAATGGTGTTGCCTGGGTGTTGGCCGTATCGCCCCGGCGAAGGGGTACGTCCCGCATCCACAAGGGTCCACCGCCGCCCCCCTCATGTGGGAGTTACCAAGCATTGGGATGCCATCAACCGCCAGTCGCCAATACGCCTCCTTATTGGAGTTTTCCCACTTGGCCTCCGTGCACATCCGCTGCATGTTCTCTATTACCTTGGAAACCATCCTCGACACTTCTGGCGCAGTATCCTCTACCCCAAGCGCTTCGCAAACAAAGCGTGTGTGCGCCGCACGCCTCGCCTCCCCTAGGCTTTGCAGCTGCAGTGTCGTGCCATAGCGCACGGTGTACTTGTGGAGTGCCACCTTGAGGCCGTTTTGCAGCCTCCACCTCATGCGCCTCACCAGCATTTCCGTGACTTCCTCTCTCCCTGGGGGGGTCGCCTCGGTGGGCCCCAGGGTCCCCTCGGCGGCTTCCCACCACCCTGGTGGGATGTCTTGTCGGAGCGCTTCTAGGGCCGACTCACACTCCCTCCACCGGTCCCACTCCTGCCACCCGTCGGCTCCTACCCCCAAGCACTCCCTAACAAACATTACGCCTAGGGGCACGGATACGGAGGCCGCAGGTCTGGCTGGCGGAACCCCCGCCACCCGTGGAGCAAGTTGTTTGGGATGTGGTGGTGTTGGCCGCGATTGCGGCCATGGAGACTGGTCGCCGATTCATGGCGGCCACCCTGCGTCGGTCAGCACCTGGTCAGGGTCAGACGATCCGGCCGGGACCGATATTGGCAGAACAAGGGGAGCGGCGCGCAATCGCTGACTTTTGGGGGCGCCTTCACGGGTTCGCCCAGTTGGGGCTCCCGAGACGGGGTTGGAGCTCAGTGGGCCCTTTCCACCCTTTCTTGAAAGTGGCGGGGGGAGTCCTGCGATGTGCGGGACCTGCTCCTGAAGAAGGATGAGGCGCGGGTTCCCCGCCCTCTGTCTGTTTATCGTCGGGCTCTCCGTACCGGGGTTCAAGTTGGGGACCGGGCCTACCCTCAGATTGGGGTGGAGGTTGGGCTCCCGTTGGCATTTTGGTGTTTTGGCCAAGTTATTTCTTATGATGCGGGTTACCCCACTAGCGGTCGCTGGGCAGTGTCACGAGCCAGGCGTGGGCCTTCCAAGACCTCGAGAGGGTGCTGCGTTGGGTGCCTCATCAGAGGTGGTGGTAGCTGGGTAATGGGGTGCCTGTGTGGGCGACCTCCCCTGTGCTTGGCTTTATCCACTTCTGGGGATTATGCCCGCTGCTGTGCCTATCCCTTTGGTAGTGTTGCCCCGCTGCGCGCCTCTGCTTGCTTCGGTGTCTGACTGGTTGGGGTTATGGCCCGGTGTGTTTTCTTTGGGTGCGGCGTTGTGGTGTGGAGGTGACCTGCCGCCTTGGCGGTGGGGCCTACTGGGGCTTGCTCTGGTATACACCGATGATCCCGTTGGGGTCCGCTGTAACATTCATTCATTCATTACCCATCCCCGGCGACGCTGGCGCTGTGTGCGGGCGGTCGGGGGGTTCGCGTCCAAGTTCCTCTCCCATCCGTCCGTCGTGTCCCGGAGCCGGGATATCACTCGAACCGCATGCCCCATGGTCCTCAGCGACAGGCATTTGGCAAGGGCGGCATGCCTATGTTCGAGCCCCGGTCGCTCGCCTAGTTGCAGCCCTTGTGGTAATAGCGGGTTGCCCCACAGCGGTGCATTCCAGCACCAGCCCCCTGGGGCTAGGGGCTCCCCCTCAACATCGATCACGGGCGGGAGGGCACTCAGTGCCCTTGCTATCCGATTCACTCCCTCCGGTAGTCCGGGGCAGTTCAGCCATGGTCCTGCATGGGGCGCCGTCAAGGCCATGATGGGTTCGAAGCCCGGTATCGCTCCGCGTAGGAACTCAAGCAGAATTCGCCGCCACGGGGCGTCTGCCCCGCCCTTGGGTCCCAGGACGAAGCGGACCGCCCACCCGGCCCATCTGGCCCGCGCGTGCTCCAGCAGGGGTAGGGCCCCAAACCCTCCTCCCGTCGGGTGCCCTGCCAACAGCGATTTGGGAACCCCTGTTGCCCTCCGTTCTGTGTCGTCGGGGCGGAGTCCTCTATCGATTAAGCGAGCCGCCAACTTCTCCCAGGCCACACTCTCTCTCTGGGGCGGTAATCCGCCGTGCTCCATGTGCCACGTCACTCGCTGCAGTCCATATGCTGCCGCTGATGATGCCCTTCCGAATATCGACAAGGATAGCCGCGATAGCGCCTGAAGGCGCTCTTTCACCTTGTCCCCGTGCGCCCTCCAGTCCAGTTCAGCGTCCCTTCCTAGGTTCGTGAAAGGGAGGTTAAGCGCAGTGGCGCGGTGAACAATCCTCAACCCCGCGACGTCCTGACCATCGCCCAACGCGACTGCGCCCGACTCGTCCGCCGCCCCTACAACCAGAAGCTCCACCTTGTCGAGATTGAGCTGTTGCCCCGACGCCTTCGCGTATGTGTCCATGTATTCCAGGAATGGAGCCACGGCCTGGGTGTTCTCCAGCACTACTTCCGTATCATCCGCAAATTGCACCGCCGTTGTGAGCTCGCTATCCTACCTGCGGTCCTAACTTGATCCCTACCCTGCATTGCTGCAGCCAGCATAGCAGCGCCTGTGCTGCAAACAGATATAGCAGTGGTGCTAACGGGCACCCCTGCCTGACTCCCGCCGTCATGGGGACTAGCTCCGACTTGTACCCATTCACCAGTGCTCTCGCCGCTGTCTCCGACAGGAGGGTACGGGTCCACTTCATCATCAGCCCTTCCCCGGCCCCCAATTGCGTCCATGCATCCCATGAGGAAGGGCCGGTCTAGGGTGTCGTACGCTTTCGCAATGTCCAGGAAGGCTATGCAGCCTGACCGGCCCTGCTGTGCCCGTAGGTGCGTGGGGCAGCGAGGTACCGCAGAAACAGCACATTTGCGCCTATCAGTCTCCCCGGGAGAAACGCCGACTGTTCCAGGGTGACCACCTTGCCTAGGGCTGGGCCCAGGCGGTTGGCCAGCACCTTTGCTAGAATGCGATAGTCCGTGCACAGCAGTGTAATCGGCCGATAGCTACCTGGCAGGTACCGATGCCCCCGATTCTTACTTGTACAGAATGGTGATGATCCCGTCAAGGAACCCGTCCGGCGTTCGCCCTAGGGTTCCGATGGCCGTGTAGAGATTCGCCAACACGTCTGCAAACTTCGCCCGGTATCCCTTATACAGCTCGCCCGCCGGGATACCGTCCCATCCCGGCGATTTTCCCGGGCGCAGCTTTTCAAGACACTTCCTACCTCCGTGGCGGACACCTCCATCGAGCCGATGTCTGCTGCTTGGTCCTCCGGTATCCTTAGGTTTCGGTGCCGCAGGGCCTGCAGCACTTGCTCCCTATCCTCCGTTGTCACATTCGCCGGGGATTGGCAAATCGTCCCCCAGTAGTCCGCGACCACTTGTGGCAGTTTCTTTACGACCACGCCATTTTGCAGTCGTAACTAAGTTCCCGTGCTTGTCCCTAAGCCCAGCTACCACGTTCTGCGCCTGGGGTGGCTTGACCAGGGCCGTCAGGGCTCGGTTCGGCCATTCCCCTTCCCGTAGCCATTGCACCCGCAGCCGACGCCGGATGTCGTCCCCTTCCTCTCTAAGAGCGGCCCGTACCTCCGTCTGCGCTTCCACCATTTCTTGAATCGACGCGGGGTCGTCGGGTGCCTCGGCGGCCTTTAATTCTGCTTGCTCCGCTCGCTCGATGGCAGTCCGGCTCCCAGCCCCCGGTCGTACACGCGCATGTCTGGCCGCATGGCTGAGTTCTCTTATCTTCTCGACCATACGGGTCTTGAAGGGGCCCCACCACGACAGCCATCCCTCTGCGTCTTCCCTGGCAGGTTTGCCCTCCAGCTCCCCCGTGAGCCATTCGTCAAAGTGGTCGCGTAGCGGCGTCACTCTCATGAAGTCGCACCTAACCCTTTTCATGCCTGGGCCCTGCGCAAGGCCGGCAAGGTCACAGTAGCCATCCGGTGGTCCGACGGTGTTTGGCCCCTCATGGCCGCCGCTGCAATAAACGGGTGTACCGCGCTCGAGACATAGATCCTGTCCAGCCGGGACCCTCCCAGGGCTGGGGCGTGGTACATATGCGAGTATTCCCGCCCTTGGGGGTGTAGTGCGCGGTAGGTATCCGTGAGGTTCGTGCACGTTTCGGCAAACGCCCGCGCCACCGCCCTGTCCGCCACCCTCCCATTGGGTCCCGCGGAGCTGTCCTTTCCGGGGTCCGTCCGTGACAAAGTTGAAGTCCCCTACCACCATCACCGGGTCCATCTCCGTGCTGCCCTGACTAATCGGAGCGATGAGCTTAGTAACAAAGGATGTTCGCTCTGCCGTGGGTGCACTGCCCGATGTGGGCAAGTAGACGTTTACCAGATGGATCTTGTGTCCTCGCCACATGAACGAGTACTGGCACATCCGGCCCCGATGCGGCATGGTGGGTCTGAGCGAGGTGGTTGGGTGTGGCTACTTGCTTGATGGTAGCGTGGGCCCCTGTGCGGGTGAGGATTGCAACCCCCCCTGTGTGGGTGGACGGGGCATACGAATGTGCCACTACCTGCCAGCCTCTGATCTGCATGCCCGCTGTAGCCTTCGTCAGCGCCTCCGCAAAGCGCTGGAACTGCGGTTTTGTCGCAATGTGTGTTTCTTGGATGCACACAACGTCCATGTTTTCGCGTTCCCACCACTTCAGAGCGGCACATAGCTTGGCTGTGTGCGTTGGTGCCCTGAGCCCATCCGCGTTCCATGAGCCCACCCTAAGCGGGCGATACCGCAGAGAGTGCCCGTCGCCCCTTGCCCTGGGCATTGCTTAGGTCATGACCTCATCCTCCCCCCCCCGTCCATGTTGCCCAGGGCATCGTATGCGTTCCGGGACAGGATAATCTGGCGGTCCGGCACCGGAACGATTGCCCGCCCCTTTCCACTCTGCCACTCCCCCTCGTCATCGTCCTCCACCCTCATCATGTCCTCCCCCTCGTCGGTTCCCACCCTGTTGCTGCGCACCGCGGGTGGCAAGTCATCGTGTAGTGGTTGCTGGCTGGCCGACTGCGGAGCCCTCGTGTTGCTCCTGGGGGTGCTGTGCTTGGCGCTGCGCCTGTGGGCTGCGCCTCTGAAGGCTGAGCCCTATGGGGGTTTGCCGCTGCTGTTCCCCTTGGCGTGTCGAGCTCCCTCCCCTGCGGGCCTGGTCCTGCGGCTGGTGCTGTCGTAGCCAGCACCCCTTCGACCGGCCTCACGGGTGGCGCCTTCGCCGCGCTGCGGGCTTTCAGCACCGCCTTTTCTGCTGCGGACCTCGCGGCGGCTGCTATCTCCTCCGGGGTTCGCTGGGTGGGCGGCGGCGGCCTGGGGCCTGCCAAGGCCTCATATCGCTGGATATCCTCACGTGACATCTGCAGTTGCGGAACCCGCGGGATGTAGGGGCGCGCCGCGTGCTGTTGCTGTTGCGGCTGCTGTTGCTGCGTCGCCGCCGCTGCGTTCGGCGTCGCCGCCGCCGCCGCCGCCTGCGGCTGCTGCTGCTGCGGCTGCTGCTGTTGTTGCGTGCTGTCGTGGCTGGGGCGGGGATGGCCGCATCTGCGGCGGTTGTTGTGGAGGCAGCCGCTGCTGTTGCGGCGGGGGCGGGTGCTGTGTTGCCGCCTGTTGTCCCGGCTGGCCTGCCGCTGTTGGTGTCGGCTGCGTGGCGTGTTCCCGTGCCTCCCCCGTAGGGCGGTTGGATGGGGTTGTCCCGGTCGCGGGGTTGGCGGTTGCGCTTCCACTCGGGCCGGCGGCTCCTCCGGCTGCAGGCTGGCGTGTTTCCAGTCCCCGGGTCGCTGCCCGGATTGGCGGCGGCGGAGGCCTTTGTGGGCGGGTGGCGGGTGGCTGTTGTTGCTTGGGAGGTGGTGGGAGCGGATAGAAGCTCAGTCCCATCTGGACTACTTCGGCCGTAAGCTTCCCCTCGACCAGTATCTTGGGTGCTTGCGCGGCTCTGGGGTCGGTGATGTTGTAGCCGCTCTCGCCCTCGAGGGCCGGTAGGTGGCCTTGGAGCCAAACCTGTGCCGTGCTGCCAAGCCCAGGCTCAATCCGAACTCCTTCCGTGGGCAGTGCGAACACCCTCTTCACCACGACGGGGACGTATTGCCGCTTGAGGTTGGGGGGGAGGCCCCTGATGATGGACAGGTGTCCCCTCGCCTCGGGGATGAGCACGACTAGGTCGGGGAAACGCTGGTCGTCGACTACTACGTAGCTCGCCTAGGTTTATCCAGCCGTGTGTGTCGGCCAGTTTCCGAACCTGCTGAGCCCAGCAGAGCTCCGGGTAGGACAGGTTAATCAATACGTGCCGGCGCTCCTGCCCGTCTGGCCATACGATGGGGTTGGCGCGAGCGGGTTCCGGGCAGCCCGGGAGCTTCTCGGCGATGACGGTTAGGAAATGGTTGAGGCCGGGGCCCGCTGCAAAGGCTCTCGCGTCGGTGAAGTTTGTTCCCGGCGCAAAACAGAATCGGAGATCGAGTTTGGTCGGAGGTTCAGTGAATATGCTGTCAGAACTGTCGCCGATGAGGTCGGTAACGGATATGCAGACCGGCGGCCGGATCTCTGCAGCCGGTTGCTCCTCATGGTTTCCAGACATTTTCCTTAGTCAGGTGCTACTTTTCCAACCTGTTGGTGATGACCGACCGGGTCAGCCCGGTTCGGTCATTTCTATTTCTATTTCTATTTCTATTCTGTTTCTATTCTGTTTCTATCCTATTTCTATATGCTGCACATTTCTATATGCGGGTTGCGATCGACCTATCTACTAGATCGAACTTCTAGTAGCGTGCGTGCCGGCCACGCACGAACTGCTGCATGCGTGACGACGCGCACTCAGGCGATCTACCTATCTACTTAGATGGCAGTCCGATGTGTGCGATCCTTTTCTTTATACGACTACTGTTGAGGACCGTCCGTCCGTCCGTCCACTGCACGCAGCCGGCCGGCAGTAGCCAGTAGGTCAGTGGGGCGGCGGTGCACCAACGTCGCCGCGGGTGCATGGCGTCGCGCAGGGACATGCCTGTATGCTGGGTCTGCGCGCGGTCGATCGGTGGATGGATAGTTGGATACGGATACATGCATACAAAGGAGTAGTCTGGCTATAGATTACTTCGTTCGTAGTGCACCATGTACGCTGCCGTACGTAGCCATACGTTGCGTGCTTTTATTTGGCGATGAAGATTGGATTCATGGGTACTACTGTCAATTACCATATGGAGGGAATCGCGGAGGGCTTGTTTTGCAATACCTACACGGTTGTTTGCAGCAGGGGCCAATAGAACCGTCGTGAGGACTCCAACTGGCCATGAGTTGGTCTAGAAGGGTCTAGGTGAGTCGTGGGTCTGGCACAGCATGATTCGTCCAACAAATAAGACGCATTTTCAACTAAATATATACCGTGACCGATATTTGTCCTTCTTATTGCTATTATCAAAGTTTCTTATTAGTAACAAGTAACGAGTAACACAACATGGAAGACCCTGGACGATCGTACCTGGAATTCTTTGCACTATATAAACATTGTTTTGATATACTTGGGGGCGTGGATACATCATTGCCGATGTTGCTTGCAAGACTCACTGGTTTCAGTCCGTGACGCGTTGAATAAAATCCAACCTCAAATGCTCTCTCTATATATTGTATATATAAAGCGGCGTAATCGTTCTTGGCCCGCGGCAAACTCAAACACATTCGTAGACGACCGACGCCTGAGTTGTTCCTGTAGTTGGAAGCCTTCATCTGACTTATTGATCTGTCTTTATCACATATGACGCGCATGGCTGAAATTGGGCGGCCAGACGTTATGTATGACTGATCGCAAATAATTGTTGTACAGGGTGTGTGGGGCAGGCATTCTTTTTACTTAATTTGCTTAGTGTGCTGGATGTAAAATATTCAATAACGAAGGAAGCATTTGGGCCACAAGTTTATTTATTCATGTTCCATGGAGCTCACCACGGCTCACCCCATCTATCCATTCAGTCGATGTAAGTCCACAAAATTCCACAAAGGTTGTGGAAGAAGACCATAGACAAACAGAAATCACGAAATACAAGCACGCGTGTAGTCTAATAATGAGTTCAGATTATATAATGGTTTGTTGCTATTAGATAAGCAAAAACCCTAAACACCCTAAACCCTGGATTCCAAACGTAGTTAACATAATCTATATATATGATTGTCTTTATAAGAATTTAAGAAATGCTAAGTGGGCCGCCCAATGGAAAGACACTCACTTGTGCGTAAAACTCATCACACACGCACTCACAGGCCCGCAAAGTTGGCAGGTGATAACATAGATACTAATAAACAGCTCAAAATATATTGTCTTCGTGGAAAGCTTGCAACGCAGAGGGAAATGAGTCTAAAGTGTAGACACAGATAGTAAGTAAGTGTGATAAAATGTTTGCTGCTATGCCTGCAAGACAACGCGCGCCTGAATGCGAAATAGGAGCACTTTTTATTATTTGTTATACCTCAATTAATATTTAGGCTTCTGGACAACGGATATGTGTCATCCCTAAATGGTCATACAATCCACATTAGAAGATATAAATGTTTTGCTTGCATATAGGTCATCAATGGTTCGTAGGCATTCATGCTGCCGTCTGTGTGCGGATAGGTCAGATAGGTGCCGTGCGCACAGGTCGCCGTCCGACGGAAGAGGTCCGCCTAGGTCCGTCGGAAGCCGACGGAAAAGGACGCAAACAACAAATATACAGAATTAAGTGCGACTGCTGATATGGAAGGGCAAATGTGCGGGCTACATTTACAAAACGAGTGCTCAACGAAGGCTCCGTCGCCGAGCGAAGCAATAACGAAGGGCGGGCTCAAAATATATTGTCTTCGTGGAAAGCTTGCAACGCAGAGGGAAATGAGTCTAAAGTGTAGACACAGATAGTAAGTAAGTGTGATAAAATGTTTGCTGCTATGCCTGCAAGACAACGCGCGCCTGAATGCGAAATAGGAGCACTTTTTATTATTTGTTATACCTCAATTAATATTTAGGCTTCTGGACAACGGATATGTGTCATCCCTAAATGGTCATACAATCCACATTAGAAGATATAAATGTTTTGCTTGCATATAGGTCATCAATGGTTCGTAGGCATTCATGCTGCCGTCTGTGTGCGGATAGGTCAGATAGGTGCCGTGCGCACAGGTCGCCGTCCGACGGAAGAGGTCCGCCTAGGTCCGTCGGAAGCCGACGGAAAAGGACGCAAACAACAAATATACAGAATTAAGTGCGACTGCTGATATGGAAGGGCAAATGTGCGGGCTACATTTACAAAACGAGTGCTCAACGAAGGCTCCGTCGCCGAGCGAAGCAATAACGAAGGGCGGGCGAAGGATTTTCTGCAAAACGCAGGGTGGGGCGGGGGGGGTCGGTCACACAGTATACGTAGCTGATATACTAGATGCTGAACGAGTGTGCGTGCCTGCGTGTCTCAAGAGTGTTTATTATATTGTACGATCAACATGAATGAATGAACGTTATTACAGCGGACCCCAAAGGGATCAACGATGCAGCAGGGAGGGGGGGGGTAAGCGACTAGCGGTCGCTGGGCAGTGTCACGAGCCAGGCGTGGGTCCTCCAAGACCTCGAGAGGGTGCAGCGATGGGTGCTTCAGGGGTGGTGGTAGCTGGGTAATGGGGTGCCTGTGTGGGCAACCTTCCCTGTGCTTGGCTGTGTCCACTACTTCTGGGGGTTCCGCTCTCTGCTGTGCCTGTCCCTTTGGTAGTGTTGCCCCGCTGTGCGCCTCTGCTTGCTTCCGTGTCTGTCTGGGTGGGGTCATCATGGCCCGGTGTGTGTTTTGTTTGCGGCGTTGAGGCGTGGAGGTGTGTTGCCGCCTTGTCGGTGGGGCCTTCTGCTGCTGCGTGGGACTTGCCCTGGTATACACCGTTCAGGAGGTACCGCGCATTTCGACCGATCCACCGTTTCAATGATTTCAAACGTTTCATAACGCCCCGCCCTCTGGATTGCTAGCTGCCCGCATTCACGCACGGATTCGACCAGATAGAAGCTTCAAGCGGCGTTATAACAAGCGGACATGCTACGCCGGCGCCCAGTTCGAATGAAGGGCAATGGGCCCGCAACACGGGCGGGGGGATCGAAATTTGCGCGACCCAGAGCGCTGAATCATCGGCCGGGCAGATTTCGTTGGGCGGGGAGAAAGGGGGGTCCCGCAGTAGTGATCGTCGCGCGCAGAGAGCGCCGGCGCACATCGATCAGGCGGATGCGGGATCCACGCGCGATCAATGACGGACCGACGGTGTAGCATTCGTTTTTCCGGCCGACATTTTCGTGCGTTGACAGCACGTCGGGCCGATGATGACCTGGCTTTACCAATCTCTCTCCGCTCAGCGACGACGTTTTCAGCATTCGAGCAGCGCGCGGTGGGCGGTTCGTTCGAAGCCGGCACCGCCCGGGTCGGTTGACCCTGCGACTCGGTATGGGTAGAGGACTTCCGTGCCGCTTATTACCAGGTGGCGCGCGGCCAGGCCGGCTACTTGAAGGTGCGTGTCGGCGGTGCCGACGAGTATGAGAAGTACCGTTCCTTGGTCATGTACGTGTGGGCGGGGTCAGGTAGGTCGCGTAGGCCGGCTCCTCGGTCAAGCGGCTGGATGGTGTCGCTGGCGGTGCTGCGGGGCCTCCCTCTTGTGTGTATGTATCGCTTCTGTGGCAGATAGACCGCAATGCAATGCGTGGGCACGACCTGGCCAAACTAGATAAGGCTGGCGGACTTTGCGGACCCTTCGTTCATTATTCGCAACCCGACCAGCCGCTCATCGTCGTCTATCTTTTGCTGCCATCCACCGCCCGGGGATTGGAGTGCGTGGGGGCTTACGGTTTAGAGGGCCTGCTCGGCCTCACGCACGCACGCACGTGCCAGGCACCGTCGAAAGCCGTGCACGACCGCAGACGTTCGCCGCTGCGAGGCGGTTGCGGAGGTAGGGCCTGCGGGGCCGCCGACCATCGTTTGCCGCCGGGGGCGGGCTCGGAAGGCCCGCGCGGCCACAGTACTGCCCTTGTGAGGCCAGCGGTTCAGGGGCATTTGTCGCTGCAGCGCGGGTTCGGACGGCCACCACGCACGGCCGAAGACATCTATCTACCGCTGGCAAGCGGGCTTGAGATCCATCGTGAGGAGCCGCATGACATCTAGCTCGCTACCGCATCTGTCGCTCGAGGCGATGGCGGCGGAGGGCCTCCCGGGCAATGAGTAGAACCTGCCGCGGGCTGCTGAGTGACGGATTGTGGATGGGCTAACCGACATGGTCACGGGCACGCGCCGATTTAGGCGTACAGAGCCGCTGGCTTTGCCGTTGCTACACGGTTACGGAAGGACTGCAAATGCCGCTGGGTGGCGGTTGCGGATGGCACGCACGACCATGGGTGTTTACGGCTGCGATGCGAGGCAGTCACGGTTGGACTGCGGGGCCCTTTGCCGCTGGGGTACGTAATGCTACTCACGGATAGCGCGAGGGCTGCTGCCACCTGCTGTAAGACGCAAAGGCTTACCAGATGGTTGATAACCCATGCATTTGGGTTCCCTATACTGCGGCCGGCTGTACGGCTTTGCCGTACCGGCTTACACCGACTGGCATTCACCGCTGCGACGCGGTAGGGGAGGGCCTGCTCGACCACCGCCCCGGACTGCGAGGCGCGCGGTTGCGGAGGGCCGGCGGGGCCATGATGACCTCCGCTTGCTGCTGCAAGGCGGGCTTGGAGTGGCTGCCTTCGGGCCAAGGTACCGTAGCTAGGGTGGGTTCATACGGCCTTCAGTTTCGCGGCCGGATGGACTTGCACCGCTTCGATGCTGCTGCAGAGCCATGCATGATGGCCGCGCTCGGACATTCGCCCATTCTGGGCAGGTTCGGAAGGCAGGCCAAAGGTCTGCGCGGCCAAGCAAATACCACTGTACTGCCCTCTGCGAGGTGGGTTCATGCCGCTTAGCTTGCTGGGCCGTGGACATTCTCTGATGATACGCGGCGGTTGCGGACGGAGGGCCGCCGACGTTGGCCGCTGTGAGGCGATGGTAGGGGTCGTCCTTCGGGACCACAGAAGTCTGCAGGTCCCAGGCAGGGCGCAGAGGGTCTGCGTCGCCATGGGGGCTGTCTAACCGCCGCGGGCCGGGCTCGGAGCACTAGTGTCATGACGGCCAGCAGGGTGACGCTTACCGCCGCGGGACGAGTTCGGAGGACTTCCGCGGCCATCCCGATGCTGGGACGCCGAGGCAGCACCGCTCTTGGGGCTGCGGGGTGGCCCAAGCAGTGGTCACGCAGATCGAGGCAAGATTATCATGAGTGAGCGTACAAAGGCAGCATGTGTGGATGGTTAGCCCAGCCCCCCACGGCAATAAAACAGTGCGTGTGGGACATCGTCGTCTTGGCGGCAACCAGTGCCATGGAAACGGGCCGGCGCGCGATGCGGGTCGCCCGCCGGTCCAGGACCGCGGGCGGTACCCCGCGGCCAACGAACGGCGGGAGCTGAAGGGCTGGCCACCCAGCGGGCTGTGCGGATTTCTGGAGCCGGCTCTACGACTTCGCCGAGCTAGGCGTACCGAGTAAGGGTTGGTCAGCGGTGGGGGCTACGCACCACACCTTGAAAGTGCAGGACCGTCTAGTGTGCCGTGACCCGCCCGCCCTGTACCGTCAGGCCAGGGTACTTACTTAACCGAAGTAAGCCCAGTGGCCGCATTGCAATGGGCCGCGGGCGGACAGGACGGCTGTGCGATATCTGCGTGGACCCTTGGTGTCCTTATTAAAGTATGAAGGTATTGGACCCGGCGGGGCCGTCCGGACAGAACCCTGAATGAAGGTGGCCCGCGTGCCCCCCGCCTTCCAACGTTCCAAGACTACGGGCCACCGCCGGAGAGGTGAGCCCGGCTTCGCGAATAGAGGTTCCCTCGCTGGTGGTTAACTCCCCCTGAGCGGCCTTTATCCCTGACTATGGTTGGTTCTCAGGAACGGGGTGGTTCCCTGGTAGCGTGGGTGCTGGGTGTGTTTCGGTGCACTTGTGGGGCCTGTCCGGTGAGCCATACATGGTGACGCGGTTTCGTTCATGCAGTGCAGGCTGAGGAAGCTTTGGCTATCGTCGATGACCCCGCCGGGGGGCCAACTGTAACATCCTTAACATAAATAAATACATGTACGGCGCAGGCTACTGTCCTCCAGGAGATCGGGAGACGCCTCCTGCAAGAGGCCGGGTCACCGGCACACTTCAACCTGCCGATTGCACACGACGTGCAGACGCGGCGGATGGAGAGTCAGGGGCACCTATTACACGGTGCACTCGTTGTCATGAGGGGCCTGTTTTTGACGTGGTAGGTGTGGCTCGACGGCTCCACCTGAGCGCAGAGTAACCGGTGGTCATCCAGCTAAACCCATGCGGTCTCCAGCACGCCCCGATCACGCAGCTTGACACGAGCGAGTACAGGCGGCCTCCATTGCACGCCGGGAATAGAATAGGAACCTATCCTGGTAGCGCCCGTACAAGTGAACGGCGGCCGGGGCGACTCCCGGGTGGTGGAGTAGTTACAGCTATAGTGCTGAGCGATATGTATCCCTTTGGGGTCCGCTGTAACGTTCTTTCAATCATATATGTCGCCGTTGGCTGTCACCGATGACCCGCGGGGTAACATCCATAATAATAATATGATTTGCTCCGTCTCGTTTGTTGAGAACGAAAACTGACAGTGTGCGAGTTGGTATCATTGGCTGGGATGGATCGCACGGCCCGCCCAGCCGCCCCGCGTGATCAGAATTATCAGCCGCCATCACGGGCTGCACGTCACTGTACAGCAGGGTCGGCCAAGGGCACCGTGGGTACCGTGGGCAAACGTCGTGGTGGCAGCCCATGTATGCCCAGTGCGTGGGTCACAGCATAGCTGCGAAGAAAACACACGTGCGTTGAGGTTTTTGCAGGGTTTCCCGGAGTTTCCCGGATGGGAAGCCTCGGGGATACATACATACAGCAGCAAGTGTGACACGGCACGGACACGGGGACACGGGAAATTTAGAAGTCCCAGAAGGTCCGAGAACACGGAAATTGAGAAGTCCCAGAAGGTCGATGTAACGCGTCTGTGATAACAACAATAACTCGCGTGCAACTTGTCGCACCGCTCGGATTCAAGTGCGGCAACATATTTTCATGGGGACGCGGATTACGGGCGGGCAGGGGTTTTCTTACGACCGGGAATTCACATTTTTCTTCAATATTATAATATAATTTGTGTCGATAGCTTGCATTTGCAGCAGAGGTTGTCAATGTCAAATTTAACGTGTTCGCGTTCGAAGCGCGATTAAACGAATCCACGTTTGACATGGAGGGCGGTTAAATTAATTTCTCATAACAACTTTTCATGTCATTTATCTTCCTTACGCTGCGTAGACCGTTTCTACTCGAGGTCCCTCGGGGGCCGATACAGCGAGAGTGTGTGCCTGTGTGGCGCAAAACCCCGGAAGGGAATGGAAATTACCATAAATCCGTCCGGTGAACAGCATGTTCCGACAGACCTGGCACGAGTAAGAGCGGTCACACTTGTGCACCTGGAATTTGACGTACGGCCCGAAAGAGTAACTCCTTCTACTTAATTGCACGGTTAAAGAAATTGATGAATTGAATGCTTTCATCCTGTCAGCGCCTATTGCTTTTTGATTAGCACTGCTTTTCAAGAAGAGTAATGCCCGTTGGAGTTTTCTATGGAGCATCGCACAGTACGGTCGTCGTAGTCGTCCACAAAATCGTACACCGACCACCATACAAAGTGCGCTTTCGGCGACACGTTGAATGCAGTTGACCTTTTTTATTGTAAGACGGATGAAAGCAATGTTATATACGTTGATACAGCGCGCATAAACGTGTATTACTCTGAGCACGCTAGCTGGAGGCGGCTGCAGGACTGCAACGTTCTTCGCACTGCACAGAAGCTTAAGGAGTCTTTCTGAACCTGGTGCGTCGAGTAAATTTTACTTCGGCATTTACCCTAAACTCGTGAACGAAAAAGCCCCGCATGGCACGTAAACCCGGTCATAACACCCGTCATGCGACCAGTCAATTGCTGCTCATGCCTAGTCATAAATGTCGGGCATCCGTCAATCATTCTGCACGGTCAGCAGCGGTGAACTCTGTACTTAGTCATTCTGTGCGGCCAAGCGGCTGTCCATTTTGAGTTTTCTCACTCTGTGCCATTGGATTTGTGGTTTCCCGGCCATATTGCAACAATTGATTTATTGCAAGATCTCCGTTCCGAATACTATCTACAGATATTAGCAAAGCCGACAGCCATTTGAATTTTGTGTCCTTGGCTTTTTAGATGAAATATGTGTGGCCAACCAGCACGTCATTTAATAACTATTCCTGCGTTTCTTTGTTGATGATGCTCCGAATGACTACTGGGCCTGTCATGACAGCTCGGTTAACTAAAATAGCTGAATTGATGTATCATTGGCTTATGATCGAATGAAATTTAAATGGATTTCGCTATAAGGATTCACGCCCATGATGGCTGTGCGGATGAAAATGCAACGCGCGATAGGCAGGTGCGAGTGGTGACGAGCACGAAGTTACAGACCCACTCACTATGAATTAGCTAACAAGCGCCTTTGACAGGGAGCGTCCTTAATTCAATCCACTAGTAATGATAGTATTGAATGACTCTGCTGATTTAAATCCCAGCGATAGCATACGCTTGGATTGAACTCAGCAGAGGCCCTTGCATAACTGCAACTTTTAAGATGAGCTTGAAGTCCGTCCCACATCTTCTATATACACGCAAACCTGCACATTACTGACCAGTATGGTTTTGTGGACTCCGCAGGACTCGGCGTCTGGCGCGCGCTCCGAGCGACGTCCCCTGCTGTCCTGCAGGACCGCTGACAGTGTGACCTTCACTCCTTCCTTTCCTGCTGGTAAGATGACCTACGAACCAGACTTACCATGATGGAGAGGATGAGTCGGCCTTTGTTTCGAATTACGCACGTCCCTACCGTTGACTGCAACGCACGAATGAACGCCTTGCATACCATCGTGCGTACGTCGGTGGTCCTCTCGCTGTTTGCTTTCTTGTATGAAGGCAGCAGTACGTAATAGTGCGCGCATACCCAGCCATCGATCCATATATGCATATTAGCACCAGGGGCATCAGCATGGGCATTGATGATCGTACTTGCTTTCATTTCTTGATTGATTACCAGAAACAGGTCGCTAGGCAGCAGGGCGCTATTGGCAGCACGGCAGCGGCGGCCGTGTGCAATGTCTACCACGTCCAACAGAAGTATCAAGGTGGCGCCTGCCGCGGTACCCGCGGTTGATGATGGTGGGTGTTTGTGCGCGTGTGCAGCGTGTGCAGCGAAAACATTCCAGCTAGTGACTTCCTGGGGCGTGTGTACGTAAATCGAGGCCTGCCTTCTTGCTGCTACGTAGCTTCACGCAGTTATCAAGCAACGCAAACTGCTCAAACTGTCGCGAGGACAAGTGTATGTTGGACCTCTATTGGTCTCGCCCGGGTCACATGCATTCTGCAGTGGATGATTTACATGGCTGCAAGCATTGCGGCCGCTCGATTGTGTTGCTTGACGCGGCCGCCGCGTGTGTTGAATTTGACACACAGCAAAACACACTCGGCGCTCCCAAAGGGACACGTTTGCACTACTACTCACACACCTAGCCAGCGAGCCCTACGAGCCCACCATACATCCGGGGGTTACCATCCCGCCATTCGCAACCTTGGTTCCTTGGTATGCTCTATGATGGGTGTTCGGTGGTTGTAATAACACTGGGCGGTGAAAAGGCCACTCGAGCTGCTGTGCACCAGCAATCCTATCTAGGCTTGCTTATCCGTGCGTACGGCTACACCGCTGTATGTGTTAAGGTGGTAGTTATATTGTTGTTCGGTATGGATGGATGGGCGGGATAAGTACGATTGCTTGTTAATTCGTGAGTTTGTAATAACAATACGGTACGGTGTGCACGCAATCGATTATTGCCATGCATGTTTACGTACATGAGGTGCAGGCGGCGGCGGCCAAGCCGGTTATCGTCCAGAGCCCAAGTCGGCAATATCGGCGGAGCTCTCATCGTTCTTCAGGAAGATCATCATTGCTCTGGCAAGTCAACCTGCGTGACCCATTGCCAGCAGACTGCTGGAATCATATCATAATGCGATGCGTCAATCGTAGCGTGCCCACGTACGTACACAGACACAATGCTGCCTTTATAAGTTATGCGTGCCGTCAAGCGTGAGAGGATAGTGATGAATAAACTAGGTACGTAAACATGGCCATAGCCGCGCGGTTGCTCAATCGCCATGTGTATTCACTACGTTCAAGCGAGAAAGATTATGTCGGAGAATGAATCATCTGCGCATCGTCCCTCCGTCCCTCACACCGCCGCCCCCAGGTGATTTCCGTGGTCGTGTTGCTCTTCTGTGTCGCCGGTCTAGTGGCCTCCGTCATCTACTTCTCCAAGGTAGGTCCGTTTGCCTGCTTGTCAGAGCCTGTCTCGCCCATTATTAATTGATAGGGGGCCCACACGTACGCGGAGGTCGTCAGGAATCGGTACAAAGTGGACGCCTCATCTCATCAACTCCCACCAAGGACTGCGCACCCATCCTCCATGCATTACCCGCGGTGGGGTCATGCAGCCATACCGCCGGCCACCATACCTGATTTACCAGCACGCCAGGATTGCCTCTCCATGAAACCGCGCCAGACCCGCCGAATCACATGGCTGGGAGGGAACCGGGATCGATGGGCAGGGAGGAAACCGCGGAGGTCGTAGATGGAGCGAGGTCCTGTGATTACTGCGATGTATGTATATATGTGTGGAAGTAGCGGTCATCGGCGATTGCGACATTTATCGATCTATCTTCACCGCCGCATCAAGAATGCCTTGCATACATGACACGCACGTGTTCATTCCCTGCTGACGGCTCTTATTGCCTACTCCAGGACATGAAAATGGATGGAAACATCCTGGTCAACCGCGCGACAGGTCAACCGATCCTTGTACGGAGTGCCGACTTCTACGTGAGCGATACAGGTGCGTGTACATGTTGGCTGCATGACGGATGGATGGGCGGGCGGGTTGGGCCGCTGAATGTATGTAGTGGTGCTGGAGGGATCCGAGATCGGTCAGATCGGTTGCATCAGCTTGCAAGCGCGTTTCGTTAAGGCACATCACAACACAACACTGACTTTGCCGGGGCCACACCTCTCATCATCGGGTGCCGCTTCGCTCAGCTTCCATGCACGGCTTGCCATGATCGAGCGAGGGGTGCGTGCATCACGCAGTCCTGATAATTAGCATGTACGTGCGCACCAGTAGTACTTGTTGCTGCCGTGCGTGCATATGTGCGTGCATGCAAATGCAAAGTCATCATACGTACGTAGGAACATGCATTTGTCATATTCAATCATCCAGATACTTAGCCCGCCGTACATGCAAAGCGCGCGTTCTTGCGCATCCATACATCCCACGCAGACGAATACATGTATGTAAGTATTCGTGGTGATGATCGGTATCGTTGATCTCCGTCTATCTATCCGATGGATTCGCAATCTGCGTGGAGGACTTCCAAGTTGTTGATACCGATGGCCAGGGATGCCCAACCACATTAAGCATACATGAGTGTGCATGTATGCTTAATAACATGTATGCTTCATAAAACGCAGGAGTCATGATCAGCCGCGACAGCGTCTCTGTGGACGCAAACGTCACAACAGCCAACACGAGCACCTCAACGGGGATCACCGCCGGCGGCTCTCCGCCGCCACCCCCACCTGCGTCGTCGAGCACGTCAGGCAGACGTCGTACCCTTATGGAGGAGCTGATCATTGACCCCCGGGAGCATTTCCACGGCTACGACAATACCGCAGAGACCTATTTTGATGCCGCCTATGCTGGCAGCAGCAACAGTGGATCTGCCGCCGCCGGCATTGTTCAGCAACAGCCATGGTCCCTCCGCCGCTCTCTGCAAAGCGGCAACAGCACAATCAACCACACGGCCACAATCGCCAACCTCACCTCTAAAACGCCCAAGGGCGTTGTGCCCATTGCGACCTCTGCCAGCACGGTGCAGATGGGCCTGCACTCTTCGCTGCCCATGTCGGTGCTGAAGGAGCTCAAATACATTCAGGTGCGTAGGCAGGTAGCGTTGGTAGCGTAGGTGTGCTTGCACTACTTGCACACACGTACATGCATGGCTGTCACCGATGACCCGCGGGGTCTACGGGGTCCACTGTTACATCAATACATAAAATACGTACATGCACGTGTCGTAGTAGTTGCTGCTGTCCACCGTTCGGTGTTTGAGGAAAAAAATGGCGTCGCACTAGACGCACTACTCGACATTACACTCATTGTGTCTCCATACTTCTGCAGATCTCTACATACTGAGCTAGACGGAGCTAATCAATTCAAATTAGGTTGGCCTTACCACAACAAGCAACATGTACATTGCTTGTAACGGTTACATTATGTACATTATACTGGCGCACTTACCTGCTGCTGGCGTAACTGGTGCACACGCACTCGCGCATCCGCTGGCTTACAGGTCAACTCCAGCAGCGGTGCACAGCTGAGCCTGTTCGTGCTGGCTGTGGCGAAGATGCCTGCTCCGTTTGAGGAGGGCACCTACACGAGCTGTGAGGTGGTCAAGATTGTGACGTATGTCGGAACCATCACGGTATGTACCTGAATGGACAATTATATTATATTATATTATATTATATTATATTATATTATATTATATTATATTATATTATATTATATTATATTATATTATATTATATTATATTATATTATATTATATTATATTATATTATATTATATTATATTATATTATATTATATTATATTATATTATATTATATTATATTATATTATATTATATTATATTATATTATATTATATTATATTGTATTATATTGTATTGTATTATGTTATATTGTATCGTATTATGTTATATTATTTTATATTATATTATATTAATGATGAATAATTCATCGTCGTCGTCATCATCTTTGGATTATTATCGTCAAGGGACGGGACCGACCCATATTTTCAGCCTTACACACTGCTGACCTGACACATCTCTTTGAGCAGTAACGATGGCAGATAGACATGTGGTCGCTCGTCCTGCTGACAATCCAGCATGCGACATATTTATTTCTCTACAACCCTTACAACCCTAAGCCCGAAACCCTAAACCCTACACGCGCGCATTCCTGCTGCTGCTGCTGCTGCTGCACATGCGGTATTTGTAGATCCACGGTTCCGCCTTGGAGTTCGGGGCAGACAACGCCAGCGATATCTTCAGGGACGCCGGCTTCCAGATATCCACTAATGGCCGGAGGAGGATGCTTGAAGGCGACTTCGGTGAGTAGACTACTAGGCAAGCAAGCAAACAAGAGTCTGGAGACGGCGTCTGAATCGCTAGAAGTGCATAAATGCATGTACGCGCGTGTGCATGACATGTTGCTTTTCACAGGCTTGCGATCGCACGCACTTTCTTGCGGCCTTCATCACGTGTGCATGCCCGACGGCCTACGTACTCAACCATACATCAAGTAGTCTTAGTAGTCTGATCGGATGAAGACATGGACATACCTTTACAAGCATTTATAATGTAAAATGTATTCTTGACCACAACGATGGGCCAACCATATCGTGAAATAAATGAAGAATGAGGAATGCTTGCTGAGTCTACACGCTGCTGCCATTTGCTTGCCCACACAGTTATTCTATACATCGTGGTAGAGCCATTGCGCCAATGTAGCTAAAGGCTACGGAATGCGTGCGGGGATAGCTCGCTGAATATACATACATTAGAAACTACGTATGATTGTGCGCAGGGGAATTATTACGCTAGCCTTCCATTCTGTCTGTATTATGCTGTCCTATGCACCTGCACTGCGTGTGCCTTTCAGACATGATGGGCTTCTTCAACATTGTCAAGGACCTGAAGGTATGAATGCATGGTCGTACGTATGCTTGTGTACCAAGAGAGCATCAATCACGCACGTTTTCAGTCCCAGCTGTGGCCCGCACTATATTTTACAAATGATATCAGTATATTAGTTATGATATTGTAATTATATTAGTGAATTATTAATCTGCCCCGATCCACCTAATGACCAGTTATGCAGTCTGCCGTTTATAAAATTAACATCGGCGTGCGTGTCGGCCCCTATCCCCACTCTCCTCCGTAATGCGATGTAGATTGCTAACCTGCCCGCGGACGAGCCGAAGCCACACATTCCGGCTGTTTTCCAGGTACGCAGCACGGATTATCGTGAGCTTTACAATGACCTGCTGCTGTGGTTCGCACGTACGTGGCAAGAGATAGACCCGTTACTCGTTTGATGGCCGGTAGCTAGATGGGTATCCAGGGGCCTTCACAAGCAATATAATACATACATACGATGATTCGTGCGATTCCATTTATTTTTGTGCAGGCCACCATGCGCGTTCTGCAGCAGTGCGCATCTCCAACAAACGCCACAGTTGATATGTGCCTTGACTCGTGGGGACGCGACAAGCCGGGCACTGTAGTGCAAAATGGCGTGCGCTACATGTCGCATACGCTGACCGTTATGCGCCAGGACTCCATGATGCTGCAAGTGTAAGTCTATGCGCAGGCATGCGGCACGGCTAGCTGATGATTGCCGAATGTAATAATTAATGTACGAGGTGACTCATTCGCTTTGGGCGATTGCGCCGTACTATGTCGTCGACTGGTGTCGTGCATGCATCTACGAAGTCAACCTAGCGGATTACCCAGCAGGATGAACTGTATGTTGTCCTACTATGCTCGCTGTCATGGGCGGGTGCGTGGCCGGCTTCGTTGTCTCGGTTTATTCAGCAATTGATGCCGTCGCTCACCAGTAGAGATCCTCCGAGTACGAAGTGCGCTTTCCTGATGCACTGTGGTTACGAGCATTGCCGCACGTGTGGTGTGTCGATTGCCGTCGTCTTTCTTGCGCTTTGCAGAGTTGAGATGCCAAACTACGGCCCAGATCTCTTGTCTTACCAAGTCACCAACCTGACCTCTGGAGAAATCTTTACTTGGCAGTCCCTTTATCAGGTAGCTGGGTTGCAGGCAATGTTTTCTTTACGTTTGTTGTGCTGATGCGCTAGATGCGCGGAAAGGTTATGTGCGTGGCATCTAGGGACGGATAAGACAATAATCTCGGTAGGGATATCTTCTAGGCAGGGATTAAATTTGTATTGTCCAGAGATGATATCTAGGACTTTTATATAGGGGTAAGGCAAATATGCCAATTTAGGGATGGATATTACGTATAAGCTCGGGACATAAATGACGATCCACCCCGCCGCCCCCGGCCAGTGAACGCGCGATTCGTTAATTGGGGCAGTGCGCGAAGGCAAAAGTATATCGATAGAATGTATATATATATATATAACGATATATATAACGATATATATAACGATATATATATATATATAACGATATATATATAACGATTGATGTGCTATATATATATATATATATATATATATATATATATATATATATATATATATATATATATATATATATATATATATATATATATATAATATATATATATATATATATATATATATATATATATATATATATATATATATATATATATATATATATATATATATATATATATATATATATATATAGCACATCAATCGTTAGATGTCTCACGCATTACTGTGCGCATGCTGCTATCTGTTGGTTTCCTTGCTGTTGACCGAAGGGATACCGGAACACGCACTGCCAAGCGGTAACTCGGTCCGCGGACGGCTTGGGAGAGGCGTTTAACACGATGCACAAGGACGCGGTCGCTTCATTCAAGTTTGTCGGTAAGCGCTATATTATATTATTATATATTATTTTATATTATATAATATAATATAATATTATATTATATAATATTATATTATATTATATTATATTATATTATATTATATTATATTATATTATATTGTATTATATTATATTATATTATATTATATTATATTATATTATATTATATTATATTATATTATATTATATTATATTATATTATATTATATTATATTATATTATATTATATTATATTATATTATATTATATTATATTATATTACATTATAGTATAGTATATATATGACTGCTGTGCCCCAAATAAACAGGGTTGGTTGCCTCCAGTTGTCCTGCGTGAGGTTTACATACATTATTCGCCACCTGCACCTGCACGCTTGCATGGACGTGCGCGTGTATCGGTGCGTACATGATGGGTGCTGCTGTACGCCGATGACTAAATATACGGCCGTGGGCTGGTGCGGGGTCCATCTTGAAATTGGTTGCCCTGACTGCGCCTAAATATTCGTCACTACGTAATCTATCACGGATGGGTGAACGTTATGCATGCGCGTGTTACTGCGTACGAAGGACTTGATCGATTCGTTGATCTACCACACATTCGCTCTTGTTATTGTCTGCTGCATGCAGGCTATGAAAAAAAACTCGGAGTAGCTGCCCGGCATTTCGAGATGCAAGTGAAAATTCCCATCTTGAAGGCCGTTAACAACTCGAAGGGCAATACCAGCACCATCCACAACTACACGCTGGCTACAATGCATTACTGGGTAAGCTGTAGCAAGCATGCACGTATGGCGAAGGGTTCCTCACGCCCGCCGTCATCATGATCGATTTATTTGTCATTTTGACCAAGTGGGCTTGCGCCTGACGCACGACGTGGCACGCATCTCGTACATGTCCGGCACGCATCTTGTGCGTTTAGTCCGCTCGTTGGGCATGCATCTATCATCATTGCATTTTGTAATTGTTCGTTATGTTGCAAGGTGGAGCTTTGTTTACGACCCGGCCATCCAAGCAACGGGCCCAGCAGCATATAGCTTCATTCGTGGGAGCCCCACCCATACCACGCACGCGCGCATGCGTGCATCCCAGCCCACCCCTTCCAAGGACTGCACCCCCATCCACCACCCGCGAGGGGTCATGCAGCCATACATAGCACTCGCTCCTTTATACATATATACATACGTACTCTTGCCCCGTCGCACGTCGTACATCGGTGGTCCCCCCTCAGGACACGTCGGACGGAGGCAGCCTGTGCTCAATGGCCAGGAACAACTACCCAGGTAAGCGGCACGATGTACGTACATACTTCTTTCACTCAATCTTCTTTTCCTTTCTAATCGCGGTATATTTATTACCGGTATATGACTCGGGGGTTCGTTCGCTCGGTTCACCGTAATGAGCGTACGTGATCCATTATTCTAATTATTCATAGACACAGTCTACACAGTCCGGCACGCTACAACAGCATTATTGAGCCTGTGCGGTACGTAATATGTATTCCTCGATAATACGCAGTGGCGAGCGAGATGGTTCATCCGGAGTCTGGAATGCACATCACCGAGTTCCTCAGCTTCACAGGTACGCACGTACGCACAGCAAGGGAACGCACGCATGCATTCAAATAAACGTTATTTGGGGACGGAATCAAAGTGCCATTTATGACATCCATGAGTGTATGTGATATTCTATCTCGAGTTGTATCAGTTCAATACTAATTAGCAAGGTACATGCGGGTAGCGGATTGAAAGCAAGGCCCGAGCCACTATCTACTCACCCGGCAAGTACGTACGTGCGCGTGCGGTATTTACAACTCCGGAAGTAGATCATTGAGGAAATCCGGGATGGATAGGATGCGTTGAGGGGCACTAGTAGTTCAACACCATACGAGCGAGCTAACGATCGAAATTTACGCATACCTAGTTTATTTGCAAGTTAGTATCACGTACGTACTAATGAATGCGCGGTGGCGGGCGGTGTATTATAATTATACATCATTATTATTGTTTTCGTATTTTTCCTTTTATTATATCGTTATTACGTATGATTACTGTTTAATTATTGCACGTATGTTATAGCTAAACAATAATTACGTGTACGGTATCATCAAGAAGCAACTAACGAACGTTTTCTGTACCGCGTC
Organism: Eudorina sp. 2006-703-Eu-15; assembly: GCA_003117195.1. Lineage (NCBI taxonomy): Eukaryota > Viridiplantae > Chlorophyta > Chlorophyceae > Chlamydomonadales > Volvocaceae > Eudorina > Eudorina sp. 2006-703-Eu-15. The sequence continues at coordinate 1,184,147 of BDSI01000015.1, forward strand.
CCGCCGCGCTTGGAACTGCGTGCTGCGCACGTGCGTACGCCTTCTCCTATCCACTCACTTTGCTCCTGCAGGAAACGTCTTCGTATCTAGCTCGTACTTCGCTCTGCCGCAAGGGTTCAACGACTCCGTCAAGGGCTGCCCGGACACCCGGTACACCAAGGTGTGTGTGTGTGTGTGTGTGTGTGTGTGTGTGTGTGTGTGTGTGTGTGTGTGTGTGTGTGTGTGTGTGTGTGTGTGTGTGTGTGTGTGTGTGTGTGTGTGTGTGTGTGTGTGTGTGTGTGTGTGTGTGTGTGTGTGTGTGTGTGTGTGTGTGTGTGTGTGTGTGTGTGTGTGTGTGTGTGTGTGTGTGTGTGTGTGTGTGTCGTGACATATCTGCCGGGCCAACGCTGGCCGGGGGCGCTGACCCGCCCCATACGGGAGATAGACCGCCGAAGCACTCTCCCCCGGATTCTGGGGAGAGGGGCGTAAGGGAGCTGTGTGTGTGTGCGTGTGCGTGGATGGGGTTGCCCCATTGACGTCCACACGTCGTCGTCGGCGGTCACCGTATAAAGTTATTAGATTCTTTGCACGCGCCTATCTTCGCCATGCGCCGAAGCAAGCATTCTCCCATCTCTGCGGGGTAAGGAGAGGGGGGTGAGGGGCTGCATCCCCGCGCGCCCCTTGCTCGCTCGACATTAGAAATCGCGCGCGCTGAAATGATAATGCGGTAGCTCGCTAGCTCCACAAACGACACAAACAATGGCCATGTGTGTAAGTGTAAGCAACGTAACTAACCAAGCCAGAGGAAGCACACGATCGTGATAGCGTGGCCTTATTGATGGTATGATCTGTTTTGATGCCTCGGCTGATGCATGTGTGTGCTCCCTTTATTTATGACACGCTTCCTGGATGGGCATGTGTATGTATGCGCGCAGGTGCCTAAGATGAAAACCCCTTACGGTATGTACATACGTACATGTATCCCGTCGGTTAGTTGGTTGCGCATTCTGTGATGTGTGCCACAGTATGTGCTAGGTGTGTGGTAGTCACTGTTGCTGTAGACAATATTTATTTCTCAGGTAATTCAGATTCCGGTATACATAAGTGCCTGTTGATCTAAAAATCTATGAGATTCTATAATTAAATCGTGTTTATCTAGGTTTTTATATTTTGTCCAACAGCTGTCTGCTGGTGGATGGAGAGATTTGGTAATTATTCAGTATGTACCGCCGAAGCTGTTCGTGCATTTTCAGCCAGTCAACTACGGCTCCGCGCCTTACAGGGAAGGCATGGACGGCGCCGCCGAAGGAGAAGGTTTCATCTCTGTTCTCCAGGGTCAAAAAGCTTACAGCATCGCCAGACCTTCATGACCTCAACGTCACCGATGCCAATATTGCATCCACCACGACGTTCTTGAATCGGGTGCGTGGTTGCTCCGTCCGTATTATTTCCTTATGACTAGATGCAAAAATAGGATCAGCGAGGGTGAACGAAACTGGTTTATTTATCGAGCGATCGGGTTTTGATTATGTATCTATGTAATTGGTTCGGGCGGGTGAACCTGGGTGGTTCATATATATATATATATATATATATATATATATATATATATATATATATATATATATATATATATATATATATATATATATATATATATATATATATATATATATATATATATATATATATATATATATATATATATATATATATATATATATATATATATATGATATAGGATATAGGGTTTATAGGGGTTTAGGATATATAGGATATAGGATATAGGCCGGATAGAATAGGATAATTCATGCGTATGGTTATCATGTATGGATGTCAACTTTAGCATGTATACACCTTACTTATTAGCACATTTACCATGGTCGGGGGTCGACGGTAAATCGTCAATGTTCGCCTTGCTTTCTTTTTCCAATTGGTGCAGAGGCCTCCGCCGACCCGCCGCCTCTCACCATACCCGCCGATTCCGCCGCCGCCAAGCCCGTCACCACCACCAGCGGCTGTTGAAGGTCGGCGCCGCGCGGCTGCGGAGCTATCGGCTAAACCGCGGGCACTGCAGCAGCATGCCACCGGCCTGTCCGGAGCATCAGATGAGGAGGGCCCCGAGCACGTTGTGTCATTTCGACAGTTCGTCCGTACACTACGACTCTTCCGGAAGTAAGCAGCCCTCCCGTCTAGGGTATTTCGTTGGATATGTATTTTTTAAACCCATTATGCTGCGCTAGCTAGCTGATATGTATTGATCTAGATAGCTGCCCGAATGTTGCGCCCCCCCTATTTGTTTGCTGCACGAGTAGCAGGAGCCAATCCAGCGGTGGTACGTAGGTCAAATAGCGTCGTAGTTTCCGTTAGCACATTGATGGCCCATACATACGTACGTACGCATGCTTCTAACGTGAGTGTGCAATTGGTCGTGTGTATGTGCCGCCATGGACTACGTACGGGAGCGGGGAAGGAGGAGGTTCGTTCGGTTTAATAAAAACACTACACTAGATCTGCACCAGCATTCGTATGCATGTCGCTTACGTAGGAATTCTATGTATCCGTCCTACCTGTTTCAACCTAGTACTAGCTGACGCCTCCTCTGCCGCCGCCGACGGCCGCGGTTGATCTTCACGCACCCTGCGCTGTGCTTTTTCTGACGATGGTGCAATGCAGCCATCCCAACTTCAACTCGAAGGTGTTTGACGTCCTTGCGAACATGCAAGACCCTGCCGCGCTGGAGGCGTTCGGGGAACTTCACGGCGGACTACTCCAACAGCAGGGCAATGCCACCGCGGGCGCTGATGGTGACGATGACGATGATGGCGCAACAGGCACCCGCAGGTCGCTGGGCCATGCTGGCTTCATCCCGCTTGGGCCCTGCTCCGTGTACTTCAACACGGACCCCAATGACGACAGCCTCAAGGTCACTGCCGAATGCAGTGCAGAATACCCGCCGGTAAGGCGCTTCGTTTGTTCATGTGCGTGTACTACGTACATACGTACGTGTATGTACCGAACCGATGACGACGGAGGCAAGAGGCTTTCGTTGTGGCCATTTGTAAAGCCAGTGGCGTTCTAGGCGATTGCTTATTAATATGCTCGTACACTACACACGCGTGCTTTCCAGCTATCCAGCTGCACGTGCAGTATGGATGCAAGCCACACGATCTTGCGGATCCCGCTGCTGCCACCCGCACATGATGCATCTATCCGTCCCCTATCGCGGAGCATAACCCATGCTCCCTCGCTACCCATGAACCGCTGCCGCATATTCTGCTAATTCTGCTCGTTCGTCTTCCTGCTGCCTGCTACCCTAGAGGCCACCTTGCTCGTACTTGCCTTCGTTGCCTTTGTGTCAGGCTTGTGGCAGCCTTATCACGCACTTGTCTGTACCCATCCAGCAGCCATACATACTGACGCGGTCGCTTGTCCGATCATACATGTGTACGTATGCATACCAGTTTATCAGCAGGCAGGCCTCACAACCAAGGTAGGGTCAACCAGCTTGTTTTTATTGCTGCCATTCACTGCTGCAGATACCTGTCATTGAGTTCAACGGAGCCGTGTACTTCACCTGGGTTTGGTATCCCAGTTTTTCGGTAAGGAGGGGAATAAATGGAGTGACGCACGGAGCAAGCGGCGGCACGCCGAATCGTTCATTGATGATACGTGCACGGCGGTGTTGAACGAGACATGAACGCCGTTAATCGATATGCACGTAAATGTAGGACTATGTTTTGGACGGATGCGCGTGTGATTTACACAATCGATCAGAAAATGTCCAGTCGCCAGATTGGATTTTGTGCTTGATTGATTGCTTGGGCGGCGTGGCGCGAATGACGGAACGAGCTACCCGAACTCAGCCTGCTACGTCGTCCGAACGCTTGATTATTTTTTGCCCTTTGCAGATTCAAGTTGGCGGCTGCGTGGGCATCAGCTTTGGTGTGGACGGCATCTTGAAGGAGTTCGGAGTGAGTGGGACGTGTGCGCGCCCGTCTGACACGCACGTTCTGCTTGTTCTGCTCCCACACGGTCTTGCACCAAATCCATCTTGCTTCGGATCCATCATCATCTATAGATGGCTAGCTGGAGCCTCCGCCCGGCGGCTGCCTTTGAGGTCGCTGCTGTTGAGCGTCCAGTGGATGGCAGCAAGCGGCCAGCGGGCCTCACCGCCGGCCGCACATGCTGCTAGGGTTTGCACGCAGCTAGCTGGGGTTTGCTAGATTATTACTGTTACATTTATTTCACATAATATTTTATCATTTTCAATATATGAACAATAGTGGTAGTACAGAGTGGTTCTACAGCAGTATTAATATTCTTGAACTATTAATACGAATTTTATTGTGACGTTCATTCATTCACAAACATAAATATGAATATATTCATATAAATGTAGTATGAGTTTTTACGTCTTGTACTTGACCCGGTCTACTAGGATCATGCATTCATGCCGCCCCAGCTGATGTTGTACATACATGCATGTTGTACATGTTGCATTACCAATTAACGATAACGAAAACGATGTGTTCGTTGAGCGAGAGATAGACCCGCCGCGACTCGATGTGTGTGCGCAGTTCACGTCAGCGGTTGACTGGCTCGAGAAGGTCGGCATCAGCTTAGACATTCCGTTTGCGGATATCTGCTTGGGATACGATTCAGCAGAAAACACCATGGTGCTGAGCCTGGGCGTCGACTTCCCTGACTTCGTTGTTGCAAGTAAGTGGATGCTCGCGCGCACACAAATAGTCGTAGCGATTCGTCCCATTTGGACGGTAAGCTTCTTTTCCCTGCTTGTGCAGCATCACGCACGTCCATTCATTCATTTAATAATAACAATAATAACAATAATAATGATATAATAATGATATAATAATTATAATATAAAAATATAAATAATAGTGGTAATAATAATGATGATAATGATAATATGTTGTCTGCCTGCAGAGCTTGCGTGGGAGGTGGAAGCGGAGACAAACTTCGACGTAAGTACACGCCCCTTCGTAGGTGATGAGGCGGTGGATGCGTACGTGCCTGGTTGATTGCCGGATTGGACAGCGAGCATCTGGCAGGGGCAGCAGCTCCTGGGTGCCTCGCACTCACGCACGCCAATAGACGGATAGATGTGTTCGTTCATCAGTCCGCACACAAGCAGTGCCACTACATGCATGTATGTACACTGCTGATGAATACATAAATACCTTTGCGAAGCAAGTGCAAAATCATTGTGGTCGGTTGCCTTGTGTGCATTCTTGTTATTTGATAGCCTGCGTGGAATGTTCCTGCTCAAACGCATGACTCCTCGCTATCATTGCATGCAACCTTTCGCGCGACAGGATTGTTTCACCTTCTCCAAGGCTGGAATTACTGGAGAGTATCTTGGTCTTTGTAGTTGGATCATTCCTTGCTGGCAAACTATATTCGATGTTGACTTCGGCAGCGGTGGCTGCGGCGACAGTGACGGCGGTGATGGCATGGACAAGCCGAGTAAGTCAATGGTTGTGTGTTGTGAATAGTTGCGTTCACCGTACCTATGTAATCCACACCATCGTACTTGCATAATCATGCATTGGTTTAGTTCATCTGCAGCATCTGAGCTTCGCGCATAACCACTTGTTATTTATTGTCCGGCGGGTGGTATGATGAATCGTCCTCGATCGAGGGCCCTGCGTGAAGCGGAATCCCCTGCTGCCCTCGGGACCCCAACTGCCCTACTCCTTTGCGTGATAAATGTCTCCATCCTTGCTTGCTTGGATATGTAGTACATAGCCGACCGGCCGATGTTGTCGTTCGATGAAAACGCACGCTGGATGGGATCCATATGGTGATAATCAACGAATATCCTTACCATTACGTAGCTGCTGGCGTGGGTACGTGCATATCATATATATATATATATATATATATATATATATATATATATATATATATATATATATATATATATATATATATATATATATATATATATATATATATATATATATATATATATATATATATATATATATATATATCACCACTACAACAATACCATTATACACTACAACAATACCATTAAACCCTATATATATATATCACCACTACAACAATACCATTCGTTTGGTAATGCACGCCTATTATTAGGGGAGCAAGACTAGCGAGCGAGACGCGAGTGAGCCTCGCTGCAGCTTCTGTATGTAGCCAAGCAAGGTCGTAGCTAGATAACGTCTGTTGCTGACCCAAGTAATCCAAGTATGCGTGGTTCGCCCCGCCCCTTCGCCCGACCTCGCCCCACCCGCCGCCCCGACCCGCCCCCACGTTTTTATACGACAGCCAACTGCAAGACCTACCCGGGCTACCTGGCCTATGTCGACCAAGATCACAACGGGGACGACATTAAGAACTACAGCCCCAGCAACGGTGACCTGACCTCTGCTGCAAAGGCTTGCAACACCACGTCCGGTTGCATTGGTTTTAACACGGACGGATGGATCAAGAGAAATGTATCCAGCCCTATCAAAAAACCTGGCTACTGCCTCTACGTGAACACGAATGCGCGTAAGTACCTATCTATACCTATATCGATATATATATATATATATATATATATATATATATATATATATATATATATATATATATATATATATATATATATATATATATATATATATATATATATATATATATATATATATATATATATATATATATATATATATATATATATATATTCCACGCACATGGACGCATACAATGCATGCTGGTGCACGGGCGTCTGGCGCCCCTGGGCCCCCGGGCACGGCCTCCACACTATCCATACTACGTAGGATGGAGGGCTACGTTGCGTGCATGTAGAGTTTAGGGCTCCTCTCTGCCGCCCCGTGTATGTAGTGTATGTACGTACTGCACGCCACGGCGGAATGGATGCACGCAGGCTCGGCTGGAACACACGCGCTGCTGTAGCTGCTGAATAGAACTGCGTTGTCGGCGATTATGCTAGTTCACTCGATTATTCTGTGATGCTCGGCTTTGCTGCCGCCGTATGTACCGACGCTTCATGCGTGTAATAAGCTGCTGCCCGCATTCGTATATAGTGATGCAAATCAGTGTATGTAAGTAGTGGGACACGCACGCATGGGCGGGCGGCCGGTAATCGTGTACATACTTCGTGTGCGGTTACTGTGCTTACGAACGTGCCCGCCGCCTGCCCGCTCCTTCGATATCCTACTGATTACTAATGCTGATCGCGACTGCTCGCGTGTGCTCGCGACTGGTCGCCGCAGTCTGCCCGCCTGTCAATGGCTACACTGCGACGCCCAACATGGACCACCCGGGCAGCGACCTCGGTCAAGTCACTGCTGTCAATGGCGACTTCACGACGGGCGTCGCCACCACCTGCAACATGAACTCTCAGTGCGCTGGCTTCAACAGTCAGGGATTCCTGAAATCAACAGTTGCGAACCCTACCGCGTCTCAGAATGGGCAGCCCGCGTGTTTGTACACACGTAGCCCTGCAGGTACGACATGCGTCTGCCCCACCCGCCGTGCGTAGTAACTGTTATAATTAATACAGTAATTATATATTAGCCTTGTTGAAATATTCAAGAAGTTCGTGTTATTACTACTACGGTATTGTCTATTTTACTATTATCATTATATTATTTTATTATCATTACTATTGTTGCATATTGCGGCTACTACTATACCAAATATTATAATAATCTCTTGTTGTCAACCATGAATACGTGTTGTTAACAAGGTACCGAACATCTCAGCGGATGGGCGGAGGTATCTTGCTTGACAGCTAGGTGCTAGCTCGGGTGCACATTCTCCAACCTTTTCATTGTTTACGCGTGGCTTTCCCGCCCCAAACAAATAGCATAGGCTAAAAGGCTGTTACACCATGCGTCACCATACAAAACAAACCAGCAGCCAACATTTTCAGTATGTTTACATACAGGGTACTGTTGATATTAACCACTGCGGATTAAAGGCCGGGATTAAACAAATAAGTTCATCACAATATATATAGGGTTATATATAGGGTATATATATATATATGCTTGCACGCACTAATGCGATCGTTGTATGCCTTAATCGTCCGGATCCCCTCGTCCATCTTCCGTACGTGCACCTACCGGTACCTGCGCAGTATGCCCAACCTTCGCCGGCTACATGACGTACCCGGATGTGGACCACGTTCATGACGACATGGCGCAGTACGACTTCACCTCGGGAGCCGCAGCTAACGCCTGCTCGGCCAACGTCAGCTGCGCCGGTTTCAACAAGGATGGCTGGATTAAAACCAACGTGAACACCACCGCCACTGCGTATGGCTACTGCCTGTACAAGAAGATCGGCACGGGTACGTGGGTGCGTGCCTACCCGAACCTCGCGCATAGGAAACACCTACCTGCGTGCCCCGTCTATTCGCACATGCGCAGCACCCAACTGCGCCTAGCTAATAAACATGTCGTCATTGTGTTTGTAATAACCACTATGCTAGGCCGGCATGCAGTGGTGGCTTAGGCCGCGCATGGAACGGGCGGCTTCTATCTGCGGGGGAACGAACCCGCGCGCGCACGCACGCACATATTTGAATGAACGCACGTGGATGTGGCCGCCGTACGTACACACGTTTTTCACATCGTAGCCAATACGCACCTATCCTCGGCTCTTCTCTAGATGTGGTGTTGTTGCTTGGTCATCATTTTGAGGCGCCGCAATCTGTGTGCCCCTAGTGCCCCCCGCGTATCTGTCGTTGAGGCTTTTGTTGCCATTAAGCGAGCGCGTTTCACGTGTGTGTGTAGAGCGTGCGAGTGAGCGAATAACGTGCGTGCATCATGCACGCAACCTACCATGCAATGATTGCCAATTGCCTTGCTTACGTATCCTCATCAAGCAAGCGACGCGCCCTTCCTTCCTATCTATCCTATTGAACGTACCGCCGTACACATTCGCAGAATCTGCTTACCGCCGTACACGTACGTGCACATGAGCCCCGCCGCGCAATGTATATGTGCTCATGTCGTACTTTGCTGTCCACGTGCGCACGTGCACTGCTGCCACGCAGTCTGTCAGCAAATAACGGGCTACACCGTGTTTGCGGACGTGGACCACAACCTGGACGACATTGGCAACGTCGCCTTCCCTGGCGTGGCCAACACTTGCAATGCCAACCCCAACTGCGTGGCGTTCAACGCCGGCGGTTGGTACAAGACCAAAGCCAATGTGGCTCCTTCGCCGGGCGGATGCTTCTATGTCAAAAACTCGAACTACAGCCCGCCGCCGCCGTCGCCGGCGACTGGCTAGCTAGGTGGACTGTAGCAGCGGATGAAACTGTGTGCTCCTGAAGGGATGGCTGGCCGAGCGATCGAACAGCGGCTATTGATGGAGCGGATACTTATTATTGACGATGCGTTCATTCGCATGACGCAGTCCGTTTTTCTCCCATGCATGTAGTGGATGAGGGCTGGTGCGTGAGAGATGTATGCATACGTACATGGCCGTACGTACCCTACCTGTACGACACTTCATCAGGCAATCCAACTGCTGGCACCCTCTGCTGTTCCCACCTACCTGAGCGCGCGCGCGTGACACTTTACGAAATTGGCAGTCGTCCCTCTCACCCTCGTGCATGTGCTTCAATGCATAACTAGCTGAACGAGAGAGTATGCCCGCACTGACTGACTGACGAGCGTCTGCAGCCCGCGTGTGCGTGTGCGTGTATGTGTCGATCGAACCCTAGAGATGAATCTCGCTCCCTGATGCTTTGTACGTATCTGGGACGGATACATACCTACGCACGAGCCGCAAAACTATGACATTCGGTTACTGTGCGCGCGCGTGTTGACCGTTCGCGTGTCCGACGGTCATTGTTGAGCGATCCTGCTGCTGCTTGCTTTGTTCGATGATTGCCGGTATGTATGGGTGAGCCACGGGTGATGCACCGGTCCTGTCGCCTACGTACGTACGTGCGTGGAGGAATACCTATCTGCGTAGCCGCGCAACACGCGTGCCTGATGAGCATCTGAAAGTGAATGAATCGTACCAAGAACGCGCCGAGCGACTCATGTGCACACTACTCCTGACAAGCGCACTTGGGTCTACGTACCTTCCCCTAGCTACGTACCCATCGGGCACTACTGTATGCTGGCTGGGCTTGCTTGGGGGTTCGTTCTAGAAGGACGACGTGCGTGTGCGTATACCCACTAGCGTGCGATCAACGAGGGCATACGTATGTAGGTATGCGTACGTATCGCGCGGATTGGAACCAGCAGGACTTCGACGCTCTTGCAGCACGCCTTGGACGGCGCGTTTTAGCTATCCAGCGCGTTAGCTGCGTTCTTTATCGGCGAAAAATGGTGCAGCAGCTTGATTGCAGGTGCGTGCGTGCGTGCGTGCGTGGTCGCTCGGGCGATGGTGCCGCTTCGTTGAACTAACGCCGCCGTGCGGGCTTGCTGGCTTTGCTACGAGCGAGCTTACCGTACTCCGTCGAAGCATACATTATATGTTCATATTTATTCTTCGTTGCGTGCGTGTTTGTTTCCTAGTTCTACCGACCCTCCCAATTGCCTCTCTGGCCAAGCAAGGGCCTCGCCCGGCGGGCGTGTACTGCTTCGTGCGTGCCTGGCTGCCAGCATGGCATCCGTCGGCGTACGTTGTTTGACTTCCATTAATTGCTTAATCGGAATGGCCCTAGGCCGATGGTCGTTCATGGACCTGTATGTGGCGACGCTCCACGGCTTCACCGACCTGCACCAGCCGTTGCTTGTGTGTGTGTGTGTGTGTGTGTGTGTGTGTGTGTGTGTGTGTGTGTGTGTGTGTGTGTGTGTGTGTGTGTGTGTGTGTGTGTGTGTGTAGAATTGCAACCCGCCCGCCCGCCCGATCCCAGGTGGCAATATACTTACCATAGAACCTGCGAGGAAAAACTTACCAGATGCAGGCGCGCGGACAAGGTGTGTGTGTGTGTGTGTGTGTGTGTGTGTGTGTGTGTGTGTGTGTGTGTGTGTGTGTGTGTGTGTGTGTGTGAATCGTTACATATCTGCCGGGCCGACGCTGGCCGGGGGCGCTAACCCGCCCCATTCGGGAGACCGCCGAAGCACTCTCCCAGAGAACTGGGAGAGGGGCGAGGAGACACAGCACGGGACCACAAGGGTGCCGTGCACCCGGGGCCTCTAGCCCCATCTAAAATGCGCCACGAGGTCAGGCACCAAGCCAGCCTGCCTTTATGAAGCCGATCACGGGGCCAACTCAAACAAAACCCCTACACGTTCAGCGCAACCAGCCGAAGGCCAGGCACACACGGCAAAAGCAGACCACGTGTGTGTGTGCTGCATGCATGCATGCATGCGTAGTACGTATATATGACGACGGGGTCTGCCAACACCTATATGTGTTTTTATGCGACGTTGTGATTAGTGCACCTTGCGATGTATCTGCGATGCTGACCTCCAGCGCGAGACATTGTCGTACTCTATCTGCCCGGACGACAAAGGTGCGAGCGTAATATAAAGCGAGTACATGTCATTTATCGTTGCTTGCCGTACGGCGGTGGGATGTACCTTTATTCATGAATGTAACTGTGGTGGATCTATCTATCTTGCACGCTCGACCGCCCGGACGGAGGTCTTGTTTGATTGTGTGGACAACGGATGTTGACGCGCGAGGTACTTTCTTCCTTGATTGGTCCCCACGGCACGCGCGCCATCCACATACAATTCCATACGTTGCTGCTTGATTGCCGCGCAGCAACCCTATCCATCCATCCATCTGTAACATCATTCGACGGAGACCCTTGCTTAGCATCAAGTGCGTTTTTCAGCCGCGTGCGTGTGACAGTGGTGCGAATTGCCAGGCTACAGGCACGCACAGGGGGTGCGCCGCGGCGTGCGTGTGTGGCAGCGGCGATCAAAGCAGGCCGGTGCAGCGCGAGCCGTAACGAAGGCCCCGCGCGCCGTGCGTGGGCGGGGTCACATCTAGCTAGCTATCTCGGACTGGTATAACTGGTACTGGTACTGGTACTGGTACATATCTTGATTGCTGGCCTACCTGAGACCCCCCCCCGGCACATGCATTACGACATAAAGGGTAGGTAGATTATAGGAACGACATGACACTCGTATCGGTCGGTATTCATCAGCTTCATCGATTTGCTTGCGGCGTGACTCGATACCTGCGGCGCAACGCATGCATGTACACGCGCGGTCTTCATGTCCTGGTGACATGTACCTATCCAGCAGCCATGCCGCCTGTGGGCGAACGGGTCATTCGCTTAATACGTTCGTTGTTTATTATATTACGTAGTCAATCATTCAGGAGGTGCCATGTACTGACCATTGCGCAACGTACGTACCAGACGAAGGAATATATAAATGCGCAGCATGGGCAGATATCAGGGACATCGTCACATCGACCCTACCCGGCGGGACACACATACGCACGGGGATGATGAGAAGCAGGCGAGGTATTTTGCAACCGAGGGAAGCATAAATCGTTGGTTCTGGACCATGGACTTTACAAATAAGTACGAAATCATGGAAAAGCGCGGGCATGGCGAGATGGATCAATCGGTAGCTCGCGGGCGTGGTTGGTTCTCAAGAACGGGGTGGTTTCCTTTTAGAGTGCGCACGGGCAGGCAGTGCTTCGGTAGGTACACTTGTGGAGCCTGTCCGGTGCGCCATGGTGGCGCAGTTTCTTTTATGCAGTGTATGGTGATGAGGAAGCTTTGGCTGTCACCGATGACCTGTGGGGCATACATCCATATAATAGCTCGCGGAGATTACGGAGATAGATGCGTCAAACAGCGAATCCCACAGTTCCCTCCACGTCTTGTGCAGTGGTGCATTTTTATTCAAGTGGATGTGGTGAGGTCGTGGCAGCGGCACAATCGTACCGAGAATGCTGGTAACAGCCTGCACACGACAAGCCGTGTCCGGTGGACAGCAGTGCCGCTAACTGGACAGCTCACCATCGTCGCAGCAAACAAGGGCCAAGCTTTCCTTTCTAGTTGTAAATATAAAAGCTAACAGCGGACTTCTGTCTTTGCGGGGATTTTGCTTTCCTAATTCGGGCCCTGACCCGTGAGCTTGGGCCTGCGCGAAGTTGGCGGTTGAACATGGCGGTTGTTGCTGAAAGTCAAAACTGCATACCACAAACTACATAGTGACCGTAGACACGGTACATGCGTTTTCATCCAGCACGATTAGCTGTGACGAGCAAATGAAATGATTCGTTCGTGTTTGGTGTCCTGCCAACGTACACGTATACCATAGACACCACAAACACATAACATTGCAGTATGAGAACAGATTGCATCATCTGCAATCATATTGCTCCTGCTCAGGCATCGTAGCTTCAAGCAGCTGTCAAAGATACGTACTATCTGCGTACACCCGCAGAGTATGGAACGCCAATAATACTCTTTGTTGTATCTCTTTAGCTTGGAGCATGCTGAACTGGTAATCCAAGTCTGTTCAAGCTATTTTGGGACCTTGTCACAAAAGTGTTTGCTTTGGTGATATGGAGATGTATTGCATTGTAAAAACAGCGACATTGCTCAGAGCAGTGACCTGACAAGCTTGTTCAATGTCGGAAACTGCCAGGTGCGTCACATGGACGAAGTTTAATGTGCCCAAACTTGTTCTTCTATTTGAGAGTTGGTCGACCCGATGACATGTCACTGTGACCCGCGCATCGGGTGGTTGTCGCCCGGTACAGTCTGTCGGCACAGGACGTCGTCACTTGCGTCTGCCTTGTCGGTGGGGACCTCCACATCCCTTGGCCCCTGCACCCTAATCGTTTGTCCTGGCCAACTTATGGCCGTTGACTCACCCTCCGTGTCAGGTATCCGGAACGCTCGTCCAGCGTTGGGAGGCGTTGGGAGTCATACCGTCGACGGGAGCACCGATCTCGGTCCCGGTCCAGATCCAGATCCAGATCGCGGACGCGATCTAGATCCCGCGATCGACATCGGCACCAAGCGCGTTCGCGCCAAAGGAGCAGGTCCGGCGGCAGGTCTCCCATCAGCACAGGAGGCACCCACGGCGATAGCCGCCACCGCCGGAGCCCGAGCCACAGCGCTGGTCGCCGTGGCAGCGGCGGCGCTGCCATTTCAGGGGCTCCACGCACCTTAGCCGGACGGGACCAGCAGGGATCCTGGGATTGCGATGCTGGACGTGGCGCACCGCACAGCAGCCGCGCTCGGCCCGTGTCCCCAACCTCGCCTCAGTCGGCACCGCGGGCCTATTCCTCACAGCAACGGACAAGCGGCGACGGCGGCGGTAGCAGCAGGCTCAGGCCACAGCGCCTGGCGGCGGCCGCGGCAGCGCCGTCCCAGCCAACCTCACAGCCGCGGGAACCAGCTGGCAGGTCTGCACACCGAGCTGACGTGGCGGTGGCGGAGCGCAGGGCCCCGCACCCCGCTGCTGAAGCATACGGAGTGCAGACAAGGGCCCAGAGGCGGGAGGCTCGTTCGAGGGAGCCGTCGCCGCAGCGCCGGATGCAGCAACACCACCAGCAACAGCAGGAGCAGCAGCGACAACAACAACAGCAGCAACAGCAGCGACAACAACAGCAGCAACAGCAGCGACAGCAACCGCAGCAGCAACAGCTGACAGACAGTTTCACCGCGTCGCACAGAGGTGGCGGTGGCGGCGGAAATCGGCCGCCCCGGGCTCCTTTGATGATGAATCATTTCCCGGTGGATCCGGGGGAAATGGAAGAGCTGGAAGCTGCCCCAGCAACTGGGCGCGGCACTCCTGGCCGGAGGGGTCGTAGTCGATGGGGTGTACCCCAGCCGGGGTCACCACCCGGAGAAACTGTTACAGGCAGTGCAGGGCGCCACGAGCGGACCACCGGCCCTGGCCGTATCGACACTTGGTGGGCGTCTGCCCAGGCAGCTGGCACCGCTGATGTGCCCGTGCCTGCGCCGGCTGCCGCTCACCTGTTGGGGGACGGTGACCAGCTGGGGCTTTGGCAGGGCGTGCTGCCGCCGCTGGGCCGGGGGACGTCGGGACCGTCACCCCTGATGGGCTCGCAGAAGGACGTGTCTGCCGCACCTACTACGACCCGCGGGTCGGTCGGGTCCCCCCGGGCGGCGGAGCCCCTGCCGTCGGAGACCGGCAAGGAAATGGCGCGTCGGCCAACGATGCCGCAGACCGACGATCAGCCGGAGGTGACGCCGCGGCTAGATGCGCCTGCCATGTTGCCCGCGTTGGCGTCGGGCGCTGCCAGGGCTGATCCCGCGGGAGGGGAACAGGGGCTAGCCACCGGACAGGCTGCCATGGCAGTGGCAGGCCGCTTCGGGCGTGGGGCCCGCAACCGGGGCGGGGCCCCGGGGGCACCGTTGCCGGAGGGGGCAGGCGGAGCGGCCGCGGGTACGAGCGCCGCCGCAGCCGTCTCGGGTGCTGTTGAAGAGCCGACCACTGCGGCCTTTTTGCTTGTGGGTGCGTCAGTCGCAGACGGCAGTGAAGCTCCGGTCGCATTGACGGACGTCTTGGAGTTGTCCGCGCTGGCGCCGCACGGCGCGGCGGTGGCTGTGGTTGGCGGAGGCGGCGCGCGCATCGAGGCGGCGGCGCCGGTGGCGACGGCTGCTGTGGACGTGAGCGGATCCGCGGTCGGCGAGGGTGGTGCCCCGGAGGCAGCTGCGGCTGGGGGCGTCGCTGGTCGCGAGGTTGCAACCGTGTCGAACGCGGACGAGGGCGCCACGCAAGCGCTGCTGGGAGACGCACACCCGAAGCTGGACGCAGCCGCCGCAGCGGTGAAGCTAGTACCACAAGCCCATGGCGGAGGTAGGGTGGCGGTCCGCGGACCAGCTGCTGAGGCGACGGAGCGAGATGGGTGCCGGCAGGCGACCGGCGACGGCACAACCGCAGCGGCCGGCGCCAGCGCGGCGCGGGAGGCAGTGCCGGCGGGGCCCGCGGACGACGTCCGATCGGCGGCTGGTGATGCCGGCGGCAGCCAGGCGGCGGGCGGGGTGGGCCCGTGGGATGAGCCCAGCAGCACCAGACGCACCGCGACTCAGGCGACGGCGGCGGCGGCGGTGCGGACGGTAGGTGCCGTTGTCGACGGACGGGGTCAGCAGCATGGAATGGCCCCGGGACGTGGCCAGGTGGCGGGGCCAGCAGCCACGAAACCGCCGGACGCTACAGGTTGCGCCACGCTCCCACCGGGATCGTCGACGTCGCCGCCATCGTTAACAGCCGCGGCGGCGCCGGCGGCGGTGGGCACCAATGACACGGTCTCCAAGGAGGCCGGAGGCGTGGCCGCAGCGGCAGTGGCCGCTGCGGCCGCGGTGCCGCCACGGCCCGTGCGGATCGACTCTGGGGCCCGCTCCGGTTCCAGCGGGCCCTCCGGCTCCAGCGGCCGCGTCACCCGAAAGAGCTTCAAGAGCAGGTCCACGTCCGTCAAGACTTTCGCCACATCAATCATCATTCACGGCGCGGCGCCTCCCGACTCGGACGGGGACGGCCCAGGGGACGCCGCGGCGGCCGGCGGGGGCACTTCCGGACCTGCCGCGGCCGCCGCCGGTGGTGAGCCGCCTGCCATGCTGGGGAAGGTGGTGGTGGCCCTGGCGGCGCCAGCCTTGGTCCCGGCAGCTGCGGTACCGGCAGGTCAGGTACTGGCAACGGGCGCAGGGGCGTGGTCCCAGCAGTCCGTTGGCGCGGCGGCCGCTGTCGGGGCCGCAGCCGCGGCTGGAGTCAGGGAGTTGGTCGCGGCGCAGCTGGAGGACGCTGCCGCTGGGGAGGGCGGGGCTGACACGGTGGAAGTCGGCGCGCGGGGTGGCGGGGTTCCTTGCAGGGGCCCAGCAGGCGGGAGCTATGGTGGGACGGCGCTGCTGGAGGAATGGCGCTCCGCCACCCCCTGCGAGGTGGCTGTTGCAGCAGCCACAGCAGCAGGAACAGCGGCGGGAACCGCAGCAGCAGGAAGGGTACCAATCCCAGCGCCCCCTTTGGCGAGCACGCCTGAGCTGGAGGCGCAGACCGAAATCCAAGCTGCTGCAGCTGCTGTGCCGCTACCAGCGCCGGCGCCGCCTGAGGGCGGGGCCGCGGCAGCGGCTGCCGCCCATGGGGCCGACGGGACGGCGCCGACGCACGGTGCGCCTCCCCCCGACCGGTGCACTAGCCCCATCCCTCCGATGGAGATGCAGTTGCAGCCGCAGGGCTCCGTGCCGCCTGACGAGGAGGCGGCGTTCACCGGGCCGCTGCCACGGCTGCCACACGAGGCTGAGATGGCACGGCCCGGGACCTCCGTCGCTGGGGCCTGGGGGGCCGTCAGCGGTGCGGACTCTCACGAGGCGGCGGCGGGCAGGACGGGCGCCGGGGCCCAGCAGCCAAAGCACGGACAGGGCCTTGAGGAGGTGCAGGAGCGGTCGCAGGAGCAGCAGCAGCTGTCGCAGGGGCAACCCCAACGGCAGGAGCAGGCGGATGAGGCAGCTGTGGCGGCCGCGGCGGCAGCGCCTCGGTTGGTAGCCATGCCGGCGGCGGAGCGGCAGGCGCCCGAGCAACCCGACCTGCCGCGGCCCCTCCTGCAGCGCACGATGCACCCCCGTGACTCAGACGGCGGCTCGCAGCCTGAGGGCGCCGCCGGGGCGCCGCCGGCGGGGGCGGCGGCGGCGGCGGCAGCTGGAGCCACCCTGCCGCCGCGGCGGCGCCTCGACGGCAGTGGCGGCGGCAGCACCGCAGCGCCGCCGCCGATGCCGCAGGCGACGGCTGAGGGCCCTCGGGAGGGTCCCGTCACCCGCAGCCGACGAACCAAGTCCGAGGCGCCTGTGCCTGTCAGCGGGGGTAGCCGGCAGGGCCGCGCCAGCCGGGCGGCAGCTGCTCAGGCCGCGGGCATGGACACGGGCACGGCTGGCGCGGGTGACGGGGATGTGGGGGGCGAGCAGTCGGCGTCTGCGCGGGAGGGAGCGCGAGCACCTGGGAGGGATGGCGACGCGGGTGACGGGCTGGACCTCGCCAACCTCCTTGTGGGATCCGGCAGCGGCGGCGGCAGAGTTGGCGGCAGCGGTGGCGGCAGCGGCAGCTGCGACGGCAGCGGTGCCGCCGCCACGGCTGAACTCCCAAGAGGCCCGCTGTGCTCCTCAACCCCCGGTGCTGACTCATCGCAGGGCGGCCAGGGCACCCAACCACCTCAGGGACCCAGCGTCCCTGAGCTGAAGCCGGGGCCGCAGGCACCGGTGCCGTCGTCACCGTCGCCGCCGCGGCGGCAACGGGGCCACAAGCACAAGCGGGGCGACATGGAGTTGCTGGGCGCGGAGGCGCACCTCAGCATACCCAGTGACCGACTGCGGGAGCTGCTGGGACGGCCGCCGCAGGATGGCGAGGAGGTGGAGGTCCAGGTAGGGCTTTCAACCGCAGCGCGTGGGGCACGTCCCCACACCACAGCCCGCACCGTCCGCAGGGGCCCCGCTGCAGGCTGATCGCAGCGAGGCGACGGATGGCACTGTCCCTGCACGGGTGTGCGTGCGTGGGAGTTAAATTGGAAAACGAAATAAACCCGAAGAACGAGGTGGGAGTAGTCCCGAGTGCCGCAGCGCCGCGATCGTGCCACAGCGCCGCGGTTGCGGAAGAGAGAGGGATTGGCGGGGGCCGGAGGCAAGGCGCCAAGCCTGTCGGGGCGCGGCGGTGTGGCTTCAGGCACGTGGCGTCGAGGGAGGGCGCCCGGCGATCGCCCGATGGGCCGGGGGCAGGGGGCGCCGTGCGGGAAGCTCTGGGCGGCTAGGATGAGCGTGTGCGTCGGATGCGTGACAACGGGCCCCAAGCGGCCACTCGTAGGATTGCAGGCGCGACCGCGAGGCGGCTTCCTAGCCCGGAGAGCGCAGGCGGTCCTACAAGTTGGGCGATCCTATAAGTTGCCACTGGGCACCGGCCCCAGTGGGGACTCGGACGGATGCTGACGGACGACGACCCGAAGTCTTCCTCGCATCGAAATGCTGCGCTGACGGCAGCGCGGCATCAATGTGTCTACCGATTTCCTACAACCCCCCTCCCTCCCTCCCTCCCTCCCTCCCTCCCTCCCTCCCTCCCTCCCTCCCTCCCTCCCTCCCTCCCTCCCCCCCTCCCTCCCTCCCTCCCTCGCATCTTGGCGGATCACACCAACCCACCGCCACCCAGGACCCTTGCTGTGGCCGTGAGCTCAATGCATCGTTGCCACCCAATTTCCACGCACACACACACGCACACACACACACACACACACACACACACACACACACCGCCTGCTTGCAGGTGGGTAACAACGAGAGGATCGCACGCACGCACAGCATTGTGGTGTGAGTCTGTGTGGCCAAGGCAGCCGACCCGCACCAGCTGGTAGTCTTCCGCGACGCCGCGACAACAACAGCGCGCCAAATCGACAGCGTTCTTCCAACACCGCAGCCTTTTATTTCTTATATGGGTCGGGCAATGGGTATATTATATGCGCATACGGGCAACCTATTGGGCGCCACTTGGCCCCTCACATGTCACGCACTCCTGCTTTGCCTGCTTAAGCAACACACACGGGGTTGATGAGACGAGGCACCTACGAGCTATCTGGGCCCGTTGGAACACCCGCTCGGGATACGGGTCCACCTTGTAACGGTTACATTGCATTACACACACACACTCCACACTCTTGACTCTTCCGTCGCATACATCGCCTGTTACGCTGGACTTCGCTTCTCGCGGCTCAGTTCGCTTATACACACTCCACACACGTTTTGACCCTATAAGTTACAACCCCCCCATTCCCACGACCGGCGCACCCACCACCGCCGCAGGTGCAGCTCGACGGCCAGCTCGAGGCGCAGCGTTACTCGGTCCGCTGCTCGGGGCGCAGCTGCAGCTCCGTCATGCACATCACCTCGGAGCTCCGGAACCTGGAGAGCCGCGCCGCCCTCCAGTGGCTGCGCGGCTGGGAGCGGGGGGAGCAGGGCGCGGAAGCGGTGGCGGCCGGACAGCGGGGGGGCCCAGTCCTGCTGCTGTGCCTGTGCTCCAGTCCAGACGCCTCTGGTAGCGCTGCTGCTGCTGCGGCGGCGCCGGGGGCATGCCCCACGGGTCCTGCGGGTGCCGTCGCGGCCGCAGTTGCCCCGTCAGGGCCCGTGACGGCGACGTCCGGAGCTGCGGCGGCGCGTCGAGGGGCGTCGACGGTCGCCAGCAGCCGCCCGGGGGAGCAGCCTTTATCGAGCAGTCGCGAGGGCAGGCGGGGGCGGGCGGGCCTGCGGTCCGGCCCCGCTATGCAGCCGCCGGCCTCGAGCCAGCCCCAGGAGGAGCCTCCCGCCACATCACTGCAGCCGCCGCCGACGACGACGGCGCAGCCGCCACAGCAGCACCAACTTCAGCAGCAAGAGCAGCAGCAACCGCAACAGCAGCAAAAGGAGCAGCAGCAGGAGCCTTCTTGGGAGCAGCAGGATCATGAGGGGGCGGAGGTCCGGGCTTCGAAGCGCCCGAGGCCGCAGGAGGGCATGGGGCACCAGCAGGCCCACGCGCCCGTTGCTGGCAGCGACGACTGGGAGTCGGTGGAGGAGCCGCCGGGACTGCCTGGGGAAGAGCGGGAGGACGCGGAGCAGGAGGTGCCGCTGTGGGCTGCGGTCATGTCCGCACCCGGGGCCGAGTCGGAGGGGCGGTCCGGCGGCGGCACGTCGGGCGAGGCCGCGGGCGCCGTCGCAGCCGATGGGATGGATGCAGCTCGCGGTGAGGGGGTGTGGAGGGTGGGCGGGGAGCGTCACCGTCACGGGGTGAGCGAGGGCTTGGATGGTCCGGGGCTTGGGCGGTCCGGAGCTTGGGCGGTCCGGGGCATGGAGGCGGTCCACCGCCGCCAGATCATGACGCTGCGAGCGCGCGTGCACGCCGTCCTCGTGCGGTCTGCGTAAGGAGGTGCAAGTTGACCCACATCCCTCAGTCGCCCGCGCTGGGCTGAGGCGGCATAGTTTTGGTGCCCACAGCAAGGCTTGAGTTTACCCTCGGATTGTGAGCTCGTAAACGGCCGTCCTTTCCTACCCTCTCTCTCCCCCGCTCCCAATTTTCTATACCCCCGCCCCCGCATCGGGCCTTTGCTCTGGCAGCAACGCAGTTTGGTTATGTCCAATAATTTCTTATACCCCCGTCCTGGGCTGGGTGTGTCTGGGCTGTTTCTTTTTATACCCCCGTCCTCTCCCACTCTGCTCTGTCATGACGGTCTGCCGTTCTCCTCCACTCCAACCCTTTGGTGGCCTCCGGCCGCTCAACCTCGGCCTGCCACAGCCCCCTGCGGTAACGATGGCAACAAGCTACACCCGCCGGATGCAGCCGCGGCCGGTGCGCCATATGCCACCCTCGGGCCGCCAACCCTGCCGCCGGGACCCTCCGCGCAAGCCTGCCTGCCCTGCCTGCCACCGACTCATGCAGCGGCGCCGTCGGACGCGATGGAGGTCGCAATGGTAGGGTTGGTGGCGGCGCACCCCAGCTGCGATGATGGGCGCGTGGCCCCCATGGACACGGACCCGCCCCTGGCGGCGGCGACGGCAGCGGACGTCGGCCCGGGCGCCAGCCAGGTCGTGTCAGCGGAGGCGGAGGCGGAGGCGGCGGTGCGCCTGAGCGTCGGGCCGGCGGCGGCGCTGCTCGGCCTGAGTGCCCACCGCTCGCTGCCTGACTCCAGGGAGAGCTCCTCGTCCGGTGCGCTGCTGCAGGTCGTGGAGGCCGCCAAGGCACAGGAGCGGCGGCTGCAGCTGCAGCAGCACCACCAACAGCAGCAAAGACTGGCGGGGTCGGGTTCAGCTGTGTCCGAAGGGTCATCTCCGGAGCGCGACGGCGGGGGCTGTGAAGCCACCTCGCCGTCCCTGGACCGAGGCCCGCCGCCGCTGCCACCGCTGCCGGGGGACCCGCAACGGGCCGGCGGCTCACAGGCAGCGGCACGGCCGCCGCTGCGACATCCGCCGCCGGCACTGACGGCTGCCCCGGCCGCCACCGCCGCACCCACGCCTGCTCCGACCCGCGGGACAGCGCTCAGCCCTTCTCCGCTCGATGCCGCGGCTTCCAGGATGCGCGAGCGGTCGACTTGCGCCGTCGGCGGTCTGGGAAGCCCCGTCGTGGACCCCGTCGGTGACGGCGCGGCTGCCGGCGTCCCTTCCCGCGCTGCTGCTGCCGAGCGTGATCCGCATCAGCGCGCTGAGGCCGAAAGCGCGTCGGGTGCGGAGGCGCTCCCCGCCGCACAGGCGTCCGCGCCTGGCGCGGCGGAGGCCTCGACCTCCGCCGCCGCGCCTCCTGACCCGTGGGTCGGCGATTCCGAGGAGGGCGGCCGTCCTGTGCCGGTCCTGCTGGCGCAGGCGCTGCCAAGCGGTCCCAGCTCGCCCGGGGCCCTCGCGCGGTTAGGGTCCCCGGCTGCCGCCAGGGTGCCGGTATCTCCCCCCGCCGCCGCCGCGGCTCTCCCCCAGCAGGGCGCGCTGGAACTGCTTCCCTCGGGCGCAGCTCCAGCCTTCCTGGCGGCGCACGTCGCAGGCCCGTCGGTTTTGGGTCACCAACGCCAACTGTCGCAGCCATTGCAACACCAGCTCCAGAACCAGCTCCAGGAGCAGCTCCAGAACCAGCCGTGGCAGCCGCAGCAGCTCCAGGGGACCCAGGGCCAGGTGCTGCAGCAGTTGCTCCAGCAACCGGCGGACCAGATGGTGCCGTACATGCAGCAGCTGCAGGCCCACGAGTGCGGGTTGCTGGTGTGCGAGGTGGTTCAGGAGATACAGAGACTGCATGCAAAGCTGGGTCAGCTGTGCGGAATTTTAGAGCGCGCGAGCTACATGCAGCAGCTGCGCATGTGGCAGCCGCCGGGGGGAGAGCAAATGCCGCCGTCGTTGGCGCAGCACCTGCCGATGCAGCAGATGCCGGCGCCGACGCCGCCTCCGGTGCCTCTGATGCTGCCGATGCAGCCGGTGCCGGCCATGCAGATGCGGGGTCAGGGCACAGGGACACCCTGCGAGGGCGGGCCCTCCTCATCCCACCCCCTTCCGAGCGGCCTCTACAGTGCGCCGCACCCCGGATCAGCCCAGCCGGACACCGGGGCCGCGCCGAGGCCAGCCACCGCCCCGCCGGCCCCAGCCGCACCTCCTGGCCCGGGCCCGGGGGCTGCGCAACCGGGGGCTGCACCAACCAGCGGCGCGGTGGCCCGAGCTGTAACGGAGGTCCCTGCGGCCGGCCGGCGGGCCCATCCCGCGCAGGAGAGCCCCCGGGAGCTTGGGCTGGGGGCAGCATCACCCGTGGTTTCGGAGCACCCTCCCGCGGTCGCTTCAGGGCCTGCTGCACCGGCGCCAGCGGGCGGGCGCATCACCACCACCACCACCACCACCCTCTTGGCCGCTCGCGGCGGCCCACCTGCGCCCCGCGACGTGCCCGCGACGTGTCAGGATGGCCAGCTGCCGTCGCCGGAGTTTCCCCGCAAGTCGGACGCCATGAGGCCGGCGCGAGGGGCCGGCACTGACCCCCGGGTCGGTCCGCATCCGGCCCCCAGCCCCGGCTCTGGGCGTGTTTCCGGCCGTGGAGAGCACTCCAGCCCGACGGATGCTGCCCCTCCTGCAGCTGCTGCTGCTGCCGCCGCTGCTGCTGCCCACGCTGTCGTTGCAAGGGCGTCGCAAGGCGGCGCGGGAGAGGTGGCAGCGACTGCGGTGGGGAAGGCGGCGGCGGCGGCCGGCGACGCGCAGCGGCAGCGGCCACGGCACCGCAACAGCCACCACCACCACCACCAGCAGCAGCCAGAGGTGCAGCCCTCACGTCGGTCCAGCCGGAGGGCCGCCGTGAAGGCCAATATGACCCTGGGTCGGACACTGGCGGCGCTGGCCAAGGGCGAATCGGAGGAGAGCGAGGAGGACGGCGAGGAGGGCGGGGGGGAGGAGGGCGAGGGCGAGGGCGAGGAACAGAAAGGCCCGCGGGAAGACCAGCAGCAGCAGCAGCAGCAGCTTCCGCAGCAGGAGGAGCAGGACGAGGAGGAGGGGGTGCGGGGACAGCCACGCAGGCAGCAGGCGCAGCAGGAGCGTCCTGTCAAGCGCCAGCGCCGCAGCCAGGCCGACCAGACCGATGCGGCGGAGGGAGCGCCAGCGCCGCTGCCGCAGCACCCGCAGGCGCCGCTGCCGCCGCAGGTACATGGGCGGCAACGGCAGCCTGGGGAGCTCCCGCTGCAGCAGCGGCCTCCGCCCGACCGGGCGGTGCTCCTCCCGCAGCAGCTGGAGAAGCGGCTGGTGCTGCCCACCGGATGGTCGTACCCGGTGTACGACGGTGGGAAGCTGTACGGCCTGGTGAGTTGTGGGCTGTGGGCTGTGGGCGGACGGTTGGCAGGCGGGGGTCGAGCTAGCTGCGTCGGGGTCTCGGGGCGACGCCTGGGAGGGCCAGTCGGGGTTGTTGCAAGCTGGCAGGCCTTGCGGCCTCTGCAGACCGCTCCGAACCCCACTCCAAACCCCACTCCAAACCCCGCGCACCGACCGCACGCACGCGGAACCGCCCCGCCCTTGCAACCTCACAGCACCCCAGGTAAACCCTACCTTGCACAGCGCTTTCCGCATCCGGCGCCGCTCAACTCCACACCCTGCCCGCGGCCCCCATCCTCCTCTAGGCTTCTCCACGCCCCGCGCCGGCCTGCATGAATATGCCTATCAATTTCCAATTCCTCCGGTCGAACCGTCGCTCTGGCAGCAGCGCAGTTTGAAAATGTCTACCAATTTCCAATACACCCCCCCACCCCCACCCCCACCCCCGCGCGCCGATACCCGCAGGACGGCTCCGAGTTCGTGGTGAACGCCCCCAGCTCCCAGCTGTACTGGGGGATGCGCATCCCGCGCCACAGCCGGGGGCTGTACGTTTTCACGGCCGACAACCTGCCTCTGGCGAAGCAGCTGGCGAAGCAGACCTCCGATCAGGAGGGCGGCCCCGGCGGCTCGCAGGCGCGGCTGCTCCCGGCGGTGCGGGCCCTGGCCACCACGAGCCCCTGCCACTCCTGCGACTGCATCTTCCTGGCGCCGGACTGCGAGTGGTGCGGCAGACGGACGGTGTGCGTGAGGTGCGCGGGGGGGGGGGCGGCATTGCGAGGGGGCGGTAAACGGTGGCGGGTTTGGCCAGTTGGGTCGGGTGGGAACGAGGCGTCCGGGGGGCGTGGGGGAGTTGGGAGTTGTCAGGAGGACATTTGTCTGCTGTGCACAAAGGGACGGTGGGATGGTCGGCGCCCGTCCCCTCGCGAGGTCCCCGCCCTGGCGCCCTGGCCCCTGGCCCCCCTGGCGCCCTGGCCCCTGGCGCCCTGGCGCCCCCACTCGGCCCCTTTCCCTGCCTCACGCGCCCTACCCCACCTACCTCTCCCCGCCCCGCAGCTGCCACCAGCAGACCTACCCGGGCTTCTCCTACTGGGAGCTGATGCACAAGTGCCCGCGCTGCCGGGGCATCTGCCCCTGCCGCTGGTGCCGCCACCGCTCCGGGACGTCGGTGCCGAGGATGTCGGTGACGCTGGAGACGCGGAGGGTGAGGCCGGGCGCGGGGCGGGGACGATGGGGGATGCTCTGCAGGCAGGCACCGCGGGTTAGAGTGCAATGAGCAATGGAAATGATGCTATATGGTGGGCTCGGGGTACTGGTACGGGTAGGGGTATGGCGAGGGGTAAGGGAAGGAGTGGGGAGCTTTTGGGCTGTTGACGAGGGGTGGCCGGGCCGTGGGAAGTTGGGGTAGTGGGGAGCCTAGCTGAGCCGGTTGGCAGTGGCAGGCTGTCAGGCGCGGCGGCGGCGCGAGAGGGAGAAAGGGAGGGAGGGCTGCCGGCGCGGTAGCCGGGTGCGTCACGGCTGTTAAAGAACTACCGGACCAGGGGGATCGCTCGCGGGTGCTGTGCCGCTCTATCAGCGCGCGGCCACCCTTCCCCCAATGCAGCCCGCGTGGCAATCCCATCCCCACCGCAACCCACCCCAGTTCCACGACAGCACAAAGTGCGCAACCCTTTGGCGCTGCCACCATCATGTATTGTACGGTACCTCGGAAATGGGGTTGGCGTTGACACCGCCTGTGAGTGTTTGCTCACCCGCACTGCCCCGCGGCGTGTCCAGGACATGGCGGAGCACGCGCTGCGGTTCCTGACCGGCACGGCTGGCGGGCGGGGGGCGTCCGCCGCTGCGCCGGTCGACCCGGGGCCGCCGCCAACCGGCGGCGCGCTGGGCTGGTACCTGGCGGCCGAGCGCGAGGAGCTGGTGGCCTCCGGGCTGCCCCCGGATGCCGCGGCGAGGGCGGGCAAGGGGGCTGCGGCTGTGACGTTTGTGGAGGTGCGGAAGGAGCGGGCGGTGTGCGACCGGTGCGCCACCTCCCTGCCGGGGCTGCACAGGTGAGCAGCGCCGCCGGGATGAGGAGGGGAGAGGGGGAAGGGGGAAGGATTTGAGGGAAGGGGGGTATTGGGAATTGGTGGACATTGGAAGGACGAGGATGGGCGAGGGGTTGGCCTTGGGGGTGTGAACATTGAAGAGATGAAGGAAGGGGGGTGGGATTTGGGGTCTTGGAAATGGGTGAATTTGTGGGGCGATGGGGCTGAGGGCCAGGGTAGTGTGGAGTTGGGGTTGAGGACCTCGGTTTGGGGCTGGGGGCGCGGCCGGCCTTTCCCTGCCATCCATCCATCCATCCATCCATGGTCCCGCTCTCACCTAGAGCGGGACAACGGAGGTGAGAGACGGTGGGGCCCCCGGGCGGCGCAGATTACCTCCCCGGACGTTCGCAAGTCATTCCACCTCAATCACCAGTACCCAGGAAACGGCCGCCAGCTGCCCTCCCTCCGAACACCCCGCCACACAACCGCGCTCCTGGACCCCTCCCACCCCGGACAAGGGACACCTCCCACCCCCTCCCGCCCTCCCGCCCGCCCCCGCCCCCTCCCTCCCAACCCCACAGGAGCTGCCAGGCCTGTCGCCGCGAGTTCTGCCCCGCCTGCTGCCGGGACCTGCGACGGGAGGGGGGCCACCAGCAACAGCGGCAGCGGCAGCGGGCCCGCGCGGCGGCCGGGGCGGCGGCGGAGGCGGCGGGGCCCCCCCTCCAGGGTCCCCTGCCCTGCCCCGCCCCCACCTGCCTGGGCACCACGAGCCTGCGTACGAGCGTGCCCCCCGTGATGCACCAGGCGCTGACCCGGGTGCTCCAGGTGGGGTCTGTTGGGGTTAAATTGTAAAAAGAAATAAACCCAAAGAACGGGGAGGCACCGGCGTCGGCGGTGGTGGTACTGTTGCCGACCCACGGGTCAAAGGAGCGTGAGTGCGGGTCAGCAGACGGTGCATGCCCGTTCCCGCCCGTTGTAGGATTGCCGAATCGTTGCTCTCTTTCATTGCTATATAATATATACATATATATATTATATCGATGGAAGACCCGTACCTCCCTGTGGTGCTATGACCTGCCCTGACCTCGGTTCGAGCCCCTTCGTGCTCCTCTTCGTGCCGCCTCGTGCTTTCTCTTGCTACCTCGCGCCGCCTCGTGCTTCCTTCGGCTGGGTCAAGGCAGCCGGCGCAGCCCGTTACCTTGGCCGATCCCCCGCCCGCATCCCGCGCCCGCATCCCCCGCCCCGCCCGGCAGGAGTACGAGTCCCGGGCCGCCGCCGCCGGCCCCCAGCTGCCGACCTCCTACTGGGACCCCCGGCTGGTGATCATCTCGGAGGCGGAGCTGCGGCCGCACGACTTCCCCGGGGGGCCGCAGGCGGCGCAGCGCGCGGCGCAGGACGCCAGGGTAGCCATGCGGCGGGTGCCGCTGCCGCCGCGGCTCGGGGCAGCCGCCGAAGCGGCGACCCACGGGTCGGCGTCACCAGCGGGCGGCACGGAGGCCGACCCTGTAGTGGCTGCAGGTGGGATGGGATGGGATGGGATGGGAATGGGGATAGGGCTCGATGGTGGGTGGATGCCATCATTTGCGGACGGGACATGGGGCAACGGCCCAGTTCTCCATAAAGGAGTTCGCCTAATCACATGGCTCAGCGTGTGCTTACTGCATAATGTGGAAAGCCATCCGAGCCCAGTGTTTGTGGAAGCTCCAAGCCCAGGCACAGCACTGGCTAGACCATGGCCTCGCAGGACTGTGGGCTCCGAGTGATGGCGGCCTTAGCGCACCGGGCCACCGGCAGCGCCCACCGCGGTTGCGGGCCGGAGATTCTAACGTCATGACCCGGGGGTCGTTTTTTCAGGGATATCCCGCTACAACGGCCAAGAGCTGCAGCCGGGCGAGGTGGCCGCGTGGGGGCGCTACGTGCTGCCGCAGCAGGATGTACGGCTGGCGTCCGTACGAATAAACGACGGGCCGGACGGCACTCCCCGGTACGTGGAGCTGGCGGGGCGGCGGCATGGCTTGGGGGGGGGAAGGGGGTTGGAGGGCAGGAGGGGTGCTGGCTCCGCTAGGGCCTTGCTAATCGACCCCCACGGGTCTCAGGTCACTGCCGCCATGGCAACAACCCACACTCCCCTCGTCCCTGGGCTCGGCATTTCACCCAAACCCCGCGCCGTCCCCGTGTGGCAGGCAGAGCAGGAGTGCGTGACATGCACGAGGCCTAGCTAAACCCTAGATGCCCGTATGCCGCACAACTGCCCCTGCCCCAGCCCATACAACAGTCCGCGTGTGTTCAACGAAAAACCCGCCATGACCCGCCCAGGCCCACCTACTTACCAAAACCTGCGACCGTGTGTGCATGTCTGTGCTTCGCAAGGCAACCCACCCGACCCGACCCAGGGTCCAACACGCCGACCATGTACCAAGCGTGTGCCTGTGTATGCCCATGCAGGCACATGTTCACGCCCGCCGCGGTGGACCTGCGCCCCACCAGCCCGCGCTTCGTGCCGTACTGCCTGCTCTTCCAGCAGCGCTGGCGGCGGCGCGAGCCCGTGGTGGTGCGGGGCTGCCGCGGGGAGGCACCCGACATTTGGACGCCGCAGGTGGGTGGGTGTTTAAATGAAAACTGCACGGACGCAGACGGGTGTCTTTGGCCGGGGAAACCTGTTCCGGGCCCATGTCCAGGTCGCCATATGATATTTACTTGTGCCAAAACAGCCACGGAACAACGGAGCCGCGCCGCCACCGGCGCCGCAGGGGTGTGTGTGTGTGTATGTGTGTGTGTGTGTGTGTGTGTGTGTGTGTGTGTGTGTGTGTGTGTGTGTGTGTGTGTGTGTGTGTGTGTGTGTGTGTATGTGTGTGTGTGTGTGTTATTTAAGCAGGCAGAACAGGAGTGCGTGACATGCGAGGGGCCAAGTGGCGCCCAATAGTTTGCCCGTATGCGCATAATAATATACCCATTGCCCGACCCATATAAGAACTAAAAGGCTGCGGTGTCGGAAGAACGCTGTCGATTTGGCGCGCTGTTGTTGTCGCGGCGTCGCGGAAGACTACCAGCTGGTGCGGGTCGGCTGCCCTGGCCACACAGACTCACACCACAATGCTGTGCGTGCGTGCGATCCTCTCGTTGTTACCCACCTGCAAGCAAAACGCCGTGTAGTCAGCACCGCCAAAGATGATCTGGAACGATGCGGAATAACGTAATGATGTGTGCGAGCGAAAAAGCGTGCATGCCAAGGCAGCAAATTGATGCATAAGTAAGGCGGCAAGAGTCGTACGGCATACGAAGAACGACAGTTGGGCAAGGGTAAACCTGGGTTAACGAAACAGGTAAAGCAATATACGATCAGCAAACAAGGTCAGCGTTAGTGGTAGGCAAGAGTGATAGTAGGTGTGGATAGGAAGAGCGCAGTGCAACAGTTGACAACCGTGTGTGTGTTATTTAAGCAGGCAGGACAGGAGTGTGTGATATGCGAGGGGCCGAGTGGCGCCCAATAATTTGCCCGTATGCGTGCAAAATATACCCATTGCCCGACCCTTAAAAGTGAATAGAAGTGGCGCGCTTTTTGTCGCGGGACACTACCAGCTGGTGCGGGTCGGCTGCCCTGGCCACGCAGACTCACGCCACAATGTCGTGCGTGCGTGCGATCCTCGCGTTGTTACCGTAATGTACCCACCTGCAAGCAAAATGCGGTGTGTGTGTGTGGTTGTTACATATCTGACCGGGCCTGACGCTGGCCAAGGGCTGCTAACCCAGCCCTAACGGAAAGACCGCCGAAGCACTCTCCTCCCCTTGCGGGGGAGGGAGAGGGGCGTGAGGGGCCGCATCCCCCCTTGCTCGACCTAGAGCACTCGCGCGGCCTGGAAAGCACCGCGGTATCTCCACGAAAACAAAGGCCTCAGCCATGCCATCTCGTCTTCGGCTGGGCCCCGTGCAGCGCCAGTGCCTCGTGGGCCTGGGATTGCCGCCCTGTGTGTATGAATCGTTACATATCTGCCGTGCCGACACTGGCCGGGGGCGCTAACCTGCCCCATACGGGAGACCGCCGAAGCACTCTCGCCCCAAATACCGGGGAGAGGGGCGTAAGGGGCCTCTGTCCCCTCGCTCTCAACCAAGGGCGCGTGCCCGATCCCTGAGGATCGGTGACAGCTGTGTCCCCTCAAGGGAGTGGGCGAAGGCCCATCCCGGGCGGTCTGCGCCTCGCAGTCCGCTGTTCAACCTCCTCAAGTCCTTGCATCACCCAGGGCGCGTTCCTCAGCAATTCGGAGGCGTGCCCCTGCCCGGTGCGGTAAAACTAGCCTGGTCCCGCGTCCCAACCTAATCGTACTAGCTAAAGTTGCACCATCCGGCAGGCCTGCCCGCCCAGCTGAGCCAGAGTGTACGGGAATGTAGGGTACATATATATAGAATGAATGTATATATATAATAAATGTACGGGACCGTAGGCTGGGAGCAGATTGGCGGGCGCTTGTGCGACTGGATTTCCCTTACCGCACCTTTTGCCCTTTTCCCTCTCAGCCCGTCGCAACCCAGCGCAGTGAGGGTACAGGTCCACTCATTGTCCCCCTCCGTCCCCCGCCCCCCTGTTCCAACCCTCACCACTTGCCGCATGCAGGCCTTCCAGAAGGCGGTCCAGGAGGGCCGCCGGAAAGCCGCAGAAGCCGCCAAGGCAGCTTCCGAAGCAGCCAGCAGACGGTGCGTACTCTGCGGGATACCGGGATTGATACCGGGGATAAGGTTTGAGAAGTAGACCTGCGGGAGATGTGGGACGGAGCGGACATGGACTATAACACCGCAGCTACGAAAACCGTGGATAGAAATAATGTTATTGTACGCGCGGGTTGGGCCAGTCGAGCTGGGGATGCCTTCAAGCGAGAGAAGGGGTCGGGTAGAGTTGGGGCCATCGGGGCCTGGGTTTCTCCTCGAGATGGCGTACAACGGGATCGTCGAGATGGTTTGAAATATTTCAAACCCGGGTGCGGACGTGGCTGGGGATCTTCCTTTGGCGGCATGGGGGCTGCAGATGGTGAGGATGGTGGTGGTGGTGGTGGTGGTGGTAATGGTGGTGGTGCAGGGTCTGGTCAGGGGGTGGGTGGGGCCACCGTTTCCTTGGCGCGGGCCGGGTCGCAGCACCGCCCTCCTGGGATCACATGCCTCAGTGTACGTGTGTTCCGCGCAACAACCCTCCTGACCCAAACCAGTTACCGGCATAGTTACCGTACCATGCTAGTGTGTATGGGGGTGGAGTGCATGGGTTAGGTAAGCAGGTGCCTGGCCCTGCCCCTGCCCCTGTGGTGCGCAGGACCTCGGCATCCGCCGCGGCGGCGACCCGCGTCGGCAACGCCGAGGACGAGTTCCGCGTGATTGACTGCGCCGACGGCTTCAGGCGCGTCCCCGGCATCAAGGAGAACACGTTCTTCGAGCTGTACGGACAGGTACGGTACGGCTGGTGCAGTACCGTAGGGGGATGCTTGCCCCGAGAGGCAAGGAAAATCTTTACCCGCCTGCAATCAGAGACGCACAGCGGCTGTCGGTATCGGAGCATGGTCCGTTGCCGGTATCGGGGCGTGGTCGCTTGTCATGGCATGTTGGACTGGGCGTGCTGCTGCAGTTCCGCTGATGTGGCTATGCGCCTCAGGCCCCCTCAACTGACTCCGCACCCGTTGCCGGGTACCTGTACCGATACCCCTTGTGTCAATCAATACCGATACCCCTCCGTCCCTCCCCCCTGTCCCGTCCTGCGTTGTCGCCCCCCTTCCCCCCGCCAGCCCTACGACGAGCACCAGCAGCCGCAGATGCTGAAGCTCAAGGACTACCCGCCTGTCGCCAACTTCCACACGGTTCTCCCGTTGCACTACCAGGTACGGCATCTGTACGGCGAAGAATAGTACGGCATCACGACAAATTGTACGTCGTCTGGAAACGCCGCATTACATCTTGACATGAGGCCCTCGGGGCGACCGGCCTTCGCGCCTCCCTCACCCCTTGGCTGTCCTTGGGCTTTCCAAGGGCGTGCTGGATGAACTGTGGACCTGGAGTGTCATCTCAGCGTGGCGCGGGGTCGTACTACCGTACTCCTTGTTGCCGTACGTCCTTTGGCCGGCCTGTGAGATCCCCGAGGGCCTCTCTCGGCTGCTGCATCGGTGCCCTGCCCTGCCCTGCCCTGGCCGGCGCCGTACCGTGCTTCCGAGTTCTGACCCGACCCCTTCCCGCATCCCTCACCCTTATCGCATGCCTCATCCCTCTCAGGACTTCTTGTGCCAGCTGCCCCTCCCCTGGATGACCCGCCCCGATGAGGCGCCCCTCAACCTGGCCACCTGGATGGCTCCAGGGGCGGTGCCCACGGACCTGGGGCCCAAGGCCTACATCGCGTTCGGGACAGTCGAGGTGCGGACGGCTGGACCGCGGGTCTGTCCAGGGAGGGGGTTACGGCGCGGGGGGCACCTTCCGTACACCACCCAGGCGGGGGGTGGAGGGGAGGATACCGGTAGGGGATTAACCGAATAAAGAGCGGAGGTACGATTCTGTCACCACCTTTTCACGTCCGGGGTCTGATCCGGAGAACTCCACCGCGCCATAGCCACGAGTAATGACCTGACCTGACCCCGGCTTGACCTGAACCGCGGCCTTATCTGCCGGCCTCCCCGTGTGGCTGCTTGTTTTGCCTGATCTGGATGATTGCCTGCCTGTTTGCCTGGCTGACTGGTGACCGAGCTGCCCTGCTGTCCCCCTACCCCATCAGGAGTGCGACAAGGCCCGCGAGCGGGACTCCGTCACTAAGCTGCACATGGACATGTCGGACGCGGTCAACATCATGAACCACATCCGGCCGCAGGGCCAGGGCCAGGGGGCGGAGCAGAGCGCGAGCGGCGCGTCTGGGCAGCAGGGCGTGCGGGTGCGCTGCGGCAACGAGCTGCCGCAACTGCCCGGGTGAGTCGCCGGTTGGGTGGTTGGGCGGCGGTTGGTTGACGAGATACCGTACTGACATAGGACATTGACAAGAGGTTGGGAGGGGCGCGCGACGTGCACCTGACCCACTTGACCCACTTGAGCGGGCTTTCGGAAATGGAGGCAGTCACCTAGGCAGCACCACTCGACTTGCACGGCTGGTACGGCACTACCAACGGCCTCAACGGTTGACCCCCTCAGACCACCCTGTCGCGGCCTTTCCCTCTCCCAACGCGTCACCCGGCTGGTGACGACGCACAGCAGCGATACCTCCTCTCACCCGCGCCCTCTCCCCTTTCCATCGCGGATGCTCCGGCTGCTTACCGGAGGTTGCTCAAAAGCGTACTCAGTACGATCCTCACCCGGTCCCTCCCTCGCTCACCCACGTGGTGCCGTACGCAGGTACGGCGGCGCGGGTGCCGTATGGGACATCTGGGCGCCCGGCCGGGAGACGGAGGCGCTGCGGAGGTGGGTCCGGACTGCGGAAGGCAGAGGAGGGGTCGATGGCTGTGTTGCGGTTCTATCGTTTCCAGCCCGAGCACCTTGGTCACCGCGCCGTCCGCTGTGTGCGGACGGGTCCCAGTGCTTGCTGGGTGGAGGGGGCGTGCGACAGAAAACTGAGCTGAGTGGAGGGGGCCGTGTGGGCGTGTGGGGCCGGGAACCGCATGCCGCAGCTGTCCAATTGTACTTGAGTACAGGGCGGAGGGGGTCCGCGCGGATTCCTTCCGTTTCCCTTACCTGACCGCACCGCCACGGTCCTCTCCTCCCCTGCCCGGCCATTCCGTCGCCGGGGCGGCCCCTGCGACCCCTGCGGCCCCTGCGGCCCCTGGATGATGACACGGCCCGCAGCTACCTGACGGCGCACAAGGGCGAGTTCGTACACCACGGCCAGGCGGTGACGCAGGTGCGGTGGCATGTCTGCCAGTGTGTCTGATGAAACCCGGGGGGCACGTGGGGTGGCGGCTCTTGCACCTCCTCTTGCGCCTCCTTTTGCACCTCCTTTTGCACCTTCTTTGGCGCCGCCAGGTGCCGCATCGAACGATGACAGAGCCGTTGATGGATTGTCACAGTGGTGGTGGTGTGACCGGAACACCGGATGGTGCTGGCGGCACCCGACCGCACGGCAGCAGATCGGGGCTTCGGCAGGGCGGTTCGGATGCTCTCCGCGGCTGCCCCGAGACGCCCCCAGGCGCATTCCACATCGTCGCCCCCTCCAACTTCCCGACTTTCGGCACCGCCACTGCAACGCTGCTGCACCCTTACCAAACCTCTCCCGCATGCAGGTCGACGACGCGATCTTCGACCAGAGCTTCTTCCTGTCGCGGAAGCACCGGGACCAGCTGTGGGAGAAAGAGCAGGTGGGGCTGCGTGGGGCCCCGCCTGGTCCGCAGCCCTCTCTTGCGACTCTCCTCCCTGCCGCCTCCTCCGCCTCCTCCGCCTCCTCCGCCTCTTTCTACTCCTGTGCAGTCACCATATTGCGGTTCTTCTTCTCTGGCTTGGTCCCGTCCGTCCCTTATCCCTTCCTCCTTCCCTTGATGCTTTCGCTTGTTCATTTTATTTTGCACGTCACTTCGAGTCCAGCCCGGCTCCCTCCCTCCCTCCCTCCCTGCAGGTGGCCGGGTGGCACTTTGAGCAGCACGAGGGCGAGGCGGTGTTCATACCGGCGGGCTGCCCCCACCAGGTCCGGAACCTGACCAGCTGCATCAAGGTGAGCTGCCGGGGGAGCGCCCGGTGGGGTGACGGTGGGGGTTGGAACAGCAGACAGCGAGAGCGGGTTCCGAGGTTAGCACCCAGCGTTACGGATCGGGCAGCGACCCCTCTTGAGGGCCGCTCGCCGCCGTTCCCTAACTTCGCCCCTCCCGGGGACGCACAGCCCAGCGGAATCCGCACACCCCAGCGGAATCCGCACAGCCCAGCGGAATCCGCACACCCCAGCGGAATCCGCACACCCCAGCGGAATCCGCACAGCCCAGCGGAATCCGCACACCCCAGCGGAATCCGCACACCCCAGCGGAATCCGCACACCCCAGCGGAATCCGCACCAAGGACCTCCTCCCGGCCCGCAACCCGCCTTCTTCACGCGGCCATGCACACTCAGATAACTCGCACCCAGCCCCTCCACACCCCAGCTTCGTTGGTGACATGCTTCGCGCTTGAGCAGCCAAACTCCCCAACGTTCTTGACGGCACCCCCGCAGACCGCGGTCGACTTCGTGTCGCCCGAGGCGGTGGCGGAGTCGCTGGACATGGCCGCCCGGCTCCGGCGGATGCCCCGCGAGCCGTACAAGGATGACTACGTGCCCACGCAGGACACGCACTGCGACAGACTGCAGGTACGGTCGGGCACGTGCCGTTGTACGACAGACCGGCGCAGGCACTTGCCTGCCCGCCTGCCTGTCTCGCCTGCCTCGCCGCCAGCCTGCCGTGTCACCGCCGGCCGCTGTAGCAGGTACCGGTCTGGGAGGTGTACCCAGATCGGATCACAAATCATAAGATGTGATCTGTGATCAGATCCGCCATCTGATGTGCCATGTTGTCTGAAGATCTATCTGGAGATCAGATCTTCAGATGACGGATCAAATGATAGACCAGATCAGATCGGACCGGGTCAGCGGACGTGGCCTGTTGAGACCCGACATTGCGGAGTGCTGGGTCCGGATCTGGGTGCAGAGCCCGGCGCGCCCACTGCCGCCCATCCCCCCCCGTCCCAATCCAACGGACTCACCATCGTAGGCCGCCGCTGCTTGCAGTTGGACCTCGCCTTACCTCGCCGGTCTTTTCTGTCTAGTATCAGTTTCTGACACTCATGGCGGGGTTGAACTTGCCAGGAATACAGCATCAGAAATTGATACCAGATAATAAACCCGAGCCAACCGCACATGGACTCGCACGCACATGTCTGCCGTACATGGCTTTCTCTGCCCACTCCCCAAACGCTTCACCCCGCCCCTGTGCCTGCCCGCGCCCGCGCCCGCGCCCCCGCCGCCTCCCCCTGCCCGCGCCCCCCCCCCGCCTCCCCCCCGGCCCCCGCCCCCCGCTGCCCCAGGGCCTCCTGATCGCGATGAGCTCCACCCTGGAGCACTACCGGGTGCTGCACCCCGGTGGCTACCGGGCGCCCTCCGAGGCCGCCAGGGTCAGGGAGCGGGAGGGCGAGGGCGAGGGCGAGGGCGCCAAGGGGGCCGCCGCACCGTCGCCGTCCGCCGCAGCGGCAGCAGCGGCGGTGGCGGTGGCCCCCAGCGACCGCTCCGGCCGCCGCAGTGGTGGCGGCGGTGGCGGCCGCCTCAGCGGTGGCGGCCGCGGCGGCCGTGGCTTCAAGCGCCCCCGGGCATTGGCCGAGGCGGCCTCGCAGCAGGAGGTGGAGGCCGGGAGCCGCGGCCGCGGCCGGGGCGGCGGCCGGGGCGGCGGCCGGGGCGGCGGCCGGGGCGACGGGCCGGGGGAGGAGAGCGGCGGGCGAGGGAGGGGAGCCCGGGGCGGGCGAGGCGGCCGAGCGCGGGGCCGCGGGAGGTCGCCGGGCACGCGGCGCCGCACCCCCCGGCGAGTGATTATGGGGGGAGAGGATACCGCGTCCGAGCAGGGCGATGAGGAGGCAGCGAAGGACGGGGAGAAGGCCGCTGATGCCGGGGTGGGTGGGCGGACGGACGACGTAAGGGCACGGGGGGAGCAGCGGCAGCAGCAGCGGCAGCGGCAGCACGAGGAGGGCGAGGACGAGGATGAGGTGGAGATCGTGGAGGTGGAGGAGGACGAGGAGGAGGACGAAGACGAGGAGGAGGGGGAGATGTTGATGGCGTAGAGGGGGGACTGAGTGGCTGAGAGGGGGCACAGCCCCCTCCGGTCCGGGGGGCGCCTCCACGCGGTCGGGGCTGACGGGCATGTCCCGGACCCCCTGGAGCGCCCTCTTGGGGTCGGGGAGTCGTGGGGGGGTGGCGGCGGCGGCACCCACGAGAAGAGGGCGGCGTGGCTGGCCTCGCCTCGCAGCCGTCCCTTCCTTGCGGGGACGGCGGGGGGATGGCGGGCAGCGCGACTGAGTACGGCGGCTCCTCCCTACGTTGGCCCTGTATGCGGCCGTGTACGTTAAGATTGCGCACGGTGTGATGTTGGGAGTGGAAAACAGCATGTTTGCATCGCTCTTATCGGAGACGTGACATCATGTCAGGTTGAGCTTTCTTCGCGGGTGAGTGATGACACGGCCATGGACATTGGTGCCATGCATACCGTTGACGTGGATGTTTGCATACCCCTCGTTGGTTTGGTGGTTAGTTAGTTGGTTGGTTGGACCGTCGCCTGGGGGCCGGATACCTGCTGCCCAACTGGAGGGGGACAACCTAACTGCCGGGGGCGCAGAGCTGGGGATCGTGACAGGGCTAGGCAGGGGCAGGGCTGGACTGGACTGGGCAGACCAGGACAAGGAGTTCCGGTTTGGGCAGCGAGGTCTGCGTGTGGTGCGGCATAACAGTTTTCTTAGGGGCATGTTGATCCGGGTCTGGTCATTGGAGGGTGTCTTTGGGGCGAGCCAGGCTCATGTACCGCCGCCGTATACTCGGTGGCGGGACACGACGTACTCGCACGTACTTGCACGTACTTGCACTCGCGAGGGAGTACCGTAATGGGCAGAACAGCTGTTTGAGGGCTTTAGTCGGGGGGTTAACGGGGAGGCAGATGTACACCCAAATCGCTCAAGTGGTTGAGTGCCTGTCTGTGGTTTCTAGGGTTTGGCATTCACGAGGGGTGGCTGACTGATTGAGCGTGTTGATACCGGTACGACACATTTCGTGTACGGGTAATGTACGATTCAGTAAGTAAGGCAACGTGCTGACTCTGGAAGGAGGCGCGCACAGCACTTTGCGGCCGTCGGAATGTTGCGCAGCGTCCGGTTGCGGTTGCGTGTGTTAAGTCCAGCCGTGGGCCAACATCTTCCTTAAGGGACTCGCAGATAGTTTTGGGACCTTGGAGTTCGGTACGGCAGTCGCGGCTCCGGCCCTTTCTTACTGGTTACTACTGCACAACGGAGCGCACAGCTCTTACCAGTTGGTGTGATCCGGAGCTTTGGGGCCATGCACGGGAGAAATCCCACACATTTGTCGTTGTGGCTGGTTCTTCAGAACGGAGTTGGTGGAGGGGGAGGAGGGAACTAGCCCAACCCGCGTGACTCTGATAGTCTGACGGCAACTCTTTCGCAACATAACGCCCACGAGGTTGGTGCTGCACTCATGTCGGTTAGGGGGCTGGATCGTACGGAGGGGTCGCGCTCTAACGGGTCTAGGGCGGGTGGCGCCTCGACATTCGACTACCCACAGTCGAGCTACACTCTTGAGCATTACACAGTCACTCTTGAGCACCACACAGTCTACGAGAAATTGAGACTGGGAATGTTTGACGGATTTCCATGTTGGACAGTGTGTGGGCGGGCGGGCGGTGTCGCACCCCCTCAGACCCTCCGGACTCTCGACCGATTAAGGTTTCATTCCAAGAGCGCTTGGCCGTGATCCCCAGGATGTGTGATGAAGCCACTGTGATGCCGTACCTTGCTGCAGCTGGGCCCACTGTGATGCCGTACCTTGCTGCAGCTGGGCCCACAGTGATGCCGTACCTAGCGTCTGACCGCCGATCAGTCCGCTGTGTGGTTACCGTGTCAGGTACGTCGTGAACCGTGGGGAGGGTCGGGTGTGTGTATTTAGAGAAGAGACCCGCCTGAGGCGTGTGGGGAGTGTGTGTGTTTAGAATTGCAACCCGCCCGCCCGCCCGATCCCAGGTGGCAATATACGTATGTGTGTGTGTGTGTGTGGGGGGGGTCCGTGTCGAGCATTGCCACAGCTGCCATCGGTCCACTCCTGTTCACGGCCCCTGCGCACTTCTGGCCACTGCGCACTTGCCATCAGGTGTCTAGCCTGCTTACCCGTCGGTGCGTAGCCGCCCACCCATCCATTTGTAAACCACACACCACACCAAACCACAGCACACTTGCGCGCGACCCCTCCGAACGCCTCTGTCCCGATCACCTGGTCCTTTCACACGCTGGCCTCGCACGCCGCATCGACCTGCCCAGGGCCCCAGGCCGACCCTCAACAGAACGGAGGGGGTGCACCCCCGGGTCCCCTCCAATCCGTCAATCAAAACAGCGAGATCGCAAAACACTTTCAGACCGGTAGCAAGGTAGGTGTTGCGGGGTGTTGC
Organism: Eudorina sp. 2006-703-Eu-15; assembly: GCA_003117195.1. NCBI lineage: Eukaryota > Viridiplantae > Chlorophyta > Chlorophyceae > Chlamydomonadales > Volvocaceae > Eudorina > Eudorina sp. 2006-703-Eu-15. The sequence continues at coordinate 1,223,494 of BDSI01000015.1, forward strand.
GACTGTCGACAACCAAGCAAAGCGGCGCAACGAGGCGACGGAGAAGAGAGGCGTCGTGCGAATCAAGGGGCCCCATCCCAAGATTGGGTAAGACCCAGCATTGAAACACAATCAAACGCCCTGTCGCATCTCCCCCAGCGCAGTCAGCCAGGGCCGCTGGGCACTACGGCGTTCTGCACATTCACTCCCTGCCGTGCACTTCTGCCGTACCCAACTCAAGGAGCGGATGGTGGCCTTCCGTGAAATCCATGCCACAGGGCTCGTCCAGTCGTACGGCAATCCGACCGGCAGCGACTGGTTGGCAACGCGATACGACCACCGCCGTCCGATTGGGGACCTCCAAGCACCTTCGAGCTTCCTCGCCCCCGCTGGTCCGACCCCTCAGGTCATGTCCACGGTCCCGAGAGAAAGGAACCCCTCAGGCGTCCCCCCGCGCCCCTTTCCCCCAGACGTGCGCCTGGCCCTCCCCGCTCCCGGGAGGCCGCCTATTCCGCTTGAATCCGCCCAGCAGGGCGTGTGGGTGTGGGCCTGGCCCGGAGGGGAGTGGGCGGTTCGCGCCGCCCACCCGCCCGTCCGACCCGACCCGATCTCCCGCCCTTCCTCGTTCCCGCCCGATCCGAAGTATGCGCCCCCCCTCCTTCACAGCATGCCGATCCGCGCCCCATCTCCGCCTCCACGACGATCCGCTGCGCCCTCAGCGTCCGATGGCCCCAACGGCCCGGATATGGCCGCGACACCGGCAGGCCGGCGACACCGGAGGCGCTCTCAGAAGCGCTTGATGTCCTTGGGGGGCCGGAAGGGCAGCCCCGGGTGCGTCTCCGGCGTCGCGTCCGTCACCTCCTTCCACATCTTGACCGTCTTGTCGCCCTCCGCCGTGATCAGGCGGCTGCCCGACATGTCGAAGGCCATGTCGTACAGCGTGGCCTCGCTCTCCAGGGAGCCCGGCTGCACCACCGTCTCGTCCTGTTGGAAGCAGTGGCCGCTGCGCCAGTCCCACCACCACAGGCTGCCGTTGTCGCCGCCTGGGCAAGGGACGGGGCAGCAAGACGGGAGGCAGGGAGGCAAGGGAGGAGGGGAGCAGGGAGCGCGGCAGCAAGGCGAAGGAGGAGGGCGAGGAAGGAGGTTGAGGAACCAAGGGAGCTGAGGGAGGGCATGCGGGGTGGGAGGGCGCTGGCTGGGCTGAGGGGCAGGTGGGACCCATCGTTCATATAAACCTATATATTATACCATATCCGGCATGAAACATTAGTGTTTAACACACATACAGAGGCCTATGCTACGTCGCTGCAAACTCCGGCGGCCGTCTGCACCCTCCCCCCGTGAAGCGCTCACACCCCGGGGCCCTTTCCCAACCCGACTGAGCTCAGTTGGGGACCGGCTGCGGACACCGGCGCCGCCTGATGGCTCTACCCACCCATGCCACCACCCACCCAGCCATGCCACCCACCCACCCACCCGTGGCCATGACGCCCTCGTGGTTGATGGCCATGGAGTTGATGATGGCCCGCTGCTGCGACAGCATGTTGTGCAGGAAGTCGCCGTCCGGCAGCGCCCACTTCTTGATGTTCTCGGCGGACGCGGAGGCGAAGGCGAACTCGTCCGGGTGCAGCGCCATGGCGCGGATGGACTTCTTGTGGTGCGTCAGCACGGAGCTGGCTCGCCCCTTGCGCAGGTCCCACAGCCGGATGGTGCTGTCGTGGCTGCCGCTGATCACCTGACAGTGGGGAGGGAGAGGGAGAGCAGACAGGCAAGCAGACGGGTACACAGGTGAGGGGGAGAGCAGACAGGCAAGCAGACGGGTACACAGGTGAGGGGGAGAGCAGACAGGCACACAGCCAGACAGACGGATCAGACAAGACAGACAGACAGACAGACAGACAGACAGGCAAACAAACACATCAGGCAAGAAAGGCAAGCAGACATCCCAGAAAGGCAGTCAGCAAGGCTGGGAGGACAGCGCCACCGCGGCCGCCACTACCCGGCGTCAGCCATGCAGGGGGACACTATTCGTGACTTCAGGGCCGCGAGCGCATGTTGCGTTGCGCTGAAAGAGAAAAACACCAAACCGGGCCCGCGTTGTGTGCGAATGTGCATTCTGTGTGCCCAAGGGGCCATGACCTCCTGACACTTGGACTCCGGAATCACCGGAAGCAGGTGGGAATCGAGAGGAGGAGGACGAGGGCTGCTGTTCGCAGACGGGCGCTCGGCCCCCCTCCCCCCCACGCACAGACATTTGCAGGTTATTATGGTAAGTATTTTGGTCCCTGGGTTGGGTCGGGCGGGTCTCTTCTCTAAACACACAGCCACACACACGCACCTGCGGGTCGGGCGCCTCACTGAGCAGCGAGCACACGGTCTGGTCGTGCCCCGACAGCACCATGGCCTGCACCGCCGTGCGCATGTCCCACACGCGCACCACGCTGTCGCGGCCGCCCGTCATGAGGATGTCCAGGTTGGGGTGCAGCGCGATGCAGTACACGCCCGACAGGTGGCCGTGGTACGACCGGATAACCTGGAGAGGTGGTTGGGTCGTTGGTTGGTTGCTTAGATAGGAAGATCGGAAGCATGGACTCCAACACATCGTTTCAACACACAGGGCAAATAGGAGGATCCCTGGGGTCGGGTCGGTCGGTCGGGTCATTGACGTGCTGGTGGTCATTTACCAACCCTAGAAACGTACAAACGGTCGGTTTGGAGTTGGGTATAAGCTGCTGCCCGGCGTGTGGGAGCCTGGGTCGCGGTGGAGGTGTCGCCGGGTCGCTGGGTGGGGGCAGGTAGGCAAGCAGGCAGGCGGGCAGGCAACGCGGGGTAGGCTTGCAAGGGCCTCCGCCCTGCCCCAACCAAGGCGCGTCCGCACCCACCTTGTTCTGCTCCAGGTCCCAGCACTTGACCATCTTGTCGAGGCCGCAAGAGAACATGTAGGGGTGGCGCTTGGAGATGGCAAGGCCGGTGACCTGCGGCCAAGGAGGGTCGAGGGGGTTGAATCAAAAAGAAAACAGCCCAGACACACCCAGCCCGGCGACAAATGGTGGAGGGGGTCCGGGGGTTTTAGAGTTGTGGGTTACAGCGAGTTGGTGGGTGTGACGTTGAAGTGAGGACGCGAGGTGGCGGATGCGAGGCGCCGGGGCAGAGGGCGTTCGTGGCCCCAAAACACCCTAGCGCACCCCGCGGCGAGGGCGGAGGCGCGGAGAGCCCGGACGCAGTCGGTGTAAACCCCATTTCACGTCGCAAATCAGGACAGCGAAACCGCACACAAAGGAGACCCAAACCCAGACCGATCACCACCCATGTCGGTCGGTCGGGATGGACGAAGACGGCGACGCGTTGACCTCGACGGGCCCCTCACCCTCCCCCTCCCGCGGGCGCACCTGCTCTATGTGGCCCGTGAGTGTGAGCTTGAGCTGTCCACTGGCCAGGTCCCAGATCTTGATGGTGCGGTCCGCGCTGCCGGTGGCAAACCACTCGTTGCCCGGGTCCACAGCCACACACCGGACCCAGCTGCGGGGAGGCGGGAGGCGGTGCGGTGGGGAGGCTAGGGCGAGGTGGCCGAGGAAAGGAGGACAGGCGTGTTGTTAAAGAGTTGCAACGGGCTGCGCTGACTACCCAGCGGCGGATGACGGGGCTGGGGATGACGGGGCTGGGGATGGGGATTGCTGCGGTCAGCGTCCCTCAACACCACCTCCCCAACTCCGTTCCCGCCAGCGCTGCGCTGCAGCCAACCTCCTCCCGCCTTGTCGGCCCCTCCTCGGCCCCCGCCCAACCCTCGCTCTTGCGGACACCATCCCGCACCCGCATCCGGTCAACGTTGCACAAACCTCTAATCCCCTATCATCCGTTCATCCCCAACACCAGAAACCCCATCCCAGCACCCCGGCTGCCCCCCTACCACACCTACTGACCCCGGCTGCCACCAGGTGCATCACCCAGCGCGCAACCGCCCCCCCAATGTCAAGCAAGACAGCGAAACTACGCCGCCGTCCCTACCTCCCCGTCCTCAGGGCCCCCCAACACCAATTCAGCCCTCCCCATTCGCCCTACACCTCACCCGCCCACGGCCCCCCCCTTCCCAGCCCCCCCTCACCCCAGGTGACCAGATATGACCCGGTACATCTTCCAGGGCGCGTGCCACACGGGTCGCGGCCATTTGGACGCCAGCCGCCGCGACACCGCCGCCGAGCTGTTCCCGCCCTTGTCGCTCAGCACCGCCATCACCGCCCGCTGCTGCTGCGCCGCCGCGCCGGCATCCGGCCCCGCAGCCCCCGGCGCCTGGTACAGCACCAGCTGCTGGGCTCCCGGCGCCGCCTCGCCCGGCTTCTTGCCGCCCGCGGCCGCCGGGGCTGCTGCCGGAATCTTGTCGATGAGCTTGGCCAGCGAGGACCGGGACTCCGGGCGGGAGGCGGAGGCGTCGGGTGGTCCTGGCGCGGCCGCCCCTGGCGCCCCGGGTCGGCTTGCACCTGTGCAGTGAGGAGGAAGGGGGCGGGGGGTCGCCGGGGGCTATAGCGAACGACAAGCCGTGGTGGGCCCCGCAGTGGGGTGGATGCAGTGGGGTGGATGCAGTGGGGTGGATGCAGTGGGGTGGATGCAGTGGGGTGGATGCGGATGTCCATCCCTCCGCACGAAAGGCCCCAGGAGGTTCAGTTAATTGTGCGTGGAGGGCACCAGGCAGGTCGCACCACTCAGGCGGACTGGTCGCACCACTCAGGCGGACTGGTCGCACCACTCAGGCGGACTGGTCACACCACTCAGGCGGACTGGTCGCACCACTCAGGCGGACTGGTCGCACCACTCAGGCGGACGGGTCGCACAGTCCGCTGTGCGGTCCGGCCCGTGCAGGATCGGACGCACCCCTCTCATCGCTGCGCTGCCCTGTCGAAGCACCACCCCCATCGAGACGAGACCCCTCAATGCCAGCGACCCGACAGCGACCCGACAGGTCAGGAACCCTTCCCCCGCCGCCTGTGCGTCCGATCTGACGTCTCGCGCTGCGGCTCGGACATGCACCGGTTGCCGTCTCGCTGGACGTCCCACCCACCCACCCACCCGGGGCGAGCACCTATTCGGTCCATGGCGGCACCCGCCCGCGCCTGATCCCCCACTTCCCCCTTCCTCGACCCTTCTCCCTGGCCCCGCTGTTCCCCTCCCGCATCGGCAGCCCGTCAAGAGCCCGGACATGACTCGGAACTGAACCCCTGCTCGCTGGTCCCCGATTCCCGCCTCAGTTCCCGCCCCATTCCGCGACACACAACGCAAGGAGGCCCTGTCGGATAGAAGAGGATTTGTGGGCCTCTGGATCTCTGGGCCCAGAGATCCAGGGCTCAGCTCTGTCCATTCTGCCCTGACCCCTTGCCTCCCCTGCCCTGAATCCGGGCGATGCCAGCGCAGCCCCCTGTCAGCACGATAAATGTCCCAGCTCCTGTCCTGCGCCCCAACCGGCACTTGTGCCCCGCTCCCGCCTGCCTTGCCCACCCCGCGGCCACCCTGCACCCACCGGGTGCTCCCGCTGCAGCTGCCGAAGGCGGTGGCGCGGCTGTGGCTTTAGGCGCCGCTGCCGGCGCGACCACGTGGTCTACATGGCCGTACTCGTCCCGGAACTTGATGGCCGCCTTCAGGAGTTGACTGCGCGGGGCAACATGGCCAAGGCGCATACATGCGTCCAGCAACGGGGTCAAGGTATTGCGCGGGGTCGGCGGCCTGGCGGAAATCAGGCCGACGTGGGGGAAGGGACCGGACGTGGGGCCTGGAGACAGAGTTCCGGACGGCCCTGGGTCCCAGGGATATGTGGAAGGGGGCCGCTTTGACGCGGACGCAAGCTGCCTTTCCTGGCCATGCATGTGCACCACTGCACCACCTTCAGCAAGGGCCCATAGCTCGCATCTCGGCGCTTGTGCAGAATGCCGGAACGAAGTCTGGTGCCGGGTGCGACCCCTTCCCCCGTGACGGCATGTCTGCCACCGCATGCAGCCCACTCACACCACACCAGCCGCAGAAACCTTATCAGAGTTCGGGCGTCTGAACCGCGCAGGCCTAGCCACGATCGTGGACTTCACCTGCTCTCGTCCAGTGGCGTTGGCTGGCCATAGTTGCTGACAAACAAATCATACGTGCGCTTTAATGATTGTAGAGTCAATGCTTTGATGGTCTTCGTCTCCACCGGGATGTCCGGCGCGAAAGACTCCGGAGCGTCCGCGGCGGCCATACTCCCGACGGAGCTATTGAGCTAAAAGCAGAAAGTGTCTAGACCGTGTCAAGCATTATGAATATATCATACAGCTCCTCAAGCAACGACAAGTTCTGTTGACGCACCGATTTGCGTGTGTTCAGGATTTGTAACGATTGTAACGTATATCAGTTAAGTCTGGCAGCCCATCCGTCTCTCCCGAATGAAAAGTGCCCCTGATTCAACAAGTTTGGTCGCCGAGTTCCAATATCGTACACGGAAACAGACAACCAGAACATCAGAGTAACCTAATTGATTTCTTACTTAACCTGTGCGCAATCGGTGCAGATTGATTGTAAAGCACGTGCGAACCTGGACCTTTCTGAAATCATGCACCCAACGGCCTACGCTGCTGAAATCCTGCATATTTGCTGGTAGTTATGCAACCTCCTCCTCATATGCAACAATCACTACCCCCCGGCTGGGAGTGCGCACTCGACCAAGCCAGCGGGCACTGGTACTATTACAATCGTTCAACTGGAGCAACATCCTGGGTGCCACCGCAACCGTAAGCTTCTTCCTAACCTATCAACTTCTAACCTACCGACTGCTCTGCTAAACATGCAATCCCGCGCAAATCTGCCGCCGTACGTCGTCCGTTTTCTCACTCTTAACGGTGCGGCGCAGGGACGCAAAGCCGAGTCACGGCCCAGTTGCCCCGGCGCCATCATCCGAGGGCGACCCACATTCGCAGCGTGTAGCTGCTGCAGCCACAGCGGCGACTCCGGCACCTGCTGCAGCGGCGGCCACTGGGGCCCGCCCGGAACCTCCCCCGGGGAGCGGCAGCGGATGGTACTACCGGTGAGCGATCTGCGAGGGAGAACGAACGGGCAGCCGTACTGCCAACACGACCGCTTTTCACCACGGCTATCTGCGTGCCCCTGGCCCTCCCGCCCTCCCTGATCCCGCCCTGCACCGCGTGATCCCGCCCACTGCCCTCGGGTCGCGCCCACTTGTTGTCCCTCTGCTGTCCCTTACCCTCCGCCCCCTGTTGCCTGCCTCCCCAGGGACCGCAGCGGCAAGCTGCAGGGCCCCTTCCAGCAGGACCACCTGCGGGCCTGGAGGGCCTTCCTACCCATGGACCTCAGGGTCTGGTACGTGGAGCTGCAGCCGCCCCGTCAGCAGCAGCAGCGGCAGCAGCAAGAGGCGGCGGCACAGGCGGCGGGGTCCGTGCCGGCGGATGCGTTGGCGGGTGAGAAGGAGGCTGCATCGAAGGACGAGAAGGAGGGGAAGGAGGAGGAGGACCCAACTGCGGCGGGGACCACCTGTGGTGATGAGGCGCCCCGGTCGGCAGGGGCCGGGGCGGAACCGGGCAAGGAAGCCCATGGCGCGGTAGGGGACAGCGGCATAGCAGCGGTGGCGGCGGCGGCGGTGGTGACAGCGCAGCACAGTACGGAGGCTGTGGAGGACCCCGCCCGCGGCGATAGCGTCCCCAGTGCCGGCAGGGACGGCAGTGACGGGTCCGACGACTTCGTCGTAGGCGGAAGCGGTAGGGCTGACGCCTCGACAAAGGACGCGGCGGAAGCGGAGCTGCCGGCGGCAAAGCGGGCTAGAACGGAGGCTGCGGCCCCCAGTGGGACTGAGCAAACCCGCCCGGAGCAGACCGACGCGGATGCCGAGGCTGCCCGGAGCGACGAGGACGTCGCCGACGTCGCCGCCGCCGCTGCGGACGGACCCCTGGATCGGTTGTGTGAAAGGGGCTTTGCGACGGCGGAGGAGGCAATCGCCTGTGGCCTGCCCGCCATAGACCTGGCTGAGTTGCTGGGCGATGGCGAGCTCCTGTCCGATTGGCGGCAGCGCTTCCCCGGACACCGACCGCCGGGGACGGCGCCGCCGGCGACCGTACACGATCACTGGCTCCGCGCCGCCGCCGCGGCGGCTGCGGCCGCCCACTCGTACGGCCACGCGTACGGCCACCACGGACCGCCGCACGGTTACGCGCGCGCCGGGGGGAGCGCTGATGCCGCGGGCGGCGGCGACGCCGCCAGCCGGCCTCGCAGCCGTGAGGAGTCGATGCTGGAGTACGCGGAGGCGGTGCTGGCGGGGTTACCCCCGGACGATGAGGCTGTCATTCTCGCGCGCCACGCAGCGGCTGCGGGGAAGAGCCTGGCAGAGGTCGTGAACTTCAGCTGGGCAGCTTCCGCCTCGGGGTCCGGGTCGGGGTCCGGAGCTGTGGGTCTGCAGTACGATTCATACGACGGTGGCGGTGCCGGCGCCCCGCCGGCAGTCACAGCTGTAGACGAGCATGGCGTGCCGACGGAGTATGTACGTGATCCCAGGTCAGGCCGGCTGACGGCGGTGGGGCGCGAGGCCGCGCCGGCGACCACGGCGCGGACGTTGTACGGTGAGTACGGCAACTGGGTGAATCCTGAGCAGATTGAAGGCTATCTGGCGGAGGCCAAGCGATGGCGCCGGGAGCAGCTGCCGGCGCTGTGGGCCCGAAAGAAGCTGAGGGAGCAGCGCGAGGCCAAGGCGAAGAGAGCGGCCAAGGCGGCGGCGCTCTGACAGGGGCCCGGCATGTCGAGTCGGGTCTGTGAGCCTGACCTGAAAAGACCTGACTTCAGGAGGCACTTATTGCGGGCGGTGAAGTATGTTGGAGACTGGGAGTCCGGGATGCACCTGTCGCGCGCGCCTATATGTGGGCCTGGCATTCGGCCGGCGAAGACCGAGGGGTGTTCACAGCTTCACACGACGGGGCGAGGCGTTGATGGTGCAGGGGAGCCTGATGCGCGGTCGCAAAGCGACGCGGAGGCCGGAGGCCGAACATTAGTTTAACGACCTTGACCGCGGGCGTGGCTGACCCCGCGCCCGACCTTATGGTCTCCAGAGTCTGTCAGTGGACCTCCTCGCGGGGTATGAAGCCGTTCGGACTTAGTGCCAACTGGGGTATGTGCAGGTTGCGGGGTTTTGTGGCGGGACCTGTGCAGCGAAAACCGGAAGCCTGGTAGCGCAGAGGATCATTTCCGCGGGTTGCCACCGACCCGTGCCTGTTCACCTGCACGTCGGCGCCGTGCCTCGCCTGCTCCCGATCCACAGGGCAGCGCTGCGACTCCCGGCCAGTCGCAAGCCGGTGCACCGTCGCCGATCTGATGATGTGTACGCTCGTGTCGCCAGGGCGGTTTCGTTGCTGTGCAGCTGATTTCGGTGACGGGACTTGACCCATCACCCCGTGTGGGAGTACGGGAGAACGGCACCCGCACCGGACTTTGTGGTCATGCAGGGGCAGGGCCCTGCGGAGCTGCGCCAGGCTGGACTGTGCCGCAGCTAACCCGCCTGAGCCACGCTCTTGTCCATCCACACACACAAAGCTGTACTTGTCAACATCAGCCTTTTCGCGCCTCAGGCCGTCTGCAGTCCAGAAATGTACGTTTTCAAATGCTGTCCATGTGACAGCCACCGTCACTGCGTTTACACATGGGTTTGCTTACATGTCCCAATCAGTCGAGTGGGTGGTGTGTCGTACGGGGGTTTTGTTGGAAATGTGGGGCGCCCCGGAAGACAGCAGAAGCACAAGACGTCACAAAAGCAGTCGCAGCGGCGACGGAGGGGCACGCCAGCGTAAGATGTGGACACGATTTGTCCAGCCAGGGTAAGATTCCACGCCACGGCAAGATGTGGACACTAAGCACAGAGATAGGCCATTCACCCTGGGATTCTTTGAATACAGACCAAAATCCGCGGTTGGATTGTCGTGTGGATGAAAGTAGCTGTCATGTTTGGCAACGTTCGGTTGGACATATGCGGTGTCTCGGAGCTTCTCGGAGAACCAGTCTGACAGAAGCATGGAGGCAAAAAGGCAGCTTACAAGACAATGCGTATTGAAATTTTAACATGGAAAGGCGATCATCTTGATGGTACTTTGCCTCGGACATCGAGGCTTCTTGCTGTACCTCATGGGCGTACCGACATTGGATTGCCGTGAACTGCACGCACCACTTTTATACAACAATAAGCAATATATATGTAGAGGTGCATGACGATAGTGTTGACAGCACGCTGTGTTTTCAATTGGCATAACAAATTAGAGCGTCCCGTAATTATCTTTTCAAAGTCGTCACCATCTTTACTCGTGATATGCAATTGAATTTTTACTCTATTAAAGGATGAGCGATCAAGTGCTAGAGCGAATTAGCGAAGCGGAGGTTGACGACGAGACGGAGATTCAGCCCGGCACTGTTTTCTTGCTAAAATGGCTCGCGGAAACATGGGGGGAGGCTGGCAAGGGCGTCGTGCAGCAGGTGGGGAGTCAAATTTGTTTGTGTTCAGTTTGCCTGTTGCTTCCCGCCCGACGTGCTGACTGTGCTTGCAGTTCCTTGTGTTCTACGCGTTGATGCTAGTGGGCTTCGGTTTCCTGTACTTGATGATGCGCAGCACTGCCCAGTAAGTTGGGAGACGAACTGCAGTTTCGATCGTTGGCTGGCGGAAACACCTTTTGTTTGTCTTCGTTGCAAAGGTTGCGTGAAATACGGAGAAACATCGCGGAGACTCTTAGGGAACAAAACAAGCGCAAATTCGACGAGGTAAGATACGGTCGTCATGTGCGACCTGAAGTGCCCCGCGACGTTGTGTTCGGCCGTCCTTAACAACTTGGTAACGAAGTTTCCAGTGGCGGGGTATGTCGCGGCCAAGCGCGCTTTCAGTCTTCTACGCTGTAGCTATAGATAGGAGTACGTACGTGCGGTGTCACGACACCCGACCTATGTTGGTGATGTGCACCGCTCGTTTGCAGGAGGCGTACCGGAACATGGCAGGTGGAGGATACTTCTAGACGGCGAAGCGGTCGCGCCCCTCGAGGGAGCAACACGCCGGCAGCCGCTGGATGCATTGCCGCGCTTGGGCTACTCCCGGGCAGCGTGCTGTCACGACGCACCAAGGCATGCATGCGGGTGCATGTCTGGGTTTCGCGAATCACGGCGTGGGCCGGGGCCGGGGCACGTGAGACTCCTAAACGGCCCAGGCCTTTCGTTGCATGGAGCAACGTGAATGTCAACATGACGGTCGATTTTTACAGTTCTGCGCATGGTTCATCCTCAGGTATTTTAGTTAGTTCGGCGCTTGCAGTCTGACCATGACTGGGAGTGGGCAGCGTCTGCCAGCGCCGGTCGGCCGTCATGCAGTCCTCCGTGCTGCTGCGCGGCCGTGATGCGGAGTGACAGGGTTCCATGGTGTATCGTGCACGTATTGTTTTTCGATGGACTTGGGTTGCGAACATTTTTACGATAGTCGGGGTCACGGCCAACCGGAGCGTTGGCACGGGCATTGAGAATTTGAGATGGAACGCCGGACAGGCAGGATAAGCGCTTGTTTTGACCGGAGACGTGACTTCCGAGGCGGGCGTGCCTGTGATGACGACTTCAACGTGACCTCTTCAAGGCTAGACCAAGGAAAGGCTTGGGTTCTGGCAAATAAATCGCAGCTATTGATCAGGCTCCGATGCCAGATACTCAGCCTGGTCTGCCAATTCACACAGACCGCCTCTCGTGGACGGTCCATCATGTACTGCAGCGGGTCTGGCGGCAGTCGAAAATCAGTTTTGCTGGGTTGGTGATGCCCACCCCACCCGGACCTCCCCCTACAAGGAGACGTGCGTTATGGATACGGTGCATGCATTCGGGTTCACCAGGGCAAAACAGACGAATTCACCGTGTGTCGATGCTAGGCTCGCTCTGGCCTTGGTACGTCATCCTGTACTCGTGGCCGCTGTGCGTGTTCCATTCCGCTTGCCATGTTCTGTTCCGTTACCGAGTCGATGTGATCGTCCGGCGATGCTGTTAAGTTTTGCTGGCGCGGGTGTTCTGGGGGTGCGGTTGGCCTGGGCGGCGCGGTGCCGTTTGAAGCAGAGACGCTGTATTAAGGTGTCGGCCGCGGCCAAGGTATGGTTTGATACTCACGGTGCGCTTGGTCAGGTATTCCAGCTGTGCTTGGTCAATGTTGGTGGTCCATCCTGAGGCTTTGATACCGCGCACCCATGCCCGGATTCCCATCCGTGGTCTGCCATCTCCTATCTGGCACAATCAAGGAAAGTCCATAGATCAGCGGGGCTGCGGCCGCCGGTGGTTGCTGGGAACTACGCCAGGCAGTGCGCTGGCAAGCGCGAGTCAGAATCAATATGAAAGGCGGCGTCGGGCCGTCAACCATGCTCAAATTTCGGGTACGTCCAAAATGCCCATGCGCTACGTGAACACATCACACGCCATGTTCCACGCCATGTTCCTCGTAGGCTCGCACATACCGTAATCATCAGAACGAAGCTCTCTTCCCCATATACGAATCAGACTGCCCAGTCATCACTGCCCAGTCATTTTATCACAGGGTGACATCCACCATGTTTGCTTCTCATGAAAGGCCGATCCAATCGCGCGCCGTACCCCGACGTAAACCAGAACGGATGCTCCAGGAACAATCCGCGATGTACACGGATGCATCGTGCATGCTACAGCCATCCACGGCGCGCACCCTCGCCAAGACCCCAGGGGGAACTCGCAGCAAGCAACGTCATACTATGCGTGAATCGTGTGCTGCGGCCTCTCGCTGCCCAGCCGCCAGTGCCGTGTCTTCTAACCACGCCGCCACCTCGGCATCGACGCCGCTGTGGGCGCCTGCCGTGGCGTGCCGCCTCGCCTGCTGCCAGTCCACCGGGCAGCCCTCCGCGACCAGCCAGCGCAGCACCTGCAGGCCGCACCCGCTGTCCACGGCGTCGCAGAGGGTGGCCCCATCTGCGTCCCAGGGGCAGCCCAGCTTCCGAAGGCAGCCCAGCACCGCGAAGTCGCCATTCTTGCCGGCTGCCACATACGCCTCTCCCATGTCCTGGCCGGCGCGGGCGGCAGCAACAACCGAACGTGTTCATTAACTGAAAGGGGCCCGGCGGCCAAGAGGGTGCGCGCCCTGGCAAGGCAGCGACGGGCGCTCGGGCGGTCAGGGCGTAAGGTCCATCTGAGGTCCAAACCCCCATAGCGCGGCACCTGACCGGGGTGTGACGAATGGGTGCAGTGGACAAACACCTGCTTCATAGTGATTCTGGGTATCGTCAGGCATCCCTGCCACCTACGCAAAGACCCCGGGCCTCTCAACGCGCCGCCTCGGCACGGTGCGGCAAACCCTTCACCCCGGAACAGTTGCATCGAAGAACAGCCGCACGGCGGAGCATTGCCCCCAGCGGAACCCCCCTCGCCTACTTACTCCCCAGGGGCAGCCCTCGGCCGCCAGCCACTCCAGCAGCGCCACGCTGCCCGCAGCGGCCGCAGCGGGGAACGTCGCTGGGTGCCAGGGGCAGGCCCGCTCCTCCCGCAGCCACCGCGCCAACGCCAGGCTGCCCGACTCAGCGGCCGACACCATCAGCTCGTCACGCGCGCGCTGCAACGCGGCCTCGCCGCCCGCCGGACCCGCCTGCGGTCCCGCCAGCCACTGCAGCACATGCAGGTGACCGCCCCGCGCCGCCGCCTCCGCGGCGCCCGCCCCCACGGGACAGCCCAGTCCCAGCAGCTCCGCCAGGAACCCCACATGGCCCCCCTCCGCCGCCAGCCTGGAGTGTTCCTCCGTCAGAGTGTCCAGCAGCAGGCCCTGGTCCCGGAGAAACAACAGGACCGCGGCGTTGGACGAGCGTACGGCAGCCGTGATGATGTCATCGCTGTCGTCGGGCAGCGAGCCGCGACGTTGCAGCAGCTGCAGCCGCTCCAGGCAGTCGCCGCACTTGAGCAGTTCGGTCCAGTCCACGAAGGCGGCGCAGTGCCGGAAGCCCTGCGCCTCCAGCCACTCCACCTTGGCGCGCCAGTCGGGCGTGGGGCTGACGATAGCCGCCGCCAGGACCCCCCCGTGCACCAGACCCAGCTGCGAGTGCAGCCCGCGCAGCAGCCCGCGCGCGCTGATGGAGCGAAGTCGCTTCTCCAGGGAACGCAGGTCGAAGCCGAAGGCTGCGGTGGCGAGCAGGTAGACCTCCGCGGGGCCATCCAGCTGCGGCGCCTGCGGCAGGTGCAGCAGCCACTCCGTGAGGCTCACGTGGCCGCCGCGGGCAGCCGCGAACACCGCCTCGCGAGGGCACCAGACGCCGTCGGACAGCAGGCCCTCGCACAGGGTTTGGCGCCCAGCCCCGGCGCCCGCGGTCCAAGCTGCCTCGGCGAGCTGCTTGCGTGTCGCGCCCGCGCCCTCGGAGCCGCGCAGCAGCAGCCAGCGGACCAGGGACAGGTGGCCGCATTCGGAGGCCGCCTCCACGGTCTCCGTGCCTGCCGGGCAGCGTAGATCGGCCAGCCACTGGCAGGTCTCGAGGGAACCACCCGCCGCCGCGGCATCAAACGCCTCTTGCAACAGGGAGCAGCCCGCCACCGCGTTGGCAACCTGCAGGTTGATTAGGCTGCCGCTGCGAGCGGTAAGAGTGAGGAGGCGATGGCGCTGGCGAAGCGTCAGCGGGCGCATGGCCTCATGCCTGCCCCAGCGCCACGCGAACGCGTGGTGCGGCACGGGTTGTGACAGGTGGACTGTACGCCAATCATGGAACTGCTTCGCTGCGGCCTTGTTGATCAGCTTCACGGTGCACACCACCTCGTTGTTTGATAAGAAGCTGTTGATACGCCGGAGCACGTCCTCGGGCAGGTCCGCCCAAGATGCAGGCAAGCATACATCAACCAATTTTGTTATCGTGTTCACATATCACCAGTAAAAAATGTTTGCGCAAGGCCATTGTCAGCGGCGTATGTTCGAAACAGAGGTTCGAAAGGTCAAACATCTAGCTCCTGCTGTACAAATGCAAAGTAATTTTCTTGCGTTGCGGATGTAAAATGTATCATCCTCGTGCATGCTCACGAAGGCATGCCCGACATCCAAGAGTACCGGCACCGATTCGAATCTCTCCTACCATGTCTTTAATTGCATTCAACTATGACGACGGTAAAATTCAATTATAAAATTGTTTCAACACAGGCGGGCAAATAATCTACAGTCCTACGCTTACCCATTCATTCCTGTCGTACATGACCTGCACTGTGTCACATAATCGCGCCGCATCAAAGCGTTTACAGGCGCTGTACGGTAAGCATCACCCTGGACAACGCCAATGCATTATTGTGGGCAACACAGCACAACATGGTTCCAAGCCCAGTACCCCACTATCCCACGAGATGCAGGAGTACGATTGCCGTTCGTGAGGAAATCACCGTGCGCGTAACAACTGTAAGCACCACTTTCGCGACCCAACGCAGTGGCCATAATGACCTTCAGGGTATTCTTCTTTTGCATATCTAATGTGCACCTCACGTACTCTCCTACGCCATATTACGCTTGCCGTGTCGCATGCCTGTCCGCCCACCAAGAAGCTCTTGCTAACGCAACCAAGACCATGAATGTCCACCCACGCTTAAGAACAACACGCCAGGGTTGCTCATCACCAATCCGGAATCCTTGCAGGGCCCCTGAAACACTTCAGCGGGCCCTGGAACACTTCCACCACCAATGCCAAACATCAATCCGATGCAAGGACGCTACTGTACAGGGCAATATTATATACAGTAACACCGAACGACACACAGGTTCTAACAAGCCCATGCAGGATTTCCATCCCCCTCAGGGAAACTGCCGCACGTGTCCTGCCGCACACTGGCGCCCTCCCCGCGCACCCACGTCAGCACGTCAGCTCGGGCAGTCGTCGCCCGGCCGTCTCAGCTCGTACGCGCGAGCATGCCGACATCCCCCCCTTGATCACCCACACACACAACGAGCCGATCGAGCACGCGCTTCACAGAACACCACCCTTCTGGCCGCCGCCATGGCACTGGGTGGTGGTTCGGGTGGGCTCCACCCGACAACTTGTCAGAGATATCCGCTGGGCGCATTGCATGCACACGGAAGAATGCTCTCGGCCTGCCTACGTCAGTTCTCCACGACCGTTTCCCGAGCCAGGCGGCATCCCACTCCCGCCCTCCTCAAGGCGCCATCCCCAGCTCCCGCAAGAGACTGGCCGCAAGCTCCGGGCACCTGGCCATCAGGTCCCCGACGGAACTGAAGTCCACGTGCCTGCGATGACGCAGCAGGTACCACTTGATATGCTCCACCATCGCCGTCATCCCGCGCTGCTCGGCCCAGATGAGGTCCGACACCGCTGACCCATGGGTCACGGCCCCCATCAGCCAGCACTCCAGCTGCTGCGTGCACGCCGCGGGCATCAGCAGCCGGTCGGCCAGCTGCAGCGCGGGCTTCAGGAGCTCGTCCGGCATGTACAGCTCGTTGCCGTACATGTACGACAGCAGCCAGCTGAAGGCCTCCGCATCAGCGTCCGGCAGCGTGACGTCACTGGCCCCGCTGTCCGCAAAGCCGCCGCCGGGGGCCAGGAGCTGCCGGAAGTACTCGCTGTGGGCCGCGAGCACAGCGCGGTGGACTAAGAAGCGTGCGCCGTCCACCCGCACGATGACTGCGAGCGCAGCGTCATCGCCGCCACCGCCACTGCCACCGCCGCCGCCGCCACTGCCACCGCCTCCGCCGCCACTGCCTCCGCCGCCGCCGCCACTGCCTCCGCCGCCGCCGCCACTGCCTCCGCCGCCTCCGCCGCCGCCGCCGCCACCGCCGCCGCCGCCACCGCCGCCGCCACCAAGACCGCCACCGACGTGCACACCCGGGCTGGCGCCGTCCGCAACAGCGCCGCCAGTCCGCTGCGCCGCCGGCAGCCCCATCAGCAGGGCATTGCGCAGCCCGATAAGGACGGCGCTGGGCTGCCGCTGCGCCCGGCACCTGCCCGCTGCCATGGCCGCTGCCGCCCGCGGTGGAATCCAAGACGCGCTCCTGTTCTGCGCCGGCGCCCCGAAACCCGCCAGGAGCCCTCCGCTCAGGATCAGCGCGCCGTACTCCACACGCTCATCCGGATAGCCCGTGCAGTAGCCAAGCAAGAGCTCGCCGGAGGGCAGAATGCCTAAAAAGGAGTCTATCGCAGCGGCGGGCATCAACCGCAGGAGCTCTGTGCTGACGAACCCGGAGGCCGGATTCAAGACGCGCAGGTAGTCCTTATCCAAGATGAAGAGATGGCCACTGCTGCTGCTGCTGCTACTGCTCAAGCCGCCATTGCCGCTGCCGCCACCGCCGCCGCCGCCGCCGCCGCCGACCAGCCGGATATCGGTGATGTTATTGAAGCGGGCATGTCTGCCGGCGCCGTCGGCGAAGCCCTCGCCATCGCAGTCGCCGGCCACCAGGCGTGCTGCCGTACACATGCCGGTGACGCCGATGACGCTGGCGAGCGCGATCAAATCCGTGAAGGTGGGACAGTCGTCACCGATCGCGTTCCTCAGGAGCACGATGTCCACGCGCCATATAGCCGTCCCAGTGGCAGCCCATAACACGTCTTCGCAGGTGTCGTACGCTAGGGCCCTCCAGGAGCAACCCACGGGTCCCGGGGCTCGCAGGCCGGGCAGGGTCGTCACGATGCTGCTGACGGCGTCCACCACTCGTACGGCATCGGCGTCCGCGACGTACAGCCTGCCGTTGCCATCAGCCGCGAGGGCTGATATCTGCCGGAAGCGGGCCTCGCCCCTGGCGCCGTCGCTGCTGCTGCTCGGGGTCCAGGGGTGGTACAGGTTTCCCGCGGCGAGGGAAATCACGCCGGCGCTGTCGAGCTGCGCGATAGCATGGCGGTTTGCGACAAAGAAGATGGATTCAGTCACCGGCTCGTAGGTCGGGCACCGGACTCTGGTGATGGCCTCAGGCACAGCCACGACGGCCTCCGGGCCGAGCCGCGCTGCGATGGTGGGTCCATCATCGCCACCAGCGACCACGAGGTTAAAGATACTCCTGGGACTGAAGACAAGCGTTTGCAGCTGGTAAACTCCGCGTTGAGCGCCAGCATCCGACGGCCCGGCGTCTCCGGGGCAAGGCCGCGAAACAACGCCGCACGGCTGCGCGCCAACAGCAGTAACGCGCGTGCGCCTATACATTGACATGCGTTTTTATTCAGATGCGGGACACAGATACCACTGGTTCCTTATAGGTTTAGCAAGAAACTCCCCGCACAACATACATAAACCGGTTGAGATTGTACACGAACCAGCATTGAGAGTTGTACAGTAGAGTAGTGCTCAGCTAATTGTCAAACGGACGGAAAATCCCAATCCGTGAAAGCTCGGAAGCGCCCGAGACGTCTATTATTTCATCTTGGCGATATATTGAAGGGAATCTGGTTGCGCTGTATGGTTGTAGAGCAACAACGTCATGGTTGCAATCCTTTCCTTTGGTTTCGGATTTTCGGAGGAAGGTTTCGGACTTTCTCTGTGCGTCCTAGATAGGCAGCTCGGCAGATAGGCCATTACAAGCTTGAGGATGCCAAACGTTGCTAGGTCGGCTTCAGAGTGATATGTATGTCAAGCATTTTTATTAATGGGCCCCAGTTGACCCAACGACGGGACCACCCTCTTGTAAGGGTAGGGCCGTGTAAGCACATACTCCCCACAACTAAAAGCACTAGGACTATGAGCAGGTTACAACACCCTGACACAATGATTATCAATGATAATGGGCCCGTTGGAACACCCGGTCGGGACTCGGGTCCACCTTGTAACGGTTACTACTCGAGTACCAACTGTAAACCGAATGCGTACTACTCACAGGTTGCCGCGACATTGGCATCAACGCTTAGTCCGATGCAACGCTACGCTGGGATACCTACTTCGAACCCCACGTCAGACGTCATCAGCCCGGGTTGACGAAGTTTTCAGTGTCGGGTGAAAAGTTGTTCTCAGCATGCGGATGATCAATGACCCGTTGGGTTTGCGTATGAATCGAGTTGCACTGGACGCCGACGAAGTCAACTACGCGCGCTATGAGGCGGCTGCCTGTGGCAGCAGCAGGAGCCTTGTCGCCACACCGACCTTGCGAAGGCACACCACACCACACCACACCACACCACACCACACCACACCACACCACACCACACCACACCACACCACACCACACCACACCACACCACACCACACCACACCACACCACATCACCGGTTCAGGCACCGCGAGCGCTCCGAGCGGACCCCGCCCTGCCGTACATAATCCCTCTAGGTTACAGCGTCCGGCTTAGGTCCAACCCTCACGTCAAGAGTCTCTCGACATATCTGCTCCTATAAATACTGACTAACCTTTTGGATAGCAGGAGACTTGCCGTACATGACACGACATGCCTTCCTGACACCCACCCGTGCGTTCCTCACAGCGTCATGTGCTCACCATGTACGGCAATTGATTCAAGGTACGGCCACATGGGCAACTACGTACGCCACGCAGAATAAACACACGCTTGACACGACAGCGACGAGGAATGCCACAAACAACAACGGGCCTATCTTGTTGGCCGTCCAGTCAACTACGGCCTACGCAAGAGATGTCTGGGCATGTGAGCACGCACGTACGATCACACATGTATAACCACACATGTACAATTATAACTGTACGATTACACATGTATGACTACACATGTATGATCACGCAACGCGCCACGGCAAGCTCGACTGACCATCAGTGGGCTTCAAGTACTGGCACACAAACGGTCGCAGGTCCTTGCCGTCATACAGAGCATACAGCAGGTTGGCCTGCGTCCGTAACTCAGGGTGTCCCCCCACGCGCCGCATGAAGTCTCGGCGTGACGAGGCGGCATCATCCACCGCCCGAAACTCCCGTGTCGCCCTCTCCACGAGCTCATCATACGCGGTCTGCAGCGCCCGCCACTTGTCCCGCACCCAGCCGTGCAGCTCGTCCGGCACGCGGTGCTCACACAGAGCCGCCTCAACGCTCCCACAGCTGCAAAACATCTCCCACACACGCCGTACTGTCAGGTTGTGGAGGCACTGGTGCAGCGCCAAGTAGTTCTCGAACTTAACCTTGCAGCGGTCGCCGTTCGAGAACCGAACCACAAAGCCCTCGGCGTTCCGCCAGTTGAGCTGCTAGATCGCGAAGCAGTCGCCGAGACCGTCGTACTGCTTCGCTCGGGGGAAACCGCATGCGTCCAGAACCTCCCGCGGTACGTC
The DNA here is from genome assembly GCA_003117195.1 of Eudorina sp. 2006-703-Eu-15. NCBI lineage: Eukaryota > Viridiplantae > Chlorophyta > Chlorophyceae > Chlamydomonadales > Volvocaceae > Eudorina > Eudorina sp. 2006-703-Eu-15. Next base: position 1,243,692 of record BDSI01000015.1, read on the forward strand.
GACCTCGGTGCCGTCGGGGCGAAAGGCCGCAAGGAAGACCAGCTCGCGACGGTCCTTGTAATCAACCACGACGCGGTTCTCCGGGTATATGATCTCAAAGCTGTATGCCATGTCCCTGGACAGGTGCTCCCTGAAATTGCCGTACTGTGACTCAAGGATAGACTGGGCGGCGCACGCTTGGTTGCTGGAGAAGCTGCCCGGGAGCACATGATTCACTCGTCGTCGTGGTAGAAGAGGATGCCCAGGCTGCCGTCAAGTTTTTCAAATATTTGAAATTCAGGAGTGGGTTTGTGAAGGCGTAGCTCGATGTTGTGGAATTTGCGAAAGCTGTGCGCGACCGGTGACGAGGCCATGCGCGCGCGCCGTGACGCTGTCCCAGAGGCCCTTGGCTTGAGTCAGTTCAGTGTAGTTCCATATGAATAATTTACGAGTGGGGTGAGCCTTGGATTTGATGAGTTTTCGGTTCTCATACGACCTTCAAGTTTCGATGTCTACGAAGGCCATGACCTACTGCTGACGACTAACGGCAAATTGAATGTAAAATGAAATATATTGTAAACTGAAATATGATGTAAGAATAATAGCGCAATGTTATGACATCGTTTTAGGATTCACGGTTACAAGGGGGACCAACAACCAAGTTGATCGCTCGCCGTACAGGCGTAGACGGACTGTTCATCCTACCCCAGGGGCATGCCTTGCACGAAGCAAGGAGCCATGCCAAAGAATAGAAGCCAAGGAACCACCGGACCCAAGCCTTCAAAAGTATGAACTGCCTAAGGGCAGGAGCAAACCGCGGCCAACAACCAGCCGAAAGACACCGTTTTAGCCCTGGAAGGGGCCGTACTATAGAGAAGGTAGGTGCAGCGTCGTTTTTGGCCATCATCGATAGGCTGCACAGTGTTATCAATATACTTGATTATATATAATGTATTTGTCTATGTCGCCACTCACCAAAAAACGGTCACCAGATGCTCTGGGCAGCTCTGGGTTTCGCAAACCACCTAGCCCGCACGAATGAGCATCCCGCCTGGCGGGCGAATGAGACGATGGGCTCGTCATTTTTGTGTGTCAGCTGCTGCAAGCTATGTGCGTGCGCTCACCTCCATCCCTTATACGTTACGTACCTACCTCACCTCATGCATCACCTCAACTACTTGCAGGCCAACGCGCAGGGACGGACGCGCCAACGAAGCGCGCTTGGCTTTACGGTAAATATGCACACGTATGCATACTCCGAGTGACGCCCAGAAGCTTTCTTTTGTCAAACGGCGCACCACTAACTGTACATACAGTTGTTCGGGATTGAAATGCGATGACGCGATACTGCCGCAGTAATCACCAGTCGTGTTCCAAGCGTTATAATGGGCGGGGTCTGGGGGCGCGCCACTGCTTGGCTATACCAGACATCCGTCAGGCCATGCGTGTATGAAGTTAACCACGCGGGCCAAGCATGTACAGATATGCGGCCAAAGGAAGCTAAGGCGACATGATGGCTTGAAATATCCTAGATCCCTACACACATCCCTACATCCCCAGCTCCCTAGCTAGCTAGGTCGATCCCTAGATTCCGACACGACCTTGCATGGACTGGAACACGGCGCGGCCAAAGGCTTCTCGAGATGCTGTGCAGGGTCAATTGTAGGGACTTGTACTGTAACTAACCCAGCGTTACATGGACAGCCCGGCCAGGCACCAAATAACCTCGCCGACAACGAACCAGCTTTGGCACGGGTGCCGCACACATCACATCATCCATCACACCACGCACCATCGGGGTATCAACGGAGTACCGGCGGGTGGGTGTATGTTCCACCGCAGCGAGAGGGCGCATGCAGCCGCAGTCGCCTGCCGCGAACGAATCGGAAGTAAGGTCAGAGCTGATGTGCAGACAGACAGACAGACAGACAGACAGACAGACAGACATGGACCGACGGAGAGGAGCCGTTCCGCCGGCCCCTCCCTCCCGCGGCGGGCGGGGTCCGGCCGGAGGTGTACGGAAACATGCACCGCCGTACTCAATACGACGCCGCCTAGGCAAGTCACAAAATCACGAACCTGAACAGATATGGGGACCTTAAGCTCCCCTATCTAGGGACACTCAGGCGCCCGTACATCCAGCCGCACACACACACGGGGATCAATGCTGACGAAGCGTCAAAAGGAGCAAATTCTCCGAAACGCAAATTAGGCCGAGCAGGGTCGAGCGTACGATACTGTAGCGTACTGCAAAAAGCTCCCCATGGGCCAACCGAATAGGCCAACCGATCAGCACCACGTGGGACCATCATGTACCGCAATAATGCTTCATGTCGTCACATCGGAAGTTTATGCTTGCCCGTGCCAGGGCTTGCGACGATGCTCAGTGGCCGCGAATGGCTCCTGCAACGAATGCAAGCGCTAAGTAGAATCAAAGCAAACGTATGCCGTACAGATCTGCGCGCCTCGCGACGGGCTCCGCCCCTGCGGCTCTGACGACCGAACATGTTGACCAGCGCGCGATGCCCTGTGGGCTGTTACCTGCGACACCCACTATCGAAGGCCCCCAAGGCACATCTGCCCTCGTTTTTCTCCGTGGCCACCAACGTGCGTGAACCAACCGCTGCCCAACCGCTACCCGACGACATGCACCTCTCCTCACCTCGGACCCTTCGCGTCGCCACCACCAGCAGAGGCATCATCACAGGATCGGTGATCGGGCACGGGAGAACGGCCCGACCTGGCACCAAAGAAAAGCCCGATTTCGCCCCCCATATTCCTCATTGACATCTTTTATTATTCTTCGTTCATCGCCCAGAAACGAACAAACACCTCCAAGCCGTAAATATACGCCGAATGACATTTCTCGATGGCCCCAGGGTAGTTCTCAATCTGTGCACCCGGTGTATGCGCTCAATGCCAAGGATGGATGGATGGATGGATGCACGGATGGATGGATGGGAGCAGCTGAAGCACGCCAGCACCAGCAGTGCCCTGTGTACCAGGCCGGATGAATTATTGGAGGCAAGGGCTACATGCCAAGGGCGTCACTGCGGCCACCCAATGACACGCGGGCGTACGTCTCTTATCTGCCGGTGCGCGAGCCCCCGCCTCCCTACGCCACATCACGTGACCATATGATGAATGTACCGCATGCACATTTAACACGGCTATAATTAATTAATAGCCGCAAAGCATTTAGGTATTGCCGAGGGCGCACCCAGACCTGACCCCCTACCGTAGCCACATACAGCTATTCCCGCGACCCACCCACCGCCCCGCCGGGGCTCGTCCTCGCAACCGCCGCTTCTGGCTCCGTCCCACAAAACTCTCAGCACTGTGGCGGATAGATGTCTGATGAGCAGCTCGGGCGGCGGACCTGCACCGCCGGCTGGCACACGCGACGACATCAGCCCAGCCCAGCTTCAGCCCCGCCCCGCCCCGGCCCCGGCCCCGGGAGCTACTATTTGTATTGTTGTCCGGGCTCAGCAGGGGCCGTTGCGAAGGCATGGCTGCGTTTTGGGGGGCTTACGTGCCCATGTCGCTCGGCTTGCACCCACTCCTGCCTGCCCTTTCAAAAATGCATAGCGAACACAGTCGGGTGGGCAAAACCCATAAAAGCATTCGGGCGCGAATAAGCATCGACCGGGCAAAAGCATTCGAGCGTACACGCACACCGACACATTCGAGCGTACACGCACACCGCGCGCATTGTAAACCGAACACACATTCACACGCACCCCGGTCTTGCCACCGGCGAACACCAACAATTGCTAGGGAGGATGTCCTTGACAAACGCGCTCTTGCTGATTGTAATAACACACAACACTGTGACGTGAATTTTGCTAGAGTGGCCTGCGCAGCAGACGCACAAGTCCCCATCCGTCGCCATGCCTCGCCATCCGTCGCCCAGCTCCCCACAGATTCAGTGCACCCACCGCGTACCGACACCGCTCTATCTGGCGGCGACCCATTCCCCCGCCGCCTTTCCATTCCTTCAGGTAGCGTTGGGAGCTCGATGGATGTGTCGAACCCCACGAAACGTCATCCGCTGGCTGTACGGTCATCCGCAGAGCGCTTCCGCACGCCCCTTGCATGAGCCGCCCCCGCTGCCGTAACCCGACGAAAACACTCGCCCATGGCGCCCAGGTCATTTCTGACGCACCACCTGCATCTAGGGCAGCGCTTCAAAAGTCACCGCCGCCGCCTCCGCTGCTAGCAGCCCGCCATTTCGTCGACGTGACCCCGCCTCCCGTGAATCATTGACACCGCCCGCGCCTCCCACCCCCCCGCCCGCGGCCTCGCATACCCTGTCCGCCCCCTGATACTTTTGCGGATGATCTCATCTCGCAACGGCAGCAGGCCACTGCCCTCGGCCGTGGCCGCCTCTTCCATTCGCGCTCACGCCGTCCGCAAGGCCGCAACCCTGGCACCATGTATCCCCCATAACACCGCAATATAAATATGCTAATATGGATCATCTTTCTCCACTCCTAGTACAGACCCAGCTACTAAGGGAGCACAAGCGGTGGCCTTGGCCTCACACACATCAGATATGCCGGCCCCGCTGTGTCACAAAAAGCACCCCACATTCCAACCGCGGGGGGAAATGCTCTTCGCAGAAACATGGCCATTGCCACAACCTCCGACTACGGGTCCATGAAAAACTTTGCCTCCGCAAAAACCGGCCCCACGGGCAAGGGGCAACATGCAACGCGGGCAACCTACAATAACGCAGGGTCGGGCAGGTTGCGATACAGGGGCAGGCAGGTCAGCTGTTGGGCGCCGTTCTTCGACAGCTAACTTCTCTTCGGCGGTGCGCGTCCCGTCGGCCGGAGGGACATCGCCTCAGACCCGGGTGAGACCCACTTCCCCACCCAGTCTCCTCTTCCACCTCCTCCCCGCACCTCCTTGTCCCCCACCTCCTCCTTCTCCTCCACCTTCTCCTCCACCTGCTCCTCCAGGGAGATGCACGTGCGAAACGAGGTACCTTCGCCATGAGCAATGACACCTCGTAGCGACACGGTCCCCCCTTACTTGCTCGGACATCAACGTGGAATCATTTAGCGAAGGTATTGACCAACATGTGCGCAGCAATGCTTCGGGGTGAAGGAGGCCCTGGGGCTTCGCACGGCAGGTACACCTCCCTGACGCGCACCCACTCACCCAACCTCCTCCACAAACGCACAAACGCACAAGTGCGTCGATGGCCAAGCTGGACTGCTCGTTTCTTGCGGCTCCGTTAGCTTTGACACACACACACACACACACACGCACACACACACACATGCATCCGGCGGTTGTGGGCGGGTTTGTCATTTACAGCACACACTTCCCCGCACCCGCATACCCACACGAACCCGCATATGCGCACACGCACACACCCACACTCAGTGGGTGTGGGTGTAACTGAGTTATTTTTTACACCCACACCCACACAGTGCGCACACGCGGCTCAGTTTTCTTATACACACTGCGCGGGAATGGCTGGGTGAGTTCTCTTATACGCACTGCTCTGCACACGAGGAGTGAGGCGTGTGGAGAGAAACACCAACTGCACACACAGCAGAAGACTACCCCGGCTCTTAGACCACTCCTTACCCCGCCGACCTGACCATCATCAACTCACGCCGGCGCTAACCCGCGCGGCTTGCTCTGCGCGCGCGCCTTACACGTATGCCTGCGTTGCGCATTTTTGTGTACGGTCAAAGATGACCACTCCGTACACAGTGCAATAAAGCGCCGACAGAGCTTCTAGGCAGCCGCGGACTGGATGGGTTTCGGGACCACACCACGCGCAGCGCATCGATTACCTTGGGGCCAAACAAGCTATGAGGTCGCTCGCATCCAGGCCTTGTGCACCATTTTCTTTTACACACACACACACTCACACAGCCTTCCTTTGCCTTCCTTTCACAGGCAAGCACACAGACAAGCACACACACACACCCCGCACTCCTGCCTTGCTTAACGTTACACACAAACACTCAAAACAAACGCGCACCCTCAGTCACGCCGCACACGGTGACTCCGCCGGTAGCCTGGTACTTAGAGACCCAACCCCAACCCCAAACCCTAGAGGTTGCATCCCCTGCCCAGTTATATTGCAATGCCGTCCTCGAAATCGCGAATCTGACACGGTTCAGTGCTGGACACAATCCGTCGTGGTGACATGTGTCCCTCACGTTCCGGCCCGTGCGGACAAGCACCCCGACGGTGCGAGGCGACGGACACACGAGGCTGCCATGCCTGTTTGGCTGTTTGGCTGCCATGCCTGTTTGGCTGTTCCCTGGAGGATTGCCTTCTGGCAGAGCCGACTCGCCAGAGCAAGAGCCGACAAGCGTGTGCATGCCGCGTCCGGCGCCTGCCTTTGCATCCCGCATACGAATTGACGGTTTCATGGTTACCTCTTTACGTAACCTAACGGTTCCGGCACCAAAACTACGCAACCCCTGCACTTCAATTCGCAACCCTACTTGTCTTTGGCCGTTGCGGGGACTAGCGCTGATTTGGTGGTGGGAAGGTCAGACAGCACCACCCAACCAACAGGGCCCCCGGGTGTCGCCGTGGGTGTCGCAGGTCTTAGCCTCACAAGTCCTCATCCGCAACCGAAGGCGCTGCTGAACACCGACCGTGTGCTTCGCGAGAAGTCCAACCGAACCACTCAGGACCAACATAATACCGACCGGGCTCGTGCTCGGTTCCGCCGCATCAGCGGCGACAGCGTCTTCGCCCAATCGCCCGCTCCGGAAAGGGTGGGCCTGCGCTGTTTGGATGGCGCCGGCGGGCCAGTCCTTCGGCACCCGGGGGCCCCGTAGCTCACCCGGGCCGCCAAGGCCACCCGCCAGGGACGCCTTCATGACAGCTGCTGCCGTTCCAGTTGCTGTGGGGCGATAAGCGGCGCAGCGGGGCGGGTGGGAGCGCGGGTTGGGCCTCAATCGAAATCGGTGCAGACGGCAGCGCATCGGCCTATCCGACACATTTGCAGACCCACCCGCCCGCCTGCCCACCGAGCCAACCACCCAGTCGCCCGCCCCGCCCTCTCCAGCGCCGCGCAGTCCGGCGCCGCCGCGCCCACCGTCAGTCCTACTCTACTCATCTGCTCACCTGCAGCATCACAGCAAGCAGCTTGCTGACCTCCGCTGCAGCAGGGCGCCGCCTCGGGTCCCGATCCCAACACGCGGAGATCAAGCGGATCAGCTTGCGCGGGCAGCGGCCCAACGGACCCCCCAGGGCCGTCAGGGGCAGCCGGATGTTCTTCAGCGTCACCTGGTAGCATCCGCAGCAGCCGCAGGTGAAACAGAAACAGAAACAGCAACAGCCGCAGGCGGAGGTTAAGTAGCAACAGCGTGGCGGCATTCATTTGGGCTGAAGCAGTCGCGACGTGGACATATACACAGAGGCAGGCACGCGCGCGCTGCCGAGGCGCGGGTGGAGGCCCAACACCGACGACACATCTTACGGCTCAGAAGTGAACTAGTCATATGATGCGCATGGGCAAGCGACGTTACGGATGAGACGAACGGACGTGAAGGCGCCGCGACAACCAAGTCACCAAGTCGAAGGCGCGGGTCATCGAGAGGCTGCTGATCGACACGAGCACCACACGACGGCGGCAGCAGCGTGGAAGCCGTCGTCAAGTGCCCAACCACCTGGGTGCCGTAACGCGGGGTAAGCCCGGGAGGCTCTCCCCGGCTCTGAACCCTTCCGCGCCCCTCCGAACCCTGGTGATGCGGTACCAACCGCCAACCGCCACTTACCCTTACGGCGATGTCCATAAGGCTCATCCCCTGCCAGGGTCTCCGCCCTGTCAGCATCTCCCAGATGAGCACCCCCAGGGAGTACAAGTCCTGCTTGCGTGGCGGCGGCGGCGGTGGTGGGGCTTGTTTGTGCCAATGCATGGATATGCCGTAGCGGGGAGACCCCACCAGAGCGCATGGCCCCTCGTCCCCCGCCGTGCAGCAGCACTGCAGACAGCAATGAACGGCCCAGCTACCCAGCTCCAGGGAAAGCCCCAACCGAGGAACGCAGCAGTCGCGTCCCGCAAGGCACGGGTATACACATATGCAGCACGGGCGCCCGTGCCGTGGCGTGCCGAGCCGTGCGCTCCCGGCAAGTACACCTGGCAGAGCCAACCCCTGCCCCAAAGCCCCCACCTCGCACCTCCCTCCCCGTGCACCCCCGGGTGCCATGTTCTCACCGCGTGGTGGGTGATGCGGTTGTTGCTGAGGTCGAAGCACTCCTGTGTAGGGGCCCCAGGGCCATCCGGCGAGGGCACATGCGAACAGACATGGAACTGAGCTACATACAGGAGCTGTGCACGGCCGACAGGGCTCGACCAGCAGGAACGTTGACTTCTCTAGTAATGATGTAGGAGCGCAGGGAAGTCAGGTCCAGCGACGTCGCAGCTTTTCAGCAGCATCCGGGTTGGAGCCGGGTATCCGCAGTTATTGCTATTTATATATTGCTGATGCCCTTCTGCCAGGGCATATTACCCGCCCGCCCGCCCGCCCGCCCTGGGAGGCCTGCGGGTTATCGGCTTGGGTATTCTCGGTGGCTGCAACGGCCAGTTTGGACAACACAGCTACAAACGCCCACGGGTCCAGCGTCAAACAAATTGCTAATGTGTGTGTTCCCTCGCAGATCGTTTGCAGAATGTGGTTTTCCCTCGCATGTCATTACAGCGTGTGGTATTGCTTTTAAACGGATGCAGCCAGAGGAGCTAGAAGCAGCCGCAGCCGCCAGGGCACCAGACTGCGGTCCCCCACTAAGCGGGTCCATCTTTACCACTCCAGGCAGGACACGGCCGGCCGCACCGCACGCACAGGAAAGCAAGCACATTGCGGCCGCGGAGAGGCTGACTGATGGGAAAGGGGGATGGGTGGGTGGGTGCGGGATAGCACACGGGCGCAATAGCATACACGACGCAGTGGCGGGTGAATCCAGCTTCGCGGCCAGGACCCAGCGCTGACGCACGCAAACCAGCTACCTGGCTGCTATACCCCGGGTGTAACTCACCGGTGCCATGTACGGAGGCTGCCGGCAGGAGATTGTGCGGCCGTACACGGGTGTCGTACACAGACACAGTCCCAGGTGGTTTGGTGTGGAACATGGGCAAGGAGCGGGGACAGGCAAACATCAGAAGCGAGGACAGGAAACCATCGGCGAGCTGCGCGTGGAGGGTGAGTGGCCCACAGGTGAGAGCCGGTCGGCAACACGAGATCGGCATGGCCCCACACAGAGAAGGATCCGTGTCCACATATCATCGGACCCAGGTCGTGCTAGCCATACCCCGGCCCGTGCTAGCTCACCGTGCCGGCCTCCGGGTTCTCAGTCGGCGCCACCGTCAGCCGCAGCTTGGAGATGCCGAAGTCCTGCGGCGGTGGCGGCGACGGCGACGCAGACGGGCGTCTGGCAACAGGCGCACCGGGGGTCGATCCACCGGCTGGTGCGCCGCGTGCAAGGCCAGGTGGGGGTGCGGATGCCGCGACCCGTGGGTCAGACCCATGGGGCATGCAGTTCCTCCCGCGTCTATCCAACCCCCCCACGAGTTTGTCCCCTCCCTCACGAGAGGCAAACCAGCCAGCCGGAGGCCGCACGTGCGGGTCAACGGGCGGGGCCCCGTCGACGCTGATTACTCGCCGCCACCGGGCGCGCCTGCGGCCGTCGCGGCCGAGAGACGAAGACAGGTGCGCAAAGAGGCACCCAGCCAGCCACCCATCTGCCCAGCCAGCCACCCACCGAGAGTTTGACGGTGGGCCGGGGGCTGTCGGGATCGTTGAGCAACACGTTGGCGGGCTGCAGCGCGAGCAGAGAGGGGGGATGGTGCTTTTGTTTGTTGTAGCACTGTCGGGCATATCATTTGATTTGAGCACGGAGGGCAAGTGACCGCTCCTGCGCCGGCGGAGTGCCCCTACCATAACGGCCTGTACTCTAGAGGGGAAGATCGCCTGCACCGGCACGGCATGATAGCAGGTGCACAGCAGCCCGGGTAGTCCGAAACCGATCCCACCCTCAGGCCCTCTCCCCCTGCCCCCCTGCCTCCTACCCCTACCACGGAACCGCACCTTGAGGTCGCGGTGGGTGATGGTGGGGTGCAGGTAGGCCAGGGCAGAGGCCACCGACAGGGCGATGTGGAGAACCTGTTACGGCCCCGGCCCGTGGCAAGACCAACAAGGGGGATGAATATTATATACGCGCAAACACCCTTGCACTGATGAACCACAATGGGAGAAAGAGACAGCCAAGCGTCAGGATATGGTCTGCATACAATGATGCGTATAGCAGCCGTAGGAGCAGCCATAGGCAGCAGCCATAGGCAGCAGCCTTCAGAGCGCCCCCCCGCAGTGCTCCGCGGCGCGGCCGCAATGTCCTCCACCACCCCCACCTCTGACCCCGGGGATCTCTAGTCATTCAACCCACCCCATCCCCCGCTGACCGGCTGCCCCCGCGACCTGCCTTGGGCAGCGGCATCAACACCGCACTGCCGTGGATGACTGTGTCCAGGTTGGCGTGCATCAGCTCCATCACAAGACACCGCCGGGGGCCGTCCACGCACGCCGCCAGCAGCCGCACCACGTTGGGGTGCTGGCAGCGGCTGAGGACCTGCGGCAGCACGGACATCAGGGGGGCATCAGGGGGCTCAGGCGAAGCGGGTCTCTTCGGGTGGGGAGCTTGTGAGATGATCGCACTCCTGCCTTGCCTATCGAAGAAAGCACACGCACACACACACGGGCGGGTTCTTTCTCTAAACACACTCAACACACCCTTCAAACAAAACGCACACATTCGGTGATGCAGCACATGAGCCCCCGCTGGTACTCAGACCCGACCCCAACCCGAAACCCAGCCACCGCTGAAGATTTCATGTAACCCCCCGCGTCACCCCCCACCTGGACCTCCTGCGCGAAGCTCTTAACGAAGACGTCGCCGTAGGAGGCGATGCACGCTTCCGAGTCCGTGACCAGCAGCTTCACCGCCACCCGCTGCCCCAGGTACACCCCCTCCACCACCCGCCCGAACGTCCCCTTGCCCAGCACCACTGACAGCAGCTCCACCACCGGGGGGCCGCTGCCGTTGGCCACTGCTCCAGGGGCGCCGCCACCACCACCTCCCACACCAGGCGACGCCGGGGCGGAGCCGGTGCTCAGAGCGGCATAGTCGATAGGCCCCCCGCCGACGTCGCGGGGCCCGCTGCTGCAGGGCCCGCCGCCGCTACCCACACAGTTAGAAGGTCCGCAGTCGCCCCTTGATGCGGCACCCGAGGGGGCGCTGCCGCTCGGGCAGCTGCTGCCGGTGATGCAGAGCACGACCGGCTGCGCGTGGCCGCGCCCTCCGCCGTCGTCGCCGCCATCGCGGCACACGCGCTTGTCCGCGCCCGCCTCCGCCTCGTCTGTGTGTTCCTGGGTACGTTTCTCTGATCCTGCTGGGCCGCGGACGCGAGAACAGCGCGACAGCGCCATGACGCGAGGCGTTGTCGCAGCGGTTTTTGGAGCTCGCGATAATGGCCCGGGCACGTAAATTTGTGACTTCCTACACATTCCTACCTGGACCTAGCTCAACACCCACCAACTGAATAATGCCGCGATGCCCTGCTTTGCCCGGCCCCACCTCACCCTCTCCAACCGCCTCACCGTCCAATCCGTCCGACGACCGAGACACGAGCCGCACGTGCAGCTCCACACTGCCCCGCGGGTCGCAGTCCGGCGTGACGACCCCGCCGCCCGTCTGCCGGCTCGGGGAGGCCGCCACGTCAGCCTTGACGGAGATCGCGACATGTCCGACGGAGGTCGGCGCGAATCTGCGGGGGGGGGGGGGAGGGCCACGGATGGGATGGGATGGGATGGAATAACATGGGTTGAAAACAAATATCATGGATATATAGGTGACTTGACCAGACGAGCAGCACCTCCTCCGACATGCATACCGGACACGTTCACAGATTTGGAAGCCCCGAGAACAATGAAAGTACGGCAAGTGATTGCTTACTGGTTGGCACCGCTGTCCGCGTCGCCGCCCGCTGGGGCCGCCGCAGCTTGACTCGACACCGCCGCCTTTGCGTCGGCGCCCGACGGCACACCCCGGGTCCGCTCCGTCTGCCATCGCCGCCGACGCCGGCTCCGAAACCAGACAGTCGCCGCCAACATCAGCGCCAGCAGCCCGACGGAGGCTGCGCGGCGGCGCAGCCGGGTGCACGCACGCACGCATGTCGTACATATTACTAAGGAGCGTTGCAGACAAGCTCGTCCGCCGTCGCACAGTCTGTCAACCAAGCTGGGTAGGGCGGTATCTTTTTCTAAACACTCATACACGGGCCGGGCATTGGGTATTACTGTACGCAAACGGGCAACTGTTAGGCGCTGGTAAGCCCATTGCGTATCACACGCTTCTGCCTAGCCGGCGAAAATACTTATCAAGGCACGCTCCCGCGCAGATGGCCGCCAAGGTGGGGAAGGCAATATGGCTGGGGGTTGCAGATGCACCGCCCTCAGTCCTCACCTCCGCACACAACGCCGGCGATGACGGCGGTGTTAGAGGAGGAGTCGCCGCCCCCGGCCCCGTCGCCGCCACCTGCATTCTGTGCGCCTTCGCGGCGCTTCAAAGTCTCCACGTAGCAAACCAACGGCTCCCGCAGCGCCAGGCAACCCTTGTCAACAAGCTGGTCGCAGAACAAGGTGGTGTTGATCATATACACCAGGAAATGGCCGGGCGAGCCAAACTCTGCGGGGTCGGTGTTGACGCCGTATGCGGCGATGTCAATGGCCATGCCCACGCCGGGCCAGCAGCGCTGCAGCGGCGGGGCGTCGGTGCGATTCACACAGCCGTCCTGGGCGTGACAGGCGAAGGAGAGGCGCGGACAGGGGTGGTGCAGGGCATTGGACGACATATTGAAACTGCGCTGACTGCCAAAGCAAGCAAGAATGCACTGTACCAGGATCTCCCGCGACGTGACGACAGGGGCCCGATCACAATTGGGTTCAACGCGGGCGGACAGCCGGTGGGCGAGATACCCCTCACGGGGTGCGGAATGGATCCCCTTGGCCCCATCGGGAGCACGCTGAACACCCCCCTCTCCAGGCAGGGCCCCTCGTCTACACCTGTACGACGCTCAAACCGACCAACACGTGAAGCGGTGTGCCGGATGGCGGAGGGGGTATTGTACGGCATGGGGCAGTGTTGGATTGGGCGCGTCGTGCTGTGTTACGCTCTGATGCGTCAAGTTGTGTGGTGTGGATTGACGGCTGCCTGCGCACCCGGGCACCTGACCGGCCCCCCACCGGGCGAACGGACCCACGGGCCAATCCATGGCGTCGCCCTAGGTGCCTACTTTCCTGCTTCCCCGGCCGCCCCGGCCCCCCACCCGCACATCATCATCGTCACTGGCAAGTATGCGGCTGCACCATACACGAACCGAGTCTTCCCTCGCTGGCAGTCACTGCGGTTCCTGCAAGCCCACGCATTCGTAGCATCCCACCTGCGACACCCCGAAGAAGCCCTGCTGCTTGCCGGGCAGCTCTGGCGGCCGAGGCAGACCCACAAGGAACGCGTCGCTGCCCTCAGAAAAGCACGCCGCTGAGATCCGCAGCCGGTTCCGAGGGTGGTACGACAGCGAGGGAAGGGGGGTATCATTGTCAGCGGGGTTTAGCGCAGGGACCCCGCCATGGCAGGTCTGGGTGCGAAGGAGATTGCTACACAGCGACAAGGGCCGGGGCCAGAGAGCCAGGGCCAGTTCCGGGGCCAGGGCCAGAGGGCCGGGACCAAGAGAGCTACGAACGTGGCACCACCGACGGCATCGATGATACCGTACTCGCAGCCGTCGTGAGCATAGTCGAGCTCTCTGGCGGGCTCCGTCCGTCGCAGCGATTCAGACTGGCGCGGCAATCAACCATCGCCCACTCGCGCCACCACCCACCCCAAACCCTTGGCTGGCGTTCGTGTCCGTTCAGTCCCCATCCATTCGCTTGGCGCCCATCCAGCCGATCCATAAGGGACCGACCAATTTAGCACCCGTCCATCCACCCGCTCAGGGCCCCCACACAACTGATTGAGCGCAACGCGACGGTCATGGGTCGCTACCTCCGACTCACGTTGCGTGATTGCGGCCGGCCCGAGCCAAAGGGCGGCCAGGGGAGGCTGCAGCGTCGCCGCGAGGAAGGCGAAACCTTCGCTCCACCGCCGCAAATCGCAGCCATGCGATCCACGATCCACAATCCACATCATCGCGACCGGAGATCATCAGTCGGAGGAGAGTCGGATGGCCGCAGGGACGCGCGGAGGGATCACGTTGGGGCGATCAGAGGTCACGATGTGACATAGGAAGGAATGGCCCACGTTGGTCCACACGCCCTCAACGCTCCCTGCGCCGGGCACAGCCACCCCGTCACAACGAACCGCGCACACCACAATTAACTCGTCATCCCCTGGTGCATATACCCCGAATTCCTTGAGGCCGCATAAACCCATCAGGACCCTGGGCAGGTCTTCCAGCTCTTGTCCATCGATACCATCGCCACCATCCCCCAACCCTTCGAAATGCAATTGCCGCGCTCTGTAGCGGCAGGCAGACAGTCTAGCAGGCAGACAGGCTAGCTGGCAGGCAGGCAGACAGCTCCGCTGCCCCGGGGACGGTGACCCTCCCGGCCGCCATACGGCCCGTCTGCGTGTCGTACCTTGGTCCGGGGTCAGTTCCGATGTGATGGCTCCCCCCAGGAAGAGGTATCGCAACGTCAGGATCACGCCTCCCCCCATTCGGATCTGGTTCGCATGGGAGGATGCGATTCGGGTGGGCAAGGGGCGGGGAGGCACGGCCGCGTGGCAACATATACACGCGCAGGCGGGCACGTAGCTACGAAGGCGCAGCAGGCAGAAGACGCGCCCCCGGTGAGATTCAGGCTCAGCAGTGCACACACGGCCGGTAACTGCCGGGCGAGCCGCACAAGGGCCAGGGCGGCAAGGGCCTTTCGCCATGAGGGCTACCGTATGTGGGGCGGTGCTGGGTTCTTATATGAGGCGGTGAGGCGTCCGCTGGAGTGCTGGGGGGCAACCAGGGCCATGTGGCTGTGGCTCTACTTGGTGGACACCCTCGGATTCACCCGAATGTGCACACGGAGGACCGGCCCAGGTGTTGGAATGGCTTCCTGTGTTTCCGTACAAGTGATGCATTATTATCGAGAAGTTATGCACGGAGGCCGAGTGAGCGTGATGGCGGGGGCGTCGGTTCGACAAACACGGGGAGCGTATTCGGCACCCGGCTGTGCTGTGTCGGCACTTGCCGTTCGGTACGTACCACATTGGCTGCCGAGTTGAGGTAGAGCGATGACCAGTCGCTGGGATCGCCCTCGATGGTAAGGTTACGTGTCAAGACGACTGGCAGGCCCGCGCCTTGGGCACGCCAGGCTGTGAGCGGGATATCCAGTGTGCGGGAAGTCACCCGCACCAACACCACGGATGAATCTCGCAGCGCCGCCACAAAGTCATCGGCTGCCGATACTTCGACGACGCCACCAACATAGAGCAGGCGATGACGCGGCAAGGCAGAAGATTGCGGTTGAGCAGATTGCACGTTTCCATGCTCCTCTGCCCCGTACTGGACATAGCAGAAGACCAGTATAGGAAATTGCAGCGCGTATGCCGCTTTGAGAAACCGCTGGCCAGCCGAAGTCAAACGCATGGTTCAGCATTACAGCCCAGAGGCATGCCGTGCGCGCCCCCGACTACCAAGTTGCACCCGCATAGTTTGTGAAACGTATGATACATCAAAGGGTCTTCCAAGAGTACATAAAAACTAGGCAGACGCGTACAAAGATGTACCAGTATTCATCAATAAAAAAGATGGTTTGATTAAGAAATGGCTCCTTTTCTCCTGGCTGCAGGAGTCCCAGGTTTCCACACATGCCGTATGAACGGCTTCATACCGTACCTTTACAAGGCATTTTACGATCCCCTCTCCCTTGATACAAAGGTATGCATATTTGATGTTTTCAATTTTCAGAATGACCGGATTTTCCTAATTTTTGTTGATCATGTACGGTAGAGCCGCCGAAGACCAAGCCTCACGCACCCCCAAGCCTCACGCACCCCAAACCCCAGCCCCCAGCCTCACGCACCCCAGACATTTGCTCTGAGAGTGGAGTGTCCCAACTCCCAAGGCATATGGGTCCAGTTGCAGCCACCGTTCACCCAAACTTGACATCACACTAGTGCGTGTGTGGCCGTTAGTAGTTGTTGCTATTATGTACTTCTTCCCCACGGAAAAAGCTCGGGAGCTGCAGGTAAGAGATCGCACTTGTGAAGAACAGATTCAGCAAGTACAGCATGAACAATACACGTACCAGACCCGACTGCGATGCTAGATCCACTCTATCTGTCTGCAACTGTGTTGCTGTTCTCCAAGCTAGAATCCACTCTGTCTGCATGAGAGCGCTCCGGGGTCCAGGCTGTCCCTGTTGGTGTAGGATATGTATGCCAACACCTGCCTAACATACAGTTCATGTGTACATGGTACACGACAGTCTGCATGGACCCGGAGGTCATCACTACATAAGAGAATGATGATGGAAGAGGAAAGACGACATCTAGATCCATTATTTTGCTCAGGCGTTTTGGCATTTATTGTCCAGAATGAAGTCCCCATGTCCTGTTGGTGTCAGCTGCTTGCTTGTCATCTTGCAGTCAACTGTAACCATCTTATCCTGTCATACCTGTGTTGAAGGCACACATATGCACAATCCTCAAGACATCCTGCTGAGGTCCTAAATGGCATCCTGATGAGCAGTGTACCCTTTCTCAACCATTGTGAGGTGCTCATCCTTATATATCCAAGTACACATAAGTCATCCTGATTGTATGCTTGGTCATCCTAACTGTATGCTTGATTGGTGTATATATATATGCTCATCCTCATCCAGTCAATCTGTTTCCCAGCCATCCATATCCCATTGGGTGGGGGTCCTATTCCTAGTCCTAAACCTGGGTTGCTATCTATCCCGCCCTATCCTGAGTTATACCTGCCTCCCCAAGCTCCTATCCTTATCCTATGTACCCCCCAATTCTAATCCCTATTTCCCCCTGATGACCAGTACTCTAAACAAATCACTAATCCTTGCGACCCTCCTTGTGACCCTCTGAAGTGACATTCCATTCCATTCACTCCAGGTCAGTCTGACAACCACCAACATGCACGCAGTTACTGCAAGCAAGGTACTGCATGAAAGGACCCCACATGCAGTCCCTGGATATTTATAGGTACCATATATACCTCCTGCTGGCTGGTAAGTATGAGTTAGTTTGCTTGATTGATGATGTGGCTTCTTTTCACCCTATTCCATAACTGTCAGAATTGTTCATTAAGCACACCTAAACCCTATGCATCAACTAGCTAGCACATACACAGAAGCACAGCCAACCTGACTGATGACCTGTCAGTTCCAAACCAGTTAAATTGCTGCAGAAACAAACCCATTAGCCATTCATGCATCAAAATACTTACTTCCCTAACTCATGCCCCAGATCTGCCCTTTCAATGATCCCAATAAACCTGCCGATTGCCATTTCCTGCCCTGATCATGGCTTGGTTGACCAAGCCATCATCTCAAAGGTCTTGACTTGCAATTTGTTTCAGCACATTCTATGCAGGTAGTTATGTTAGCTTGTCAGACAAAGCATGATGATTCATGCCAAACAGAATCATTGTAAGCAGGGCTGGCTGTCCAGCCCTGCTTACAGGCCGGACCGCAAAGAAAAAATAGCCCAAGAATGGGGTTCCAGACATCTCGAGTAAGCCTTTGTGTCGCGCTGCTACAATCATAGTACAAGTAAGAAAGAAAGTGCCCAGCAAGCAAGGCCTTGAGTTAGCTCACTCCCTGTTATAATCATTAACACACGTAGGGCATGGAAACATTGCGGCATCTGATTAGCAGCCACACCAATGCAACTGCCTGCTGGGAACAAATCACAAATAATCCTGTAGGTCCAGCTAGCCATGTATGCCTATCTACCTTTCATATGCCAGAGCCTCATAGGCTGCCAATCTCTCTACCGGTGGTAGCAAAATGCTGTAATCCTGATTATCAATGAACTTGTAGGCATCATCACTATCACTGTCACTGGTCAGCAGCTCAGCACCATGGGAGGCTGCAGGTGACTCATCCTCAGGTGGCTCCTCTGCAGGTGACAAGGCACATGCCACCTGGTGTGCAGCAGTAAGCTCCCTGCTCACCAATGGGCCCTCTGTCTGCTGTATTGAAATGTCGGTAGGGACAGTAGTGCTGTTGTGTGCAGCTGTTCTCTGTGCAGATAACGGCTGCAGAGCCGTATAAGCCGTGCTACTAAGGTTTGCCATAGCTGCTTGCTGGGAAGCAAAGCACCCTGCAAGGGTCCTGGGAGTACTACTGCAATGAGGTAGAACACTGTTGTTGGTCTGCAGCACAGCTGCAGCTTCCACTCCTGCCAACTGTTGCTGTGGAGTGTTGCTGGCATGACCAGCAGATGGTGGTGAAGCAGCTGGCACGTCCAGTGGCATTTGCAAATCAGCTGCACAATCCGCAGGGGTAGGAAGTCGTAGTGATGCATCCTTTGGGGCCAGTAGTGCAAGTGCTGCATCCTGCTGTTGAGCATCCTTTGAATCACCAACTGGTGTGAGCTGTTATACATAACACCAAATAACAAGGCAAACAACAGACTCGTCAAATCTGATGTTGACAGCATATTTGAAATGGCCATATACAATATTGACTGTGTGTGCATGGATATATTGTATATGTATAAGAAGCATCTATGTGTAGTAGGTGAGAGCTGGCAAAGGCTTCTCGAGATGCTGGGACAGTGCTTTGCACCGTATTTGAGGAGCAGGGCCGACCATTGTACGACACCTACTACACTATGTATATGTATCTAACAACCTACATGGTTAGGTTTATGACTATCCTCACATCCATGACAGCAAGAGGCTTTACTGTATTATTATTAACATTAATGCAGCAGAACTATATATACCTTACCTGCCCATACTATACATTCACATTGCCACTGGAGACATTCAGGTTTTAGAACAGATACACAGCAAAAAAGTGTCTGAATGTATTGGTGTCATACAGTAACCAATGGTGCATTTACCTGCAAGTTATGGTCTTCACTTCTGCATCTGGCAGGTATGGACAGTTGTTTTGATGGTGACAAAGGTTCAGTCACAGTGATGGCCACTGGTCCTCCTGCTGTCATCAGACTCTTGACATAGGCATCACATAATGGAACAGGCATAGGCACTACAGCGGGCTTTAACACCAGCTCAGCTGCCTGCGCATAACCAGAAAAAATACACGGTGTGACCCTATCAGTGCTTTCAAAGTGGCCTTATCTAAGACCTATACCCAAACTGCACTTGGGCTCAAGTGGGACGGACGTCATTCACAGTGCCTAGTTACAAGATCATGCAACATTATTGTCACATCAGGCATATGGCATCACTGCCAGTACCAAAAGCCCATTTTGCCTCCTGCAGCTCAAAGGAAAGTCCCCAAGCAGATACTGACATCAATTAATGGCATAGCACACTCACCGTGCATGTACAATGCTCACGCAGTCGCTTGCCGGGCCACAAGATCCGACCTGTTGGCCCACGGCTCAGGTCTATTTCTGGCCAAACGAACTCAATTGCTCCAGACGCTCCAGACCCAGATACAGTGTCAGTGTTCACAGCAGAGAGTGTGTTATCCTTGTCTTCACGGGCACCCTCTCTGCCAGCAGCTGCTGATGAAAGGCCAACACTATAGTTTGGGTCTGATGTGTCCGTCCTTGCTGTTTGCATCTGTTGGGGGCCTGGTCCTGCTGAACCATTTGAGTGTCCTGCCACTTTCTTAAGCACATTGGCTGAACTCCTCGGTGGAATCTGTGTATGCTTGGGCTGGTGCCGGGCTGCTGGCCCACTGGCCCTTTTGCTTGCAGCAATACCGGTGTGCTGCACTGACTGCAATACTGTCTGGTCAGTACTGGAAGCATTGGCCACGGCTGTGTCCATTTTGCCTGCACTGGCAAGCTTTGGTGTTGTCGCCATTTGCATTGGCTTGATGGCACCATTATTGACAGTACCATCAGCTGAGGCCTTGGAATCCAGTGCTGCCAACACAGTATCCTGGTCTCCCGTGCCTGCACAATGAGCTGCTGATCCGCCTTTCGTAGGCTCCTGACCTGATGGCTGCAGACCTAGGGAACCAGCTGGTGATGATGATTTGAAGTCACCAGGCTCTGCCGATGCCACTTTCATGCCTCCTTTTGGCTGGGGAAGGCTATTGGCTGCTGCTGCCTGCTTAGGCATTGAAGGAGGCACAGGTGGCACCAGCTTTCCACCTGATGATGCCTTGACACTTTTCAGTACCATAGCAGGTACCATAGGGCCAGGTGGCGGCTTGGGTGGTAGACCTTCAGATTTTAATGAGGCAATGCCCATCTTCTGCTGCTTCCCCTCCCTTTTGATGGTGCTTTGACAGATGACCGGCTGCTGCTGCTCAGGTAGCAGGATAGTATCTTGCAGCCTAAGCCTTGAAGGGGCTGGCTTAGGCTGCTGGCAGTCATCACTAGTTCTAGCCCTCTTGGCACCACTGTATGTGCATATAGCAAATATGGGGTCAGCAGAGTATTATGTGATATTAGTATTACATAGGCATGCATCAAAGCAGCTAGGAAATGGCTATTCAAACATTTTAGAGTGAGGGGATTGAGTAAATACAGATGACAGACCTAACCTGGCACCACTCACACGTGTGATTGCTTGTTACACTGAACCAAGGAGGTAACCCAGAAGGAGAGCATATCCGTAATGGTTGCAATGAGTGAGAATAGTATTGCTTTGGTTACAACGAGAACATTATGGATGAGTCAAATTAAAATATTTCAAAATATTTCAATAGAATTATTATACTATTAGAATATAAATTGGAATAATTATTACTATAAAATAATTAAAACACCATTATTATTTATATTAAAATAATACAACAATAATAACAATACTATTAAGATTTTTTTAAAATATGACTAATATCACTACTATCAATACTAATAATAATAACATGCCAAGCTAACCCTGCCGTGTTTTCAGGGGGCAGAGTCAAACAAAAAGGAGTAGAAATTCTGACCACTTGAGCTTGCATGAACCAAAACATAACATGAACAGAACATGATATGCGGAATTGCTAGTAGGCTAGCCCTTACAGCCAAGGGACGCAATTCACCCTATCCTTGGAAAAAGCCTGCTGTAGTCACCCTCCCCAAGCTAACGGCCAAAACATTCAGACCCGCCCACCTGCTGTGTATGCCAGATGACATTTTAGGCTGCTCTTCATCTCCCAAATCATCGGACCTGGTGATACCACGCTTTCCTGTTGCCAGCTTTCCTCCATCAATTTCTTGCTGCTTACGCTCTTGTTTCTGTTGCCCCAGTTGCTGCTTTGACTGCTGCATGCTGTCCGAGGTCTGCATCAAACTCCCTTGACAGGCAGCAGATATACCCTGCTGTCCATTGCTTTCCTGGAGGCTCACCCCAGACGTCTGTGACCGTGCCTGCAGTGAGGTGGTCTGCTGTTTGTTTGCCCCCTGCTGCACCTTGGACAGGAGTTTGCCATGCTTGCCACTCTGAGATTGCACACGCTGCTGACACGCACTGGCCTGTGATGATTTCTTCACTGCCGGAAATGCTGTAGCTGAGGGAATGGACGGTGACTTCCACGGCGGGGGCAGCACCTGTGCCTGGAACCCCAGCTGAGGTGGTGTGTCACCAAAGTGCACGTAGTTCAGTGGCAGCAGCACCTTGCCCAGCTCGAGATCATCAGGCTGATTGTAATCATAGACGATCTGCACTCAGGAAAATTTTATTTGCGCAACATTAGTTGCATGGCATAATAATAATCATTACTATTATTGTAATTATAATTTATTTCGATAACAATAATAATAACAAAGATAAACATAATAATATGATATTTATTAATACATTATATTATCATTATTATTATTTTATAATACTACACCAGGGTTGTGTATGAAGTGGGCAGAGATGATAAGGCACATGAGACCCTATTCCTCCCATGTATTTAGGGGGCAGGTATTATGTAAGGTCTAATAAGGCGGCAGGGCCAAAGATGATGAGGCGCATTAAAGCCTCTGCTGCCACCAGTCATCAGAGATCTTTCAGATAGCCCAACCTACTCCGCCCCTTGCACTCGTTAATTGTGTAAGAGGATGCATTAGTTGGTAGGTATGACAATACATAAACATGGATGTGTTCACAATGTGTTGCTTGTTTGGCATCCCTAAACCTTACATCCAAGAAAGATTTGCTGAGCAAGCAGAGCTAAGGATGGTTTGGCGGACCTCTCTCTGGTCCCCATTCAAGAAGGGTCCCAGGACTATCTGTCAGAATTCCCATGAGAAAAACCTTTATCCTGCATACTTACATGCAGTGTGGCACGCGCTGGGTCATATCTCAGAACACGGGCAGAGTACCACACACCGTACTTGTCGTACTTCGGGACATATGATGCAGGCCACCATGTATGACCCTTCATGTCCCCCTTCTCCTGTTTGCTGTGCTCCATATCCCACCAGAAAACCAGCAGGCGGCTGCCCTCTTTGAGGTCAGGCACACCGTTGGCTGCACACATCTCACGGCACCATTGGAGGAGTGGTGTCTGCAACATCAGCAAGAAATTAGAAGAATGCAGCATCCATACATGTATATGGTGATGACATCTGCGATCTTGTGCGTCCAGATTTCAAGGGGGGGAATCTGCAAACAATATTCGGAAAGATCATTCATACTGATAACAACAAAAACGCTGGTTTCGGGTGTCCCTCATCCTGTTGGGAGATATCCGTCATCTCGATGAAGGTTTATAAGACATGTCATCCTTTCCCGACATACAGAAATAAACAAATCTCTTGTAGATACCTAGGATGGACGGACATCTTCCTTCAGACCTCCGATCTTGCCTTGTGCACGTGCTGATTGGCGTAGGCAACGACGCAGGGCTTCGTGAGGGTTAGTCGGCGATCCTCCTTCTTGCTGCCACTCGTGCCATCCTTCAGGTGCAAGCACAGCTCGAGGACCCACTCGCTGATGAGGATCACCTTCCCATCTGCCAAGACATTGATGCTGTCGATATCATCCTCGTGACCTACATATGTACAGCAGTAAGACGATTGAGAAGTTTCGAAATGGCAAGCTGCCACGCATTTCAAGCTCAGCGACTACCATGCACGCTTAAAGGGTTGCACGATCTTACGCGCTGCACGATGGCTGACATTCAAGAATATTCACGCAGGTAGCAGAATACATGCAGCCTTGCTTGCGGTAGAAAATTCCTGGCCTCAGAAGAAGCCAACTTGTGTTAAATGCGTGTCAACGATGCGCTAGTTCATCAGTTGTTCATCGCGCACAAGAAGGACCGTTCGTTCCTGCCTAACTCAGGTGACCCAAGGGGCTGCTGCTATCCCGGAGGGAGACTTGCGCAAATATGGCATTGCCACAGGACGACTTCACATTATCAATCAAGGAATTGGAAATGAGCGCAGCGAATTCGAAAAGCGCGCGCACGGCTATCACCAGCTTACCGCCGAGACAGACTGCCCGTTTCCCTTCGCATTCGAGCTCCAGCACAGGATAAAGCTTCGATGCGCCAAGTACAAGCGCATTTTCCCTAGCCTGTGCCACGGACGCGCTTCCAATGATTCCCGCTGTCGAGCAGTCGGCCAACCTTCAAAGCAAACATACGCTCACTCACATGCTCTAGTGAAGGCCTGTCGGACATCTTGATTTTGGCACGCTGCTTGGCAGTGACGAAGAGCTATTGACGCACACAGAAAGTGACAGGTTGACAGCGCTGCCAAACAAATTACATCCACGGCTCCTAATTACATTATGAAAAACTATGTAAGCATGTAAAAATTATGTCTTGTTGTGTGAACTAACTGTTGAAATGCCGATGTGCAGAAATCTTACTGTGCAGTTGGCGCTTGTTGGCGGAAAGGGCGCACTAACCGTGGTTATTTGCAGGACATAAACTGAAGCAATTGTCAAGGCTAATTGCCAACGATGTCACATGCGTGCTGCCGTACGCTGCCGGTTGCCCGGTTGACGCTGCTCCGGACACGCACGTACCACGGGACCCCGCCCGTCCATAGTTACATGTTTCCGTGGTCGATTTGTACCAATTGATTTTCAGTAATTAAGCTAAAAGGGGTAAGATTGTGTATCCCTAGAGGTGTGGGTTGCGAAGCTGCTGTCACGGAGGACTTGGAAAACGCTGCTGTCCCGAAAACAAAAAACAACTCAAGGTAGGTGGTTGTGTTAAAGAGACACAGTTGATGTTTCCGTACCCTTGCCCACTGCTGCGCCCACGTGGAAAAACAGCTTGCCAAGGACCGGTGCAGAGCAGAGTGCTGGACTGGCATTTCGTGGCGATCATCGCATGCATGAAGCATACGTAGATTGTCGCGAGTTAAGGTTTTACATATTTGCATGGACTCGATCCAAGGCAAACACCTTAAAAGAACGAGAAAACTGCTGATGCTTACTGCGCAACAGATCAATCCCTCCACGGATCGCTGACGGCCGCCTGCGAAGGCGACGGACGAAGCCCCTTCAAACGCGCCTTCCCGACGAATAAGAAGAATAAGTACCACAACGGGGACGGGATACGTTTCGAGCTAGCACGAGCAGGCATGCGACCGTTTCAATGCCAAATTCAATGCAGATGTAAGAGGGAGGCATAGACAAGACACAATCATAAGAGCGTCAGCAAGACAGACAATAACAAGTTGCATGACGGTAACCGTCGTACATGAATGCGCCTTTTGCAACTGCGCCGGCGCTTGGCAAAACTGGTCGACGTCGGCAGCCGTCCAAGGAGCACAGGCAGGTAGACGCCACTATCCTTGTCGCAAGGCGCGCTCCATACCTCCATTCCGCTCGTGCACGACAGTCCGTCCAGCACTGCCCGGCCTCGAGTCAAAGCCATGAATGCATGGCACTTGCTTAATCGCGCAAGTACCATCGCTCCTGTCCATGTACGCCGCACCAGACTCCGTCACCACTTGTAGTGCATGTCCACATCACTTGGTATGGCACGCAGGCACGCACTCTTCATTCAACGAAACTTCCAGCGTTGCTGCGCTCGCTCTCTGTCGCGAGGTCCCTAGGCACCCAGATGCGAAAGGCAAACCTGTTCGGGGGCACCTTCAACCCCAGCACGAATGAACATATTCCCGGATACAGGTGTGCGTGCGTGAACCGGGGCATGCCCGTCACAGGAAAGTACAAGACAACACTCTCCAGGTAACCATTTTTGGTTTGCAATTTAATCCACACACTGAAGCGCGCGGCAAGAATCATCTTCTGCCGAACCCGTTTGCCAGGATCCAGCGGCGGACCTTCACTGTGGGACTTCGACAGGCGTACTAATGATCCAGCCACTATATAGGTAAAAGTTCATTTCACACTGCCACCTCTCATTTCCCAAGCTCCCTGACCCAATGAGCTAACCCAGACCGAAGAACGACCTAATGAACCCCTGTCTCCTGATCCTTGCTAGCTCGCGGCGGGTCTGCTCAGTCCTCCTTGATGTTAAAACTTGACCGGTCCGAATGGCGGCGGAAGGTTTGCTGTAGGCAAGAGGTCGGCACATGAGCCGCAACGTCAGATCATGAACACCGACGTGGGCATGCAAGGCAGCATAAGAAGGCTCAACAGCCTTCACCAGCCAAGTCCACCACTTTCCTTCGTGCGGAATGCCATGAACACTGCCAGGACAATCAATGGTGGGTGCGATGTATCCATTACGCCTGTACCCCAGGGCCTGGCGAAAAACCATCCAAGCTCACCTGTCGCAGGATGGACTCCATGGAGTTGGCGCGGTAAGCCCGTGGACTCACAGGCTGACCAGATTCGCTCATCGGTTGCCGTGGGGGCCACCTTAGGCCCACCAGTGCGGTCCAAGCCCCCAGCAAGTTTTGAATAATGATAGACAAAAGGCACGGCGCGGCCACCAGCGCGAAATGCTGGGTGTCACCGAAGAGCGCCGAGGCCACACAGAGACCCAGTGCAGGGTTCCGCATAGCCGCCTTCACCCAGTCAAGCGTGCCACCATTAAGGCGTGTGGGGGCCAAGTGGAGAAAAGCAACGTGGTGGTGAACTCAATTTGAGGGTGCTTGAGCTCATGGGCACAGGTGTCCTCATTGACAACATTGTCACGCCCGGCCGTTGCATCGGGCATTTGGGCAGAAGGGGTCATTGGATGGGATCATCGAAGGCAGACATTGATAAGCTTGCGTGGTGTGCGATGCAACACGAAATGACCTCATGCAGCTGTGTGGGCACCGCACATCACCAGCCGACATTTCATCAGCAGTATTGAAGTCCATTTACAACACCATTATGCAGCGTGCCTTATCCCACGTCTTCTATTCAGTTTTCGTACCTGGTAGGCTGCAGTGCGACGCGTCCGGGCGGGGGCGCTTCCACCAGCGGGGATTAGATACCCCAGCACCAACGCTGCCACATGCAGAGCAAGTACGGCTGCAGCCACGGGCACGCCCGCCTCATACAGGGCGCTGGAATGGGCAGCCACTTTCATAGTCACGCTTAGAACAATCAACGCAGAAGCTGTAGCAGGGCCCCAATGCCGTGCGCTCGTTGTCAGTTTAGACGGAAGGACTGAGCCGAGAATGACGCCAGCGGCGAGCGGTAAGCAGGTTGCGAAGATGGCGTGGTGCAGGATGCTGGACGTGAGGGACGCGGAGACGTCCGCTCGGAGCATGGACCGGAGTTCTACTTCCGCCTGCATGGCGCTGCCACTGAGATCTGATGGCGTAGACTGGTCGAGAAGGAAAAGAACGAAATGACGAAAAATGTAAGGAAAGGTGATGAGCGCCGCTGGCGTAGATATGAAGCACAATAGCAGTGCGCAATCAAGGCTGCCGCCGCCCGTGTAGTTGTTGACCGCGTTCGTGGGACCGCCTGCGGACGCGTCGGGGGTTCAACACACTGATGATCGGACAACCAGCGCAGCATGACCGTCTTGAGACGAAGAACGACGAACCCTCGTGCTGTAGACTTGTACCTTACCTACAGGACATGCCGACAGTAGGACGAAACCGACAGCAACCGCAAACGGCAAGCCAGCCTGTAACGACAAAGCTGTCGCGGCCAAACCCAGCGCCGGCCATAAGAATGTTCCAATCAAGGAACTGAAAGCAATGTTGCCTGCGTGGGGCTTGAGTCAGCGACCGTGCAAACACCTTTCGCGTACAACCTGCCTAGACGTACCCAGCCCAAGTGACGTTCCAATCAGGTCCTTAAAGCGAGAAACGCTGGATGCCAGACCAAGGCAGAAACACGCGGTTCCCAGAACATGACTTGTGTCGACCTGCAGGCGGTAAAGTCACTGGCTTTGGAAGCAGCCAAGCTGCGACGCACATCATGACAACATGCCTTCAATGAGGAGAAAAAAGTTGGTGACGCCAGCGCCGCGGCAACCCCTGCCGAAAGCGCAAGTGCGAATGGGAACTGCCACATCGTTGCAGGGGCTGTTTTCGGTAAGTTATCTAGTTGTAATGTGTATGCATGGTGGAATGGAAATACACCATCTATTGCCGCAATGCACTGAACCAGTTTTCGGAAACCACGCCGTACGCGTTGAATGCCACAGATTGAATGTTGATTGTTAGGATGTGCCAGTAGTTCCAATAATGAAAAGTGTGAATCTTTAGATAACGTCTCGTAACATGACATTGCCAATGAGCCTTCCATTTTAAGTTTCAAGCAGGGTGCTTGCTTATGCAGGTGGGCCTGCTCTGGCTGGGATTATCAATTGAACATGACAAATGCACATACGAAGGATTCGGCTGTTGTGGACCAGGGGCCTTCATATTGGCCAGGGTAGAAGGCTCTAGAACAACTCTGCAGCGACACGACAACTCTGCAACGACACGGCAAAGTACCGCGAACCCGAAATGAAAAGCGTACTTACAAATCGTTTCTGGTTGAGGTGTTGGGGATACCGTCTCTGTAACCGGCCCCATCGTCAAGTTGTAACCGGTCGTCGCCAAGTGAGCGGCGTGCTCACGACGAACCGACCAGCCTATTAGGGCTCCAGCGTCAAGGTGCGCACGAGCGCATAGTCCAAACCTATTACAACTATCGAAGTTCGGGGCTGGTGGTGGGCGGCTCCGAAGCGGGACGAAGTGCTCAGATGTGCATGCGCAGACGCGTGACGGCGTGATGGGCTATGTGCAGTGGGCTCCAAAGTCTGCCAGGCGAAAGGGTGACATCCTTAGCAAACTTATGTTAAAACAGCATCCCATGGTCAGGCCCAAGTAATGCGACGGGGGCGTTGAGCCTATGTAACGGTGCCCACCCCTGTCGCGCCCCGATGACGGCGCGTCACATACCCTGCCACTGGGTATTTCCCACGGGTTGTGGCATCGGCAAGAATTCGAATCCGGGTGCGCATGTTCCCGGTCCCTGGTAGGGTCGCCATTCCAGGCATTCCGCGGATGGGAAATCTGGGGATGCTCCAGCTGATACATCCTGCTGAAGTGTTAAGCTGCTACCGAGCATCGCGCGTCTCGACATAGAGCTGTTAACGTGGCAGAGGCGTCCACCAGCTGTCGGTTGACGGCGCCACAGAGTTGCCGTGCCGTCATCGGTGCACGACACGCCGGACAGTCTTGCATGCGGACGGAAAGGACTGATGCGCAGAGCATCTTGCACCTGGTCAGACGTTATCACCGAATCCATGTTTGGCAATGTCCAATGTTGCGTGTTCCGGTATGGATGTATGGATAATGTGCCATGCAACGTGCCGAACCCCAATCGCATGAACCGGACATGGGTGGTCAGCCGGCTCGCACGCCGGCCGCCACCTATCACATTCCCCAGACCTCCGTCCGCTCAGTGCACTGCCGCGCTTGGGCTCCGACTGATCACCCCGCAGTTGTCGAAACAGGGCAGATGGGCGGAAGGCGGCGGAAGGCCGCCGGATCAGCACACAACGGTGGACGTCGGGCCCCATCAGATTGTACGGCATCAATGTACATTTGCTACATGCGACCATTTATCGAGCCTCACGCACCACATTTCGTCTGGTATCGAAGGAGGATGACAGGAGGCCCAAGAAAAACGAGTTGTTTCGGAACATACCGGGATTGCAGCGCGCACCATGCAACCTGCAACATGGCCAAGCGTGCCAGGCAGGCATGCTGGCTCACCTCTTCCGGGAGACTGAATCAGCCGACGCCCTTGCGGTCCCCCGCTCCCCATCCAAGTCACAGGATTATGAGTTCACAACAATAAATAACAACATGACCGCGGCACTGCACACAACAACATCATCATTCCACATGCGTCATGATTGGTTTAGCGCCCACACCATTTGGAAACACCCACGTGTCTTTGCTGCCGCTTCCAGCCTGCAGTCACAACGCACCGAAGCGACACTCGTCGGCCGCCAGGTGAACCGCTCGCCCCGACACGCCCCACATCCACAGCTCCACATCCACAGCTCCCCGCCGCATAAATAAGCGAGAACCCAAGTACCCAGTCGGTCGCGAAATGAAGCGGCGCTGGAGGGGTGGAGGTGCCTCGCTCGCCGGTACATCACGTTTGGAGTGGCAAAGCTCTGCTGCGGCGAGCTAGTTGCCCAGCTCACTGAGACTCGCCTCAGCGCCATGCGTGCATGATGACGTGACAGGCGGGTCACTTGCGCGCGCGGAAGGCCGCCGAGGCCGCCCCCCCCATGCACCTGACCAACGCAAGCCCACAAACCTGAGGCGCAGACAGCCTCGTTGACGCGTAGCGGCAGCAGCAGCAGCGACAGCAGTTCATCATCCCCCCCGACGATAATAAGATCGCGAAGGTTGGTCTGTGACGCACTCATGAGGGCGAACGATGGTGTTTGCCTTCGTGCCCAGAGCGCGACAAGAGGCTGCTCTGCCGTACTTCAGAAACCAAATACACAACGTTCACAGCGCACGAGCACTATGTACGACAACCAGCTCGCCACCCCATCGGCGATTGATAATGCCAAAGCCCCGACGCGGCCCATGACCCCTTCCGTGCTCTGCTCTGTGGGCCGTGTCAGGCGGTGTGTAACATGTAATCGCCGTGTGACGTAATCGCCGTGTGACGTAACCGCCGTGTGACGTAACCGCCATGTGGCGCCTATCCATCGCGGGCCGTTGTGAGCAGGCGCGCCAGCACGGGCCGCACGTACCCTCCGCATCATTACCCAGAGCCCCTCACGAGCGGCCTCCGGAACGCTCTAATGCAGAACGACTCCCTAGAACCAGCGCAGTGAGGAGCAAACGCAAAATAAACAAAACGAGCTACCATGCAACCTCACACAACCTCATGCAACGTCATGCAAGCAGCGTTGAAGCAGCGTTCAAGCAGCTCCGGTACCACCGACAGGAATGTCGATGGACGCCGCGCGCCGAGCGCGCGACACCATTGCAAACACCGTCAAGCAGTGTAAACCCCCAAAGCCCCACGGGTCACTCAGGCTCCCGGAACACCGCATCACGCACCCATCCACACAACAACAGGCGTAGCAGGCAGGCCACCGCCCAGAGGGCCACCACCCCAGCCCTACAACGCCCACACCGCGGGTCACTCCAGCTTCACGGCAAGCCCACGCGCCACGGCCCATACGACCGAGCCATCCGCCTCGGCCGGCTGCCGGTGCCCAACCTCGTCGCACGTCGCGGCCAACCCTGGAGCACTCCCGCGGACCTCCGTTCCGCCTCGATCATCGCAGCATGGCCGGATGCGTCCGGAGCAGCGATGCGCGAGGGGGGGGTCATCCCAGGCGCCCAGAGCAGCTGCGCTCACCTAGAAGTCGTGTAGCCGTGCTGGTTGTCCCGGGCCGGCCTGCCCACCTGACCGCCGGACAGTGCAACACCAGCTAATACAATTAGGTTTGGACGCGCGGCCAGGCTAGCTTCACTCCGAGTTGGTGAGGAACGCGCCCTGGGAACTGCAAGGACTTGAGGAGGTTGAACAGCGGGCTGCAAGGCGCAGCCCCCCCAGGACGGGCTTTTGCCGTGGGAAAACAGCTGTCGCCGGTCCTCGGTAAAATGGAGATCGGGCGCGCGCCCTTGGTTGAGAGCGAGGGGGCAGAGGCCCCTTACGCCCCTCCGCCCTGTATCCGGAGGAGAGTGCTTCGGCGGTCTTTCCGTTAGGGCTGGGTTAGCACCTCTTGGCCAATGTCGTGCCCGGTCAGATATGTAACGATCCACACACACACACAAAACACAAACACACACAAGCGGGTCTCTTCCCTAAACACACAGGCGCAGCAGGCCATCGCTCAGATGCTCTTCCCCCGCCCAGTCCTACAACTCACACAACCGGGAGCGCACGACCCACATAACAGTCCCACACATGCCTACCGTACTCCGTCAACGCGTGCTAAGTCGTCCCACATCGTTCTGGACCCCTGTTCTTTTTCTGACGTTCCTCCCCTTCCCCACCGTAATCTCACATCAGTATTCCCATAAGAAATACATATCGTCCGCATCCCATCCCATCCCTAGTGGGTGAGGTGCTAACGCGGACCGCAACCAGCTGCACCCGGCAACGACACGACCCAAAGCGGCTGACAAGAGCACACAGCGGCCCGCCTGTGCTACAGCCGCCGTGCACTCCGAGCCGCAGTGTGCTGCAGCCGCCGTGCACTCCGAGCCCCAGTGTGCTGCAGCCGCCATGACGTCCCTGCACTACTGCCTGCTCGTGCCGGGGTCACACGCTTGCACCCCAGGCGCCCCAAACTGGTTCCCCACACCGATACTGACGCCTCCGCCTCCGTGGCTCCTGCTCACCTCCGCTGCCGGCTCGTCCTCCCCTCCACAGTACGACATGGTCCCTTCGGACTGGCCGCCCTGACAGCTCACCGGCGCGGATATCCTGGCGCCGGGCGGCCCCTGGCCCCCCGACCCGCCGGCGGTCCCACAGGCGCCGCTGCTGCCGGCCGAGCCGGCCACGGCCGTCCCGGCCGTGCCCTCGGCGGCGGCCGGGGTCGTCGCGGAGGGCCCGCACACCAGTCGGCGGCCGAGGCAGACCTCCACCTCGTCGGGCATTAAGATGACGGCGTCCGGCGGTGGCGGCAGGCGCCGGTTGGAGCCGTGCTTGGGGAGCCGCGCCGCGGCGGGTTGGCTGGTCGAGGGCCTGGCGGCGGCGGCGGCCCCCGACGGCCTCACCGGCAAGGCCGGCCCGTGTGGCCCTGCCCTTGACCCAACGCCGTGCGAGGCGGCCCGCGACAGTGCGGCGGCGTTGGCAGGATCCCCTTCCGTGCCGCCCTGGCCCCCGTCCGCTGCGGGACCTCCTGAGCCCGCTTCGACGCGGCTGCTGGTGCCGCCGCCGCCGCTGCTGGCAGTGGTGGCGGCGGCCGTAGCTCGCGACCCGTCCGCCGCCCCCTGCGCCGAGCCGTCCGTCACTACCACCATCTCCAGCATCACGCCGGACGCCGCCGCCGCCGCCGCCTCCCCCTCCCTCTCCGGCTCGCCATTCGGCTGTTGCTCGTCGGGCTGCTGCCGCCCCGAGGGGCTCACGGCCCCGGGACCGATCAGCTCCACACCCCACCTGACGCAGTTGCCCGGCCCAAACTCCACCGTGTAGAGCGGCACGACGTGCAGCCTGCTGCCCGGCGCGCGACGGCGCGGGGTGCGCGGCTGTCGCCGCGACCTCGCCCCGGCGCGGTCCGCGCCGCCCGCGACCGCGTCACCCGCGGCGGCGATGGACCCCCCGCGGGCACCCAGGCGGGCGGCGGCGCGGCCGTGCGCGCGGGCGGCGGCGCAGTCGCGCATCCGCCGGAGGATGAGAACGAGGGCGGTGAGGCCCAGGACGGAGGCAAATGCGGCCATTACGCCTGCGGGAACGCCCACAGAACCCCCACAGAACGTTGGGCCCCCGGGGAGGTTGAAGGGAACAACGGCCAGGGAAGTGAGGTGCATGGGAGAGCACAGCGAGGGAGCCGCCAGGGAGAGGAAGGAACAGACCCGACAAATACGTGATCAGGTGACAGACAGGCAGGCATCTCCCATCGGAGACTCCCCCACCGGGGTTGCAGGGGGTGATGGGAGGAAGGGGACAGGCAGGCATCAAACACCAGGCCACCGCATGCAGGGTATGGGTGCCGGTGGTCATGGCAGCAGCCTCTGATGCGACGCGGGCCCTCTCCGGGCGGCAGCACGCCGCCGGTTGAGATGGACTCGCGACGCGACGCCGCCGCTGGGCGCAGGTCGGTCCTGCGGGCGGCCCGAGCCGCGGCGGAGCCCCGTTATCGCGCACGAGCACGCGGTTCGGTGTAGCCCTCCGCCCTCTGCCTTACAATTAATTCCTAACCGGAATTTTGCTCTGGCAGCAGCGCAGTTTGAGTATGTCTACCGATTTCCTTTACTCTCCCTCTGCCTTGATCCTCCTCCCTCTGCCTTGATCCTCCTCCTCTCAGGCCCAAACCTCCCACCCTGGAAGATGTTGTGCAGGCCCCTCCAGCCGCTGTCGCAGTCCTCAGGCCGGCAGCGGCCGTTGGCGTTAACGCACGTTCCGGCAGTGAAGGCGTTGCCCGGGGGCATGTTCGGAAACATGGACGTGTACCCGCACACCCTGTGTGGAGGGGGCGGGGCCGGGTTGCAGGCAGGCGGGCGGAACCGACACGTGTGGTGGGGATGAAAAAGAAAACCAGCCCAGACGTGTGGTGGGGGAAACTACGGGTGCGGACCGATCGGGGTGCGATCAGGCCGGCATGCTCCACTCCCCACAAGGATCCAACCCCGCAAGGGCGACGCGCACCTGCACGCGCCGCGGACGTCCAGGAACCGCAGCTGCTGCAGCGCTGACCAGTCGGAGGGAAGGCAGCCGCTCAGCCCCGTGTTGCCGCCCAGCGACAGCGCCATCAGCCCCGTGAGGACGCCCAGGCCTGGGGGCAGTGTGCCTGCAGACACCACCATCACCACCACCACCATTGGTTCCTGTCATTACGGCCACCGGCTCCTCATTTCGCGGCTTCGTTCCCTCTCTCTCTCTCTCTCACACACACACCGGCACACACAGGCACACACAGGCACAGGCACAAGCTAAGTCAGGCGGGTTCCTCTTTTAAAAACACACACATGCGCGCGGTTCCAGTTCTCCGGCTCCATTCTCCATACAAGCCTCACGATCCCCTTATACCTCATACTGTCTACCCATTTCCTGTACCCTCCACGCTCGGTGCCCCGCCCCGTGCGCGCTTGGGTGTCGCCCCCCCCACCCACCCGTGAACCGATTGGCGCTCAGATCCAGCATCTGCAGCGCTGGCACCGCCGTCCAATTATCGGGGAGGGGGCCCTCCAGGCTGCACGAGCTCAGGTCCATGAACTGCGAGGTGATGGCGCGCCAGGTGTTGACGAGGTGTTGTCCCACAGCGCGGGAGACCGCGCCCGTCCCCCATGGCAAGAACACACGCGCAACGGGTTTGGGGTCCCCGGCGGTGACACGCGGCGGCGGACCCGGGTGTGCAGGTGTGCCGCAGCGGCGCCGGGGTGGTGCGTGGCGCGTGTGCAGGGGCGGCGTGAAGCCGACGGGACCCCCGCTGGGGAGGGTGCGCTGTGCGCGCGCGTGACTATCCGGCGGACGTTCAATTGGAGGCAACAGGGGACTTCACGTTTTCTTAGAGGCAAGGAGGCTTCGATGGCTCCAGGAAGGGGGGAACGGCGCTCCGACGGCAGCTGGCCCCTCCTGCCCGCGGGCACCTTCTGCCCCCACGTCATCACCCTCCCCAGCGCCAGTGCGAACGGACCCCCTTGACGGCCCCTCCTGCCCAACAAAATCCACCAACAAGACCGTGCATCCCTGAGAAGAACTCGCCACCTTCGGCAATGCCCACACGACTCACACCCCGCCCATCATCGTCATTTCCCGACCGGAGCAGCGGAAACCGCAAAGAATCAGCAGCCCGGCCCGTCCCCAAACCCCTCCCTCCCTTTCTCCTCCTCCCCTCGCTCTCCCTCTCCCCCTCACCCTGAGCTCGGGCAGCACATCCCAGCCGGACAGCGACAGGCCGCCCCCCAGGTACACATTGCCGGACAGGTCCAGGGAGGCCAGCGAGCTGATGCCGGGGCCCCTGGCCGGCATGGCGCCGCGCAGGGGGACGCAGGAATCGCGGGTGCAGCTCAGGTTCCTGCGGCGCGAGGGGCGGCGCGACGGATTACACTCCATCCCCACGTCTCTGCAACGCTCTTGGCTGTTGGCGTGGTGGGTGCGCGTGGCTTGGGTTGCGAGCAACGTCGTACAGCGCTGCGGGTGACACTCGTGGAGCACTAAGTCCGTCCTTTGCATATGATAATCCCCCAAACGAATATGTCTACCAACGTCCTATACCCCCAAACGCAGCCGCGACGCCGCCGCAGCGCTGCTGCGGCGGCGCTGCTGCTGCTGCTGCTGCTGGGTGCTGCGCGCTATCCCGTATGCGCGCCCCGGCGCCAACGACCGGTAGTGTGCCCCCCCTCCTTAGGACATCGTGGCAATGCCCACTCCAACTCAACTGTTGCACCGCCCGAGGCAGCCGATCGACCCGGACGGACCTCGCCCCCGCCCCCGCGCCCCCCCCACACACACACTCACGCGCCGACACCGCAGCCTTTTGTTTATTATTCGGGTCGGGCAATGGGTATATTATATGCGCATACGGGCAAACTATTGGGCGCCACTTGGTCCCTCGCATGTCACGCACTCCTGTCCTGCCTGCTTAAATAACACACTCACGCACACACACACGAAAGAAAGCGAGGGGACAGAGGCCCCTTACGCCCCTTTCCCCAGTATTCCACCCTCCCCAAGGTCGATTACACAATGCATACAGACCCGCTGGGGGTGTGTCCGGTGGGGGGTTCCGCCCCCGTAGCGGCATACCCGGGCCCTCGCTGATGCCCCCCCGCCCCCGCCCCCGCCCCCAGGGGTGGATGAAGGGGCCGTTACTCACACGGTGACGATCTGCCCTTTCGCGCACGACACCCAGGGCCACGGGCAGCGGCCCAACGAGGGGCCGCAGCTGCCAGTGGGTTCCCCGAAGGGCAGGGGGAAGGTAATGCATGGGTCTCCGCGCGGCGTCAAGTAGTTGAGCAACCCCGGGGCGGTCGCATTCCCCAGAAGTTCAACCAAGAAGCTTCTTGCCGCCCAGGCTGCATGCGGGGAGGGGTGTCAGGGGCAAGTCGCGAAGCCACAGGGGACCCGATGGAGGTCAAGGGAGGTTAAGAGGGAGCATCGGGGCCCCCGGGGGAGGTGCTTTGGCAGCTGAGCAGGAGCGGCCGTGGGTGCGGGACGACCGACGGGAACACCCAGGAAAGCGCGTCAGGTTGTCACATGTCATGACGAGACAGCGGAAAAGCGCTTTGTGGAGTCGAGCATACAGTGGAGGTTCCCGACGCGCGGCACCAACCGTTTTGACTGACAGCAGGTGTCCGCGACCCCCATTAAACAGCAAGCGTCAAGCAAAGATAAGCTGTTCCTATGCACTTGAGAGCGACAGAATTGAAGGATCCTATAACTAACTGCTATCCCTGAGTTGCTTTCCCTATGTTCGCACCTTCGTCATCCCATTGCGCAGATGGCAGTGGCGACAGCAAGTTACGGGAACCCCGAATAGGATTGTCTGCCAATGCCACTTCAAGGCAGAGGACCACGACGGGTATCAATAAAACACACATTTGACGAACCATGTTCAAGAAGAGCAAGTACAATAACATAGCAAGTTAATATGATGTATATTGTTCGTTTTCAAGGGCAGAAGAAATTAGCTTGACAGTGCATCCATGGGTGTTTGGATAACCTACGACATGCACAGGTGTTTTGAGCAGAAGGCAGCATTCTCCTGTGATAAGTTAGGGACACGCGTAAGGGAGTCCGCTGCAAATCGATTTTGTCGTACTGTTGAGTCACTCTTTCTTTGGCTTTGCCCGAAGCAACAGGATGTCACGTTACATGCAAGCGCACTTGAAAAATATTGAAGTAACTTGCGACACCAAAACATATGGCTGCAAGGGATGCTGGTCCGTCACGCGGGTCAGGGTGCGTCCCGTCCCGTACACGGTCTACGAAAGAGGCATATGTCACCCACGCCCGCGTCGATGCGCTCCCTGCTTGCGAGCTGCGGGTAAAGCCTTGCCTGTGTGTGTGTGTGTGTGTGTGTGTGTCTGTTTCTTAGGCGGGCAGAACAGGAGTGCGTGACATCAGTGAATGAATCAACGTTACAGCAAGACGCCGAGTAACACCCAGAATGTGCCCGTTTGCGTAGATTATATATCGTTACATATCTGACCGGGCCCGACGTTGGCCAGAGACCGCCGAAGCACTCCCCCCCGGATACGGGGGAGAGGGGAGTAAGGGGCCTCTGTCCCCTCGCTCTCAACCAAGGGCGCGCGCCCGATCCCCATTTTACAGAGGACCGGCGACAGCTGCGCCCTCACAAGGGATTGGGCAAAAGCCCATTCTGGGCGGGCTGCGCCTTGCAGTCCGCTGTTCAACCTCCTCAAGTCCTTGCAGCACCCAGGGCGCGTTCCTCAGCAATTCGGAGCTGCGCCCCTGCCCGGTGCGGTAAAACTAGCCTGGTCCTGCGTCCCAACCTAATCGTACTAGCTAAGGACCTAAGCTTGCACCATCCGGCAGGCCTGCCCGCCCAGCTGAGCCAGAGCGAGGCGTCTCGCACGCGTCAGGCCTTGCTGGGTCCGGGTTGTGCAGTCGGGTGCTCCATGATTTTGCATAAGGTGTGTGCTTAGAAATGCAACCCGCCCGCCCGCCCGAGCCCATGAGCAGGTGTGTGTGTGTGTGTGTGTGTGTGTGTGTGTGTGTGTGTGTGTGTGTGTGTGTGTGTGTGTGTGTGTGTGTGAATCGTTACATATCTGCCGGGCCGACACTGGCCGGTGGCGCTAACCCGCCCCATTCGGGAGACCGCCGAAGCACTCTCCCCCGGATTCGGGGAAGAGGGGCGTAAGGGGCCTCTGTCCCCTCGCTCTCAACCAAGGGCACGTGCCCGATCCCTGAGGATCGGTGACAGCTGTGCCCCCTCAAGGGATTGGGCGGAAGCCCATCCCGGGCGGTCTGCGCCTCGCAGTCCGCTGTTCAACCTCCTCAAGTCCTTGCAGCACCCAGGGCGCGTTCCTCAGCAATTCGGAGGCGTGCCCCTGCCCGGTGCGGTAAAACTAGCCTGGTCCCGCGTCCCAACCTAATCGTACTAGCTAAGGTTGCACCATCCGGCAGGCCTGCCCGCCCAGCTGAGTCAGAGCGACGTCGCACACGTCAGGCCTTGCTGGGTCCGGGTACGCAGTCGGGCGCTCCATGATGGGGCTATGGTTTGCACAAGGCAGCACATCACCACGTAAGCTTCCCTGTCGTACACCCGTTCCCGTCGCGAGCGGCCCTCGCCTACAAGTCCCGCTGCCAACTCCCACTGGCCGGGCCCGACCCTCCTCGGGCACCCACGATCCCCATCGTGCCCGGAAGTGGGCTTCCCTTGTCCCAATCCCTACAACCTAGCGTCTCGCGCTGCTATCTATCCATCAAGAGTCTACGTCTACTGGCTGCACGCAGCGGATCCGGCCGTCCACCACCGATAGGATTGGGTGGTCCGGTCCCACCCCCTCCCATCCCCGTCGCGGTCGGCCCAGTTCTGCAAAACTGGCCACCCGCTGCCAGAACTCCATGACTGCGCGCGCCTTAGCTACATCTACCGGCGACGGGGCAGCCGGCGCCCCCGGCACAGGCTGTGCGCCGCCGTGGTGGGTCGCTGCATGTAACCCCACCCGCGCCCGCTCCATGGCCGTCAGCGCCGCTAGGGCAACGATGTCCCAAACCCCTTGCTGTACCCCCTGTGGCGGCTCAGCCAGCCGACACTGGCCGGGGGCGCTAACCCGCCCCATACGGGAGACCGCCGAAGCACTCTCCCCCAGATACGGGGGAAAGGGGCCGAGGGGCCTCTGTCCCCTCGCTCTCAACCAAGGGCGCGCGCCCGATCCCCGAGGATCGGCGACAGCTTTGTTCCCTCAAGGATTGGGCGGAAGGCCATCCCGGGCGGTCTGTGTGTGTGTTGGGGGGAGCATCAGCGTTCAAGGGTTCCTGAGGGTTTCAGTTGCCGTAGGATCGTCGTCACACGTCAACGTCGTCATGCTGCCTTACCTTGGGATGCGTGAATGGCACCACAAGTAGCAGCATTGCTGGTGACAAGTGCGCATTTTGGTCAAGTCGCACACCGCAGCACTTTTGGGCGCGGAGCCGGGGCCTCGATGCACGCACAACATGCACCTCTTGTGAGTTGTCCATGGATACCCTGCAGTTGAAATCGCATTACGGGAATTTGTTTGATCTCATAAATCCTAGGCAGTGCTGTTGCAACACGGCAGTCTCTTGTTGCTGTCACATCCAAAACTCGGCGCAAATTCGCTGCAAGGTAAATAAATAAATTTGTGCACTTGGAGCTGTATGCAGCTTGGGCAGTATACTGTTTTGGGTGTTGACAAATAGGTGCTGTACAGCGCACTGGATCCAAACAACGTCAGCGTCCCCATAACCGTCCACGCAGCCAAACGTGCGCCCTGAACCTGTTCTTGTGCGGCAAATGCAGGATAGCGGTCAGGGTTGCCTGGTGTTTGGCAGCATTGATTGACCGGTCGGTTTTGCTGTTTCCTTTTCCGTCCCGCCCGATTAAGCATCCTTAATTGTCCGGCTGCTTAAATTGTAATAGAAAATCATTAGCAGCTGTGAGGAAGTCAGCAGCAAACGCTTTCTGGAACTCGTTAAAAGCCATGAACAACTGGGTTAGGTCCACAGCATGGACTTTCGAAGATGGCACACCTGTGAAATCAATTAATAGCCGATTTGCAGTCAATATGTGCTGCGTCAACACGACGAACACGACGGTGGAAGCTCTGTGGTAAGTGCATTAGTGGCCCCTAGTGCGCAATCTTGAGCAGGCTGGCAATTTGCGTTACGCTTGAACATGAACCTTGTGGCCGACGTCGAGCTAGCTGCGGACAGCTGGTGTGGTACCAGGTTTTAGGGTTGCATTGGTTTATTGCAGGCTGGACTTCAACGGCGAAGAAATTTCTTACGGCCACATCCGACCAGGCCAAGCTGTTGTGTAAGTTGATTTCACTCATGTTACAGACGCTTGGCTACGGGCTGCGCCCAACGGTGCAGATTACCGTAACGTATCTCTCGCGCCGGCGCCTTCCCCAGGCTGCAGACCTACTTGACACACCCGTGGGTATTCCGCAAAATCGACAATCGCAAGGAGGTTCTCCTTGTCAATGGGAAACAGGTAAGATGCAGAATGGGGGCGACCCGACTGCAAACTGGTCTGACCCGCAGCTGCTGGTTTGTTCTGCGTGCAGGTGGTTTGGCCGTCACAAACACAGACATTTGTGGACCTTGAAGAAGCGACGCTGGTGCCTTGGAACACCACCACACATCGCTCGAAATTTATTAGCGCTGATCGTACGTTTGCACGTCATGTCCGAAAATTGCTACTCACGTACTTCGTGCAACGCAACGGAACTCGCCGTAGCTGTGATGTCGGACGGCGCCGCGGCAATGCTGAAAAGGGCCGACGAAGCGGCACAAGCGGCGCGGGTGACAACGATGGCTCATCAGCCAAGGCCTCCGTCAGCCGCTGCGGTCTCCGGCTTTGGCACTGGCGAGGTGCGTGGGGAACGGCCACATTCCTGACTTCTGTTTGGACAATTTAACGAATGAATGTTACAGCGGACCCCATAGTGTCACAAGTTGTGGAACCTGGCGCCTGATCAGCGTATGATGCGCGCGTTGCCACGACGCATTTCACGCCGCCGTTAGCTATGCCAAGCTGTGAGTTGCGTGAATGCGTACCTAGAATTTCAGCAGCCCCAGCCTTCGCGTACATCTCCAGATGGTTGGCGCGGGCGCGCTAGCACTTTGTTGCGAGCGGCGAGATGTGCATGCCGTGTTATCACGTTTGTTGACCTGTAAATGATGCTGTAGCACGCACACGCACTGGAACTCATTTTCTCATACGCTGATGTTTGGTTGTCTTGTAACATGACCTGCCAGCGTTCGTGGAGTGCATTTGTCACCAGCAGCCCTGCCGTGCGTGTCGTGAACGTTGTTCCGTCCTCAGGGCTCCAGGACTGCAACGCCCTGCACATCGCGGCCAGTATGCTCCATCTGCCGGCCTTTGCGGGGCGACGGGCCTCGGCGAAGTCGACCTCCACGGCTACAGCGACTTCGCACACCCATCAGCAGCCCGAGCCGCAGGATGGGCTTCTGGGTCAGCTGCCCTTTGACATCATTCTGGAGATCATCGGCAAGATGGCGCCGCCCGTTCGCGACGTGAAGCCCGTACTTCTGGACGACATTGAGCTGATGCCGCTCGGCGTGCAGCCCGCCAAGGGTCCAGTGGCGCTGCTGGCGGCCAAGATGATGGGGCCCCACGAGCCGCCTGCGCCCGTTGCTAACGCGGATGCCTGGTTTGCCGCGGCGAATGCCGGTGCTTTTGAGGCGCCGGAGCTCGCTGACATTGCCGCCATGCTAGGGTTTCCACCCAACGGGCAGTTGGCACCCGCTGCTGCTGCTGCAGCTGCCACTGCGCTGCTGTCGCCGCAAGTGTTGGCCATCATTCAGTATTTAAAGGCGTCGGTGCTTGTCAATGTGGCGATGCTGCACCGGGAGCGGATGGCCTTGCACGCGCAGATCGAGGCGCGGATGCTCAAGATGCGATCTCGGCAGCAGGCTCAGGCTGAGGCTCAACAGCAACAGGCACAGCAGGCACAGGAGGCGGGTGAGGGCCCGGCCGGCCCGGCCAATGGAAACCTGCCCGGCGGTGGCCAGGCCGCCAACCAAGAGCAAGTGCTGCAGCAGCAGCAGCAGCAGCCACCGGAGCAGCAGCAGCAGCAATTTCAGGCGGCTGAGGGCGACGGCGCTGATCTCATTCAGGCGGAGGCTGCCCAGCTGGATGACACGGCCAGCGAGTACAACGATGCCCAGGACTTCGACGGGGCAGAGGACTATGTGCAACAGCTGGGTCAGGAACGGGAGGACCCGGAGGACGAGGGGGCCCAACTCGGCAGCGAGGGCGACGTGGAGGGCCTCGGCGACGAGATGTTGTCGCAGGATGGGCACTTGGAGTCGCACCAGGGCCTGACCGGCGAGGAGAATAATGAGTTTTTTGAGGACGCGGACGCGGGAGAGGGGTGGGTTACGCTTACCTGTGGAACGCCGTGACTGTAGTGCTGCCGGGGGAACAATGCTCTCACGCCCCGAGTGGGCTGGGGGCCGGGGGCACAGGGGCAGCAGCAGGTGTAGTGCGGCAGTGTTTTCAAATGGGTGCAAGGGGTGGGTTGGGCGGAAGCGCAACGAGCGTCGAGAGTGTAGCATGTGTGTAACACGATGGGTATCTGGGGTTGCAGATATGCTGTGATTTCTGAATCTTACATCCATTTTCCGCGACAATGAATCTTAATGGTATATCTATAACCGGGGCGCCGGGATGCGTGCTATGCGGCGTTGCTGGATGTGGGATGATGTCTTTATACGGTGATCTAACGTTGGTACGTGGTGCGTGATCCCTTCACAGCGCGCAAACGGACTGTGACTATGGCGAAAGTGCCTGCCCACGTGCGCTGATGCCTTCATGGTTTATCTTTGCGTTTGGTGCTACCGTACAAGCAGCACCACCCTGTGAAGGAAATCGGACCGCAAGGCGAGTGTTTTCTTCGCGGTCTAGAGCGCCGCAAGGGGGTCGCTCGGTCGGTTGCAAGAAACTACGCGAATTTAGGTCAGCAGGTTCGCTCGGACGCCGTCACTGGGTGCTTTGAACTGTTGAGAGGGAAACGTTTTTGTGCGCAGAGGAACATGGAAGGTGCATGTTCCATTGTTCCTGCTCCGTGCCCACAGCACAGATGATTCGCGGGGAACGAATCGTTGCGACCGGGGGCGTAAGTCATCAACTGCTCTCGCTGCGCCTGCGCTACCCTGAGTGTGATTGGAACTTACAGATGGGGATAGATGCCGTGAGGTGTGACAACACACTATTATGCGATCAGTAATTCGTGATTATAACAACAATAATTATGAATGACGAGTCAAACTTGGACCTCAAAAGGGATCGTGTGTGTTTTGATAATGTGCGTGCGATGGTGTGGCTCCCCCTTCGGCGGCGTCCGTTGCATCAGTGTGCGCTCGGTCTGGCGGCTCGGTGCCAGAAGCGGTCGCTGTTTTGCCGCGTTCGTGATCAACCTCAGTACGGTCCCATCGCCTGTACAGGAACTTATTGCTTCACAATTGGCGACATGCGCGATCAAATATGTTGACAGCCGGCGTAAATGAAGGTGCGTCTGTCGGCGGTCCGGTTTTGGTACTGTCTGCAGCCATTTAGCGGCGCTTGCTGCCGACCAAGGTCTGGAGATTTTGTAGATTACTGAGGTTGACACGAATCTCGCTCCCGCGGATGTCCGCTGTGAAAAGTTGTTGGTGGCAGGGGCCATCGGCTAGCTGTGGCACGCATACGTAGGCAGGCTTGATTGGTTGTCGCGCTTGTCTTTATGACGTTGATTTGTTGTAACATTACGGTAATGTGTCGTATCATTCGAGGCCACAGGTTGCATGAGCCTGTCGGGCCCACGCGCCAGAAACTGTTTCTTGTGCCCGAAGTAAGACGGACGGACCATTTGACGGCCTTCTGCCCTAGTCAGAAGGGGCCCATGCCCGTGCGTGGCCCCCGTTCCGATCCGTTCCGATATTCCTTGACTGCCCCTGTTCGGATGCTGCATGCCCCACTCCCTGGGAGGAGACAATAATACGGTGTGCCAGGTAGGGCCCCCCCGGTAGCGCACGGGGCCACATGCACAGTATCAGGTGAAACCTGAAGGTTTTCTGGTGAGGTAACTACACATGAATCCAAGCCCCATGGGAGTTCCCTGCGCAACTAGAGCAAAGACAGGCGAGCGTCCGGTGTCATGGGGTTGCCGAACAACGGCAAATGAGAGGTGCCAAGCGACCCGCGGGTCCGAAGCTCCGAACCTCGACCGCGACATTGTGCTACGTCGCCGGAGCTGGAGCTCACACACGAGGCGCCATGTGGGCGACGTACAAAGGGACAGAGCCAGCCCTCCAATCACAGTACTGCCGTACAAAAGCAGTAAATGAGGATACACAGATACATTCATCAGCTATCATGCTGCCAAGTCGTGGGGTCTTGCATGCCTACGCAGCCACCTAGCAAAAGCGGTTCCCCACCGCTT
This sequence comes from Eudorina sp. 2006-703-Eu-15, assembly GCA_003117195.1. Lineage (NCBI taxonomy): Eukaryota > Viridiplantae > Chlorophyta > Chlorophyceae > Chlamydomonadales > Volvocaceae > Eudorina > Eudorina sp. 2006-703-Eu-15. Next base: position 1,287,963 of record BDSI01000015.1, read on the forward strand.
TACATTCATAGGGCATTCAAATGCGGCCTTGCGGCGCCGTCGATTCAAGTCCGTCAGCCCAGCTCACGATTTACTTCCGCCAGCCTAGCTCAACCTGGTCATCTGTCCCGGTGCGCACTATGGTGCTGCACTACACTACCTTACCTAATGGCAGCGATTGTTGCGCCTAAAACCCTAGGTTCCCGCGTCTATCAACGTCCTTCATCTACCAGCCTCCACAATCTATCAACATCCTGCAAACTATGTCTCTTCCTGTTAGATCCTGTTTGGCGCCTAGGGTCCCCTACGGACGGGAAGGGATAGGTGCTTGGGCCCACATGTCAGGTCCTCCGCCAGGTAACGGAGCGGTCTTCTAGGCACCCCCTTACCTCACCGCGGGTGGGCGTCCCTCGCCTCCCCCGTCACACGCAGGACCACGCATTCCACGAAAACCATCTATCTGCTACCCTTACATCATCTGCTACACCCTTCCAGCCACCGCCGCGCTTCCCCTCTCTCCAATCGTTGTTCTCGCGCGCCCTCCCCTGCGTCAGTTGCGGGCCCCTCAACGAACCCTCACGCCGTCACCTCCTCCATGTACAGCCCCATCCACCGCATCACCGCCATCATCGCCGCTACGTGCGGCAGCATCAGCATAAGGCCCGTCTGCATCACCAGAGTGACCGCCTCCGCGCCCTCGCCGTACTGCTCCGAAACCACAAAGGCCATGCTGCCCACCGGCACGCACGTCAGCATCACCATCGCCTTGGCCAACCGCCCACCCAGTCCCAACAGACTATTCACAAACACCATCAGCCACGGCAGCACCAACATCCTCAGGCCCAGGTACCCCAGCAGCACCCTAGAGGACTTGGCGCTACCCAGCCCGCAGCCAGGCCGGCTCGACATGAACAGTCCCATGGAGAACAACGAGACGGGCACCGAGCAGCGAGCCAGCCAGGCGAGGGTGCCCTCCACGAAGCCCAGCTCGGGCACGTGGGACGGCACGTCGGGGTCCAGTACGGCATGCAAACCCAGCATTGACAGGGCGGTGGCGGCACCCGTGGTCCACATGAGGGCGTTACTGAGCACCAACTGGGCGGCGTGGCGGAGGCTGTGCTCCTCAGTGTGCAGCTGCAGCTGCTGCTGCTGCTGCGACGCTGGGGTTGCGGCCGCAGGCGCCACGCGTGCATGGCTGCAGGGCGTGTCGTCGGCGGCACCGGCGGCCCAGGACGCGTGGGGGTAGGTGGCGTCGCTGGGCGCAGGGGAGCCGCGTGGCAGTCGCTGGGGGCAGTGCTGGGGACCTCCAGGGCCATGGTACTGCTGTTGGTGTTGGTGGTGTTGGTGTTGCTGTTGGTGTTGGTGTTGGTGGTGTTGCTGTTGGTGGTGGTGGATGTACTGACCGAGGGCCTCATGCGGGGAGTCGTCGGAGGCGGGGGAACCTAAAATGGATCGGACGGAATAAACCGATGGCGTCGAGGTATCCGCACGAATGTACGACTCAGCAGCTTCCGTACAGCGATTGTTCCATGTATGTACAACATCTTCCGAACGACAGTGGGTGCCTGTCGGCGACGCCCGGCGCTCGGTTTCGGCGCTGACATCACCGCTGCCCTCCCGCTGCGTGGCGGCAGTTGTTTGGGCGCGCGCGGCCAGGCGTGAGCCCCAGCGTCGCCCCGCGAGGCCGCTCCGCTGCCCTCCCTTGCCCTCAGACTCGGGTGTCCCGGGTCCTGTCCTCAACGACCGCTGCAACGGGAACCGCGTCGTCGGTGACAGACGCGCCTTGACCTCGGCGCTCTGAGGGCCGCTGAGGTCCTTGCAGCCCCCGGGCGAAGACGTCTTCGCCTCCGCCCACACCGTCCCTCCTGCCGTCCCAGTCGCAGCAGCGGCCGCGGCCGATGTGGCACCAAAGGCGGTAGCCAGCTGCCCGTCCTGAAAGCGGTGGTGGTGGTGCTGCTGCTGCCGCTGCTGCTGAGGCTCATGATGATGATGATGATGATGGGGATGGTAGCTCTGGTGCTGCTGAGCCCCGTTGTCATGGCGGCGCTGCGCCTCCGAACCGGGGGAGGCCCATGGGTCACCACCCGCGCCGGGCGTCGTCTTGGCAGCTGGGTTCCAGGACTCCTCACCGTACGGCGCAGCACCGCCCAGGGGCGCCACCACCCGCAGCCCCCGCTCCTCGTCGCCCGTCGCCGTCCCCTCCGAGTCTCTCGCGGAGCCGGGCACCGGCTTGACGCCGCCGTACATTCCCGGCGGGCTGCCAACCACCCGGGCGGCCGCCGGCTCGCCGTCGCCTTCCGCGTTGCCGTCCCCGCCAGCTGTCCCTCCACTCGGGCAGTCCGCCGCTCTATCGAGCTCGAAAAGGACCGTCGCCACGGGAAGCTGCTGGAAGTAGAGCACAATCGTGGCCAACATGCCCACGACTGCCATCGACGGCCCCAACGCGGCCTCCAGGACAACCGGCGCCAGAATGCCCGTGTTGTTGGCGACCAGGATCATTGAATGTACGGCAATCCTGTCGGGGGGAAGAGGCGGCGGCGGTGTTGACGACAGCAGCAGCAGCAGCAGTAGCACCAGCCCGGGCGACACTGTGTGTATGCGGCCGCACGCACGCGGCCACACGCACGCAAGCACACGCGCACACACGTGTGTTCACCGGCCAGGTGCGGCCAATGACTAATGCACCGTACGACGTGCCAAGACGCCCGCAAACATACGTGTGCCATGTGGACGTCCCTGATGACAGACAGAAATTGAACACCCAGCAACCTACCGCGCCGCCGACCCGCCTCGGGGCGCACCCCACCTGCTCAACTTGCCGCCCTCAAACAGCAGCACCCAGGCAGTGCAACCCATCTGCACCAACAGGGTCCACATCATGAAAGCGCCCACAGCCCTGTGGTGAGGCCTCGTTGGGGGAGGGGTTGTTGGCGGCAGGGCGGAACGGATGGCTGTAAGCGGGGTTTGACGCACGAGAGCCGGCGGGGATCAGCCGGCTCGGGGCCGGCCTCCGTGGCCCACCCTCTAAGGGTAACGACGATGCAGACTGCTGCACGGACACGTGGGATGTACTACGTTACGCGACGCGACGCTATGCTGTGCTGCACATCTGACAGACGGGCATGTGGGACGCACGGAACGACGACGTGCTTGTGGCGTGCCGCGTGGCGGCCAGCAGCGCGGCAGGAGCTAAACCCTAACCCCCTCATAAGGACCCGTGTCCGCCGGATGAGGTGCCGCCCGTGATCGAGTGTGACAACACCGTACCGGACGACCCAAAACCCCGCGCCTTCGTACGGCTACACATTAGATGTACTTCGGATCCGTCAGGAGACGCAGGCCAGCGACGGTCCCTCAACGTGACAGGTTCCGGCGCATGTGAGGAGGAAGCTGGGACGGGGCAGCAGAGAGTCACAGTGTCCAGTCAGTTAGTCCGCCACTCACCGCCAGTGCTGGGGTTTTGGAAGGGGGGAGGTCGGCCGCCAGGCGCCGGCGAGGGTGACAGGCGAGGGTCATGGAAACGGGCAGCGGGGAAGGCGGAACCGAGCACACGAGGGAGAGAGGTTTAGGTGCGGGGATATGACGGGAGGCTGGGCGGTGGGAGGTTCAGCAGCGCCGACAGGAAAGGAAAGGAACGATGGTGACAGCCCTGGACGGGCTAACTCTGTGTGAGACCAGAAACGGAGTGCTGCACCCGTAAACCGCATGGAGGACGTCACTTGGATGAGGGGGGATTACACGGTCTCCACGGGTTATTAAACTGCGGGGATTGCACGTAAAAGTGGATGCCTCTCGCAAGGCCGACGTCGACGGAACGCACCTCCATGTTGCGCATGTCGGTTTTGATGGCCAGGAGCCAAAACTGAAGCGCTGGTAAGCAAGCAACGACCACGACGCGGTTCAGTGCACGACATACTGATGCAGCGTCCAGCCATCCACGCGATGCAGATACGCGTCCAGCAGCTATAATACATAACGTCTGCAAGCCTATCTGCACGACCGGCAGATACTCTCCCAAGATCCTAAATTTCATTTCTTACGGGTGCCTTTTGAATGAATGGGACACTACCGCATAATTGCGCGCGACTAAATAGAGACAATTGGGTGCTACGCTCCTCACGGAGTTGCTGCTGACGGCTGTAGGCTTACGCACATCAATGGAGCACCCGTTTCATCAAATACACATGTAAAAGTTATCTGAGGTGCATGTTATTGAGACGTGATGATGCAAGTGTGCCAGGAGAACCACTGTTTGACGTTTGAGGGATTTAGATATGAAATATGAAGTAAGCATAGTCACTATGACTATAACAATAGGCCAATCGCAGATTCCCATTATAGATTGGCACCTCCGCAACTGCATAGCCATTTCGTTTTGCCAAGTCGGACGAGCAACCGCATGCACGACGCGCGCCGTTTTCGCAGCTTTCAGCTAGAATCAATCATTGAATTTTTGCATGGGATCGTTTCAAGTGATTCTCATCTAGAATTTATTAATTAGCTGGAGGTCTCCATAGGCTTGCACTAAAGCAAATTTTGCCATGGGGTTACGTCAAGCATTGCAACGCGATTCGTTGAAAACGGGTTGCACTATATGTCCCTTGCGAGCGCTCAGGGTTGCTCGGGGTGTCACGCGCGCAAACATCAAGACTTGCGCAGCAGGACCACAGCTCGCGACCAGCTTTCCTACAGCCCCTGGCCTCCGACCAGAGCCATGGACAGATTCAGAAAATCAGCAGAACGTAAGGAGCTTGGGTGCGCTTCTTCACCATCGGCTGTAATCGATTCTCGTGGCTGGCGACTGACACGGCGCAAATCCTCCATCCAGGCGCTTGAGGAGCTGAAACGGAGGTTTAGCGGTGAAAACGCACCTCCCGATGAAGCGACGTTGAAGTGGTATTTGCGCGATAGATACTTCGAAGTGAATGAGGCCGAGGAGAAACTTCGCAGCATGCTCAAGTGGCGCGCAACCTTCCAGTGAGTCCGGTGGCGCCTGCATCGTCGGCACGGTGCGGCGAGAACTCGCGCTAGGCCTTGCAGGGGCCTGCTGCCTGGGGATCCCGGCCAAGCGCTCGCACCAGCAGCCGAATGCTCAGTTCACCTGACAGGCCCTGGTCCTTGGCTGCCGCTGATGGGATTCTGGGGGCGACAACCCCAGAGGTGGGGCTTGGCGCCCCACGCCATGAGCTCCATGTCGTTGGAGCAGGGTCCGGCAGGGTCCTTAGCTCCCAACGAGCTCGGAATGACTGACTCATGCCACGGTTCTGCCCTGCGACTTGCTCGCATGAGCGCCAGGTTTAACAGTCTCATGACCCAGCTGTGTGATGATACCCTTTCACGGTTGGCCCTTGTGCTCTCCGGGGCCCTTGGTCTCAGTAGTGCTCAAACCCTGCCCCCTCAAAAGCCCCATCCTCACCGCCGTTACCTACCGACCCCAGGCCCCAGTCCACCACACCTCAGATGGTGGCGGCGGAGATGGCCAGCGGCAAAGCGTACGTGCACAGTTGTACAGACAAGTACGGCCGGCCGGCCATCGTTATCCGTACGAGACTGCACGTGACGGGTGCGTGGTGCGGGCAGCGGGTCGGGATCGTGTGCCGGCGGCCACAAATGTGGGACCGGAAGGCCTCTTCCGCGAGCGACGGCGGCGCTAGGGCCTGGTGCAACGCGACCTGGGCGGCTGCCCTGAAGGGGGTTGCAACCTTGGGAGCGGCGGCGTTTGCAGTCGGCATGTGCAGTTGCCCCCCCAGTCCGCCCCCCCTGGTGTCCATGATGATGTGCGGGGGAACGGCGGACTGCCTGGTTGGACGGTTAAGGCCGCCACAGGGCCCGATCGGGGTATCCTCCCGCCGCCCCGCGCAGGCCTCCTGATTTGGTTCGTGTGTGTGTGTGTGTGTGTTCCCTTCTCAGTGTTCGAGACCCTCTCGGCACCCCGCCCTGCCCCACCCCGCCCCGTCCCCTACAGGACAGTATCCTATCCAGGACAGCAAGCGGCTGGCGGCGTACCTGATCGACTCGGCCATCGCGAAGCTTCCCCCCGGGGGCGAGCAGATCGTGGGTATCTTTGACCTGCGCGGCTTCCAGTTCGCCCAGAACGCGGACTTTCAGTTTGCGGCGTTCATGGTGGGTTTTGCCGTGCTGCCTGCGCCGGCCGTACTTGTTGAACTGGGCAGTGGCAGAAACCTGTTGGTGGCGGTTACCCGGTAGCAACAGCTGCCGAACCAATGGGCGTAAATCGAGGGGCACCCAGTCGCGTTGAGATGCGGCAGAGGCGTTGCGGCAGTGCCCTCGTGACGGGGTGACCACCTGCGGCGGGGCTGGGGGAACGATGGGCAGGCGGGGAGTGCAGACCCGTTGCCACCTTGGGGGCGCCCCGAAACTCACACCCCCGCAGATTGAGGCGTTCTTCGAGTTTTACCCCCGGCGGGTGGGTCAGGTGCTCATGGTGGATGCGCCCTGGGTGTTCTTCCCAGCCTGGGAGGTCATCAAGCCGCTCATGCGCAAGTACGCATCGCTGGTGAGTGCGGGCGGGGCGATGGTGATGGGGGATGTGGTTGGCTTGAGGTGCCTGCCGGGTGACGGGGGATAGTGCAGCGGAGAGGAGGCGGAAGCCGCCAGAAATGCTTGGTTGCGGGTTGTGTTCCTGGCGCCGGTGCCCGTGTTCCTGAGGGTCGCGCTTAACTCCGCGACCGCGCTACTGCGCCGCGGGCCGCAGGTTCGCTTCCTCAGCGTTGCAGAGCTCCGCAACGAGTTCTTCACGCCCCAAACCTTGCCAGACGATTTCAAGTGAAGGGCAGCAGCAGCAGCAGCAGCAGCAATGGCCGTCCCACAGCTGTAGCAGTAGTAGCAGTAGCGGCAGGCAACGCAGCGTGCAGGAGTTCAAGCAGGCGGATCAGGCGGCGATGTCGGCAAACACGACGGTGGCAGAGCCGGCGCCGCGGCGACCTCGGGGCGCCTGGGGTCGCATCTGTCCGCATCTGCCCGCACTTTGCGCGCGGAGATGGCCCAGTAGACGCTCCGGATGTATCAGTAAAAAGACGGGCCATGATGAGGGCATCAGCGATAACACGTGAATTTTTGCTGCAATAACAAGGGGGCCACAAGCTTTCCGTGTTGGCCGTTAAGAGTGCACTGCACGTGTGTGGCGCGCCCGCGTTCATACTGTTTCTGGCCACGGTGGCTGTGGGGCAACGTGCCCCGGCCCCAGGGGGCGCTTGATGGTCGCGGGCGAGGTGCGTGTGGGAGGCCGCGGGACCGCGCGTTCGGCCCTCTAAGTGGCGTCGGTCGGTCGTTCAGTCCGGATCGGGCGGGCGTTCGTCCTTGTTGCCTCAGTTTGTTTAGCCTGGAGGTCGTGCCTGTGCCGTTGTTGCGGCTAGATGCATTTGGGGAATGTATATTTCGAAGGCGTTGTTCGTGCGTGGACATGGAAAGGGTACGGGTGAGCTTCTTTCCTGGTGGCCGTATTTACTTGACGGGGCTGCACTTGATAGTTTAGGGAAGAGATGGCAGTATACACGAAGAAATTGGCGCGCATGCCGGCAGCAGCGGTAAGGTGTTTATTCAAGAGGAGCCTTAATAGTTGTTCGCGGAGTGGTGCCGCGGAGGTGGGGCGGGGACGGATTTCCAGCCACGCCGGGCCGAGGCGGAGAAGCCTGTTGGCGGTGACATTGGCGGCGGCGGCATTCAACGGTTTTGGACTGGGCGGGCTCGTGGGGGGGGGCCCGCTGCCAGCCATCCTCCTCCTCTCGTCGAAGGGACGGTGCAGGGCATTCATCGGCCTTTGCCAGGCAAAGCGACGCGCGAGGGGCCCGAGCTGAAGTTGCCTTGAAAAGACGACCTAAGGTTAGACCCAAGAGTGCGCAGCGAGACTGCGGGTCGCCCAGCTGAGAGTGTTGGCAGGGTTGGCCGTCCCGTAACCGACGAGGTGCGGTACGATGAGTAGTACATGTGAGGTGGGACAGACGAGGACAGCCGCGGAAGCGGGAAATCAGGCATTGCTGTGTGTCTGACCGAGGTGGGGTATGTATCCGCGCGGCGCTGGAAGAGTGAAAGTGTGTGCGAGGGGCGCTTCCGTGGGGTTACGGTATTTTCGCTCGTGATGCGCAGCTGTGTTGGTGTGCTGGGAAGTAAAGAGAATTCCGCCTGTGTTTTGTGCCATTCATGGCCTGTCGTCTTGACTGTGAAGCCTCGCATGATGTGGTTCGTTATTTCCCACGATTGCGGCGCCGTGCATCGCTGATGAGGCCGAGCTAAGGCCGCGTCTGGTTGTGTCTGTGCATGTGCTGTATGCGATGGTGCATGTCTGATGGCCTGCGGTTCCAGGCTCTCGTGCGGCAAGCGCACAGCCTCTGTGATGGCCTTGTCTTGACCGTATCAGCGCCTGGTATTGGGATGTGTAGATGATGCAAAAGGACCTCGATACGCCCGTGTAAGTCGTACTACATGACCAAGCAATCTGGCAATTCGACCTAGCTGGCAGGGGACGAGGACCATTTGCTTCTTGCCAGAACGCGGTTGAATTTCGTGTTTGCGGCATTGTTGCACAGAAGCTTTTGATCGTACTTCATGCCCTGGAGAGCTGGGGTGCCTCCTGCCAACGCCTTGCGAGGTTGCTGCTCCGTATGCTCCGGGCGTCTAGGGCCCCGGGGCAGCCTCCTGCGATGGCGACGGTCGCCGCTTTGCTCCCAATCTTCGATGCGTGCGTGTGGGCACCGTACCATGACTCGATGGGGCCGTCTGGCTGCCCCTGCCGCACCTGCAGTGGGCCAAGCAGCTTTTCTCCCTTGCGTTACCCTTGAATCTGTGTGCGCTCGTTGTTGACGCTGCCGTGAAGCTCTTGGTTCGAAGGTGAAATCGGGGATGCATACAAAGCACAAGGGGGTTCTCGACGCAGGCTTTCATGCTTCCTGTTTTGCTTCCTGTTAAAGTCCTCACACAGCTCGTGCCACTGCAGCTCCGGGGCAGTGCGGCGATGGAGGCCCCAGGCAGTCACGGATTTGGTGCATTTCATTTCAGTAAACAATGCCTGGTTCCACGACACGGTTGTGACACGTTGGTCATTTGGTACTGCAGGGAATGCGATCTGTGAACGCGGTTCCCTTCAACTGTGATCAGAGTCGCAATCTGGTACGGGGCCTACACCCGCACTAAGGGAGGGATAGCGGGATACGTGGGCCTGGAAATCCTTGCATCGCCAAACGCAGCAACTGACGCTCGCGAGGGTAGGAGGCATGCAGACATCGTATGTTGGGACATGGCGACATGGGGGCTGGTGAGGGATGGTGTCACAGCTGCGCCGGAAACGATTCCGATAGACGTACGACTTGACTGCATGTACAGCGGAGCCGCGAGGCGGGTCTTAAGCTTGCATGCAATTTGGAGACTCAAATGATTCGTGAATGCAGTTGTCGGTTCGGTCGCCTTGCGACTTGCGCATTTGGGGGCCTAATAAAACCAGGCCGGTTGACTTGCCCTCGCACAGGCCCCTCGATAACGCGTAACCAACGTGATATATGCTTTTTGTTTCAGAGCTACCATACATTCCGTTTACGGCAGCTTAACAGTGATGTCAAAATGTTCAGTAGGTCTGATGTAAGCAAAATGTATCAGCGTTCGGCATCAACATCCTATTAGCATACACCGTTTTTGGAGGTCTGTCAAGGTTTTCGCTCCTGTTGTCTGTTCGGCAAGTCATTGCTCGCCGTACGGAGTCAAACCCGTTGCAATTGCACTGCAGCATCCACAACAAGTCTGGTTACCTCCACGCGTTAATATGGTATTACTGACCGTGACAAGACCTCGTTTTTGATCTGTTTCGGCGCGAAGTTGTAGCCCTGGGCGCGCTGCAGGCGGAAAATCCGCCGGACCTCTCCTGTTCAGGATTTTGGTGTAGCATTTAATTGCATAAGGAAGCTCTTATCATTTATTATGGCGAATCATTCCGAGGACTCAGCTAGCTCGCTGGACGACTCTGACGACCTTGACGATGTTCCGCTGTCCATGGCGCCGAACGGCCGATACGAATATGACGAACCTCCTTTGACATCTAGAGGGCCCCCGCTGGCGTTTATGCGGCCGGGGGTGGGCTTCCACTTGAAGCTGCCAGTTCCCAGGCCCGAGGAGACAACGTCGCCTGGGGCGGAGGGTCTTCAAGCAATGCGATCCGAACCCCTCTATCTGGGCGAAGCGCCGCGGGGACGGACGCCGCCCGTGCTGTCCATGGGACCTGCCCGCGCCGCGTCGACGTCCTACAACGGGGGTGCGGACGAGCCCGAAAACGCTCTCGGGCGGCGCGGGCCACTCAAACCCCCCATGCTCAGCCTCATCAACCCCGCCTCGGCGTCCCCGGTGCCCAGCGGCGCCCCGACGCCGGGGGTCACAGACTCCGGGGAGGTGCTGCGCCGGGTGAATGCCTGGGCGCCCTCAGAACCCCCACGGCGGCAGCCCGTTCGCGTGGACCTGGTCTCCTCCGCCTTCATCCTCCAGGGGCCCGCCCTAAATGACGCCGCCGCCGGCGCCGCTGGCGGGCCGGCCGGCGACGCCCCCACCAGTGACCGCATCGTCCAGCGCTGCTGCAGTCAGCTTGGCATCGCGGCGTGCGACTTGGAGTTGTTTGAGCTGCGGCCGTTGGAGGATGGGGTGATTCCGGAGGCCTGCACGCGAGTGGGCGTCATGATTCGCGGCTCGAGTAAGCGAGAGGCAGGGTGACGGCGGCGGCCGCGCGCAGCGGGACATGGGGCTGACGTTGGGAGGCGCCAGGCCTGCACCCGTCGAATTCTGTCCAACTGCGTCAGGCATTCACACACAGGCGAACGCGCGTGACGCATGCTTGCTCACTCAAATGCGTCCGCGCGCCATCTCAATGATGAACCCGAAATGACGGCATGGCCAGACCAAAACGAAGGCTGCGAGGCTTGGGGCCCCTTGCCGCAGTACCTTGAAGGAACTTGCCCGCTGACACGTTCCTTCCTCCCTTTCCCTGCTTTGCTTCCAACGCAGCCTTCTCATTATCTGCATTGGAGGACTTGTTGGCGCGAAGCAAACGAGGTGAGGGAGCGGGCCGCAGGGCAGGGGCGATGCGCCGTTCGTGGTGGTGGGGGATGGTGACCCGGTCTCACAACTCGGAAGGCCTCACGACCCGGCATCCGCGGGTCTGTGAGGGCAGTGCCGCGTGCGACGGGGCAGTGCTGCTGCGAGGGGGCTGCCGCCAAAGACCAGCGGCCCAGCGGGGTCCATGGGGCGGTCGGCCGCTCAGGTCCGACCACCGACCGATAGAGCCATCTGCTGTCGGGGACAAATCTGGAGGCTCGCATCACAGTGGCGTGGGGAGGTCCGTCGTTGCGGAACGCGAGAGGGAGTTGGCCTTGATGGCAAGGTGGGCATGGCAGAGGTTCGTTCCACCCGGTGCGGCCGTGGACCGCTTTCCCCGGGGACATACGCCGCGCGCAGCTGCGTCAATGGCGCGGGTTCGGGGCCCGGCGTCCCGCACTTTGCTGTGCAGTGCGGGTTGGCAGGACAGGCAACGACACGCCATGGCAGGGCAGGGCAGCTGCCTAATCGCAAAGAGCGTGAAGTTGAGGTAACGCAACTTCACACCACCATGTGACTCGAGGCATCGTGACTTCGCTGCTCCTGGCCATCATAGAGGCGATTGCAACCTCCCTCCGTCCGTCCCGCCCCCCACCTCGACGCCCGCCGCGTCCCTGCGCCGCCTCTGCCCCCGTGCGTTCGCTGATCCGCAGACAGCCAGCTGGCGTCCATGCTTGAGGGGTCTCTCCGGGAGTCCTCTCAGCACGCGGCGGAGGCCAAACTCAGTGCGGAGAAGCTGGCCAAGCAGGTTAGTTGAAGGGGCCTGTGGGGACAGCGGGTGTGGTCTGAGGTCCAAAAAGGAAAAAACGTAACGAAACAACAAACTGTAGGTGATGAGGAAGGGATGGAGAAAGTGAGAAAATGCTGGGCGACATTTCTTTGGCGGGAGCCGAGGGTCAAACTGGGCTGGAGATTGCCCCGGCGCCGGCGGTGGTGACACGGACAGTGTGCATGCACGTCATCCAAATTCCGCGTCAGCACGGCCCAGTTCTGTCATAAGGGGCGGTTGGGGGTTGGTGCCGGGGACGCAGCCTTGCGGCGTTGCGGCACCTCTGCTCGCCCGTACACGCCTGGCAGTGGTGTGGGCACTCTGACTGAAAGTGGAGGCCGAGGAGCTGAGGACTGTTGCGGCGATATGGGTAAAATCCTGTCTGGCTGCCTCCGTGATCGCGTTTCACGTATCGATGCCGCCTTGCTGGCTGGCCAGCTCCACTCCTTGCCTCTCCGATTCCCACTGCCGACGTCTCCCGAATTTCCATCCTGGCAAGCATGACGGGGAGCAGATGACGTCATTGCGTCACCCGTACGTCCGCTCCGCCGCACAGTGTCATGGCATCGTGCTCTCTCGCTGTCTTGCCTGACCCGTCGCCCGTCGCTGTCCACCCTCCTCTGCGGACCCCTGCCACCGCGAAACCACCCACCCGCCAACCCGCTCCAGAACGAGGAACTGGCGGTGCTGCGGGAGCGCCTTCGCGGACTCGAGGCGGCCAATCAGCACCTCAGGTGGGTCACCGCCGCCGCCGGGGAGGGGGACGTGATGGGCTGCACAGCCCTGGCTATCCCCGCCGCCGGGAGGAGAGAGGAGAGGCGCATGGGAGGAGGGGGAGGGGTTCGCAGCCAGGATGCAGTGGTGCGCACGAGGGATGTGGCGCCGGCGCGCATCCCATTGGGAGAAGCGGGCGGCCTGCGAGGGGGCGGTCCGCAGAAGCACATGGCTCCCGTGATGTTCCAATGACCCCGTGATACGGTGTGACGGTATGACGGGGTACCGTGTGACCGGGCATGGCTTTCATTTTGACCCCAGGGTAGGGTGGCCTTGCGCGACCCGGCCACGTGTACCCGAAACGGCGCACGCAAGCCCCAACGTGACACGATGCGGCTAAGTGAAGAGCGATCTTCGGCATCACATGGACACCAACCCGCTGTATCCTCAACCCGCTCTCGCCGGTTGGGAGACACGCCCTCCGTGGGCTCGCATCGGCTACATTGCTTTCTGCTTGGTGATGCCTAATTTTGGGTCCGCCCCGATGCATGACCGCCCGTGCAGAGATCAGCTCCAGCGCAGCGACGAGCACCGGCAGCTGCTGGGCGGCACCATCCGCACCATCAAGAAGGAGTTTGAGGACTTCAAAAGCCGCGTGGTGGTGGAAGGCTCCCTGGAGCAGCAGCTGCATCAGCTCGCGTTGGGCGGCGGCACGAGCGCGACCTCGACTATCGCGGGCTCGGCGGCGGTGGCCCCAACAGCGGCGGCGTCGGGGGCGGGACCGGCGGCGGCGGCAGCCGGGCCGGGGCCCGCGCCATCGGGGATCGCTGTGCCGCCCACAACCGCGGCGTCCAGCGCGGTGGGATCACCGCCGGGGACGGTGAGCGGCGGAACGGCGGGAGGCCCGTCGGCGGCCGGAGACCCCACGCAACCGCGGGAAGGCGGCGCCAGGCGGTGACGCTGTTTGTGCGGTGCGGGGACGGAGGCTGGGTGGAGGGGGAAAAGAGCGGGGGGGGTACCGGCTGGGCACCGGCGCGGGGGCCGCGGCGCGCATCCTCGTTTTGCCGTGGCGCGGGAAGCCCGGATGGAGTGCAGCACACTTCGTTGCGACAGACCGTTGCCATTTCGGACCCGATAATGACGCCCAAGCCCGGGAGAGTGAGCGGGAGAGGGTTTAGGGGGTGTAGGAAGACGGAAAGCCGCCAAAAGGTCGGCAATGAGGTCCGCGGGCAGGCGGGCTGTTACTTGATGAGTGATGGTGCCGGGCGGAAATGCCCTGTGCAAGGTGCGGTGAGAGGGTTTTCAGTGACCTTGTTGCGGACCATGATAACAACAAGGGGTGCACGTTGGGACGCGACTGATGACGGCGGGAGACGTATCGTACCGTACCCTTACCCGTACGGGAAAGCTTTGGTGGAGGACGCATCCACGGGGACGACACGACGGAGGAGACACACGCGTGTGTTGTGTGTGTGTGTGCGTGTGTGTGCGCGCGTGGCTGGGGCGGGCGGCGGGCGGCGACCGGAGCGACTGACGGGCAGGGGAGGGAGCAGCCCACCACACAGTGCATGTGACACAGCTGCACGGCCGGCGCGTTCAGGGCTTGTGGCGCAGGCGGTCGGTCGCTGCTGACATCAGGACGAGCGAGAGCTCAGGTGCCCGCCAGCGGGAGGCGGCGCCGGGTTGCGGAGTGCGCTCAGTGCCGTGCCGTGCTCATAGCAGGGCGTTGGGGACTTGCTCCTGCCGGGGCGTGGGGCCGGGGGGCTGATGGGCTGATCCCGTTGGGACTGCATTAGGAGGGCGGATCGCGCCGCGGGGGCACTGATGACAGTTGCACACCAACAGGGTTTGGGCTGGGCTGTCCGTCGAGTTGTTGGTTTGTCCGCCGCAGCGCGGGAGCTGTTGCTTTTGATGGTCCAACCCGCAACCATCAGTTGCGTGCAAGGCCCCAATGGACCCGACAACGTACGGCCGATGAACTACGGTAACTGAAGGCGGGGAGACGTGCGGTGCGAGAAGGGTTTCCACCCGTTTCAAACGGGTGGAGTGGCGGAGGCGGATGTCGTGCGCATGGGGCATGGCGGCTACATGTGCTGGCGGGCCGACATCGCCCGAGGGTCCTCTGCGGGGTATGGCACTACCTTGTATCAGCTACGCCAGTGCTGGGATCAGGGACCGATAGGACAATATCATTATCCCACACAAGGGGCATCATCGGTGTTACTGTTACATTTGCGACGCTTGCTGTTGAAGCGCACGCCACACAAGCCGATTCAAGCATCGGAGCGGGCGCGGGCTACTCGTGATCAAGGAAGCAGCCGCCGCGGGTTGAGTCACAGGGCTCAGTACTGGCCCGTCCCACACTCACCCTATCACCTTGCCTAAACCAGGGATTGAATTGTGTGACACTAGGATTCATTGGAGCTTATGTCCGCGGCGACGATTGCCAGTGCTCGCGCCAACCTGCCAAGCGCTGCGCCGCGGGACCGCGGCGAGCCTCGCCGCGGCCACAAGCGGTCGTCCTGTGTGGAGGGCCGATTCACGTATTGTTATTTAAGGGCGCAGGGTGTTGTCCCCACCCGGGTGCCCGACAACGCACGACTGCATTGCATACAGGCCCATGGCGCCTACAGCCCTTCATCACATCTCATGACAGAGGCCACCTCCCTGACTCAACATGATACGCGCGCGGACGGAAAGAAAGCGTCCTTGCAGAGTCCTTCCATTTCAGGTACCGTCCTAAACTGCTTCTTCCTGTAACATACATGGGTGGATGCTCCACTGAAAAACAGCTGTGGCTCGCATGCCTGCGGCTCCAAATGGGCGCCTCATGATGTGATACGGTGATGTGAACAAAAACGACTCCAGTACCTATAGCAACGTTCCCACCGTGTCCACTAGGTGGGCGTGTTCCACCCGAGGTGGTAAAACATACACACGCACAGAAAGGGTGTCGGACGATACACACAAACCCGACGGACGGGTACAGTGCAGAACAGGGAATACAAATGGGGAGACTCGAGCCCCCCCCAGCAAGCCGGGGCGGCGAAAGCCGCACCCCCACCTTTCAGACATACAACCGTTGACGCAGAATGGCCGCTGCGGCTACGCAAAAACGTGAGATTGAAACGATCTCAACAAAGCAAAGAAACACCGGAGGTCTTCCGTCGTGCCATGCGCAATCATTCTCCCACCTACCAGCCAACGAATCTCTGGCCCATTATCTGGCCGACTAAAAACCCCACGAATGGCCGGGGCGAGAAAAGTGGCGTTACCTATCAGCATCGTGAACACAAGTAGCAGCATCAGTAGCAGCATCCACCGCACCTCACTGATCCGCATGCCCCGTCGCACGGGCTGGCTGTACAATGCCTTACAGGCGACGGAGAAACAATAACCTCATGTACACACCGCACAGACATCCTTCAGGACCTGCGCGGCTGGTTGATGCTGCGCGCCATGGTGTTGCTGCAGCGGCCGCCGCTGTGTGGCTTCCCCTGGCCCCGACGCGGCTTCGACCCATGAGCCTGCGCCGTGGCTGCCGCATGGCGCTGGGACATCTTAGACACCATCGCGTACAGCTGCTGTGACGCAGCAGCCGCAGGGGCCTTGCCGCTGGGGGCCTGCATCGGCTGCGGCTGCGGCGGCACCACGCCCTTCAGGCTGCCAGGCGCGTTGAGGGACGCGTAGGTGTTGCCGTTGTGGTCGAGGAAGAGCGGACCGGCGGCGATGGCGGCGTCCGCAGCGGACTCATAGGGCCCCAACCTGTCACAGAGCAGCGATGCAGGTCATAAACTTGACGAACTCTACCCGAGGATGCTGCGACGCCCGTCCGGCTTTTGAGTCACTTGCAAAGCATAGCGAACCTTGTGCAGCTTCGACCAGCTCACAGGTTGGATCTAATGGGATTCAAACCGAAGAAACCAAAGGCATTGGAACAAACACGTGCGCCAGGTCCCGCGCCGCAAATCCAATCAAAAGGCGTCCGGGCATCCGCCCTGTGTTGTCGTAAGTCGTAGAGTACTTTTCGGGAGGTTTGTCGTTGGTCGTCGGGGGTGGGTGCACAGCGTGCGGATACCGAGCTCATAACTCACCAAGGGCCGAAAGCAACCTTGCCAGTCTTGGGATTCATCGCGCTTTCCTGGTTCGGGCTGGGCGGAGACTGCGGGCTCACCACCTTGCGCTTCCGGAGACCTAACGCTTTCGCGGCGCGGGAGCGAGCCACTCGCGACGTTCCGGCCGTGAAGCAGGGCCTGGCAAGCTCTGCTGAACTGCGGCCGATTTTCAAGGACATGTTCTGCAATTGGCAACGGAACTGGGTCACACAAGGTTCTCGAACACCCATGCTTTGAGTGCTTGCAGTGGTCGACCATCTCGCACCTGGGACACGCCTGGTATAATATTTGTGCTGGCGCTTGCTTGCTGCGTCGAAGCCATGATGAGCCTGTACACGTAAACCAAAAGGGTTAAATGCCAGCTCTGGCCTGTCGGCCACGACATGGCAACACGCAAGTACCTTTTGTAGCGCGGTGAGATAGAAACTGAAAACCACAATTGAACACAGAAGCTCTTGCGAGAGTTCTGACGTGTTACGATCCGGAGGATTGTTTCGCAAACAGACAAAGAATTTTCAAGAAGAGTGTCGATTCCAGAGTAGGAACAGAAACATATATGCTTGAATAAGTAAAAAAAGCAATTGTCGTCACACATTATACGGTGCTCCTCTCGGAGCTTCGTACGCCGTACATCACGACACGAATTCTGCCTTCCGTTGGGTGAGTACCCCAAAAGTCAGTCCGACCACTACTACTTGCTCCTGAACAATTAGTGACAACAGCCCGCACATCTGCACAATCCTCACTCGCACAACACTCGGCGCACGGGGCCGCACGCACATGCGCTGTCCGGGTCACACCTGGACACAACGCCTATCACATCTGCGCAGCTGCACATATCTGTGCTTACCACGCCATCTATTGCTGACCGCTGTGCCACGGAACACTCCTCATGCAGCGCAGCCTGCCAGCAAGGCCATCTCGAGTTCAAGAGCATCCAGAGGACCACCCGTCGAGCAACGCGCTTCTACTCCATGCTTTGACATGACACGCAAGTGCATCTGCACCAAATGGTGCATCCGGTGCATCAGTCCATGAGCTCCGCTTCGCCTGCAGGATCCGCAAGATACGTGGAAAACTTAATCGGAGCTGGCCGGGTTGGATGGCGGCGAGTCGACAAACCCTACAACCCGGACCGTGTCCGTCGCACCCTTATCGCACCTGGCTTGGACACGCGCGCGGACGCCTTGAGGTTTCGCACAAAGACGTGGCAGTGCCAAATCTGCAAGGACGCGAGATTTTGACCTCATCAGTTGGTGCAACATGTGATAAGCTGATAACTCCTGCACGCTGCACCTGGTGCTGCCTAGCTGCCGTTGCGTCTTTTTCCTTCAGCCGTCCCCAAGCTGTCCCCCCCAGGCGCATTGGCTGATTTACAATATAGCCCAGAGCCATATCATCACACCCAGACCCAGTCTCAACGTACCGCACGCACGGACTGGTACTGCGGGGGATTGACGAACCAAACGTACTCGCGCGTGCCTGAAGGCAGCCGTTCCGCTATCAAGCCCTCGACGACCTCGTCACTGAGCGCACCGTTGCTGCACCAGATGTTAATATGCGTAATCTCTGGGGCTACGTAGTAAGGGAACTCGTTCTCCATAACCTGCGCGAAGACGTCGTCGCCTTGGCGAACGGTTGAATGTACATATAATTGTCGTAGTTATATACCTACCAGAATGTAACATTTCGACGCCGTGGGATCGGCCGTGTCGACGGCCAACTTGCCTTCCTGGTTCAAAATTAGCGGTGCCCCAAACAGCCGGGCACGAAGCTCGTCTGTCATCGAGGCATATTTCTCCAGTATCTTTGCTCGGTGGGCTCGGTACCTCAAGAGTTCTTCCTGGGTGCGACCCAGCACACCAAAGGCTTCCACGTCGCTTGTGTTCCCGCGATGTACCAAATCTTTGATTTCATTCCAGCTAAGCCGTTCGGTCAAAATGCCCGACATCCTCCTGTTCGAGGTGTTTGCTGAAGTTTCTGCCCCGGCAGATGAGGTTATGAATAGATCACGCCCCAACTCGGAAAGGAAATTCCTTGGAGAAAACGTCGTTCTTGATGCGTAGGAAAGCAATAAGGTTCTTCTGGGGCCAACGAAGCGGCGTGCCAGGCTCACGGTGTGGTGTGCTGACATTCATGTGCGGAGCTTTGCCGTCGTCCCATAACACCCATGCCTATGCGTGCCCCAGCGTGACCCAGCACACACGCCTGCGCTTTCACGCGCTGGCGTTCGCCACGGTTAGAAACGGCTCGCCCATTTGCTGTACACTATACGACAACACTCCGTCGCGGGACGAGCCGATGGCGTAGGATATCTGCGGCCAGCGGCCCGTCCGGCACAGTGAAAACAGCCCCGGGTGCATCGTCGCCCGCCCGCGGGTTGCACCCCCCATAACTAGACACCACACGACCCTGCAGACAACCGGTGCCAGACAGCAGGCACTCGTGCATGTCGCGTCTGGTGCCCATCGCAGGCCGGACACATGGGTTGGTGACCGCACCCCACCTAATGCATCGGGTCACAGACACCGGGCTGCGGAGAACCGGCGATCCGGCGTACGGACTGGTGGCCCCTTGGATCTGGATTTGAACATGGACAGGATTGGACCGATTGCAGGTCTTCCACAGTGGCACTGTACAGCATCTGAGATCGAGGCGGTTGAGGTCGCCATGTCCCCCCACGCGCCCGAATACCAAACGCCCAGCCCTGCAGTCGGCCCAATCCTGCTGCCCGTGTCGAGTCCATCCCGGAGCGCCGTCATCGTCCTCACGGCCCCGTTCTCAAGGGGCTGCTGCCCCGCGGGCTTCCTGCACCTTGTGCCCGCCGCGGCTGCAGCAGCCCTCCTCCTCAGATACGTCGGCCCCCCAACCTCCCCCCAACTTCTCCCCCTTTCCGCGTCATGGGGTCCAAGGCGCACCGACGGCATCCCATTCGCCGGCATGAACTGACTGCTGTCCCCACCACGCAGCCCACGGCGGCCGGCCGGGGAGCCAAGCCCAGCTCGCGTCCACCTTGCGTGGCCTCCTGTCGTACCTGGTCTCGGAGGCTGTAGATCCCTGCAGGCGGAGGCGCTTTCCACGCCCCGTCGCGCCATACTGCCGCACCGCCGCACCGCCACACACGCCCGGACCTCTCCACGCGCGCTCGCTTCTGGCAGGCGGAAGGTCAACTAACAACTAACAACCGACACGCCGCAGTGGCGCCCTCATGTCAGCGTCCGCGAGACCCCTCCCCGCCCCTCAAAGGGGGGCAGCAACCCGTCGCAGCAAGGCCCTCCACACTGCACGGCTGCAGGGATGCACCCGTTGGGCCGGGTCGGGTCGCAGCCGGTGCCATACAGGGTCGCGGTCGCCGTTGAGCCTTCGAGGGACGTGCGCCTCTGCCCCTGTCCTTGCCTCCCTCCCTCCCTCCCTCCCTCCCTAGCCCCGATACTCAAAATCCCTCCCGACAACCCAATCACTGCCGTCGGCAGCAGCCACTGGGACCCCTAAAGAAAGGGCTCGACCCGCCGCCGCCGCCGCCGCCTCAGCCCAGGGCATCCCAGTTGGCCTTCAGTCGGTGCGAGTCCGCTGCGCCCCCAGACGCCGGGCCCTTCCCAGGCGGGGCAGGTCTGCTGCTGGTTGCGGCCGTCCTGCTGGCGCCGGCTGCCGCCGTGGCCGCTGGCTTGGGCGCTGGCGGCCGGGCGCCCGCGCTGGCGGCGCTAGCGGAGCCTCCGCCTCCGCCGGCGGGGGCGACCCGGGTCCCGGACCCGCTGCCACCCCGGGTGGAGGCCGCCGCGCCAGCCTGCCGTACATGCCCGGACAGGAATCAACAAACACGGTTTTCATGTTTTCAATTCGCGGGTTGATATGGTACATATACTGGTGCTTGGTTTGGGTCGGGCGGGTCTCTTATCTAAACACACGGTCATTGATCGTGGGGCGAGAGACCTGGGACACGGCCCACTCAAGCACACCATCCACATTTGTTGACCATATGTGTATAGATTCATTTATGTGTATTCGCCTGTTCCTATCCCTGTTCCTATCCCTGTTCCTATCCCTTCTCCCAACCCTGCTCCTAACCCTGCTCCTAACCCTGCTCCTGTCCCTGCGCCTATCCCGATTCCTGCGCCTGCGCCTGTTCCAGCTCACTGTTCGCGCTCCGACCGACGTGTGCAGCCGGGGCCCCTGACCACATGACAAGAAGACGTTACCGTCACCCGCTTGCCGTACCTTGCCAACCATGCCGCTGGACTCGGCGGACGACCGTCGGGCAGCACCCGCTGATGCTGCTGGTGTCACCGCCGCCGCCGCCGCCGCCGAGGTCCCGCCGGCGCTGCTGGACCGTTTGAGTACTGCGGCGGCGCCCGACCCAGCTGCCGTACCCGTCGACCGCGACGGCGCCGCCGCCGCCACCGTCGCCGTCGTCGTCCGGCTGCCGGAGCCGCCCCTCCAGCCCGCGCCTCCGCCACCTCCTCCGCCGCCGCCGCCGCCGCCGCGAGGCGCAACGCTGCCGCCGCCGCCGCCATTTGCAACGTCGCTGTCAATCTGCCGCTGCAGCAGCATTTCGAAATCGCTCTCCTCCGGATAATCATTGTCGGATGCGGCAGGTCGTTGACCCATGGGTCGCCGTCCCTCTGCGCCGCCGCCGCCGCCACCGCCAGCCAACGCCGCGGCGGCCTTGCCCAGTCGGGCGCCGGTGGCAACGGCGGCGGCATTCGCCGCCGCCGCCGACGGCGCACCCAAGCCCCCCGACGACGCGGCGCCTGCACGCGGCGGAAGGTACGATCCCGGCGATGCTGCCGTACCGCGACCCACGGGTCCTGGCGTCCGCCGCTGCGGCGGCGCCGCCTGCGGCCCAGTCGACTTGAGCACATTGGACTCGATCTGCTGCACGAGCCTGGCCTCAAAGTCAGCGTCGTCGGCATCGTCACTGTCGTACGTCCCCGCAGCGTCGCCGGCCGCGGAGGACGGCCGCCGGCAGCCGCTGCTGGGACGGTAGTTGGGCGGCAAGCCGTACTGCAAGTACGACGGTAGGGCGGGGCCCTGCGACAGGATGGACGCCGGCGCTCGGCCGAACTCTGGCGGGCGGGGTCGGGGCAGACGGGAAGGGGCGGGAACGGCAATGAACACCTGAGAGGAGGATGTCGCGATCTGGGTTATAGCAAACGAATGGATGCGGGACATTGCTTAATGCCGTACTCGGGTTGTTTGACCGGCTGTTCGACATGCAGATCTGTTCGGCCTGCCTGCGAACACATGGATCGAGATCACGTAACAGGCGTACTGCCTTGCCTGCCGAAGACCACACACACACACACACACACACACACACACACACACATAACACACAGAGCCTGTTCCGTTGGTTTTTTGAAAGCAGCATCATTTGCAGGTTCTTATCGTAAGTACATTAAGCGCCTACGTTGTTTGCTTCTAAATTTAGAGCAAGCCCAAGAGTACCGTCTTCAAATTCAAGTAATTCACCTGACAGCATTGATTGGTTTGGGTCGAGCGGGTTCTTTCGATTAACACAGGGCCTGGTACAGCTTACCTGAGCCAAACCCGGCGCCGGGGTCCGGGCTGGATCCGGGCGGCCTCTTGGGCGAGGGCGCGGGCAGGTCGGTGATGCCCAGCTCCCGCAGCGCAGCCGCCAGGGCCGCCTGCCGCAGCGGATCGTCCTCGGGCGCCGCGGCGGCACCGCCGGACGACCCACCCGCGGCGGCTCCGGAACCAGCAGACGCGCCGTCCGTCGCGCCGGCGCCGCCGGCGCCGGTGTAGGCCGGCGGCGGGGGCGGCGGCGGGCGGCCCAGCGGTATTGACACGCTGGATGCTGCGGAGCCGGGACGCAGCGAGGCGGTCACTTGCTGCAGGGCGCCGTGTCTGAGAGGCGCCAGCGCCACTCGGCCGCCGCCGGGTGTGCTCGGGCCCGGGCCGGGGCCGGGGACGAGGGCGGCGCCGTTGGCGGCTGGTGGCGGCGGCGGCGGCGAGAGCCGCGGCGGGGTCGTGGCCAGAGAGCCACCGTTGCCGCTTGCGGCCCTGTCGGGTTGGAGGGAGGCAAGGAGGCAGAGGGGGAGGGAGGGAGGGAGGGGAGGGGAGCTGATCAGGCGGGGGGACCGGTCGTGTGTGGGAATGCTTATGCGTTGCGAATTACCAGGTACCCGGTTTCGGAGCGGGGGCCGTGCAGGGAGGGAGGGAGGGAGGGAGTTGAGGGACGGAGGTGGCCGCGGAGTCGCGGCCAGCTTGGCGGAATCATCACGGTGCGGTGCGGTGCGGTGCGGTGCAGGCTCCAAGGGTAGGGCGTGGCTCGATGATAGGAGTAAGGGTGCGACGGGAGGCACCTCTCAGTAGGAGGTGAAGGTATGCAGTACAACTGCTACCCAATGGGTGACTGTTTTTTGCGGTCTCGCTTTCTTGCGTGGCATCAGGATGTATGCCCACATCAACCCCAATGCTGCTGTACCAGCCACCCGCCGGCCCCCACCTGGGCGCCACGGCCGCCGCCACCTCCCCGCAGTCCACCACCGTCACCCCACCGCCCGCCGACAGCAGCTCCTGCGCTGCGTCCAATGGGTTGCCCCTCGCGTCGTACAGTCTGCCGTTGAGCGCGAACGCGAGCCTGCCCGGCGTCGCAGACCCAGGTCGCGATCCTGACCCTGGCAGCGCCGCGGCGGAGAGACTGCCCGTACTGCTCGTACGGCTTAGCGGGTCGCCCGGCGGCAGGGGAATGACGCCGGCGGCGGCGCCGCCGCGGCTGGCGCTGCCAACGGTGGCGGCAGCGGCGGTGAACCCGCCGGCGCCGTCACCCCCCGGCACCGCCACGGCGACCCGTCCCTGTACTTTTACGGTCTTCGTCAGCACGTACGGCTGCCTCGTCACGTCCTCCTCGTCGTCGTCGTGTACCAAATCGCCGTTGCCGTACAACCCCTGGGGCTGCGAGAAGCCCTCGGGCGGCAGCTCTGGTGCTGAGCGCGCCGCCGCCGTCACGGCGGCGGCGGCGATGTCTGGCGGCGGCGGCGCCGCCGCCGCCGCGCCGCTGGCGCGAGGTATTGCTAAGGGCGGCGGCGGCGGTTGCGGCACCGTCGCTGGCGCGACTGACGGCGGCCGTACAATGCTGGCCCCGTTTGAGATGCCCGACGTGGAAGCTACGGCGGCTGGCGGCTGCGGCACCGGTGGCGGCTGCGGCGGCGACGGTGCCGCGCTGGCGGCCGCCGTCGGCCCCGGCGCCGCCCCTCGTGCGCGCAGCTCGCCGTACAAGGCTCGGGCCTGCTCAGTGAAGCTGGCCACTTGTGCATCAATGTCCTGGGGGGGGGACGAGGCGGCGCAACCCAGCCGGCGGTCCGGGAGGGTAACTCCCATCAGGGTCTCAAGATGGCACCGACCCGCGGGTCATCGGACCGGCGGGCCAACGCCAACATCGTTGTACGGCTGTGCACGCGGAGACGCCCAGAGGGCGGGCGGCATCCCCCCCCCTTGCAGGTCCGTGGCATCCCCACGTCTGGACCGAATCGCATTTAGATGCCCGCAATACGGGCCCGCAAACCCACTGAAGTTCTGGGTTAAGGTTTTCTGTTCATTGTTAAGGTTGTTCATCCCGGAGAAGCCCCCACTGCGTCCCGCCATGGCAGGTGCGCCGCACAACCGCCCCCGAAGCCCGAACCGCAGCCGATAATCCCTCCAGGGGTGACCCCATGCCCCAAGCGCCGCATCCGCAACCACCAGGGGCGGCGATCCGCCTCCACCTCCGCCCCGCCTCGGCTGCCCATCCTGGCCCCCAACGCGCTCCGCCAACCTCGTACCGCACGCTCAGCACCCTACCCTACGGGCCGCCCCGCCGCCACAGGGAGGGACGAAACCGCCGACGCAGCAGACGCTGGGCTACACGTATCGGGTACAGGCTGCCGTTCCGCACACCGACAGGCCCCTCCTCCTGCCGCAGGGGGCCCCCCTATCACGACCGGACCACGACACGTTCTACGGCTCTTTCGTCACCACAATTGTCTGCTTTACCCTTATTGTTTCCGGAGTTCTCGCCGCCACACCATTGCCCATTAGACCCACCATCGCGCAGGTCGTATCTCCGGACGCCGCCTTTCTTGAAAGGCCCACCCGGGGCCACGCGTGGACCACTCACTCTATATGATGGTGCACAGGTGCGGCGCACAGCCTACCCCGTAGCTACCTTCCCCGTAGCTACCTACCTTTTGCGGGGGCCAGAATGCGGTCAGCTGCGGGGCCGCCGCCGCCGCCGCCCCCGTCGCTGCGCCGCCTGCCCCGGCTCCTGCTCCTGCTGCGGGATCCGTGCCCGAGGGCACTGCCCGTACCGGCACTTGGAGGCAACACACGTCCCCGGAGAGCACCACGAGCAAGTCTGCGGGTTGCGGTGTTGCGGGTTTTGCACCACGGGGGGAGGGAGTTAAATTGAGAAAATAAATAAACCCGGGAGGGGGGAGGGTGTAGGAAATTGGTAGACAGGGGAGAGGGGGGAAGGGGACGCGCGCGAGGTTACGGGGTGGTGAGGGGGCTGTCACAGACGGCACCGGAGGGAGCTCCGCGGGCGGCGTGGAGAGAGAGATGGGCAGGAGCCAGGCACGGGTTTTCGTGAAGTGGTACGGACTGGAGGACGTGCGAATATGTGTAAAGGTGTGTAGTACAGAGTCTGATTTTGAGTACAGGCCTGGGCAACCCAGAAGGTGCAGTGCGCTACACCGAACCGTACTCCACACACCCAGTCTCGAGGCAACCGTGACCATTCCTATTACTTCCAAGTCCCGCAGCCGCTGTCTGGGATGGAGGGCACTCCAAGGGTCGCTTCTCTTCCTTATCCCTTGGGGCTGCTCCACGAGACTTCACGCCTGTGTGGGTTTGCATGGGGCATGTGAGCGCGAGTCCGATCGTACCATGAAGGTATTGGTGTTTGCCGTTGGCGGCCGATGACGTCTCGGGCAGCTTGAGCTCAACGATCACCTGCGAGGGAGAGGTGATGGCGTCTCTAGGCTGTGGCGGGGGCACGACATGCAATTGCTAGGGGGGATTTCAGGGATGCAGGCAGCTCCCATCTGTTGCCGGGGCAGCGCGCGGCAGAGGTCCTCGCTTGCGGGCATCGCCTCACCTTGCTTGTGCTCTTTGGGGGCAGCTCAAAGACCAGGTGAGGCGGGTTGGGTTTCAGCTCCGCTCGAAGGTCGGCCGGGGCGCTGAGCCGGAAGCTGGGCGAGAAAGGGTACGATACAACCGTGAGCAGCGGCCGGCCTGTGGTGTTTTTGATAAGCAGGTTCCTAGTTTGCGGCCCGTGTGAAGAGGTGTAATTTTTAAAGATTACTTCAGTCGGTACTGTGTATACTTCCGCTTCCATTATCTTCTAAGGGCCGTTTCGGGCGCATCACTGTAGGAAAGCCTGGAATGCACTCCAGGAAATCATAGCACTCCTTCGAGAAATAAACGCACCATGAGCGGCTTGGTTATTCAATTCTGTTAACAAAATTGCTGGTTGTACGGCTTCGTTCACTCTTGACTTCCTTGCATACCTGCCTATATTCTGCATAAAACCTAGGAATGATTACAATATGTAAGGGCATAAAGTAGTCAGCGCGTTTGTACATGGCAACCCGCGCAGAAAACGTTGGCCTTTGTCAAGTTTTTTACATGTTATGAATCGATGTTTCACTTCGAGGCAGAAGCTGTTTCATTCTACTGAAGGGACCGGGACTCGGAGGCATCTTCATGTTTTCCATTTGTTGTGCTCTGTCGGAATTGCCGAACAATGCCGAAGTATTTCGGGTAGCTTTAAGTAACAAGAGACACCTGAAAGCTGTCGCCGCCTTGGTCAAAGTTTTTCCGGCTCCTGGACTTCCTCACCTTTCAGGCGTATCCAGTATCGCCATTCGCCAAGGGTGACCGTCAGGTGGTTGTACTTAACGCCAGCGCAAAATTTATAAGTCCAAATTGACGGAGTGTGGCGCGAGACTGATGATTCGCGCCACAGGAAAAGATTCGAACTTTTCTCTCGGAACTAACCGAATAACCGACCTATTACATAAATATCAGCGGTGTCACGGAAGTCGTCACAACATCACAACAATATAGTTGTGTTCTGAGGCATCCTTCTGTATTGGGCAGAGTCCTCAACCCATTGAACGGGCAGGTCCAGCACTTTGACGCGCGGATGACCAGCAAGAGGCCTCCGTTATTACTCTTCTGCTGCTTGACCTGCATGATGGGCTCAAGACAGAGGAGTAAGAGTCGTAATTGAAGGAGCTCAGCGGACGCAAGGACAGCAGAGAAGTTGCGGTGACGCGGTTGTCCAGGTCACGGAACCCTAGCCGAGACCAAGGCAGCGACCCACGGAGCTGGCCACAGTTCGAACACTCTTTCCAGCCGCTGGCTGCTTGCCGCGACGTTACCGCAACAGCTCTCCTTCGGTGCACTTTCCCAGCAATTTCCCGACACTGCCATGCTTCCTACAAGCTTCGTGCATTCCGGCGCCTTCGCGCCAGCGCCTGCTGCCGAAATTTCTGCAGACGTCATTATTCTCGGAGCTGGAATTTCCGGCCTCGCCTGCGCCGCGACCCTGCGCAGTGCCGGTCTACGTGTAATCGTGCTGGAGGCACGTCACCGCGTGGGTGGCCGCCTGCACACCGTCTCCATGACCGCCAACGGCGGCCGCAGCAGTTATGCGGTGGACCTGGGTGCCGCCTGGGTGCACGGCATCGGCAGCGCTGGCGCCCCCAACCAGCTCTACAGCCTGGCCTGCGAGCTGAACCTGGGCTGCCGATCCACCGACTACACCGATGCGGCGGTCTACACAGCGGACGGCCTCCGGCTGTCGGACCGCACCGTGGCGGATATCGAGCAGCTGTGAGTCGCGGGACCGAACGAATCAGCTCAGGCGGTTAGCGCACCCGTGTCAGGCACACTTGGCTAGAGGGTTGAAGGGTGCGGCAAAGTGCAGCAGCCATCCCGACCTCGTCGCCGGCTTCCGCCTCCGTTGTTACACTGGTCCTGCATCAAACGGTCTGCTGCACCCGCCGCGGCCGCCGCATCCCCTTCCGGTACCTGAACCGCTTTGCGCCGTGACGCCGGTTGGCGCGTGCATCCAACGGCACCCGTACGTTTGCAGGAACCTCCGCGTGTCATCGTCGGGGGCACCTTTTCTGACTCCTCCGCCCGTGATACGACTGTACGGCACTCGCCATGTGCGCGCTCTCCCCGTCCTGCCCCTCCGCCCACCCGCCCCGCTCGTCTCCCAACATGCCCATCCCCTTGGCCCCCACCGACCGGCCGCAGCTACCACGGCTTTGAGGAGCACCTGCTGGCACTGCTGCATGCGCCAGACCCCCGACTGGCGCTTATGCCCATCCAGGCGGCCCTGGACGCCTTCAGCGCCTCACGCGGCCTGTCGGCGGCCCAGTGCGCCCAGCTGTCGTTCGCCGTCTCCAACCACATGGAACACTACTGGGCGGGCGAGGCGCGCTGCATGGGCGTCGCCGCGTTGGACGAGGTCGTACTTCCCGGCGGCGACGTCGTACTGAGGGGCGGCTACGGCCGGATTGCGGAGCGCCTCGCCGCCGGCCTGGACGTGCGGCTTGGGCATGAGGTCGTCGCCGTACAGTACGGCGGCGGAGGCGCGGGTGACGGTGGCGCCGCGCCGGGCGTGACAGTGACGGCGCGAGTGACGGCGCCGGGCGACGGAGGCGGGGGTGGCGGTGTGGTGCAGCTGAACGCACGCGCAGCAGTTGTGACGCTGCCCCTCGGAGTGCTCCGCTCCGGAAGGCCGGAGTTCAGCCCCCCGCTGGCGGCCGTGGATCCCACCAAGGCAGCGGCCATCACCGGCCTTGGCGTTGCGGTGTACAACAAGGTACGGCACGGAACTACGGCATTGAGCTTGTCCATGTGCTTTTGATACATGTTTTGGTATGTGTCGAATTGTTGTGTTGACATACCGCAACTAACGTACATTTCAGCAAAGAAACCCGTCCGACCCAACCCAGATACCAAAGTACGACATGCGCCGCACCCCCACAACCCCAGGTGGTGATGATGTACGACCCGGCTGACGTGTTTTGGGACGACACGGCCTTCATCTACCGCATCCCCGCCCCATACGAGGCGGGCCGTTGGAGCTACTTCCTCAATCTGTACAAGGTGCGTGTCTGGATGTACGGCAGGGTTCGGGTTCGAACGCTGCTGGCGACCGCACCCCTCCTCCTCAGCGCGTCCGTTGCTCCGTGCCAGCCACGGTTGTACGGAACCCATGTCGTACTGGGTCCGGTGTGCCGTGCTTCCTTCATACACTCCCTCTCTCGCCGCCATCGGGAAGGACCGCAGCTGCGTCTGCGGAGCCGGCCCCGCAGTGTGCAGCCGCCCTTCAGCCTGCTACCCGCGAGCCCGCCCTTCAGCCTGCTACTCGCGAGCCCGCCCTTCAGCCTGCTACCCGCGAGCCCGCCCTTCAGCCTGCTACCCGCGAGCCCGCCCTTACCCGACGTCGGAGGGGCACCAATAATGTGTTCGCCCAGCGCTTGCATTTGCGCTTGCTCTTGCATTTGCGCTTGCTCTTGCTCTTGAATTTGCGCTTGCTCTTGCGCTTGCTCTTGCGGCGTTGGAGTGGGTGCGGATCAGGGCAGGTCAGGGCAGGGTTGACTGCTCTTCCTCGCATGAGGATGCCCGAGTGCAGCTCTCGACGGACTGTGGATATGCATCGGCAGGAGCACCCATCGGTAGCAGCTTTCTGTATTTGCTTTCGGTCGGTCGGTCGATTTGTCGGTTGGTCGGTCGGTTGGTCGAGGGTTTGGCACTTCAATGTTCGGCCAACGGGCCCGCCGTCCGCCTTAAACCCGAAACCCTTGATTGGCCCGCCCCCTCCCGTCCCCGAAGGTGGCGGGTGTTCCCATCCTGATCGCGTTCAACCTGGGGCAGTCGGCGGTGGCCCTGGAGGCCGCCAGCGACCAGGAGGCGGTGGAGGGCGCGATGAGGGCGCTGGCGGGACTGTACGGCGAGGCCCGCGTGCGGTGGCCGCGCCAGGCGGTAGTGACGCGGTGGGGCAGCGATCCGCACTCCAGGTGGGTGAGGGCGCTGCCGGTGGAACACTGCGCTCGCCCGCGTTGTGTTTAACATGAAGCTGTGTGTGTGTGTTTAGATAAGAGACCCGCAAGACACAAACCAAGCGCGCGTGTGTGTGTTTGTGTGTGTATACAGGATGTCGTACACGTACGTCCCGGCGGGTATGACCGGCGCCGCCTTCGACGACCTGGCCCGCCCCGTACTGGGCTGCCTGTTCTTCGCCGGAGAGGCCACCCATCGCCGTCACTACGGCACAGCGCACGGCGCGTACGACTCTGGTCGGCAGGCCGCGGCCGCCATCCTGCAGCAGCTGGCCGCCGCGTCGACCCCGCGACCGCAGGGCCCAAAAAGACCCATGGGTCGGCTGGCCGCAATGCCGGTGCTGCCCGCGCCGCGTCCCGTCAGGACATCCCCACATCCGTCGACTGCCCGCTGGCGGACCTACATCGAGGGCTCGTGGCGCGGCCCTTCCGCCGCCACTTCCACCTCCGCCGCCGCCTCCGTCGTCACCGTTGTGGGTGCTGGCTTCGCCGGCGGCGCCGCCGCACTGGCAGCGCCGGCGGCTGCCATCTGCCTGGCGCCCACTGGCGGCATCCAGCCGGCCGCGGCTTCCGGGGCCGTCGGTAGTGATCCTGGGACGCCGCCTGGACCCGCCCTGGAGCGCAGTGATGGGGCCCTGTCTGGGGAGCCGGGGGATAGGGCCGCAGCGCACCACCACGACGAGGAGGAGGAGGAGGAGGAGGAGGAGGAGGGCGCGGCCGTGCCCAGCGGGGCGGACACGGCCGCTGAGGGCGCGCGTACAGCGACCCATGCGGCCAGCCATCGCTCCAAGCTATGACGCGTGCTTGTGGTCAAAAAGGCCGCGCCGCCTGGTTGGGTGTCTGAAGGGTGGCGCCCTGAGGCAGGTGAGGACGAGTTACGGCAGATCTCCGTGCGTGCGTGCCGCGGGGGACACGCCTCGTGGCGGCGGTCAGCAGCCTCGTGAGGTGTCGGAGATCAAGCCCGCCAGTTCGATCAAGTCAAAAGGCTGATGACGATGATGAAGATGAACGAACAAACCCGCGGGCGGCACCGCGGGACGGCAAGGGCCCGGGGAGCGGAGCGGCGGATGATCCTGGTGGTCGCACGCCGTCACAGGATCTGGTCCTTGTCCGGTGCCGTTGTACTTTTGTACAACAGTTGTACGTCGGTTGTACGGCGTGAGCCACGTGTATGTATTTTTTACATATTAATCCATACAAAGTCGTTGTGCGGGTATGCGAAGCGCGGTCGGCCGGCCATACCCCAATGCACAGTCAAGCGGCTGTCCCGCGGCTGTCAGGTGTCGTACCTCTTCCTGTTGCCGTAATGTGTCGTACCTCTATTACCGGCGCGGTGAGCGCTCTGCAGGCGGCATGCATGCCTTCGGAGCTCCCCAACGATGGGGGTTGATGGGGCTTGCATGTGTCGCGCAGCCGTGCGTTCTGCCCTCAGCCCGCACGGCATTGTTCCCTTGCGCCTGCCGATTCGCCAGGTGTCGGTTCCGGTCAGTGCTGGTGTTGTTGGTTGTGGTAGTGATCGTGGTGGTGGTGGTGGTAGTAGTAGTAGTATCTTGATATTGGCTAAGCAGATAAAGGGACGGCCAAGTGCCTGACCGAGGCCGCTGAAGGGCCCGTTGCTGCCGCCCATACCTCTCTTTACAGCTTTGATCGATTTTGCTGATGTCCCCCTTTGTGATCTGGGACCAAGCCGTACAGTATGTACGTGGAGTGGTCTCTCACCCGCTCTCGTCCCCTGCCTTTTCTCTTGAAATTGATAATGAGGTGTTTGTGCTCTTGAGCGTCGACCCTAGGGTTCCCAAAGCCGCACTTCAGCCGCGTTCTGTACGCAAGGGCCGTGTTTTGTAGGGGCCGTGTTTTGCAGCGGGCCTTACGGCTCTTTTTAACACCTTATCACTTGCGGGTCGGCGCTTGGTGCGCCTTGGCGGCGACGGCAGTGTAGTTCAAGGCTGCCGTGCGCGACGCTCGTACCGTACCGGCTCTCCGTACACGTAACACTTGACGCCATGACCAGCTGCGGAGCTCGATAAATCGCCGCCTTTCATCCGCAAAGCAAACCTGCACTCTACATGCACCCACGCACATGAAATGGTCTGCGCCACGCACGCGCGCCATGCACTAGCAATGCCCTCGTGTCTGCCTCTTGAACGATGCCTAGCGATGGGATCCGAAGCTGCACCCGTTTTGGGGCGGGGCGTCAGGGCCATGGCCGGGTTCGGGCGGTGAGCTCGGGTGCTGCTCCTTGGGCGCCGGCGTTGTCCAACCTCCGTCTGTAGTGCTGCATCGGTTGCATCTTGAGCGCGTGCCTGCATTGCTTGGGCTGTCCGCACCCGTCCCTCCCGGTTGATGTGGGACTCACGGCGCGCCTTAGTTGGGGCGTGGCGAAGGGGATTGCTGCTGAGCAGTCAGCTCGGGCGGCAGGCCCTGTCCCATATCGCGTGGGGGAGCGGGTTGGTTCTCGGCGTCGTGCATGGACGGGTCATTGGGGGTATGCATGCGGAGATCGGGGAGGTCAGAGGGCGCGCCTTCCCCTCGGGTTCGCTCCTGTGGCGGTCCCCACCTTCGGACTGTCGACGCAGCCAGCAGCCGGTCACCGAGTCGGGCCCGGTGCAGGTCGGTGTGTGTCTTCTTTGGGGCAAGGGCTGGATGGCGCCGAATAAGTTGATTGGGTATTCGTTCACGTCTTCGTGTTCGCTGATGCGACGATGGTGTCCGGTTCGTCTTGTGTCTGTTTTTGCCGTAACTTGCTTACTTGCACGAACTGGGCGCCTGTGTCCTGGTTGGCGACGTCCGTTTGGCAATAGATCTATGGAGAAGGGTTTGTATTGCTCGGTCGCCGATCCGCGTTCGTGCTCCATTCGTTGGCTTGCTGCAGCAGGCAGACATGCTAGTTGTCCTTACGCCGCCGGCTGATTGATTGAGCGGGTCTATCTGGTACGATTTCGATAACATGAAATTCTGTTGCTTCGTGATTGGTTGTTGTCGTAGTTTGCGGAGGTTGACGGCTTTCAACGGCAGAAGGAATGGCCACAAGCTAGCTGAACTATTGGCCTGACAGATAGAGAGCGTGAAGCTGCACAGCTATATTACGAACCCGAGAAAACTCGGAAATGCAAATGCGATCTCCCATTTTGCAGTTATCTGAATTTCTCACACATACAAGAACGGACAGCTCGAAACCAAGCTACGGCGAGGACGTCGTCGTTTAGGATCGGCGGGCTGCGGTATCCTGATCAGGATCAGCCACGCGGCCGCGGCCAATAACCTGCACTGTTGCGGATATTGACCCCAAGGTTGTCAGCGGTCACTCAAATCGGTCCCACATGTCGATATTCCGGCACCTTACACAACAACGAAAATAAAATCTGAGAAAGAATGTTTAAATTGGGATAGGGTACAGCTGGTGAGGATCATGAATAAAATAGGATGAGGGAGGGGTGGGATAACAGCCTCAGGTGGTGTGTAATACACCACCTGAGGCTGTTAACAAACAAAAAGGGATAGCAATCTGGATACAGGATGCGTCGTCGGCCGATTTCTATCGCACTTTGTTTCGCCGCGAGGACGTTAAAGTACATGGTACATCCCACTCGCATTGCTGCACCCCTGTAGGCGGCTGCGTACACCCAGTTCGCTCCATAGATATGTAAGTCCATCCCCTATTCTTGCCTGCAAGCGTGCGACCACTGGGACCACACAGCGGCCGCACTGCGCGAGCCACCCTGCAGCCCTGAAAGTGGTGTCGGTTGCTTCGCCGTTGGCCGCACCGCCCCAGCATCCGGGCACGTCCCCGCAACCCCCGCCGGGGGTCACTGCTGCCCTCCTCATGCGCGAATTCCGCAGCCCAGCATGGGGACCTATCCCAATGACCACGGGCCGCCAGTACGCCTCCTCCTGGGCATTGAATGAATGAATGAACGTTACCGCGGATCCCAAAGGGATCAATGGTGTATACCAGGGCAAGCCCCAGCAGGCCCCACCGACAAGGCGGCAAGACACCTCCACAGTCCACACCTCAACGCCGCGAATAATAAAAAACACACCGGGCCATGACCCCAACCAGACAGACACCGTTGCAAGCAGAGGCGCACAGCGGAGCAACACTACCAAAGGGATAGGCACAGCAAAGGGCGGAATCCAAAGCCAAGCACACGGCAGGTCGCCCATACAGGCATCCCATTACCCATTACCCAGGTACCACCACATTATTATTTCCCATTCGACCTCCATCCACATCCTTTGCAGGTTTGCCACCACCCTAGAGACCATCCGCTGCACGGGGTGGCATGCTTTCCTCCGCCCGCAGTGCTTCGCTGACAAAGCGCGTGTTTAATGAGAAGCCCACCCACAAATAAAGCGCGTGTGTGTGCCACACACGTCCCCTCCCCGACACCGCGCAGCTGCATTGCCGCCCCGCCCCGCACAGTGCACTCGCCGTTTGACAGCCGGGTACGTACGTACCGCCTTCATGACCGCGACTTCCTCCCTCCATGTGTGGAGACTTAGCCCCGTTTGGTGCCGTGGCAGCCGCGGCCAGGGTCCAGCCGGTGTGGATGGGGGGGGGGGGGACATGCAGCACTTCCAGTCATTCACGGTTCGCTGCCCTGCCACAGCTTTCATGGAGCCCTACCGACCCCCGCTCACTCTCTGTCTAACTCCGTTGTCTGGAAGGGGGCCTCCAGGTGCGCGTACCAGAGATTTGGGTGATTGGAGGCGGCATACCCGACACAGGGTCCTCCCGGAGGAAAGGATACGGGTGGCCCCCGTGCCCCATCCCACCTGTCCGCGGGCTGAACTGACGGGAGGAGGCGAGGAGCCCGTTGCGTCAAGCATGCGCTGCCTGCCTGGGCCTTTAGGAAGGCGGAGAAGCACAACTGGCACAACCTGCGCTGCCGACAAAATATGTACGGCACTCCCAAGTGCTTGGATGCATCTCGCATCCCCGCCAAGTGCGGCGACTCGAGTCGGTCCCGGCACCGGAAGTCCCGGCAGCGCGCCGTGTACGGGGGGGCTTCCGCAGGAGAAAACGATGGTGGTCCTGGAGTGCCTGATGCACAAAATGACGAGGGCTGAGTGATGGAGGGCTCAATAAATTCGCGCCTTTGGCTGCCCTTGGCCGAACCAAGGTACGGATGGCTGGCAAAGGCGCAAAGCGCCCACGAGAGTACGACGGAGAACGAAGCCAAGTACAAAAGCGTGCCAATCGCTTGTGTCTTCTATCTAAGATTTTTCGAATCTGTGAAACGCACGACATGAAATTAAATGTGTAGGCTCGGTAGAGTGCCTCTTGTTGGGGCCAGTTGGGACAGACCTGAGAACCGGCAGTTAACACACATTGACGTGAGCGCAAGAACCCAGGCAACTTTCATTTCCATTGTTTCCTCATCTCACGACTCAAGTCACATGCATGGCCACGCGTGGCCACGCACAACGCCTTTGTTGTACGGTCAGCTGGGTATCCTGTCCTGCACAGACAGACATGCGAGCTTCTATCCAAAAGAAAACGTTGCGAGGTCTCCTTCCGTGACGTGTCCATACTTCTTTCCCCGGCAGTAGGTCTGACAAATAGCTTGACCTCCGGGACTCGGCTAATGATGAGCACAGCCCGTCAATTGATCAACGCAAAGGAAAACATCCAGCTAGCTGAGAAAGTAATTTGTAAACAATGCAAACAAATTCTCTTCCTATATAACATACCGCCGGATGGTTTCGTTATCGTAGTCATCCTTTGACTGGCGTGCATCGCCCGGTTTTCTTACTCCACACAGATTTATAATACTTTAATATATTGGTCAGTGGAGCATGTGGCGTTGCTCACATGCGTAGTTCAGGATTCTGTTATGATTGCAACGTAAGGCCCACGCAGTCACTCATTACTCTCGGCTGTTCCAGCGAGGCGGCAGGGAGGGATCCCTCACACTTGTTATAAATTACTGCAGCGAAACACTAAGAATAAAGGTGCGGTGTAGAGGGCAATTAGCAAGCATATTCATAATTGCGTGCTCCGCCCTCCTGCCGCCCACCACATTAGCCAAGGATTTCTGGTCACCACAACTTGATATCATAAATAAATAATATTTAAGGCAGTTACTGAAGTCACTGGATACTACGAAACCATTGCGTGCACTGTTTGATCCTGGCCCTGGTGCAGTCACATTACTCGGCCAGTGGTAGCCGTAACAGACATGCGGACGCGATAATTTACAACGCGGAGCTATTCAACGGTCATAATATTTGTGAGGAAGAGTGTATTTCTGATTGAGTGCGGTAAGTCGTTACTTTAGAGGTGGTTACTGTGCAGGACTGCAGCGGGCACATACCGTATACCGCCATTTCGGCAAAAAGCCGGTCCAGATCGCAACGGGTCAACAAATAATCGTCATGCTTTTAATGATGTCCAGGTTATCAGCGATGACTTCGTGGCGCCTCGCATCGGCCGCGCTTGCGGTTCTGGTTGCGGTACAAATTGCCGTGACGCCGGCCGCCGCCCAGTTTGCATGCCGTCAGAACGTCTATGTCAACGACCTGCCTGATGCGGTGCCCTCCATCGTCAACCGAACCTTCGGCGGCAGTATAGTCTACACCACCAGCATCAAGGGAAGCACCCCTTCCGTCGCCTTCGTGTCCGTCACGCTGTCCACCCTCCCGGGTATGTCGTACGGCATCAACATCTCCACGGCTTGGTTCGACAGTGCCGGGTTTGCGGCGGAGGTCACGGGGCCCGGCGGGGTTTGCCGGGAGCCCCAGAACCTGCAGCTGCAGCCTCTCAACGCTTCGTCGTACGTCCTGTTCGAGTACCGCCTGAGGCTGCAAACCCTCCAGCCTCCGTTCGACTGCACGCCGAAGAGATATTTTGTCGTGTTTAAGGTACGACAGGCCAACGATGACATCTTCTGGGCTCGCGACGATGGCAGCCGAGTGGTCAATGCGGGGGACTCCATCAGCGGCATCTGCTCCAACTCGCCCACCTCGTGGGCCTACATCAGCTTCACGCTGAGGTACTGCCCCTGCAACCCACCGCCGCCGCCGCCATCACCCGCGCCGCCCCCCGAGCTCATCTCGCCACCGCCACCAGAGCCCCCGTCGCCGGATCCGCCGTCGCCCGATCCGCCGTCGCCATCACCTCCACCCTCGCCCCCGTCCCCGCCGCCTCCGCCCTCTCCATTGCCGCCCTCCCCGCCCCCTTCGCCGGAGCCGCCGTCACCATCACCTCCACCATCGCCCCCCTCGCCCGAGCCACCTGTACCACCATCGCCACCGCCGCCGTCGCCGCCCTCTCCATTGCCGCCCTCCCCGCCCCCTTCGCCGCCGCCGCCGTCGCCGCCCTCCCCTCCTCCTCCCAGCCCGCCCTCCCCGCCGCCTCCTGACCCACCGAGCCCTCTCCCGCCCAGCCCTCCACCCCTGCCCAACTCCCCGCGGCCACCGCCCCTCCCACCCAGCCCGCCACCACCTCCCTCGCCTCCGTCCCCGCCCTCCCCACCACCCTCGCCCGACCCGCCCTCACCGTCACCTCCGCCGCCGCCACCATCTCCTCCGTCACCCCCACCTCCGTCACCGCCACCATCCCCCTCGCCGCCCCCGCCGCCGTCCCCCAGCCCTCCCCCGCCGTCCCCATCTCCCCCAAGCCCACCCCCGCCGTCACCTCCTCCCCCCTCACCACTGCCACCCAGCCCGCCGCCAAGTCCTCCCTCCCCGGAGCCCCCAGGTCCCCCTCCGCCTCAGCCGCCCTCGCCACCACCGCCCAGCCCCTCACCTCCCCCGCCACCCTCGCCCCTGCCGCCCAGCCCCTCACCTCCCCCGCCACCCTCGCCCCTGCCGCCCAGCCCCTCACCTTCCCCGCCACCTTCGCCCCTCCCACCCAGCCCGCCGCCACCCTCCCCATCACCGCCACCACCACCCAGCCCGCCCTCGCCCTCGCCCCCGCCCTCTCCATCGCCGCCCCCGCCTAGCCCTCCTTCGCCCCCCTCGCCCCCAACTCCTCCTCCCGATGTCGTCCTCAGCCCACCACCGCCGCCTCCACCACCCACCAGCCGACCACCGCCTCCACCCCCAAGCCCGCCGCCGCCCTCGCCGCCGCCGCCGCCTAGCCTACCTCCGTCGCCTTCTCCACCAACGCCCTCGCCCCCACCTCCGTCGCCACCGCCTCCGTCGCCACGGCCGCCGTCTCCGGTACCGCTCACTCCCTCTGCCTTATCGCCACCGCCCTCGCCGTCTCCTCCTTCGCCGCCACCGCCCTCTCCGCCGCCGCCCTCTCCGCCGCCGCCCTCGCCGTCCCCTCCATCTCCGCCGCCGCCCTCGCCGTCTCCTCCGTCGCCGCCGCCACCCTCTCCCGCGCCTTCATCTTCGCCGCCGCCGCCGCTTCAACCGGTAGTCCGAAAGAAACGACCGCCACCATCCCCGCCGTCGCCGTCGACGCCACCGCCTCCGTCCCGTCGGCGTTCCCCACAGCCACCGCCGCCAGCCCGGGTTAGCAAGAGTCCGCCTTCACCTGCCGCCAAGTCACCTTCGCCGCCGCCGCCGCCGCCATTGCCTGCCGCCAAGTCACCTTCGCCGCCGCCGCCGCCATCACCTGCCGCCAAGTCACCTTCGCCGCCGCCGCCATCGCCTGCGGCCAAGTCACCTTCGCCGCAGCCGCCGACGGGGCAGCGTCAGCCGCCGTCACCCGCGCCTCGACCCAGCATCCCCTCGCCCCTGTCGCCCCGAACCCGCCGCCACCCCCCCGTCCCGCCGGTGTAATACAACCCGAGTGGGAAGCCCCTCTCTCACGCCCCCTGAAAAATGCGGGAGCTCAAAAATGTTTGCGGGTGTGAATGCATTTTAAAACGATTTCGCAAACGCGCGCACGGCTCCGCTCCAGTGCCGCCCTGGAGCACTCCTGCGGTGCGGGTAGGCCGAGCTCCGACCCTCGTGGCTGCACGACATTTCCCCTGGTTTACTTTCCGCACATGCATACATACACACATACAATGTGGATTTCTTAATTACTTGACGAAACACATACAAGCCGGGACGCGGCCGCGGCATGGCCCCGCCCCTAAGGCACCCAGGTAGTGGGCCCCGGCCCGTCAGGACTGGGTGTCGGAGGCCGGAGTTCCGCCGGCGCCGCCAGCTCGATGTGGCAGTGGGCCGTCAGCTGGCGAGCTTCTGCATGGGATGTGCCGCGACAGATGCTGTCCTGGTTTGTTGGTGGGTTAGTTGGTCGGTTGGTTGGTAGGTTGGTGGGTGGGTCGTTGGGCCTGCGGCTTGACAGCTCAACCTCCCTGCCTGGGGCGCGCTCCCCGCCCGACACCAGCAACTGGACTGGCTGCATGTGTGGAGGCGGGCGGCGGGAGGCGGGGCGTGATAAGGCGGGGTATGAGCCCTGCGGCAACCGCGGCATCTGTTGGTTGACCCGACCCATGGGCCATGTTCGGAAGGGCGGAGGGGCGGAAGAGAAGACAGGCAGCCACATGGCCACGTGTGCAGCTGCGTGCTGTGTGTACGGTGTACGGTATTACATAGCATGCGATGTGATTTCCTAATCGACGCCTCGGGCCGCCACTGCGTTCGACCGATTCGTATGGCACACGGGGTCGCGTCGACGGGGTGTGCATGGGGCGGTGACGCGCGGTATTGGACTTTCCCTGTACGACATGTCGTAAGTCGTACACGCTCAGGAAAATGAGTTTATGAGTGCGTGTGGATGACATTGTGTCTGGATCGCTTGTTCTGTCCAGTGCCGGTGCGGCCGGGTGTCCAGTTGGGCAGCAATGCCCAGTCAGCACATACGCTTCCGTACCCGACCCCGACCCGACCCAACCGGTACAGCGCCGCCATCATGACGCCGGGTGGGGCGTTTACCTCTCCACCTGCTCACGGCTCTAGGTGGGGACGGCACCGGGGGGACGCCGCTGCAATGCGACCGCCCTTGGGGCCAGCCGGAGTGTTAGTCCAGTGCGGGCCTGTGTGGTGATGGATGGCGGTGCTGCGTCGCACCCGGACGGCGCGCTGTGCATCGTTTTGTGGCAGCCCCGTGATTATGGCTGGCGTGGCGGCATCGCGAACTGCTTGTGAGTCATGTTATGGATGCATGGAATGATTTAGGACCAACGGCGCGTTTCGTTTTGATATGTCGGAAACTTTGGACCGACAGACAGGCGGGTTGACACGGCAGGGCAGGGCAGGGCAGATGGCGCAGCGACGGTCGCAAAGACGATGGCTGTGATGAGGCGCTGGATGAGCTCCCAGCGGCCCTTGCGGCTGGGGTGCACTGCAGGGAGGTCGTCCGTCGCGGGTGTTACGGCTCACACACGCGAGTGGGGACTGGGCAGGCTGACGCAGAGGTGCGGGTGCTTGTCGGCAGCGCAGCTGTACTGTAAGTGCGGGAGCCCCGCTTGGCGACTGGGATCTGGCGGCTTTGCAAATTGTTTCAGTGTATACGGTATTCTGTGTTCAGTAGGAGGTCTGTGGTTGGAGCGGCTGATGCCACTGTGGCGGCTGGCAGTTGCGAAATTGCACGGTTGCGGTTGCAGTTGCGGTTGCCATCTCCACGCCGCCTCGCCGCCACTGGGCAGCGGCGCTGCAGCCCATTGGGCGATATTTTTGCGGACGCTATTCCCCGACCGCCCTTGACTTGTTGACCAGAATGTGTGCGTTTTGACACCACGCCCTACGGCACCAATTAGGGGGTGCTATGTTGGGCTTGAAATTGATTTCGACCTTGTTCAGAAAATTATTAAGAGCAGGCTTGAGTGGCTGTGGGGAAGCCGCCGTCGGATCGTCGTTCCCCGGGTGTCGTGGACCCCGCTGCGCTTTTTAGTGACGCGGCGAGCGTGTCGCGGGGAA
The DNA here is from genome assembly GCA_003117195.1 of Eudorina sp. 2006-703-Eu-15. Taxonomy (NCBI): domain Eukaryota; kingdom Viridiplantae; phylum Chlorophyta; class Chlorophyceae; order Chlamydomonadales; family Volvocaceae; genus Eudorina; species Eudorina sp. 2006-703-Eu-15. The sequence continues at coordinate 1,328,528 of BDSI01000015.1, forward strand.
GGCGCCCGACGCCGGAGATCTCGGGGTAACGGCTTCGGGGGTGACGGAGAGCGTCAGCGAGCACGCAAGGTGGGGTGCGCTGCGGTGCAGTGAGGTGAAGTGCGTTTGCTGTTGCGAGCCAGGCGCATCTCGACGCTGATCGGATGGTGCAGGGGTGTGGCGGACTTCGGACGGCGGCATGGGCCCTGGCGGAATAGCATTCGATTAATCCAATGACCACGGGGACGTCACTTATTACCGGGGACTCACATCGGTGACGGTTGGACCAAGGGCGGGCTGTGGTGAGCTCTTTGCACTGCCGCACTTTCACTGGGGCAGAAGTGCCTTTTGGCTCCTTGTAAATTCCCATTTGTGTGACGGTCAACCCTTGAACATCGTGAACGTCAGCTGCAGGATCAGCAGCAGCAGTACCGTAGTAGCTGCAACAGCAGCAGCCGGGCCGCTAGCGGATAGATTCGCTGCCGCTGTGGCGGCTTCAGCACTGATTATACCAGTGTGAGCTCCACACATCACACCTTCATGAGACATGCGCAGACTCGCCGGGGTGCTTCTTCGTGAGTTCATGCAGCGGGTTCCACCGGCACGCCGGTGCACGCCGGTGCACACCGGACAACATTTTCCAACCAGCGCCAGTAATCGCACGCCCGTGTTAAGAGTGATGCTACAACGGATTGCGCGCTGGTCTGTACTTGGTGGGGCGCCAGTTATGGCCGTCTGGTGCGCGGATGTGGGCACGGCCGCGCCGCGGCCTACTGTAAACTCGTAGCGTGTACCGACTTGCGGCACTGGAAGCCCAAGTCCCTAGATACGCCGAGGTCGAGGTGAGGGTGTGTCCGTTGGTGTCCTTTGGTTCGATTCTCACAAATGCAAAACGTACATGTCACCACAAGAGACTACGTAACAGATACCAAGTAGTTGACGAGGGGATGGACCCCATTGCGCCGTCCAGCCGACAGGTCCGGTCACATGATTTGTATTTTGCGTTTTGTGATATTGTTCTTTGTAGTAGAAACTCTTCGGAGCGGAAACAGCAATCGCCAGCCAGTCATGCATGTCACGGTAGATATGTAGTCACCATAGGTAGTCACGACCGCGACTGTAGAGCCGTTTTGGGAAAGGAGCGCATCTAGGGTGACCATCCTGCACATGAATGAAGTCTGATCCGTCAAACCTTGCTGATGAAACCGGGTGGTACCGGTATTGGGGGATTTCAGGCTTGTTGCGACGGTTTGCAACTTGGGGTTGCTGGCGCAGGTGCGGACAAATCTCTCTGAAATCACAGAAGAGCGCATAGACATGTACTGAAGTTGCACTGGGTAGCACCGATGCGGGTGGAAGGAGTGATGAACCTTTTGAAGAACCACTGGTGGGCGTTCTAAATTGGAATGGTGGGCTGAGGTACGTTTTCGGGAACAAACGCGGATGAGGCAGAGGATGGCGAGCGTCTTCGCATAAAACTGCGTAACCTACACGCTTGCTATGCCAGCTTACGGTGCTTCGCGATCGTCGTAATAATTGGTCGCGAGCCGTTTGTCGCCAGTTCCGAACAAGGACGCAGTTTATCTATCAAGCCTTAAGTATGGCTGTAAGTATATCCATGCAGCTGGGTTTCAGATTGCTAACAGTACTTTTTTACAGCAGGGTCACGCCTGGTCACGAGTAAAAAGTGATGGCTTGCTGGCTGTTTAGTATTGGTCAAGGATGTAGGAGCCAGGAAATGAACAACCCGGTCTTCATATACTAGAAAGGGCGTGCCGCACACCCGATTTTGCAGGGTGCATCACTTCGTCGTATAGCATTCATTGGCCATGTCCAAGGGCAAGTGCTATAATGCCACAAACTGACAAGGCCGAAAGCGGCCGAGTTTCAAAATTATACCTGAGCAAGCGGCCGCACGTGCCGACACTCATCCATCCGGCTGGCCCTTTTCCCGGCCATACCAGCACTTGTTTGGGGTTTGTTGGGGCGCCAGGGCAACATGTGTGTTGGGGTGAAGCCAGCAGGGTCCCCTGTTCCGATACAACTCAGGCCCGTCACACCCCGCGGGTCGGCCCCAGCACGGATGGCTGGGCGCGTGCGTGGGCCCCAGCAGGGCATGACGCGTGTGCGTGTTGGGGTGAAGCCAGCAGGGTCCCCCGTTCTGATGCAACCCAGACCCGTCACTACGTACCCGTGGGAAGAGATTCCAATGCCATACTTGCTTTTTCCCATGTAGATGCACCACAAAAATGCAATAAAAATGACCATTCTTGAAGTAGCTCGTTTACCTCCCGGGCAACTAGCGACCTGCCGAGTAACCTGCCCCAGTATCTAGCGAGTTACCGGGTCTGGACCCCGTTTACAGGGGGTCGGGCTGCCATAGGGGTTCAGCCGTCGGGGTCGTTGGGTTCGGGTGAAGTCGTGTAGCCAGACAGCCATGCGTGTTGCCCAACGCAGCTGCGCTGACAATCTAAACAATCCAAACGAGCTGTCGAAACCTCAGCAAAGCCTACCTGACACGCCAGATGCCCGACGTTGGCCAAGGGCTGCTAAGTGGTAACCCAGCCCTAACACAAAGTCAGCTATCCTGGGCGGTCTGCGCCTTGCTTGCAGCCCCCTGTTCAACCTCATCAAGTTCCTTGCAGCACCCAGGGCGCGTTCCTCAGCAACTCGGATGCGCGCCCCTGCCGTTGCGGTAAAGCTAGCCTGGTCCCGCGTCCCAACCTAATCGTACTAGCTAAGGTTGCACCAGCCGGCAGGACTGCCCGCCCAGCTGAGCCAGAGCGAGGCGTCTCAAACGCGTCAGGCCTTGCTGTGTCCGGGGTATGCAGTCGGGCGCTCCATGATGGGGCTATACATGGTTTGCACAAGGCAGCACATCACCAAGTAAGCTTCCCTGTCGAACACCTTTTCTCTGCGCAGGCGGCCCTCGCCTACAAGTCCCGCTGCCAACTCCCACTGGTTTGGCCCGACCCTCCTCGGGCACCCACGAATACGTGAAGTGGGCTTCCCTAGTCCCTACACCCTAGCGCGGCGCGCTGCTATCTATCCATCAAGAGTCTGCGTCTACTGGCTGCACGCAGCGGATCCGGCCGTCCACCGCCAATAGGATTGGGTGGTCCGGTCCCACCCCCTCCCATCCCTGTCTCGGTCGGCCTAGTTCTGCGAAACTGGCCACCCGCTGCCAGAACTCCATGACTGCTCGCGGCTTAGCTACATGTACCGGCGACGGGGCAGCCGGTGCCCCTGGCACGGCGGGCTGTGCGCCTCCGTGGCGGGTCGCTGCGCACTGCCCATCCCTCGCCCGCTCCATGGCCGTCAGTGCCGCCAGGGCAACGATGTCCGAAACATCTTGCTGTACCCCTTGTGCGTGGCGGCTCGGCCAGCCACATGTTGGCTCGGGTGATGGGGCCCGGAACGTGTACCCCAATCTGCTGTATCACTGCCTGAGCTACCGGGCATGCCCAGAAATGGTGTGCCCGTGGTGAACAAGGGTGGGGCCCCGCACCGCCGTACATACTCACCGCACCCGCACGCCTCGGGGTGGGTGCTGTGGAGGTGGCTGTTGCCAGGCAGCGGGACCCCGTCAACCGCCGGGCGCCACAGAGCATGTGGCGGCCACATCACGGCTGGGCCAGCATATTGTTGTTGTTGTTGTTGTTGTTGTTGTTGTTGTTGTTGTTGTTGTTGTTGTTGTTGTTGTTGTTGTTGTTGTTGTTGTTGTTGTTGTTGTTGTTGTTGTTGTTGTTGTTGTTGTTGTTGTTGTTGTTGTGTTACATGGTTGGGGGTGCGTAACCCCATACCTGCACATACCCATACGAGCCGGAGGCCCAAGGGCATATGACATGGCCCAGGCTGTCAAACAGTCGAGCCGCCCAGCGTGACAAGTCATACAGGATACAGCCCGTGCGTGCTGCGCCTCGTAGGCGCCTGAGCTCATCAACCCCTAAAAAGGACTGCGCACCCAACCTTCATTACCCGGGGGGGTCACGCAGCCATACCGGCAAACACACCAGGTTACCAGTACGCCAGGATTGCCTCTCCTGGAAACCGGTCAATACTCGCTGAAACACGGGGCGGCTAGGGAGACGGAAGTCGAACCAGCAGGGGTCACTGCTGGAAATGCCCACATGGACTGGGCTGACTTCGCCCTCTGACATACAGCGAGAGACACTGGCATTCTGTCCAGAGATCGGCGGTTCGAATCCCCGTCCCCTCACCGCCGTGTGATTAGGCGGGTCTGGCGCGGTTTCCAGGAGAGGCAATTCTGGCGCGCTGGTAACCTGGTGTAGTGGCCGGTATGGCTGCGTGAAAACCCCCCCGCGGGTGATGGAGGATGGGTGCGCAGTCCTTGGTAGGGGTTGATGAGACGAGGCACCTACGAGCTATCTGGGCCCGTTGGAACACCCGGTCGGGATATGGGTCCACCTTGTAACGGTTACAAATACAGCCAAGCCGACCAAAGCACCAATCGCCCTGACATGCCATACAGCCGGGCTGGCCGATGAAGCCGCTAGCCTGACATGCCATACGGCCGGGCTGGCCAACACAACGGAGCCGCCGGCCTGACATGCCATACGGCCGGGCTGCTGACCAGTGGAGCCGCTGCCTGACATGCCATGCGGCCGGGCTGCTGACCAGTGGAGCCGCTGCCTGACATGCCATGAGGCCGGGCTGCTGGCCAACGGAGCCGCCTCCTTACAAAACAAATGGCATGGCTGACCATGCAATATTGCCACCCTGTCAGGCTGTATGGCTGGGCTGGCCAATGGAGCCGTACTGTCAAGCGGCAGCCCAAGGAGCCGCCCAGCCCGGCAAGCCATAAGGCTAGGCTTCACGACGTTGCCGCCCTGCCTGTCAGTCCATACGGCCGGGCTGCCCAACATAGCCGCCCTTAGAAGCAAGCCATGCGGCCGAGTTGCATTTGCAAGCCGCCAACCGCTTGCTGCAACTGTACCTATTTCTTTAATTGCCGTGCTTGTCGTTTGCAGAAATTTCGCCTAACAGATCTACGTGCAGCAGAACTTCACTTTTACCCTGAAAACAAGGCAAATACCCGATTTTGCCCCACAACCGGTATTAGGAAGAAGAAAAGTTCCAGACTAAGCACCAGGTTATGAGTCAGTACCTTTGTCTATCACGATTGCGAGCAGTAAGAGATAGCTGCCAACCCTGGCTGACGCACTATGCGACCATCTGACACAATAATGGGTAACAATAGGTTCAGGATAATGCCAGCATCACGTGTTGTTCAACCGAACGGCCCGGGCGGGCAGTTTTACGGCAACTTTCCACGGGAATTTCTCCTGAACATACGGTTCAGCATCCTGATTGTAAAGGCATGGAGTTGTTACGATCTGGGCGACCTCCAATTCGTCGCAGTACGTTCCGAACATGGGCCGCAGCAGCGCGCGGGCGACTCCGCTGTCTGTCTCGTGCTGCTGCGCGCCTCGCACCCGGGCTCGAGGCTTGCGGGACTCCCACAAGCGCGCAAGCAAGCAAGCAACACTGCTCTTGTGACATGCTCTTCAAACACTAGCCCTCCGAACCACACGGAAGCTCTGCGCCCCAGCCCGAATGCTGCGTGGGCAGGGCGGCACGATAGCCTCTTACACGGGAATAACCCAGACATGCTGCGACGTTTCAATGGCTAGAAATCAACGATCCGCCGGCACATCTATCTTGGCGACGCAGATGACCGACACGCCACTGCGGTAGCCATTGGCCACCCATTTGCCCATTTGCCCATTTGCCACACTGCACCGCACCACAAAAACACACAGCACCAGATGAAGCCAGCCTTTCCACGGGATGGGAACGGCCGCACACCTCGGCGCACCCCTCCTGGGCGTCTCCAGTATTTGCGCGAAGAATGTTCTATGACGACGAAGCACTTTCCCTGCGCATGCGCGCCTGGGGCAACAGGAACGTCCTAAGGGGCCACAACGCGGCGCTGTTTACGCGCCCATTTGACTGCCTCCCGCCCATGATCCGGCCAACACCGTCGCTGGTATAAATGAGAAACGGTGTACACCGTACGACAACTGCCGTACACCTTGACTGACACGGACGCCGCCCATGTGTGTGTTGCAGCGGGGAATGCAGGCCCCGTCCGGGAATGGTGCGGCGGTACGACACTGCTGTCGGCATCACAACCCCCCAACCCTTACATCCCGCATCACGCGTCACGCTCTGCGACCCACTTGGATGCGTCGCCGTCGCAGAGGCATGTGGCTGCCGGGAAAGTTAAATCGACGATTTAACATCACCGCCGCAGGTGGCCAAAGACAGACGGGTGCGGACGCTGCGCGCGTCGAACGCAGAACCACGCCAAGAGGTGGTGGTGCGACACAGCGGCTTCATTCTCCTCCTCCTCCGCACTCATGCGTTCTCAGCAATTTTGCCCCGCGCACGGTTGCTAAGAAAAGCCCAGATCGCTGCACCGGGGGAAACCAACGCAACATTTCACAGCGCACCATCGCATGTCCGCCGAATGCATCATCTCGGCGTGCAGTTCGTAATGCCGTACATATTCGCTACGACAGCCGAGGGAGGCAGGCGGCTGGTGCAGCACCCCATCAGTCATGTGTCGCCAATGCGTGCGGCGATGCTAGGAATGCGTGTGGCTGCCTAGCTCCAGCTTCTCCTAGAAAGATGCAGGGGGTGGTTCGTCATGCACGCCCAGCCCTCACATGCACATCCCTCCTCCTCATGCCGCCGCCGTGACCGCGGGGCCGCACCACCGCCGTTTGCACCAGGGCCGCGCACCACGAGCCAGGACGGACCACCGCAGGGCGTAGGCCGGGGCTGCCCGCCGAAGGGCGCCGTAGGCCGCCCCGTGAGCTGCCCCACCCCACCCCCCGCTAGCAGCCCCCGCCTAGGGGCCCAACACCGGTCCCCACACAGTCCACAAGCCTGTTGACTCCCCCCTTTTTATACACACACACAGAGACAAGAGGCCCAGTTCTCTTTTATACACACAGAGCAGCGGTTTTGAAAGCACATGGAAAGGGTTGGGGCCTACTCTTACACACGCAGAGCAGCGGATTTCGAAAGCACATGGGCAGGTTCGAGGCCTATAATTCAACATCCAACATCTCAAAAGACGGAAAGCATTAATGGCCCGAGGTGCGAGCGCAGGGTGACTCTCGCTCGGATGCAAACACCGCACCCGCCAGCAGGACAGCTCCACGCAGCCGCAGCTGCTCTATCAGCCGGCCGGACGGATCGCGACCGGTTATTGCACATCTGCCGGGTCGCACCCCGCCCGGACAGCGAGCACAGTGTGTCGGCACAGCGCCGTACTAAGTTATACTAAGTCGTACTGGGTCGTACAAAACGAATTAATCGTAAATAGGTCGGTAGGTGGGTAGGTACGGTAGGTAGGTGCGCGTAATGCCATCCCATCCGCAGGAGGTGGTGGCGTCGGGGTCCCCACAAACTGAAATTCGAGTCTGTGTGCAGCCACCTCCTGCACCGAAGACATATAAGCCGCAGGAAGCGACGCGCGTATCTGCATCATCCGCTTTCTCCTCCTGACAACACATTTAAAACACACGCACACACACACATACACGCATACGCATATGCACACACACAACGTTTAACGCAAAACGCACATCACACACACACAAGAAACCGCGCGTGCCCATGACATGAGAGGGCATGTCCTTGACTGTGAACCCGCCCGCTGTGATGCTGCACCCCGGATCCCGCACCCCATGCAAGCCACGTCACGGGCCCGTCATGCCGTGTCGTGTCATGCATGCCACGGCGGACGCGCGCGAGGAGCAGCGCAGCGCAGCGCAGCGCAGCGCAGGGGGGTGGCTGCGGGTGGGGCCGTATCGCAATTCGCCGACACAGTCGCATATTATGAATATGAAGTAGCGCAGGTGCGGAGGCAGGTAGAGGTCGGCGAGGGGTGCCACCCAAGGGAATCATCATGCTGGCACACACTGGGTCCCCGGAGGGCCGCATGGGAACCCATGGACCCGCCAGCCGCCAGCCGCCAACCGCCAACCGCCAACCGCCAACCGCCAACCGCCAGCCGCCAACCGCCAACCGCCAGCCGCCAGCCGCCAGCCGCCAGCCGCCAGCCGCCAGCCGCCAGCCGCCAGCCGCCAGCCGCCAGCCGCCAGCCGCCAGCCGCCAGCCGCCAGCCGCCAGCCGCCAGCCGCCAGCCGCCAGCCGCCAGCCGCCAGCCGCCAGCCGCCAGCCGCCAGCCGCCAGCCGCCAGCCGCCAGCCGCCAGCCGCCAGCCGCCAGCCGCCAGCCGCCAGCCGCCAGCCGCCAGCCGCCAGCCGCCAGCCGCCAGCCGGCACCCCCGCGCTGACGAGGTAGAGCTCAAATCGCCCGTCCCCCTCCTCACACATCCGCCGGCAGCTCCATCACCCGGTCCGCGGCTCAGATGCTGGCTGCGCAGAGCGGCCGCCGCGCCCCGCCCCGTCCCAACCCGGGGAAACCCCTCGACAGCCCTCGACGGCACCGTGGCGGAGCAGCAGCGACAGGCGCCGCCGCCCTTTGGGGGCCGCCGCCGCGCCCTGCCGTTTCTGTTGGGAGGGGTGGAGCGGCGCAGCGATCAGGTACGCGATCAGGTACGCGATCAGGAACCGTGAAGCGCCCTGGAGCGCGAGGGGGAGCGACACAGCCTGGGCCGTATACACATAAGCGTTCACACCGACATCCGGGAAATGGAGCGGAACGAAAACCTGCCCAGACGCACCCAGCCCAGCCCAGCATGGTGTGGTGTGGTGCGGCGGTGCGTCAGATGTATCAGCAAGGCGCACTGCGCTGGCGATGCGGGGAGGCCGGCAAGGGTGTGTTCCTCCTCAACGTGGTTTCGGAGGAAGGGGGAGGCACAGAGCATGCCACGCGTGGTCGGTCCGGCGGGTGCGGCTTACCGTCGGGGTATGGGCGCGGCCGTTGGATGAGCCCCGGGGTCGGCCCTTAGAGGCTCTTCCGGCGCGGCGGCGGCGGCCGGCGCTTCCGACGCTGCGGCGGCGGCGGCGGCGGCGGTGAGGCTCGAGATGGCGGCGGAGACGGCGAGGACCGGAATGGCAGCACTGGCGGCGGCGGCGAGGCCTTGGGCGGCGGGGGAGACGGCGAGGTTCGGGATGGCGGCGGCGGCGGCGAGGCCTTGGGCGGCGGGGGAGACGGCGAGGTTCGGGATGGCGGCGGAGGCGGCGAGGCCTTGGGAAGCGGCGGCGAGGCCTTGGAGGGCGACGGCGGAACATGACGCATTCGAACGGGTGAGGGCGGTTTTGCAGGCGGGAACGGAGAGCGGGGACGCTCAGGTGCCGGCGGCCTTGGAGGTGCGGGGGGCGCCGGCGGCGGGGCTGGAGGCCGCGGCGGCGCCGGTGGCGGCGCCGGAGGCCGCGGCGGCGGTGAAGGCGGCGTCGGGGGTCGCGGCGGCGGCGCCGGCGGTGCCGGCGGCGACGGCGGCGACGGCGGGGGCGGCGACGGCGGGGGCGGCGACGGCGGGGGCGGCGACGGCGGGGGCGGCACCGGCGGGGGTGGGGGCCGTGGTGGTGATGGAGAGGGCGGCGAGGGGGAGACACGCACTACAAAAGGGAGCGGCGGGGGGAAAGGGCTTGGGGGCAAGAGGCCCGGCTGCGGCGAGGGAGGCGGCGGCGAGGGCGGGTTGGGTGAAGGAGGCGGCGGCGACGGGGGAAACGGCGAGGGAGGCGGGGGCTAGGAGCAAGGGGGGGCGACGGCGCCCGGACCGGCTGTGGGGGAGACGGCGGGGATGGAGACGGGGAGGGCTGCGGGGGTGGCGGTGGGGGTGCGGGAGGTGAGCTGGGCGGTGGGCTGGGAGGCAATGGCGGCGTTGAGGGCGGCGGCGGCGAGGCGGGCGGAGGGCTTGGAGACGGCGGCGGTGGCCGGCTGATCGGTGGTGGTGGCGGGGGTGGCGGACTGAGGACGACGTTCGGTGGTGGGGTTGGGGGCGAGGGTGGCAAAGGAGGGGGCGGCGATGGAGAGGGCGGTGGTGGGGGTGAGGGCGGGCTGGGTGGCAGAGGCGAGGGTGGGCTAGGGGGCGGTGGCGATGGTGGGCTTGGAGGGGGCGGCGAGGGCGGCAGTGGGCTTGGGGGAGGTGGCGGTGTCGGGGAGGGTGGGGCAGGGCTGGGCGGTAGTGGCGAGGGCGGGGAGGGCGGACTTGGCGGCGGCTGGGTGGCAATGGTGAGGGGGGAGGAGGTGACGGCGGGGGTGGGCTTGGGGGAGATGGGGACGGCGGGGGAGGGCTGGGGGATGGCGGCGGGGGCGGCGAGGGGATGGTGGCGGTGACGGAGGTGGGGGGGACGGAGGAGATGGTGGCGGCGGCGGAGGTGACGGTGAGGGCGGGTCGGGCGAGGGTGGTGGGGAGGGCGGGGACGGAGGCGAGGGAGGTGGTGGCGGGCTGGGTGGGAGGGGCGGTGGCCGCGGGGAGTTGGGCAGCGGTGGAGGGCTGGGCGGGAGAGGGCTCGGTGGGTCAGGAGGCGGCGGGGAGGGCGGGCTGGGAGGAGGAGGGGAGGGCGGCGACGGCGGCTCCGGCGAAGGGGCCGGGGAGGGCGGCAATGGAGAGGGCGGCGGCGGCGGGGAGGGGGGCGAGGGTGGAGGTGATGGCGACGGCGGCGACGGCGGATCGGGCGACGGCGGATCCGGCGACGGGGGCTCCGGTGGCGGTGGCGAGATGAGCTCGGGGGGCGGCGCGGGTGATGGCGGCGGCGGCGGTGGGTTGCAGGGGCAGTACCTCAGCGTGAAGCTGATGTAGGCCCACGAGGTGGGCGAGTTGGAGCAGATGCCGCTGATGGAGTCCCCCGCATTGACCACTCGGCTGCCATCGTCGCGAGCCCAGAAGATGTCACCGTTGGCCTGTCGTACCTTAAACACAACAAAATATCTCTTCGGCGTGCAGTCGAACGGCGGCTGGAGGGTTTGCAGCCTCAGGCGGTACTCGAACAGGACGTACGACGAAGTGTTGAGAGGCTGCAGCTGCAGGTTCTGGGGCTCCCGGCAAACCCCGCCGGGCCCCGTGACCTCCGCCGCAAACCCGGCACTGTCGAACCAAGCCGTAGAGATGTTGATGCCGTACGACATACTCGGGAGGGTGGACAGCGTGACGGACACGAAGGCGACGGAAGGGGTGCTTCCCTTGATGCTGGTGGTGTAGACTATACTGCCGCCGAAGGTTCGGTTGACGATGGAGGGCACCGCATCAGGCAGGTCGTTGACGTAGACGTTCTGACGGCATGCAAACTGGGCGGCGGCCGGCGTCACGGCGACAACCAGAACCGCAAGCGCTGCGAGGACGTGGGCGTTTGCCCGCATGATACCGGATAGTGGCGCCTGCAGTAAGACAAGGCAATTTAAAAGCTTCGGAAGAGACCAAACGCTTTTTTGCAGAGGTAGGGAGCCGGAAATGCACAATGCCGCAGCCCGTCGGCACACAGTCACACCGCAGCACTGTCGGCGCTGAGCCTCGCTGAGCATTGCGAGATGCAACGATACCGCTAGCAAGTAACTTACCTTCAGGATCTTAAAGCAAAGTGATACTATTGCGCATTAGCGACGAGTTTCCGCGGGGCCACGAGCGCTGGGGACAAGCGATGGCCCCTTCAGCGCAATGGCAAATTACTCTTTTAGTATCCACCGGAAATGATATGACGCTGGAGAGTCGGCGCGATAGTCCTCAATCCTTCGTCTTTACGGAAAGTCCGACAGATTCAGCGTCAAGATTTACTGAACTGATCAGCTCAAGCCCACCAACACCTCAAAACAAATAGGTGGATATCAGAGTTAACCGTGTCACTGCCAGAGTTTTACATGAGGCGGAACTGTACGGCGTGTCGGACCATTCTCGGGTGCTGCACGATGCGGTAATCGACTGCGTCGACTCAATTAGGCAACATTTGCAGGTTACTGCCGCCTTGATAGCGGTGTTATTTAAAATGACGCCTACAAAGGAAACAATCACAGCCCGCACGTCTCCAAGGTGAGCTTTTCATGACATCGAGTGTCCTGCCGCCACCCGATAATGACGGGTATTAAGTTTTTTCAGTCAATCTCTTCCATATACAAGGTTAATCACTTCGTAGATTGGTTATCCTTTGCTGATACCGTATTTAAGCAAACCTGCGAAGGAGCGGCTTTATCACATATCAGCGCGTAATTAAGTGTAGAACGCTCAAATTTTTCGACTCCTAATGATTCCTAGGCCAGGCGCCACGCCTTTCGTCCCTTGCCTGCGCACGGCGCCGGACCGCACGGTTCCCTTGTATGCGGCAACTACCGTATAACACTGGAGCGTGTGACAACTGAGCCTGGCATATCTACCTGCATCTTTTGACAATCGAGAGACTAGTTCATAAAGTTGTCAGAACGTCTTCAGGATCAATTCCTGCTGCGCTGGCCGTCTGGCGCCCATCATTTCGGCTGTTTCTGTGGAAGCTTTCCGTAGCATGCTTTGCTTCATTCACTTTCGTGTAATATCCTCACAATGTACCGCTTTCCACACCGAAAGGAAAGTTTCGCCCACACTTCGCCCGCCAGTACAAACGTGGATAGACTCAGGCATCTGGAGCAGGCTTCCTTGCTTCAAGTTTCCCAGAAGTTGATGTCATAAGAGACATTAAAGTTTCTGCCTGGACGTCGCCGCGCTGATGCACCCAACGAACGAGGGGCCTGACCTTTGCATCATTTCTCATCCTTTCTCATCCACTCGCATCCTGATTAGGTATCAATCGGTTCAATACAAAAATGCCTACAAATTACACATCTTATGGCCGCCTTGCAGAAGTATGAGCCCAAACTTGATGAGCGGGAGCCGGGAGGGTCCGACACGATGAGTTAAGGCCCCGGGGTTACAAATGTTACATGCATTTCCGGTGGGTGTAAGACCGGTTAAACTCTGGCAGCTTCCAAGGCCAGGGATTGACAAAAGGACTATTGCCGTTAACCTACCCTGGGGTCAGGGCCTGCCTGTATCAATGACGTCCACAGCAAGCCCATAGAAAACGTCCTTCTGTTAATCGGGCCGTGAACGCGGTTGTTGTCAGTGTCGTCGAACTGCCTGCTGCCTCCGGGCCACACGCGGCCGCTTGCCGGCCTTGGCAACAATTTGCCGACGTGCTTCTTTGGCCTTGCTTGTTCTTTTTTTTTCATGATCCTTCATAGAACTTCATGTCGCATGGAAGCTTCACAGTCTCGAGAACAACTGCCGCAGGCCACCCAGGGCGACCAAAACATAATTTGGAGTCTACAGAGCAAACATTAATATATACGTCGGGCATGTTCTGAACAGGCGCCGCCATCCCTGCCAGGTGGCTGTACGCGATGCACGACACACACACACAGCAAGGGGTTTGGGACATCGTTGCCCTAGCGGCGCTGACGGCCATGGAGCGGGCGCGGGTGAGGTTACGGGCAGCGACCCACCACGGCGGCGCACAGCCTGTGCCGGGGGCGCCGGCTGCCCCGTCGCCGGTAGAGTGGCCAGTTTTGCAGAACTGGACCGACTGCGACGGGGATGGGAGGGGGTGGGACCAGTGTTGCTATCTTAAATAAAAAGAATATTTACGGGCAAAAAAGCCGGAAATTTTCTGTTTCCCGGACCCCTAAGAAACCTGCGAGATTTCATTTATTTGACGCTGTGGAGAGCCGGAAATCTGCCCTGCCAACTATTTTCCAGATTACCAAAAAGTCCTGGAAATCTGCAGGCGCAGGGAAAAATCCTGCATCGTACACCTGTCTACCGCCAAAACACACTCGAATGCCGTGTCCCCAACTCCTGGTTACCCTCCCATATGCATCCGCGACGCAAGGAAAGCGCGCTTCAGGCCTCCATGGACTTAGAATCCCTGTCGTCGCTGTGGTAACAGTGGCCCTGCTGTCGAAACACGCAGAAATATTTCCACCCTGCCTCGGAGGTTTTTATTTTCTGGCACCTAGGAAGCCCCCCAAAATCTGCCCTGCCAAAGGTTTTTTGGCTACTGGCGACAGGCCGGAAACCTGCGGAATTCTATTTCCCCGTTTTGGAAGATAGCAACACTGGGTGGGACCGGACCACCCAATCCTATCTGTGGTGGAAGGCCGGATTCGCTGCGTGCAGCCAGTAGACGTAGACTCTTGATGGCTAGATAGCAGCGCGAGACGCTAGGGGGTAGGGATTGGGACAAGGGAAGCCCACTTCCGGGCACGATGGGGATCGTGGGTGCCCGAGCAGGGTCGGGCCCGACCGGTGGGAGTTGGCAGCGGGACTTGTAGGCGAGGGCCGCTCGCGACGGGAAGGGGTGTACGACAGGGAAGCTTACGTGGTGATGTGCTGCCTTGTGCAAACCATAGCCCCATCATGGAGCGCCCGACTGCATACCCGGACCCAGCAAGGCCTGACGTGTGCGACGTCGCTCTGACTCAGCTGGGCGGGCAGGCCTGCCGAATGGTGCAACTTTAGCTAGTACGATTAGGTTGGGACGCGGGACCAGGCTAGTTTTACCGCACCGGGCAGGGGCGCGCCTCCGAATTGCTGAGGAACGCGCCCTGGGTGCTGCAAGGACTTGAGGAGGTTGAACAGCGGACTGCGAGGCGCAGACCGCCCGGGATGGGCTTCCGCCCAATCCCTTGAGGGGGCACAGCTGTCACCGATCCTCGGGGATCGGGCGCGCGCCCTTGGTTGAGAGCGAGGGGACAGAGGCCCCTTACGCCCCTCTCCCCCGAATCCGGGGGAGAGTGCTTCGGCGGTCTCCCGTATGGGGCGGGTTAGCGCCCACGGCCAGCGTCGGCCCGGCAGATATGTAACGATTCACACACACACACACGCGCGCGCACACACACACACACACATGGGTGCAACCCTAGCTAGTACGATTAGGTTGGGACGCGGGACCAGGCTAGTTTTACCGCACCAAGCAGGGGCGCGCCTCCGAAACGCGCCCTGGGTGCTGCAAGGACTTGAGGAGGTTGAACAGCGGACTGCGAGGCGCAGACCGCCCGGGATGGGCCTTCGCCCACTCCCTTGAGGGGCACAGCGGTCACCGATCCTCGGGGATCGGGCACGCGCCCTTGGTTGAGAGCGAGGGGACAGAGGCCCCTTACGCCCCTTTCCCCCGTATCCGGGGGAAAGTGCTTCGGCGGTCTCCCGAATGGGGCGGGTTAGCGCCCCCGGCCAGCGTCGGCCCGGCAGATATGTAAGGATTCACACACATACAAAGCATACGACACCGTCCACCGCGACTTTTTGGAGGCTGCGATGCGGGAACTGGGCGCATCTGAAAACCTGCGCAAGTGGGTCTCGACTCTCCTGTCGGACACACGGGCGCAGGCACTGGTGGGAGGCCGGCTCTCCCACCCGGTCCACATGGCGGCGGGCGTACGGCAGGGATGCCCCTTGGCCCCCCTGCTGTATCTCTTTGTAGCGCAAGCCCTTCTGTCATGGCTGCAGCGGAACAACATCGGGATCCGAATGAGTCCCACAGACGAGGACCGCATGACAGCGGTTCAGTTCGCAGACGACGGCCAGGTCCTTCTGGAAGGGGAGGCGACTGTCCCGGCGTTTCTTGAGGCCATGCAAACCTTCGCGCAAGCAGCTGGGCAACGGTTGAACCGAGACAAGGTGGAACTCCTGAAGATTGGATCCGAGCAGCCACAACCACCGGCACCGGGACCGAACGCCGCCACGATTGCAGGGCTCCGACAGGTCTCGGCAGCCACCGCTCTCGGTATCCGATTCTCGAACTCTCCAGCCCTCCTTGCCCCCACCCGTCAGCAGTCCCTCTCGACAGCCCGACAACGCATGGACCGCCTCACCAGACCGCCGCTGACAGTATTCGGTCGCTGTGCGGGGGCTTCTGCCTACGCACTCCAACTGGATACGTACCACTGGGAGCATGGCGGCCTCCCCACACAAGGCGAGGAGGAACAACTGGAGAGCTGGGCCGCGGCCGTCGGGGACCGGCGGGTCAGCCCGGTGACGCCTTGCCAACGCCTAACGGGCGTCCCCCGACAGCTGCTCTATGGCCACCCGGCCACGGGCGGTTTCGGACTCTTGCCACTCAAAGCCCACTGCTACGCGCGGGAGGCTGTGTGGGCGACACGCCTGGCCCGGTCGGTGGGCCAACCGCCGGGGGCGCGCGGCCACCCGTGGGCGCAGGTGACGGCCACCTACCTTCGGCACCACCACCCGAATCTTAGCCCCAGCTCAGTACTGACGGCAGGCCCACCAGACAGCGCGGACACGCTGCCTGGATTGGCATCGCTGCCGCAGGACATCCGCAGAATCATGGGGGCCCTCAGCCGCCTCCCGCCGGTGCAAGATGTGGACTCATCCCCACTCCCGGCGGCCGGCGACTGGTGCTTCATCCCCTTGTGGGGGAACCCACTCCTACCTAACACCACTCCGGGGGCAGCGGACGATGGCATGGAGGACCGCACAGGCGACACGGACCCGGACTTCACGCCGGTGGAGACGCGGGACACCGCGGGCCCGCCAGCGTGGCCCGGCCTGGAGAGGCGGCACACACGCCTGGCAGCATGCGGGAAGCTTCGCACAGTTGGGGACGCAGTGCGGGTCGCGCGTGCAGCCGGCGAGGCACCCGCAGCCGGTGTTGGATGGGACGCGTGGGTCCGCGACCACCTGGGTCCACAGGGGTCCATGACCTTAAGGCGGAGGCCGACCCTGACGGCCATCCACTGTCTACTCGCCGACATCAGCGACGAGTGGCGGGGAGCTGCAGCAGCGGTGCTGGACCATCCCGAGCGGGCGGGGACCTGGAGTCCGAGGAAGAGACCCGTCGGCGGATTGTGGACCGGATGGGGTGGAGGCTAGCCAACTCGCTGACGGTCAAGCTTAGTGGCCTGACGGTCCGGCTGGCGACACAGCTGCAGATGCAGGAGGTGGCGGCAGCACGGGCACGACAGCATGCTGAATACGAGCAGGAGGCCAGGGGACAGCTTGAGACAGACGGAGTGGCTGGGCCCCCGGCATTCAGCATGCCTGCCACTCTACAGCGGCTTTGGGCCATCAAGTGGGAACGAGAGCACAAAGAAACACTGTGGCGCCTGGCGGTTGACGGGGTCCCGCTGCCTGGCAACAGCCACCTCCACAACGCCCACCCCGAGGCGTGCGGGTGTGGCGAGTACGGCGGTGCGGGGCCCCACCCGTGTTCACCACGGGCACACCATTTCTGGGCATGCCCGGTCGCTGCGTGCAGCCAGTAGACGTAGACTCGTGATGGATAGATAGCAGCGCGAGACGCTAGGGTGTAGGGTTTGGGACTAGGGAAGCCCACTTCCGGGCACGATGGGGATCCGTGGGTGCCCGAGGAGGGTCGGGCCCGACCAGTGGGAGTTGGCAGCGAGCGGGACGTGTAGGCGAGGGCCGCTTGCGACGGGAAGGGGTGTACGACAGGGAAGCTTGCGTGGTGATGTGCTGCCTTGTGCAAACCATAGCCCCATCATGGAGCACCCGACTGCATACCCGGACCCAGCAAGGCCTGACGCGTGCGAGCCGCCTCGCTCTGGCTCAGCTGGGCAGGCAGGCCTGCCGGAGGGTGCAACCCTAGCTAGTACGATTAGGTTGGGACGCGGGACCAGGCTAGTTTTACCGCACCAAGCAGGGGCGCGCCTCCGAAACGCGCCCTGGGTGCTGCAAGGACTTGAGGAGGTTGAACAGCGGACTGCGAGGCGCAGACCGCCCGGGATGGGCCTTCGCCCACTCCCTTGAGGGGGCACAGCGGTCACCGATCCTCGGGGATCGGGAACGCCCCTTACGCCCCTTTCCCCCGTATCCGGGGGAAAGTGCTTCGGCGGTCTCCCGTATGGGGCGGGTTAGCGCCCCCGGCCAGTGTCGGCCCGGCAGATATGTAACGATTCACACACACACACACACACACACACACACACACACACACACACACACACACACACACACACACACACACACACACACACACACACACACACCGGGCAGTTTTACCGCACCGGGCAGGGGCACGCCTCCGAACGCGCCCTGGGTGCTGCAAGGACTTGAGGAGGTTGAACAGCGGACTGCGAGGCGCAGACCGCCCGGGATGGGCTTCCGCCCAATCCCTTGAGGGGGCACAGCTGCCACCGATCCTCAGGGATCGGGCGCGCGCCCTTGGTTGAGAGCGAGGGGACAGAGGCCCCTTACGCCCCTCTCCCCCGAATCCGGGGGAGAGTGCTTCGGCGGTCTCCCGTATGGGGCGGGTTAGCGCCCCCGGCCAGCGTCGGCCCAGCAGATATGTAACGATTTACACACACACACACACACACACACACACGCTACGATTTCAAGTGCCGGTCACATTTGAACTCGCCGTAAGCGCTCCATGAATGAATGAATGTTACAGCGGACCCCAACGGGATCATCGGTGTATACCAGAGCAAGCTCCAGTAGGCCCCACCGCCAAGGCGGCAGGTCACCTCCACACCATAACGCCGCACCCAAAGAAAACACACCGGGCCACAACCCCAACCAGTCAGACACCGAAGCAAGCAGAGGCGCGCAGCGGGGCAACACTACCAAAGGGATAGGCACAGCAGCTCCATGTATGTGTCACATATCTCGGAGCTGGGTCTGATGCTGACAGGGCCAGCTACCTGCCTCCCTCCCCGCAGCTACCTGCCTCCCTTTGCCCATCGGGGAGACCATTGAGGAGAGGTCGGTGAAGCACGTGATCCTCCATGTACCCGGGGCTCGCCGCGCCGCCGATCATGGCGCCCAAGTATGCTCGCTACACCAGCAAGCAACTGCTAGCGACCGCTTACGGTAGGTCACGGCGGCTCCCCTCCGTGCCTAAGGTGCAAGACAGCTCAAGGCAAATCTGCAGAGTCAGTCCGAGGGCAATCACCGGAGCTGCCTGGCCAGTACATTACGGTACGGTACGGCGCCGCAAGTCCCAAGGGCCGTCCCATGGCAGGAACGCGTGGGTTTCCGGAAACCGCTTCCGCGGCCCTCCGGGCGTTGAGCCGTCGAGCAAACCCGCATACAGCACCCGCAGGCAGGAAACGCCGCGGCCGTGGGCAGGCTGCTGCGGCCCGCTGCTGTCTCCATCATGGCCGAGTCCTCACGGTTCAGCGGTATTCGTGAGGAATCCCCAGGACGGCTACAGGGCGGTGCCGGCCCAGCGGGTCGTGCGGAGCCACACCCCGCATGGCGAGCCCCATCTCTCCCCCCAGAACCTAACCCTCCCTCACTCCTCAGCGGCACCTCTTGACACCCATCCTTTACTGACACACCAGGTGCGTGCGTGTGAGGAGTTGCGGTACAGCGCCAGGGTCGTACGGTAACCCACGTGAGGGGTTGCGTCCGTTCGACAGCTCCGGGAGACCGGGACCGCAGGGCAGGTTCGGCAGGCCCGGACCCGCAGGCCTCGCGACCCCCGCCCGGGTCTCAGGAGCCACGTCGCAGACGGCGGCCTGCCATGGCCGCTGGGCAGGTCCATCCCGGCAGCCCCAACACAGCTTCGTCAAAGTCAGTCTACAGCGCTCCGTCCTCCAGGTCGCACCTTCCTGGGTGTCCAGGCCATGGGGCCATGGGGCCATTCGTTCATGAAGTGGCAGCGATGAGGCGACGTGGGGCCCCGGGACCAGGAAGGGGATGGATGCGAGGGGCAGATCGGATCAAGGCTATAAAGGGGGAGGGGGAGCAATAGGTGCGAGGGTCCTGTAGCCTTGGAGCGGAGGGCCGCCACGGGCCTGTTGGGTAGGCGCTTTCGTGCCTCCTATCTGGCATGCGCTGTCGAGCGGTAGCCAGAGCCCAGAGCCCAGAGCCCCGGCCCGTGAGCCTCCTTGTCGTGAGCCTGGCCCCTGCCTCGGCAGCCTGCCGCGTCTGGGCAGAGGACTCCCGGGGTGCTTGCCTGGACGTGCCCGCCCGCCCCGGAGCTGCTCCGCGCACAGCCGCCGTGGGCCAACCGTGAAGCAGCAGCAGCCACTGGGGGGGACACGACAGGGTACCAAACACGCCGATCTTATGAGGAGGGAAAACCACTAGGCGCAAGGTGTTATCAAGCCCCGCTAAGAGCCGAACTACAGGCTCTTGCGGCCTCCAGTTTCGTTGAACCTTATCATTAAGTAGGAATCGCTAGCAGGTGGACCCGAGTCCCGACCGTGTGGCACCCCTCTGGCGGGACGCCCCGGGGAGGTGCCAGGACTCGAGGGAGGGCAGCCCACCGGGCGGGGCCCACGAAACACAAAGTGTGGCAGACAGCGGTTCCAGCCGGGTAGGAGACGGCAACACGGCATGGCTGGGGCCCCTCTGATTCCGTACAGCGATCTGGGTCACCGATGACCCGCGGGTCCACCGTAACACAGTTGGTTCAGAAGAGCCATCGAGGTGCTCATCAGCTCATGACGTGTTTTTGTTACGATTGAGCAGGAGGGCACTGCGGCCCCTCACGCCCCTTTCTCCTTTCTTCTTCCACTCGAGGGAGGGAGGGAAGTGCGTCGGCAGTCTTTCGGTTCGGGCCGGGGCAGCAGCCCTTGGCCAGCGTCAGGCTCGGACAGGTGTATGTAACGCACGCATGTCGTTTCTCGCGGCTCAGTTCTCCTGTATCCACAGCATTTCGTGTCGCAAACAACACGTCGTGCAGCCTGGCGTTTCGACCGCTCTGTCGCGCTACTGGTCGAGGTCAGCTGGACTACTCCTGGCCGCGACGGCGCCGGATCCCCCGCCTCAGGCCCCGTTCGTACGGCAGACGCATCGTACGCGGAGCGCCCACGAAAAGCACACGGAGGCGCACCGCCCATCACCACATCGACAACCCATTTGACCCAGGGTCACAAGGGCTCCGAAGCCTCCAGCATGAAACCACGATGTACGAGCCCGTACAACAAAGCGGTACGGAATAAGTACGGATTGTCCGGCTGCCTACATAGGCCTATGTGCCGCCCGCCAGCCGCTGCCTCGTCAACGCGTTCCGCTCCGCCAGGAGGTGCACCAGGGCAGCCTCAGGGGGCAGCGCCGCCAGATCGCCTTTCGGCGGCGGCGGCGGCGGCGCCGCCGCCGCCGCCGCCGTCGCTGCCGCCACACCGGCGCCAGCGGATGGCGGCCGCTCTTGACGCGCCGCGGCAGCGCCGGCGCTGGTGCTTGGCCGAAGGCTGGATGCCAGTGGCACCCCGCCGCCGCCGCCGCCGGTGCCAGCCGCCGCCGCTGCCTCCACCGCCATCCGAGCGGGCGCGGCGGGCAGCAGCTTCCCTGTCGTACTCAGTCGTACACCCGTCGCTAATGCCCGGCTTGCTACAGCGTGTCCCAGCTCCGACAGGCGCCCGGACGTGGTGGCCGTGCCTGCGAGGGTGCTACTGCCACCGAACCCTATGGATGACGTGGCGGGCCTGCTGTTGCCGACGCTTGGGGCGGAGGGTACGGCAGGCCCACCGTCGCCGTCAGCGGAGTCCGTACCACCCATAGAGACGGCACCCGACGTCGATGCGCCGGCGCCGCTGGCGCCGCTGGCGCCGCCGCCGCTGCCATTCATCAGTACACTCCGCAGTTCGTCCACCGTCAACGTCTTGCTGCCGCCGCCGCCGCCGCCACTGCTGCTGGTCACTGGCCTGACTCCGCCGCCGCCGAGACGGCCACCAACACGGCCACCGCCGTTGGCCGCTCCAAATTGTGACGACGGTTGCTGCGGCAGGACAGCTGTCAGCACGTCGCAGGGAGTGAACGGGTTGGCTGCCGCCGCCGCCGCCGCGGCGGCGGCGGCGGCGGCGGCCGCGGCGGCGGCTCTGCCCGTCCCCGTTGGCAGTAGCGCGCCTGCGGACTGCGCACGCGGCACGATTTGTCTCTTGCTGGCGCCCGCTATCCCCGTTCCCGTCCCTCGTTGCGCCGCTACTGCCGCACTGGGCGAACCCTGCACGTCGTTACTGCCGCTGGTGGCCGGCCGCGAGCGGCCTGCGCGCGCCGGCCCCGCCAAGCCGGGTGCGGCCCGGGTCGAGGTCCCCGGCCGCTGGCCCATGGGTCGGTTGGCTCCGGCAGACCCACGGGTCACCGTCATGACGAGCCCCGAGGGCCCTATATCCGGCTCCAGCAGCTGTAGCCGTTCGTGCAGCAGCGCATTCTCCCGCCGGAGTTCCTCCAACTCAATGAGCGCCGCCGTGGACGCGGTGTACAGCCCCGCGCCCGCCGCCGGGTCCGCGCCGGCGGCGCCGTCCGGCCACTGACCCACGGGTCGGTTGGCGCCGCCGGGACCGTCCGACGCAACGAGCGCCTCCAGCATCGACAGCCGGTCGCGCACGCGTGCGTCCTCCGCCGCCAGGATGTCGTACTCGACTCTCAGCGACTCCAGGGAGGCGCATGAGCGCGCGTAGGCGGCTCGCAGGCCCGCCAGCGCCGCCGACGACGCCACCGCGACGCGGCTCGCGTCAATCACCGCCCGCACCAAGACCTCCACATCGGATGAGCGCAGCCGACTAGCTAGCGCCGCCTCATCCTCGCCATCCAGCGGCACGACCGCATCCCCGCCGCTGCGGCTGCCACCGGCGGCGGCGGCGGCGGCGGCCGTGCCGGCCGGCGCGACGGCAGCTGCGGCGGCAGAGCCACCGCCGCCGCCGCCGCCGCCGTTGGCGGCCGCTGTCGCAGTCTTCGACGCGGCCTTGGCCGCGCCGCCGCCCAGCGCCGCCGCCAGGGAGGGCGGCAGTGGCGGCGGCGCCGCTCCTGCGGCCTCCAGCTGCTGACGTAGGAAGGCCACCTCCGCCCTCAGCTCCCGGATGAGGCGGCTGCGGGGGTCCTCGTTGACAGCCACCTGTCGTACCAACCGCCGAATCACACACACAGACACGCAGCCATCACGTCATCGTGTGACGCCTGTTGGATGCCGGTTTGCGATTCCAAAGCTGTCTCTGCTGGAGGTGTTGGCCCCTCGAAGGGGGTACCACACATCGCGCCGTCAGCCACGTCCCTTCCCGCCCCGGACCCAACCCCACCTGGTTGCTGATCCGCCTCGCCCTGGCCGCGTAGTCCAGGGTGCTTGCGTTCTCCTCGTAGAACCGGTCGGCGGGGGACAGGCAGGCGACCATGAGCGTGAGGCTGTTGCCGCCCAGCGAGTGCTTCAGCAGGCAGGTCAGCTTGGAGTCGCGGTACGGCACATGGGGCGCCGGCGCCGGCGCCGCTGCTGCCGCCGCCTGGCCGGTCTGCTGCTGTTGCTGATGCTGCGGCGGCGGCGCGGCTGCCGCTGCGTCGGTGAGGGCCGTGATGACCTGTCGGAGGGTGAAGAGCGACTTGTTGATGGCGACGCTCTCGTCCCGGAGGGCGCCTGCGGGTTGGAGGGCGGTGGACAAGGGGGCCGCGGGTTTGAGGGCGGCAGTGCGGGGAAGGGGACGGGGATGGAGATGGGTAGGAGCTGTACCAGCTGCAGAGCCCGGCCCAAGGCCCAAGGGGTGTAGGTAGGGGTCAAGGACAAGGGACGGCGGGGGGAGGGCAGCTCCAGGGATGATCCAGGGACGTGGGGTCATGGAGGGAAGATGGCGTCTCCAAACCCCAAGGGTTCCCGTTCCGGGATGACCCATGGGTCAGATCGTCAGAAGCTCACGACCCCCAAACTTCCCCACCCCGACCTCCCCAGGGTTTCCGCTGCCCCGCCCCAGCCCGGCCCTTCCCCGCCTTTCCCCGCCCCGCCCCGCGCCCCCACTGCCGTACCCTCCGTGGCGCCCGTCAGTGCCGCCCGCTCACTGCCCGCCAGGTCCACCAGGGTCAGTTTGGCGGTGCGCTGCTCCAGGGGGGAGTCCAGGGGGGCGGAGGCCACATGCAGGGTGAAGAGGCAGTGGGAGCGGCTGGAGGAGGCGTTGAGGCGGTGGGAGGACATCACCTGCGTGGGGGGTGTGGGGGCGTGGGGGCGTGAGTGGGGGCACCATAGTTCGATGACGTCGGGAGAGGGGGGAGGGCGACTGGTCAGGGACAGGGACAGGGAAGGTAGGGACGGGGAGGGGCGGGCGGGCGAGGGAGACAGTTGGCGTGCGGCCTCAGCGGGCGTGGTTAAGAAGCAGACCCGCGCCGTACGTCGTGGGCATGTCCAGGATGATGTGCGGATGGACTGCCCCGCCCCGCCCCTTACACCCGAACTCCCCCCGCCGTCTTTATTGACTAAGACAGCGAAATCGCGAAACAATCACCAATTGCGTAGTCGTTGTCCGTTAAACCCGAACCTCCCATCCTCCCCGCCGCACCTTGTTCGCTACCCCCGTCTGGAACGCACTGACGGCCTCCTCCACACTCTCCAACTCGGGCTGGAAAGGGCGCGGCGAGGAGGATGATTTTGCGTTAGTACGACGGTAGTACGACGGTAGTACGAGGCGAGGGCGATGCCGTGGGATTGGCACGGGAACATTTGGGTTTGCCCGGTTTCCTTTCTGGGTCTGGCTTTCTCTCTTTTTCCCCTTACCGTGAAAAGGTTCTCCAGGTAGAAGCCCTCCTGTTGTGACCACCTCATCCGCAGCGGTCCGCCGCCGCCGCCGCCGCCAGCGAGGGACCCCGGCCGGCGCCGGCCGGCGGCGCCGCTGCCCCCCGGCAGCGCAGCCACTGTCGCGGGGTTCAGCAGGTCGTACACCTGCTCCCTGTAGATCTGTACGAACGAGCACCTGCGCGCGCGCATTGTGTACGGCAATGGGCGCTATAAGGAGCAGCGAGGAGAGCGCATCCAGTTGGGTCCGCGGGGAAGGGACTCATCGACGGTGGGCAAGTGGGTTCGACCAATAAGTCGTTTTCTGAATTGTTTTATTGAAATTTCAACTTTTAAGCTTCACAACCATATCTTCCCCTTGTCTTGCCTCCCTCCCACGACCCTCGATCCTACCGGATCTGGAAACGGCGGCTGCGATCCTTGGCGGCGGCTGCGAACAGCTCCCGTACGGCCCGCGGCGTCAATCCCAGTTGCTCGTCCGGTGTGGCCGCAAAGTCCGCCCGTACAGTCGCACCCACGGAGGCGCCGCCTGCGCCTGCGCCTGCGCGCGCGGCGCCGCCGCGGCCGCCGGCGGCGCCCGCCGCCGCCGTCCCCACTGACCCGTGGGTCACGTAGCGGGTGCCCTCCATCGTGTGCGTCTTGCCCGACCCTGCACACGCGGAGGGGCGGGCGGGAGCGGGGGAGCGGGAGGGAGGGGGGGCGGGAGGGAGGAGCTTCAGGGTTTCTTTTCCCTGCGGCAGGGTCTCTAGTGGCTGCGGCGCCTATCTGAGGGGTGGAACGGTTCGGCACGGCACGGCACGGCACGGGAAGGGACGGCACGGCACCGAACGAGGCACACAGGTCGCAAGGGCGGGCTTACGGCCCGCCACCGCCACGCGTCGCCCTCCCGGTCGGCTCTTCCGGCAAGTCTGCAGGCAAGTGAACAGCAAAGAACAAACCGACCCACCGGTCTGTCCGTACGCGAAGACGGTGGCGTGGTAGCCGTCCAATACGGCAGTGACCATGTGGGTGACGCCTGCCCTGCCGTACATCTCCTCCTGCGTACGGCAGCACCCGCAAGTGCGCACATGGAGGGGAATGCTGATGTTGATGTCAGGCAAGACACCCGGGGTGAGCGCTCCTACTGAGCAGGCCGCACCGAGTAAACGGGCGCAGTACAGCAGGACAAGCAGGTCCCTATGTTCCACACAACGTATGAACGGCGGGCTCATACATTGTGCTCCAGCCCCAGGGCCCTGGACACATACGGTGGGGCCCCGGACACCCAGACACACGGCCCGGGCACACCCTTGGCGCCGCACCACACCACACCACACCACACCACACCACACCACACCACACCACACCACACCACACGCGGCCGCCCACTTGGACGCGCGTACAGGGGCATGGAGGCGCCCTTCAGCCTCGAAACCAGGCGCCCAACCCACTGAGCCAACCCATTGAGGTGTGCAAGCAGTCATCTGCTGGGGTGTACCGCACTCCAGCAGGTCCTCGATCGCTGCGATTCCGTCCCCCCCAGGGAAACTGAGAGCACCGGCTGACGTGGTGCGCGGACTTGGACCCAAATTCCAGCAAGATACGGTACATTTTGGGGGGCAAAGAGGAGGGCCCCCAAGGGATCAGCCCACCCCGCGAAGTTGCGAAGCACCTGGGACACATCCGGGCCGAACACGTGGTCGAAGGTGTACCGCCGCGCCGTACGCCGGTCGTTGCCGCTGGCGAGGAGCAGCTCGCTGGGCCGCTCAGGGTTGAGCTGAAGGAGGGAGCGATCGGAGGCGCCATCGCTGGGGAGCAGTGGACGAATGCGCACCGCGACCCTGATGGACTTGGTGTGCCCGGCAGAGTCCATTTCACGCGTCAAGTCAGCACCCGCCGGGCCGCCCACAGCGCCGGCCCCATCGAAGTTTTGGGACCCGCCTGAGGTGCGTATTAATCATACAAGAAGTTTTGTGAAAGGTTGTAAGATAAGGAGCTACATGTTGAGTTGAACTGCCGATCAACGTTAGCTTTGGCATAATCCATTTAAGATACTAGTCGCATTTGAGCGATGCGATTAATACACAATGAACGCCCCATCAAACAACCGAGTCAAAATGACTCCCGTACAATATGATTTTTTTTACCACGACCTCCGCTTTGATCACGACGTTGATTCGAAGTGAGTTGCCTTACAGATCATGCAATGTAAGCTATTTGAACATGGCGATGATGACTGACATAGCGAAACCATGGCCAGAGCAGCAAGTTGGTTAGGATGTTGCGACGAACCTCTAACCTAACGCAACGCCACGGCGACAACGTTCCGGCTCGATCAGGCCATGGTACGATCAAACGCAGGAGCCGCCGCTGACGCTGGAGTCCTCCCTAGTTCCGCTGCCTTTGGCTCCACATCGTCGCGGCTCATGGCCCCAGCGCCGCGCTCGCCAGCGCCGAAGCAGCGCGGCGCTGCCGGCATGCCTCCTGCATCGCATCGGCCGATTCGGCAGCAGCGCCACGGCGGCGCGAACGAACATGCGCTGAAGCTCCTGGGGCTGCTCGTGCTGCTCGCGGCGTTGATGCAGCTGCTGGGCGCTGGAACCGTTCTCCATCGCGCGCTGGCCTCCCACTGCGCCGCCTTGGTACACCACGATGGCAGTGGCACCAGCCGCCATGCAGGCGGGCTGTGGAGCCACCTGTGCCGCGGCGGAGAGCCGCATGCCGCGGCGGCGGGGGCTGCTACAGCCCGCACGGCTTTCGCTGGCCCGCGGGACCGTAGCGCCGTCACCGCTGCGGTTGGCGGGGGGGGGCGCGGGGACGGAGCCGGGGGCGGCATTTGGGGGGTCAGTAGCAACGATGACGGCGCCGCCGCCCTCCCTGAAGCTGACGGTCGCAGCAGTGCAACCAGCGACGGCAGCTCGACCAGTGAAGGCGGGAATTTCGACACAGCGGCTGCTTTAGCAGCTGCGTCGTCGTACCACCCCGCCGAGTGGCCCCGGGTGTACGGCGGCCGGGCGGAGCCGCACAAGCGCATCTTGAAGCGTTGCACGGGTGAGCACGGGGGTGTGCGTACGTAGGTCCCCTTGCACCGCACACACACTTGCCCGCAGGCGTACGGCTGTGAGACGAAACACGTCGTACTAACGACTCCAGGGGATGACTCCAGGGGCTGCAGCCGGGAACCCTTCTGCCGCACGCCGTCATTCGGGCCATGGCGGTGCAGCGGATCGGCACCCCTCTTCAGGATGGGATCACGTTACACCAGCAGCAGCAGCAGCAGCAGACGCAGCATCTCGGCCCCCTGTGCCGCAGCCATATCCCCACCAGAGCCGCCGCCCGGCCGGCCCCGTCCCAACTGGGGCTTCCAACCCACATCACATACCCCCACCTGGTCCCCTCGCCCGGGACTCTCCCCTGCCCCAACCAAATCAGCGCAGCAACTCACGGCTCCAAAACCAAGTCGGTGCAGCAACGCACGGCTCCAACCCCACCCAGCCAAATGCCTCAAAATGCCCGATGCCACACCTACACGACCTCCCTTTCCTGCCCCTCACCCGCCGCCGCCCGAACCCGCCCACAGGCAGCATGTTCGGACCTCCGCTGGAGCCTGGCTCCCGACCCATGCGCGGGCTGGTGGGGATATGGCTGCCGGTGCGGTTCGATCTGACGTTCTGTGACAGCGAGGGCCGGTCCGCGGACCTCCGGCTGCGACCCGTGACTCCACCTGCGACGGCAGCTGCTGGCAGTAGCGGCGGCAGCAGCAGCTGGGGTGGGGACCGCAGCAACAGCGCCGAAGGGCTCGACAGAGATAATGCTGGTGGTGGTGGTGGTGGTGGTGGTGGTGGTGGTGGTGGTGGTGGTGGTAGTAGCGGCGGAGGCAGCGTCGAGGGCAAAGGCGGCTGGTTTCGGCGCTTGTCGACTGCGGGGGGCGTGGATGGCGGCGGGGGCGCCCGGCGGCTGGCCCGGTCCGTGGGTGCACAAGAGCGGCAGCAGCCGCAGCCAGAGGCGGGCGAGGCGGATGGGGGCCATCCTCACGTTATCGAGCTGGCCACTTCCAGGGCGCTGGTGGCGGATGGAGGTGGGCGGGGGGTTGAAGGGCAGGGAGGGGCGGGGCCGAGGCACGTTAGGGGCAGGGCTAGGCGGGGCCAGGGCCAGGGGCAGGGGCAGGGGCAGAGCCAAGAACAGGGCAGAGGCGGGACACCGCGGGGAGCTGGGGACAGGACCTCGCTGACCCGCCCTCCGTGAGTCCCGCTCCAACGTCCCCACGTACCCGTACCCCCGCCCCCCCCGGGTGACGTCCCCTCACCCCTCCCGCCCCCTCAGGCTCTGTCCGCATCGCCTGGTCGGAGGGCGCCACCCTGTTGGCGGACGGAGTGGCGGGGGCGCTGGGGGGGCCCCGCGTGGCGGCCTGCCCTGGCCACCCCGCAGCCAGCTGCCTGGGTGTGGGAGGGCCGGGGGCGGGGCCGGGCAGTCCCCTGGGACTCGCTGCGGGACGGCCAGGAGGCCCCGCGCTCAACGACGAGGGGGGCAGCAGCGGCAGTAGCAGCGGCAGTAGCAGCAGCGGGAGTAGCAGCAGCGGCGGCAGCTCAGAGGCCGCATTGAGGGAGGCGGCCGAGGGGGCGATACCGGGGGCGATACCGGCGGCGGAGGCTGTAGCAGCTGCCGTACCCACGCTGGTCCTGGCGACTCGGGCAGATCGGGTGGTGCTGGTGCTGGTGGGGCCGGGGGAGGACGTGGCGGTGGGTGTGGGGCGGGGTCGGGGCTGGGGATGCAGGGGGATGAGCGGGAGTCGGCGGCCTAAGGGCAAGGCAAGGCTGCTCCCGGCGCTTGGTTCTCCGTATTCGGTGTTTGGTGCTGCCGCCTCGCGTTCTGTGTGTCAGGGTCGGGATCTGGGTGGGATGTGCGTGAGAACTTCCATCTGAGCTGTCCAGCCAGGTTCCGGAGGTCGGTTCGGAAATGGAGGCCAGCAGCCCGCCTGCCGCCTCGGGCACCTATCCCACCACCACTCACCACCCACCACCACTCACCACCCACCACCACTCACCACCCACCACCACTCACCACCCACCACCACTCACCACCCACCACCACCCACCAGCGACTCCCCCCGAGCGGCGACTCATCGCCGTAATGTCGGGACTGAGACGGTCCACCCCGTAACGGTTACCAAAAACCATTTTTCCTTCAAGCCCTTCACTGCCGCACCCCGCTCCGCCGCCCGTCCCGGTCTGAATGTGTCGTACCAATTTCGTACATCCCCTCCCGGTCTGGCGCCCGCTGCATCCGTGACGGCTACCTGCTACCTGCTGAAGGCCGCCGCTCGGTCCGCGGTGGGGCTGGTGGCCTCCCTGGACGCGTTCGCCCGCCGGCTGGAGGCGGCGGTGGTGGCGTCGTACGAGGCCCTGCGGGCGGTGCCGTACACCATCGGCCTGTCGGCGACGGCGCCGGCGGAGGACAAACGGTGCGCGCGCGAGGGCCCGGGTGCTGGTGAGGGCGGGGGCGGCGATGCGGGGGGGTGCCGTACTTAGTCTGCAGTGGTGCCGTACGGAAACGCCGCCGCCGCGTTCTGCTCATCACGCGCGGCTGAGGTGGGGACACAACCTGGGCGCCTGACTGGTCGATGTACGACATGGGAATCACGTAACGCAGGAGGGTCTGGCGCCGGGGACTGTTTCCTGTGGGAAAGGAGGTAGAATGTAGAAGGGGTCCGGCCTCCTCCGCGACCGCCACAACAGAACGCCCGCCGCCCCTCCAAACGCGTGCCGAACTGCCGTAACCCAGAAACCACCTTTACACACTCCCCACACCCCGCGCTCCCTGCCCACCTCCCCGCCCGCTGTCCCATTCCTCCCACGGGCGGCCGCACCGCCGCGCCGCCCACCCCACCCACCCGCCCCCAGACTATCCCGCAAGTTGTACGACATCATGTCGCTCAACACCGGCGTCGGTTGGTCCACCCCCGACCGCACCCCCCACGGCTGGCAGTGGCTGTGGGACAGCTGCTTCCACGCCCTGGGCATGAACCTTGTCAACCACACGGTGGCTTGGGAGCAGCTCAAGGTGGGGGAGCCGGTGGGGGTTGGGTGGGAAGGAGGGGTGGGAAGGAAGGGGCGGACGAATGGGGAAGGAGGGGGCGGAGGGGGTTGGAGGGGTGGGCAAGGAGGGGGGAGAGGGCGCGGACGAATGGGGGCAGGAGAAGCCGGAGAGGGAGGACAAAATGGGGACGGAGGGGGCGGGGTGCGTTCTGTCACAGACATGGGCTGTGCTCTCACGGCCTGACCGAGGGAAAGGCCGCACCAGCTATCATTATCATATTATTGGGAATCCCGGGCCACCTACCCCTTCACCATCACAGCATATTCGGCGCCGCTGAGTCTCCCTCGCACAATCCTGACAGTCTGGGCTCTGGAGTCTGTGTTCGGTACGTGTGTCGGTGTGTCCGTCGGTGTGTCCGTCGATGTCCATCCGTCAGTCGGTCTGTTCGGGCCCTCCCATCGCATCGCTTGCAGGGCCTGTTCAGGTGCCAGCACGCCGACGGATTCCTCCCGCACATCTGCGGCGGCGGCGGCGGCGGTGATGACGACGACGACGACGACCACACGGGCGACGGCAGCCACGCCGGCAGCCCGGGCGGCACCGTCGACGCCCGCCGGAGCAGCAGAGGCGGCCGAGGAGACGGCGGCCCCGCCTTCCGCAGCTCCCTCACCCAGCCGCCGCTGCTGGCCTGGGCGGTGTGGGACAACTACCTCTTCGCGAGGGACAAGCGGAGGCTGGAGTGGGCGCTGCCCAGGATCGTCAGGTGCTGCGGCGGCGCGGGTGGAGCGGGGTGGGTGGGTGGGGTGGTATGGGTGGGTTGGAGGCAGGACAGGACGGCGGTCGCAGCCGAACTCGGGGCCCGATGGACGGATACGGAAGGGGTAGGGGAGGGTGGGGCGGGGTCGGGTGGAGTGGGGTGGGGTGGGGCGGGATGGGGGTCACAAGGCGAGAAGCGAGGCCAAGAAGGAAGCCGGTCACGCCCTGCACGAGTTGGGGTGGGGTGGGGCGGGGCGGGGTTAGCGACGCCCTGCCGAACTGGTCAACGGCTGGGCAGGCAAGGTCCGCAAAACATGCCTGCCTGTATCGCTTCCACCACTGCTACTGCTGCTACCTCTGCTGCTGCCTCTGCTGGTTACATCTGCTGGTCACCTCTGCCACCACGGCTGCTGCATTGCTGCCTCCCCACGGGACCGCAGCCTGCTGGAGTGGCTGTCCAAGCACCGCTCTAGGGACGGCGGCGTCACCTTCTTTTACGTGCACGGCTTCGAGTCGGGGATGGACAACTCGCCGCGGTTCGACGCCTGGGGGGGCAGCGGCGGCGCCGGCGGCGGTCTGGCGGGCGTGGCGGCGGGGCGGCTGGGCGCGATGGCGCGCGCGTGGACGGGTGACCCGCGGGTCGGCACCTGCGCGCTGTGCACCCCCCACCAGCTGTCTGTGGACCTGTGCGCGCTGGTGGCCCGGGAGATGGGTCTGGTGGCCCGCATCATGAGGGAGCTGGGCAGGACGGAGGTGGGGCTGGCGGGGGTTTAAGGGGGGAGGGAGGGAGGTTGGGTATAGGAAATTGGTAGGCATATTTATACTGCGCTGCTGCCAGAGCGAGGGAGGGAGGGAGGTGTGGGGGAGGGAGCGGTGGTGTCGGGGGGAGGGAGCGGTGCGGCAGGGAGGGAGGGGAGGGGGAGGGGTGGGGCGCAATGAGGCCGCGGCGGCCGTCCGATACGGCTGCACGTCCGCTTGCTTGTCCCCGGGGCCATCCTTGGTCGCGAAGCTGTTGGTTTTGAATTTCGACCCGCCTTGAACCAGGTAGGGTGGCAGGTCGTGTTGGCATATCCCCCCCCACGTGGACCACGGGGAAGGTGAGGGGGGGTGATTGTGATGGCAGTGGCGCGATGGAAGACGCACTGCACACCGCGGTTTTCTCCACCGCACAGTCAGGACAGCGGGCAGAGGACAGCGCGTGCTGTCGTATGCGGTATGACCGGTGTCGTCCGTCTGTACTCCGCAGCAGCGACCCGTGGGTCCTGCCCCGCAACCATCAACCCACCCCCACACCCCACACCCCACACCCCACACCCCTGCATCAATCCGCCCCATCCCAGTGCTCCCAGACCCCTGGCCCTTACCGGTGTGTGTGTGTTTAACTGAATGTCTCAACCGCCTGCGTGTCAACAGGAGGCGGACCGTTGGGACAACCGCAGCCGTACAGTTGCGGCAGCGCTAGTTGAGCGGGCGTGGAGCCCCGAGCAACGGATGTACGGCGACGTCGTACACGGGGGCCTGGTGCAGGGTGTGCTGCTGCCGCTGCTGGGCGCGGGTCAGCCGCGCCCCCGGGTGAGCCCGCTGGTGACGGCGGCGGGGCTGCTGCCGCTGCTGGCGGGGCCGCTGCCGCCCGAGCACCTCAGGGGCCTGCTGGCGCACCTCAAGGTGGGGCGCGGCGCACGGGGGCGCGAACCTTGCCGACGTCGTTGGGGCCGCGAGGTGGGGGGCAAGCGGCAGGGGCTGGGGCTGGGGCTGCACGTTGACGGCCAGAGGAGAGGTGGTTCCGGAGCAGCCGAGAAGGCGCTGGACGCTGGGGCTGTGACGAAGTGGGGGGAGGTTCAGGCGTTGGGTTGGGGACCGGTTTGCGTGTGGCCGGTGTCGAACCCCCAGCGTGCTTGGCGCTGCGGGGCAGGGAGCGCACCGCGAACGGCACCATTGGGCGGGTACCGGCGGCGCGTGCGCGTTGGTACGGTAGCAACTTGATATCGAAAATCTTATGTATGAATGTAATCCCAGTTCCTCCCCGCCCTCTCCCGGGTGGTCCCTAGAGACCCCCATTTCCCTTCACCCCTTCAAATTTGATCGGCCGAGATGCCACTTGGTGGGTGTGAACCCTCCGGGACGCAGCGACCAACGCCTGCTGGGCCCCCGTCGTACCCGCGCCCGAGGCCCCCTCCTTCCAACACGACCGACGGACCCACTGACCCGTGGGTCATCCATCCATCCATCCATCCATCCATCCATCCATCCATCCATCCATCCATCCATCCATCCATCCATCCATCCATCCATCCATCCATCACTTGATCCCCCGTCGTACAGGATCCCGGCTCGTTCGCCACGCCGGTGCCGCTGCCCAGCGTGGCCGTGTCCTGCATGGCCCCGCGGGACGCCGTCGCCGTCGCCGTCGCCGTCACGCCCCGCGGCGGCGCCCCCGCCTCCGCCTCCGCCGCCCCCGCCCGCGGCTCCGCCTCCGCCGCCGTGCCCTCCCTGGACATGTGGCGAGGGCCCATGTGGGTCAACATCAACTACCTGGTGGCTGTGGGGCTGAGGGAGCAGGCGGGCTGCCCCGAGTGCAGCCGGCTGGCTAGCTGGATCCTCAGGAGGTGAGGGGCCCGTGGTGGTGGGGGTGGAGGACATTGGGGGGGGTAGGGGACATTGGTAGGTATTTCAGACTTGGCTGCTGCCAGAGCGGCGGTTCGACTGGAGAAAACATAAGTACATTACCATAGGGTAGGGCGGGTCCCGCACCCGATGACACAAGACGGGGCCGGGTGGCGGGGTGGGTGCTCTGTCGGGGGACCCGGTGGCGCCGTGACACTGCGCCGCGGCACACGGCGTCCCAACGTGCGGTGCGTGTCAGGTGTACGACATACTGGATGAGGCAACTCCCGTGACCCGCTGACGTACCCAACCGTTGTGGGCGGCCTCACCGGGCATACCCTTGCCGTGCGTACGTCCCCCGCACCCCGCTCCGCACCACCACCAGGTCGCCCAACCCCAACCCCAACCCGACCCTCCCCGCCTGCCACCTGCGGGCGTGTGCCGAGCCTGAATGCGCCCTTGATTGTCGCTGTTGCGTGTGTGGGCGCTTTGCCGCCCTCGCCTTGTGTCGTACAGTACCATCGCGGAGGTACGGAAATGGTACGACGGCGGCGCGGACGACGACGACGAGGACGACCATCGCCACCACCACCACCACAGTCACCACCACCTGCACTTGAGCGCCGAGCGCCGCGCGGCCGCCGCGGGGGCGGCCCGGGGCACGGTGTTCGAGTTCTACGACGCGTACGGCGAGGTGCCACCGAGCCAGCTGTCCCGCAAGGGCGCGGGGGGCCTGGGCGGCGTGCGAGACTACCACTGGACGGCGGCGCTGACGCTGCGGATGCTGGCGGAGGAGGCCGCGGTGGCGGCGGCGGGCGGCGGCAAGGGGAAGCACCACCACCACCAAAAACACCACAGACACCACAAGCACCATCAGTCCCAAGATGAGGGCGTTGGGGGCGGCGGCGGCGGCGGTGGTGGTGGTGGTGGTGGGGTGCGGCTGCCCGAATGGGTGCCGTTCGCCCGGGGGCCATCGGCCGGGCAGTAGGATGTTGATGTTCCCCTTGTGGGACCTACGTATATGTACGCAGGGCCCGTCAGGGCCCGCCTTGTAATGACTGCATTATACGCTGGCAGGGATACGGTAAATCAAGATATGGCTGCACGCGCGACTGCCGCAATGGCTGCACGTGTGGCATGTTTGCTTGCCTCCAGGGTGGGGTGCCTGGGCACTAAGCAGTAAGCACTGGGCGCCGTGCGTGTGCGGTATGTGGGCATACACACATACACACATACCTATGGGCCTTATCAGCGGGACAGCGAATTGGAATCCCATCCCATCCCAGCTGTTAGCACCCAGTGTCTTCCAGGGCACCAGCGCCAACAACTGACGGGGCAGTTGGGGCGGCCACGCATTGATTGAGACATGAGTGTATTAGGACACGTATACGGTGGGATTTGGCGGGCGCCCCCATCTAGTGCATGCGGGGTCGATGGATGGATGGGTGTGTCGGATGGATGGATGGATGGGTGGGTGTGGATATGTTGGATGATGCCCCGCCCTGTGGGGGGGAGGCGACCAGTGCGGAGGTGTGCGGTCACCGGGAGCGAGCTGGGAGCATGGCGGCTAATGAAGCCTGCTGGATTGTAATGATTTAACTGCTGGTCATCAACTGCCCAGGTAGATACGGTAGGCAGACACACACACACACACACACACACACACACACACACACACACACGCACACACGGCCGATCCGTCCGTGTCGTCCAGCTGATGACTGAGCAGCCGCTCGAAGGGTAGGTCCGTGTCGCGGCATATATGGCCGCCGCGCACGGCGGTTCGATCCGGTGTCAAGTACGGGACGACGACGACGACTTCGCGGTTCGCGCGCAGGGGCTCGTGGTGTCCTTGCTTGCACGTTCACCATTCGCAGGTTTGATGGATGTACGGGGCGAGGATAGATATCGATCGGTTCTGCACGCCAGCTCAGGCCCATCCACCAAAGCCGTCCATGTTGCGTGCATGGCTACCGTAACGAACTCCTCCTGGACAGTGGTCTTCACCTTTGGCTTGGGCTGGTCCCCATGAACCCGTGAATGAGGGGGTTCCCTGTTGGTAGGTAAGGTGGATGTGGAGTGTGGACAGTGCGTGTTCGTATCGTTCTTCGTCGTCGTACGTCTGGCGAATCGGTGAATCGGTGACCCGACGGGCCGTTTTGGACGAACGTGTGGAGCCTGCTGTGTCTGATGCGCCGGCCACGCACAGTGGCGCGGTTTCGTTTTCCAGAGGAGGCTACGGCTGTCACCGATGACCCAGGGGGTCCACTGCTGTACGTAACATCATTGATAATGAAAATAATGCCATCCGTCCACGCATCACAGACTGTTGGGGTCGCTTGCGTGCATCATCACCGTAGCTTTAACCTTTGGTTAAGCGGAGGGAAGTCATCTTCGGACCTTGTGAGTGAGTGAGTGAGTGAGTGAGTGAGTGAGTGAGTGAGTGAGTGAGTGAGTGAGTGAGTGAGTGAGTGAGTGAGTGAGTGAGTGAGTGAGTGAGTGAGTGAGTGAGTGAGTGAGTGAGTGAGTGAGTGAGTGAGTGAGTGAGTGAGTGAGTGAGTGAGTGAGTGAGTGAGTGAGTGAGTGAGTGAGTGAGTGAGTGAGTGAGTGAGTGAGTGAGTGAGTGAGTGAGTGAGTGAGTGAGTGAGTGAGTGAGTGAGTGAGTGAGTGAGTGAGTGAGTGAGTGAGTGAGTGAGTGAGTGAGTAACGCATCGCATGCACCGCACGAGCACTACAAGCAGGGGTTACGCTGTACACGAAACCGAAATGGAAATGAAATAGAGATGAAATCCAAATAAATGGACATGTAAATTGAGATGGAAATGGAAAAGGAATTGCGAAAGTGGAGAAATAGATTCGCGACTGTAAATCGCAACAGTAAATGGACCGGAAATGACTTTCTAATTGTAGTAGAGACAGAAATTTGAAATATAATTGGCATAAAGATTCCTATGGTGAGCAATGAGCGGACCAGCGTTACAGTCATTGTCTTGAGCGGCCGAGCGGGAACCGACTTGAAGCGCACGAACGGAATTCAGGCTGGTTCGCGTCTTCTGGAAAGGTATTTGTGCTTGTTAAGCGCGCGTGAACGACAAGAACGGATCGTCCCTCTGCCGCTGGAATTGAGCGGCGAATTCGACGGTATTGAAGCGCAGCTTGGTGCGTGTGCGGTGAGATGTCCGGGCGGTGCGGTGAGGGTGTGTCCGGCACGACCGAGGGTGGGTGAGCAAAGCACAGTAAGGGAGGGGGCCGTTGCAACGGTCACAAGCATGCTTGAGCATGCTTGGAATTAAGTCCGCTGTAACGGTCCTGAGCATGCTCAGAGAGTCGTGCCCCCGCATTTGTGAATATGCCCGCCCCAATCGCATCAACACATGTATGGGACCATGTTATGACGTTTCCGACTGATAGCGCACCTGGGCGGGCGGTCAGGCATAGGGTTTGTGTAGCCATGCAGATCAACGGTCCTGAGCATGCTCAGATTTTCGTATGTCCATCCGTGCGGTAGCCGCCCGCCCCAATCGCATCAACACATATATGGGACCATGTAATGAAGTTTCCGGCTGATAGCGCACCTGGGCAGGCAGTCAAGCATGGGGTTCGTGTAGCCGTGCAGATCAACGGTCCTGAGCATGCTCAGATTTTCGTTTGTCCATCCGTGGGGTAGCCGCCCGCCCCAACGGCATCAACACATGTATGGGACCATGTTATGACGTTTCCGACTGATAGCGCACCTGGGCGAGCGGTCAGGCATGGGGTTCGTGTAGCCATGCAGATCAACGGTCCTGAGCATGCTCAGATTTTCGTATGTCCATCCGTGCGGTAGCCGCCCGCCCCAATGACATCAACACATATATGGGACCGTGTAATGACGATTCCGACTGATAGCGCAACTGGGCAGGCAGTCACGCATGGGGTTCATGTAGCCGTGCAGATCAACGGTCCTGAGCATGCTCAGATTTTCGTATGTCCATCCGTGCGGTAGCCGCCCGCCCCAACGGCATCAACACATATGTGGGGCCATGTAATGACGTTTCCGACTGGTAGCGCACCTGGGCAGGCAGTCAAGCATGGGGTTCACGTAGCCGTGCAGATCAACGGTCCTGAGCATGCTCGGATTTTCGTATGTCATTCCGATGGGCAGTCGCCCCCCCAATGGCATCAACACATATATGGGACACTGTAATGACGTTTCCGACTGATAGCGCACCTGGGCAGGCAGTCAAGCATGGGGTTCGTGTAGCCGTGCAGATCAACGGTCCTGAGCATGCTCAGATTTTCGTATGTCCATCCGTGCGGTAGCCGCCCGCCCCAATGGCATCAACACATATATGGGACCATGTAATGAAGTTTCGGACTGATAGCGCACCTGGGCAGGCAGTCTCGCATGGGGTTCGTGTAGCCATGCAGATCAACGGTCCTGAGCATGCTCAGATTTTCGTTTGTCTATCTGATGGGTAGCCGCCCGCCCCAATGGCATCAACACATATATGGGACCACATGATGACGTTTCCGACTGATAGCGCACCTGGGCGGGCGGTCAGGCATGGGGTTCGTGTAGCCATGCAGATCAACGGTCCTGAGCATGCTCAGATTTTCGTATGTCCATCCGTGCGGTAGCCGCCCGCCCCAATCGCATCAACACATATATGGGACCATGTAATGAAGTTTCCGGCTGATAGCGCACCTGGGCAGGCAGTCTCGCATGGGGTTCGTGTAGCCGTGCAGATCAACGGTCCTGAGCATGCTCAGATTTTCGTTTGTCCATCCGTGGGGTAGCCGCCCGCCCCAACGGCATCAACACATATGTGGGACCATGTAATGACGTTTCCGGCTGGTAGCGCACCTGGGCAGGCAGTCAAGCATGGGGTTCACGTAGCCGTGCAGATCAACGGTCCTGAGCATGCTCGGATTTTCGTATGTCATTCCGATGGGCAGTCGCCCCCCCAATGGCATCAACACATATATGGGACACTGTAATGACGTTTCCGACTGATAGCGCACCTGGGCAGGCAGTCAAGCATGGGGTTCGTGTAGCCGTGCAGATCAACGGTCCTGAGCATGCTCAGATTTTCGTATGTCCATCCGTGCGGTAGCCGCCCGCCCCAATGGCATCAACACATATATGGGACCATGTAATGAAGTTTCGGACTGATAGCGCACCTGGGCAGGCAGTCTCGCATGGGGTTCGTGTAGCCATGCAGATCAACGGTCCTGAGCATGCTCAGATTTTCGTTTGTCTATCTGATGGGTAGCCGCCCGCCCCAATGGCATCAACACATATATGGGACCACATGATGACGTTTCCGACGGATAGCGCACCTGTGTAGGAAGTCAAGCATGGGTTTTTTGTAACCATGCAGATCAACGGTCCTGAGCATGCTCAGATTTTTGTGTGTCCATCCGTGCGGTAGCCGCCCGCCCCAATCGCATCAACACATATGTGGGGCCATGTAATGAAGTTTCCGGCTGATAGCGCACCTGGGCAGGCAGTCTCGCATGGGGTTCGTGTAGCCGTGCAGATCAACGGTCCTGAGCATGCTCAGATTTTCGTTTGTCCATCAGATCCATATATGTGTTGATGCCATTGGGGCGGGCGGCTACCTCACGGATGGACACACAAAAATCTGAGCATGCTCAGGACCGTTGATCTGCACGGCTACACGAACCCCATGCTTGACTGCCTGCCCAGGTGCGCTATCAGTCGGAAACGTCATTACAGTGTCCCATATATGTGTTGATGCCATTGGGGGGGCGGCTGCCCATCGGAATGACATACGAAAATCTGAGCATGCTCAGGACCGTTGATCTGCATGGCTACACGAACCCCATGCCTGACCGCCCGCCCAGGTGCGCTATCAGTCGGAAACGTCATAACATGGTTCCATATATGTGTTGATGCGATTGGGGCGGGCGGCTACCGCACGGATGGACATACGAAAATCTGAGCATGCTCAGGACCGTTGATCTGCATGGCTACACGAACCCCATGCCTGACCGCCCGCCCAGGTGCGCTCTCAGTCGAAAACGTCATAACATGGTCCCATATATTTGTTGATGCCATTGGGGCGGGCGGCTACCGCACGGATGGACATACGAAAATCTGAGCATGCTCAGGACCGTTGATCTGCATGGCTACACGAACCCCATGCGAGACTGCCTGCCCAGGTGCGCTATCAGTCGGAAACGTCATAACATGGTCCCATACATGTGTTGATGCGATTGGGGCGGGCGGCTACCTCACGGATGGACACACAAAAATCTGAGCATGCTCAGGACCGTTGATCTGCACGGCTACACGAACCCCATGCTTGACTGCCTGCCCAGGTGCGCTATCAGTCGGAAACGTCATAACATGGTCCCATACATGTGTGGATGCCATTGGGGCGGGCGGCTACCGCACGGATGGACATACGAAAATCTGAGCATGCTCAGGACCGTTGATCTGCATGGCTACACGAACCCCATGCGAGACTGCCTGCCCAGGTGCGCTATCAGTCGGAAACTTCATTACAGGGTCCCATATATGTGTTGATGCCATTGGGGCGGGCGGCTACCTCACGGATGGACACACAAAAATCTGAGCATGCTCAGGACCGTTGATCTGCACGGCTACACGAACCCCATGCTTGACTGCCTGCCCAGGTGCGCTATCAGTCGGAAACGTCATTACAGTGTCCCATATATGTGTTGATGCCATTGGGGGGGCGGCTGCCCATCGGAATGACATACGAAAATCTGAGCATGCTCAGGACCGTTGATCTGCACGGCTACGCGAACCCCATGCTTGACTGCCTGCCAAGGTGCGCTACCAGTCGGAAACGTCATTACAGTGTCCCATATATGTGTTGATGCCATTGGGGGGGCGGCTGCCCATCGGAATGACATACGAAAATCTGAGCATGCTCAGGACCGTTGATCTGCACGGCTACGCGAACCCCATGCTTGACTGCCTGCCAAGGTGCGCTACCAGTCGGAAACGTCATTACAGTGTCCCATATACGTGTTGATGCGATTGGGGCGGGCGGCTACCTCACGGATGGACACACAAAAATCTGAGCATGCTCAGGACCGTTGATCTGCACGGCTACATGAACCCCATGCATGACTGCCTGCCCAGTTGCGCTATCAGTCGGAAACGTCATAACATGGTCCCATACATGTGTTGATGCCGTTGGGGCGGGCGGCTACCCCACGGATGGACATACGAAAATCTGAGCATGCTCAGGACCGTTGATCTGCATGGCTACACGAACCCCATGCCTGACCGCCCGCCCAGGTGCGCTATCAGTCGGAAACGTCAGAACATGGTTCCATATATGTGTTGATGCGATTGGGGCGGGCGGCTACCTCACGGATGGACATACGAAAATCTGAGCATGCTCAGGACCGTTTATCTGCATGGCTACACGAACCCCATGCCTGACCGCCCGCCCAGGTGCGCTCTCAGTCGAAAACGTCATAACATGGTCCCATATATTTGTTGATGCCATTGGGGCGGGCGGCTACCGCACGGATGGACATACGAAAATCTGAGCATGCTCAGGACCGTTGATCTGCATGGCTACACGAACCCCATGCGAGACTGCCTGCCCAGGTGCGCTATCAGTCGGAAACGTCATAACATGGTCCCATACATGTGTTGATGCGATTGGGGCGGGCGGCTACCTCACGGATGGACACACAAAAATCTGAGCATGCTCAGGACCGTTGATCTGCACGGCTACACGAACCCCATGCTTGACTGCCTGCCCAGGTGCGCTATCAGTCGGAAACGTCATAACATGGTCCCATACATGTGTGGATGCCATTGGGGCGGGCGGCTACCGCACGGATGGACATACGAAAATCTGAGCATGCTCAGGACCGTTGATCTGCATGGCTACACGAACCCCATGCGAGACTGCCTGCCCAGGTGCGCTATCAGTCGGAAACTTCATTACAGGGTCCCATATATGTGTTGATGCCATTGGGGCGGGCGGCTACCTCACGGATGGACACACAAAAATCTGAGCATGCTCAGGACCGTTGATCTGCACGGCTACACGAACCCCATGCTTGACTGCCTGCCCAGGTGCGCTATCAGTCGGAAACGTCATTACAGTGTCCCATATATGTGTTGATGCCATTGGGGGGGCGGCTGCCCATCGGAATGACATACGAAAATCTGAGCATGCTCAGGACCGTTGATCTGCACGGCTACGCGAACCCCATGCTTGACTGCCTGCCAAGGTGCGCTACCAGTCGGAAACGTCATTACAGTGTCCCATATATGTGTTGATGCCATTGGGGGGGCGGCTGCCCATCGGAATGACATACGAAAATCTGAGCATGCTCAGGACCGTTGATCTGCACGGCTACGCGAACCCCATGCTTGACTGCCTGCCAAGGTGCGCTACCAGTCGGAAACGTCATTACAGTGTCCCATATACGTGTTGATGCGATTGGGGCGGGCGGCTACCTCACGGATGGACACACAAAAATCTGAGCATGCTCAGGACCGTTGATCTGCACGGCTACATGAACCCCATGCATGACTGCCTGCCCAGTTGCGCTATCAGTCGGAAACGTCATAACATGGTCCCATACATGTGTTGATGCCGTTGGGGCGGGCGGCTACCCCACGGATGGACATACGAAAATCTGAGCATGCTCAGGACCGTTGATCTGCATGGCTACACGAACCCCATGCCTGACCGCCCGCCCAGGTGCGCTATCAGTCGGAAACGTCAGAACATGGTTCCATATATGTGTTGATGCGATTGGGGCGGGCGGCTACCTCACGGATGGACATACGAAAATCTGAGCATGCTCAGGACCGTTTATCTGCATGGCTACACGAACCCCATGCCTGACCGCCCGCCCAGGTGCGCTATCAGTCGAAAACGTCATCATGTGGTCCCATATATGTGTTGATGCCATTGGGGCGGGCGGCTACCGCACGGATGGACATACGAAAATCTGAGCATGCTCAGGACCGTTGATCTGCA
This sequence comes from Eudorina sp. 2006-703-Eu-15, assembly GCA_003117195.1. NCBI lineage: Eukaryota > Viridiplantae > Chlorophyta > Chlorophyceae > Chlamydomonadales > Volvocaceae > Eudorina > Eudorina sp. 2006-703-Eu-15. Next base: position 1,371,254 of record BDSI01000015.1, read on the forward strand.
CGGCTACACGAACCCCATGCTTGACTGCCTGCCCAGGTGCGCTACCAGTCGGAAACGTCATTACAGTGTCCCATATATGTGTTGATGCCATTGGGGGGGCGGCTGCCCATCGGAATGACATACGAAAATCTGAGCATGCTCAGGACCGTTGATCTGCACGGCTACGCGAACCCCATGCTTGACTGCCTGCCAAGGTGCGCTACCAGTCGGAAACGTCATTACAGTGTCCCATATACGTGTTGATGCGATTGGGGCGGGCGGCTACCTCACGGATGGACACACAAAAATCTGAGCATGCTCAGGACCGTTGATCTGCACGGCTACATGAACCCCATGCATGACTGCCTGCCCAGTTGCGCTATCAGTCGGAAACGTCATAATATGGTCCCATACATGTGTTGATGCCGTTGGGGCGGGCGGCTACCCCACGGATGGACATACGAAAATCTGAGCATGCTCAGGACCGTTGATCTGCATGGCTACACGAACCCCATGCCTGACCGCCCGCCCAGGTGCGCTATCAGTCGGAAACGTCATAACATGGTTCCATATATGTGTTGATGCGATTGGGGCGGGCGGCTACCTCACGGATGGACATACGAAAATCTGAGCATGCTCAGGACCGTTTATCTGCATGGCTACACGAACCCCATGCCTGACCGCCCGCCCAGGTGCGCTATCAGTCGAAAACGTCATCATGTGGTCCCATATATGTGTTGATGTCATTGGGGCGGGCGGCTACCGCACGGATGGACATACGAAAATCTGAGCATGCTCAGGACCGTTGATCTGCATGGCTACAAAAAAACCATGCTTGACTGCCTGCCCAGGTGCGCTATCAGCAGTCGGAAACGTCATAACATGGTCCCATACATGTGTTGATGCGATTGGGGCGGGCGGCTTCCCCACGGATGGACATACGAAAATCTGAGCATGCTCAGGACCGTTGATCTGCACGGCTACACGAACCCCATGCCTGACCGCCCGCCCAGGTTCGGAAACGTCATAACATGGTCCCATACATGTGTGGATGCGATTGGGGCGGGCATATTCACAAATGCGGGGGCACGACTCTCTGAGCATGCTCAGGCCCGTTACACCGGACTTAATTCCAAGCATGCTCAAGCATGCTTGTGACCGTTGCAACGGCACGCTCCATAACTGGCAAAGCAAATCGGGCAACGCAACCGCCGGGCACGACCGAGGGTGAAATCCAAATAAATGGACATGTAAATTGAGATGGAAATGGAAAAGGAATTGCGAAAGTGGAGAAATAGATTCGCGACTGTAAATCGCAACAGTAAATGGACCGGAAATGACTTTCTAATTGTAGTAGAGACAGAAATTTGAAATATAATTGGCATAAAGATTCCTATGGTGAGCAATGAGCGGACCAGCATTACAGTCATTGTCTTGAGCGGCCGAGCGGGAACCGACTTGAAGCGCACGAACGGAATTCAGGCTGGTTCGCGTCTTCTGGAAAGGTATTTGTGCTTGTTAAGCGCGCGTGAACGACAAGAACGGATCGTCCCTCTGCCGCTAGAATTGAGCGGCGAATTCGACGGTATTGAAGCGCAGCTTGGTGCGTGTGCGGTGAGATGTCCGGGCGGTGCGGTGAGGGTGTGTCCGGCACGACCGAGGGTGGGTGAGCAAAGCAAATCGGGCAACGCAACCGCCGGGCACGACCGAGGGTGAAATCCAAATAAATGGACATGTAAATTGAGATGGAAATGGAAAAGGAATTGCGAAAGTGGAGAAATAGATTCGCGACTGTAAATCGCAACAGTAAATGGACCGGAAATGACTTTCTAATTGTAGTAGAGACAGAAATTTGAAATATAATTGGCATAAAGATTCCTATGGTGAGCAATGAGCGGACCAGCGTTACAGTCATTGTCTTGAGCGGCCGAGCGGGAACCGACTTGAAGCGCACGAACGGAATTCAGGCTGGTTCGCGTCTTCTGGAAAGGTATTTGTGCTTGTTAAGCGCGCGTGAACGACAAGAACGGATCGTCCCTCTGCCGCTGGAATTGAGCGGCGAATTCGACGGTATTGAAGCGCAGCTTGGTGCGTGTGCGGTGAGACGCCGGCACGACCGAGGGTGGGTGAGCAAAGCAAATCGGGCACGCAACCGCCGGGCACGACCGAGGGTCGTTCGCTTCGCTCACCCACCCGAGGGAGTGCTCTGCTGGGGGAACACTGCATTGCAGCAATGCACCACAACCGTCAGGATATTCTGGATATCGCCTCCACACAACATATACTCGACTATTCTCCAATCGGGCACGATGGACGGTGGGTGAGTGAGGCAAACTAGGTTGATAACCGGCGTGATAACCGGCTTGACAACCAGCAGATTTATGATCACCAGGCTCGATACCTGTTTCAATTCCAATCCGGGTTCGTTGTTACCCGGGTCAACTCCCGGGTGCACACTGGGGTCGTCGATAGTTCCATACCCAGCTTGATACCGGGGTCGATTACCAGGTAGATGCCCGGCTCCATACCCGGGTCCTGGTCCAATACCCTGGTCGATACCCGTGTTGTAACCAGCTCGACAACCGGGTCCACCTGGTCGCCCTCCATACCAACTGCACCCGGGTCTACACCCGGTCCATACTCGTTTGCAACATTGGTTGATACCCCGGGTTGACATCCGTCTCTCTTGATACCAAACTCGGTACCTGGCTGGGTCATCCGGAACTATACCCAGGCCAATTGATACCCAGCTTGTAACTGGCTCAATAATTGCGCCGCTTTGTTGTGTATAGTCCACCGGTTTGGTGGCATCAAAGACACCGATTTGGAGACCTGCCGTAGATTATATACAGGGCCTGCACGTCACAGATGACGTGTCCTCATCCCGAATACTCTCGGGCGACAGGTTCGCGACCGTCCAGACGAAGTTCCAGAAGATCCGAAGAAGTCTCCAATCGGGTTGCCAGTCAGCGCCAGGGCGGGAACAGTCCCAGCCATAGCCAGATGCTATGACCCCGCCCGCCTATGCACAGCGCATAGACTTCCGCAGACAGATGCGGCATTAATACAACAGAGGCCGACAGAACGTAGCTCATCAGGCGCTACTCGGCATACGATTTATTGCAAGGCTGATGATCGGGTGAATAATTCCGATCAATCAGTGTTTGATGCATGGTTTTGCATGGTAAAAATAACCTACCGCAAGGCCATCGATCATGCGTACCACGTTACGCATTACGTTGTGTACTGATCGATTTCGGCGTTAACTGTTTCGTGGTCTGCGCTTTGCAAGGGATGCTTGGACCGCCTGCTGCACAAGGAACAATAATGTAGGAAAGACGCAGCAGCAGGGACAGAGCTGGGTTGTTGGTATCAGCAGCCGTGCAGTTTTATTAATTTTGCCTGTTTATGGTATGTAAATACATCGCCTGCTGCAAGCAGCCGCTTTTTGTGCATTAGCTGTGAATACTACCTGCCTTTGTGCAGGTCGTCGTTCTGCTTGCATGGCATTATTGCTTTGGTAAGGTCGAGCGATGGATTGATTGCTCGCTTGCTCGACGTACTCGACGCACGGCGGGCCCCAGGAGATGCCTAGCTAGCACTCTAAATGCATGCCCCAGTTGAGAGCAGCCCACATTTATTTATTTATTTGCTAAATGTTTATAGTAGCAGTAACCGTGTTCGTCGCCCGTCATTTGTTAGTTTGCCCGCGTATGTACGTCCTGCCTCGCTCTATCGGATCTAGCTATCTATCTCTCCATCGATCGCCCCATCGATCGCGTCATCAGTGATGCATGCCATGCGTACATACCTTTATTTGTACCTGTGTGTCCATCCGTCACGACGTAGTATGGCGTCGCATGAGTTTCACTGTATCGTTTTCGGAGAGCTACGCTCTTATTAACAGGCTGATGAGGCAGGCTATCTACTGCTGCATGAGATTATGGGTGGGACGAGATGGTTGTCGATGAGACCAGATGGGGTGTCCCTATTGTTTCTGTCTGTGTGTTGTTGCGTGCTTTGTAAGGGGGCCTACCATACGCCTGCTGCCGTCACCGGCGGCGCGCGACGACCCGCGCCCTAGATACCTACGTATCTAGCTACCTTGGTTCCGTCCGCGCACACGCTGTAACATATAAGCAGATAGTCGTTCGAGCCCGGCGACTTGCAAATTTGCGCACAAAAAATGCACGAGAGTGCGCGGGGCACACATTGAGCGACGCATTAGCAATGCGTGTGCAGTTGCCGGCATGCCGACATGTTCATGAATGAACGTTACAGCGTTACTTCATGTTCATATCTTGGGCCGCCGGCACCTGTGGTACGTGGCACGGCATCCAGCCGACCATCCACTCGGGGAAAGCCCCAGTCATGAACCCGTTCATGGGGGGGTCCGCCGGTCATGAACCCGTTCATGGATCCATCCAGTCATGAACCGCAGTCATGGAGCCAGTCATGCCAGCATGCCCAGTCATGAGTAGCAGCCCTCCAGTCATGCATGTTGTCTGCCAGTCATGAACGGCAGTCATGGAACCCGGGGCTCATGAACAGTCATGATTCACCAGTCATTTGTCAACATGCCAGTCATATACGAACGCTAGTCATAGGACTTGGTGCTCATGACCAGTCATAATGGTCCAAGTTGACTATTGGTCATGACGGCTGATAGTCCCTCACTCTGGGAAAAATAAACTCGGTTCGTAAGACGCCTCCCGGTTCGTTACATGAAACGACAGCCTTGGTAACGAATGGAACCGGTTCGTTACAGTACCGAACACCAACAACGAACTCAAGTTATGAAGAGCTTTGTCCTCTTGAATGTATGACATCAAAATGCCTACATTAGTATTGCGGCGCGCGCATTGGCGGCGGCGGGGCAGGAGTGGGGAGGGCGGCCGTTACGGGGGGAGGGGCGTACGGTAGCGCTGACGGGGAACCCTCCGGCGAGAAGCGGAAGACCGTAGAAGAGATGCGGGCTGAGATACAGGCCGTGGCAAAGTCTGGCGGGGGCACGGGGGAAAACGTCAGTTTCCCCCACAAGCGGTTCAGAACGGGAAAGAGCCGGGCATGACCGGGCAGAGTCATTGAGTGCACTGTACGAGTCATAACGTGCAAGTACGAGTCATTGGCAGCCGGTCGGGCATGACCGGGCAGAGTCATTGAGTGCACTGTACGAGTCATAACGTGCAAGTACGAGTCATGGGCAGCCGGTCGGGCATGACCGGGCAGAGTCATTGAGTGCACTGTACGAGTCATAACGTGCAAGTACGAGTCATGGGCAGCCGGCCGGGCATGACTGGGCAGAGTCATTATTGAGTGCACTGTACGAGTCATAACGTGCAAGTACGAGTCATGGGCAGCCGGCCGGGCATGACTGGGCAGAGTCATTGAGTGCACTGTACGAGTCATAACGTGCAAGTACGAGTCATGGGCAGCCGGTCGGGCATGACTGGGCATCCCCGCTTACCCCGCTTCGTTGTACGTACGACAGCTACGTAGCTTGCACCGAACGCTTGTCCCATTCATGAAACATACGCATTGCGATCGATGGCGCTTGTGACCCGAGCAGCAACTGGTGCGCGGCTGGATGCATGGTTTCTGTAAGAACCATCGCAAGCAAGTTGGGAAGTAAGCACCCCGCCGCCCGCTGAGCGAGCGACCCGCCGCAGGCCGGGCAAGCCAGTACAGTGGGCGAGATCAGCAGATCGACGAACGGATGTCGCCCACCTCCCCTCCGTCGTCACAGGATGGCCTGCTGAGCACATGGCGGCGGCGGGCGGGGAGGGGCACCGACCGCCGGCGACTGATGACTCGCCCATAACCGGCCCACGCACGCCGCAGTAGTACGACATTATTGATGTGACGCGGCGCCTCGCTCGTCCGTGGGGTCACCCGTGCGTCGTCATATAATTGTGGTTGTGCGTGGCCGAGTGAAGATGTATAGAGTCACACATGTACCAATGGAAATGCTAGCTGTATGTCACAGCAACGTACGTTCTGTGTTACAAGCCGTCGTTGCAGGCTGCACGGCCTAATAAGCTGGGAACAGCGGCCACACTTTCGGGCAATCTTCACATACGGAGCTAGGCAGGCTCCCGTTTCGTCTGCTGGCAGGTGTGGATGGTGCGGCATACCCTACCGACGGTTAGCGCAACACCCACATAACGATATTATAATCGACTATGCGCTTCACCTAAAGTATAGTGTAGAGCAGATGTAGAGTGAATTTTCAAATGTTCAGAAGTTTATTAGTTTTGTAGTTTGCTTTGCGTAGTAGTTGAATCACACGCAATACAGTATCTGCCCGCCCCGTCGTGTTGCATTTGTATGTGCGTGATCATTGTATGCAATATCGATAACCTGTCGTTCCTCGGACGTTGGTAGACGTGGTCCACACCATATTGATAATCAGGTCGTCCTCTTCGTCCACTCGAACATCGGCTCTGCTCTTATACAGCGCGTATCATCCCACAAGACAAAATGTAAATAATCTCTACATTCTTTGCTATCTAATTTTAGCAAGATATACGGTATCCGCGGTGTCTAACATTTTGTTGACTGCCGGTGCGTTATCCGCTACCTACATACGGTAATACAAAATATGACTGGTGGCTCCTTGGCGTGCTTGGCTGGTGGATAGGAAGGTACATACGTAGCTAGCGTTTCTTTCAGCCACGCAGCTGTGTGCGCGAGCTGCACCCATACCGTACGAACGGATCGTACACTGGATCGTACACTGGCTACCGGTTGGTGTAACACCGCGCGCGCGGCGCGTCGTCTCTATTTGGTGAGGATTAATAGGTGAGGACGTTATATTAATAATTAAAACAAGAATATCAATAACAATAATAAAATGATAATGATAGTAATAATCATCTTGGCAACCCCCGTGAATTAAGGGGGCAGGGCGGTGATGTTCGCTGAGCCTATACGCCGACAACCGGGGAGTGTACGTGTGATGACCGTAGAGGACCGTGCGCGTACGTTCGGGTTTAAATGCAATCTGCCGTGCTGTACACTTCAGCTGGGCCCGAAACGAACTGAATGAACGACGTCATTGTTGGGTACATGCATATATACATATATACTTCACAATGAGGACGCGCGTGCCTGCATCCCATGCACTGAACTTGCAATGACAAAGCGTACTTATTAATTTCCACACTCGCTTGCCTGCTGCAGCGTACTTCGAGGCGGGCACTGTTCTGCAGGAAGGGAGCTACATCACCTCGCCGTCGGGTACCTACTCGATGGGCGTGCGGGCGGACCGCGGAAATGTTAACCTGGTCTGCTACAGGGCCTTGAACACGAGCAGCACACCCGGGCAGGGCCTCCCTTACTTCAAATCCGGCTGCTGCCTGCCGTCCCATTAAAAATATGTACGCGAGGGGCTGCGCACCTTGATGCTGCAGGTGGGTGAGGGATTATGACGAGCGAGTGCGTGCGTGGCTGGAATGCTATGCTAGTTGTCTACCTGTTGATCTGAACGAGGTATGTGCATGTATATATACACATATACAGGTATACACACGTAGATGAGTATGCCTCCTCACTTATGCCTACATGCATGACTTGTAATTACTCCGCCACGCACATTAAATTCTAATTACTCTGCCACTACTCTGCCACTACTCTGCTCCTGCTTATATTGAATGCAGCCCTGGGACGGCAACCTGGTGCTGCTGGGCAAATTACCGACAGGGCCGACGGGCTGCGATACACGTTCCATTGCTACTGGACACGAACATAAAGTCAAAGCTGCCCAGAGGCCCTGTCCGCGGCCGAATTCGGGACGACGGTATTGTGGAGCTGATTGCCGGACACAACGACGAAGTGTACTGGCGGTCTCTGCCGTACATCGTTTAACATGGCAGCGGCAGCTATTAATCCTGTGGTCGACTTGTTAGGATGTTACAGCGGACCCCGCGGGTCATCGGGCGGGAGGGCAGGCGGATCCCGATTGGTGCGCGCATGATGAATGGTTGCGTAGCTAGATAGGTAGGAACCAACCTAACAGCAGGTTAGCTAGGCGTACATCATACGCACCAGGTAATCGTTCTTTACTGAATCAGCTGGCTATATCTGTGCACTGCAAGGGGTAATCGGCCTGCACATGCATGCAGCTGCACTGCAATCATATGCACTGTGGACGACGCACACGCAGAGCTGTGATAGGTGTATATATTTCGATGATAAGTAGGTAGGCGTGCGTGCAGGTTTATTTGCTCGTGTAATTTGTTCGTGTATGTATGGTAATAAGTACTACGCTCGTACGGCCGCTGGGGTCATTTGTCGTCAGGAAACCCGCAGTGGATATTTCAGTACGTTCTTGCAGGTCGGTTGTCTGCATTGCGTTTGTTTATAGATCGATAGATTGGTCTATCGAGGGGTCCAAGGAGGTACCTGAATTCAAATGCAGCCGGGTTCGTAATTGTCGTCAGCTGTCAGCCCACACTCGTTCGTTATTAGTTCCGTCGTCCTCTATCCGATCCATCTCCATATCCTCCTGCTGCTCGGTCGACCCATAGTTATTATGCCATGCATACGTTGGTCGCGTTGTGTGGGTCCGTCAACGCGGCGTGTGTAGCATTGGATTCACAGTGCCGAAATCGGGTAGCTATGTCCTACAGTACGTACGTAGGACTCCGTCATGTTTACCCTCCATCCAGGCCCGTGCGCCTTAGTACTTGTTGTCAGGTGCGAGCGGCGGGCAGGTGAATAACCTGTGCATGCGAACATTGCCCATCGCTGGTCCCAGGTGCTATTTCTCTTTTTAGTGCAAGTGAATGTAACTTTGACAAGGTGGACCCCTATACCCAACTGGGCGATCCAACCGGCCCGGTGTGCTGCGGTGGAGCTCAGAGGCGGCGGTTGGCTGTCGCCGGCAGCAACGACCCGCGCCTTACCGCCCTACCTACCTACCTACCTTGCTCCCGCGCACACGACGTAATTAACCCTAATTAACCGATATACATTGCAGACATGAATCTGCGCCACCATGCATGGCCCACCGTACAGGCTCGTCAAGCGCACCGTAGCGCACCCCGCACCCTTCCCTATCTACCAAAGAACCACGCACCCGGTCCATGGGGGACCAGCAGCCACAGCCAAGGATACAGCCCGCTCAGGATGAGTTAGACGCCATGTTGCTTGCTGAGGTCATCCCGGCCCCGGCTCCTCATCAATCCGGCACACATACGTAAAACCCTCAGGGCATGCCTTCCGTCGGCCCAAGTACGTCCAGTTACCGGTATGCAGAGGACGGACCTGTCACATACACGACGCGACGGGCCGCATGGAGGCTGCGCCCCTGCTAGTTACAGCAGCGCGGGCATCTCGCCTCGCCCCGGGGGCTGCCCACGGCCCCGCCGTATCACACGACCATCCCCTAGCTCAACGTCCGACATACACCCGAAATCGGTGGACACGCGGACATCCTGATTCAGGATTCCTGAGGGCCAGATGCCCAACGCGGGTGCAAGGACCCCCTTGACTGGTTGGCCCTCCAGGAAGGGAGGGAGAGCACCGGGAAGAAGGCAACAGAGCCCTAGCTGGGACCACGTCCCAGCGCCCCAGCTTCGTTGCTCAGCTTGCTCTTCAGCGCCCGCGTCCGTCTCCCGGTGAGCCTCCTCACCCGTCCCCGCCAGATGCGAGGCGTGCTTCCAAACTGCGGTCTACCTCATCTGTGCCCCAGCCGACCATCCATCCTCCGGCCCGGTTTCGTTGCTCTGTGCCACAGAACATACAACCTCCGTGTCACAGAGCAAGATTTAACGCATCAAGAGCTCTCGTCTGACCAAACCCTTTCCCAGCCCCGCCTGACTCTGCCAGGGAGGCATCCCCAAGTCTCGTGCGACCCGTCACGTCACGTCCGCGTCGTTGACCGACCCACCGGTCACATCTGACCTCCGAACCCCGGGCAACCCAAACACAACGCTGGTGTCCCCCGCTGCTTTCCCGCGGCGCCCGTCGGCTCCCTCCACCGGACCCCACTCACGGCGAACCTGCCTCCAGGGCTCCAGGCCGCGGCGCACCAACGAGGGGGCGGCGGCCTGACCCACGGGTCGCCATCCACCGACGACCGCACGCCAGGCGCTCGAGGACCACGCGCCGCATCACTGACACGCGCCGCATCACTGACACGCGCCGCCTCATTGATACTGCCAAGCCGCCCTCAGGTGCGGGCACTGCACAAAAAGCTTCGACATGCCATCACTTCCGAGCCCCCAGTGCGCCGTGCTCACGAGGCCGGCATCGCTGACGTCGGGAACGGCTGCACGTGCACCCCGCGGCACCACTCCACGAAGCTCGTCGCCGCGGCCACCGCCTGCTTGGCCTGCGCCGGCGGCAGCCCCGCGGCCGAGGCCGCCGCCGCCTGCGTCGCCGCCGACGCAGCGCCGCTCTCCAGCAGCTGCTTCGACAGCTGCGCCGCCACCGCCTGTCCCAGCTGCTGCAGCTGCGGGTGCTGCAGCGACTGCTCCGCGTAGCTGTCGCGGTGGATCGGGATCAGGCGCGCCGCCAGCGCGCCGTCACCGTGCTGTGCCCCCGGTGTCAGTACCACCGCAGGCACCGGGAACCGCGTCACCGCGGCGCCGCCGTTGGACGCCGCCACCGCCTGCACCGCCGCCGCCAGCAGCGCCGGCGTCAACCCCTCGCCGTCCTCGTCATGCCCGTGGCCGGGCTCCTCAGTCGGGCTGACCAGTACGGCAGACCCAACATCAAGTAGCAATGGCGCCGTACGGGCCATCACGGCCGCCAGGCTGACGCACGGCAGCGCTACCAGCTGCGGCGGCTGTAGCTGCTGCTGCTGCGCCGGCGGCGCGTTAGCGCCCACCCCGGGCGACGGCGGCGCCGGCGGCAGCAAGGCATACAGCTTAGGCGCCATGGTGCGGTAAGCGTCACTCCAGGCGGCCCGAAGCAGCGCATTGAAGCCGGCGAGGCGCGCATCCGAGTCCCAGAGCGCGTGCAGGTGCGAGTGGGCGGCTGCGGGATGTGTGCCGGGCGGCGGCGCCGCCGGCGGCCCCATCAGCGGGCCCCGCTGGAAATGGTACAGCGCGTACGCCAGCGGCATCAGCTCCGGCGGCCACTGCCAGTTCTTACGGCCGCCGAAGCCGAGCAGGCCTCGGGAGGCCTGCAGATGGGGAGTGAAGGGTGGGTTTGACAAGTTTCGAGGAGCATCCAACCCATTTGGGGAAACGCCATGGTTCCATGGTGGTTGGTCGTGGCGTGCGTGGTGGCCCATGGCGTGAAGGGCCCTGGTGCGGCGGGGTGGAGAGTCGAAGGCAAGGGGTCGTGCTGCGCCGATTCTCGCGAGGGCCGGGCGGTCGATCACTGCAGCAACGCCCCCAAGCAACTAAGGTCGCGGATGCAGCTAACGCGCAAGTTTCAGGCCGGATACGGTTGGGTTGGATTGTACGTGCTGCCGAAAGTAAACCGCGTGTCCTTCCAAAGGAGCCCGCCACATGGACCAAGAGGACGGCATGAGCGCCAGCGATCCTGACATTGCTTTGGCTCCTAAGGGGTAAACCCGATTCATACCTGGTGCAACCCAGACACACGCGCCTCCAGCCAGTTTCTTTTCTCTTTCTTCTTTTCAATTCAACCCCCAGCCAGTCCCTCCCTGCGGCCGGCACAACAGCGGTCCACCCGCAACGGACCCAAGACCGGCGGCCGAAGAACGCCCGGCCCCGACCTCCCGCAGCGCCTCTCCCCAGCAGCGCTGCGCCGCCCGGTCGCCAGTCCGGAAAGACTCACACACGGTGCGCGCTTGGCCCCAACCTTCATTTTGGTGCTCCTCTTCATTACAGCTAATCATTCCGGGTCGGGCTTGAGTTCCATGCTGCCCTTTCGGTTTTTGCACGCCCATGGCGCCGCCGGTATTATCCCCGGGGCAAGTAACTGTCGCCGGACTGGGTGTGCGGGTCCGGGCCTGTTTTTCCATTTTTTACCCCCCTCTCACCGCGCCATCATCGCTGTCTAGCGCAGCTTGCATCGATGTGCGCTCTCGCTGTGCTGCCCCCCCCCCCATCCTCCGGTGCCCTCACCTGCGCCTCCGCCCCGCAGCGGGTGGCCACCAGCCCCAGCTGGGCCGCCACCGCGTACCTGGCCTCCTCCGCCTTGCGTGCGTCCCTGGCGATTGCAGATTGCACAGAGCGGCAACACAGTACGGCACCTCAGTACGGCAACACAGAACAACACCAACCACCTGAGAACGGCAACACGGAACAGTGACACAAGAACAGGCCACAAGAATACCAGAACGCATGACCATGAACGCAATGCGTCGGTGCAACCCGCCGTGTTCAGTCGCTGCGTGCCATCCGATCGCCGGTCTGGGTTTGGGTCGGGCGGGGTCTCTCTTCTACGCAACACACTGCGTGCGCAACAACTGCGCCCCTGCGCACGTCGCGCCACGTCACCCGACCTCACTGGGCCCAAGCCCCAGAGTCCCCGCGGCGGTGCCCACCCCCCCGCCCTCCAACGCACCTGAACGCCCCCGCCCGCTTGGCCTCCAGCACCGCCCGCTTGCCCAGCAGCGCCGCCGCGGCCGTGGGGTTGACGGTGCGCAGGAACTCGCCGCGGCTCTCCACCACCCCCATCCGGCGGGTCACGACCCGCACCACCCGGCGGCGCGAGGCGGGGTCCGAGAAGTGCAGCGCCACCTGTGCGGCACACATCGAGGGGACCGGGGGCGTGCCCACGCGAGCCGGGGCGTTGCAGGTGTGGGGGCTACCGGAGCACAGCGGATTTGTAGATGTGGGGGATGCTGGTGTTGGGGCATCGCGGTGCTGTGCTGTGCGGACACAGCGCGGGCGTATGATGCGCCGTGCGTCCATGTCGGATGCCGGGGGACGGTACATTTAAAAGCGTAACCTACCCTTGGGCGATGTGTGTATGTGTGCTAGATGCTAGGAGGCCAACCGGCGCAACAGCCCGCCCTCCAGGCGCCCGAGCGCAGCGACCCGTGCGCGCTCCGCCACCCCGCCACGGCAAGCCGCGCACCTGCACCAGCAGCGAGGGCACGTCGTCCAGGTCCCGGGTGACCTCCAGTCGCAGGGAGGCGCACCGCCCGGACTCCAGCGCCACCACACCGCAGGCCAGAGAGGACAGCCGGTAGGGGCCACCGGCCGCGAGGCCGCTGGCGCGGGGCTGCTGGGGCGGCGGCTGCGGCGGGACAGCCGCCGCGCCGCCGCCGCCGCTCGCGTTGGCGCCCGCGCCTTCAAGCTCAACCTGCGGAGCCGCGCGCCGATACAGGGCGACCACGTGTGTCCAAATTCAAGTGCCAGGAGGCGGACGCCCGGCATGGCTCGTGTTCCAAGGGGGAGGCCATAACACCCCATCTCCACTCCATCTCGCTCTGCTGTCCTCCCGGCACTTCAATCGCTCGGCCGGCGCGAAGGCCATCGCATGGCAGTAGTAGTCTGACAACACAGGGCCGCCATCACCGCGGAGCAAGCCCGGCCCGTCGCGCCCTCATCGCTTGTGACCTTCCCCCGCGGACCATCCAAACGTTGCCAATATCCAAGTACTGTGCTTGGCGTGTGGCTTTGGTCGGTACCGGGGTGGGCGGATATGGCTGTGTGAGAACGGTAGAACTGGATCCGTCTCGTTCAACTCCTTCCCACCCGGCCTGCCGCCATCTGCGCCCCTCCCTGCCGCCCCGACGCATCCCCCTGGCCCCCTCTCAACCCTCCGCACCCTCCTGGATTCGCAACTTTGGATTCGCACACCTTTTGGTGGATTCAAGGAGAAGCCAGCCCAGACACACCCAGCCCGCACCTGGAGGGGGTCCAGCGGCCCCAGCCACTGCACCAGCCGCAGCCCCTCCGAGCAGAAGCAGTCCACACGCCCCTCCAGACCGAACCGCCGCGTCAGCGCCGCGCTCAGCTGCCGCGACAGCAGGCCCCCGACGAAGCCGCCTTCGACTCGTTCCTGCGGCAGGGAACCCCCCTGAGCGGTGTGGCCCTGCAGGGATGGCTGCTCCGGCTGTTGCTGCTGCGGCTGCCCCGGCGTCGGCGGGGTGCCCGGGGTGGGCGGCTGCTGGCCGCCGTGCGGCGTGTGGTGGTGCGGGGGCGCGGCTTGCGGCATGAGCTCGCCGCCGCTGCCGTGCGTTATGGCGGTCAGGAGCTTGGCGTTGATGCCGGTGGCGGTGCCTGGCACGGCAGGGAGCAGGGAGCAGCCACACATCCGGCTTTTTGGCACAGAACGAAAGACAATTGTGGTGTGAGGAGAAAGTAAAACCAACCGATCGGAGAGGTGACTTCCAGACTCAAGAGCAAGCCAGGTGGCCGCCAAGAGACCAACACAACACACACACGCGCGCGAGCCTTGTTCCCTTTTGTTTGCTTGTTCTTTCTGTGCAGGTTGTTCTGGTGCGTATATTGGCAACTGGTTTGGGTCGGGCGGGTTTCTCATTGAACACACGAGGGCCCGCTGCACGTGGTCCGCTGCCGCCGCTCCTGCTGCGGGAATGGCCAACCCCGGCCAGCCCAGCCGCGCTGCGCCCCCCCGCGGCCCCCGGCGCCACGGCAACCCGCACCTCTCGGCGGGATCTTTGTCTCGGACAGCGGCGAGGCCCCGCGAAGCACCCCGCACCTGCCGACCCGCGTAGCCGCCCGCGGCCCCCGGCACTCCCCAGCCTCCCACCGGACCCCCAGCCACCTGGGCCCCCTCCCTCCCTCCCTCCCTCCCCCACTCACTCGTGAACACGTCCACCGCGACTCCTATCTTGGCGGCCATGTCGCCGAGCGCCACGCCCACGTCCAGGGCAGCGGCCACGGTGCGGTTCTCTTGGGCCCGACCCTTCTCCGGCACCGCCTGACGAGGGTGAGGGACGGCGTGTAAAAGAAATCGTGTGTGATTGAACGGCGTGTGTGACTGTGTGTGTGTGTCTTCATATGGAAGCGGGCAGGTGGTGTCAGCAGAGGTCACAGGAAACGCACCCCGATTGCCAACCCCCCTGTCCCTGCCCACCTGGTCCAGAAGCTCCAGCGGCACCGCCCCCGGCCCACGGGTCGCCGGCCCCGCCGCCAGTACCATTACACGGCTGTTGTACAGGTTGTGGTGGCGGGTCAAGTCCAGGGAGGCGTGTGCCGCGATGAGGCGCAGGGACGCCTCCACGGCCGAGCACAGGCACCTGCGCGCAGGATCCATTCCATCAGGGGGGTTATAACAAGGGATGAAACCCAAATGGTTCCGGGGTAGCAAGGGAACAAACCCAAACGAGTCGCGCACCATGCGGCGGACATGCGCCCATCGGGGAAGGAACGCCTGCAACCAATGACTCGCGCCTTGGTCGCCGCGGCAGCACCACCATGGACGTCGGACAGGCCATTCCATCGGCCCACATGCGCCGTCTGCCGCAAGCTTCCATCCAAGGACCACAGGTGTTGGGCTCTCCCTCTTGATAATCATTCAGTAGTCCCTTTGACCCCGGCCGTCACCCTTTGACCCCGGCGCCCCTCACCTGGCCCGAGCCCGCACTGGCACATCCGACTGCACGGTCCTCAGGCTGGCAAGCACCTTTGGCAGCTCCGCCGCACACGCCTGGAGCTCCGAAACCAGCGCGAAACCGGCGGCGGGACCGGCAGCCTGCGCCGCACCCGGGCCCGCCCGCCGTGCCGCGGTGGCGGCGCAGTGCCTGTCCAGCAGCTGCTGCACCGCGGAGTGGAGGTCCAGGGGGGCGGCGGCGGGGGAGGGTGCGGCGCCGCGGGCAGCGGCTGCCGGGGTGGGTGGCGCGGCCGTGGGCAGCACGTGACTGCAGCGCTGGGTGCCCAGATTATGAACGGCGACACAGCCGTCGAAGGTGATGAGAGAGACGAGGGTGGTGGAATCCAGGGAGGGCCCGGTGAGGAGGGCCACGAGGGCCTCCCGAACAGCCTGAGGGAGCGGGGAAAGGGGGTTTCAGAGCGATGGAGGAGGAGGTTAGTCGCTGGGCACGGTGTTGAAGGTGCAGATAATCCAGCAACCTGACGCTCCTTTGACTTTGTAACCGCTTCCCTGATCCCCCGCCGAGTGCGGGATGACCCTGGACAGGCAGACGGTCCTGGCGCCGAGAGGAGGTGCAGTGTGGATAGGGCAAGGCACATCCATGCTATGCATGCGGCCCCTCACCGGTCACCCCACCACAAGCAGGCGGCCAGCCCTCCTACAATGCCCTTCAGGCCCCCCGCTTTCACAGCTTGCCGCTGCCTGTGTTCGCCTATATGGTCGCCTCCTTGTCCTGTTTCTTCCCTGCTCAGCGGGGCCCCACCCCGAAAGAATCCCAGCATCTACTACACCTCCCGGCTCCAGCCCGCCGCTGCCTCCACGATGTCCTCCTAGCTAGTGACTGGCACAGATACATCCAGATATGTCAAGCCACACCTTCCCCTTCTCCTCCTCCTCCCTGGATCTATCCCCAGCCTCTCTTCCGCCCTCAGCCCCTGCGGCCTCCCTGCTACCTGCAGGTGTCGTGGCTCCAGGGTGGTGTCCACCGCGAACACCAGGTGGGCGGGGCCCGGGTGCGGCAGCTGGTTGGGGCCCAGCGGCGCCACGTACTCCACCGCCTCAGATGACAGCTCGGGGAACGACTGCGAGGCGACAGCATTGGAGGGAGCATACACGACAGAGGTCAAGTGAAACCAGTGAGGAACAGGGGCGAAAGTCGGAGGGGCCTGCAGAGTGATGAAATGGTTGGGAGGTGCGAGGGGAGCCATGGGCCCCAGGGAGCCCATCTCCCACATCCCCTCCGCGATGGAGAGCCACTGCTTGCACCCCTGCACTCCCGCGGCGTATTCCCCAATCCCCGCAGGTTACTTCCACCTGTCGCGCCCAATCTCCGCCCCACAACCCCGCAACGCTTGCCCCCAGCCCGCCTGCCGATCGGCCCCCTCTCACCGCCGGGTCCGGAGCGTCCCCAAGCTGGTCCTTCTGGATGTTGACGGTGCCGCACATGTTACATTTCCACACCCCCTTCAAGAGGTTGGCCTGGCGAAGGACAAGCGAGGGATGCAGCGTGCGGCGTCAGACGAGTGGCCAGCGGCAAAGTGGCAGCGAGGTTCACATGGACGGATGTTGAGTTCAACAAAAAGGTCTGGGCCACGGCCCTCGGGCCACTCGCTCGACTGCAGCGCTCCGGCGGTCCAAGGCAGATGGAACGCAAGGGCACGCCCTGCCGTTGTGGGTCGGCGGTCTTTGGTCTGCTTATGCCGGTCCCTTGCCGCGGCCCACAGTGCCATGACACTCCCCGCACTGCACCGCACCTCAAGCCGATGCTGCCTCCCCGCTGCACATCAACACCCGGCTGCCTCGCGCGAATCGTCATCCCCTCAGGTACCCCTCTCAGCGGGGATCGTCCCGCCTCATCTCCGATGTGCCCCATATTCCGACCAGTAACGTCCTGCCCGCAAGCCAGCGGCAGCGAGCATGTACCTTGCAGTACACGTTGAGGAAGGCGGAGCAGCCATTGCAGCGCAGCGGCGGCCGCTCCACCTGGGGCAGCCTCAGGGCGGTGCTGGGCCGGAGGTCAAGGTGCGCGCCCACAGGCACACCGCATGTGTTGGCGAAGCCACGCTGGTTGACAACCTGTCGGAATGGTATCGCAGTTGCGTCGGAACGGGGGGCAAGAAGGGGACAGGGAACGGCACAAGCTGTGCGAACGACTGACTGCACCGTGGACGCCCCGATGTGCGAAAAATCACAAAGTTCCAAACAAATCATCAGCTCAAGGGGTTACGACGGTCAGATCGCCGAGCATGCTAGATGGCAGGGAAGAGGGAGGCAAAGTTTGGAAGGCGCAGCGATAGCACGCCAGCGCCAGAGAAATTGCGATGCAAGCTGACATAATCCCGGTATACTGGTGTGTCGCTTTGATCGGGAACGGGACCACGCGTCAGGTGATCACAACAGCAGTCTGGCACCCAACCGCCCGAAACGCGTGGAAGTGCGCACACTCAAGCGCTAGCTCTGACGGTTATGTGAGTATGCCCGACCCAGCTTACGCTGCTCGAGACCAGTGTGAGGACACGGTCAGCGGGTGCAACAGTCACGGCAATTTGCGCTGGAGATGCCGCTCCCAAAGAATTCTCCTTTTGCAGGTCGCCTTGTTGCGACTGTTCCAGAGTTCGAGGGGTCGGAACGCTACCGTATGTAGGACCAATCGCAGCGTTGGGGCTCGTCATTGTCTTCTTCTACGCAAGAATATCACATCAAAAACTCCACGCATCTATAACAATGGCATGCCAAGTCTGATGTTCAGCAGAAGCTTTGCAGCTGCAGTATGAAGTACCTGTCGATAGCGTCAATGTACCAAGCAGCTCGTTTTAAAATTCTGTCCAAGTTTCAAAACATGTACTTGTGCAATAGCATCAGAGCGGTAGAGCGAACTCTGCCAAAAGCCGAATCTACCGGATTCGTACGGGCCATAATTTCATCAGCTCTGCCTGAAACAATACACTACCGCCATCCCTTCATACAGTACTCTAATAAGATTTACCAGTCATTGTTGCTTACGCCAGTTGAATTAAACTTGGCAAGGGCTTTACGTTAGGTAGGTGAGATCTTGACTTGGCCCGGGGTACCACCCTTTCACCAAAATGCAGATTACTATCACAACTCCTGATGGCGAGCATGTGTTCCCAATTGAGGTGCGACGGTGCAAGACCCTGCGTCGTAGCATCTAGTTGAACCCTAGCGCAGCGTGGGGGATGCCGCGCCGTCGGGTTGCACGCTGAGCGATCATGGCACGCTTGGCAGGTCGACGGAAGCACGTCTTTTGCGGACATCAAGGCCATATGCGAGGCGGAGACCGGACTGCCGTCGGCCTCATTCGTGCTGATACACCAGAGCCGACCCATTCTGGACAGGTGGGGGCATGCAATTCCCGGGGTCGCTGCCCATGTTCTCTCCCTGATCAACGGCTGCACGCCTATGAGCTGCTCGCAAACACTGGACAGGGGTGAATGCCTGTGCGGCCAGGCTTACGGACATGTGGGTTCGGACGTACGGGATACCCGCGCATCCTCCACCAGCTGTGCAGTTCGTAAACTTGGCGGGCCTACATCTCTCTTCAGCGGCGCTCCCGCGCCATTCCACGAACGGTCTTCGAAGCCCACATGGCCATGGCCCTCCCCGTCTTCACACGGACGTCCCCTCACTGATGCGATTACTTGGTAACCTTGAGCCACACACGGTACCACTACAGCACTTTCGGTGCCCGGCCTCCATCTCCCGTGGCCCAGCTCCCTCTCACTAGCGCGCATCCTCTCCTCCGAGCTCGGTCCATTCGTCGTCCGCGCGCCCGTCCCCTCCGCCACGCAGCCAGACTCCCGCCTCGGCCGGCGTGCAGCCCGGCGACATGCTCATCCTCGTGCAACCGGCGCAGCTGCAGCAGCAACAGCAGCAACAACAACAGCGGCAGCGCGGCGCAGCCGCCGCCGCCGGTGGCAATGCGGGCGGGGGCGTGCAGGGCGCGTTGATGCAGCGCAACGCTGACGGCAGCCTGGTCAACCCCGCGGCCGCCATCCAGGCCTTCAAGGCTGACCGGGGAATGATGGACACGTTTCGGGCGCAGGCGCCGCGGCTGTACGACGCCATCATGAACGACGACGTGGGGGCGCTGCAGGAGGAGCTGCGGAGGGCGCATAGGTGAGGGGTCAGGGCGGATTGGGTTGGGCTGAGGGCGGGATGAAGGACGGAAGGAGCGAGGGCGTCGACGGGAGCCCAGCTGCTGCTGCGGCTGCTGCTGCATAACCCACATACACGCACCGTGGCGTGGCATGGCAACTGATGTGGGTCGGGCGGTTTTCCTCGCGAAAGACACGCACCATAATCGCCGGCGCCTACGTCTCTGCATTCATCCTGTGTCGGTGTCGTGCGTATCGGGTACGTCTGGACTTCTGGGTGTAGTGCTTTCTTGCCCCTGTTTGCATGCCGGGCCGGGGTGGGAGCGGCTCTTTGTCCCATGGCGGCTTTATTGCTTTCCTTCTTCGTCGCCGTCGTATTTGTCTTCTCCTTCTTCTTCAATGCACAGCAGGTCATCCTAGTGAGATTGTTGGCAACTGGTTTGGGTCGGGGGGATACGCGCACATACAGTCCACGTCATGGACCTGGGTGGCTGGGGCGGGTTTCTCAGTACACACACACACACACGCAACATGCACGCGCGTACACACCCGCACGCAGGGCCCAGCACGACGCCAACGAGGAGCTGGAGCGGCTGTACCGGTTGCAGGAGGAGGACCCATTCAATCCGGAACTGCAGGTGGGGCCGGGCCGGGCGCGGGGGCCGGGGCGGGTGGCAGGGGGGACCGCGCTGCCGCCTGGGGCCCTCCGCGCGTCGTGCACATTTTGCTGGGGGATGCCAATTCACGACCCGGAAGGGCACGAACCCTGAAAGGTTGGCGAAGGGAATGAGGACTGCCGGGGAAGGGGTTGTTCCGCTCCCTTCAGCAGACCGTGGCGGAAAGGGGTGTGGGCCGCTGGGGTAATTTTTCCCATCCTCGAGATTATTGAGGACGTGACAGCCTAGAGATGGGGCGCTGGACTCGGGGGCCCTCTTAGCTGGGTGAATGTGCACCGAGCCCGCACACACACACACACGGATGTTGGTCCTGGATGCTTAGGGCGGGCTTCTCGTTGAACACACACGCACCATGTACGGGACGGACCAGAGCGGGAGGCCGTGGAATCCACACTGCGCGTGTTGTTGCCCCCGCTGGCCTGTCCCTCCTACGGTGGGCTAGTCCCCCCCCCACACACACACATATTGGGCTTGGTCCTGGTCCGATGGCCCCCACAGGCCAAGATCGAGGACGCCATCCGGCGGAAGAACATCGACGAGAACTACGAGGCGGCGATGGAGCACAACCCGGAGGTCTGACACGTCGTGTGACTGGGTGTTCGTAGGCAGGCAGAGCGGGAGTGCTTGACATGCAAGGGGCATAGCTACGCCCGTACGTGCCCGTACGCCACACAACTGCCCTACTGTGTAAATAAATGTGTGCGTCTAAGAAGGAGAAGAAGGAAAATCAGAAGAAGAAGAAGAAGAAGAAGAAGAAGAAGAAGAAGAAGAAGAAGAAGAAGAAAAACTGGCGAATTATGTGATTGTGCGGAGGTGTTTGGTGTGGCGTGGGGCACACTAGCTGTATCTGCGCCGGGCGAATCTGGGACGCACCACCTCCCGACACCGCGGCGCACCCCACCCCGACTCCGCAACTCCGCCCAAGTCCACAGTCTTCTCAACAGACTGAATGACCTCTCCCGACATCCGTTGCTTCACTCGTGGAAATCCCACGGCCCCGCCCGCCGCCCCGCCCGCCGCCACGCCCGCAGAACTTCATCTCGGTGCACATGCTGTACGTGGAGATGGAGGTGAACGGCGTGCACGTCAAGGCCTTCATCGACAGCGGCGCCCAGATGACCATCATGACCGCGCCCTTCGCGGAGAAGTGCCACCTCACCCGGCTGCTGGACGACAGGTTCAAGGGCATGGCGGTGGGCGTCGGCTCGTCCAAGATCCTGGGGAAGATCCACCAGGTACGTACGGCGGGAGGCAGGGGCCGCCCGAGGAGACCTCGGGATGGTGCCCGGCGGGGTCGACTGCTCCGGGTGCGGGGTTCCGCGCCGCTGCACCGTGCTGAAGACACGGCTTCTTGATGGCCGTGCGCGACCCATCACGCCGCAGCAACCCACGCCCGTACCTGCGCCAGGCCGCACCCGGGCCCATGAAACCTCACCCACCCCGTTTAATGCCCTTCACTACCCGCCCGCCCGGTCCGTCTTCTCAAGGTGATCCCCGCCCGCCCTCCCGCAGGCCAAGATGAAGGTGGGGAACCAGGTGGTCACCACCTCCATCACCGTGTTGGAGCAGAAGACCGGGCCGCAGTTCATATTCGGGCTGGACATGCTGCGCCGCCACCAGTGCTGCATAGACCTGGTGAGCCACTGCCGCCTGGCCGCTGGGGGCTGGGATGCGGGGGTGTGGTCATGTAAGTGAAAGCCAAGCCCAGAACGAGTGGGGAGGGCGGGCTGCGGCGGCGCCGGCGCTGGTTGCCAGGTGGCGCGGGCCCTGCAGGTTAGGCCGCAGGCTGGGCGGGTAGGGACAGTTGGTGAGCTGGCTGGACGCATGGACGGACGAAGTCATGGGTCGATGTGGAGGGGTGTGCGCCGCGTTCTCTGCCCTGATGCGCTGCCGCTCGGCGGACCGTCCCATCGGGCCCGCCGATGGCAAGGGCAGCGTATGCCAGCTGCCGATTTGAACCTGCCGCCTCTTCACGTGAGCCTCCTGCCGCCGCTGACGTGTGCCGCCTGCCGTTCGCTGGCCCGCACGCAGGCCAAGGGTGTGCTGCGCATAGGCTCCTGCGGCGTGGAGCTGCCGTTCCTGTCCGAGAGCCAGATCCCCTCGGACTTCTCCGCTCACGTGGAGGACGTCAGCGAGGCGGAGGCCAACCGGCGGATGGAGTCGGGTGAGGCGGGCGGGCGGGCGGGTGGCCGGCAGGAGGATGGGACGGAAAGAGTGCCGGGTGGGCAGGGAGGGAGGGAGGGAGGGCGTGCACTGCGGGCTCGGGGACCGGCAGATGGAGGGCGTGGGCGCAGTCTCGTTGCGCGAGGGCCGGGTGGGGCGCGGAGGACGTGGAGAAGGAGGAGGAGGAGGAGGAAGGTCGGACCCGACGGCTTGGGAGGGTGGCAGCTGGCGTGGGATGCGTCGTTCGTTTGGCCCCCTGTGGACGGGTCTTCCTTCTCCGGATGAGATGAGATGGAGTACCGTCATGAACCGGATGGAGTACACCGTCGCGAGGGGGGAGGTCGTCAACCCGTGTGCGATCCTCCCCGCAGACGCCGCAGCGGCGCGAGACAACATGGACACCGATGCGGGGACCTCCGCCACCGGCGCCGCGCCGGCACCGGCGAGCCAGCCAGCGGCCGCGCCCGCGCCCGCGCCGGCTGCAGCAGCTGCACCAGCACCCGCCGCGGCTGCCCCGGGTGGTGGCGGCGAGGAGGCCAAGATCGCTCAGCTGATGGCGCTTGGGGCGGACCGCAACACGGCCATCCAGGCGCTGCGGGCCGCAAATGGGCAGGTGGAGATGGCGGCCAGCTTGTTGTTCGAAATGTAGCGCGATGGCGATGGTGCTGGGAGGTGGTGAACTGATAATGGAGGTGGTGGTGGTGGTGGTGGTGGTGGTAAAAGGTAGCTGAGCCGCGAGAAGCGGTGGTAGTGGTGGTGGTGATGGTAAAGATATCTGGTGAAGATCACATCCCGATGACCGCTCACGCAGCGGCTGCTTTGATGGATGTAGGTGGCAGGGGGTTCGTCGCAGTGCCATGAAGCCGCAGTGCCACTGGACGGCATGCCGGGCAGCGTCGCATGTATATGATGCAAGCAGTCGTGGAAGGCTCGCAGGCGCGGTGTGTAGCAGGGGCGTACGGTACAGCGGACAAGGAGCGCGAGCGACGGACTGGAATGCGCACGGAGGTCTCGCTGTGGCATCCGACCGCATGTGGCTGGCTGGGGATATTTCACGGCTCACGGGACATTCAACTGAGCCGCGAGCGAGAACGCCGGGCGTGTGTGCGACCGGTGCGAGTGTCGGGACGCGGGAGAGGTTGTGCACGTGGTTGGCCGGCTGGCTGGTGCTGGCTGTGCCTGGTCGGGCGCCCTTCCGCCGCACAGAGTCGATAGGGTCTCGCTGCTCGCCGGGGCAGGATGGATGGACGCTGCAGGAGCCCCGCTGGCCCCTACCGCGTACCTGGAGGCCTGCCGGGCAGCACGCGGCCTTCCCCGTCGCACCCCGACTTCCAAGGCTTCGGCTTTGGGCGGCGGCGTTACACAGCCTGCCGTTGAACAAGGCAGCAGGAATTAAGGCAGCAGTCCATCACGGCATCTGCACCCACATGACAGCGCCCGCTGCGTCTGCGCCGCTTGAGTCATGTGGATTCAGAAGAGACCGAGATGCTCACGGATGCAAGAACACGCCATTGCCACCGCATCACAGACACAACTCTGTCACGATCTTCTGGAACAATCTGGAATCTGTTGCCCAAAACCTTGCACACCGTTTGCCCACGTTCTGAAATCCGAAGTCCAGCACCAGAAAGGGGTCCGAAACACAGCACGGCACAGCACCTCCCAACCTGTATTCCTGGTCCTTCCCCGGACCCGTCCACGTCTTGTCCTTACGCAACCCGCCCCTCAATCGGTACCGCACGAGCGCAATACAACGCCTTCAACGAGCAAACGGGCTCGGACGCCCCCGTTCAGTCCGTTGGAGGCGCAGTGCCAGATCTGACCAACAGAACTACGACATCCTCGGAAAGTACCACACCCTCGTACGACAATCTTGAAACTACGAGTTTGCCATCTGCGGATAGCCAGATGCCCGCTGGCTAAGGTCGCAGAGTCAGCCCAACGAGGTCCACTGTAACAAAATTAAATCAGTCGTTCATGGAGAACCTGCTTGGTCTATCTGAACCTTCTTACTCCTGGGCCAAGTTAACGAGTGCTGATGGTGCGCCCCAGGGGCAGCCCATCCGGTGCAGGCAGCGCAGGGTGGCCAGGTCACCGTTGCGGGCCGGCGCCTGATATGCCACACCAGCATCCTGAGGACAGGGGAGGGCGCGGGAGGTAAAAAGCGGAGGGCGACCAGACGAGCGTTCAGATGACGGCGTACAAAACGGTGTTGGTGTGTTTCATTTACGGTATACCATGTCCTGCTGACCTGCGCTACGTGGACGTTGGGCTCTTAATTGGTCGAATCGTGACGGCCACCACTCCAAGAGGCCCTGATGTTGAACCCAGCCTGTTGAACCCAGCCTAAGGTCATTCACCCGTGGCACCGTGCTACTTTCATTCGGTCGTGTGGTCACGGGCTCGCAGCTCCACTCAACTCACCGGCACGGGGCAGCCCTGCTCGCTCAACCACTCCAGCAGCGCCCGATTCCCTGCCTGCGCCGCGGCCTTAAACGCCTGCTCGTCCCAGGGACAGCCCCGCGCCTCCCGCAGCCACCGCACCAGCTCCAGGCTGCCGGACTGCAACCCGCAGACGAGAACCTGCTGCAGCGCCCCCGCTCCTTGCGCCAGTCCCGGCGCTGACCCCGACCCCACCATCCACTGCAGCACATCCAGGCGCCCGTGCAGCGCCGCCGACTTGACGGCGTCGAGGTGCATTTGCCACCCCAGCGACACCAGCATCTCCAAGACCTGCACATGGCCCGCGGCGGCAGCCTCCGAGACAGCAGTCGCCCTGGAGCTGATCTCCAGCTCGGACTCAGCTGCGTCAGCGTCAAGTGAGTTGAGCAAGAGCCGCAGCGCCGCCACGTTGCCGGTCCTCGCCGCTGCGATGACCTCGCCGCCGAAGCTCCGCAGCTGCGTCAGTGGGCCCCGCTGCTGCAGCGCCTCGAGCCGCGCGGGGCAGTCGGGCAGCTGGTAAAAGGGGTCCG
The DNA here is from genome assembly GCA_003117195.1 of Eudorina sp. 2006-703-Eu-15. Classification (NCBI taxonomy): domain Eukaryota; kingdom Viridiplantae; phylum Chlorophyta; class Chlorophyceae; order Chlamydomonadales; family Volvocaceae; genus Eudorina; species Eudorina sp. 2006-703-Eu-15. The sequence continues at coordinate 1,396,649 of BDSI01000015.1, forward strand.
ACAGGGCCAGGTCACCCAGTTGCCAGCTGCGGCCGCACAGCTCCTCCAACCACTGCAGTTTAGACTGCCAGTCGGCGGTTGGGCTGGTGGCTGCTGCTGAGGTGTAGGCTGGGAAGGCATCCGGTTTTACGAGCACCTCGGCTGGAATCCGATGCAAGAGGTACTCCTGTACGGTATCCAAGTTGCAGCCGTACAGGGCTGCAGACAGCAACCTCTGATCGCGATCCGCTGTGTTTTTCGCATTCAGGTGCCCCAGCAGCCACTCCATGAGGTCCGCGTGCCCGCCCCGCGCGGCGGCAAAGAGCGGCTCGTCCAACACGCAGGGATATCCATCGGCCAGCAGCCCCTCACACACAGCCTGGTGGCCCGCTCCCGCTGCGGCGGTCCAGGCCTCCTGGACATGGGGCTTCAGGCCGCTGTAGCGCTGCAGCAGCCACCGAACGATCGCTAGGTGGCCCGCGGCGGCTGCGGCCGCGAGGGTGAGGACGCCCACGGGGCAGAGCCGGATGCACAGCCACCCACAGATGTGCAAGTGGCCGGCTGCCGCTGCGGCGTCAAAGACCTCCTGAAACAGCGTGCACCCGCCTGAGACCCGCGCGATTTCCAAGTTTTCCAGGACGCCGCTCCGAGCCGTAAGAATGAGCAGCTGGCGGCGCTGTTTTAGGCTGAGGCCGCGCGTCGCGTCCGGTGCGCCCCAATGATAGGTGAAGGCGTGGTGAGGGATGGGCTGCGATAGCGAGACCCGCAGGCTGCCGATGTACATGCTCTTGCAGGCCTTGCTGAGGCGCCGAAACGTGCAGATCGCGTCCGGCGGCGACATGAAACTGAGCACGCACTCGGCCACATCGCGAAACGCGAAGATGTCTTCCCAGGTCAGCATTGTTTATGCTTGTGCATGAGCGATGTTGATTGCATCGTAAAGAGAAATTTGGAGGTTTGTATGACGGTATAAGGACGACGGTTTTGCAGGTTTTGGGGTCTCCGCTCGTACAGATACTGTGCTGGCAAGGAATGTGACCTCCCCTGCCTCGCTGAAAATTTAGCGAACCCTAAAAAAATGCCGCGAGATTCTCATGCAGAACTCGCGCTGGAAGACCGGACTTCAAACGCCTCAGCCTGGAAGCGCGCGCTCAGACGTTGCAGAATTTCTTTGCAGCGATCTGGCTGCGGTGAAATACCTTCTGCCGCACAATTGTTATAAAAAAACCCTCACCGAAGGAGCATGGCTCCACCTGGGTTCATTGCGGTATGTTTTTATAAACTCCTTCGTTTACTCCCCCCCAAGGCAGCCCCTTTGCCACCAGGTACCAGGTAGTCGTAACAACAAATACCAGCTGGGGAGGGGCGATTCGGCGGGGGCCATTTTTTTGTCGGCTTTGCCTCCCCCGAGTGCAAAGTTGTCCCGGGTTGTCACCCTGCGCGCCCCGACCGCACAGCTACTTACTCCTCGCACATCGATATGCCGGCATCGCGTGCGTGGGCAGACGCCCGCGGGAAGGCGGGGTTGGCCTTTGGGTGAGGTTCACATGGGCTGGCGTCGTTCCGGTTGAGGTCTGCGGCCGGCAGCCGACAGCGGAGGCTGAGAGCATGACATCAGATGACATTCAGTTATAACCTGGTTATAACCTGTTAGGACGCGGCCTGCTGCAGGTGCCGACCGCTGCAAGGACCACTGCACCTCGCGGAGGAATGTGTTGCATATCCACACCCTTGCTGTGCAACCCAGATGCAACCGATTTCCTTCCCGAGTCCTTCCAGCCCTTCCTTTGCGCATGGGCTGCCACGGGCACTGGCGCATCTTGGGCGTCCATACACTACTGATATCGGTGATGCGCTATCCGCGACCGACAGGTCAAGACAGCCAAGACCTCGAGAGCACAGAGCCCCCCGGGGCAGGGGACGCACTCCTCTACATATGACTGCACGTGCACGCGTCCGGGCCCTATAAAACCCTACAACAAAACCCCACAATAAAACCACGAGCGAGCGCGAGAGCCCGTCATGAGTCAACGAAACACACACGGGGATGCCCGCAGGGCGCTGCCCTGCGCTTCGCCCGCTTCCTAAAACCTCAACGGATCCGTCACACACGAGCCACGAGCATGAGTGCCCAAACCACAACTGAGACAGGACGTGTCACAGCTTCCAAAGCAGGCGGTTGGTGTCGCACCGGCGGCAACCTCTTGCCGGCAATAGGGGCACCTCGGCCCTTTCCGCACTCAATCTGCATCAGTTGTCCACACCTGCCGCCCAATCCTCCGTTGAGCCCTTTGGACGAATGCGACCGTCATACAGGCATCCTGCGACAACCGTCCGCTCCATGCTGCCCTCTCACCTTGAGCTGCTCTGCCGCCACCACCTGCAATTCCTCTCCCTTCCCGGCCGCACGCTGACGACAGGTCAGTCACCAACCCATCCATGCTTGTACGGACATCGCCAGCCCTTCCCAAACCCCCTTTACCACACAAGTACGCTGCGCAGAGGCCTTAACCCCTGGCCACAGCGCCGCACACGCTCGCCGTGTGCAGTACTTTATTAATGATGATGTCACAGTGGACCCCGCGGGCCACCGGTGACAGCCATAGCAGTGCTTTGTGGTACCTGCCTTGCCGAGCGGGGCAATTCACGACAGCTGCATTTCACTCGCTAACGGTCAGCTCCTTCCCCCAGCTGCTTCTTAACGCGGTCCGCTGGTGCGCGGCGTTTCGAGCAGTCACCGCACCCTTCTATCATCCATACTTCGAGCCGTGGGGCGAGCCTGTGCGCACATCGCTTGCCCCCCCCCCGCCCGGTCACCTCGCTGCCCGCCCGCCCGGCCGGCTTCCATCAGACGCCTTCCATCTGCGGACGACCCTGCCCTCCGCAGGTTACCGGCGATGCGCCTTCCGCGGAGCGGATGCCCCCACCGCTCCGACCGCCCTCCTCCAGGGCCAAACCCAGCAGCCGGGCGCTGATGGATGACCGTCATCCACCCTGCCTCCGCCGCCGGCCTGTGCGGCTCTGCCACTCCGTCTCGCGCCGGCGGCCACAGCCGCGCTGCTGCTCCGCAGTTCCGTCCCTCGGGTGCAGGCGGCCACAGCCGCGCTGCCGGTCCGCGACTCGACCCTTCCAGTGCAGGCGGCCACAGCCGCGCTGCCGGTCCGCGACTCGACCCTTCCAGTGCAGGCGGCCACAGCCGCGCTGCCGGTCCCCATCACGTACTTGTTGGGCCACAGTCCGGCAATCCCTGGGCGCACCAACGGCTGCTGGTCCTCAATCCACTCTAGCACATCGCCCCTGACCTGCTGGCGGCGCTCCTGCACCCGCTTCCAGGTCTCCTGCCAATCCACCGGGCAGCCCAGCTCCAACAGGCAATACATGACCTCCAGTCCGCACCCGGCGCCAGCCGCGACGCAGAACAAGCCCCCATCCCCCAGTGGGCCCCAGGGGCAGCCCAGCCGGTGCAGGCACCGCAGGGTAGCCAGGTCGCCGTTGCGGGCCGCTTCCAGGTATGCGACGACCTGCAAAGGTGGGCCAGGCAAAGGGGCAGCATCGGGTCGAACGCAGTACTGCCGCAAATACGTAGGCGGAGCGATAAGTGGAAGCCCCGCCCTGCATGCGGTTGCGGTTGCGGTTGCGGTTGCTTCCACGGGTCCCCGGGTCTCCGGCAGTTGGGGGCTGCGTCGTGGGTCACGCCGGCCGTTTGCTGAGTGTGATAATGCAGCCATCCCTGAGCTGAGCTGAACTGAACCGAACTGAACTGGACTAAACTGCACTGCACTGCACTGCGCGGCTTTGTGCTGTGCGGTGTGATGCGTGCTGTGCGCTGTGATTCCTCACGCGGTGAATGCGAATGTAGGCGAGCAGACTGCCCGTCACGATGGCCCGTAGGACCCGCTTTCACACGCTTCATGGCGCCCGCCCCAGGAAGCGGCGCAGCTGCAGATCTCCCCTCCCCATTTGACGAGGAAGCCTGCTGTGCGCATCCTTTCCTCCTGGCCGCTTCCTTCTTGCCGGACGCCTCGACATCGCCGGGCCAGGCCTACCGTTCCTATTACCGCCCAAAGCAGAACACGACCCCGGGTCCTCGTCCTCGGCTGGCGCTCACCCGGTGCTCTGCACCCGCACACCCTAGCCAGGCACCCAGGACTCCTCCTTCGTCTCAGCTCGGCTGTCCACCAACCAGTCACCCTCGCTCACCGACATGCCCCGGCACCCTCGCTCACCGACATGGGGCATCCCCGCTCCACCATCCACTGCAGCAGCGCCCCGTTGCCGGCCGCCGCAGCCGAGTTCAACGGCTGGTCGTGCCAGCTCCAGCTCCCCAGCCGGTCGCACAGCCCGACCATCAGCTCCAAGTCGCCCCGGAAAGCCACGAACTTGAGCAGCGGAAAGTGCCGGACGTCCATCGCGCGGCTCAGGGCTGCCTGCCCCGCCAGCCCAGCCTCCGGCGCCGCCAGCCACTTCAGGAAGACGTCCAGGTGACCGTTCCGAGCCGCAGGCCTCATGGCTTCTTGATGTATGTGCCAGCCCATGGAAACCAGCTCCGACAGGACTGCCATCGCGCCCGCGGCAGCGGCCTCGCACGCAACCACCTGCTTGCAGTACTCGTCCAACTCCTCCCGACCCTCGCTCTGGTGGGACTTGAGCAAGAGCCGCAGCGCCGCCACGTTGCCGGTCCTCGCCGCTGCGATGACCTCGCCGCCGAAGCTCCGCAGCTGCGTCAGTGGGCCCCGCTGCTGCAGCGCCTCGAGCCGCGCGGGGCAGTCGGGCAGCTGGTAAAAGGGGTCCGACAGGGCCAGGTCACCGAGCTGCCAGCTGCGGCCGCACAGCTCCTCCAACCACTGCAGTTTGGACTGCCAGTCGGCGGTTGGGCTGGTGGCTGCGGCTGAGGTGTAGGCTGGGAAGGCATCCGGTTTTACGAGCACCTCGGCTGGAATCCGATGCAAGAGGTACTCCTGTACGGTATCCAAGTTGCAGCCGTACAGGGCTGCAGACAGCAACCTCTGATCGCGATCCGCTGTGTTTTTCGCACTCACGTGCCCCAGCAGCCACTCCATGAGGCCCGCGTGGCCGCCCCGAGCGGCGGCGAAGAGCGGCTCATTGGTCGTACAACGATAACCCTCGGCCAGCAGCCCCTCACACACATCCTGGTTGCCCGCTCCCGCTGCGGCGGTCCAGGCCTCCTGAACATGGGGCTTCAGGCCGCTGTAGCGCTGCAGCAGCCACCGAACGATCGCTAGGTGGCCCGCGGCGGCTGCGGCCGCGAGGGTGAGGACGCCCACGGGGCAGTTGATTGCGGCCAGCCACACGCACACGTGCATGTGGCCTGCTGCAGCTGCCGCGTCGAAGACCTCCTGGACCAGGACGCATCCTGCCGCTGGGACAGCAACCTCCAGGTTGGCAAGGACGCCGCTGCCTGCCGTGAGACACAGCAGCTGACGGCGCTTCACCAGGGTCAGCTCACGGGTCGCATCCGGCCCACCCCAGCGGTGAACGAACGCGTGGTGCGGGACGGGCTGCGACAACGACACCTTCAGCCTGCCACTGCACAGTTTCTTGAATTGTTTGCAGACCAATGGGAGTGTGCAGGACACCTCCTGAGGAGGCAAGAACGCCAGGATGCACTCCAGCACATCTCGACCGGAGAACAGATCGTCCCACCTCACCATTGATATGGTGCTGAGCTTATTCGTAGCAGCTATGTGTCATATCACTGGTGCCGCTGGATTGTGTGCGGCTGTGACATCGATGGTACCGTACTCGGCAACCTGAGTGTCAAAAGAAGTCGTTCCATAATATGGTAGTTCCCCAACAGCATATGCATGTCGAGTAACTACGCTCTGCCAATTTATATGAGAATTGATGGCAGCGAGTGTCGCGCGGAACTTCGAACCTTCCTGCACGCTGCAAGAGACAGCAACATGATACCGCTGTCCAGGTACTCGGATTTTAGTGAAATAGAAACCCGTGAAACTATCAGCAACTAAACCCCAATCTATTGTTTATGTACGGCAGGCAGCCGTACGTTTTTATAAGAAACACGCAAGCAGGTGATCTCCGCTTCCGCCCCATTCATAAGATCCCTAGGCATGTGTCTGTGAGGATGATGTCTTTTGGGCACATCAGGAAACCTGCCTGGCGTACACCCGGGTTTGTATGCCTACATACACCGGCGCCCCTGCCGGCCTTCCGACCTGAAGCGGACCTGATGAGGCACGGCTGTGCTTGCATGCGCGTGGGGTCTGATGGTCAGCCGCGTTGCAGCGGCCTGTCTTGCTGAGGTCCAATTCTCCTTGCCACCAAGAAATTCTTCCCGCGCAAAGTTGGATCCGGGGTCAAAGCCGAAATGAAGCCCTGCGGGAAAGCAACGGGACGCAACCTGCCGCGCTGCCTCGAGGTGGCAGGTGAAGTGGTAGCAGGTGACGGGGTTTCTTGCGTCTCAAGCAAGCATGCTGATGCGTTCTCCAGGGAGGGCGACGTCCTTGGTTGCATCCACAGATCGAGTACGGCACCGCCTGCTCATCCGGACCTGAGAATACCGATGGACTTCGAGTTGACGGCACTGCCCTACCCTGTAGCGTACGAACCCCTCCTTTGAGGTCCTTTGCAACCTCTTGTGGAGGAATAGCTCAGCCCGTAGCCCCGTACGTACCGGCGCGCTGGCTGCTGCCCAGCCGCTGGTTGTCAGGTTGTCCGCCTGCCCTACCCCCAGCCACGGCCTCTGCAACCATGCGCAGTGCCGCGCCCGCCATGGCCAGGGCCAGCGCCCTGAAGCAGCCTGGACCCAAGGTCCACTGACAAGGAACTTGTCACAAGGTAGATCCGTTCTGTGCCTGATGCTTCGGCTGCCGCCCCGACGCCCGTGCGCAAAGCAGCAGCCCTTGACAGGTCAGGGTGGGTCTGGAAGGGGGTTTAGGAAGGGGTTTGGGGAAGGAGGTTCGGGAAGGGGGTCCGGACGCTGAAGGGTCCACGAGGGGTCTGCGGCCGCAAGGCCCGGAGCCCACTGCACCACCCGTCGCCGCGACACGTGTGTGCAGGCGTCTGGTGCGGCCCTCCTCGTAATGAACGGAGCCCTTCGTAGGCGCCTCTGTGGGGCACTCCAACCCACATCGGAACACGCGCAACTCAACCGGAAACGTGCGCGCCCCGCGTCGCCCAGGTGGCCCAGGCCCGATCCGCGGTCGTTCCGCTCGCCTGCGACCTGGCCAGTGGTCAGCCTCCCGTCGACCCACCCGGCCCTCCAGACTATGGCCGCGGTGCAGTCGCCCGACAGCTGTTGCTGCCGCACCTTCGATCGATCCACCAAACAAAGGTGCGGTTCTCCGAACCGCGCAGCTTTGGGGTGTTCCGGGTCTGTGCGGCGTGATGAGACGCATTAAGCGGGTTACACAAAGAACGCGACGCAAAGTGCACGCACCCAGACAGCGCGGCCCTGCATACGACGGCCGCCTTTAAGGTCCACCTGGAGTCATCCGGCAACAGCACTCACCGTTGGCCCCACACGCTCTGCCCCTACCTACTCTCCGACAGCCGGAGCCGGGCCTTGCGGCACAACTGTCGACCGCCGCGGTAGCCACCTGCCGCCCCCAGGCTACGCCCCCGTTGTGGCCGGACGTGAAACACCATCCAATATCAATCAAGGGATCAGTTTGAGGTTCAGAGTTGTAGCGACTTCATTGTTACAGGTCGTCGGCAGCGAACGCCGCCGCCGGAGTGGGTTGCAAATGGTAGGTCGCTGACAAGGACAACTCTCACGCCCCAACCACGCGCCCCTGCCTCCTGGGCGCCATTCGTACAAACGCGTGGGGAAAACGCAGAGGCACTTCATGGCCCCTGCGCGCCACCTCATGGCCGTAAACCAGCGGGGAGGTGTAAGCCGTGCTTATACGAACAGGGTGCATGCGTGGAAGGAACACGTTGCGCCGACAGCGGCGAGAGGTGGTGTCCATTCAAGGACGCCACGACCTGCAACATCACCATGGCTATGGGTTGCCCTTCACTCCCCCAGAGCCGCTGAGCAACCCGTGCCTGCCAGCAAACATACCGGCACCGTAACTCCGCCCGAGCAAGACCACCTGTGCATCCGACCCTGACCTCCAAGCAGCATCCCTCACACGCTCTCTGTCGCTCTCTGTCCCACCCTCCACTAAAGACATCTTGATTCTGCAGTCCGCGTGCGTGGCCGGCAGCGACCCGCCCACGCTCCCTCCTGCTGCAGCCGCCTGCTGGCTGTGCCGGTGCAGGTGCCGGTGCCGGCGGCGTTCGTCGACGCACTCGGGGCGCTGACACCCCGATCCCGACTGCCACAGTTGCCTGCGTGCGCATCCTCATCCTGCCCACAGTCCATCGGTGCTGTTCCTGATGCTGCTGCCAAAACGAAATGAAAGGTATTCATGCGACGCTCGTCGTCCGGCCGACGCCGACGCGGGCGTAGCCCTACATATCTTTATCTCTCCATTCCTGACATGGGTTCGCGGCGTCTTGTTGTGTCCGCCCAATGGAAGGCTTGTGGTGTCCCTAATATTCCACGTACGTCTCCGCACGCTCCGAGCCTGTTAGGTCCCTAACCTCCCGACCTTTGCGGCCGCGGGCCAAGGGCCTCGTAGCGGGCCGCACCCGGCCGATCACCCACCAGGCGACCAGCAGCCAGCGGACAGCTAGCTCACCCAGGCCTCCGCGCCGCAACGCCGCTGCCCTCCTCCTCCTCCTCCTCCTCACTACCGCCCGTGCTGCCCTCCCCGGCCTGCAGTCTACTTGCTGACAAACTTCTCCACGTCCGACAGCCAGGTTTGGTACTCCCGCTGCTCCTTGTCGTAGATGAGGAACCGCAGGTACTCGCCCAGCTCCGCGGTGATTCCGCGCTCCTCCAGGAAGGTGGCGAAGTGGCGCTGCAGGGAGTCGTCCAGCTCATCAAACACGGGCCCGGAGTACATGGACTCGGAGGCCAGGCCCTCCTTGGGCTCCAGGGAGACGTGGTTGATGTTCACAGAGTTGCCGTCGCTCTCGCACTCGAACAAGAGCACCTGGGGTCGGGGATGGGCGAGCGGGACGCAAACATGGCGGAATCGGCGGGCACATGGGGAAATGGGTCGAGCGCGGGAGGCAGGGAGGGAAGGCAGGAGCGACTGATGAGGGAATGGGGCGCGGAGGAAGACCTGGCTTCCGGGGCGGACATTACGTGCTAGGTGTGGTGCTGATCGACGGATGATGGTAGCACGCGCTCGAGACGTGTGCGAGCCCGACAGGGTCGTTGTAGGGTGCGGGGCCCACAGCGGTAACGCACCTTGCCCTCCTTGATGACCGAGACGTTGAAGGCAACGGTGGTGATGCCCTCCTCCTCGGGGCCCTCAGTGTACGGCGGTGACGGCTGGTTGTTGACATGGAGATCTACGCTGACCTCCTCGTTCTTGTAGGTGCGGGTGAGCGTGAGCAGCGTGTCGCCCGGGGCCTCGGTCAGTTTGAAGGGCGCAGGCGGACCACCCGACACCATCTCCGGCCGACCGTAATTCTTCTTTTCAAAGTCGAGCTCCTCGCGCAGAAGGCTGCTGAGGCTGTTTTGTAGGGGAGAGCTGGTGAAGAAAGAGCGCGTGAAGGCGGCGCGCAGCAGCAGCGGCGCAGCCTGATGGCACACTGCCGAGCGCTGCGCCGCCGAGATGAGGGTGCACGCCACAAGCTGGCCGTTACCAGCTGCTGACTGCTGCTGCTGCGCAAGCAGCCCGAAGATACCCCGAACGATGCGTTGGCGAGAAGCCATTTCTGCTGATGAATGGAAGGATCTGATAAGGTCTTCCTAGTCTCGGCAACAGTGCTTCAGGCACCTTCAATAAAGCAACGCTTTTCCAGCGTCCTTCTATCATACTTCCGAAAACCAATTACCTTTCCTCGGTTTCGGGGTGACAGTGCCGTACATAATATCCTGCTTTGAATTGTATAACATTATAGTGTTGTCTTGGTCATCTAGGTATGTACACTCCACAACAGTTATTGCGTTTGTATTGCCAACAGTGGATTGCCGGCAATGAGTACCCCCTGGTGGGCCGCGTTGTTAACTTGAGAAATACCACGCCAGGTATTTATTTGGCACAGCTACCTGACGAAGTAACTGAGGATGCATTCCAGCTGAGTGCTTACACGGTGGTATTCGAAGGTAGATAGAATGCTTCCCATACGCGACGAGCCCCAGTCGCGCTCGATGGTGCGGCAATTCCCGGTGGATGCGTTCCCGAAAAAGAATCATTTAAGAGGGACTGAATGTAGAGTGCGACAGGATTACAACGACCCACCTCCGAAGCCTCGAGTGCCAACCGCCAAACTACAGGAGCTACGTGGGATGGAGACACACTACATTAAAACTCGTAAGGCAAGTATACGATTGCTATGCACCTGACACTCGTGGAGCTCGGCGGGGCCATGGCATGTCGCCCACGTACTGCCTTCAGCCTCTCTCGCTTCTTGACAGCACCACATCATACCTGTTATCCGCCCTCAGAGCATAAGGCTACTGACACTGGCATTGCAGCTCATTTATGCTCGATCTGTCTTTGAGTAAAACACGCGCCAACCATCGTGACGTCGACATCGCTCTCATCGGGGAACCTTGGCCTACCTTAAACCCTCACCCTTTGGAAGAGCTAGCAGGGTAGACTCTTTAATCGTTGGGCGTACGGCCGCGCCCGACACCTAGTCCAACGCGAATGAACTGCGGCCTTGTGCGATTGCCCCGTTCCCGTGCACACACACAACCGCCACAGCGCAGCAGAGTTGCTTAAGGCTGCGATAATTCAGGCGTGGCTGCCGGTGACAAGCTTGCAACACCGCGCGCTCTCGTCCGTGCAGCGCAACGTTTGATACCCGGTCATGCCGGACCCGTTGCTCTTTCGTTCTCGCAGGCTGCTGAGTCACTGAAGAACCGGCAGACGTCCAGCTCGCTGTACACACCCGGCAAGGGCTGGGGCGGCTGAAGCCACACACGCCCGAGCGGCTGCCACGGTCTAAGATCACCCGGCCCAGTGGTGCAGGAGATAGTTCGGCACGGTTGAGCGCGGACCTGCATTCCAACGCGGAAGTGGTCCTCCTGGGCCCATCAAAGCGATATTGTGGGATACAATCACGCGCAAACTGGCAGCTCACAGTGCCGGCGCATCGGCTGCACTCGTGCACGTGCGTGGTGATTGGACGGATTGGGCCTTGCTCTGGGCTGCGAAAAATGCGGGTAGAGAGTCAGCGGTGCCGATGAATGCATGTGTGTCCCAAGGCTGGTCGCCCGGATTTGGTTTGCAAATGTTGTGAGGCAGTGCGGGCACGCATTGGTCGCGCTGCTTGGCGGGAGACGGTGATCGGGATGACCTTGTTGCGCCAACAAGTGGGAGGAGCATGGCGGACATTATCGATTCAAGGGTGGCATGGCTCCTTTCGCTATGCGTGCAGAAAGATGCAAAGGCCTTCGTGCGTTCATATGCGGCACACACACCTGCAGGCCGCAGGCCTGCCGCGCCGTGTTTTTGTTCTGGCATTTGGTTTCGTCTGTGTGGTCCCGGCGCGCAATACACTTCCAAGTCGGCGGTTGTGTTTGCAGGTGGCTGCTACCTGTCCGGACCCTGGCCCGGCAGGCGCCCTGTGGGGCGTGCGCACCAACCTTGCCAAATGCCGGGCGCGCCGCCCCACACACACTCTTGACCCGTCGAAAGGTTGCCGTTTGCATTAAGTGGCCGTATCATAGGTGTCTAGAGGACATGCAAAGTAGGCAGGGTGCCTCTGTCTGGCAGCAGTTAGTGGACAAGTTGATTCAGTTGATATGTAAAGGAGCCGTAGCACAGGTATGGGGCACCGTAGCACAGGTGGGGACCAACCGATTAGTCGTATTTTTTACGGAGGGGCAGGTGAAGAGTGTATATCTCGGGATATCTTCACGGCACCATTGTGTGACCCGTGTTTGTGCAGGTACATGTTGGAGGCACCAACATTTGGGTTGAGCCCCTCGTTCGAAGCATGGTTTGGATGGCGCACAGGGACGATTGTGATCCTCACCCAATTGCGATTTATTTACGTGTTACTTGCATGGAGTCGAGGGTTGTGGGACACTGCGGGGAGACTGCATGCTGAGGTCCGGCCGCGACCCTACCTTTGGTAGTGTGTTGGAAGGCCCGTGCGGGATGTGTTCCCGCCGAAGTGCATTGTATTCTTGGGCAGTGCGGCGCTCACAAAAAATCCACCACATGTATGGGTTGAGTTGATGGGTGACGGAGCGCATAGGCACGGGAGCGTATTTTTGGGCGGGGCCCCAGCGCGAAGCGCGTTCGGGGGGCCCCGCCCCCTAGGATTGCCCATGTCCGTGTGTCCGTGTGTCCGTGGTCCGTCCGGTAACGGCAAAACGTTCATTATCCGCTAAACTAATTCGCTGTGTTTGTCATATTAATTGTCCTCTATTGCAAGGTAACTTTGGTTTGGCCGAAAAAAATTCTTTGCGCACAAACGGTCAAAGTAAAGCTCCGCGGTCTCCATGGACCCGAGTCAACATTCACCCAACGCCTCTCGCGCTCATGTTTGTTGCAACAGGTGCCGCGTGATGAATACTTGGATTAGGGGCAGGTGACGCGTGCTAAATTGAACTTCCATAGTGTTCTGATGTTTGAACATCAAGATGCCACCAACACCAAGATTTGTCTTTCTGTTTTGCCAGATGAATACAATTCAACATTATGTATTGAATCAAAGTTTCAAGATGCAAAGGGATAGCATACCGAGTACCAAGGAGTTCTCCAGTTTCGATGGCCCGAAGTCCGGCTCTCACCGCGACTTTTTTGCACCCTGCTTTTGCTTTACATTGCTATGTAACTAATGTAGCAAACTTTAGAGGTCCACGTCTGCTGCACGCGTGCAGCAGAAGGGTTGCAAGCTTGCCGACGGACCAAACAACGACAGTTTCACGGCCAGAATGCTTCAAGCTTGATTTGTGATCATCTGCTTGACAGACGGATGTGGTAGTGCAGAGGCGACTAGCGTTACGATAGTGATAATGCAGATGCCATGACCGCCGTGTACTGCAGGTTGGTTTCGGGGCTACCTACCTGCTTGAGCTTGCTGAATCTATACACGCCGATCCACCTTCAACATCAACGACACCCTCAATGGCACCCTTTCAATCTCTCACACTCTTGCGCGGTAATAGAGTTTTCGTTGTAAAGCAAGCGACCTGTACGGATTGTAGGGGGCCCCGCCCTTTTCCGGCTTCAAGGAAGCCGACCCCCTACTTGTCTTCGCACGTGTGCCAAGACGGTGTACGGTGTATGTGTATAATGGCTGGCTGGGGTTGGACGCGATGGTGCGACACACTGAGAACTGCACGGCACGTTCACATACTGTGGTAGCTGTACTTTGTGATCATCAAACGTGTAGCAAGTAGCTAATGATGCCAGGAAAGGCACGTCACTGTCTGGACTGTGTCGCGCTGAGTCCCGCCGGTCTGGGGCAAACTAGCAATGCAGAATGGCTTATGTAGGTCTGTGGATGCAAGCATGCTCCATGCTCGTTGGATGTCTTCCTTGTCGTACACCGTGAGCCGTGTATTGTCGCATTCCTTACCGTTGCTCTCTGCCGTTTCCCCAGCATGCGACGGGTTGGGACTTGGATGGAAGGCCAAAGGGAATCGGTGGAGTGTCTTGCACGATGCGCTGGGAATGAGAGTGTCTAGGTCTGGCGCTTTCAAGGAGACAACACGAGTGGTGGCTTGTGTAATAAGGCGTGCGACTGACTCACCGAGCACCACTGGGGTTCGTCTGCTGAACAACTCGCATGATCGTTGGAGCTACCGAAGACTGTGCGTTGCGCGCCTCACCGAAAACAGATCAGGGTGCCGGACAATACATTGAATGAATGAGTGAATTAACGTTACAGCGGACCCCAAAAGGGATCAACGGTGTACTCACGACACGACAGCTGTAGCACATTTTTTCCTGAAGCACTGGTGATAACGAGCCAGGTCGGCCAGGTCAACCTCTGTCCATCTCAGTGCCACCTTCAAGTCCCACTTGTCGGACCCTGTCGCGTCCTGTTTTACCCGGTTGACTGAGGTGATGTAACACATTCGTCACTAGCTGCTCCAGGGTAAACATATATGGGGGAACATAATTCGATGCAGACAGTTGCTCCTCACTTGCGTTTGACGTATAGGGCCCTGCTTCATGGGATGCCCACCGACTTTGAAACGTGTCCGTTTATTTTTTTATTGTTGTTTTATTGCGTTGTTGTTGTTGGGACAGTTCGCTCAGTTCATTCGCGTCACGACTTCGAAGCCTTTGTGCGACTCCTTTCTTTGTTTGAAAATGGAATAGCAATAGGTTGTGGGCATTATAAGGAGAGTAAAGAAAATAAAACGGGAATGGAAGAACGTCTCGCCTGTCTGGACAACGGGAGCTTTCCCGTACTAAGCTATTGATTCGAACTGTTCACTCGGTCGTCCGAGCGTTTGTCAGTTGGCGCTTCAGGCGCGTTTGCTTGTTTGTCACTTTATCTATCTAGCGCACCGCGTTGTGGGGCGGGCGCTCGTAGTTGCAAGACTTGGTCAACCGACGCATGCGGCTCAGGGTTTGGGTCGGCGCGTGCTACGTCGCTGCGCTCTCCCCTGGCTGGGTGCAGGGCGGCAATCTGTACTTGTTTGTGTTCAGTCGTAGCGCCGATCGTGTGTTGCTCCGCGTAGTAAGTGTACTGCCAGAGGGATAATCCCTCACGTTATGGCCTTAGTGGTAGGAATAAGGGTGTGTCGTACCCGTCAGGCCAGCGTCGGTGTGTACTTAGCGCTGAGAGAGCGAATGTACGCGTCTTTGTCGTTTGGCTCTCGAAGCAAATCTTCGTGAGCGTGACAAGACCACTGTGCGCTATTGAGCGACTTATTGGATATCTTTGTAACATTCGTGAGTTGATCATTTGTCCGCAGCTGACGCTAGGCAGGTTCAACGCGCTACAAGATCCGCTCTTGGCGCTAGGCCGCACTGAGATCCGTTCCGGGCCATCTGGCCTTACACAGCGCAGCTAGCCATCGTTTGCCGGCTGGAGCGCAGCCGAGCCTTTGTTCAGCTCAGCACTGGAGTAGCGACTCGTGCTGAGATATATTTATATTCCCACAGCCAATGGCCGAGCCTTTGTTCAGCTCAGCACTGGAGTAGCGACTCGTGCTGAGATATATTTATATTCCCACAGCCATTGGCTGTGGGAATATGAATATATCTCAGCACGAGTCGCTACTCCAGTGCTGAGCTGAACAAAGGCTCGGCTGCGCTCCAGCCAATGGCTGTGGGAATATAAATATATCTCAGCACGAGTCGCTACTCCAGTGCTGAGCTGAACAAAGACTCGGCTGCGCGCCAGCCAATGGCTGTGGGAATATAAATATATCTCAGCACGAGTCGCTACTCCAGTGCTGAGCTGAACAAAGGCTCGGCTGCGCTCCAGCCGGCAAACGATGGCTAGCTGCGCTGTGTAAGGCCAGATGGCCCGGAACGGATCTCAGTGCGGCCTGGCGCCAAGAGCGGATCTTGTAGCGCGTTGAACCTGCCTAGCGTCAGCTGCGGACAAATGATCAACTCACGATTGTTACAAAGATATCCAATAAGTCGCTCAATAGCGCACAGTGGTCTTGTTACGCTCACGAAGATTTGCTTCGAGAGCCAAACGACAAAGAAGCGTTTATTTGCTCTCTCAGCGCTAAGTACACACCGACGCTGGCCTGACGGGTACGACACACCCTTATCCCTACCACTAAGGCCATAACGTGAGGGATTATCCCTCTGGCAGTACACCTACTACGCGGAGCAACACACGATCGGCGCTACGACTGAACACAAACAAGTACAGATTGCCGCCCTGCACCCAGCCAGGGGAGAGCGCAGCGACGTAGCACGCGCCGACCCAAACCCTGAGCCGCATGCGTCGGTTGACCAAGTCTTGCAACTACGAGCGCCCGCCCCACAACGCGGTGCGCTAGATAGATAAAGTGACAAACAAGCAAACGCGCCTGAAGCGCCAACTGACAAACGCTCGGACGACCGAGTGAACAGTTCGAATCAATAGCTTAGTACGGGAAAGCTCCCGTTGTCCAGACAGGCGAGACGTAGGCAGAAACGCGAGACGTACGCCGAACAATTCCTACTCACTACACTTCGCGCCCTTGGCGCTGCGTGGTAGTGCAAACGGAATTCGATAGATCCATACTACGACAGCGACACTACCAAGTCATGACAGCTGTCGTACCAGACTGATGGCAGAATGCCGTACTATGTGCGTGATGATGGCTCCCCCCCCCAGCTCCCACGCCGATTTTGCGGTGGGAAGCTGGTAGCTGAGGGCATGAGGTCCCCGAAATCAACTGCACAGCGTGCGTATCGTCCTTCACCAGGGCACGCTTCCATGCTGCTTGCGCATAGACTACTACCCACATCTTCGCAACGGCCCTCAAGATGAGCAACCGATCTTCCTTCTGCAGTGCGCGGAGCCAGCGCAGCCTTGGCCCATCAGCCTCGGCGATGTAACGGCGCGGCACAGATGCAATAACCGCGACGTCAGCAAAGCGACCGGCCACGGGCACAACCAAATCGGACATCTCCTCTGACACATCAACTGCAATGACAGGCATCTTCACACCATCTTGCTTCGCCTGCTCAAAACTCTCCGGGTGCGCTGGTCGCACGGTAGCCTGATCAGGCGTGTACCGCACAGAGCACGCGCTATCCCGTAACTGCTGCATGGCCCCTTCGTCCCATTTCCAGGGCATGAAAACCGATCCCACATCACCGATCGCCAACGCTCCTACTAGCACATTCACATCCCCGGCTTCGACCGGTTCTGGTCGCACGGAACCCTGAGTAACTGACGCAGCAAGCGCGACAGCCTTCAGCGGATCGTGCTCCCCTGGCATGACTGCAGAAAGCGTTCCTGCAGCCCCTTCACACGTGCTCAAATCCCAAGTGCCAGGGCTTGACGGCCAGCTGACCTCGGTGGCATTGGCTACTGCTCCCTTCCTAACACCCTTCGACGCGAGACGGCTCTTAAGCTCACGCAGCGACAACAACTCAACATCACCATTGTCGTACAGCACCTGGAACTGGTGCGTGTGACCACTCCTACCAGCGTACGACGCCACTCCCAAAGACCGCGTGGTGCGACGCCCCTTCCCGCGCGACTCCCTCATGACAGCGGCACCTTGAAGGTCACGTAGGTGCTTGGGAGGTTGCAGCGCAAGCTGACCGGCCTGCGCAGAAACAGGGACGACTGCATCCAGCGACTCCGGGGTAACACCCTTTCCAACACAACGAGGACACACCCAGGTCCCATCCGGGATCTCAGTAAGACGAGGCTTCAGGCAATAGGTGTGCCAACCTGTACCACAAGCATCACACAAAAGCATCCACTCTTCTCCATCCGGAAACTTGCACACCTCGCACGGGAGCCCCGGCGACGGCCTGGCCAAACGCGGATCCACCGTGTGATCATCAATAGGCAGATGACATGGCGCGCAGTGGCTGACATGAGCCGTGAGGGTATTCCCGCAACGACCTTCCAACAACAACACGCCGGTAGGACGAACCTCAACCACCCGCAGAATGTCCGGCTTGGCATAAGGATCCAAGGTAGTGCGCCCGGACGTATCGCGGTGGTAAACATAATCACCTATCTCAAACCTACGCAGTCGCGGCAAAACCGCCCCACCCCTCATGCGTGCGTACCGCAAAGTATCACGGTGCTGCGCGATGAGGAGGTTGCTGCCGGCCACGGCCATGTGACGGCGAAGGAGGGCTGCGCGCTGCATGATCGACCCTGCCGCCAAACTCGGATCATCCAGATCAATCTCCACATCGAAACGCTCCTTGATAGCTGGGGGCACCGTAGGCTCAACCGCGTGCATCACATGATAAGGGCTCACACGGGAAGAGGCCTGAGGCGAACAGTTGTACCCCAGCATGATATCCGGCAAATGCTTATCCCAATCGTCAATCCCCCCGCCAGCATGGGCGATTCTTCGCAGCGCATGCTTGCAGGTCTGAACAGCACGCTCAGCAAGACCGTTGGCCTGTGGATGGTTGGCCGACGTCTGCCGATGATCAATTAACGCATCAACTAACACTTGCGCAAACTCTGCCTTCCACTCGCTACCCTGATCGCTGCACACCTCTGCACATGCCCCGTACCGGCCCAAGATGTGGTGCTGGAAGGCGAAGGCAGTCTGGTCGGCATGCTTGTCAGGCAGCGGATCAACACGACATACTTCGAAAAATGCTCAACACAAATCATCGCATACGTGAAACCCCTGGGCGTCTTCTTGAACGGCCCACACAAATCAACACCCCAACGATAAAACAAACCGGAAATAGGCAGCGGGTTGAGCTCCGGAGTCCGCGCCGAGAAGGTGGTGTTCACTCGGTCGCAGGCCGAGCAGTGAAGACCGACTGACGCCACGTCATCTGACATGCCCCTCCACCAGTAGCTTGTGAGAAGCAGCGCAATAGTGCGCCGCACACCGAAGTGCCCAGTCTCCTCGTGGGTCCGCTTGATGATCTCGGTGCGCTCCGACGGATTGGGCACCACACGTGGCTTTCCATCACCCTCAAGCCGGTAGAGCTTGCCGCCTTGGAAGCGGTACTGGCGTGCGCGACGAGCACACCTACGCTGTCCTGTTGAATCAATCCCGGGCGGGTAATCGCCCTTACGAAGGAGATGAAGCGTGTTTTCATCGTCCCAGATATCCGTACGTCGACTCGGAGGTGGTGGATCATCGGCTGGGACATGACTGGCAAGCGCAACAAGTGCGCCGCCCATGCTGTACGACGTGCAGTCGGCGAACGCGGAGGCAAGGCCCCCTTGCGGCTGAGAGAGCTCACGGCCCTCGGTGCAGCACGCAAATGCAGTACGATTGCCCGTCGCATCCTTGGACACGACGTGACAGATCGTGAGAATGCTGGACAAGTAGGTCACATCCGTCGCGTCAGCTAACACATAGCAACGGTCGTCATCAGACAGGCCAGGAGCGCTGGTCGCCCCAGCTTCAAACCCCAAGACAAGCTCGCATTCCCCGGGATAGAGCGCATCGTACAGTGAAGTAACGCTGTTGTAGACCGGGGTGCTGGGCCGAGCGACGGTGTCAGAGCCCTTCTTCCCAATTGCCCCCGGCAGCAGCGCCCGAACTGGCTTACCCGTGTGATCGCAAGGGTAGTACGGAAGACGCGGTGCGCGAGCTGGGACTGGTGCCGAGTGCTCGGGGTTGAGAACATCTTGAAGCTGACGTCCCACGGGTCGGGTCGCAGATTGCGCAACCCCGTTCAGCTGATCCGAAGCCACGAAGTTCGTCCAGCATTGATACAGACAGTGCGCGTACGACCCAAAACGGGCAGCGTCCGCGACCGTAGAGCCACCAAACACTGCGCTGACCGCCGCCTCGGCTGCTTCGGCCACAGGCGTATCTGACGCTGGCGGCAGCGGCGCGCATCCCAGGACACACCCAGGAGGTGACGACGAGCATAACTGCTGCAACTGTTCCATGATGGATACGACGGACTGCGCACAATGCGCGGAGTCAGAATTCCAGAACGCAATAACCAACCATTGATCTCCACTCCCTGCACCCGCGAACCGTAGGTCGCGGCGGGTGACCTCGGTGACATCCTGAGGCATTGCAAGGAATGCGTTACGCCAGGCCTCTAAAGGCAGCAGGCGGGGATACGCGGCACTGAGCTGCTGCAGGCGATGAGCTGCAACCATACGTGCTGACTGACTGACGTCGGAATAGTAATACTTGTTGATGGGGATCCCGTTCCGCAAGCACGCTTCAAGCCCAGCACACATGCCGCCAAGAGGCTCGTACAGCGTGATGCCATGAGCGGCGCGAATGAAGAAATCTGAACCAATCGACGCAGTAACGGGGTAGGGATGCTCCACCGCCCCTGACCGTTTCGCTGCGGCTAACCACTCTGCTGCTGCAGTCTGCAAACGCACCCTCGCCTCCGCACGGGAGTGATCCTCGCAGTCCGGAGGGGGTTCGAATGCTTCATAGCGCCACCCATTCCAACCAGCCATGTTTTCCTCGGGAGACGGACAAAACGCATCGCTGAACGGAGCGACCGGCCTCGCCGAGTGCACGGTTGCACAAGCCATCTGACAATCAGCCCAAGCGGCGCGTACTGACGCGGCAGCTAAGGCAGTAGGCCTATGTACTTCGTCCTCATGATCAAGGCGCGCACCAGTGTTATCAACAGCACTGGGAACCGGGTTGCGTGACAGAGTGTCTGCATAGTACGGCATTCTGCCATCTGTCTGGTACGACATACACTGCCGGCGGAATGTCGTACACATTTTGAACGATTTAGGCCCCCACGCCTACCCTGCCCGATCATCACCGAACGCCCTAAAAACTTCGAGATAGCCTTCTTATGCAGGGATTATTCGTCCTACAAGAAATCCCGACGAAAATCGGACCTCGCATTTTCACGTTCTGAGTCCGGAAAGGCCAACATGGTCATGTCCGCTTATGTCCGTTTCAAAATATGCGACACACAACATGAAATTCACAATTGCATTAGTCAGAGGCAGTACACATGCCCTTTCTTCCTCGAGCACTTGTGTCAGACCAAGTAACGGTCGCCTCCTTCGCACCTTCACACACAAACCCCCGCCCTCCCCCCTCACGTCACGCCCCCCCAGCACTTCCGTCCTCCTCCCCGTCCGCGGGGGGGGGGGCGAGGAGCCCACCGACAGTGTCGGTGGGCTCCTCGCCCCCCCCCCCCGCGCCCCGCCGCCGCCGCGGTGGCGAATGGGATGGAGGTATAATTGCAGCGTGTTAGGTGACCGGATGTGCCCCAGGGCCATCAAACACTCCCAGGAGGCCCCGCGCAGATGGGCGTCTTGCAGAGCTCCGCAGCGGAAGCTATGGACCGTGTCCCGGCGTAGAGGTTGAGCCGCTGGAAGCGCAACCGGAGTCGGTACTCCTGGGCCTCAGTACGGTACGGGGCCCCCCGGAACCTGCACCCTGTCGGCAGCGCGAGTCGAAAGAAATAGCCCACTACAGGGTACCCGGCGGCCTGACAGCTGGACATGTAGGCCGACAGGACACGGAGGAAACAGGCAGACGGCTCCTCGAGGTAGGGTGACAACCGGATCTGGGGGGCGCGACGCCGGCAGTACTTTTTGGTCCCCAGAATCCCCAGAATCTCAAACAGCACCGTGTAGAGCCCGAGGTCGCGGAAGAGCAGACCGCGCTGGTGCGGATCGGGGCTGCACTGAGCCTTCCCGAATAAGCCCAGGGCGAGAGCAAGGAACTTGGAGGCACGGCACCCTGCTCAGTGTGCCCCGCGCGAGTTTGGTGTTGACGGTAGCCTTTCTTGTAGCCGCTGACCACGCTGCTCTCGCAAGGACTCCCCGAGCAGGCGTGAGGGTCCCAAGGGCCTTCTCGACGAGGGTCCCAGGCCGCTGGTCCGGGCCGACGCGCCCAGGATCGATGCTCCAGAACCCAGTGTGACCCGCTGCTGGACGACCCTGCCGTTTCAGGTGCATTACCATTGCCCTACGAATGCAAGGGAGCAACAAAAGGCAGGAAAACGACAACAAGAAACAACATACTGGACATCAGCCTGGCGGGTATGAAGGGGCCGGGGCAGTGGAGGGGGCCGGGGGGGGGGGGCACAGCGGTGGCGGTGTCCACATTGCCTTCTTCATCCAGGTAATTGTAATCGCTTTATGCGCTCCATCTATATCAATGTCTGACGCACCGCAGCTGTCCAAAACACTGACGGGCGACGACTCCCCGCCCTTCTCAGAATATTTAATTATCTTCCCTTGTGGACATACTGGGTAGTTTTTCACATTGTAACCTAAAATGGGAAGCGGAACATACGCAGCGATGTGGGCTCCCAACTTGGCGAGCATTGTCCCAAGACCAAGGTACTTGATACAGTGAAGCTTCCCGCTCTCGCTTTGCCACAATGAAATTGTCTTCAACGTGCCCAAAATGCTTAGCTGTCCATGATGTTGCTTGCGTAGCTGCCCGAAATATGTAGGGCCCACCTACTAAAATTCCCAAAAATTCCAAAAATTCCACATAAGTTAAAAGGACTTACACGCAAGTTATCTTTCTTGAGCCATAAAAGACGAGGATCTTGTGTACAGTGCTTCGTGCCTGGAAGTTGCTTGCGCGTTCATCTTGCGCCCAGCCCTTGAAATTTGCGCTATTTGTACACGCGTGCAACTAGTACTGTAAATAAAACTGGAAGATCTGCTGTCTTGCAACAGTTTCAGCGCTAAGATCTACCATGGCCCTGCGCGCCAGCATTTGCACAGCTCAGAAGGTCAGGGCGTTCTCGTGTGGCGTGGGGTTGCTCAGGCGCGATGCAGGGTCCCGAAGCTTCAATCCTCGTTTCTTTGATGTTCGCAAGAGCAAGATCGGGGGTAGTCACCGCATGAACTTGGCTTCATCCCTTTGCAGGTGAGCTTTACTGTGCTGGCCGCCTCTACGGTTAGCGGAGTGCGGCCCCTTGCCGCAAAGGCGCGTAGCAACAGCGTCGCGGAGCTGCAGAATCAGCGGGCGGAGGCGGCGGAGCAGCGGGCGGAGGCGGCGGAGCAGCGGGCGGAGGCGGCGGAGCAGCGGGCGGAGGCGGCTGAGAAGCAGGCGAAATCCCGCATTTGGGTGAGTTCACACACACAGGGCCCCATAGTCCGATGCAGCTCGGCGAGACAGGCATACGGGCTAGGATAAGCAAGTGGGGGGCAACGGGACAGCTGAGTGACACGCGCACATGCATGCTCATATCTTACTACCCATTATGCATAATGCTTCGTTCCGCGAGAGCAGACGACCACGGACACGGCGGGCAGTGCAAACCAGCTGCCACTGCCAGTGTGAAGCTGCCAGTGTGAAGCGTGTGGTGCACTCGGGCACTGTCTGATCTGTGGTTGTCCCTTGTCTTGCAGGCTGGCACAGCACTGTGTTGCGTGACGCTGATCATCGTGGCAGGCGTCCTTACTGGCTATTTTCCCTACATCATCTCCCGCAAACTGCTGCCCTCTGTTGCGGAGGTCATCAAGCAGGCTTTGCACCGCTGATTGCGCTCACAGGGGACGGAGCTCGTGCTGGCACTCATCTGGATCGTTGTGAGCGCAGCCGCCATTTCCATGTCGGGGACGGTCTGGAACAAGGACCTGCTGGCCCTGCTGGGCCTGGCCACCGCCCGTCAGGCATGCGCATGCCTCTCAAAAGCTTTCCGCGAGCTTTACCAGTGAGGGGGGGAAGCGTAGGCGGGGACTGAGGAGCTTGTGTTGACGGCGCACTGCACGGCATGTACGATAGCGCACACGGCGCGCTGGTTTGCGCCACGGCTTCTTCATTTCTTGGCAGTGTACTTGGGGGCAGCGGTGTGCATGGGTGGGCTCGGACGGACGGTATGTACGATAGCGTGCAACGGCGCACTGCACGGCATGTACGATAGCGCACACGGCGCGCTGGTTTGCGCCACGGCTTCTTCATTTCTTGGCAGTGCACTTGGGGCCAGTGGTGTGCATGGGTGGGCTCGGACGGACGGTATGTACGATAGCGTGCAACGGCGCACTGCACGGCATGTACGATAGCGCACACGGCGCGCTGGTTTGCGCCACGGCTTCTTCATTTCTTGGCAGTGTACTTGGGGGCAGCGGTGTGCATGGGTGGGCTCGGACGGACGGTATGTACGATAGCGTGCAACGGCGCACTGCACGGCATGTACGATAGCGCACACGGCGCGCTGGTTTGCGCCACGGCTTCTTCATTTCTTGGCAGTGCACTTGGGGCCAGTGGTGTGCATGGGTGGGCTCGGACGGACGGTATGTACGATAGCGTGCAACGGCGCACTGCACGGCATGTACGATAGCGCACACGGCGCGCTGGTTTGCGCCACGGCTTCTTTATTTCTTGGCAGTGTACTTGGGGGCAGCGGTGTGCATGGGTGGGCTCGGACGGACGGTATGTACGATAGCGTGCAACGGCGCACTGCACGGCATGTACGATAGCGCACACGGCGCGCTGGTTTGCGCCACGGCTTCTTCATTTCTTGGCAGTGCACTTGGGGCCAGTGGTGTGCATGGGTGGGCTCGGACGGACGGTATGTACGATAGCGTGCAACGGCGCACTGCACGGCATGTACGATAGCGCACACGGCGCGCTGGTTTGCGCCACGGCTTCTTTATTTCTTGGCAGTGTACTTGGGGGCAGCGGTGTGCATGGGTGCGCTCAACGGCGCGCTGCACGGCCTGTACGATAGCGCACACGGACATTCAGGCATGGCTGGAGTCGGACCATATGACTAACGAGCATGAATACTTTTGGGCGGGGAAGGTACTTCGGATTTTCGAAACCCTGGGGTTCGATTATAAGGCGCATGTGGAGGAGGCGCTGGGTGCGGAGGCCAAGGCAAAGGCCGTTGTTGCGCTAGATATCCCTTTTGGAGATTTGCTCTTAGAATTTCGGCGCAGACTGCTCTGCGATTGGTCTGCTGATTGCCTGGATCAGGACCCCAGGGGCTTCCCTGAATACACCGATAGGGCCGGAGTGCAGGGGCCGGGCGTGACAGCATGTCGGTACCTGAACTGGATGGGCCTTGCGTACACACCGATCGATCACAAGCGAAAGCTGGACCATATGACGTCTGGTATGCCGAGGAAGCACCACACGGCGCTAATGCGATTTCGGCTTGGCCGTTGGGATCTGGAGGTATCGCGGTTAGCACGGGGGCCCGGGTGCACGCCGCGCAGTACACGGACGTGCCGGGTTTGCAATAGTGGAGCGGTAGAGGACGAGCTACACGTGCTAATTGAATGTCCGGTTTACGAACCGCTACGGCGAGCGGTGGATCTCCCTGATGACTCGGATATGTTCGGAATCATGTTTTTGTTCGACCAGTGCAAGCTTGGTCACTTCTTATATCAGGTGCAGAAGTTGCGGAAGGAAAAGCTGCAGAGATGAGAGATTCTGCTACCTTTTGTTCTTTTGGTCTTTTTGTGCGCCCTTTGACGGATGACCGTTGTGGGGAAACACATGTTCATAGCCGTAAGGCCTGTACAACATGTAACAACCAACCAACCAACCAGCGCACACGGCGCG
The DNA here is from genome assembly GCA_003117195.1 of Eudorina sp. 2006-703-Eu-15. Lineage (NCBI taxonomy): Eukaryota > Viridiplantae > Chlorophyta > Chlorophyceae > Chlamydomonadales > Volvocaceae > Eudorina > Eudorina sp. 2006-703-Eu-15. The sequence goes on from BDSI01000015.1 coordinate 1,421,739, forward strand.
CTGGTTTGCGCCACGGCTTCTTCATTTCTTGGCAGTGTGCATTGGTGCATGGGTGGGCTTGCCTTCTGTGAAGGCAGCCGACTGTTTGTATCACGTGACACTTTCCTTATGCAAATGGGCTAAGGTATGAGACACAACATCGCAGCATTCTGGCTTTGAACGTGAATTTTTAAAATTCGTTGTGAACTGTAATGTACAATAGATGTTCCGCAAAAGTTTGTAGATGACATTTTAAGTTTGACGCCACATAGAAAGAGCACTCGCATGCAGTTTCGCCACCTATCAACGTGGAATGTGGGTTTCCTAAATCCTCTAGTACTCCGGCGTTGAGTGGACGACGGCCGTGTGAATGTTTTATCAATCAGCACGCAATTCATGACCGAGATGACTGACGCAACAACATGGTTAGCTCTGCGCACTGTTGCCATGCCTAAACATTTGCGCATCAATACCGGAAATGTGAAAACGCCCATAACAGAAGGGCTGGTCATCTTATGATAACTTGTACGATACCGGTTCTAAATAAAGAAGTAGCATTTGTTGGTCAAGCCCGGTTCCGTAAGGCCGTTGCCGTTACGACAGGACCTGAAAGGCACCGCAGATCCATCGGATTACCATATTGTCAACAGGAACTGCGTGGCTTTAGACCCCGCGTCTCCTCTTACGGCGGGGGATGGACATCGACATGAAGGATTGTGTACGATTGCGTGTATCTGCGCGCTGCGTGAAGACAATACAAGCTAAAGCGCTCAATTACATCGCTCAATAACACGCTGCAGCATCATGCGATCATAATTGCATAATTATTTTTATTTTGAATTATCTACCTTTGTCTTGTGACCTGCTTCCGCCAAAGTTATTGTAAACATCTTTGACCTTTACATTCGTCGTTGTATTTGTACGTTCAGCTTGCGCGCTTGGCGTGCAATTTGGAAATGAACAGCCAGCCTTTCCGTGCCACCGCAACCGTCGGACTTCACCTTGTCCCGGGGCGTGCATGTGCGGTGCCTGCACTGCGACAACGAAAGGCTGTTTGTCGTCTTGCATGTATAAACAGCGTGGGGTAAGGTGGTGTTCAACGTACTTTCGCCGCAGCCCAGTTCACCGGTGGACGTTTGGGGTCTAAGACGAATAAATGGATAGTGCTTGTTGTTTGTCTGCGATTGTCTTTGCTGAAGTATTCCGTTTCCGAAAGTCCGTTAGGGTTGACTCGCGCCAACGAACTCAATCTTGTTGCAGCCGGAGGCCTCTCGCGATTCGTGCCCAAGCGGTTCAAGCAGCCCAAGCCGTTGGGGGCTTGATTCACGTCTCGGGTAAGGGTTGGCTCGACTTTGTTTCACGCGGGCTTGGTATTCGGACTCTGTCAGGAACATGATGACCATGAGGGCAATACGAAAGCGCGTTGGCCAGCGTTCGGGAGACATGGGTGCATGGTTGGTGGAGGATGGCGTGAAAGCGGTGACACAGCGCTCACTATCAGTAACTATCAGTATTGCACCCCACCTCTGCCATGGAGCACATTCCGGGGCTATCTACGGTATTCAGCAGGTGCTGAAGTTCCCTGCCATTACTGGCATCCATTCAAGCAGATTTCGGGTGGAGGCATTCTCCTATCGGGCCCGAGCGCGCGCAGCGTAGACGTTGGCAACCGAGGAGCCGCTCTTCTGCAGCGCGCCCCTCCTTCCAGATTGCTCTGCAGCCTGAAACCACTAGGAAGGCTGCGGAACCGATACATTTTCGTACAACCCTATGCCATAACAGCATTTCCGCAGGATACTAAAGGCTTCGACCCGGTGTTCTCCAACCATGGGGTTCCGTACACCTCAAAGACGTGTTGGTGGGTCTGCTCACTCTCATGCCTGCAGAGACATGGATCATGGCGGGCTCAGCCGCGCTGGCGCTCTCCATTCCAGTGGCTTTCTCGGCAGTGCGACAGGGCAGGTGCGCGGTGCTCCCTCGTGTGTTTCGCCCCGCGATCACTGCAGCGGCTGCAGTGGCGGCTAGGGCATTGTGGCACTGGTGCTCGTCCTTGCATCGTGCTACAGTACCGCACTCCTCGGCCATTGTATGCCCATCCTTGCGCCATGCTATAGTATCGCAGGCCACGGCACCGGAGAGTCCGTCCAGCCCTCTTCAGGGCCCTGCCAAGCAGCTGCGGCCCTAACTAGGAAGTCGTTCACATGCCAAAGACGTCCTTTATGGGTTTGGGTGCGTTTCGACGTGCCGGCCGCGAATGAGCTGTACAGCTCGTTTCTGTGCCTTCTTGACTTCAACGTTAGTTTTGAATGCTGGAGAGGAAGGCAAGCCCCCTTGGTGCCTGCCCGACCCCCGCAGGGTCCAAAGCGTCAGCCCCAACGAGGCGCTGCTGCTGCTCAAAACCGGTGTCAACGTCAAGCTGGTGGATGTGCGGTCCAGGGTGGGTCGCCGGCTGACAAGCCAGCAGCTTGTGTGCGTGTGTGTGTCACCGCGCCCTGACCTTCGGGCGTCACGGAACTGCCAGGCGGTCGACGTCACAGGCCCAATGTGGCTCAGCCGCGCCCATTAATGCCGCTGGTGTCGGCAAACCACAACACCGTGCCCGCCAGCGCAAGGAGTGCGCTCTCAGGACTCCGCGCCAGACCCGCGCAATCAACGCGGGCCCTCTGTTGAGTCCGCTGTAACGTTCTTGTACTCAACTAGTGTAGAGACTAGAGAGGGAACCGCAATCCAAAGTGCCTGTCTGCTGGCGGGCAATCCGCCCCGAATCCTCTCGCGCCCCACTCCACAATGAACTTGTCGTGAACGACCTGCCCGATCGGTGGTGGTGCAGCTTGAGGTCAAGATTGAGGGCCTGCCGCTGAAGCGCAACGCGCGCAAGGCCAAGGTCATCCACGCGCCGTTCAACGAGGTGAGGCCATCTGCACATCTGCACGCTGGGATGGGAGGAGGTGGGCCCACGGGGTGGTGCGCTCCAGGGTGTGTGCTCGTCGTGATTCGTGATTGTTTTCTTGTTGACGCGGTCTCAACCCCGCGGTGGGGCGCGGACCGCACCGAGTTGGCAGTCGCGCGAGCAGGGAAGTTTGGTTGTTGGCTGGGCGACTTCCCTTATTCATGAGTGGTCAACAGGGGGGGCTGGGTGAGCTCACTTTTCACCGAGTGTGTCTCCCGGTGCTGCCTCCGCCGCACGCTGTCGCCTCGGCCCGTCGCCCGCTGCCTCGCCCGCGCAGCTTCGCGGCGGCAAGCTGCAGCCCACCCCCTCCTTCCTGGACGACATCCTGTTTGCGCCCGGGGTGGACCACGACACCACCTTCATCGTGCTGAGCTCGTGAGTGCGCTGCGGTGCCGGACTGTGAGCGGGCTGGGGCGGTCGGCGGCTGTGCAACCCGCGCACGCGCTGGCGCACCGCCGTCCCTTCGCCCATCGCTGTTTGCAAGAGGTCGGCAGCGTCCGCGCTGCCCTCAAAGCGGCGTGTAAAATCCCTCGCGCAGGGTACCACAGGACCGACCCCAGGGTCGGGCGGGTCTCTTATCGAAACACCCACAGGACCTGTTGTGATGGGGCCGCAGTACATCCTAGGTCTGTGTAAGGCTAAGGCTTAAGAGGTTGAACAGGGAGTCCCGGGTGCAGCGCTCGCTGGAGCAATTCTCGGCGGGCAAGCTGTTCTGGCCCTCGCGGGAGGGACGTGGCTGCGCGGGGGCAACACCCTACCGTAGCGGGTGATCAGGAGGGCAGGGGCGCCGAGAAGCTCACGGAGCCTTTTTTACGCAGCTGTGAGGCAACTGGCCCTCCCTTCCCTTCCCGCTTCCGCCGACTATGACGCAGTCGCGGCAGTGAGACCTGCCGCCGGGCCGCCAAGGCGATCTCCTCCATGAGCGACCGCCACGACATCTACACCGTGGAGGGCGGCTTCCGGGGCTGGCAGGTGGGTCACCCCGGCGCGCGTTGCTCTTCTGTGCTGTAGAACAGACACACACACACCTCCTTGTACGATGGTTTCACCCCACTGCAAGCCCGTCATCCTGTCCCGTCCGGTGCTGACTCACCAGTCGTCCAAAACCCATGTCCATTATCCACCATTCTGCTCTGGCAGCAGCGCCGCACAAACATATCGACCAATGTCCTATACCCGGCCTGTACCACCCCGCAGGCCGCTGGTATGGACACCGAGTCGGCGGCGTTGATGTCGAACGGCGCTGAATCCTCGACGGAGGAGGAGGAGGACTACTACGGGGACCTGTACGACAGGGCAGCGAGCCGGAACGGCTCGGCGAGGGCGCAGGGCGTGGAGGAGGTGTTCCTGGACTCGGCGGACTCGGGCGGGCTGCTGGGCATGCTCATGCGCGTGCCCTTCAAGCCCAAGCTGCTCGAGGTGCTCAAGCAGGGTGGGTGAGCGCTGGGCCGTGGCGGCGCCAGTGCGGCGCCGGCTGAGCCGCACAGCAGCGTGCCGGATGTGTTTGCGCTGCCCCGTCCACATGCACCGTGCGCGGCATATGTGCGGCATGGCAAGCGGGAAAGGGGTAACAGGGAATGAGGCAGCACCGTCTGATGAGGATTGGGGTGTTGGTCGCACCCCGACAGTGTTGCCACGCCACTTGTTAGTGAAGGGTCGCCCCGCCCCTGGACAGGCTACACGGCGGAGGACCTGCGCCGCGACGTGCTGGCTGGCGTGGTGGTGGGCGTCATCGCGCTGGCGCTGGGCATGGCACTGGGCATTGCGTCGGACAGCACGCCTGCCGTGGGGTGAGCGATACCACCGGTATCGCCGGTGGGGATGAGCACGGCAATCTGACGATGCTCGCATCCCCATCCATCCAGACCAGCTCAGAACCGGTTCCGAGCTCTGCGTCGCGCACCCTCGTTCACAAGCTTTTCGGAAAAGGCGGTCATCGCCTCCTCTCAAGGCACTGCACCGCCTCTGCGCCGCGCCATCACGCCCAAAATGACCGACGGGATTCCCTCCCACGGCCGGTTATCTGCAGGATGTACACGGTGGTGGTGGGCGGCTTCATCGCCTCTGCGCTGTCGGGCTCCCGGGTGACGGTGGTGGGACCCACCGCCGCCTTCATCCCCATCGTGGCGGGCGTCGCGCACGCGCACGGCGCCTCGGGCCTGGTGGCCTGCACGTTCCTGGCGGGGCTGATGCTGCTGGGCATGGGCGTGACCGGCATGGGCGGGATCATCAGGTGCGGGGGGGTAGAACACCCCACAGGCATCCTTGGTACGTATTCTTGTATTCAAGTGTATACTTGATATGCATGCCAATTGGTATGCGTTCTTGGCATGCGTTTCTTGTTATGCATTGTCGGGGGAGGGAGCGCCGCAGTCACCGTGTCTACACCGCCTGCACACGCACGCCTACACGGTTGCACCGCCACCCGTGCCCCCATGCCGCACAGGTACGTGCCCAAACCCGTGGTCACCGGCTTCACGGCGGGCATCGCCACCTACATCTTCGGCACTCAGGTGCGCGGCGGAGCGACCTCACCTCCTGGCACCGCCCAGCTCCTGCGGCGGAGCCGACCACTCCGGCCGCTTCTAGCTGCTCCCCATTGGCTTTCCTCGTACCCCGACCCGCGTCGACCCCTCTTGACGCTTCTTTCGCACCCTCCTCGCCTCGCCTCACCTCACCCTCCTCTGCAGATCAAGGACTTTTTGGGTCTGGGTGCTCCCGGACGGCTCCCCGAGGGCGTCCCGGTGCCCACCGAGTTCCTGGAGAAGGTGGTCTATCTAGGTGGGTCGGGAGCGCGTGGGCGGGTCCGGGCCGGGCGGGGCCGGGGCACACGCTCTTGCGCTGGCGGCAGAGACGCCTGGACCTCTGGGTGGGCCGGGGGAGGCCGCATGAGTCACCGCACTGACCCCACCGCGCCGCCAGAAAGCAGCCACCTTGCGGCGCAGCAACCTCTTGGTGGTACCATACCGCACCGTCACGCAGCGGCTCCGCGACCCCGCCCTGCCCTCCGGTGTGCAGGCAGCCACCTGGATTCGGCCCACCTGCCCTCGGTGGTCATGGCGCTCGGCTGCCTGGGGCTCATCAAGACGTGGCCCAAGGAGTGGGCCAAGGTGCGCTGGTTACTTCCGTCCGTCTGTCTGTCTGGCGGTGGTCGGTCTGTCAACGGCATTCACTGCCCTTTCAGTGCCTGTTTGGGTGCCGCTCGGGTGCCGCGCCATCAAGTCGGTACGATAAGAGCTGCTCGCAGTGATGTGGGGACGTAAGAGATGTAGGGGCGGGGTGTGTGTGTGTGTGTTGTAGCCAGGACGCCGCGGCCAGGGGCCCAAGGACCGTACACCACTGCGCCGCGCCGATAATGCGCGGCACCATTTCTCGGTGCACCGTATTTGTGAAGGGCGGGAACTGGCCCGCGAGACAAATGAGGAGGTCGACCCCGCAAACCGACGTTGCAGATGCGATAGAACCGGAACCCGAGTGCCGTGTGTCCGTGTGCCACGCCCTTATTCCCCGCTCCAGGTGGTGCCAACCCCCATCGTGGCCATCGCGGCGGGCACGCTGGGCCTGCAGCTGGTGCAGCTGATGCAGCCGGGGTTCGACCTGGGCATCGAGACCATCGGCTCGCACTTTGGTTCCGGAGCCATCCCGCGGTCGCTGCCCTCCCTGCAGTGGCCCGAGGGCCTCAGGTGAGGTCCTCGGGCGGGCGACCCATTTGCCCCTGTCTGCCTGCCTGCCTGCGGTGGTATTCTGACTGTTGCACGTCTGGGCTCAACAAGCAAGCTGCATAACCATGTGCTTTCTTGGCGGTGCTCGGTTTCCCATTCAGTCCTTGCGCGCCCTACTGTCAAGTCCCGCAACCGCGTCCTCTCCTGGCCACTCCTCGGTCCCCCTTGCAGCGCCTCCGACGTGCCCGGCCTGCTGTACCCCGCCGCCACCATCGCCATGCTGGCGGCCATAGAGTCGCTGCTGTGCGCCCGCGTGGCGGACACCATGATCGGGGACAAGCACGACTCCAACACGGAGCTCATCTCGCAGGTGGGGGCGCCGCAAGGGACGTTGGGGCCCGCGCGCAAGAGCGGCGGCACGACGTCGCCGGTTCGGTCGCCGGTTCTGTCTGAGCAGCGGCGCAGGTCTCCACCTGCCAGCCGAGCGTGTCTGGGAGGTGGGAGCACGTGCCGGCATCCCCACTGCCGTGATCCAAGAACAGTTGCGATGCCCACGATTCGGCGTGCTGTGCAGAACTATATACTGTACATGCTTTTGCGCAGTGAAATCCCCCCGCTTTCTCTCTTAACCTCTTGTCTTCTTTCCTCGCTGTACCATATCCTGCACAGCCGTGTCGTGATGGCCGCATCCCCCGCAGCGCTCCTGAGCGCCTAAGCTCCGCACCCATGGCTCCACTCCTGCAGGGCATCGCCAACGTGGGCTGCGCGGCGTTCGGCTGCCTGCCCGCCACCGGCGCGCTGGCGCGCACCGCCGCCAACATCCGCGCCGGCGGTCGCTCGCCCGTGTCGGGCCTGGTGCACGCCGCCACGGTAGCGGCGGTCATCCTGGCGGCGGCGCCGCTGGCCGAGTACATTCCGCTGCCGGCGCTGAGTGCGGTGCTGGTGGTGGTGGCGCTCAACATGGGCGAGTGGCACAACTTCCAGCAGCTCCCCAAGTGTGAGCCCAGTTACGGTAGCGCAGCCAGCCCCGTGCCTCCACATGATGTTTACTTACCCTTCGTTCTTGTGGAGAGTCGTTCGTACTTGTGGAGATTTTTCGTACTTCTAAGGGTTCTTGGTACCAGGACTCTGTAAGAGTTCTTAGGAGTCCTGGTGCTGTTTGCCAGAAGAGGAATGAGGATTTTCGTTGGGCGGATGAAGGCCAGGCGCGCGCATGCCTGCATCTGCCTCTGCATCTGCCTCTGCGCGTGATGGGCACCACGAGGACCACCTCCACGGTGGGCGAGCAGCAGCGCGACACGAGGCTAGGCGGGCGGAGACGAAGCCGGAGGCCCCTGGCCGCCTCACCCGGATGAACGTCAAACGCTCCCCCTTCATGCCAGACACAGTAGACAGCGAAACCGCAAACGCGCTGCAAACACGTCTGTCCCACTCCCTCTCTGGCACGGTCGCTGCAGGGCCCGAGAATGACGCGCACCTCTTCCTGATCGCCTTCTCGCTCACGGTGCTGCAGGTGCGTGAGGGCGGGCGTCCCCCCGCGGAGTGCATATGACTTCTTGAGCCGCGAGCAGCGATAGCTGCTCCTCTTGGCGCCCCTTGTTTTCTTGGACTTTTCCATTTTGTTTTTTAAATGTTGTCTCTTTCGAGGTTTAATGGGGGGTTGCGTTTTGCGCCTCGATGGACGCCGAGAGAGCGACGCCTGCAGTGCGAACGGGTTCGCAAGAGTATTGCGCAGCGCTGAGCGGTGCCGTGAAGCAGGCTGCGCAGCGGGCAGGGGCTATATACCGCGCTGTACCGAAGCAGGGTGGAGCGGGCAGGGGCTGCACACAGTCACAAGCCGCCCAGTGCCGAGCGCGCGGGGCGTGCGGTTAGCAGCATTGCCGCATTGCGGCACAGCCCTGGCTGCCGAGACGCCGGACGCTTGAAGAATGTGGCTGTTTCATCATCTGGCCTGAGATCTGGCCTGAGATGCGCACCTGCTGCCAGCGCCGCTGCTGGTCGCTTCCCGCGTCCGTGTTTGCGCTCCGTGTCGCTCCTGGCCCACCCTCGCCACCGGGGGGACCCCTCCGCCCTCCGCCCTGGCTGCAGCGCAGCCTCAATCCGGTACATCTACCACTGCCCTACATCCCCTTGCCCCGCCCCGGCCGGTCCTGCCCCTCGTGTATCCACAGGACGTGGCCGTAGCGGTGGCGTTCGGCATGGTGATCGCCCTGGCCGTGTTCGTCCAGGTGAGGGCGGACGAGAGAGACACACGGGGGAGAGAGAGGCGCGGGGGAGAGAGAGATGGGCACACGGGGAAGCGCATGGCCTGCCGTAGCGGAGTCGCGGCGCACGTGACGCGCACCCGGACGGACGCCTGCCACACCAGAGATGCGACCCCGCACCACGGGCCGGTCATTTGGGGGCACAGGACGCGCCATGTGTCTGTTTCGGGGCAGGGGCCAGGAGCCATGGTTCCCCATTCGGTCAGCAGGCACTGGGCGCCCGTGTATCTTTCGCTGCGCCGGGCGCGCGGGCCATAAGCTGAAGGTGTGTCACGCGCCGGAGAAGCCGCTCTCCCTCGTCTCGGGTTTCCCGGTTGCTGCTTGCCGCGTGCTGCTTGCGGCCGCGGGTCTCGCTGACCATCAATCAGCTGACAGTGGCAAGGCCGTGCCCCCATCCCCATCCCCTATTGGCGCAAAGTCCGCTGTTCACCGCCACCGTCACCGCCGCCACCGCCACCCCGCGCAGGACGTCTCCGCCACCATGTACGTCCGCGCGTTGCCGCCACGCTCCATCGTCACACCGCCGTACGTTGATTTCGGGTTGCCTGCCGACCGTGACGACCTGGATGAGCCGTACCGCCGCCGCGACACCGCGACGGTGTCCTCCAAGCGGGGCAGCAGCGGGGACGAGGAGGACCCGGTGGAGGGGCCGCTGCCGGCCTCCGCTTCCGCGGGTGCGGCTGGCGGCGGCAGCGCGGGCCTGCTGGCGCCGGTGGCGCTGGGCTGCGTTGTGCCGCCGGGAACCGTGTATGTGGAGGTACGGCATGTACGGTCAAAAGGGGCGTGTGACGCGCTCCGCTCATCCGCATGCGTTGGTGCGGTATACCGCATTCCTCCGCGTTGGCCCAGAGGGAGAGAGAAAGTGCTTCCCCTCTCTCATACACACGTACGCACCACACACGGCATTTCGCTTGCAGGTGGGTACATTATGTTAATTAGGATGTTACAGCGGACCCAGCGGGTCATCGGTGGCAGCCGAAGCCGGGTACATTGCGATATCGAGGAGAGGATCGCACGCACGCGCAGCGTTGTGGTGTGAGTCTGTGTGGCCAAGGCAACCGACCCGCACCAGCTGGTAGTCTTCCGCGACATAGCGACATCAAAAGCGCGCCAAATCGACGGCGCTCTTCTGACACCGCAGTCTTTTAATACTGTATGGGTTGGCCATTGGGTATGTTATTCACGCATACGGGCAACTATTTGGGCGCTGCGCTGCGCAATATCACGCACACCTGTTCTGCCTGCCTGAGAGAACACATATACACACAGTGTTTCGGTTTAAGAACACAAACACGTCCTCGTCCGGGCGAGTTTCTCGCTAAACCCATACTTGGCACGTGCGGCTCAGTTTTCCGTACACTTGGCACGTGCGGATACTCCACTCCAGTGGGGAGGAAGTGCGGTGCGGTGCGAACACGGCGTTGCTCGCACGGACTGACACGGTGGGTACTTGTGGGTTGGCCGAAGCACAGCCGATTGGGTGCTTCGGCACTGCGGAATATCTAGGCGGCGTGTGGGTCGTCCCCTCGCGCATGTGCCGTACGTGGATGTGCGCCGTCAGGCAGCCAGGAGTGGTCCCGGCATGTCACAAGCAAGGACGACTCGTCCTCGACGCATCGGCTCCCGTAAAACGCATCGGCTCCCATACAACTCCCCTCCCTCCCTTGACTCGAATCCTGCCCCGGGCTGTGCCCAGGTGACGGGCTCGCTACTGTTCGGTGCCGGCGAGGTGCTGGAGCGCGCGGTGACGACCGAGGCGGCCGCGTCTCAGGAGCCAGTGCAGGTGGGGGGGGGGCCGCGGGTACCTACCGCGCTTAAGGGCCTCCTGCCGCCGGGTTTGCGGTCCGCGGATCTGTGCGACGAGTTGACGAGTTGAGCAACGGCTGTTGAGCTGTTGCCGACAGGATAGGCTGTTCACTTTTTCCACCGCCTCCTCCTCCCCCGTTTCCTCTCCCTCCCGCGCCTCCTTCTCCCCCTCTTCCTTTCTGGAGGCTGCCGCGGGGAGGAAGAGGTGCACCGTTTGGGTTCACGCGCGTGAGCCCGCTGCCGCGGCCCTCCGCAGCGCAGTATTCAACATGTCAACCCTCCCTGCGCCGTGCACCCTCTCTCCGCCCGTGGGGCCCCAGGTGCTGGTGCTCAACATGTCCCACGTGAGCGTGGTGGATGTGAGCGGGCTGGAGCTGCTGGAGGAGGTGCACAGCACGCTGGAGAAGGCGGGCAAGACGCTGGTGCTGTGCGGCCTCACGCGGCAGCCGCTCAGGATGATGGCGCGCGCGGGGTTCCTGGATGAGGTGAGGCGGGGCGGGGCGGGGCGGGACTCTCGGAAAGCTGGGTGCGGTCAGCGCCGGCACCCCTGCAACCTGATGGGGGCGACGTGCATTTATGCTTGTATGTGTTTAGTGTATGTTCAGTGTATGAATGTTATATAGGTTATGAATGAACGTTACAGCGGACCCCGAAAAGGGATCAGCGGTGTATAGTTTTTGTTGATGTTTTGCTATGTAGATATTATGGTATTGTCGCTGATGCCGGACGTGGTAGGTGAGTTGCTGCTGAGCGGCTGACTAGTTCTTGTCCGGCCTGAGCCCTGCCCTACCCCAAGGCCTCCTGACACGACACCCGTCCCCGCCCAATGATGCCCTGGCAATGCAGGCCGGCCGTGAGAACGTCTGCCGCAGCGTCGACGCCGCCTTCACGCGCGCCGTCGCCATCGTCAGTGCCAACCGCGCCGCGAAGCAGCAGCACCAGCAGCAGCAGCACCAGCAGCAGCGGCACCCGCCGGCCGGCAGCCGCGGCGCCGGCAACGGCAACGGCAACGGCCGCGCCGCGCGCGCCATCACGGTGGACGGTGGGGCCCCTGCCCCAGCCGCGATCACCACGGTCGGTCACGTGGACGGCTACTCGACCGGCGCCGCCACGCCGGCGGCGCTGGCGTCCGATGACCTGGGGGAGCTGTGGGCGTCTGCGGCGGTTCCCCGGGGCGTCGACTTCCAGGCGTCCTCCGGGCGCCTGAACGCGAACGGCTTTGCCGCCCCTGTCAGCTTGAGCACCGCTGCCGAGCTGGCCAAGCGGCAAGGCGCGGGCGCCGCCATTGGCGGCAGCGTGGAGGGCGACTTGTTCGGTGAGGAGCCGGGCGGCTGTGCATAATGATCGATCACGCGACGCCGTGTGACCTGGTTTGGTCGCTGGGCGGAAGGGGTCGGTGCCCGGACGCGGCTTGTGGAGGGGCGGCTGTGCGGTGTGGTGTACGGTGATGGGTTGGGGAGCCAATTGAAATGACGCATGGGTGCTGTCGTCCACTGTTCCGTTGCTTGCTACCCGTATTATTCAATGATGACGGTGACGGTGACGGTGATGGTGATGGTGATGGTGATGGTGATGGTGACGGTGACGGTGATGGTGATGGTGATGGTGACGGTGATGGTGATGGTGATGGTGATGGTGATGGTGATGGTGATGGTGATGGTGATGGTGATGGTGACGGTGACGGTGATGGTGATGGTGATGGTGATGGTGATGATGGTAACGTGCGGGTGGGTGCGCGCGAGATCAGGTGCTGGGTGAGGGCCTTCCCTGGAGCGCAGCATGTGAATCAGTGGCGGCGTGCCACTGGTTGCCGCACAGCTTGCGCCCACCGTCTTGTCAGCGCGCGCGCACCGCACATTCCGCCGGCGGTGCTCCCAGTTCACCTCCCCTCCTCGCCCGCCCGCCACGTGTCTCTCCGACACCAGCACAGCACACTGCACAGCACTGAAGGACCATACCATTTACCATACGTTGTTGCATTGTTGCTGCATTCGCGGGCTGACCGGGATCGGGTCTACAGATCAACACGGTGCATGGCGGCGAAGTGAGGAAAGGGTTCAGCATTTTACCGGAGGCGGGCATTTTCCTATTGGGTGACATCCAACAAGAACATCATGCCCAAATTAGAGTCATTGAAAAGTCTCGGTAGGATGTCGGTGCAGCCAGGTCGGTGGTGCGAAGGGTACCGGTGCGGCCGGGCATCTGGTGTACTGATACCGTAGTGCGTGACCCGCGGGGTGCACTGTCGTATGATTCATTCTAGTTTGTAGGAACGAAGCTGATGGATCAAAATTTCGGGGAAGGGGCGCAGACACGGGCGGCTGTGGGTCCTGTGGGGCGACTATCGCGAGATCTCCGTTCTCGTCTCTTACATGGGGTTGCGCGTGACACAGCGCGGTAGTGGAGCGCGCTGACGCGCGGAGCATATGGCATGTGGTCGTGTGGAATTTGCAAGGGTTGGGTTGGTAGCTATAGAGGCCGCAGAGGCGGCCGTGAATGAATGAGCGCCAAGGCACGACACTGGCAGACCTCTTCGAGGAGCGGCTGTGTCAATAGTTTCGCCGCGCCTGCCAATCATGGAGTAGAGCATGCGCGTGTAAAAGGAAACTGAGCCGCGTGAAGCGAAATCCAGCGTAACAGGCGATACAGGTGACGGGAGACCATGACACCGAAACGCCGACAACCGTTATCGATGTGAACGGTGACGGCGACGTAAATGAGCATGTGTGTGTGTGGCTGGGGAATCTCGTAACGCTGCGGTGGCATATTGCGTCCTGGGAGCCGGACAACCGGACAGGTCCGTGGTTTATTATTAGGATGTTACAGCGGACCCCGCGGGTCATCGGTGACAGCCCACGGCGACAGCCGAGGCTTCCTCACCATACACTGCCTAAACGAACTAACGCCACCATGGTGCTTCGGACAGGCTCCCCGAGTGCACCGAAACACTCCCCGGGCCCACACTACCAGGGAACCACCCCGTTCCTGAGAACCAACCATGGCAAGGGATAAAGCCCGCTGGTTGTGGGTTACGGTTCCGGACGCCCTCCCCAGCCAGTCCCGAGCTACACCACACCGCACCACAAATAACGGCGTGGTGAAGCAATTCAGCGGGGAGCTGGGGTGCATTTCTGTGACTGGGTCATGCCAACTCTCCCTTAGCTTACTACTGTCTGTGACCGATGCTCGGTTTGCGATGAAGCATACACTCCTACCCACCTAGCGCGGGGTGCGTATCTCGGTGGCCGTGTCTCTAGGGTACCTGCCCCGCGTATCGCGCCACAGTCCTGTGTGTGTGGCCGGGTGTGGCGGTGTGCAGGGGCGTGTTTGGGCGGCCGCGGCGGCGGTGCGGCACTGACTCGATTGGTTCCAAGCGGGCACGACGGCGACGAAGCCCTTGTCACGGGCGGCGCTTTGATCTCTGGTTTGTGATGTGGCGTCAATAGACCCGAGGGCACCGGGCTGCAGCCACAGAGATGCATGTGTGCGGGTGATGTACTGATGTTTTGTCCAGCCACAAGAGTCCCGGAACGTGTCCAGCGCTGACAGACAAAGCAGCGGAGCTGAGGCACGGCACCGTGTCCCTGGAAGGTCCAGGCCTGTCCACCAGGTCCTGATCAATGGCCGGCATCTCCCCCCAATCAGCGGGGGTTGATGGAGGGACGGGATGATGGAGGGACCCAGAGTGTTGTAACCTGCGAGCCGATTAGGAGAGGGCAGGACGCCACAGTTTATCCGGCAGATTCCAGCTTCGGAATTCGGATGGAAGTCCACAAGGCTGGAGGGGCGGGGGGTGCCCGAGATACAGGGGCAAGGTATGAAGTGCCAGGTGTGCGACGAGTGTTGGCGCCCAGAGTCACTAAATTGCGTCTTGTCAGGCCGGAGCTGCAATACGCAATGAAATTTAATTATTTCGCTTCCGTATTTAGGCTCCCTGTCAGTGGTGTTGGCCTGCTTTGATCGGTGTGTGCACCGTAATGTTAATGCATCGGGCGTTTGACCTGCTCCCGTGGAGGCGGCATTGTCATGCAAGATTGTTATTCATGGTATTTCCATACTCCCATTGCCAGTCAGCAGGCGCAGAGCCAGTACCTAGCAGTCGCTGTAACATCAGTCAGACAGTCACCGTAGAACGCCCACCATTTGCGCAACAAGGTGACCAACTGCATTTGACGTATGAAATTATTTTAAAACAGGATTGAAGTACACCGGCTGAAATTGGTATGCTTCTCAGCAACATGCGGCATGTTGGGGGGTTTGCGGGCGGTTTGCCAGCAGGAACTTGTGCACATTGCTGTCAGAAAGAAGATATAGTCATATTCTATCATTTTCTGTACTTGGTATGTGACCTCTTGCATGCGCTGTTCAGGCGATATTGAGGTGAGCCCTGGTGTGACACAGACCTTGACACAGATTGTGTGACATAGACCTTGACACAGACTGTTTGGCAGAGACTGTTTGACACAGACTGTTTGACAGAGACTGTTACGGACTGTTTGACACAGACTGTGTAACGGTGTAACCAACACAATCACGGCGTTGTTGCAGCAACCGCAACAGCAGCAGCAGCAGCGGCAGCAACAGACCCGAAGTTTAGGCACACCATCCATGTGGGCACGACATCAAGGATGCGCAGTGGGGGTCAGGTCGTGTGGACGGGTACAAACGGCACAGGAACCCGGCGTACCACTGCACGCACCGCGCGGTGCTGAAAGGGGTAGGTGGATAAAAAATGCGCCGGTAGTCCTCAAGCCGGGGAACGTGCTGTTGGCGTAGAGTGGCAAAGCAATGGACCCAACCCGACGGCCCCTGCGGCCCTCGGGCGAACGACCCCTATCAACCCACCCGCTTACCCGCCCCAGATTATCAGGGCTTGCCTGTTTTGACATTATTCCGCTGTGCGATACGAATCGCGCAGTACGCTACGCACGTTATGCACTCATGGCTACTAGTGGGGTTGCCCTACAGTGGCTTTACGTGGGTCGCTTTCCCACCTCGCACACCCCCAAGCGCAGCCGAGCCACTTAGGACGTCGAGCGAATAAATCCCTGACATGGTAATGTACATAGCTTAAGCTGATTGGCGTTCTCCCGCCCCAATTGACACTAATTAAGGGTTGAGCGATTTTCTTCATGACGTGATTTAATGTGTTGACGCATCGGCAGATGTCGAGGAGTTATAAACTGAATCGGTGCACCATTCACGCGTACGTCTGACAATCAGCATGTTTGATGAAGTGTGTATTATTGATGCCCTTTAATGTGAGTTGATGACTTGGGGCTGTACAGCTGTAAGAGTCAGCAAACTGTATAGCTGTAAGAGCCAGCCATATATGCTGTATCGCTGGCTTGCCGTGTGCCGAGTCAAGGCGTTTCATGGCGGTAGTGAGCAGGGCAACCCGATCCGATCCGTCCGTTGCAGTTACGGTTTGCAGCAGCGGCAACTCATAGCCTGATACTCCCGATGTGGAGTGGCCAACGCGTTTCACGCGCGAGCGCACATGACCGCGCGGCCGTAAGAATATGAAGATGAAGAATCACGGGACAGGTGTGGACGCGAAGGGGGACCTCGAGGGGCGCGGCCCAAACTTCCCGAGCGATTTACCGGCGAGTGGTCCAAGGACAGCTGGCTCGAAAAACCAGGATAACGCACTCGTCGTTCCCGCTCGCGAAAGGAGCCGACAGCCGCGACTAATTCGGTCACGCTTTACTCTCATACAACACACCGCAGCCATGTATCAAGACATGTCGGCGCGGCTCGCGATACACGCGCGTCAATGGCGCGGAGAACCAAGCCTTGTGTGATCACAAGTGCCGCGGCCGACCTACGAACCCCGTGATGAGGGAGACACCCAACCGGCGGCGCCTCGTTACTCCGCCAGCTGCGACGACGACGCGTGCCACAACGACGAGCGGCGGCCACTCGCTGGCACGAAAAACCAGGACGTGCTCGCCATCCAGTCGAACAACGCTCGACGATACGACAAGCGGAGTTCCGCACCCCCTCCCTGTCGTACACTCACGTGCGGTGGTGCACATCCGCCGCCCGCACTGCTCAGGCCCAGTGCATCCGGCGCAAAGAACCGGGGTAGGCCGT
Organism: Eudorina sp. 2006-703-Eu-15; assembly: GCA_003117195.1. Taxonomy (NCBI): domain Eukaryota; kingdom Viridiplantae; phylum Chlorophyta; class Chlorophyceae; order Chlamydomonadales; family Volvocaceae; genus Eudorina; species Eudorina sp. 2006-703-Eu-15. Next base: position 1,438,496 of record BDSI01000015.1, read on the forward strand.
CAACCGGTCGTCGTCCGCGCCCCAGACATCAAAAATCCCCAACATCGCACATAAGCAATACGGCACCTGCCTAAGTCCTGCAGCCCTCGGACTGCCCCGCGTCGCCGAGCCTGCGAGGCGAGAACCCCCCCACGCCCTCCCAGGCGTATCCCGCTGGCAAAGACGTAGTCGGTCCAACATCGCTGGGCGAGACGCGACGGCTGGGGCGCGGCAGCCCGAGAATCATCTGACCGCCTTGCTCCATCCGAGGGCAAAGAAGTGCGCGCTATAACCGCCACTGTGGCCAGGTTCTGCAGCAGCAGTATCGTCCCAACGTCGTACGCCGTACATCGTACAAACGCGTGGACATCAATCGATACACGCCACACCTGAACCCGGCCCTTGCTTGCTGAGTCATAATCAGACATCAGACGTACATCCATGTACACATTACGCACGAACGGCAGCGCCATCTATCTTCTTCGGGGTCATAATATCGCGTTATGGTCAGGAGAAATGGCCTGCGCGTAAAATTTTGACGCAAAGTTGTCCCGGAGTCACACCACCACCTCGAGGTTATGAGTCATCATGTTCGCGAGAAGCATCCTACAACGTTCCGCTGAACGCCCTGCACCGTACTGCCGTACAACTCTGAACCAATGCAATTACATGTTTCTCCAATCCTGCTCTATGTGTCATCAAACACCCTGCTGCTATGTGTCAAACCCACGGCGAACGCAACACCACCCGGGGGAAGAATCACGGAGCGTCAGCACCAAACGGTAGAACATCTGGAACCGAACCCGTGGTGAAATAAGCGACATGATGCGCCCCGTCCGTGGGCCGGGAATCGAACTCGCACAAACAAATAATTTACTCCGCGCTACCGACGGAAACCGCGCGGCGACACATCACCAACAGCGCGCGCAACCGCCGCGGTGGAACCCTCCGACCGATGGGTGGGAGACCTCCCGACCACTGCGCAGCCGCGCGCCCGCTCCAATTTAAAACCCGGCTGGTGACTTCGCACATCCGATACCAAGCGAACCCCAAAGAGGCTCCCACAACATCTCGTAGCGTCACCGCATGCAGCGCCCCGCGTCGAGCACACGCACACTTGTACACATGGCTCACAGCGCACTCAACCGGGACGTCCGGGCGCTAAAAACCATGGACAGCCCCCACCGCCCGCGCCGCGCGCGTCTTCTTCCGTTGCCCCTCACGCAGGGTACAGGAGCAACAGGAGTGTCATGCGCAACCACAGGAGTGCACACGTTATGCGACACCCGTCCATACGCAGCAGGGGCGGCGGTGGGACGGAGCCCGGCCGGTGCCTCCTGGTGCACACCTAGGGCAGCCTCGCACGAAGTGCCAGCGCCATTCCTGGCGAGCGCGCACTGCCGTCGACGGGAGACTAGGACGGATGGAGGTTTGAATGGAGGGGGAGGAGGAGGTGGGAGGATGGTTGTTATGTGGTGGGAGAGGGAGGAGGAGAGGGAGGAGGAGAGGGTGGGAGGAGAGGGAACAGAGTGAAGAGTGAAGAAGACGGCCAGGCCATGCTCATCCGCGGGGCGCCGCGCCACAACTCGGTCCGACACCGCTGAGAAAGGGATCAAGATCCCGCCAATCTCGCTCCAGCCGCCGCGCCGCGCGGTGCTGCACCGCGCGGCGCGGGCCCGCTGCAGCGCCTCTCAGCGCTCCAAGCCCCATCAACATCATCCTCAACGCACGCACGCATCAATCAATCAGGGACGCGAGAGCTCCGATCTCGCCCCGCGCCAGCACTGACGGCGCCGGGCAGAGACCCCACACACACATCACCTCTCGACGGCCCGAAGGCCCGCTGTCCACGGGCCGTTCGCAGCCCCGGCGGTGCGCTCGTCTTCCGCGCGCGCAAGCGCATTTACTTCTTGCGCATGAAGTTGGCGTACAGGGACGGGTTGGTCGGGTAGAGCACGCGGCCGCTGAAGCGGACCCACTCCAGGAAGGGGCCGTAGTTCTTGCCGGCGTTGGGCGGGCGCTCCATGGTGATGAGCACGCCGCCGACGGCAGTGGACGTCAGCTGCGGCGGCATGTTGGCGCCGCTCCAGCCCTCGGCGGCGGGCGGCACGGCCTTGTTGACGCCGGACTGGCGCGGCGGCACACGCACCACCAGCACCGACTGGCACATGGAGGTGTCGTCGGTCACGTTCCACACGGTGCGGCCCAGGTTGCCCTCGACCACGCCGGCCGGCGGGTAGACCCACTTGATCATTTGGATCTACGACGATCACATAAGTAGCGGCAGCAGCAATAGCAGCAGCAGCAGCGGCAGCAGCGGCGGATTAGCGGCGGATTGAGGAATTGAGGAATCGCGTAATGAATGATGGGAGCAGCGGGTCCTCCTAAGATCATGGGTAACGGTTGTCTAGAAACGCAGTCGCCAGGACGCGGAACATCGGTAATGTTTCTGATGTGCCTCTAGGGCCGTTTCCCAACAACCCAGCGTCTCCCGTCCCCGCCCTTTCCCGCCATCCCATGTCAGGAGCCCGCTCCCTACCCGGATGACGCCGGAGTTCTTGATCTGCTTGAGGTAGATCTTGGAGATCTGCGCCGGGTCCTTGAAGAACACAGCCACAGACAGGGCCTTGGGGGTGGCGCGCCAGGCGAACTTGCAGGCACCGCACTTGGGCGGGCAGGACGGCTTCTGCTGGTCGACCAGCTGCAGCGGCGACCGACCGGTGATCTGTTGGCGGAAGTCGGGGTCTTGGTACCACACCAGGCCGCGGGACTTGCCCTTGGCGCCGAAGGCGGTCATGTTGACGACGTACAGCTTGTCCGGCGGCGGAGCCGGCGGCGGCGACCGCGGCGGCGGCGGCTTCAGCGACGGCGACGGCGGCGGCGAAGCCGGCTTCGGCGGCGGCGGCAGCGGCACCGGCGACGGTGGCGTCGGTGGGCTGGGCGGCACCGGCGGCGGCGACGGCGACGGCGGCTGCCAGCCGAGGGTCGTGTTGGTGGCATCTGCGAGGTAGTAGGACACAAGCGGCGTGAGGCGGGCGTGAGGTGAGCGAGGGGCGCGCGAGATGTAGAGGGGGTATCAAACAACCACAATATTTGTGTCGGGGGGCAAGGGCAGGCGGTACCGGGCAGCAGCGCCAGGACAGCCCACCCCCATGGGGACGGTGACGGTGACTGCCCCCTCCCCCCTTGCGGTCCGCCCTCACCGCCACCCCGCCCTTACGTTCCCGCCCTCAAGCATGCATTCCTCCCTCTCGCTCGGGAGGCCCCCTGACAAGAAACCTTCGACAACTCCCCGACTTACTCAGCTTGCCCTCGATGGCGGTCAAGTTGACCGGCGGCGGCCGCGGCGGGCGCGGCGGCGGCGACGGCGGCACCGGCGGCAGCGGCGGCGGCGCGAACTGGCCGGGCACCAGCGGCGGCCTGGGCGGCGGCGAGGGCGGGAACGGCACGTCGATGAAGGTAACGACCACGTAGCCGACCTGCAGACCCTGCGCGGCGGTGTTGCCGGCGTTGACGTCGGCGACGGCCTGGGCGATGCGGCGGAGGCCCTCCATCAGGCGGGACTCGGTCTGACGAGCCTGGGGGCGTACGACGACGAAGGGCGGGGGCGGCAATTTCTCAGGAGGCCGAGGACAGCAGATTCAGGACGGAGGCGTGGATTTCAGCGGAAGGGCTACAGTATCAGCCTCGCGCATGATAATGCCACAGCATCACCGGTCGCATCACCAGTCGCATTACCAGTCACATTCACAGCAGCGTTGACACCGCACCCACAGCACCCACACGCACCCACAGCATTGGCATCAGCAGCACCGACAGGATCTGAGCGCAGTCGCTACGGCCGGGGCCCGCCCGGTTCCCGAGACTCGCGAGAGCATCTGCAAACGAAGCAGCGGCCCAACGCCACGGGGCCCGATCCGCACAGCCCAACCGCCCAACCACCCAACCGCTGCAACCGCCACCGCCACCCCGCCCTCACCCCTACCGCCCAACCAACCCACCTGGGAGATCGCCTCCTCGGTTCCGACCGTGGAGGCGACGTGCATGATCTCGGACGGCGCCACCTCGGCGTGCTTGAACAGGGCCTTGACCTCGGCCGCCGAGTAGACGCGCAGCGCGGTCTCCATGGCGCGACGGCGGTTGTAAATTCTGGTGTCCACCTCCGTGCCGTTGGGGAAGACGACGAAGGCCACGATGACCTGAGACGGATCCACTCCCTGCGGAAGGAGAGGCGGCGTCGAGGAGTCAGGGGGCGATGCACATGCGTCAGCATCCGGCCGGAGGCTGAGCCTCAGGGTCAGGGAACATTCGCCAGGGTGCACTGCGCGTGGCGGCGGCGGCGGCGGCGGCGTCGTGAGGAGCCGGACGGGAGGCGAGGCCGCAACACGGTGGCGGGCCGGAGGAATTCAACTAACGGACAACAGAGCGCCGCCGCCGACGCATCCAGATCCCTACTTGCCCAGCGCTGCTGACACGGGAAGCCAGGCACCTCTCAGACATAGGTAGATGCACAACATCGGTCACTGGGGACTGCGCTGATGGTCACTGCCTTGGCATTGGTCACTGATGCACGGCCCCGCGCTACGGTTCGACGCGCGTTTCCCCGGCAGCGTTAAGACTCCCATCGTCCGGACGTCCACTACATGGAAGGCAACACAGTATCAAGAGCCTCAGCCGCAGCTGCACAGAAGCAGCAGGTTACACCCCGACCCCCCGACCCCCCGACCCCGTTCCCCTCGCCCTTCACTCACGAAGGCGAAGGCGATGCTCTGCTTCTGCTCCTGTACGAAGGCGGGCAGATCGAAGTCCTCCGGCAGGTTGTCACCCGGGTAGACGGCGGTGTAGTTGTCCAGCTGCAGACCGGTACCCGGAGGCAGCGGCGGCGATGGCGGGCTCGGGCTTGGCGGGCTCGGCGGGCGCGGCGGGCGCGGCGACGGCGGCGGCGGCCGAGGCGATGGAGGCCGCGGCGATGGGGGCGGCGGCAGCGGAGACGGAGGCGGCGGCGGGGACGGAGGCGGCGGCGGGGACGGAGGCGGCGACGGCGGCGATGGAGGCGACGGCGGGTTGGGCGGGGGCGATGGTGGCTCCGGCGGGGACGGGGGCGGGGAGGGGGGAGGGGGGGAGGGGAGGGAGACGGGGGAGGCGGGCTCGGGGGCTCAGGAGATGGCGGCGGCGGCGACGGCGGTGGCGACGGCGGCGGCGGCGACGGCGGCGGCGGCGACGGCGGCGGCGGCGGCGGCGGCGACGGCGGCTCAGGGGATGGCGGCGGCGGCGGCAACGGCGACGGCGGCGGCGGCGGCGGCGACTCGATCACCTCCGGTGGCGGCGGACCCGGGTAGACGGCGCCGAACTGCAGGAAGCGACGCACGACCTCGGCGGCGTCGTCAGCGACGTCAACCGCCGCCTGAAGGACGGAGTCGACGTGCATCGGGTGCAGGTCGGCGTTGCCCTGCAGCGGGGCCTCGTAGTGACCTGCGGAGTGGTGGTCGGGTGCAGGCGGGTGCAGGCATTCACGCGGGGAGCTAGCTGACACATGCCCGTCATGACATGCGGCGGTGGTGGAGCTGAAGGGCCTGCATGCCAACAGCTTCTTTAAGGATGCCATCGAATAGGATGGGACGGACACGCCTCCAGCCCTGTTTGTCGCGAGTGTTGGCAGATCTGCGCTGTCAGCACCCATCTCCATCTCCTCGGCCCCAAACCCTACAGCACACCATCGACGACAAACCACACAATGGAATCACACGGCCGCACGACCCACCCGCAGCGAACTCGTCGACCAGGGTCTTGAGCAGCTGGCCCCAAGACTCCTGGGCGCCGGTCTTCCAGTCGTAGCCAAGGTAGACGATGGCGCCGCTGACCTTGACCTTGCCGAAAGCCTACATCGCAGGCATCGACAACGCGCGACCGGACCGAATATGAAAGGGAAGGCCTCCTTCGGAAAAAAAACCGCCATCGACACCGACATTACTTTTCACTGAATTGAAACTGGACGATAGGAGCAGATGCAGAGAGCGCAGGATCCCGACCGCGTTCATACCTGAACGGCCACCAGAGCGTCATCGCTGTCGGCGGTGTACAGGGGCGTGATGGTGGCCGAGGCGTCCTCATGGCGGCACCAGGTCAGCAGAGAGGTCTTGTCGGCGACCTCCAGCGACTCGGGCCAGCTCATGGTGTTGAGGAAGGACGCCGCGAAGTCGGTGAGCTGCGGCTCACCGGCAACGTCCTTCTCCAACTGCTTGCAGACGCCCCAGTTACCTGAAGTAATCAAAATTTCATATTCATTTTATTCTTTTTTAATTTTGAACAGATAAGGCATAACATACTACTGGGGAAAGACGACACCTGCCAAAGAACCGGAACGCAAACGCAGTCGTGCAACGCGCGCCGACATCTATATTGAAGCCAACTTCCTTACCTTGGTACTCAAGGGCTGAGGCAACGAAGCTGCGGATGGCCTCGCCCTGGCCCTGATTGGCATCCAACAACACCACCAGACCGCCCGACTCCAGGTATGAAGCAATGACCTTCATGTCCTCAGCAGAGCTGTAGAACCTCTGGCCATTTTGAGCAGGGATGACATATGCAGATGGCTTGTCCGAGCCAGATAGCGTTGGCTGGCCATCGGCGGATTGCACGTCGAAGCCGAGCTGCTGCAACTGGCGCTCCAGGTTCTTCGGGCCATTGTTCCACGACAGATCCAACACTCCCTTGTTCTCGCTCATGTACAGGGAGACGCGAGTCGCCTGGGCAAGCGCGAGCCCACCACAGACTACAAGAAGAGCCACCTGCAGGGCGCCCAGGCGCCTAAAAGGCGCCTTGGTGCCTGCGGAAATCATGGCCTTCAGCTGGAGGCGGTTGACGGAACAGACAGAACCACTTATGAACGTGACAAGGATAATGAGGACAGATGGTTGAGCACAGAGATATTATATTAGAGCGCCTATTCCTCTATACCACCTAGCCGATGGAGTAGGCTAGGGCGGTAATAATCCAAGTAAGAATGGAACGCGTTTAAGTACCTCCAGGCTCGCAGTCGAAGGCAATTTGGGAGGCGGGCGCCGCCGTACACAGATTCATCATGACCTTTTACCAGCAGCATTACTACTATTGCATTCCTTTAATCTAATTACAGTAGAATAATATTCGCCTTGGGCGCGAGTAACGGCATGCCCCTTGCGACGCCGTATGTTGCAAACCTGTGCTAACTTTGCTAACGCCGCTCAGTGCATAATTTCTTATTGAATATTTTTGTTTGTGTCTGTAAAAACTCTGCTGTCCTTTTTACGATAGCAGATCCGTCCACGATACCAGCCAAGATGCAGGTCTGACCTGCTGTAAAGGCGGAGGGGTGACTTAAAATTATACAGTATACGAGTCATAAATTATGCCTTCATAGTTTCTGATATTTACTGTTCATTCTATCTACAGAGGGGGGTTGGTCGGCCCATGCAGGTAGAACGCTTTAGGTAAGCATCGTATAAGTACTGGCAAGCTTTTAAAAATCTTGGTATGAAATGAAATGTACACTCCGTTCCCCGACGCAAGCGGCACAGTGTCCTTTTTACGCGGTCATCAGCCAACGGTGCCATTAAAATTGGCATTGCACTGATTGCTCAGCCGTCGGGAAACTTACGATGCCCTGGTAAAGTTGTAATGTTTAGTGCAAAGCACACAGGCGTGCTCGTCTGACATGGCCGTCGGCGGCAGGTGGAGGGCGGTGGTCAAGGGCCCTGACCGTCGTGCGCCTGGTACCGAAACAATATTCGGATTTTTATAAATGCAATCTTCATGAATGCATGGTGCTAATGAATTTACGGAGACACCGGGCTGTGAATGGCGGGAGTCAAGGTTACCGTAATCCATAGTTGCAATGGCTCATGCATTTACAACAATGACATGATGCAACTAGCTTCCGACATAACGGATGATACTACAAAATCTTTACTAAATGTGTATTGATGCTTTGGTTCAAGTGATTCCAACCATCATCCCAACCGGTTCAGTGGCGGCCCGGGTCCCGCTGGGTCCCGTCAGCAGCTACGCGCACCAGCCATGGCAGGCATCACGCAAGCAGCAGCTCTCTGTGGGTGTTGGTGGAGGGAGACAGTGCCGATACGGACCAAAGAATTCGGGCACCATGGCTTTTTGATATCCGTCGCCGCCGTAACCTGCCCGCGGCAGCGCGACGGCTTGGCCACCAGGGCTTGCACCGATACGGCTGGCAACACCCTACGCCCCACGTCCCCAACATGGTATCTGCCCACGAATGCCACTTCTTGCATAAAATGAGGTGTGCCAATACGGAAAGCGGAGTAAGCACAGCTTGAGTTAACATGCCGCACCCTCTTGATATCACCGTTCATAATCATAGAGAAAATCTGCAGTTTCGCGCAGAATGAATAATTGCCCAGTCATCCTGCGCGGACGTAGAAAATAATACCCAACAGGTGTCACGCACGAAGCTGCAAATAAACTCTACCCTGCCTTGCCACCCGCACCCCAAAGACCAAAACGCCACCCCTGATGCGCCGTTTGGAGTAAGTTGCTGCACATGATACTCACTACAGGTAGGAGTGGACAGGAGACGGCGGATGTCCGTGAATGCTCCCGAAATGCTAGCCTGGGAGGACGGTTTGGGGTGGCGCTTGCTTGTGACGCTAACGCAGCAGCGCGGTTGCGCCACGCGAACCTCATGGAAATACCCGACGACTTTGCACGAACTGGAAAATAATACCTCAAAGAGGTCTGCGCGAACTGAAAACTGATACAAACGTTTTCCTTGCGCAGCGGTCAGGCGCGCGTATGGTGCGGTAGCGTTTGCTGTGAATGGGGATGCGAGATGTGGCGCCTTGGACAGCGATGCCAGAGAGCCCAGACCACGCGCCGCCCACAAAGCCGTGTCCCAAGCAGGGCCACCACCACAACCAACAGGACTCCCAGTTACGAGGGGGTCTCAACGACGCCTGATGCCACACCGAGGGCGCGCCTCGACGAGGACCAAACAAGAATTCAGGTTGGGCAGTGAGATCAAGGCCATACAGTGTGTCGTACAATCGCACCGTCACGGCACGGTATCGTACAGAGGGAGGGGTTTAGGATGAGACTGTGGCGGGCGGTAAAGGGAGGGGTGATTAAATCTCTGTGCGGGACGGGACCAAGGGACCCCCGAAGGCGAGGCGTTCGTGGCCATCGACTTGGGAAGGGGATGTCGGGCGGCAGGGAGGGTAGTGTAGGGTCCTGGAGCCTTGAAGATGACAGCTGCCGCGGCGCAGGGTAGCGATTGAGGTGTTGCAGCTGGCCGGCGGTGCCACTGAGCCTACTTGTCGTGAGCCTGGCCCCTGCCTCGGCAGCCTGCCGCGTCTGGGCAGAGGACCTCCGGGGTGCTTGCCTGGAAGTGCCCGCCCGTCCCGGAGCTGCGCCCCGCACAGCCGCCGAGGGCCAGCCGTGAAGCAGCAGCAGCCACTGGGGAGGGGGGAGACACGACCGGGTACCAAACACGCCGGTCTTATGAGGAGGGAAAACCACTAATCGCAAGGCGTTATCAAGCCCCGTTAAGAGCCGAACTACAGGCTCTTGCGGCCTCCAGTTTTGTTGTACCTTGGTGGCACCCCTCTGGCGGGACGCCCCGGGGAGGTGCCAGGACTCGAGGGAGGGCAGCCCACCGGGCGGGGCCCACGAAACACAAAGTGTGGCAGACAGGGGTTCCAGTCGGGTAGGAGACGGCAACACGGCATGGCTGGGGCCCCTCTGATCCCGTACAGCGATCTGGGTCACCGATGACCCGCGGGTCCACCGTAACACAGTTGGTTCAGAAGAGCCATCGAGGTGCTCATCAGCTGATTACGTGTTTTTGTTACGATTGAGCAGGAGGGGACGGCGGCCCTCTCCTTTCCCCGCAAGGGAGGCGAGTGCTTCGGCGGTCTTTCAGTTAGGGCTGGGTTGGCAGCCCTTGGCCAGGGTCGGGCCCGGTCAGGTTTGTGTGACACTCAGCGTCACACGCTCATAGGGGCTCCCTCCTGGGGGAAATCCGCTCGAGAACGAGACGGGTGCGGAAGAGTACGGCAATGCCGCTACTGGTCGGGTCTCGGGTGTCAGGCGCAACGTGCTGCGTGGGGAGTTCACACGAGGGAGTTATTGGCGCGGCTCCCCGTGACGACTGCATGCGACCCGGGAACAGGGGCAGTGCAGCTCTCACGATGAGGCAGCTCCGCTTCTGGGGATGCGAGGTGGCGGCTACTGTGGTGTTGGTGGTGGTAGAGGTGGTAAGGTGGTGGTTATGGTGATGGTGGTGGTGGTGGTGGTGGTGGTGGTGGTGGTGGTGTCAGAGACTGAGGCGAGGCCAGCGAGGGGAGGCTCCGAGGGGACAGGCTTGGTTTGCACAGTCCCTGCCCTCCTGACAGGGGCAGTCCCCAAAGGGATGCGTACGGGACGTCGTGCGTGGTCCTCCCCGGCGGCCGTCATTGCAGTCCGAAGCAGCCTTCTGAAAAGCGGTGGGCGGCGGTCCGCTCGTGGCAGAGCAAGCAGCGCTGGAGGCGCCAGACAGCTGACGACCTGTGACCCGCGGGGTCCACTGTAACATCACCAATGATGAACCTGTGGCGATTGTGGCGCCCAGCAGGGCTGCGATGAGTCTCTTCTGGAGCCGGTTGGGCGACGTTGCGGAGCTGGGCATGTCCCCCCTAGGAAAGGTCGGTTCGGGTGCTCAGCAGCCGGGTCCCCGCATCCCATCTCAAACAAGGGGCACGACGGCCGCTTCGTGGGCCGGGGGCCGCTGCTGCAGGGAACAGTTAAGCGCGAAGCACAGGATGGCCGTGGGGCAATGGTCGACGCGCTGTCGTGTTGGCGGCTTCGGGCGGAAGGGTGGCTGGGCGGTGGTCTCCCTCCGTCTTTGTCCCCTGTATGTCGGGATCTGCGGTGGGGCCCATCCATGCCCGACTGTCACTTGCCCGACCGCGTGCTACCACGGCGTGTGTGCTTAGAGAAGAGACCCGCAGTACACGGAGTGCGTGCACCGGCTCAGGGCTTGATGGCACGGTGAGACCGGTCGGGGCGACGGCAGTTTGGTTGTTTTGTTTGTCCTCATTCGCAGTGCGTGGTTGGAGAGGTGGCTGCGGCCATCACTGATGATCCGCCTGCGGGGCACAAGACTGCAAAAGTGAATGAATGAATGAATGAATGATGAACGTTACAGCGGACCCCCAAAAGGGATCAACGGTGTATATACCGTATACCAGGGCAAGCCCGAGCAAATTGTCCATGGCGGTGGTCGCGCACTGGTGCAGCGATACCACGTTGGCCACAAGCAAGCCCCTCCGGGCCATGGGTGGGGACATGGGTGCGGACTTACGTGCCGTCCCCCATCCCACCCGCTCTTCCCTCATCTTGTCGTGCGCCTGCAAGCCATCCACCCCATGTCGCACCCTGGGGACTCCTACAACACTGTTCAAACCAAACGCGTGATAATGAAAGCTGCTTCGAGCCTGTAGGAATACATAGCATTTACTGTCACCGACGACCCGCGGGGTCCACTGTGACATCACCAATTATCAAGGCGGAAATTCCTCAGGTACTGTCACGCGTAGTACAGTTTCCTGGGAGCAGTCCAGGCATCCGCCGGCTGGTCGGCCTACCCCCGCTGCGCCCCTTGTGGTGTTGGGAGTCCTTGCCCCGTCCGTTAAGTAACGACAAACGGCGCCAACGAGAACGAAACGAGCCACACAAACACGATGGGAACCCACTGCTTAACCGATGCCACATCCTAAACTCAAGACCAAAAGAAGAACAACAACAACTGTTACAGTACTGCTGCCGTAACGACCAACCGAACACATGCTGGAAAGGGTTGCGGGACCGCACAGCCGCGTCCTCGCGGAAAGTAGGGGGAGTTGTACGACCTTGTACGACCCGGGGTCTCACACACACTCATACGGGTTAGCAGCCCTTGACTGGCCAGGGTCAGGCCGGGTCAGATATAATACGATTCACAAATATACGCATAAGGTCGGGCGGGTGTCCTCCCAGAAGGCAGACGATTTCTCGCATGCACACCCATTATTGTGATGCGTCCGTAAAATTGAGAAAATCCTCGACGGTATCTTCGGTCGTGCGCCTTTCCCCCCTCGGGAAGGGTGCTGCGGTCGAGCAATCCAGCCCTTCAGCTTTCCGTCCCCGGCCCCACAACAGTACACGTCCTACGACCAGTACGCACGAGCAGTAGGCAGTAAGCTACGGCATACGGCGATGTCGTACTCATGTCCTGCGCGGAGTGGATGTGCAAACCCATATGCGGTGATCGTGTGCCAGAACCGGCCCCAAGCCGCCGCAGGTGTCGCCGACTCGCCCACGAGCGCATTGTATCGTGCACGCGGACATCGTTCCCGCCAGGGGCCGTCCTATGCCCTGGCCCGGACCGCGCACCGCCGCATGTAGGAGTGCTGTTGTCCCGCAGACAATAAGCCATACAGCTATCACCAAGTCCATATATGTGCCGGAGACAACTGCTGAAAACGATGGATGCTGCTGCAGCCGATGTCAATGGAATCCCCCATCCGGTCATTACAACCGGTGAGGGCCATCCAGGGTGGCGGAGGCGTGCGGCTGTCCGGCTGCTGCCCCCACAACTTGGATAGATCGGTCGGTTGGTAGGCCGGATCGGTGCGACATGTGCGTAGGCCATACACGCTCCATCCGAGTGCCGACGACCTGGAAGGATTGACCGAAACGGTGCTTACTGTATGTGTGTGTGTGTGTGTGTGTGTGTGTGTGTATACGGGTACAGCCTCAGAGGGCGCCTCGCCGGTTCCGGCGCTGCGGGCTGCTGCCGACGGTGGTGTTTTGGGGAGCTCCGGGCCGTGGCGGTGGGCGGCAGGTGATGATCGGGGGCAGCTGCGGCCGGCCGGTCGGTGGCCCCTCAGGTCAGGGAGTCAGGGAGGCGAGGGGGTGTAGGGCAGGGAGGGGGAAGGGTTGGCAGGCGAGGTGAAGGGCAGGGGCTTGGTGGGGGCGACACATGGGCCTTGTGGTCATTTGGGCAGGTCCGTCGAACCGGGGCCAGGGGGCAGGAGGGCGCGTGCAGCCCCTTTTCCGTCTTTTCCCCCTCACTGGCGCGGCACTGTTTTGTAGGCGGGGGCTCCCGCAGGAGGTCTCATCTACTTATCCATCCATTCATTCATTCATTTATTCATACACCCCTCCCTGCATTCCTCTCTGACATGCAGGGTACATTCAAGGGACTCGCCGCTCAGTCGTCCCCCCAAGGTCAGGTATCAAGCGGGCCAGGCCAGGCCAGGCCAGGCCAGGTCAGGTTAGGCCATAAAAGACCGTGGCGGCGTGGGAACGGCGCATCGGTGGCCACTGGCCAGTGCCGCAGGGGGGCGGCAAGGGGCGCGCGGGCGACTTCCGCCGCCGCCGGCCGCCGACAAAACACCTCGCGGGCGACGCGTGGTGCGGCCGGCACGAGTTGGGCAGGGTCCTGTCTCCTGGGTGCAGTACAGAATGCCGTATTGCCGTACCGCCGTACCTTGACGGATGTGAGCTGAGGGGCGCCGGCGGCGCCGCTGCCCAGTCCGCAGGTGACAGTCATGGTCACGTTCTTGGCGGTGCGGGGATCCCCCGGCGCGGGGTGGGCGCAGATGTCGATCTCGCCCACAGCGAAGGGCAAGAAGAAGTAGAACGCCAGGCGGTTGCCGTACGAATCTCTGTCGAATTTACCGTACATGTTGTACGTGTCGGACGCGGGCACGCGCGCACACGCCGTGAGGCTGCTGCGCGTGACGCCCGGCCGCCGGCCGGACGCGGTCAACTGAGATGCGGCGGTGGCGGCGCCTCCGGTGCCGCACGCGAACACTCCCACTCCGGTCGGGATCGCATCTTGGAAGTAGAGGTTAGCGTTGAGGATGAGCTCGTCGCAGTCGTCGTCTTCAAAGTACCCGACGGGGTTGTTCACCAGCACGCAGGGCAGGCAGTCTGTGGAGCCCGGCTTGGGCGATGCTGGGTCTGGTTTCGGCGGCGGGGCAGGGGGGAGCGAGCGGGGGCAAGCGAGCGGAGGAGTCGTTCCGCGACAGGGCCCCGGCGGCGGTGGCGACAGGCGTTCAGGAGGCGTCTTTGTTGGGGTGGGTGGGGCCGGGTACCGTCACCAGTCAGGTCGGGGAGCAGGTGCACTCATGCCGGTAGGAGGCAGACGAACGGACCTCCGTGACGCATCGTGGCCTGACTTGCCTTGGTCCTGACAGTACCGTCGCACAGCCGGCGGTCGGCACGAGGTACTAAGCACGGCTTTTAGCTCTTCTGCTGCAGGCCGGCACGTGGCGCCCAAAACACGCGCCCTAGGGGCATTGGGATGGGGGTGCGCCTTGGCGGCCTTTGGAGGGGCCGGGGAAAGCATCCCCGTCTTCTGCCGGTGGTTTGTTTTTCTCTGTGCACATGCCGCATGCACAGCCGCATGCAGGCCGCCGTTGTTTATCCATCCCCGTCCCGTCCGACAAGGCTGTCGGCGCTGCGACGGTCGGAGGGTGGTTCAGGTGCTGCGCCGAGGGTCTGTGAGTGTGCGATGTGCGATGTGCCCCACCTGAGGTGGTGCCGACCGCCAGGGCAAGGATCAGCAGCGCCGTGGAAGCTGGCGCCCTCACTTTGAGCGAGTCCATTGACCTCTTAAGAGGTTGCTCCTTGTCTTGTCCTGGCGCCGTCCCAGTCGAGTTGCTGGCGCACAGTCTGTCAGAGGCTGTCTCCCAATCGATTCGTCAACGACAACCCGTTTAAACCGCACGACCGTATTGGATGCCAATATTCGATTTCTATGCGATCAGTTTGCTGGGGTCAAAAGAATTCGTGTTGTCCTCCTACATGGACCTACAATTGCAGCTTGCGTGCAATTAAGTCGGTGGTTTGTGCGCATGCTGTGGATCCCGGTTCCCGCCAAGTGCTTTGCTTTCAAGAGTGCGGCCAATTGCACCTCCACCATGGGCATGTAGTGTTGCAGCAGGTAACATTTTTATGCCTGACTTGATTTGAACATCTGCTATGGCGCAGTCCAACGCAGGCGATTTGACGGAGGGGGTCGGAGCTCGGAGGCGATTCGATCGCCGCATCGCCCACCCCGCGTTGTCCCGCCTAAAAAGAAAGTGTGAGAGCACGAAACGACTGCAGTCACTGCTGTCTGCAGCCGCTTACATACAGCTCAAAAGAAAGCAAAAATTATTTCGCTTCACTCAAACCATAATTATAAGCTGGGGCATAACAGCTGAACGGACTGCTGTGCCGGACCCCGTGAGACTCTTCGTGTTTGTTTGACTTTCTATGCGCACCCATGATTCAAGTTATTTGGTCTTAGGTTCGTAGGAATAGATAGTGAGAGTTGCGGCCTTCCGCGGCCCACCGATTGCGCAGCGGCTGCCCGCCCTCCCGATGTGAAGGCAGCGGCCAGTTGGCTGTAGCTCATGACTAGGGTCTCTATATTTTCATTGCTCATTTTGCGGCCAATACGGCGGCGTCCTTCCCAATGGACCGCAATGAACGATCGAATGGGCGTGTATATATACGCGCGCGTACATCCATAGCAATCGCTATTTGCTTTACGTCATGTTTAAGTTGCCCACTCAATCAACGGTTTCTTTTGATTCGCAGTCGGCGTTTCTGGGACAGTGGGAGTCTGACGCGCGTTGTACAGAGAGCAGGTAGGACCCCGTAAGTCTGTACCTACACACCTGCGTAACAGACTGTCGCGTCCTGTCGAGTCCTGGCGGTTTCTTGTGAACACTTTTTGATCAATATGTGCAAGGCTATATACTTGACGGCTGATTGCTTTTGTTTCGTTGTGCTTGGCTTATGTCGAGGTCCTTCGATGTTCTTAAATTTTGTCGGCACAATCAGCAAGTCATCGCCTGACGCTAAAAAATTGCTCGCAAAATTCTCACTTGATTTCGCTTCGTCATGTCAAGTTGCGGTTTCACAGGCGTTGTCCGACAGGGTTACTTGTGTCAGTGGGCTAACTGACAATTGCGATTCGCATCTATATGCCACAGAGTAACTTGCAGGATACATTCACGCGCATAAATATATACCTTGAACACAATTGTGTTCATACGTTGAGCACGATTTGCCGCCTCCGCCATTTCGTTAGCAATGTGACGGCAGCCAATCAGGCTTTCCAGCACCTTTATAGGACGGTGATATGTATGGCTGTATATGAACTGCTTTGATGCCATCAGCACGTACTCGGGCTCGTGCTTAGTTCCTAACTGCTCATAACGTAACAGATTTCGTTTGGTGGCAATCACACGGTTACAATAAAACCAGATATAGGAGGCTAATAACAGAAGCTCGGGAAGTCACACTTGTGGACATAATTCCGCTTATGCTGACCGTTTGTTGCTCCGTTGACTGCCCAACGTGAACTTCGGAGCTGTGCCAGTAGAGCTATGTGGGTTGGAGGCACTCGTGAAGGTCTTTTATCACATGTGTGATAGACGGAGAGTGATTTGGAATGTTTTGGGAATCCGCCCGGTTTTATCTGCTGGCCCGCGGAAACAACCAAATACTCTGATTTCATTACATAAATTATCATTTTGATAATGTCAAAATCCGCTTATTGATAGTTGCGCCTGCCGCCAGCAAGAAGCCGGTTGGTGTTCCGTGTGTGAGGTTCTTTTCCGCGTTTCACGTTCGCGTGACGATGGTTCTACATCATATGTGCTCTTTGTCCTCGATTGTAAAGGGAGACGTTGCCTGTAACCCGATGCGCGTCGATATTTCTTGACTTGCAACGGAGCAGTCATAGCTGCGGCCTGTTCCGAACTACCGCCGTGAAAGCTGCATCGCATATAAACGAACTTCATCCGACTTGTTGCGCTAGCGAGCCTCCTGCAACGGGCATCGAATTCTGGTGTTTCAACGAAAACTGCGAGCGCGGAGGGCGCGGCAATCATGACGCTTGACCCCGATGCCCCACCCCGTCATGCCAAGACTGCTATTCACACAGCCTGTGCCTCTGGGCTTATTGACCACCATCCGTGCGCTCACGGTCCTGTTCCAGTCGTCCGGAGGGCCGTCCGGACGCCTCCCAGACCTCTGCCACCCCGTGGGGACCAGTACCGGCAAGCCTTGGGCCTTCCGGGGCCTTCCGGCGTCCGTTCCTCTCGTGTGCGGGCTCACGCGGCGGCTCCACGATCTGCAGTGACCTTGCCACCGAAGCAGGATGTCGACAGCAACTGACGGAACGCCCGCCAGGGGTGCCCCTGGGTGTCCAGGAGGCTGCCACAGTGCCGTACATACCTCCTCTCTGTCAACACCGTGTTTCGAGTTCAATGTTCACATGATATTATACATACTGTACACGACGGTATCATCAACAGATGGGGGTTACAATATTACAAACACAAACCGACACGAACCCCTCGAAGCCCAAGGATATGCCCGGCAGCAAATGCTGGCGCGCCTCCATTCCCTGCTCAATGCCGCTCCCCACGCATTCTACTTCGCCCGGCGGACTACCCATCCTGACATCGTCGCGGTCGTACGCCGCCACCTTGCCGGCCCCGCCCCCTCCACCGCTCACCACTGATATCCACTGAGCGACCCACATCCCACGTGTAACCACAACGTCACAACCTCCACGCGTTCCGCGGGGTATCACATGATGCCGGGCAGTCACCTCGGCCATTTCCCACGGCCATATCTACATTCGCCCACCCACCGGCTGAACCCCGCAACGCACTCCATCGCCTCCCCCACCTCTCCCACTCTGCCGGCCTTTCCAACCCCACCCGCAACGCTTGGACCGGTGCCCCGCATGCATACGGGCATCCCGTCCGTGACCGGGGTCGGTGGGGAGCCAACCTTTCCTCTGGCCCGCTACCCGGATCACACCCGCATTGTCCGCACATATGTCATTACCCCACCGGCCGCTGGTACACTGGCGTCCCTTCCGTACACTACCGTACGGCATCCATGCCGCGTTCGTACGCGTCCCTGCCTACAAATCCCTCCTTCCCCGCTTCTCATCCGTAGCCGCGCCACCACCATAGTAACCTGTTTGCTTTCATCCTGTTTGCTTTCACCTTGTTTAGTTACTGTATTCTTTCTTGCTCCCTTCCACTTTGCCTCACAACTTGCTTCCTTCCGGTTCCCGCATGATGGACGACCGACGCTGCTTCCGTGGGGGCCATCACCATACATTCGTCATACATTTCACAGGTCGGTAAATAATCCGTTTGCGTGCGTCGTGCGTCTCCGTATTTAGTATTTGCGGTATGATTTGCCTTGCGGTGGTGGCGCGGCTGCCTTGTCCGCGCGCCTGCATATGGTAAGTTTTTTCCTCGCAGGTTTTATGGTAAGTATATTGATACCTGGGATCGGGCGGGCGGGCGGGTTGCACTTCTAAACAAACCCCTGCTGCGAGCTTTACAGTGTATGGTGTATGGCACGCACGCCGTTATCACGACCCGGAAGGTCCTGGTGTACGGAATGCTGGCAGCGGGCGGCCACCACAGCGCGTCACGACTACCGGAGGTCCCGCCAGCCCGCCAGCCCCGCGGCCCTCCGCCCTCCGACTTCCCGTCGGGACCCCGCCCGTCCCATGCGCCGACCGCCGCCCTTCACGCCGCTCTCTGTGCCTCGCCACACATCCCGCACGTGTGCATCCTGTCCGCCGCGCCGTCCCAACAGCGGGGCATGTCCGTCACTCCGTCTGTTTGTGTTCGCAAGAGCAGCCCGCGTCAGCCATGCAATGCCACGCAATGCAATGATCCCGCCTGAACACGACGCAGCCTGTCGTTCCGTGCCGCGTGCGCTCCCTCGCCCCCCCCCCTGTGTCCCTCTCCCCTCCCCCTCCCTGGACTTGCGCTGCCTGCTAGAGTCGCGTCGGCGAGGACGAGGACGGGGACGTGTCCAGCCATCCTACCCCCACTCGCCCAGGACTTCGGATCGTCCGCATTTCACCGCCCCGAAACCACCTCCATGCACCCCAGGCGGGGCAAACACACCACCACCTGCAACACCAGCACCGCGACAACGACCGCCACCACCGAAAGCAGCCCCGAACACCGGAAGCACCGATCGCAGCTTGAAAACATTCAATATGAAAACCCTTTTTTGTCATCCGGCGATGAAGAACGTTAAAAAGTCAGCGGGGTGTCCGGAGCTCCACCTCGTGCACCTCCGCCAGCCGAACACCTGCTTGCCTGCCTGCGGTTGCGAGCCGCCAATGCGCCCTAATCTGTCCACCGACCCTGCGCCATCAGGCGGCGAGGAGTGGAACCTCTAGAGACCCAGCGGCGCTCCGACAAACAAGCCCGCGGACATCTTCAGGCATGCGGAAACTGTTTTGTGGCGCGCAGCCTGCCCACCACCCGCCCGCCCGGCCCCCTGCCCCGGACTGCCACCTTGCCACCGCAGCTCCATCGTACAACGCGGCGGTCAGGAGACGACCACCACCTACCCCCCGAGCAGGAGGAGGGGCCCCGGGCGGCCTCCCTCCCCTCCAAGCTCCGAGACTCCCGCTCCCCGTTTCCCCCCTTGGGGTATGGGGGAGCGGGAATGGTATATGTTACATGGGGGCTACCTACCACTTGCCGCATGAAATGCTCGTGGGCACCACCTTGCTTGGCACCACCTTGCTGGGCCAGCCTGCCGGCCCCTTCCCCTTCCCCGCGGACGGATGGACGGACAGACGGACCGATGGACGGGCGGACGCGAAAACAGGCCCCCACCCCCCGCAGGGCGACACCAGGTGTGTGTGGGGGGCGGCTCTTGTGACACCGGGGCTGACCGATGCCGGCGCCGCGAGTTCCGACCCCGCCCGTCTACACTCCTCCCGGCGCCTCCTGCGCAATCTCCCCCCGGCTTCTCCCAATACCCATAGCGATCACTCGAGTCGAGGTACCGTATTGACACAGGCCAACGCATCCGCGTGTGCCGTCGCACCCGAGGCGTGTGTGTGTATCCGTATCTGTATCCGTACATATGCTTGGTGCTCCGTCCTGCCGGAAAAGACCTCACCAAGACCATTCAAGGACCGACCATCCTGGCACGCACATACACAGCCCCCCCCCGACACGCACATGAACACAAACACGACATATACACACACAGAAGCAGCCCTTGGCCAGTGCCAGGCCGGGTCAGATATGTAACTCACACACACATACAACACGCACTCCTGTTCTGCCTGCTTAAGAAACACACACATACAACACACACGTTGGACTTCGCTTCTCGCGGCTCAGGTTGTTTACACACACACATCGGGCCTGGGCGGTTATGGGTGGGCTTCTCATTAAACACATCGGGCAGCACCGCGCCCATGGCATGTCACGCACTCCCGCCCTGCCCACCGATCAACACACGAACCCTCCCAAATACACACACAGATGTGTAACCAGAAACACAACACATATACACACACGCGCGCGCGGCGCGCGGCTCAGTGCTCTAGTATACAAACGCATACACCGCACACACACAAGATCTGCACCACATCACATTGCAAGGGAAGCATATACTCGTACACGCACAGCGACGATGAAGCCCTTTCCATAACACGCAAATTAGGCGGCGACACACGCGTACACGCATACACAAGAACACACACAAAATAGACAGTACAATATATTAGATAACGACTGATCATCCAAGCCGGCATCACCGCCACCACCCCAGTACCTTCCCAACCATCCCCTCGGAAGGTCCACACACCCCAGCGATCCGCTTCAGCCACTTCCCCGCCCACCACGCCCCCAACCTCCCCAGTCGTCGACCTGCCAGGATGCCTTTCCCTACGCGCCCTGGCGCTGACATGGCCATCTGACTCGGCCCGACTGTGAAGGGTAGAGCGGACTTTTTGCCCCCATCTTCGGCGCTCTCCCTCTCCCCGTCCCCCTCTCCTCGCGTGCTCCCAGCGCCCCGGCTTCTGCTCCCAGCGCCCCGGCTTCTGCTCCCAGCGCCCCGGCTTCTGCTCCCAGCGCCCCCGGCTTCTGCTCCCAGCGCCCCGGATCCATCCCCCTCTGGCCCTTTCCTGCGCCCGCCCCTCCCTCCATCCTAGTCGGCCTGCTTCTTCCCTCTGGCAGTACGAAGGCCTCCCATCATTACGCACTGTTAGGCAAACGCGCGGGAATCGGTTACTCCGACTCGACCCCACTCCGCCCTAACCCCGCCTAACCCCAATGCGCCCTAACCCCACCGCCCCCCCTAACCCCACTCCGCCTCCCGGCTCGCGGGCGCCCACTCCAGGTCCGCGTCCACGTCCCACTCAAACTCGCAGCACAACGACACGTGGTCGCTGCCGTACGCCGCCGACGGCAGCGCCCCGGGACCGATCTCCTCCTCCGTCAGCATGCGCCACCGCTGCAGCGGCCGCAGTTGCCCGCAGCCTGAGAAATAGATGTAGTCCGAGATGCGCTTCGACTCGCCCTTCACCCGGAACTTCCAGGTACTGAACTCCGAGGGGGGCCGACCGGGTCCCGAACAGCCGCCCGACCCGGAGCCGCCCACCGAGGAGCTGAGTCCCGCGCCGCCGCCGCCGCCGCCATCCGAGGCCAGCATCGCGGCCGCAGCGGCCACCATCCGCTGCTGCTGTTGCTGCTGCTGCTGTTGCTGCGGGGGGCCGGCGGTGTCGCCTTCCGGCGCGGCGGCAGCTGGACGCGTGGGTTCCATGCGCGGCGCAGCGGGCGCGGGGGAGGAGGAGAGGGAGGCGGGAGCGGGGGAGCTGGGCGGCACCGGCGGTACCGGTACCGGTGCCTGCACCGGCAGCCCGGCGGCCTCGAGGTCGCTTCCGCTGCTGAGGGTGGCGTCCAGAGGCCGCTGCTCCCACAGGGAGAACAGACCCAGGGGGTGGCGGCGGAACGCCTGCGCGGAGGAGCGGAGGTGTTGCGTTGTGTATGGCGGAACATGTGTGTGAATGAATGTGTTGCTTTAGGACTGAACCGCGGGACAGTAAGCCGGTGGCCGGGGGTATGTGTGTCTGTAAGAGAAAACTGCTATCGCTGTCCGGCAACAAGTGAAGTCCGGCGTATGTGTGTTTAGAGGAAAAGCACCCGCCCAACCGAGCTCAGGCAGCAGGCGCGTTCGTTCCGGCGCAGCGTCGCGCAGGCCCCGTCCTGGGGGCCGCACTCCTGGAAATCCCTACACGGGCAGCCCGCCGAGCGCCTAGCCCCCTACCCATCCCCCAACCCTGTATGTAACCGGTGCGACTGCAGCCGACCTCCCGCCGCGCTCTACTCTGCGGCCAGCGGCCAGTGACCCCCGCAAGCCAGCAATCAGCAGACCAAGACGCCGCCCCTGGCCGCAAGCCGCAAACGGGATCCACCAACCTTCCTTTGCTCACTCGCGGTCGGCCCATCCCCCGCCGACTCCACGCCCCCGCCCCCGCCCCCGCCCCCGGCCCCGCACCTCACCTCACACGTCTTGGACCAGGGCATCGTGTTGAAGTCCCCAGTGATCACCACCGGGGTGGGCCACGTGCGGGGGCGGCTGGGGGCCACGTGGTGGCTGCTAATGTGGCTGCTGCTGCTGCCGTTTCCGTTGGTGCTGCAGGAGGGACCCCCCTCGACCTGGGTACCCGCGCCCTTGCCGTTGGCGGCCGCGGCAGCAGCGGCGGCGGCTGTGGCCGCAGCAACCCCATTGCTGCCGCCGGTGGCGCATGGCCCCCCGTTACCGATGTTGCCCAGGCTGCTCCCGGCGCCATTACCGGCCGCGTTCGCTGCTGTGGGGGCTCCTCGTGTGGTTGCTGGGGCGGCTGCGTGCGCCTTGGCCCCGGCGGGCCCGGGCGGTTTCTCCCCTCCGTTGTTGTCGGTAAGGGTGTTGCTATTGGTGGTGGTGGTGGTGGTGGCGGTGCCGGTGGTGGTGCCGGCCGCGTCTGCCTGCAAGCGCTCCAACGTGCACTCCACGTGCCGCAGCAGCTGCTGCGCCTGCGGTTTGGGCGTTCGGGGAGGTGCAACTCTGGTGGGCTGGTAGGGCTTGAAAAGAGAAACTCCTAGTGGGGGTGTGTCTTGTGTTGCCTCCGGGGTTTCGTGAGGCCCGAGCCTGATCGACTTTTGGTGACCGTGGCCGGGGGTCCAGCGTTAATGGCGGGGTGACGGGGGGCGCCCGAATGCAACCGCCTGGACGCGTTTCGTCGGAGCGCGTCTGATGACCCTCTGTCTGTGTATAGGCGCGAATCTCGCCCAAACCACCCTGGCCCGTCTGTCTGCGTGTCAGAGCTGCTCAATATAGTGATGTGGGCGAGGGGGACAGTGGGGGTTTCTGCCCTTTTTGCGCTCTTTTCATTCCGCCCAGCCACCAAGCCACTCTTCAGAATCCCCGGGAAGCAAACAGCGCAACGGGCAGGTTCTTCGCATTGCCGTCGCTGAAATCAGAGGCCTCTACGAGACCTCAAGCGCCAAGCCAGCGGGGTGGATGTAGGTCGGAGAGGGTAGAGTGGGGGAGGGCACAGCAACTTGGTAGACCAAGGAAAGCGGGCCTGACCGCCATCCAGAGCAAGGATGCGGGGATGGGGTGTATGCGGGGATAGGGAGGGGGCCCACATGTCTAGCAGCGCCCCTCCAGTCCCATCCGCCCCATCGCCCCAACTTCCCAGGTAAGCCCCGCATTCCCAACCAACCGAACCTGCCCCTGCTTTTTGCCAGTCATTCATCCAAACAAGCTAACTAAAAACACCACTATCGCCACCCCACCGCAAAATCCCCAACCTCCCCTCCACACACAAGGGAAAGGTCAGGTGACACTACCGCGGTCAGGCGGTTTAAGGTCCTGGGTTCGAGTCCCAGCGTGACCCCCGACATTGTTCGGGAGCATGAGATTATGGCTAGCTGCTGAGATGTGGAGTTGAGATCACAGTTGATGGATTGAGATTCGCACGCTAGATCGGTGGCGATTGCTGAACCCTCTGTCTCTACGGATGTGCGGGTGAATGGATGAGGTGGGATCCTTAGTTGGCAGGATCAACCGCCTTGGACCCTCGGTTCGTATGGCGTAGGTTCGGTGTGATGATGGTTGAAGGTGTCCTATAGCATCATATAAAACCGCGACATAAACCCTTAGACAGGGCCCGGAAGCCTATCCACACTGTAACGGTACTACTACTACTACTACTACAAGGGAAACAAAACGCGCACATCCGCAAGCAGATCGAATGGTGAGTATCATTGCAGCAGCTGGGTGGTTCGGGCGGCTTCCTGGCTCCACACAACACCCGCACTCGAGAGCGCCCCACCTGTTGCATCCGCAGGTCCTCGCATTCGGCCCCGTCCTTGGCTTTCAAGTGGGTGGTCACGATCAGGATCTCCCGCCCCACAACCATGTCGTACAACAGGATCTGCAGGAAGCCCTGTGACTGCTCCCGACCCGTCGAACCATCGAGGAAGGAACGACCTGGAGCGGCGTTTGGTTTCGGGGCAAGGGCGCACGCACGCCGGGCAGGAGGAAGACGGCAGCAATCAGGACCAGCAATGGCGGGAACGAACGCAAAGACGGCGACCTGCACCTCCCAGGGTGAGAGTTGCACGAGTTTTGAGAACAGGGAAACCGGCTGATACCCGCAACCCTCTCTTTACAGCAGGACGGTCGCGCCGTCTAAGACTCAAACAGCATATGCTGAGTGGGGGACCGTGCTTACCGCGACACATACACACCCCGTGGCCAGTATTTGTCGCCGGGCTGGGAGTGTCTGACTGTTTCTCTTTAGAACCCTCCCTCTGATGCCCACCCTCCGCAGCCTCCAAGTGTCCAGGCCATCCAGGCAACTTGAACGCAGGCCGGCATCCCCGGAACGCCGCCTTCCTTCGTCCCATCACCGCCCGGCACCTCTTGCACCCGTATCCTCCCGCTGCGGCCCTCTCCTCCCCCTTGGCCCACCACACAAAAAACACGCACGCTCAGTGATCCCACTCCCTCCCGCACCCGCACCTCGCACACACCCGGGCCCCTGTTCCCTTCCCTCCCAGCTAGCTGTCCTCACCTTCCACCCCATCAGCGCAGCACCGGAACCTCCCCTTGCGGTAAAACACCGCCATGCCATCGGGCGGGTACTCGTACTTGAGCGCCGGTGAGGCGTGCTTCTCCCTGAAGGCCCCCTCGTAGTCCAGACCGCTGAGCACCTGGTTCAGCTCGTCTGTGTCGAGGGAGGGGAGGCCGGGCGGGCGCGAGGGGCGATAAGAGCGGGCGGGCGGGCGGGCGGGCGGGAGGCACGACGGTATAGGACATCGGTAGACATGCTGCGCTGCTGCCATAGCAAACGCCCGATTGGGATACGCACGGGAGGCAGGGAGGGTGTACGGTACCTGCGACATACCGGGTCTCCTCCGGAACCAGGGAGGAAGCCCCTGATGGTTCCGGAGCCCCGGATGAGTCACAGGTGCCACGGGTGCCACAGCGTGGAGGAGACCGAGTGATCTGGGTCGGGTTCGGAGGTTAAAAGAAGAAGAAAAACAAACCCAGAGACGAACCTGGGCACCCGGGTTGGGGAGCTAGATTGAATGAATGAATGGATGAATGGATGAACGTTACAGCGGACCCCAAAAAGGGAGTCAACGGTGTACACCTAGATTGACAGCGGGGACCGCGGCGAGTGTGTTCAAGGCGGCGCGGGTGGAGGTGCAGAGGCCGTGGAGGGAAGCGGGCCGTGTCGAGAGCAGGTGGGGATGGTGCGACGCTCATGCACCGCACCGCACCGCACCGTGCAGTACCGTACTGTACTGTACTGTACTGTACTGTACTGTACAACACCAGCGCACTGCAACACGATGACAACGTTGGGCGCGTACAGGGTGGTGGGCTGGCACTTGGCAGGGGCCGCAGTACGGAAACGGTGAACTCAATTCCACACAGCCCAACCCAGGGGGGCCAGCGCCGGAGCGCAAGGTACCGAGACGCGGTACCGCCAGAGCCACCCAAGGCCTCAACCACCCACGCACGGGAGCAACAAGTGACAGCATGACGGCAGGGAGGTGGGAGGTCGCTCACCAAAATGATTCAGCTCCTGCAGGCAGATGATGTCCGCATTGGCTTCCAGGATCTCCTGCAGCAGCAGCGGTCGCCTGTACTCCCACTCCAGGCATCCGGGGGGCGCCTGCGCAGGGTGGAGCGATCCGGGTTGGGAGATAGGGGACAGCTGCTAAGCCTGCAGCAGGGGAACAGGTCGCGTAGGACGGATCCGAACGCAGGCTGTACCCTTCGGTGGAGAGCTCGTCCTGCGACAGCTGTCGCCGGAGCGACTTTTGGATCCGTGCTTCTAACGCCCAGAGTTCAAACCCAGCTTTCCAACGAAGGGTGCTCAGCGACGCCGCGACCAGGAGAGCGCAGCTCCGACGGGGTTGCTCCCGTAAGGCTCTGAGCCTGTGGAGAGGCGCTGGCTCCGGCACCTCCAAGGCTGGCGCATCCACATTACAGCGCTCACGTCCCCGCCTACCCTGCAGAAGTCGCCGTTCTGCGCCAGCCCATCGGCGAGGACATTCCATTGCAAGACCCGAAAGTGCGCAACTTCCGGTTTGCGCGGATAGTTAAGGATCACCGGGGTCCTCTTGATCTTGGCTTTGTTGAGATCCACCGAAACGGCAGCGGAAGCCCCGGGCGCCTCTGCTGCGCCTCCCGAAGCCATCGCGCATCTACACCAACCGCTCAAAGACTGTGTCGAACGGCCAGCAGGTAGCGCTGATACGAGCCGCAGCAAGCCTACGACATCGAAGCGACCGGCAGTAAGTTTCACGGGCCTGTCCCCCAAATACGACTTGCAGCTCACGCACCAAGTCGCTGGGCACGCGCAACATTTAGACGCTGCCTGCTGCTAAGCTCTCGCCCTTGCACCATGCCACTTCATCCGCCCCAACACGTTGTCCGCGCGCCAACTTGCTGGGCAAAATGGAGACCGTAAAAAAGCAACACAAAATCACTGCACCATCAGCTAATATGCAACCCACTGGATACTCCGCTAAGCACACACATGTGCAGGGTACCGGTGTGAGCTGCCCTCACTCCGGGCTGCGAAGGTTGGTATACGGCGGTTGTACTGCGAACAGCGTTGGGGCTAGAAAACCCGTCCTTGTGCAAATTGTCCAGTGCATTGACGTCATCAACATAGAGTCTAAGCATAACCGCTGTAGGTGAACATTCCTTGCGGTCCTGCATACAAGCTGTATACGATTGATTAGTAGACTTTTTCGTGCATTGTTGCCAAAGTCAGCTCCATCAAGTGTACATAATTGAGACTCTTTGCCTTTATCTACATGCGTTAGAGCGGCTGTCCAGGATGTGCGGGCCAGGAGGAGTGAGGCGAAGGCAACCTCCCAGCCTTGCCCTGCCAATCTTTGTCATTTTCCTTCCATACTTCACGAAGTATGTTGGTAAGTGTTGTATTAGTTAGGGCCCGTTGCATGCTGGCTGCGTTGCCTCGGGCTGACATGGTTGGCACCGCATGTGCGGATGCCGTCCCAGGGGCGGCGATTGGCCAACGACCATGGGATTCATTTGGCAAGGGGTCTCCAAACGGGGCCGTATATGAAATGGACTGCAATTTCCGGGGCACACGTGCCTTCGCCCAAGCGATTCAGTTCAACTACGGCCCCGTCGTTAACTACATGAGCGTTGCGTGCACGGACGGCAACTTCTTCGAGAGCGGTGAGTTGCAGAGCAGGATGCGGGGCCCGCCCATAGCGCGCCCTTTACTTATGTGCTCGTACTCGCCGCCTGCGACCAGCTCACACACACGCACACACGGTGCGCACCGCGTGCCCAATTAGGGTCCTCGCAAGTCGTGTCTCTCGGTTTATTTCAACACGCACACACGGTGACACCATTCCCCAAAACGGAACGACGGCGCGCGCGCGAGTCTAAATCGCGCGCTGCTGTTCGACCTCATCACACTCCAAAGCCGTTCCAACCGCAGTGCTGTGCGCCCCGTTGTGGAAGGCCAAAGGGCCAGCTGGCCCCCAACACCGGTCCCCGGGGCCCGGGCCTCTATCTCCCTCGGCTGCAATCGGGCCTGCTGTGCCGGACTCCGGACAATGGCCCAATAACAGCGCCTGTTGCCGCTCCACACCACGGCACGCGTCTTCACATGTACATACATCACCGTTCTCTGTTGTGATCAGCTGTGGGCTGATATGTTCGAATGCATCAACATGTGTATATGCATCCAACAACGCGGTCAACTCGTTGCCAGAAGCGCACACAGACGCACTCATGAGCTCGGGCGGCTTCCCTCCCTGGAGGATGGGGCAGACGGGCAGGGCGCCGAAACACACCACACGGAGCGGGTCTCTTCTCTACACACCACGGGGCGCAGCGCCGCGCGCCGTGCGGCACCCGCCCCGCACCGCCTCACACGGGGCCCCTACGTACGGTAGCTCCCCTTCGTACGGTAGCTCCCCTTCGTACGGTAGCTCCCCGGCTTGTTGTCGATGAACAGGCAGCAAAACCGCTGAAGAGCACCAAGCTCGCCTCCTCCCCCCGAGACTCTATACACACATAGTCCCTACCCCCTCCGAGACCCGCACAGCGCCTCCCGTCCTCCAACCCACATCCGTCCTCAAGGCTTGTCCCCAGACATAACCCTCCCCTTTCCACCCCTATCCTCCGACCCCTCCCTCTCTTTGGTGTTCAATCCCTTCCTCCCACCCACCCTCCCTCGCCGCCGCCGCCGCCGCCGCCGGCGCTTCCCCCCAGGTCTGTACGTCGAGAGCGCGACCACCTACACATTTGCCGACCGCAAGGGGTTCATCGCCATGAGGGCGGACAGCCTCAACCCCGACCCCACCCGCATCGGCTTCCGCAACTCCGCCAAGACCTGGATGGCGGGCCCCCCTAAACTGCCCGTCGGCAACAACACCCTCAACGGCTCCGAGCTGCGGACCGCCAACTGCCCCGACGGAGCAGTGATATCGGGCTTTGTGGTAGGTGTGTCGTACAGAGTACGGGATGGACGAGATGCACCGTACGTGGCGGTGCGTCGTGCACAGTCAGTGGACTGGAGGTTGTGGGCATGTGGGGGTGTGGGCATGTGGGGAGATGGAGAGGGAGGGGATTCCCCGGACCACGGTCGCAGCACTACGCGCCCTCAGCTGCCCCTCTGCCGGCCGTCTGTCGACCGTCTCGACCCACATCGCCCCGTCGCGCCCGCGGTGTCGTAGGTGACGACGGGGAGGGCCAACAGCGCTGTGAGTCGAGAGGCGGTGACGAAAATCGATTTGTACTGCATATCGTACCGCAATGACACGCCCGTGGTCAGCTTGCCGCCGCCACCGCCTCCCATCCTGGTTGCCTCGCCGCCGCCACCGCCGCCACCACCGCCGCCGCCGCCATCGCCGCGGCCGCCGCCCCCGGTGGTTTACTCGCCGCCGCCACCGCCCCCGCCGCCACCGCCGCCGCCGCCGCCGATTCCGCCGCCGCCACGGCCGCCGCCTCGGCCGCCGCCGCCGATTCCGCCGAGCCCCTTTCCGAGTCCGCCGCCGCCGCGCCCGCCGCCGCCACGCCCGCCGCCGCGTCCGCCGTTGCCGTCCCCCCGGGCTCCTAAGATGCCTCCGAGCCCGCTCATCCCCTCGCCCCCGAGGAAGCCGCCTCGGATGCCGCCTCCGGACCGGCCGCCGCCGTCGCTGCCGAACCTACCGAACCTACCCAATAATCCACCGAATCCGCCGACGCCACCGCCGCGGCCGCCGACGCCACCATCGCCGCCGCCGACGCCGCCGACGCCACCAAGCCCGCCTCCCCGTCCGCCGCCGCCGCCGGTACCTCCGCCGCCGTCGCCGCCTGTGGCGCCGTCGTCGCCTGTGCCACCGCCACCACCGCCGCCCCCGTCGCCGCGGCCTCCATCGCCGCATCCCTCGCCCGTCGTGACATCGTCGCCGCCGCCGCCATCGCCGCGGCCGCCATCACCGCCACCACCGCCGTCTCCGCGGCCCTCGCCGCCACCGCCATCGCCACCGCCGCAACCTTCGCCACGTCCGCCGTCACCGTCGCCGCCGCGGCCTCCTTCACCGCCGTCGCCGCGGCCGCCGCCACCACGGCCGCCGCCGCCTCCATCACCGCCGTCGCCGCGGCCGCCGTCACCGTCACCGCCGTCGCCGCGGCCGCCGTCGCCGCGGCCGCCGCAGCAGCTGCCATCGCCACCACCAAAGTTCACCGGTCGTGATGCCCCCTCGGTCTCAGATCTGCCACCTGCCGCTCCGCCGCGCTCACCAAGGTTGCTGCCGCCGCCGCAGTCGCCGGTTTCGCCGCCGCCATCGTCGCCATCTTTGCCGCTGCCGCCGCCGCCGCAGTCGCCGCTGTCGCCGCCGCCATCGTCGCCGGCTTCGCCGCCGCCATCGTCCCCAGCTCAGCGCCCGCCATCAACAGCCCCGCCGCCCTCAAGCCCAGACACGCCATCACCATCAACTCCGTCCCCATCACCGTCGCCGTTGCCCTCTCCGTCACCGTCGCCAGCGTCGTCGCCGGCCCCTACCCCAGACGAAGCGTCGCCGCCGCCGTCGCCGCGTCGCCGGCCGCCGCCACCCAAGCACCGGCCGCCGCCACCGAAGGTTCGGTCGCCGCCACCCAAGAACCGCTCCCCGCCGCCGTCGATCATCAAGATTCGGCCGCCGCCGCCAAGTCACAAGCCTAAGCCCAGTCCGTACAAGCCGCGCCGGCCGCCACCGCCCAAGTCTAAACGGCCGCCGCCGCCTCAAAAATCGCAGCGACGGCCGCCGCCGCCTCAGAAATCGCGGCGACCGCCGCCGTCGCGGCGCCAAGGGTAATTAACCATGGAGCATGCGGCCGACACCCGCCCATCTGCACAGTCCGCGCCACTGCCATGTGCTCGACGGGGCCGGGGTCGGAGGTCTGGGGACGGAGGCGGGGTCTGCAGGCTTATGTAGTTACGTTACTCTGCACGTGGGCCGTCCCGGATGTCGGACGTCGGCATGCGAGGGGCCTAATGTGGTGTGGTGCCGGATCTGCTCAGGGTCGCGGTCCGGGTCTGCGTCTTGGGCGGTCGGCGCTCCCAATGTGGTGGCGGGCCGAGAGGCCCGGCCATTTTGCACCCACGACGCCTTGTGATGTGTGTGTCTCTGCGGTCAGATGGTGTGTGTGTGTGTGTGCGTGTGCGGTGCAGGTTGCTGGACTGCGTGTTGGGGGGAGGGCCGTCAGCGGGGGATACCGACCGGAAGGGGTGGGGCGGGGAGTGAGGGAAAGGGGAGTGATGCGCCAGGGGGGGACCTCGGGACTCGGAGCTCGGCCACACAAGGCCGGGGGGTCCGGTCGCGGGGCCATCTGGGCAGACCGTCGCTCCGTCGGGCGGCCGGCCGAGGGAGGCGCGGGGTGTTGGTCATTGATTGTGAGGTTGGCTCTTTGTTGAACAGCGGGGTGGCCAGGTGGCTTTCCCTCCCTGCCTGCCTTTCTCTCCGGAGAAACGCCCCTTCCTCCTGAAATGCTGTGTAGTGTTGACGGCTTGTTGTTGTTCGTGGTGCGGAGGAGGGGGAAAAGGGTAACGCGGCACGGGGGCGTGTGAGCGGGCGCGCGGGTGCGCGGGGACGTGGACTCCGGACTCTGGGTGCGAGGCGATGACGCAGGTGCGAGGCGAGTCGAGCCGAGGCGTGCGTTGATGATGTGTGAACGTCGCCGCCATTGTGTCCTGAGTGCTGACATTGTGTCGATTAATATGAACGTGAGCCTGGAGATGCGTGTGTGTTCTCTTTCTGTACTCGGCATGTGCAGGTGTGCGGCATTTGTGTGTGTCTGTGTGTCTGTGTGTGTGTGTGTGTGTGTGTGTGCTCATGCGCGTCTTTCTCAATTTATCTCTTGCTCTGAAACTGTCATGGATCATGATCTACTTCCTAGAGCTTCTTGCCGCTGCGGGCTGGCGTGTGCGATTAGATCGTGATACTCTGTTCGGGTACGGGACCTTGTCGGGGTCGACTGGCCGGCCAACGCGTGATGATGATGCGGGCATTGCCCGTCATGAACGAGCCGCCCTTCGGCGCGGGCCGGAGGGGGGGCTCCGGCAGGACCCCGCGGGGCACGGAACCCCACCCCACCACCACCACCACGGCCACCACCATCACCGCCGCATGCACCCCCACCTCTAGCATCCCCTGGATCCTTCCTCCTGGCTGCTAAGTGGATCGCGCGTCGCTGAGTCCGAGTCGCTGAGGGAGGGAGGGAGGCGAGTGAGGGAGGGAGGGAACAGGGATGAGCGAGGATGCCTCGGGGCTCCGAAACCCCACTGCGGGTTTGGTTTGGGGTTTCGGAGCCCCGAGGCGCGCACAGCCGCGGCTGCTGCGCCACACCATCCGATCTCCTCCGGGTTTGGCCGCTGCCCCTGGCCCTGGCCCTGGCCCTCGTCTCCCTCTCGCCCTTCCTCGGCTTCCTCTCCTGTCCTGTCCTCCATGGGTGGAGTGGGGAGGGGCGATCGACCGGACGGAGGACGCTGCATCCCCCGCCTGATGTCGCCAAGGTGTGTTTAATGAGAAGCCCCCAAATCTGGGGTGTGTTCCCCCGAATCTGGGGTGTCTGGGCCGTTTCTTTTGAACCCCAACTCTACCACGTGACCAGTCCTGGACGGCCGATGATTGATAGGTTGCGTGTCGTCGAGATGCTGAGGATGATGTTAATGAGGATGGTAGGGGTAGCCGCTGCCGCTGCTGCTTAGTCGATGAACCAATGTTGTGAATCGTTTGGGCTTTTGGAGTTGGGGCTGGACGTTGGGGTGGTCGGGGTGGCGGTTGACTTTGTGTGGACCGTGTTGGGTGTTTGTTGGACGAGCACGCCCGCCGCGCTGTCGCCGTGGGCCTGTTGATGTGCACTGGGGAGGCGGACGGGGATGGAGCTGACCCACAGGTCTCTGCCCCGCGCCGGCCAGTCCGGCGGTAGCAACGTTGTCTTTTGAGCCATCAGATATTGCAGAAGCCAGACGGTTGACAGCGACGGTTGCCGTGTTGACAGCGACGATCCATCAGATGCATGCGTTCATCAGACACGGTATACCATACTAAACAGGAAGCGTTGGTTTTGTTTTCCAACGGCGTTCCTCTGTAGAACTCGTTTGACGATCCACTCAAATGGTAACCAAGTAATGGCTTCATAAGGGACGACCCACGAAAAAGACGATACATGCATACACATCCCTCATTCGGTGACCGGCTTCCGGTCCGTCTACCTCCACGGCACCAAACCGCCACAGACCCCCCCGCATCCACATCTCGCCTCCGCCCCACACCGCACACCGTCCCCCTCCCCCCCTCCCCCTCCTGCTCGTCCACGGCAGACCTGGGGGCGCCGGGGCCCTCATCCCCTCCTCACTCACGCATACACACACGCACACACTCGGCAGCCGGTGGGAGAAGAGACATTGGGGGGGCCCGCTAGCAGGAGAGGAGACCGGCAACCCAGGATTGTCCACACACACCCGGGTGGACCGACGTTTCAGTGGGGAGAATCAGCGGGGAGAAACAGTGGGGAGCTGCGACAACCCCCCGCTGTCCTGTCCTGCAGCCTCCTGCCCCTCTGCGTCGTCGCGCCGATCAGCGGGGCCTGGTGCCTGGGGCCGTAACGCCCACGCCCAGCGACTCGGGACGGGTGTACCTGGGTGGCACTGAGACTGAGAAAGACCGAACACTTCTTCCTAATCCTCATGGGGCCCCCAAATTTGAAGACGACCCGACACCAAGCACCCTCCGACAGAGAATACTCCAGCTGGCTTTCAGCAGCCCTCCTGCAGGGCCCTTTGCCCCTTTTTTGTCAATAAAGACCCCTTTGCCCCCCCCTCCCCCGCCACCCTCCTCGTGCACCGGCAACCCACGCGGTGCTCTGCGCTCCGCACCAAACCCCAGCTCAGGGCCAGACGCCCCCCTGCCCCCCGTGGAGGCTCTTCGCAGCACGTGCTGCGGCACCTCCCGAAAGGACAAAGTCCGCTGGAGGCATGCCGGCCCCCGGCCGCCCCCGACCCGCCCCCGAACCACACCAACCTGCCCGCAGGAACGGCTGCGCCCGCTGCAGGAACGGCTCCCCCCCAGCTGCGCGGCCCAATCGGCTGCCGCACACTGCCGCACACTGCCGCCGTTCGACCTTGCCTTGCCTTGCCGTTCGCTGTCCCCTGACCCCTGACCCCCGGGTTTTCTGCGCCGCCCCGCCTCCCCCTCCCCGACACCTGCTGGTCGTGTAGTGTAGTGTGGTGTGGTGTGGTGTGGTGTGGTGTGGTGTGGTGTGGTGTGGTGTGGTGTGGTGTGCGCTCTCGCCCCTCCGTCTCGGATGGGTGAGGAGCCCCCGTGGGGATGGGTGGTGGTGGTGAGGAGGAGGAGGAGGAGGAGGAGAACAGACATGAGCCGTTCGGTGTGTCCCTACACACCACCATGACACCGCGGATGACCTCATGCGAATATAGATCCAGATCCCAAACCAAAAGCGTGCAGATCAAGATCAAGATCTGGATCTAGCGCTAGCTCAAAGAACCAAACAAGCACGTTGACCCTCCACTTCACTGCCAGGGGTCACAGCCAGTTCCGGGATCTTTTGAGGTTCGTCAGATTTCCAGATCCAGATCCCAGATCCCAGATCCAGATCCCCCCGGATCTCAGTCTCGGGTTTGCGCTCCGCGCTACAGGGCCTTGAACTGGAAGGGCGTGGCGGAGGAGACGGACAGCGAGAAGCGACCCAGACGCCCCGGGCCGTACGTGCACGGCATGATGACGTAATGGCAACCGCCGTTGAGCTCGTACTCGGCGGTTGTGTCGGGCTGCGGTACGAAGGTGGACTCGGCCACGACGGCGCGCCGGGGGTCCCCCTGCGACGGCGATGGGTTTTGCAGTACGAAGCGTGCCGTACGAATATAAATGCCGTACATGAACAGCGACGCAGGGGTGCCCTGAGACAAGTGCAAGAGGGGCAAGGGGCAACCCAGCCCGCCCAGCCCGTTGTAGCTACGGCATTGACCCTAGACCACCCCAACCCATACCCACACCTGCCCGGGTTTTCGTTTCAACCCCCAACCAAGCCCACACCCAACCACCCAAACACCATCACTGAACCACCCAGCCCCAAAGCCATACCCCCCCTTCCCCCCTTCCCCCTGCGCCCACCTTGATCTCCCCGTCCGGCCCCGCCGCCCTCAGAATGTACAGCCCCAACATGTCCTCCACCGGGTGACGCGGCTTGCGGCTGGGGGCCCGGCTCAGCGTGATCCTGATCGGGGCAGTTGTACGGCGGGGAGGGGATGGGAGGGTGGGGAGGGGAGGGAAGTTGCGGTCGTGAGGGCACCCGGTGGGCGGTGGGCGGTGGGCGGTGGGTCAGGCAGAGGCGGCCAACGAACGAGTGCCACGTCACCGTCACCGGGTCATCACCAGCGGGGCACCAGCCGGTCATGAGGTGCGGTGCGGTGCGGTGCGGTGGCGTCGTTGGAAAGGGCGCTGCGGGCGCGCTGGTTTTCAAGCTCTGCAGTCACCAAGCCCCAGCCCCCAACCCACACCCGCACCCGAACGCCCTCGGATCGCCCGGATCAGACACGCCCAATCCCTCCCCCCTCCCCTCCCTCCCCTCCCCTCCCCTCCCCTCCCCTCCCCTCCCTCCCTCCCCTCCCCTCCCCTCCCCTCCCTCCCCTCCCTCCCCTCCCCTCCCCTCCCCTCCCTCCCCTCCCCTCCCTCCCCTCCCCTCCCCTCCCCTCCCTCCCCTCCCCTCCCCTCCCTCCCCTCCCCTCCCCTCCCTCCCCTCCCCTCCCTCCCCTCCCCTCCCCTCCCCTCCCCTCCCTCCCCTCCCCTCCCCTCCCCTCCCCTCCCTCCCCTCCCCTCCCCTCCCCTCCCCTCCCTCCCCTCCCTCCCCTCCCCCAGGTCGATTCGGGAGCCCCGTCCTTCCTCCCCCCCGCCCCCACACGCCCGCCCTCCCCTCCCTCCCCCACCACCACCTCACCTGACCCTGCCCGGCTGCTGAGCATGATGTGGTACTTGGGGTTCCGGCGCCACAGAGGGTTGACGTTGCAGCCGCCCGCCGTCTCCGCCGTCCACTCCCCGGCAGCTGCACGCACTGCATCTCGGGCAGCGGCACCAGTTCCAGGGGAACCCCGCTCATCAGCCGCAGCTCGTACGGCCCCTCCACGCCCGGCGTGGAGATGCTGGGTACGAGCACGTACGGCGTTTCCGGCTCCAGAACCACCGACATGACGACCTCCTCGTTGGATCCGATCAGCTGCTGCTGCACCGCCGACGCCACCAGATCTGCCTCTCGTACGGCAGATCTGCGGCCGGGGCCGTCGGGGCCCTGCTCGGGCAGCGCCAGGACGAGATCCAGATCCAGGGCGAGATCTCGGGGGGCCTTGATGAGGGCGTATTTGAGATCCAGGCGACTGAGGGAGGCCACGACCTGGAGGGTGAGGGGGAGGGGGAGGGGGGAGGGTGTGGGTTAGGGGGGTTTCGTGCTC
This sequence comes from Eudorina sp. 2006-703-Eu-15, assembly GCA_003117195.1. Taxonomy (NCBI): domain Eukaryota; kingdom Viridiplantae; phylum Chlorophyta; class Chlorophyceae; order Chlamydomonadales; family Volvocaceae; genus Eudorina; species Eudorina sp. 2006-703-Eu-15. The sequence continues at coordinate 1,474,836 of BDSI01000015.1, forward strand.
TTTTACGGTAGGGGGAGGAAGGGGGAGGTTGAGGGTGACGGGACATCATCATACTGCGCTGCTGCCAGAGCAAAGGTCGGCGGGCCGGGGAGGGAGGGACCTCTGGAGGGTTGTGTGCAAACACGAGTGTTCATAGGTGGGTGGCATCGCTAAACACGCAACCCGCCCGTATGCCACACAACTGGCCCTCACCCAGACCATAAGTACTGTCTGGAGGGGCCTTACGCTGGCCACGGCCCGCTCCCTTCTCCCCATCCACCCGACCCCCACTCCACGCCCACGCCCCACACCACACAGCTGGAAGCCATCCATCACACCTCGCACGCCACCCCCCACCCACCCCCACACACGCCTCGCTCGTCGCTCTGGCAGCAGCGCAGTTTGGCAAGTCCACCAATTGCCTATACCCCCCTTATGTCAATAAAGACAGCGAAATCGCGAAACAATCACTGATTGCGTAGTAGTTGTCCGGTTGACCGACGTCGCCGGCGAAGTACGACGCAGTAATTATATAAGCAGATGTATATATAGAGAGAGCAACGCAGAACTGTGTAAGGTTATATGAGAACTGCTGTAGTGGCGGCTGAATGCGCAGTAACGAATGGCGGGCGTCCAGGGAAGAACTGCAATAGCTAGCCCGCGGACTAACTGGCTGGCCTAAGCTGACGTATCTAGAAGCGAACCATTACCCCCCCCTTTTTGTCAATAAAGACAGCGAAACCGCGAAAGCGCAACCCCCCCCACCCCACCCCACCCACCCACCCCCACCCCCACCCCACCCCACCCCCACCCCCACCCCCACCCCCACCCCCACCCCACCCCACCCCCACCCCCACCCCCACCCCACCCCACCCCACCCCCACCCCCACCCCCACCCCCACCCCCACCCCCCCACCCCCCCCCCACCCCACCCCACCCCACCCCACCCCCACCCCACCCCCACCCCACCCCCACCCCCACCCCACCCCACCCCCACCCCCACCCCCACCCCCACCCCCACCCCACCCCCACCCCCACCCCACCCCCACCCCCACCCCCACCCCCACCCCCACCCCCACCCCCACCCCCACCCCCACCCCCACCCCCACCCCCACCCCCACCCCACCCCCACCCCACCCCACCCCCCCCCACCCCCACCCCACCCCCACCCCCCCCCCCCCCCCCCCACCCCCTCACCCCCTCCACCCCCTCCACCCCCTCACCCCCTCACCCCCTCACCCCCTCCACCCCTCCCCCACCCCTCCCCCACCCCACCCCCACCCCACCCCCACCCCACCCCCACCCCACCCCACTCCGGCCCACCTGCGCCCGCTGGCTGCAGCTGACCATGTACTGCGGGTTTGAGCCCCAGGAGGGGCAGGGCCTGCCTCCCCCCGCCAGGTAGCCGGTCCACTGACCTCCACCACCAGACACAGCGGGGCGGGCAGCTGCTCCACCTCCAGGGGGGACGCGCTCAGGGTGCGCAGGATGAAGGCGCCCTCCTCGCCGGCGCGCCTAAAGGAAAGGAAGGGGGCGGGGGCCAGGGCAGTGGGGCGGGGGGGGGTCAGCGAAAGGGAGGGAGGCAGCGGCAGAGAGGGAGGGGGGGTTGTGCGGCTTGTCCTGCGCCTGCGCACTCTATGGAGTGGTCTGGGGCGGAGCGTGGCCCGTTGCCAGTCCGTTGCCCCTTGCCAGTCCGTTGCCAGTCCGTTGCCCCTTGCCAATCCGTTGCCAGTCCGTTGCCCGTTGCTAATCCGTTGCCAGTCCGTTGCCAGTCTCCTCCCGTCCAGCCCTTCGCCGTTCGCCCCCTCAACGCCCCGCTCCCGGCCCCTAATACCCCACACCCCCTCCCCCTCGCCGGGAGGCAGACGTTCGTGTCGTCCACCGTCTAACGACCCCCCCCACCCCCTCGCCCTGCCCCAATACCCCAGGTCCACACCTCCGTGGCGCAGCTCCGTGGCTTCACCGCTCACCCTCGCCCCACCCCCGCTTGTCCTGCCCGAACCCCTGCCCTTGATCACGCATACCCCCAGGGCCCCCCCTCACCCCCAGCAGCCCTCCTCACCCCACCAGCAGCCCCCCTCACCCCACCAGCAGCCCCCCTCACCCCACCAGCAGCCCCCCTCACCCCACCAGCAGCCCCCCTCACCCCGCATGTGGCACCACCACGTAGGCGTAGTCGGGCGAGGCCTTGAAGGAGGCCACCACCTCCCTGCTCGTGGAGAGCGGCAGGGACGCCACCGCCTCCCCGGGACGGATCTCCCACCGCCGGCCGAGGCTCTCGGGACTCACCTTCAGGATCTGGTACGATTTGTACGGCAGAGAGGTGGCGGGGGCAGCAGGGTGTGCGCATCAGAGAACTGAGCCGCGAGAAGAGGAGTCCAGCCTTCAGAGCGTGTGTGTGTTTGGGAAAAGAACCCGCCCGACCCAGCCCAGCGTGTGTGTAATACACTGCGTATGTGTGTACGTGTGTACGTGTGTACGTGTGTACGTGTGTATGTGAATCGTTACATATCTGTGTGTACGTGTGCATGTGTGTTAAAGAGAACTGAGTCGCGAGAAGTGAAGTCGAGCGCAAATATGTGTATGTGTGTATGTGCGTATGTGTGTATGTGTGTATGTGTGTATGTGTGTAGTGTTGGGTCTCGGGGTTTAGGGCTGACCCGCCCGCTCTCCCACCTCCACCCGCAATGCAATGCCATGCCCACCCACCCCCGCCCCAACCGCCCCAACCGCCCCGACCGCCCCACCTGCAACCCGATGGCCCGCTTGCGGTGGCGCTTCGGCATGTGTGACCTGTACGACACTGTGGGGTCCTGTTGCCCTAGACACACCACCACCTCGCAGGCCTTCCGTACAGTCAGTCGGAACTGCGGGTTACAGCACCAGGTGCTGCTGAGCAGCGTGGCGGGCCGCTCGGGCGCCCCCGGTACGGCACCCGTGCCGGTGCCGGTGGCGGTGGCGGTGGCGGAGGCGGCCATGCCGCGCGGCTCGGGGCTGGAGGAGCGGTCGGCGGCGGGGGCGGCGCCGGTGGCGGGGAAGGCCGGGTCGGGGGGCTGCAGGTAGTAGGGGCCGCCGGCGGAGGGGCCCTGCCAGCCGCAGTGGAGGGTCAGTTGGTGCCAGGTGGGGGGGAACATCCTGAGGGAGGGAGGGAGGGGAGCGGGGCCGGGGAGGGAGGAGAGCGGGGGCCGGGGGAGGGAGGGGGGCCGGGGCGGGAGGGTTAAATTGAAGAAAAAATTAAACCCGAAAAAACGGGGAGGGAGGGGCAAGCTTCCAGGCGTGTGTCGGGTTCGAGGTTGAGGTCTGTGAGCACGGGGGCCGTCGCATCCTACACCCACACCCGCCAAACCCAAACACACCATCACCCACACCCACACCCACACCCACACCCACACCCACACCCACACCCACACCCACACCCACACCCACACCCACACCCACACCCACACCCACACCCACACCCACACCCACACCCACACCCACACCCACACCCACACCCACACCCACGCATTCCCCGTTTCCTTTAACACAACCGTTTCCCGGGGTTCCTCGCTAAACACGCACGTCACACCTCACACCTCGCACAGTCGTCGCGGCTCGGATTTCTTATCCACATAAATCTCCCAGACACACACAGCGGACTGCGAGGCGCAGACCGCCCGGGATGGGCCTTCACCCACTCCCTTGAGGGGGCACAGCGGTCACCGATCCTCGGGGATCGGGCACGCGCCCTTGGTTGAGAGCGAGGGGACAGAGGCCCCTTACGCCCCTTTCCCCCGTATCCGGGGGAAAGTGCTTCGGCGGTCTCCCGTATGGGGCGGGTTAGCGCCCCCGGCCAGTGTCGGCCCGGCAGATATGTAACGATTCACACACACACACACACACACACACACACACACACACACACACACACACACACACACACACACACACGCACACGACGCCTACGACGTCATAGCCGCTGCTTCTGCTGGCGTCCCGGCGCCCACCGGCGCTCGACAACGATACGGGGCGCTGCAGCATCACGGCCTACACCACCTTGGGACTCCTTATGGACGACATATTTCGCCCTGGCATATTGGTAACTCTGGTCTCGGTCTCAGTCGTCGGTTGCATTGCTGGACACGGGTCTGCTTGTTCGCGGCTCAGCTTTTCTCTTTGATAACACACAAATATCACCCTGGCTTCCCTGGGGCAGCTCCCGGGTGCGGTCACGGGTAGCAGCAGCTCGCTCTGGGCCGACGGCGTTTCGCTGCCATTGTGGGTGGAGCAGCAAGTCAATCAGCCAGCAAGCCGCTCGTCCTTAACCTCGCCGGCGCTCACCCAACGTTTCTTCTTTTCCTGGTTTCCGGTTTGTCGCGGTGCGGGGGTCCTCCTAGGCGCGTGTTAGGTGCACACGCATGGCCCACAGGCTGCAGGAACTCGAAGCCTTCCAGGCGCGCGCGGCGGAGCTAAACGCCACGGTGGTCGCCGAGGCACTGGAGCCACGCGCGCGTGTTACGACGCGCGTTCAGGGAGTGATCAGCCCCGCCAACCCGACACCCAACCCCATCGTGGCGGCCATCCTTGCGCAGCGCGCCAGCTTCTTGTCAGCCGTCGACCACCGCGAGCTTTTCGCGTCCCCGCTGCCGCCGTGGCGGGTCGTCTACGTGGTGTCTTTCTTGGACGCGCCACACCTGGGTTTCTCCCGCCCGCGTGCCCCCGGCGCCTGTTCTTGCCCTTGCGTCTGTTGTTGCCCCTGCGCCGGTGGTTGCCCCGCTGCCCCTGCGCCTGTTATTGCCCCCGGTTGCCCCCACCCGCCGCCCAACTGCATCCCCGGCGCGCAGCATGCATTTGCGCGCTTGGGCTTCCGGCGTAGTGGGGAGCTCTGTGAGAGTCCGCACGCCGGCAGTCCGCAGCATCTGCTATTAGTTCTTTGCCCCTGCGCTGTGACGGCCGTTGACCTCGTTCGTACCCGGCACATCACTGCAAATTCGGCACCCGCATCTTTGCATTCCATTTGCTTTGCTCGTTTTTTCCTTCTTACTAACAACTTTTAGGACCGTCGCGCTCACGTGTGTCCCTGTCTTGCCATCCGCCTTGCATGTCCTCCGACTTCGCTTCGCTAACCACTGACGGTGCTGCTTCGCTTGGTGCTCCCGTTTCTGCATTCAGGTCAGTATCTTTTCCTTCTGCACGGGCTGGGACGGTTGTGCCGGGCACTTGCTTGCTGTCGGCATTGCACGCGCTGTTGACGCGCGCTGTAGGTAGCTTAGTAGAGTTTTCATCTGCATTAGCCTACGACGTCATTGCCGCTGCTTCTGCTGGCGTCCCGGCGCCCACCGGCGCTCGACAACGATACGGGGCGCTGCAGCATCACGGCCTACACCACCTTGGGACTCCTTATGGACGACATATTTCGCCCTGGCATATTGGTAACTCTGGTCTCGGTCTCAGTCGTCGGTTGCATTGCTGGACACGGGTCTGCTTGTTCGCGGCTCAGCTTTTCTCTTTGATAACACACACGCACACACGCACGCACGCACCTGCACACGTGCACCCGATTGAAGGCCGCCGCAAAGTCCGCGAAGGGCATCCAGAACGTGGCGTCGTCGTCCCAGGTGGCGCGCAGCGACTCCAGCTGCGGGGCCACCGCCGGCAGGTCCCACTGGTGGGAGCCCAGCGCCCAGGGCCCGTTCCACATGCCCCGGGGCCAGGGGCACTGCAGCCGCACCAGCTGCAGCGAGTCGCCCACCGTGCGGGTCTCCAGGACCGAGTAGACCTGGTTGTACTGCAGGCCGTACGGCCCCGTCTCCTCGTCGTCACCGGGGAGCGGCTCGATGCCCTCGCCCTCGCCCGTGGGGGAGAGGGGGGCACCTGCCGTGTCGTACGTGTCGTACGTGTGTGTGTGTGTGTTTAGAAAAGAAACCCGCCCAATGCGTGTGTGTGTGTGTGTGTGTGTGTGTGGAGGGGGGGGAAGAGCGCGGGAGAGAGGAGGGGAGAGGGAGAGGTGGCATAAGGTGGCTGCGCTGAATGCCAGAGCAAAGGGGAGGAGAGGGTATAAGACGTTGGTAGACGTTGGTTACTGCGCTGCTGGGCGGAGGCAACGACCATTTGCGCTGGAGGGAGAGGGGAAAAGAGACTGCGCCCGGCTGCCAGCGCTAGGAGTCGATCCGGTGAAGAACGGACCGAGTGGGGGAGGGGCGGACAGGCGGGTCGGGCCAGGTGTGGGGTATGGGCTGCAGAAGACGAGAAGATGCGCGGGCCCGAAGATGCGCGGGCCCAACCACCAACCCAATCACCAACCTAACCCACCAAGCAACCACCAACCACCAACTCACCCGGCCGGAATCTGTATCTGGAGGGCCCTTTGCGGCGAGCCACACACGCGACGATGGACTTGGCGGCCAACCAGGACTGTGGAGGGAGGGGATGCAGGAACACATGCCAGACATGTGGATGGGCGGGCGAGTGTCGCGGAAGCGGGGTGCGGGAGCGCTGGGGCTGGGTAGCTGGGTAACGGAAGTAACGGAAGTAACTGACTAACGAACACATAACTCGGGAGCCGGGGATGGTCCCCAGCCCATCCGTCAGGCCCCCCGCACGAACACAACCCTCACAGCACCCACCCATCCACTCACCTACCCACCCACCTATCCACCCAGCCTCCCCAACGCCCACCCAACCTCTTCAAGTCCCCTCAGACCCCCACCCACCCAAACCGTGCCCCCCCCACACACCCACACACACACCCTCACCCGCCCGCCCCACCTGCAGGTCGTTCCAGAGGCTTCCGTCCCGAATGGCCAGCGCCGCCGCCCCGGTGTCCGTCTTGACCTTGAAGCCCACTCCCCCCGTCAGGTCCACAAGCGCCTCGTGTACACAGCCGCCGGATAGCGCGTAGTAGCTGCCGTGGATCTGTGCGCCAGCCGGGGGGGGGCCGGGGGGAGGTGGGGGTTGAATAGAAAAACAGCGGCGAGGTGGGGGGTGGGGGGCGGGGGAGAGGGGAGTTAGGGGCGTGCAGGAGGAGGCGCGCAGGCCGGCTTTGGAAGGCTCGGGGCGGGTTTGACGAATGGAAATGGGAGGGAGGTGGGGTGCGGCGGCGCAGCGAGTCCACTTTTACCTAGGGGTGCGTCAGCGTCAAAAGCCACCGGTGATACACCGGGAAGTGGAGATCCTCCTCGACGGACCGACGACAGCTCCAACTCCGGCGATGGCCTCCCTTCCCCGCGCCCCCGCTACGCGACCCACGGGTCATAGGTGTCCCCCTCCCCTCACCTTGGCGTACGCCTTCTCCAGCAGGCTGGGCCACAGCTCCCCCACCACCGCGCTACAGGCGAAGGCCAGCCGCTCCTGGGAAGGGGTAAGGGGCCAGGGGTAAGGGGGTAAGGGGGTCAGGGGCCAGGGGTAAGGGGGGAAGGGGCCAGGGTGAAGGAGGCCGGGCAGGTTGGTGCCGCGGGCGGTCGGGGCTCGGCTCGGGGTCGCGGAGGTCGCGGCATCACCGCGGTCAGAGTCAGTCGGGCGCATAGTGGGCCCCCAGACGGCGGCTGCGGGACCCCCCACAGCCACCCGCCTCTCCCGCCCACCACCCAAGCAGCCACCCACCGTCCGCCTCTCCTCCCCCACCCCAGATAAATATGTCTACCAATTTCCTATGCCTCCACCCACCCCCACCACCCCCACCTCCCCCAACCCACCGCCCCCACCCACCTCCCCCGAGACGCAGGGCAGGAAGTTGTCCACCACCACCGCCTGCCAGCAGCCGTGTTTGAAGAACTGGAAGGTGTAGGCCCCGTGGGGCGCCGCGTCGTCGCTCACGATGAGGTCCAGCAGCAGCTCACCGCCCCGGACGGCCGCCACAGCCGCCAGGGCGCCCAGGAAGGCGCCGGACTCGAGCACGCCCTGCAGGGGTTCCGGAGCCGTGTGTATGTATGAAAAAGATGACTGTGTGTGTATGCGTGTGGAGGGGGGAAGGTTTTGGAGTCGCGTGTGTGTAGAGGGAGGAAGATTTTGGGGTTGGGGTTGGGGGGTGGGGGTTTGTGGTCGGGGTTTAAAAAGAAACAGCCCAGACACACCCCGCCCGGCGACAAATACTGACCATCGATAATTACCGGTACCTGCAAGGCAAAGGAGGAAACGCAAGTGAAAGCAAAGAAGCCGCGCCACCACCGGCGGCGCCATGCAAGTGCAGAAAACCGAAAGAGCAGTATGCAACCCAAACCCTGGTGGTCGGGGTGGCGGGTTGGGCAGGCGTGCGGTGTTGGATTGGGCTGCGACTGCGCTTTGCGGTGTTGTCAAGGTGGTGAAGAAGGCTGGGCGCTCCGGGGAGTTAGGGTGTGGGTGAATGGGCCTTGGGGTGGGGGCGCTTGGGAGCTGAAGGAGTGGTACGAACGGGACCGCCGGGCATTGCGGGATGAAGGTCCCAAATCGGCCTCGGATACCGTCCCTCCCTCCCTGCCCTCCCTCGCCCTTCCTGCCTCCCTGCCTGCTACCCCTCCCTTCCCCCCTCGCCCTCGCCCCTCCCTCCCAGCTCCCACCCCTCGCCCTCGCCCCGCCATCCGGTGCCCCCCCCCCCCGCCCCGCCCACCTGCAGCAGGCGGGGTGTCTTGCCCGTGGGGAAGTACAAGGTGCCCGACACTCGGCGCCAGGTGATGTTGGCGGGGGCGGAGGCGGGGGGCTGGTTGGGGTCCGGATAGCTGTGAGGGGGAGGTAAGAGCCAGGCGGCAGGCGGAGGCAGGCGGCAGGTCAAGCAGTAGATGCAGGACGCGGAACGGGGGGCAGCAGAAGTAGGCCGTGGAGAGAGGGGCAGAGAGAATTTGTGGACGTGGACGGATGCAACCTGGGCCGACGGCCTGGGCGCACCCACCACCGGGTGGGGTGTGGGGCGGTTAAATTGCAAAAAGGTGTGGGGAGGTGTCCCTAGGGGTAGGGGCAGGGGGTGTCCCTCCCTGGAGCAAACCACAGGCCGAGGCACCCCGTCCCATGTCCCACCGCTGCTCCCACGACACACACACACACACACACACACACACACACACCATACACACACACACACATCACGTCCTGTCCGCCCCCCGTCCTGTCCACTCACAGCGAGCTGAACCCCGGGGGGAAGTCCGGGTCGATCACGAGGCCGTCGTCGCCGCAGTACGACGCCACCAGCTGCTCTTCCGTACGACCCGATGCCAGGGAGGGGATTCGCAGGAGGCCCTGAGGCAGCCAGGACGGCAGGGGTCGCCCCAACGGATGGGTCAGGAAGGGCCAACGGGATGCCGTTCGGGGTATGCGGCGTCTGGCTGCGGCTATGCCGGCTACCAACCCTTCCCCCCTGAGCCCCCTAGAAGCTGAATCGACGGATCCCCGGGTCGGGATGCGGCCGCGACCTCCCGGGGTCGGTGGGGCGCACAAGACAAACCCAGATCAACCCGCGGTGAGTCGCGGGACGGGGATGACCCATCTCCTCCCGGATGATGCGGGATGCGGACCCCTCCCCCCGGGTTCGGTGGGGCGCTAAGCGCGCGCTGAGGGCAGGTCCGTGCCCGGTTGCACGAATGCCCGGCATCTTGCTGCCTGGTGTGGCGCCGTCAGTACCCATCAGTATTTGTTTGACAGTTGGAAGATTTAGACGAGGGTGAGGATTGGGCTGCGGCGAGGGTTCGCGGAGCTGCGCTAAGGGCTCGGGACAGGACGGGGCGGGGCGGGGCGGGGCAGGGCGGGGGATCTCGGGGGGGGGGCGCGGGACCCTGCGCGGCCCGCGGCCGCGATGTGGGTCGGTGGCGGGCTGCGACCGCACCGTGGAGCCGCACCTCGATCGTGGTGACCGTGACGTCCTCGGGAGGGAGGGCCCTGTCGCTGACGTACATGGGGCTCCGCAGGCGGTTCGCGACGCTGACCAGCGCATCGCTGCGCCCACGGAGCACCTTGCCGCCCGATGTGCCCGGCCGCGACGGACTACCGTCCCGGTCGCCCATGCTGAGCTAGTATAGCTGTAAGAGAGCTTATGAGAGTCTGTATAAGTGGCCGAGCCACATGAAGTCTTTGTGCCCACCAGCCCAGCGTTCTAATAACCCCCACGTTTCCCGACGGTAAGAAATGCAATAAATAGGTATCAATGAACGGTATCGCAAAAAGTTTATGTCTGTGGTTGCCGATGGCTGCTGCAGAAACTCTGTTGCAGTACAAGGCTTGTCGAAAAACGCCGCGATCTGTTGAACATCGCTCTGGTAACATACAAAGCTCACAAATTGAAACTGTTAAGTATGACAGGTATTGCGACACTATTTCTTACAGCATTGGTGCTGCCGGGCGCGGTGCAGCGCTGCATGTTGCAACAGTCGCGACGTCTAGGCGTAAAGCCCAAACCAAGCACACAGCTAAACCCCTACTGCATACAAATCGAAATAGCAACCTGTAAGGTGACCTCCGGTGGGTAAACCTCCGCCAGCTTGCGGCCCATGGCCTCATCGCCTGCACTCAATCCCCAGCAGAGATCGCTACAGTGGCGCCGCTTTGACTTGATGCCAGCTCCACTCTTCGCCGGCCCCCAGTCCCGTCCGCCACAGCCGTCTTCAGCGACTCCAGGCGATCCGCGTCCACCAGCGCGCGTATCGAAACGGTCCCTGAGCTGCCGTAGTCCTCCGCCAGCCTCGTGCAGCTGTGCGCATCCAGACAGCCGTACACGACGCCCAGCTCGTCGTACGTGACCTCCACCGCCACCTCCGACTGCGTCCACAAATGGAAGGGATCGCAACCCGAAAGCACACCCGGCGCGATGAAGCAACAGACACATCTCACACGTCTCTGGCACGCCTTTAGCACATCTTGCACAGCTGTCTGGGCCCGTTGGAACACCCGGTCGGGATACGTGTCCATCTTGTAACAGTTACATTACATCAACAGCAGCTGCATTACCCCACCTGGCACGTCGTTGGCAGCCTGAACGTTGCCCCTCCCCCTCCCCTGATCATCGTTACGCATGATTCCCATTTCGGCACCTGCCCGCGCGCCCCCCGCGTATCCCCCGCCCCCATACGTAACACCCCCGTACGACACACCCATTCCAGGGCCCCCTCTGCATATGCTCAGCTGCCTGCAGCTCCCCCTATCTGGATGAGGTGATGTCGGGTCCTAGAGCTTGCGGGGAGGGTCGGGGAATGTACGACATTTGTAGACTTTTGTTCGATTGTTCGTACTTGTGGGGGTTGGGGGGTGGGAGGGTCCGCTTCCTGGACCTGGCAGGGCCGTGCCTGGCTGGGGCCTTGCTGCCCTGCCCTACTCTGGGCTGACACGGTGCGAAGCTGCCCCAGAATCCCACCCGCTCCCTGCCCGGTGCCCGCGCCTGCCTGTCCACCCACTCCCTGCCCGCGCCTGCCTGTCCACCTGCCCCCAGCTCCTGCGGCCAAAGCACGGCTGAGGAGACTCAGCGAGCGTCCCCCGAGTGCCGTACGCACACAGTGTGTGCTGCCGCGTAGCGGGCCGTGTAACGCTGGACACCCCTTTCCCGACGCGTTGCGTTGCGGTGCGGTGCCGTGCGGTGGTTGCTGTGGCGCCCATCTCCTCCCCCCCCTCCCCCCCCCCCTCCTCCCCCAACTTCTCCTCCCCCTCCCCCTCCCCCTCCTCCCCCAACTTCTCCTCCGTCCTCCAGGGAGCTCACCTGGGCCTTGGCAAACACACGCGGCGCCAATCGCAGGCATTCCTTTGCTGCCCCGCCGTACGCCCGTACAAGTCCCCCGGCGCCCAGCTTGATGCCGCCGAAGTACCTGTGCGTGGGGTGCGGGAGGGGCGGCGGCACGGGGTCCACTCGCCGGGATGCGGAGGCGGGGGAAGGGGCGGCGGGAGGAGCGCCCGGGGGCGGTGGCACGTCGGTGTTGGGCCGCAGTGGGGCGCCGCCGGGTGGCCGGCCGCGAGGTGCGCGTGCGCCTTCACCCCCCCTCCGTCCTGATACCGCCCAGAGACCGCCTCCCCTCATCGCCTCCGCGGGCAGACTCCCTGACTCCCGGACTCGCCCACCCGCCACCCGTCACCCTCCCCGATTTCCTCCCCTCCCCTTACCCGTTCCAACCAACACCCACCGCTCCACCCAACCACCCAACAACCACCCAACAACCACCCACCCAACCACGCGACCCACCTGGTGACCAGCACCGCCACCCGGTCGAGTCCCTCGCCGTCGATGGCCGCCTGGATGGGCCGCCCCGCAGTGCCCCCCGGCTCGCCGTCATCCGAGCAGCGCGCCTCCTGCCCCACTCGGTAGGCGAAGCAGTTGTGGGAGGCCCCGGGGTCGGAGGCCCCGCGGATGAGGGTCAGCGCCTCCGAGGGGCTGGACACGGGCCACGCGTGGACGACGAACCTGGCGGTGGCCGCAGCAGGCGGGTGCAGCGACGGAGGGAGGGTGGATTTCCGCGAACGAACGAACAAACCCGGGCAAGTAACGGAGTAAAGGTGGGACAGTAAACTGCCAGACGGACGGACGGACGGACGGACGGACGGACGGACGGACGGACGGACGGACGGACGGACGGACGGACGGACGGACGGACGGACGGACGTATGGACGGACGGACGGACGCGGGGGAGGGCCCCCGGGCACGATGCTTGCTGTCGGCATTGCACGCGCTGTGGACGCACCCAACCCCTGCTTTGCTTTGTTGCATTAGTATAGATTAAATAGGTTAGTTCAACTAGTCGTTTGTTTAGGCTACGCTACGGCAGCCTTTCCGCTGGCGGTTGCTACTGGACCTCTGGCGCCCGCCTCGGTCGACTGTCGCTCACGGATGCTACGTCCGGCGGCTCCGTCAACATATATATATATATATATATATATATATATATATATATATATTAGGCATATATATATATGCCTACTACGCCATCACCGGTAACTTCCGTCACGGTTTTCGGCACTTTGTTGCCGGTTGCCTGGTAAGTCTCTGGGGTCTGGGCGGTTGGGACGGGCGGGTTTCCTGCCCAACACGCACGTCACACGTCGCGCATGTCGGCACGCGAGCTGCCCCTCCGCTACCGTATGTGCAGCAGTGCAGTACAGTGCGGGCGTCTGTGTTCAGTGACGTGACGGGCGCCGCGTCGGCGGTTCCCAGCCGGGTCAGGGGTTCAGCCCCCCGGGGGGGAATGCCGGGCTGCCGTTTGGACGTGCGGAGCAGCCCGGTCACCCGGGGGAGGGTCCGTGGCGGCGGCGGCGGCGGCGCCGGTGGCGGCCTCACTCACTTGGATTTCTTCACCTCGCTCTCGAACAACACGTAGCTCTGAAGCGTCCAGAACCTGGCGGCGGGTGGCAGGTGGCGGGTGGCAGGTGGCGGGTGGCAGGTGGCGGGGTGCGGGTGGCGGGTGGCAGGTGGCGGGTGGCAGGTGGCGGGGTGCGGGTGGCGGGTGGCAGGTGGCGGGGTGCGGGTGGCGGGGTGCGGGTGACAGCGCGGGAGGGTGACTGACGTGGAGCTGCAGCATCAGCTGCAGTGCCGGGCCGCCAACACCCATACCCCACACCTCCCGACCCCCCGCACACGTCCATCGACCCCGTGACTGTCTGGTTGGGGTGGTGCAGTGGAGAAGATACGCGCCCTTTGTGTGGCACCGCGCAGTGCCCCCACACCGCATCCGCCACAGCACCTCTGTTATTACTGATGGATGTCACTGTGGACCCCGCGGGTTATCGGGGACAGCACTTTGCCGCCTGCCTGTGCAACTGGGCCCCGAGCCCGCTTTTCACCCCTGCTGGCTGCCGGCTGCTGGCTGCCTTGGTAGGCGCCCGCTTACCCCTGTTGGCCGCCTTCGGAGGCGCCGGATCGGCCCCCGGTCGCCCTGGCCGCCACACCGCGCATGTGATGGTGCGTTCCGCTGCTGCTGCTGCTGTTGCTGCTGCCGCTAGCGCTGGCGCTGGCGGCGACGCGGGTGATGTCCTGGAGTGCGGGACCGACAGCACGGGTGCGGCCGCAGTCCGCGGCTGCAGCTATAGTGCAGCGGTGCCCCGGGGCGGAGGTGGGACGGTGGTGTTGGTGCGAGAGCGTGGCTACTGCTGGGAGCCAACCGCCGATTTGGGCACGATGACGGGTTAGCAAGGCCGACCGGCAGGCTTGCGCCGGCGAGGAGGCGCCCAAGAGCTGTTTCATAGGAGACTCAGAAAATCAAGGTACCAGTGCCAGCTACGTGTAATTGCTATTTTGCTTGCCTCAACTAGTGCTGAGTGCAGTTACCGGTAGACTATCGTGCGCGCAAACTTAGTCTGAATTCTCACAAACCGTGCATTTTTCACATAGTTCAGTAGGTTGAATGAATTGATTGTTCATATCAATGACGTCGGTGCTGGCTTGCAGCCAGAGGCGACGCTGAGTACAGTATGTCCGTAATGCGGTAATGCCATAGATTGTTTCGCAGATTCAAAATTAGCTGTGGTCATGTGGTGGGTCGGAGCAATCACACAACAACGTCCCGTGGGACAAATGTACGATCACTGGCTGATCTCTTATTTGCCTTGCTTCAGCCAACATAGTTCTTGAATATTGATTGGTAACTTCCTATTTATCATAATTTGCGTATGTGGATCAAAACAACCTGTTAGTGAACGGCCGCGCTGGCGCTTGTAGCCGTCTTGGCTTTGTCGCTGAACCCATCGGTGCATCGGCATCCATCAACTAAGGTGCACCCCCGGTAATGCCTGCAGACACATACAATGGTATTGTATCATCGGGACCGGCGCGCACACGGAAAATTGGTCCATATCGGCACTTGCAGAATTTAAGGGCTCTTCGAATTGAAAATCAGGCATTTGCCGACGTCTGGCGACCTTCATTGGAACTAGTACGGATATGAATCCGTTGGTCGTTGAACGTGCGCTTACTAAACCACTACATGTCTGGCTAGGCCCTTCGCTCTTAAATCTTATCTTATGACAAATAAGGAACGACTCCATGAGTGCTCGAGGCGCGGTTGCTAGCGCTCGTTGCGTTCACGCGAAAGCAGCTGCAATCGGCACACCATTCATCGCGCAGAGGCAATCTTTTCAACGCCATCAATCACAACCTGGTAGCTCCTGGCCGTGGCTGCATCACGTCCCGACCGCGCCATCACGCAAGTTTATGTCCAATTCCGCGAACACCGCTGCGCCTGTCGCGCCACCGCCAGCGGCGCAAGCAGCATCTAGCGGAGCTGCACCAGCAGTACAACAAGATTTCCTCGTTCAATATGTCGTCGTGCGGAAGGACTTATGGGGCAGCATGGGCTGGCCATTGGGCAGCGTAGTGGCACAAGCCTGCCACGCCTCCTCGGCCGCCATTTGGACGTATCGCGACGAGGAAGCCACGCAGAAGTACTTGGCCCCAGACAATATTGATCACATGCGCAAGGTGACGCTCTTCCACCCTGTCAAACCACCTGCCGTAATCGTACGGCTGGCCAGCGCGTCAGCGATGCTGGCCCCTTCGGGCGCTGTGGCGACTCCGAAATCTGACTTGTGCGCCCCTTGGGCCTTTACTGCCTTCCACCTGCAACCGTTTGCCTACTCTTCAGTCTTCATTAGGTGTTGCCGTACGTCCGGTGCTGCACCTCTCAAGAGGTAGTGAGTTGGGCATCATCCTCTCACCCCAACCCCTCCTCCGAAACACCACAAAGCATCCCCCCTACACACATTGCACGTCACGGTCTGCGACCGAGCACACCATTTCCCGGCCGGCCCGCCCTGTCAGGTGGTGCTGGAGGTGAAGGACGAGGCGCAGCTGCGGAAGCTGTCGGAGGCGCTGACCGCGGGCGGCATCGGCCACAAGCTGTGGGTGGAGCAGCCGGAGGACTTCCCCACGTGCCTGGCCACCCGGCCCTACCCCAAATCGGAGGTTGCGTCGTTCTTCAAGAAGTTCCAGCTGTCCAAGGCGCCCGTAGGGTGATGCCCCAACTGGCCCAAGAGCCGCCAGGTAAAGGCGGATTTTCATGCCATCAGGAGTTTCACACCTCACAGAATTTCCCTGTTGGAGCTTCAGGTGTGGCCCAAATTGTGCGGAGCGCGCGTCTGCAGTCTCTCGGGGCGTCGCGCGGCGCCTCAGGTGCATGCCTGTGCAAGTCAGCAACTGCGGGAGAGCCTCTGCTGCTGGTTCGCACGGATGAAAGAAAGAGGATGAGCATGAGGATGAATGAATGTCATAGCGGGCGCTAGCAAGAAAGCGTTGGATACGGTCGCCGGCTGCGGATGCTGCAGCAGGCGGCAGCTCAAGCCCGAGCCGCAGGGTGCCGCCGCGGGCTGGTGGCGTGCGAAAGGGCCAGGGATGCCCGGTTACGTCTGGGACTCTCTAGGTACGGCGCCATGGATGGCATCATGGACGCGGCGACGCGCAGGCGGGGTGCCAGCCAGGACGGTCACCGGCCAGGCAGCCGTTGGAGGGGGTGTAAGCTGTAAGGCGGATGCAGGGCGCGTGATGCGGTGTAGGAGGCCGGCGGAGTGGTGCCACCTGGCGAGGAGTGCGCCCGCCGGGATCGTGTCCAATGCCGCCCAGCGGGATGCGGCGACGGCGTCGGGCCGCAGCGCTGGCTCCGACGTCCGACCTACACGGGCGCCGGAAGGCTGCGGCGGCGGCGGCACGTCGGGCTGCGGTGGCATCGGCGGGGATCACAGCGCCGCGCGCATCGGCGGGGGCACATTGCTTACGCAGTGGTCTGGTCTGGGTCGTGTCAGATCAGTAAGACAATGAGGCGCGCGGGAAAGTGTCCAGCCGGGCGGTGCGTGGGTGGAGTTTCCCCGGGGTTTTAGATAGAGCCTGGGAAATTGAGGCCCACGTGGGCCTCGCGGCCACGGTACTGCCAAGAGGCAGGGGCGAAGAGCCGGGGTGCTGGAGACGTGGCCGCTGCGCCGAAGGCTAGGCAGATAGGGAACCCGGCAGCGTGCTGCCATTGGAGGGCCATTGGTGCCGCCGGTCGGGGCCGCGCATTCCACCACCGCCTGGGCACGCCCCACAAGGCCGTGCGTGTTACAGCACAGCACAGCACCCCGCACGGCAGCAAAAGGCGCGGCGATATGGTCGATCACGCGCCGGCCACCGCTGCGCAGCGGACCGCTCTTGCCGCTGCTGACCGCTGTTCACCCTGCCCGTCCACATCGAGACCAGCAGCCTCAGCCTCATCAGCAGCAGTTGCACAGCGGTCCGACAGCCCTCGGCATCGCATCCTGCTCAGCGTTGGCAGCCCCAGCCGTGACTCGGCTCCCACCCGCTGCCCCTCCCTGGCGCTGCGCCTTGTGCCCCCCCCCCGCTTACGTCCCCGCTTGTCCACCATGTTGTATACGATGCACACATGTACACTGCTTCCACGCCCCGATCTGGAAGCACGTGACACCCCGCCGGTATCAGCTGCCGCCTCGCACGCGCACTTGGCCTCAGCGGAGGCAGTAAGAGGTGGCAGTGGAACAGAACGGGGCTGAGACCGGGCGCCTCGCTGGGCGCCACCAAGAATGTCCTCACCCTCTAAACAAGGCGCGCGCGCGCGCTCGCTCGCAACCTCTCTGATTGCCAGAGAGCTTACTTATCATACGCCGGGTTTTCGTCATCCAGTTTTTCGAGAGATTGTTTAATACAGATTGCGTAACCAGCAAGACAGCACACAAATGTACAGGGGACGTCAACAGCACACACGCCCGTTAGCCGCACGAACACTACTACGCAGGGGAACACGGAGGCAGAGCAACGGTGCTTGGGTGCCTCAGAACGGTGGTCTTGTCCCCAGCCGACACGCAGGCCAAACGGCACCGATGACGATGACCGCCCGCTGACCGGTGCCGCCCGCAGGCATCGCGCGGGCTCGGCACGGCGGTGCAAAGCCCCGCGCGCTCCCACAGCCATGGCCCCACCATCATCAAACCCTGACGTTCCGGGGAGGGAGGCAGCGCCTGCGCGGCGCCTCGCTGCGCGCGTTCCAAATCTCAAGCCTGCGGTCACCCATGGGCCGGAGGGGCCTGCTCCGACACCCAGCCCTCCCCCGACCATCGCCTGCGCACGACGCGGCCACAGCCCCGCACGCGCACACACATACACACACGCCCCAGCTGCGTATCGTCCCACCACGATCGCAGAGCACGCCTGCACCTCGCGCTGACGGCGCGATAATACGATCACCCCCCCACCCCCAACTGTTTTCACTTCGGCCGCACCAATACCGCCCCGCCCCGCCCCGCGCCGCCTTGGGAGGTGCCGCTGGAGCCGGTCCTGCCGGTCCTGAGACAGCTGCTGTCCACGGCGCCGTCACTGTCTGCGTCCGCGACTGCCGCCACGCCGCACTCCCCACACCGCCACCCGCACGCAAGGCCCTCTCACGGCGCGCGGAGGACGCGCGCATGCAGCCGTGGGTGGGGTGCAGCCGTGGGTGGGATGCATACGGGTAGCCTCACCAGCGGGTGCGTGTCGGGTTGGGTGGGTGGCGGGTTAGGTTTAAGAAGAAACAGCCCAGGCGGGTTGGGTGGATGGGGCCAAGCGCGTGGAGAAGAGACCGACAGGCCACCAAGAGCGGTGGCTGCCAGGCCCCTCCGCACGATTGCACTGCCGCCCTCTCCGCCCTCTCCACCTGGAAAGACCCTACGCGACCGTCGAGGTGGGGCCCGCTCCGCTCCGCTCCCAGGTGGGGCACTCCGGCGGTCTCCAGTCGTCCGCCGCCTCCGGCCGGCATGGCAGACTGGGTGGGTCAACCAACACCCGGAGGTCCTGCACGGCCCCTCCGCCGACCGCCACCGCGACCGCCGCCGCCCTCACCGCCGCCGCCTCCTGCTCGCCCTGCAAATGTTTTGCCATCGCAGCTCCACCATGCCGCAGCTGCGCCCGTCCCCGAGCTGCCGGCGCCGCCGCCCGCGTCGCGGCCGCCGCGCCTGCATGCGCGTGCGGCCCTCACATCGCGTAGCCGCGCCGCAGCTCCTCCTCGTCGTATGTGCCCTCGTACCCGTCGTAGCCGGCGTGCATAAGGCCCACATCGTTCGGGCCCCAGGCGCCGCCGTTGCCAATGTCTTCGAAGTCCGCCACCAGACGCTGATCGCCGATCTGGTAGCCGTAGCCTGCGGGGCAGCGGCGAGGGGAACAACGCGAGAGGACGCGTCGTTAGTTCAGTTGGGCCGTGCGGTATCCTGCACGTGCAATGTGCTCTGCGGTATGGGCGGCCGCCCGGCCCACGTGCTGCCGCCGCTGTCCCTTCAGCTACCAGGGATAAGGGGGCCTGGACGCCCACACCGTGCTTGCCAGGTGGCCCAGCCCTGCCGCTTACCATCGCCGCTGTAGTCCACCTCCGCGTCGTCGTAGCCGTGGCGCGGTCGGGCGTGCTGCTGCAGCGTAATGGGAAATGGGAGCCGCGACAGAGACATTCTCATACAAAGGAAACCGAAAGCCGAGCGACAAACTACGGCTCGAAAAGCGGAGGAGGAAAAGCGGACTCGTTCGCGCCTGCCGACGCTTTCGACGCGTCGACCCTGCGCTCCCTTGCTCACGTCATGCCGCTTCCACATTTGGACCCCCCCGTCCCCCAACTGCACCGCACCGCACCGCACTGTCCGGGCCCGTCCCGTGCCCGGCCCGCCCTCCGCCTCAGCCTCCATCTCCCCCCCTTGGCGCCCCGCCAGCTGGGGCCAGCGCGCTCACCGTTGCCATCTGGTCCGGCGGCTGGGACACCACGTCCAGCCACTCCTGGTTGAATGACTCGAACTTGAGGTTGCGGATGCGCACCGCCCACTCCTCGTCCGTGTCCATGATGATGTCCAGACACTGGTCGGCCACGCGGCGAACCTGCGGATGGCGGTGTGGGGTTGTTTGGGGAGGGCGATGAGTGGGTTTGGCGGTGGACTGGGATCCGCCATACCGCGTCGACGGGACGCGACTAGGGGAAGAGAGGGTAAGAGGGGTGGTTTGGGAGTAGGGGGAGCGAGAGCGGGGTCGCTTGGGGATTGCGATGGTGCGTGAGTTTGGTAATGGGTCAAGACTGTGGTGTCGGTCATTCACCGTCGTGGGACGGGACGAGCAAAACAGAGATCCGCACAGGGAAGCGATGAAAACGTACACCAGCACAAATCAGGGCATGCTCTTTGTCCTTGTCCCCCGCCAACATGACCATCACCTCCTCATCCCCGACCTCCAAGTCTTGTCCCCACACACACTAGTTCTTGTCCCCCACAAACATGACTTCCTCCTCCTCCCTCACCTCCTAGTTCTTATCCCCCGCCAACATGACCATCACCTCCTCCTCCCTCACCTCCTTGTTCTTGTCCTGCAGCAGATCCACCAGGTAGAAAACCACCTGCTGCGTGTTGGTCAGCAACATGGTGCGCGTCTCGTCGTGAAGCAGAAACTTGTGGAACGTGAAGGCGATCTGCAGCACAAACTCGTCGTCCTCCTTCTTGTCGCCCATCAGCTGGAACAGCGTCGACACCTGGGAGCAACAGAAACAGCGAAAGCGCGCGTCAGGGAGGTTGAGGGAGAGTGAAATAGGGGGAGGGGGGTACTTGGGGCCGCGAAAGAGGCAGGATGAAAGCCCTCAGGTAAGACCGGAGAAACGGAGGTTCAACAGCAGGCGGACAGGTTCAGCTCCACGTCCACATGTGGAAGGGGTGCACACTGTTCCGGCTGTTTTGGCCAGACGAAGCGAACACCATGCCGAGGAGATCCCCCAAGGAACCAGGCCCCCGAGCAGTATCCTGTCCCTTCTGGGATAGGGTTCAGGGTTCCCGGCCTCCCGCCACCTGCCCAGCCTCCCAGGAGCATGGCTTTGGGCTTGATTCCTTCTCGTTTGCCCCAACGCGAACCCAGCCTTCGGCTCACCAGTCCGCTCTGGCAGATGAGCGGCGCCGTGCCCTCGTTGCACAGCACCCCCACGAACATGACCACCTCCAGCAGGATGTCGTCGTCCACGGCACCCGGCTGTTCAGGGTTTGGTGAAACAATGGTTGGGTGCGAGGGGGATATAGGAAATTGGTGGACAATTTCATTTGGGTGCGACGGGGAGGGAACGTGGAAGGTTCAGAGAGTGGCGGTGTGGGTTGATGTCGTCTAGGAACGGCCCCAACCAACCACGCCACCAGCATAGAATACAGTAGTGTGGTGCGTTACTCCGGGGGGCGCGAGTCCATGCGAGTGTTCAGCGCCGTTGGCATTGTGGTGTGAAACGCAAGCACAGCACAGCATAGCCCCGGGCCAGGACCGCCGCTACCGGCGCCCTGTTCCCGAATCCCAAGCGGTCCGGTCCCAAGGCGATCCAGGGTAACATGCCGCAGCCGCGACCAGTCGCTTCCCAATTCCATGGGCCTCTTCCGAGGCCCGAGATCCGATCCGCACATAGCGCTGTGATACCCCGCTCGGTCCTTAGAAATTTTGAACACATCCCAAACCGTCCACAGGCCCCTTCCCAGCGCGCTGCGGTTCGCCCACCTGCGCGTAGGTGGCCAGGAAGGTGAGCAGGTCGTGCTTGCGCACCAGGCCCAGGAAGTCGAACTCGGGGATGTACAGGTTGGCCAGACAGCCCAGCACCTCCACGAACAGCTCCGCCGTGATGTCGGGGGCCTTGGACGACAGGTGGAGGGCGGCACGTGGCAAAGAAAAGCGGCGCCAGGAAGGGGCGTTGCAGCGGCGGGGAAAGACGCGGAAAGGGGTACGCGCGCGAAGAAGCGACGTGACAGGAGCAGAAACACGCCAACCTTCGCATTCGCACGTGGCTGGGGATATCCCAAGCAGCAGGGCGGGGACGCGTGGCGTGCACAACGGCAGTGCAGGCGTCGTGCGTTAGGCGTGCAGAAGGCGGCCGGCATGGCGCCCGCTCACCCGCAGCAGCGTGACCAGCTGCTCCACATAGGGTCCGAAACGGCGCTTGATGGAGAGACTGTCCTGCTGCGACAGGTTCCGGAGCACCTTGAACATCAGCTCGTCGCACGTCTGGAACGCCCGACGGATCATCTTGTCGAACCTGTCGCCCTCGCACAGCGTCTGGAGGCGGCGGAGCGATCACGCGAACAGCGGAGCGGGCAGGCCATCAGGAACACACCGCGCAGCGCGGCGCAGGGTGGGCATCACCACACAAGGAGGACAGAAGAGGACTGCCGCTGATGACACATGGCGGTCGCGCGCAACGCACAACCCTCTGGGTGCTCGGGACGGCTGTTTGAACACCAAGGATCAATCAACACGAGTGTTGTCTCTCACTCGGAGCTAAACCAGCTGGCCGGGCGGCCGTGGTGCTGCTGCCGCCCGCGGCCCCGCAGTTGCTCTCCAGACCTTTTCTCTGGCAGCAGCGCAACCTCAACATGTCCTCCAACTCCTCCACCTTGTAGCCCTCACCTCTGCGTTGCGCGGGTTCTGGGTGAGGTTGACCGCCAGCGCGATGAGCTCCGGTGTGTTACGCAGGTCCTGCTGTAAGGCGACCGCGTTGCGGTACAAGGGAAAAAGGAGAATGTCAGCCGCGATGCGTCGGGATGCTCGTTGGGTGTTCGGGCGTTTAAGACATCACGGCTGCTGCGGGTAAGGTGCAGCCCGCCCCCCACGCGGCCGCGCACCTGCACGCGCATGAGCATGTCGTACATCCGGTTGAGGCAGTCCGTGAAGGTGAAGAGGCTCTTGTACTTGTCCTCCATCGAGATGTGGTACAACAGGCCCAGCACCACCGGCTGGAAGCGGGGCACGGACATCAGCTCGACAGCCTGGAGTGGGCGAGGCCGGAGGCCGGAGCCGGGCAAGGGCGCAGACAGGGCGGGGCAAGGCGCAGACAGGTTGAGAAATTCACGCAGAGAAGCTCGGGAGGCTTTAGGTAGGAAGCATTGGGCTGATCGCCGTGCAACCAACATCGGAGGTGGGAGGCTTGGTACCCGTGCCCAGACACTGACGCTGGCAGCAGGGGGATGCGGAGGGAACACCAAAGCTTGACGTGCCGCATGCGAGGGCCGGCGGCCAGTCCGACCCGCCTGGTCACCGATTCCTCCTTCGCACCTTGGGGATGAGTCCGTGCTTGACCATGTCATCCCGCAGCACGTGGTCGAACGACAGGTTGTGCAGCAACCGCAGCACCGACATGAGCAGCACGTCATTCAGCACGGGCACGAACTTCATCAGCTTCTCCACGATCTTGCAGCTCGCCATCGTCTCCTTGTTCTCCTGAGGCGCGGATGGCGATGGCGCAGGAGGTGAAAGCTTTAGTGCTGTGAGCCCAGGACAGCACTCGAGCACGGGAAAAAGCCGAAGGAGGAGGGGGCCCAGCCTCCGGTAAGGCATGGCCATCGGTGAGCAGGGTAAAGGTATGGTGGGTGCCGGTACTCCCCGGTCAGGGGCCAATGCCCCCCACCTTGTAGATGGAGAGCTTCTTGAGGAAGGTGGTGGCCAGGATGAGCAGCTCCACATTGGAGCGCTCCAACATCTTTACCAGGTATACCACGATGTTCTGAGGGGCGGAGGCGGGCAGCGGCGCAGCAAACGAGGCACAGCTCAGCGTCCGTCGACAACTCGCACGGGGCAACCTGCGACAACGCTTCCAAGGGTTCCTGCTTTACCGGGTTCCGAAGATTCCCATAACCAAGGAAAGCACCTAGTTACATGCACTTCATCTTTGCACCCGTGGTTCAGCAGAGCGCCCGTGTGGGCTATTTGGAGTGGCCTCGCTTCCATACTTTGCAAAGATAGCAGGACACATACAATCGCGGCTGGACCCCCTGTCCACGCCGCCGGCGCACCTTCCCCGGCTCGCCTGTGGCCATCACCGCTGGCCATCCGGGCCTCCCGCCCCGCGATCCCTGCCCGGCGCACCTTCTTCTTCATCTTGCGCTCCACCTCAATGTCCTCGGACAGGTTGAGCAGCATGTAGAAGGCGATGTACAGCAACCGATCCTGCTTCTGGATCAGCGCCAGCAGCTTCTTCTCGCGCTCGCTCAGCGTCACCTGCGCCGGCACGCATCACGTCGGATCGCAGTCTTCAGGCAGTCCGAGGGGCACAGCAGCAGCCCAGCAGCGGCGCACAGCGCCGGCCAGGCAGGAGGGGCTTCACGGCAGATCGCGACATGGCCACGTTGCACCTAACCCTCACGCAGTCTCGCTGTACAGCCCCGCCCTCGGCACTAGTTACCAGCCCAGCCCAGCCAGGCCTGGCTTGCTCTTTCCCTTACCTGGCCTTGACTGGCCTCCAGCGCCTTCTGCGCCACCATCGCGGGCGAGATCCCCTCCTCGGCCGCCCTGCACAGGCACCGAGGGTTCGCCCATACCGTCATACTCGAGATGAGCATGAGATCAAGCACGTCAGCGCCCCTCCAGACAAAGCACCCGGAGCCCCCACAGCGCAAGCGTGTGCACTGCGGTCACCCCAGCAGCGCTGAGTAAGGTGCCGGGCTGTGCGCGCCAGGAGCCTGAAGTACCCTCGCTGGCATGCAAGCCTCCCGGACTTTGCTTCGTTCAATATATGGCGGCCCCCACGCGCACCTGTGCTCCGTGCGCTTGATCTCCAAGTCGATCAAGTCCATGGTCAGCGCGCCCACCTGCAGACGCCGCGCACAGCACAAACGCCGTCAGGCATAAGCCCCGCTGCGCTGCCGCCGTGCGCACCCTGGACCGCAGCCACCAACAGATCGCCCCAACCAACCGTCCGCTGCCACGCTGCTTAGCAGCTACATCACAGTATCACGCTGTTATTGCGTGATGGATAATAGGCGAAGCCTCGTGTCTCAGGCCGGCACTGCCCCGGCCACAGTAGCGTAATACTACCGTGCTCAGAGTTAGGTTCTAAGCCACAAGACCCAGTTCCAGCTCGTTCTGTGAGCAACGACGAGATTCGTGACTGCTTCGAGCTTTTCCGTACGTTGTCGTAAAATTCCTTTTAAACATCGGATTCATCTGTCTTATGACTCAGTCTTAATTCATTCATTAATGTAATCGTAATTGTGCTCTTAAAACGTTCCGTAAATCGTTAAGTACTGTGTAGCCCGCGTGCTACAACACACGCCCTTGTGACAAGCACGTGCCACACATGCTGTTTTCCCCGCGTCGCCCCGCCCCTCCCCCCCGTCCCGGGCATCGCATCGGGTCTCCTGGTCCCGCGCCCACCTGGTTTTGCATGATGAGCCCGTGGAACTGGGTGAAGTTGGACACCGAGAAGAACACGGACACGATGTTAGTGCACAGGTCGATTGAGCGCTTGCCGTCCTCACGCAGCACGCGCGCCAGCGTCTGCAGGAGCGTCTCGTGGCTCAGCAGCGTCTGCGCAGCGGGACAGGGTCGGCCGGGGCCAGCAGGGCCCGGAGAGGGCCAAGCAGCAGGGAGAGCGGTCACCATGGCTTCGACAGTGCTGCGAGCAGCCCAACAGACCCATGTCCGAGGCCCCTGATGCGGGAAATCCCGCATCACGGACGGCACAGCAGCCCCTCCCCTCCGCTGATTTGCCGCAAAGCACTCGACCTGCGCCGGGAAGTCCGGGGTCGCGGCCACGCACCTCGAAGTTCTCCGTGTTGCGGAAGAGCTGAGCAATCATGCCCGTGGCGCGGACCTTTTTGGTCATCTCCTCCTCGTACAAACCCTCCTGCGGAGCCACAAGGGCGACCCACGGGGTGATGCCTTGACCATGAAACGCATGGAGCCGGGGAGGCGGAAAAGCCCATGAGCCGGGAGACGACATACCAAGCTCAAAGGCGAACCCCAACGGCAAAAGACTTTTGCTTGCACCCGGGGCATTCGTGCTCTCAGGCGCTGCACGTTGCCGACCTCCTCCGCCCCACCCGCTGACTCCGCAGCAAGACCAGTCCTGTCCACTCACGATGTACGAATCAAGCTTGTTCATGTACGCTTGCTCGTACTGCTTCTGCTGCATCTTGAAGATCTGCATTGCCTGCGTTTGTCGGCGCTGCTGCAGCTCGGCGCGCTCCTCAGCCTCTGCAGTGGGGTCATGGGGGATGCATGAAGGCGTAGCAACGATTTGGATCGAGATGGGTGACTGCGACGTGTCCCATGTGTTGGGACGAGGTCGAAATAGAGTGCAAATCTACGGAAGTCCAACGCGCCGTTTGGGGTACTAGCCATTAATTCAAACCCATACAAGGCGCGCTGCGCACTAGTGGGGTTAAGGAGCTGCAACCGCGTAGAATGGCGTACTGCAGGCTGGGCGGGTAACGAATCAGCGGTGCCGCACTGCTTAGCTAAGCGCAGGTACCCGCCCTTGCTGGTCATAGCTAAGATGCGCCAAGCGCCTCCTTTGCCGCAAATCTGCCGCGTTTGCTGCGTAGCGCAAAGCAACTCCTTTGTGGATCGAAACGTGTTCCCCGGGATTGGGGCGTTCATCTCCAGACGGGCTCAAGTTGACCACCCTTCACATGAATGCGGCGCCCCAGGCAGGTTACGACATCCAGGGCCTGGGGCCACGGGCGGCATGTTCAGCCCTGCTGGGGCGTCCCAAACTCACTGCGGGCTGACCGGCGGTCATATGCATGCACGCGGGCTCCTGGTTTGACACCAGTACGTATCCGTGGCCCCCAAACAAACACCTGGCATGCCCTGTAGCCAGCATATGTTTCCTGGTGCTGTCACAATCCTCGCTTGCTGCCACGCTGACCCTTAAAAACTTCACAACCCACGGATGTATGCGTGTCAGTTACCCCGACGCACGCCCTATAAAGGATGCACACGTTTTGTGAACCGCCGTGCGCCTCCCCGTATGCCCAGGGACAAAACGGCGCCCACAGCGATGGCCCCACGCGGGTTTGTGACTGCGCAGTATCCACTGGTGTGCGTCTGTGCGGGTTTAACGACTAATGCTCGCTGCGCCCACGCATCCGTGGGAATGAGACTGACCAACTAAGTACCAACTGGGAAGGCGGCGCGTGGCTGCCACTTGTCTTAACCCTACCCACGACGATGCCTTCCACATCCCCACCTGCATCGAGCCTGCTCTGGGTCTTCCCTGCTGATGCTGCTTGCTTGCCATTCGCCGCTGGGGCTGGGGCTGGTGAGGCCGCAGGGGGCTTCTTCTGTGCAGCAGCGGCAGCTGGTGCAGGAGCGCCCGGCTTCGCCGCAGGCGCTGGGGCAGCGCCCTTCGCAGGCGCTGGCGCGGCCTTGCCCGCCGGTGCCGCAGCAGGTGCCGCCCCCTTGCTGGCTGTCGCTGGTGCGGGTCCCCCTTTTCCCCGATTCTGGAGTTGGTATAGCAACTCCTCCACTTGGCCAGCCTGCAAGGGGACGAGAAGAGCGTACTCGGATGTGTCGGGCCTGTCTACTTGGCTGGACCGCAGCATTCCCCTCAGTAACATGTACAAGAACTTGTTGACCAAGACCGCGCCCTGCCCTCACCTTCGAAGGATGAATTAGCTTGCACTTCTCAATAATCTCGGTCGCTAACAGGGGTACGTTGGTCTTGTCGGACAAGGACTTGACTGATATCCTGTTACATACCGGAAACCGCGGGACTCTGTAGAGACCGATCGAGACGAAGAACATGCCGACAGTGGGGAACACGGCTTACTTCTTTTCGCCAGGCTCTTTGCTGACGACTTTCTGAGAGCCATCGGGGAGAGTCGACACTTCTTGAACCTGAGGGAACATAGATTTCAGGCGCAGAGCCGCGGCAAAGATGGGGGGCGAGGCATGTGAGCGCGGCTGGAAGCGCACGAGCAGAGGCACTCTGCGGCTTGCAGATACGGGCTGTTAAGATACTATATTGCATCATGCATTCTGGAATGACAAATCGGAGCCTCCGGCGCACCTCATAATGCACAACGATGGCAAGCTCCTCGGGGTGCACCTCTATCTGACCCGGCTTGATCTGTCAGCAGATAAACGAACGACGTGATAGAATGGCATTTGCATGCCAGGAATTGCGAGGCCTGATAAGCTGCTTGCCTTCTTTTTGGTCTCCGACATTTTGTCAATCCTTTCTTAATAGCAGGATTGCCTAACGTGTCCGCTTCATTCGTCGACCATGAAATCGCTGTGCCTGTCCTTTGCGAACCGTCGGAAGAAACTCTTTGTCGCAAAGACCACGTGCAGGAGGAGTAATTTACTTATATCTCTATGGATATGTGTATGTGGGATTGTATAAACAATGAATTGATCACTGGCTGTCCGACCCGAGCAGGCAATGCAAAGAGGCAGCTTTGAACCAATGTATGTCGTGCAGTCCCATTTACAACCTATTCCCCTTGCAACCAAAGGCATGTAGGACAATTCTGCAATTAAGCGATTGTTTTTAAGCATACAGCGTTTGATGCGCGCTGGTGTTTAGGAAAGTTGGAGACACTACTAGGCTGCGCTGTCTTTGTGCATCGCCATCGGCCCCGTACTGTCACACCCTTGCAAGCTGAGACCCCTCGATGATTTGATGACGGAGCCGAGTGCACGGATTCGGTGAGTCGCCGCGGTAGGTACCATATGGTGGGACACACCCTTGCCTGTTCTGGTGACTTTTGGGCCTGCAACCCGAACCGTTCTAATTTGATCTATGTACACATGTTATTTAATTCATTGCGCCGCCGTAGCTCGACCGAAAGACCAATCGTGCCGACCCTAGAAAAGTCCGCAGCTGTGGTCAGGAGGTCTGCGAGACGACTCCGGGAAATTCTGTCAGCATTGCGTGTGCGTGAACGTCTGGTCAACACGGCAGGAAATGGATAGGTGGCTCGTACGTCAGAACACCGCATGCGTTCACTCTTGCCTCGGTCCAACTATCCCCTCACAGAAAAGCGAATGAAGAGGAGCCTCAATAGCGCCAGCTTGGATGTCTCGTCTGATGGAGCCGAGCCAGCTCCCTTGCGGTCTTCACCGAACGAGCTCGGAGAGACCCAGGGGCCACGAGCTAGTCCGATGCTATGGACTACGCGCCCTCAGCCGGTCGTGGATGATGCGGTAATGCAGGCGCCTGATAACCAAGCTGAGTGTATGAGGAGCAGCAGCAGCCGGAGCCGTCGTCATCGGAAGCGGCGCCCGGTGAGCAAACGCACACGGGCAGTTTGACCGACACGTGCAGTTCCGAGGCGTAAGACCTGGATCGGCTTGTAGGCGGAAGTATTGCCGCTCTGAAGGCACGCTGATCTGGGTCACTGCCATTTCTCTTCTGCGACGTCCGCATCTTCGTTCACGAGCTAAATCCGGTTCACGTGGCAACCAACGGACGACGGCTCAGCGTGCCTCTGGTGTGCCGTACGCTGCAGCTGCCGGGAAGCGTCAGGCGCACAAACCTGCCTTCACCCATTGTTTCGCTTGTCCCACTGTGCGGTGATTGGATTGTGTCTTGCGAGTATGCAAACAAACGACGCGCCTAGTTTGGAAAGGCAGAGTCTGGGTCGGAATATGTCCGCTCATCTTAAAAAGCATATGATTGCAAGGCTTGGTAAGGCATGTACCCGTAGCTGCGATACATGGGATCAAACGGATCCCTATCCACCTGGTCCAGCTCGCAGTATCAGGAAACAGGAGCCAGAAGCACAATGCGCACTGCACACACAAGTACAGCCCGTATGCAGCAACAAGCGTCTGCGCTTGCCGTGGTTAGCGAGGCACAGCCGACGTCCCAAGGCCTCTCGGCAATTACTTTGTCCGTCGACAAAAACATTTCCGTTGTTGTCGCAACGTCGCCGGCATGTGGCCGTGTGCCGATTACGTTAAAAGGGAAATGTCTGCCAAGCACAACAGTCCAACCGACTCGTCGACGGCAATTGTGTCCACGCTCCAGTTGTAGGAACGGGTTTGCTTCGGTTCCTGTTCACTGTCTCCCAACACCCGCACGCTCTCCCACCATCCCTAGCGCTGCTCTTCTGCCGCCAATCTGACCTACGGTGCGTTCCTCTCTGACCCGCCATCAGCTCAACCCTTGAGCCTCGATGGAATCACGCGGTGCAGCGTGGTATAATACAAGCGCATCACATACCACCCTGTGCCTGGTTCATCCCAATCTTCGTCCACTTTTGAGTGCGCATGGCATCCTTGCAACGTGCGGTTATCGGCCGGATGAGTTGAGCCCAGCCCTGGTCATTGCATCGGCCCCTTCAGGACCCATGGGAGTCGTACGTCCGGGACAACTGGGTCCCGACCCTGGAGCGTACTTTTGGCCCGGACTGGCGGCGTCACTGTCCCGGCGAGGTGGCGGCTTTGATCTGGTGGGCGATCGCAAGTCGCTCCGGGGTGCTGCCAAGCCACGTGAGGGCGGCCGACGGCGAGCGCGAGGCGCCTTTTCCTTGCCACGTCCCATCCCAGCCGACCACGGCGGCAGTGCCACCGGATTCCACGGCTCCAGAAGTGCGGCGGCAACCGTTTTCGTTGGATGCAGTGCAACGCGTGGCGGCGACGGCGCCGGAGGCCGCGGCGACTCGCAGGCCGGGGCCAGCCCAAGGTGGTGGTGCGGGCAGCGGTGATGGGGCCCAGCTAGTGCACGGGCTCCTGGTGCCGCTTTCCGCCGACCGGTTGGTGACAAGCGCGCGGCCCAGCAGCGTTCCAGTGGCCGCGCAAGCAGCGGCGGGCACCGTCACTCAGGGCGCGGCAAGCGAAGAGCCCGAGGAATCCAATGTGCGGCACGTGCAACCGGCACATCCGCAGCCGCAGCGCCAGCAGCGAGGGGCGCGTCTTACGAAGTGCGCGGACGCGACGGCGGTCCAGGCCGTCGCTGCCTCAGCGTCCTCAGCGGTATCGGCCCTGAGGGGCGCGGGGACGCATCTGGCCTCCCAAGCCAGCAGCAGCGGCCCCGAAGATGACGAGGCCGGCGGCATCGGTGGCAGGCGCAGCAGTTCCCGTCCTGCGGGGGCCACGGCTGCTCCAGCGTCCGACAAGTTGGCGCAGTCAAACGGGCCACGGCAGGTCGAGCTGGAGAAAGCTGGAGGGGCGGCGCGTGGCAAACGGTGTGAGAATCGAACCGCTGTTGGGCCATCGGTGGGATGCGGCCCGACGGAGACAGGGCCAGCCGCCACCGCTGCCGATGCCGCTGGCATTGGTAAGGAGGAAAACGGCGTTGGGGCGGCGGGGAGCCGGCCACCCGATCCCGGCACCGCACCGGTGGGGCCCTGTGCCTCAGAGGATGAGGACCTGCTGCGTTTGCTCCAGCGGGGCCTCGAGTCGCGGCTCTTGGTCCAGCAGCGACAACCACAGCAGCATGGGACAGGGGTCCAGCAGTCCCATGCCGCTTTGGCAGCGGCAAAGGGAAACGCTGGCGCCGCCGCCGGCACCAGCAGCGCTGACGGCGGGGCCTCCGGCCGCACCCTGCCTGTGCTGGATCTGTCGCGGCCTTGCCAGGCTCGCGGCGTCGGCTTCACGGCGGCGACCGCAGCTGGCGGCACAGCTGCCCCGTGTTTGGTGGTTCCAGGAACCGGGGCGTCCGACACGGATCGCGTCCTGGGAAGGAGTGGCGGCGGCGGCGCGGTCGCAGGCAAGCCATCAGCACAGGGGGCGGAGGCGGACGCCGCGCACTCGGGCGCTGCCACCCCGCCGGCGGCAGCTGCTGCTGCGGCAGCAGCCGCTGCGGCGCCGGCGGCCGACAATACGGGTATATGGTCTGCTGTGACAGCGCGCTCGGTCGCGGCGGTGCGGCCCGACGGCGCCCTTGCGGGCGAGGGCGACGCGGCCTCCGCGGCGGGCGCGACGTTCGTGCTTGACTTGGAGCCGACGGCCTTCACTTTGAACCTGAGTGAGTCGCCGGGCAGGAGCGGTGTCGCTGGCACAGGCGAGCGCGCTGAGCGAGGGTGGCCAGCAGGAAGCGCATTAGGTGGGGATTGGGATTGCGACAGCCATCGTCATGCCATTGGGTGCCCGAGAGCAAACCTTTTCGTGCGAGGCAACCTTCTATGGTGCATCGGCGGCATAGGCGATGCGGCTGTTCATAGGGTAGAACCATGGAGCGGCCGAACCAGGCAGTGCGAGCTGTGTATATCGTTACCCCCGGCGACATTGTTCCGGCGCCGTTCAGGCAGGGTCCCTGTGGCGGGGTTTCAGCCGGGGGTTCAGCCGGCTGCTGCCTCGGCGCGCGTTATGTTGTGTCGCGTATGGTGTTGATCGTTCACCAAGTCACCGTACAAGGATGTGTCGCGAAGCGTGTACCACAGCATCCCCTGACCGTTGTCCTCCGGCCGCGCAGATGGCGAGGGCAACCTGCATTCCATCCTCAACGCCGTCAGCAGCGCCCTCGCCGCCGTGGGGGCGGCCGGCACCGAGCTCGACTGCCTGGTCGATGTCGGCAGCGACGGCGCCGCAACCGCCGTCACCTTCCCCACCGTGGCCACCGCAACCGTGCTCCAGCCGGGGGCCTCCTGGCCCACGCGGATCATCCTGCCCCCTGACGCCGGCCTGTCACTCGGGACGGGCCCCGGCGCCTCCAAGACGTACAACATGCAGCTGCCGGACGGTACGGTCGTTCCCGTACAGGTGGTTCCGCTGAGGATCACGTTGGCGGGCACAGCGGCGGCTGCCGCCGCCGCTGCGCCTGGCGACACGGACGGCGGGGTGAGCACGGGCGCCGGCGCGGGCGCGCCCGCCGCTGCGGCGCCGGCGACCTCCTTCGCGGTCGACGAGCTGTCCAGCTTGCTTGCCGCCGCCGCTGCGGAGGGCTGCCGGCCGCTGGCGGACATGCTGAACCGCAGCGACGGGCGGGGCAGGCTGCCGCTGCACGCCGCCGCGGCGACGGGGCGCGTGGAGATGGTGGAGCGCCTCTTGGCGCTGGGGTGTGATGTGGGCCGGCAGCTGGACCAGGACTTCATTCACGGCCCCGAGGGCGGAGGCGCGGACGGCGGCGCAGCCCGGTGGGTTGCCTGACACCAATTTGGATGCACGGTCGGCTGCGGCTGCTGCTGCGGCTGCTGCTGCGGCTGTTGCTGTTGCTCACGCACAGAAATCAAGTTCACCGGGGTTCCACTGCAAAAGCCTGGGTGTTTGAGACGTGTTGTGGGCTCGGGCGGTCCGGCGTGGTCTTATTTGATGCTGATGTCAGCCCTGGAACGTTGATACGTTGTATCATTTGCAGCTTCTACATTGAAACATTTTTCATATCCAACTGCACATTAGACATGAAAGCTGGCGGAGCAGGCAGGTAGGTAGCTAACCAGCCAGCTGGCCAGCCAGCCAGCTACGTGCGGGGACGACCCCGCCTGGCGGTGGTATTGAACCTTCCTCGGGCTCCGCGCCGTGCGTGCAGGCCGTGTTCCGCCTACGAATGCGGAAGCAGTGCGAGCTCGTCGTACACGTACGGCGCCGCAGATGAGTACGACTTCACGGCCCCGGGGGACACGCGTGCGGCGGAGGCGGCCCCGCGCCGAATGCCGCGTCGCCGTCACCCCCGCGTCGCCGTCGAGGTCGACGGCGCCGAGGGCGCCGACGGCGACAACGAGAGCTCCGACGGCGGCGGGGATGCGGGAGGCGACGGCGCCGCAGCCGGTGAGGATGGCGACGACGAAGATGATGAAGGCAACGAAGACGACGGCGTCAGTGGCGGCGACAGCTTCACCGACAGCGACGATATGGCCTTCGGTGGCGATGACGGCGAGCCGTCCTCGATGAGTGTGGCGCAGGCGGCTCGCCTGGGGCTGCATATCGCCCTGGACACCTGCAGCGACCGGCTCACCCCCGACCAACTGCACTTCCTGGCTGGTGAGTGCTGCATGCTGCATCCCTCCCCACATCCAGGGATCGTGTTGGCTGGTTGTGCCTGTTGGCATCGTCCTGGGCGGCAACCCAGCCGCGATCGTCCTACTCGAGACCGGTCACCAGCCGCTGTGATGAGACGTGGGGTTGAGTGTTGGGGTTTGTTGTTGCCAGCGTACCGGTCACGCCCCCCTGTGGCGTCTCTGTCGCTGGGCCGGCGCACATGGCGCACTGTGTAGCTGCCGAGCCAGTCGGGTTGCTGCACCCTTCTGGGGTTCCGAAGGGTGTCGGCGGTGGCGACCGGCGGCCGGGGGTGACCCGGGTTAAGAAGGAAAACACCCGTGGGTGACCGAGGTGTCCTGGCCTAGGGAACCACGCGCATTACGTTTTGCGACTGATTGCACACACACACACGCACGCACGCACTTTTTACCCACGGAACCGCAATCCTTCATGCTCGAACCTCCCACAGGCAAGTTTGCGGAACAGCAGCTCTGGAGGCCCAGCGCGTCCATATCAGCGGGGCAGGCGGCGCCAGACCACACCCCGAAGGACTTCCCGGCGTCGCCACCCGCAGCGCCGGCGGTCCCCGCCAGCGCCGTCACCCTCGCCGCAGAGGCGACTGGGGACTCGGACGGCGAGGTTGCCGCCGGCGTGCACCACCAGCAGCACCAGCTGCAGACGGCCTCGCGTGCGCCTGCGGCCACGCCAGGATCCGCATCCGTGTCTGCGGTCGTCTCTGGCGCTGCGGATGCAACGAACCAGCCGGATGGGAGGGCGGGTGGCGCGGCGAAGGGGGCGAGGGGTTGGTCCGACCCCGCGCGTGGCCCGGCTGGCGGCCGCGGCGGCGACGGCGATAGCGACAGCGGGGCCGGCAACAGCAGCAGCGGCCGACGGCAGCAGCAACAGCAGCAACAGGCGTTGCCGTCATGGCGGGCGCCCTCGCCCGACTTGGACCCCGAGTTAAATGTATTGCCGCGCAATGTGCCGGGGAGGGACCCTGCGGCGCCCATGTGCGACGGCTGGGGCTTGCCCGAATCCAGGCCATCCGACTCGGCGGCTCGGATGGACGGTCCCCACGAGCAGCAGCACCTGGGGCCGGCACCGCAGCCGCAGTCGCCGTCAGTGCAGCGCCAGTCCGCGGCGCCGACGCCGGGGCGTCGGGCCACCGGCGAGCGGCGGAAGCGCCACGGCGATTCGCCGGACCGCCTGCGCAATGACGAGTTTAATGAGCGCTGCGGTGGTGGCGCGGAGGACGACGGCGCGGACCCGGGCGGCGATGGCAGCGCCGTCGCGGTCCCAGACCCGGACGGCAGCGGCGCGATGACTGCCTCCACATTCGCCGCGGGGGCCCACACGGATGCCACCGCGTTTCGCGAAGCAACTCCAGCGGCGGCGGCGCCAGGCACGGCCACGGGAGAGGCGGCGACTGAGCCGGGGCTGTCGCCGCCGCCGGTGGCAGAGGACATGCGTGCCGGCTGCGGCGGCGGTGGCGGCAGCGTGCCCGTGACAAGCGCAATGGTCGGCTCGCGCCGCCGGCCCCGCCGCCTCACCGCAACTGCTTCTCGCGGCGGTGCCGCCGGCCCACAGCTACAGTATCCGTACCAGCGGCACCTCCAAGCGTACGAGGATTTAAAGGCGCACGGGTCGGCGGCGGGCCGGAACAAGCGGCATGCCGACGGCGACGCCGCTGACATGGGTCTCGCGGACGGCGACGTGGATGGGGGCTGTGATGGGAGCCAGGTTGGCCCCTTATCCCCAGGGGGCAAGGGTTGCGATGGAGGAGTTGGAGGAGTTGGGGCCGAGGCCTTCGCGGCTGGCGCGTCGCCGGCATCTTCCGTGGGCCCCGGCGGCGGCAACGGCGGTGGTGCGTCCCTTCCTAGCTGCGCGCCTGGTGCTGGCGGCGGCTACTGGCGGGATTCCATACCCGACACCGGAGATGACGGGCGGCGCCAATCGCCGTCGCCTGCACAGCACCCGGCCGTACGGCAGGAGTACGGTTACGAGCACGACAGCGGCCCGGACGGCGACGCCGACGCCGACGACGCGGACGTGCAGGGCTTGGGCGTCGCGCTGTTGGACGGCCTGGACGCACTGTCGCTGCCGCTGCCGCCGCCCCTGTCTCTCGGCCTCGGCAGCCGTCGCTTCCGGCGCGGCCGCGTGCCGGCGCCCTTCGCTGCGCGGCCGAGTTACGTGGGCGCGTCCGCGCTGCACCTGGCGGCGGCACACGGCCATTTGGGGGTGTGCGAGGTGCTGCTGCGGACGCCGGGCTGCGATCTGTTGGCGCGAACGGTGCAAGGCCGCACCGCGCTGCACCTGGCGGCGCGCAACGGCCACGACGCGGTCGTGGCGCTGCTGCTGCGCGCCGCGTCCTTTTCCATCTCAGCGGCGGCGGCGGCGGCGCAGGGCGCGGCGGCGGCCGGCGGCGGCGGCGCCGCCGCCGCAGGCGCCGTCACCATTGCTGACGTGGTGGACGCCGTGGATGGGGAGGGGCACTCGGCGCTGCACCACGCTTCGGCGCTTGGGCACTGGCGGGTGGTGGAGGCGCTGTGGCCCAGGTGCGCCGTGGGCCGGGCGAGGGGCGTGAGGGCCGGGCAGGGCAGGCTTACCCGCTTCCGTGAGCGGGTGGTGCCGCGGCGGCCCCGCGGCAGGGCAAAGCATCAGACATGTGACGGACTCCCGGCGCAGCCGGTGTGTCTATGGGAGACCCTGCGCGCCTCGTCGGCCGCAAAGTGGGTACAGCGGTCACAGGCCCACCATCCCGCTCTGCAAGCCGAAGCGGCAACCTCATCGCCCACACCGCGCGGCCCGGCGTCTCCATCGCATCCGCTGCGTCCCGCGCGCTCTTCCTTCAGCCCTTCAGCCTGAAAGCAACGCCCTGGTGGTTAGCGCTACCTTAGTATGTCCACCAATTCTCGCCTCCCCATCTCCCAGTTCAAGATTTCGCTTTTTTAATCAACTTCCCTCGCCCGTCCCGGGCCCTCCCGCGCGTGTCGATCCAGGGGCGCCAACATCGACGCCGCAGACGGCGCCAACCGCACGGCGCTCCACTATGCCGCCATGTCGGGACACGTGGAGACGGCGGGGCGACTCATCATCGCGGGGGCGGGGGTGCACCGCCTGGATCGGGACGGCTACACGCCCGCCCACCACGCGGCCCTGCGGGGCCACGCGGAGGTGCGCGCGGGAACCGAGCACGGCGGGACGCGTGCCCCGGGATGAAAATGTCGAGACTAAAGGTTTCGACGGGTGCGGCGGTCGTCGCACGGCATTGGAACCCGGCTCCCATTGGTCAGCGGCGTGCCAGCGCGTCGTCCGGGAGTGTGCCATGTGTTTTGGGGCTGTCCCATGCGGCGTGGTGCCAGCGAGTGGTGTGCTTCTTACACTGGTCGTCAGTTGTTTTCGTGTCTTTTGCGCTGCACGTGCTGCTGTCGCCGCAGGTGCTGGAGAAGCTGCTGCTTGCGGGCTACGAGGTGGACCTGCTGGGCGGCCCCGCCGCGCCGCAGCCGCCAGCCCTAGACGGAAGCCCGCCGAGGGTGTCCGCAGCTGCGAGCACCGGCACGGCCGCGGGCGCGGCTGCCGGTGCCAGGGGCCGGTCGGCGGTGCCGGCGGTGGCGCCGACCTCCTGTGCGGACCGGGATGCCTCCCCGCCGCAGCGCCGCCTGGCGGTGCCGGCGCAGGATGAGCAGCTGCCATTACCGCCGTCGCCGCTGCCATCACCACAGCAGCAGCAGGGGTCGCCGGTGCGGGCCCGATGGCAGCAGCAGCCGGGTGCGGCGGGCGCCTGCGCTGCAGCCGCAGCCGCGGCGGGTGCCGGTGCCGGTGTCGGCGGCGCCGGGGGCCACACGGCGTTGCACCTGGCGGCCGCCAGCGGACACTGTGCGGCCATTGCGGTCCTGCTGCAGCACGGCGCCGGCGCGGAGCGGCGCGACTGGCGGGGCTGCACCGCGCTTCACCGTGCGGCGGAGGGCGGCCACCGGGGCGCATTTGAGCTTCTGCTCATGGTGGGTGGGTGGATGGGTGGGTGGGTGTGTCCAGGCGTGGTGATAAGGATAATAGGACACCAACAGAGCCGCGACATGGGGGCCAAGGTGCGTGGGAAACCTACCAGGGGAACACTTACCTGGAGGTGGCTGAATGCTGCGGTCGGCAGTGATCCAGATCAGGAAGCAGGCCAGCTCTGCTCAGCTTTGCAATGGAAAGCGCGGCTGGGAGCGCTTCGGACCAGTGCAAATTTTGGCGTGAGACCCTGTCAGACGTAGGGAGCAAGCGTGCCGTCCGTCGACCCCCTCCCCGCAGCATGGCGCCGACCCACGGGTCACAGATTCGTCCGGCGCTTCCGTCCTCCACTCCGCCGCCCGCGGCGGCAACCTGGCCGTCGTGCAGCGCCTGCTGGACCTGAACCTCGACTGGCGGGATTCAGAGCCGGAGCTGGCAGAAGCAGCTGATGCGGTTGCGAAAGATGCATCTCAGCGTGGCGGGGGACCGCGTCGCAACGAGCAGCCGGACGGGGGATCAGGAGGAGCCGTCGCGCGCAAGGAGCCGGACGGGGGAGGGGCGCCTGCGCGGCCGCCGTCGCTGCCAGACGACGCAGGCAGCAACAGCGGCGACTGGGCGGGGAACGCGGCGGCAGTGGCGGCGGACGGTCGGCTGCCGTTGCACTGGGCAGCCGCGGCTGGGCGCGGCGAGGTCGTGGCACGGATGCTGCGGCTGGGGCCCCAGGCGGGAGGCGACCCGCTTCGCCAGGTGCGGTAACGCTGGGGCCGGGTCCCGGGTCCGTCAGGGCCGGGGCGGTCTGCCCGAGGTCCTCCAGGTCCTCTACCGGGGTACCGGGGCAGCGGGGGGGGCGGTTCCCGGAATAGGGGCCGGTGTCTTCGCCACCCGCTGCGCGTTCAACCCGGGCACGCATCTCGCACTGGAAGCCCTAGCTTCCCTGCGCCGCGTCCAGCCGTGGGTGTAGGCTGTGTGCGCCGGGCCCCCAGTTGCGGTGTGGCGGCACAGATGATGCAAACCGCAAGTCCTGCCGACCGCAATGCTTGAATGGTAGTACGCGAAATCCCTGCACTGCAGGACTTGGCGGGCGCGACGCCCTGGCACCTGGCCGCTGCCGCGGGCCAGGAGACCGCCATCCGCGTCTTCCTGGCGCCGCCGGCCGGTGTGGCGGCCGTGCCCGTCGACGCGCTGGACGGCGCGGGCTGCACCGCGTTGCACCGCGCCGCGGCGGCGGGCGCCGCCGGCGTGGTGGCGGCGTTGCTGGCGGCCGGGGCCGACCCCGCGGCGGCGGGCGACGGCGGCCGCACGCCGCTGCACTTCGCGGCGGAGGCGGGGCTGGTGAGTGTGATGCGACTGCTGCTGGAGCGGGTGGCGGCGGAGGACGTCGACCGTCCGGTGGGTCTCATCGTGTGCGAGGGGCCTTATGCCTGTTCGGCTCTGTAACGCATGTAGCGCACGGCAGCTACCTGTGTCGGCAGGGTTTACCGGTTTACCGTGACTAGCCCCCATGTACCTCAGTGCCGTCCGTACCATCCGTACAGCGTGGAATGTCGGCAGTGCTCCGGAAACGCGGTCTCCTGTTCCTGTTAGCTGCTGCGCGCCTGCGTGATGATCGCAACGAAGCCGTCTAGCCGAATCGTCGTTGCCACGCGGATGCCATCCGCGCCTCGTCTTGCGCGCAGGACGCGGACGGGTGGACGGCGCTGCACCACGCCGCCGACCAGGGCAATGTCGCCATGCTGCAGCTGCTGCTCCAGCGCGGCGCCTGGCCGCACTCCGCCACAGCGCATCACTGGACGGCGGCGCACCTGGCGGCGCGGGGCCACCACCCTGCGCTGCTAGGGGACCTGCTGGCCGCCGGCGCCGACCCGCGGGTCAGGGACGCCGACGGCTGCACGCCGCTGCACTTCGCCGCGCTCCGCGGCGACGAGCAGCTGTTCGCCCGGCTGCTGGCCGCGGCGGGCGATGCCGAGGCGGCGGAGGCTGCCGGCCACGCCGATGCTGCCACAGCGGACGCCGAGGACGGCGCCGAAGGACGTGGGGTGGCGGCGACGACTGAGGGCTCGCTGCCGGCGTCCCTGCTCCTTCCGGATACCCGTGGCTATTCGCTTCTCCACTATGCCGTGGAAGGGGGTAACCTGAGCATCATCCAGCGGCTCATAGCGGCTGGCTTGTCTGAGACCGAGGCCGGTGTGGCGGCGGATGTCGACGGGCAGGCGGCGGAGTCTGCACCGTCGGCCTCGGCGGCAGCGGCGGCCACCGCGGCGGCTGTGCCTTGGGGCCTGGGTGTCGTACTGCCCTCCAGCGTGCTGCTGAGTGGCCGCCGCTCACATGCCGTGGCATCGCCGGTTGTGCGGCATCAAGGTGGACCCGCGGCGGCATCATCGCCGCGAGCAGCACCACGAGGACTGGAGCCGGCGGCGGAGTCAGCCGAGGCTGCGTCGCGAGATGCGGGCAGATCTTTCGGCGACGCGCAGGGCGGGGAGGGCAGCAGCCGCGGCGGAGCTGCGGCAGCGGAGGCCGCGAGGCCGCCGCCGTCGCGGGCACCGCCGTTGAACGCTCTGCACCTGGCCGCCAAGCTGTGCCGTACGGATGTCGTACAAGTACTGCTGGTGGCGGGCTACAGCGCGGCCTCTCGCGCTGCGGCAACGGACCAGACGGCGTTGCATTTCGCGGCCATGGGCCCGGGCCGCGCGCCGATAGAGGGACGTGCGGCAGCTGCGTCAGCGTCTGCCGCGACGGCCGCGACCGCCGTGGCCGCGTGGCGGGACAGTGCCGGTAGCACCCCACCCAGCCCGGAGCTTCATGCTCCGTGCTCCAAAACGCAGCCGCACCACCACCACCAACATCAGCATCAACAGCATCAACAGCATCAGCAACAACAGCAGCAGGAGCAGGTGTCGGCGTCGGTGGCGAACGGCAGCGGTGCGCAGCAGCCCCCGTCTGCGTCCGCCGCCGCGGCGTTCCACGGTGAGCAGATGCACGCGGTGGAGGCGCTGATGGCGGCCGGCGCGGACCCTCTCGCCGTGGACGCGTGGGGCTGCTCGGCGCTGTCGTACGCCGCCGGCAGCGGCAACAAGGCGCTGGTGGCGCGGCTGCTGGCGACGGGATGCGACCCGCTGCGACCCGACCGGCGGGTGCGTCCGTGACACTGGGCGGGATTTGGAAGAGAGGGGGGTTTGAAGGACAAGCCGGGACATTGCGGAGGCATTAGCGAGGAGGTGGACCTACATAAAACGGCGCTGACGGTTCTGGGTTCGCGGACCGGGAGGGGGTAGCGGAGCCGCATAGGGAAGGGAAGGACCAGCGCCATCGTGCTATCGCTTGTGTGTTTCGATGGGCGCATGGTTGTCTTCGTGGCCGGGCAGCAACTCATGCAGCCGCACCTGGGGGTTGCTCGGTGCAGGGGGACATGACGGAAAAGGGTCGACAACAGAAGGGTCACACACCGTTGACATGACCTCTGAAAACGGGAGCATGCGGGATCAGGTCGCGCGAACGGGTGGGAGCCATGCTTGCGCAGGCGGCGTGGGCAACGGCCATGTAGCTGGCCACTCGAACGGGCTAACTGGCACAAGGTAAGACGATATGGTCGGGCGGCAGAAGCCCCAACGCCGGCACCGCTTGCGCCGCCCTCCGTCCAACTGTGGTGCTGCAGGGCCTGACGCCGCTGCACTGGGGTGCCGCGGGCGGCTGCGCCGAGGTCGTAGGCGCGCTGCTGGCGGCCGGAGGCGCCGCAGCCGCGGACAGGCTGGCCTCCCTGGACTGCATGGGCCGCACGCCGCTGCATTGGGCGGCGGAGGCCGGCTCCCTGGGCTGTGTGGCGGTGCTGTCGGGCGCGATCCTGGCAGCGGCCGCCGGCGCCGACGGCGCCGACGGCGCCGGCAACGGAGCCGCCGCCGCCGCGGCCACCGCCACCGCCGCGGCGACCCTGTCCGCGGACCTCTTGCACGTGCCCGACGCGGGCGGGTGCAGTGCGGCGCAGCTGGCGGCGGCGGGAGGGCACGTGGAGGTGGTCGCGCGTCTGCTGGAGGCGGGCGTGGGACGCGCCGCCGGCGCCGGCGCGGCCGACGCGGCGGCGGCGCCGGCGGCGCCGGCGCCAGCGTCCGGGCAGTCTGCGCTGCACCTGGCCGCCCAGGCGGGGCTCGAACAGGTGGTCGCGCAGCTGCTGTGCCTGGCCCCGGACGGCGGCGTCGATGTCAACGCGCGTGACGCCGAGGGCTTCACGCCGCTCCACGCGGCGACGACCCGTGGGTCGGCCGCCATCGCGGCACGACTGCTCCGCGCCGGCGCCGACCCCAACATCGCCTCCGCGGAGGGTCTGCTGCCGCTGCATGCAGCCGCCGGCGGCGGCCACCTGGACGTGGTGGAGCTGCTGCTGGACGCGGGCAGCTTGGTGTCGTACAAGAGCAGCAGCGGCGCGACGCCGCTGCACCAGGCGGCCAGCAACGGCCACGCGGTGGTGTGTGAGGTGCTGCTGGAGGCGGGATGCCCGGTGATGGGCAGGTGGGTTCGCGGCGGCGGCGGCGGCGTTGTCCTTGCACCTGCGCGAAAGTCTGTAAAGGCTAGACCGCCGTGCGCGGCTGGGCGTCTTGTAGGAGCGTGCCTTCCTCTTTTGACAGCCCTTCGGTGTTGTTCTTGTTTGACCCCGATTTGTGGTCCATGGGTTCGCCCCTCCCCAGGTTGGCCTCCGGCGCGTCCGCGCTGTACTGCGCCGCCTCCGCGGGCTGGGACGACGTGGTGGAGGTGCTGCTGCGCTCCGGTGCGGAGGTGGACGCGGCCACCACCTCCGGCTGCACGGCGCTGCACGGCGCAGCCAGCAACGGTCACGCCAAGGTGGGGCGCAGCCAACGTGCTGGGCTTCGCCCACG
Source organism: Eudorina sp. 2006-703-Eu-15 (assembly GCA_003117195.1). NCBI lineage: Eukaryota > Viridiplantae > Chlorophyta > Chlorophyceae > Chlamydomonadales > Volvocaceae > Eudorina > Eudorina sp. 2006-703-Eu-15. The sequence continues at coordinate 1,517,179 of BDSI01000015.1, forward strand.
ACGTGATGCGTGCTGTGTGCTGCGTGCTGCGTGCTGCGTGCTGTACGGGTGCCGCATCACCCCAACACTGCACCACCGTAACACCGCTGGTGGTGTTGTAATGACGATGTCGACACATTCACACACGCGGCGCGTGTTGCTTCAACACGCACGCACGTGCGGCCCGTAATTTGTGAATGGTGCTGGTGGTAGTGGTGGTGGTACTGACGCTGGTGCTGTGGTGGCGACGATGACGGTGAAGATGATGGCCGCAGTGGTGCGGATGCTGACGGCGGTACGGCCCCGTCCCTTCTCCCACAGGTGATCGCGCTTCTGCTGGCGGAGGGCGCGGACACCGACCTGCAGTCCTCCAACGGCCACACGCCGCTGCACAACGCAGCCGGCGGCGGCCACGGCGCGGCGGTGGATCAGCTGCTGGCGGGCGGGGCCGACATGGACGCCCAGAACAGCAACGGCAACACGCCGCTGCACCTGGCGGCCTCGAAAGGTAGGCGAAACCCGGACGACGCGACCCCCTCGCGCGGCTGCCTCACCAGGGCCCTTCCCCCCCACCAGGAAAACCCCCACCACCACCAGCGTGCGCGCGGTGTTGCGGATCCTGCACTCGCCCGCGTGGGTGCGCTGGGATGCGAAGGTGCTTCCCACAAAAGGAGGCAATATTTATTTATTTTACTTATTTACTAAGATTGGGTGGGTCAGAGCAGCGGGTCAGCGGACGGCTCCTCGCGCCATCGGTGATGTGCCCCCCTGCACCGCCCGCGTGTGGCCCTGTTACGGTACTCGGGCACCCCCGCGCCCTCCATTTGGACTTCGTGTCTTCCTCGCATCAATCTCGGCCTGCCGTGCCGCTTCTTTTTGAGTCAAGGCTCGTGTTCACGGCGCGCTATCATGTATGTATGTATGTGTGTAAAAGATAACCGAGTATATGTGCGTGTATGTTTGCCCTCCCGGCCCGTCTTCGCTCTCCACAGGCTACCTGGACGTCGTGTCGCTGCTGCTGGCGGGCGGGGCCGACCTGCACACCCGCAACACCAAAGGCTGGTGCGCCGTGCATAGCGCCGCCAGTAACGGCTACTTCGAGGTGGTGCTGCGGCTGGTGCAGGTGGGCGGGGCGGGGCGGGTTAGGGCAGCCTGGGGAAGATGAGTGACAGACCCAGGGAGGCCAGCGCCCGGCCCCCCTTCCGTTTGGGACGCGGAGCGCCCGCCGCGCCTTCCGTTTGGGGCGCGGAGCGCGCGGCCCCGCGATGCCGTTACTCGCCGAGCGTCCTTGTAACGTGTGAGTCGAAACGGTGTGCGACCTAACCCGCTCGTGTGGCCTCGTGGCTCGGTTGACCTTCGGGCCTACCCACGAGCAGTGGCGGTGCGGTCTCGGAGGAGATGCGCGTCTTGGCTCTTAGAGTAGAGGGCTGAAGTGCAGCGCGAGAATGGGTGGTTAAATGAAAGTTCGGGTGGTGGTTGCGGTCGGCTGCGCAGGCGGGTGCCAGCTGGCGGCGGCAGGGCGACACGGACGTGGTGCGGCTGCTCACCCGCAAGACCACCTACAAGACCTCCTACGTGGAAGGCCGCCTGCGGCTAGCAGAGAGGGAACGGCATCGCATTCAGCAGCAGCAGCAGCAACAGCATGTCAACGGCCGGCGGGAGGGCGCAACGGCGGCGACGGCCATCACGGCGGCCGCGGGCGCCGCGACGGCCGGTGGGGCGGAGGCGGCCGCGGGGGCGGGCGCAGGCAGCGGAGGCGGTTGCAGCGCGCCGGCGGGTGCGACCGGGGCCAGCGGCGGTCAGCAGCAGCGGCGCGGCGCCGTTCCTGCGACGCCGAGCTTCGAGGTAGGCGGAGGGGCGCGGTGCGGAGGGGGTGGAGACGGAAAGTCAACTAGCCCGGGTCACCAGGCCGCCGCTTTCAGGCGGGGAGAATTCCCCCGGGTTGTGTTGCGCGCGGGGCGCTCGCCTTCGGGCCCCAGCGCGGTCTGCTGTATTTTCCGTCGGCGACTCAGCGTGCTAAGCGAGGGGGCTACAATGCGCGGCCCGGAGTCCCCTCCGTTCCCCGCGTTGAGCTGCAGCAGCCGACCACGGAAAGCGGGGAAGCCCCACATTGTGGCGCTTTCCGGTCCGGCCCTCCATCAGCCCCCTGTTGACTGTGACTGGCGAGGTGCTGCGAGGTGCTGCGCGCCGGTTGGGAGGTGGCAGGTGTAGCTGCCACCCGTATCGCTTTGTTCGTGACCTGACGATCTAACCTTGGGTGTTGTGGCCAATGTGTTTGCGGGCTAGGGTCCGTCGGTCTACCGTAGGGTGCGATTGCGATGGGTGCTGTTGCCGTTGTGGAATGCAGGACCTGGCGGCGGCGGCGGACGCCAACATGGCCGCGCTGCTGGAGGAGGAGGCGGCGGCGGCAGCGGCGGCGGCGGCGGCGGCAGAGCGGAAGGCGAAGCAGAAGAAGAAGAAAGCCGGCAAGGCGTCCAAGGTCGCAGCCGCGAAGCAGGAGGATGGGGCGGCGGCGGCGGCGGCGGCGGCAGCGGCGTCCGACGCTGCGGACAGCAGCGGCGATGCGGGTGCGGGCGGCGGCGGCAGGCCGCCGTCGGCAACCACTGACCCACGGGTCGCTGAGGTGCCGGTCGCACCAGGCGTCGCGCCCCCGGCGGTGTCCGCGCCTCCACCTGCGAATGCACGGGCGGCCGGGGCGAAAGCCGTCCCCGCCTCAACCACGGGCGCATCTGCAACGGCGTCGCGCGGCGGAGCGGCTGCGGCGGCAACGGTTCCCGCGAACATCTCCGCCTCGCCCAAGAAGTCCTCAGCTGCCACGGGCGCCAACGGTTCCAATGGTGCTGGGAGCGTCGCCCAACGGCCGTCCAGGCCTCAGGTCAACGCTGGTACGTTGGCTGGCGGTACGGCACTGGCGATGGCGACGGCGACGGCATCGCCGCCCGCATCCCCCCGGCAGGGCGGTGGCCGCATCTCGCAGCTGGACGCGCCCGCCGCCGCCGCCGCCGCCTCCGGAGCCGCCACCACCGGGACGTCCTCCGGTGCCGCGGCCAGGGCCCACGCGGCCCACGAGGGTCAGTCGGCCGGCCACGCACCCGCCACCAGCAACGGCCCCCTCGTCGGCGGGAAGGGTTCAGCTAGGGCGCAGGGCGGTGCAGGTACAGCCACCAGCAGCGGCGGCGGGGCCGGCGGAGGCAGCAGCAGCAGCAGCGGCAGCAACAACGGCGGCAGTACCACAAGCGCCGGTGCTCCCAGGGTGGTGGCGGTTAAGTCGTTGTCGGTTGACAGTTCTGAAGGAGCGACGGTGCACCCCGCGGGCAGCTCGCAGGCCTCCGTGCGACAGGCTGGGCCCGCGGACGCCGGCGCGAAGCAGAAAGCGGCGACGAGCGTCGCCAACTCCGGTAAGGTGACGCCCTCGGGCAAGCGCGGCGGGGGCCCGACGGCCGTCGCCGCCGAGACGGTGAGTTCCAACCCCCCCGCGGGGGCGGCGTCCGCGGCCGCACCGGCCCGCACGGCGTCGGCGGTCGCGGTGCCAGCCGGAGCAGCGGAGGCGTCGGCGTCGCCGCCGCGGTGGAGCAAGCGGATGGATGCCGCCGGCACGGCGGCCGACGGCGGGGGCGCGGCTGCTGGTCAGGCGGCGGCAGCGGCGGCGACCCGTCCGGGGTCTGTTCCCAGCGATCAGGGTCCCTCCGTACACAACGCGCCGGTGAAGGCGGCGGGTCGGGGAGGCGGCAAAGGAGGTGCGCAGGGCCACTCAGGAGCGGTGCAGCACAGGGGTGCTGAGAACTCGGCCGTCGCGACCGCGCCAGCGGCGCCGGCGGTGCAGCAGCAGCAGCCGCCCGCAACAGCCGCGCAGCACGCGCGTCACGGCACTGCGCGCACTGCCGCTGCGAACGCAAGCGGCGGCGCGTCGGGCCCCTCCGCGGCGGCGGGGGGCCTGCCGCCGGGTCCTGCTGCCGCAGGGTCCGGCGCGGGGAAGCCGCCTGTCACGATGGCGCAGGTCGTGGCGGGCGGTGCAGGTGGAGGCGGAAAGCCGCCCGTTGCTGCAACCAACAGCAGCCACAGCAGCACCAGCACCAGCAGTACCAACACTTCGGCCGCAAGCGGCGTTAGCGGCAGCAGTACCGCCGCCTCCGGCCTGGCGGCCGGCGGTTCCGCCGCTGCCCAAGCTTCTCCGGAACCGCCACGTGGGGCGGCGTTGCGCAGCCATGCTCCAGCCGCCATGGGGACGGCCGCCGGGATGGCCGCCACACGGCAGCCCCATGAACCCGCGTTGCCGCAGTCCCAGACGCAGTCCCAGTCGCAGTCCCAGTCCAAGTCGCAGTCGCAGTCGCAGTCGCCGGTCATCACCACCACGACACCCCTGCGGCAGCCGCTGCAGCCACCACCGCAGGCGAACAAAGAGCTGCAGCAGCCGCTGCAACCGGCGCAGCAGCCGCCTGGCCCCCCCTTAGGGTTGATGCAAGGCGGTGACGCATTCGCCGCCGTCTCCACCAGCGGCCGAGCTTCTTCTGAGCCCGTGTCCCAGGCGCTGACGCATGGGTCAGTCCACCACCAGCCACACGCGGCGGTGGCACCTCCCCAGCCGCACGCGGGCCAGCCTCCGCCGTCCGCACATTTCCACTCCACTACCGCGACGGATGCGCCGCAGCTGCAGCAGTCAAGGGGCCCGGCACCTGAGGCGGCGGCGGCGGCGCCGCCGCCGCCGCCGCCGCAGCTGCAGCCGGACCTGCCACGGCCGCCGCCGCCCGCCGCGGCCGCGGGCTTCTCCCCCATCGCAGACACGTTGAGGCTGCTGGAGGCGGACGGCAGCGCAGGCTCACACGGACATGCGCACGGACATGCGCGCGGACATGGGCACGGCTACGCGCCGTCGCTGCCGCCGCCGTCGCCATCGCAGCCGCTGGGCCTGGGGCCGGGCCTCGGGGGCCAGGGCGTGGGGCTGGTTCCCGGGGTGGGTCTGTCGCCCTTCGGCCCTCTGGCGGCAAGCATGTACCGCGGTGCGGGGCTGCCTGGCGGCGGCATGATGTCGCTCGGCGTCATGGCGGACGGCGGTGTTGCGGACGCGGCGCTGCCGCCACTGGCCGTGGGTGCGATCCGCGCCCACCCCGCCGCCGGTCACCCGTACCGGTCAACGGCGCCGTTAGCTGGCGGCGGCGCCGGTGGCGGTATGGCGCCCAGCTCTGCCACGGCGGCGACGGCGGCGACCGCGGCGCGACTGGTGCTCCCGTCGCGGCCGGCGGCGAGCCAGCCGGTGTCGCCTATCCGGATGTACGGCGCTGGGCATGAGCACGGTGGTGGCGGCGGCGGCGCCGGTGGGAGCTCGGGCTTCGGCGTCAGGCCGCCTGGTTATCCACAGCTGACTCTCGGGCTCCCGCAGCCGCAGCCGCACCCGCACGCTCTGAACCCTCATGCCCATCCGCACGGCCCCCTTCACCCCCATCCCCACCCGCATCATCGCTCCGTCGATTGGTCTTTCGGGAACACGGTTTCGGGCGCGCCCGGCGCCGCAGCTGAGGGCTTCCAGCCGCCGCTCGGCTCCGCCTTCCTCCATCCGCCGCCGTCGCCGTCGCCGTCGCAAACCCCGAGCCTCGGTTGCTCGCCGGCGGGTCCGTTGATGCCGCCGCCGCCGCTCCTGCTGGGCCCAATGATGGCCTTTCCGCCGTCGCCGGCGGGCCTGGCCCAGTCGACGCCTTCCGCGCAGCACATGCAACCCGGCGGGGGCCTAAGGTCGGGGTCGGGGCCGGTGGGTTCGCTGGGCGGCACCTTCGGAGCTGGTGCTACTTGGGACGCCGTGCGCGCCATCAACGCGGATGCCGGCGCCGTCGGCGCCGGCGCCGCCGGCGGGCTCTCGTCGTCGGCGCCCGTGCACTCCCGCGTGCCTGGCATGGCGCCACTGGCCAACGCAGCGGTGGCAGCCGCCGCCATGGGTGGCAGTGCTGGTCTGGCCGCGCAGGAGTACGGCTGGGGCCGCTACGCGGCGTGGGACGCCGCCGCGCTGAACCCGGACGGCATGGCCGCCGCCGCCGCTAGCAGCGGCGCGGTGACGTCAAGCCTAGGCGGCGGCGGGGCCTGCGGCCCTTCGGTCCGCGGCGCCGCCGGCGGTGTCTTCCGCACGAGCAGCTTCGCCGCGCTGCAGATGGCAGCCGGCGGCGCCTGCGGCGACGCCGGCCGGGCACCGGGCGGCGCCAGCCCCCCGCGGAGCGGCTCGACGCCATCGCTGCAGCCGTCCGTGGGCCTGACAGCGGCGTCGCCCGCAGCGACCACCGCCAGCAGCCTTCTGGCGGGTGCGGGCAGTATCTGGTCGATCAAGCCCTCGGAGGCGGCGAGCGGGCTGGGCGGCGGAGGCCTCGGCACCTCGGCCTTCACGCCCCTCCCGGGCCTGGTAAACTCCGGCAGTGGCGGCGGTGGCGGCGGCACCCGGACCGGCTGGCCACAGCTGGCGCCGCGGGACGGCGCCGCGGCGCCGGCGTCGGGCGGCTCCGCCGCCGCCTCCGTCGGCGCCTCCTCATCCTCGCTGGAGAAGGGTATCAGCCGGGGATCCAGCTCTGGTGACGGGGGAATGGGAGGGGCCGGCGACGCCGCCGCAGCCGCAGCCGCCGCAACGCCGGGGTCGGATCCGGGGCTGGCGGAGCCTGTTGCCCCTGCAAGGCCAGTCAAGGCGTCGGCAAGTGGCGGCGAAGCCGCCGCGGCGTCCACCGTCGCCGCCGCCGCCGCGACGTCCGCGGGCAGTGGAAGCTCAGGCTACAGCTTCCACTGCCCGCTGACACGCAAGCTGATGACGGATCCGGTTGTGGCTGCAGACGGACATACGGTGCGTGGCTGGGTGCGTGGCTGGGTGGGGGCTTCCGGCAGCGGAAGGAGCGCAGTGAGTCAACCCACTAGGGTTTGTGACCACCAGGGTTTGCGCAACCCTTCATTTGCACCGACGGAGGCTGCGCGTTGGGCTCAACGTGAAGGGAAGGGAGGGGATACCTTTAGTCGAGCACTGGGGGCGAGAGACCGCCTGCGGCCATGCTTTGTACCTTTCTGGATATCGTACCCCATGTTTTACTTTTGTTGATGTTGTTGATGTATCCCATGCCTACTGTGACGGCGTTTGTTTGCGGGCGCCCTGGAGCCCTCTCCTGCCCTGGCTCGCCCGTGCCCCTTAATCATTGTACCCCATCTTTATTCACCATCCTGGCCCCATCACCAACCCCTTGTACGGACAGTACGAGCGGGAGGCGATCCAGGCCTGGCTGCAGAACAACGTCGTGTCGCCGCTAACGGGCGAGAAGCTGTGCACCCGCGATGTCGTACCGAATTGGACCATGCGCGCCGCGATACAGCTGCTGGCGAAGCAATAGCAGTAGCATTAGCTATCACAGTAGCAGTAGCTATGGCAGTAGCAGTAGCTATGGCAGTAGCAGTAACAATGGCAGTAGTGCGCCTGGCGCAAATGCGGATGCATCCTGCAGCGGTGACCTCTTCCACGGCTGTCGCCGCTAGCATTAGCAGCAACAACTCGGTGCAGGCGGGCCTGTCAGCGTGTATGTACGGCAGAGCGGTGGTAGGGGGCAGCAGAGGTAGTTCCTACTGTCAGAGGTAGTAGGAAGGAGGCGCACGATGGACAAAAGGTTGGATGTTCGTCTTGGACGTGCGGCAGAAGCTTTTGAGTGGTGAGTGGGTGACACGACACTAAGGCCGGTGAGGGCGCGGGGAATGGGTCCAAGGGCCGATGGGGAACGCGCTGGTTAGGGCGCAGGGAATGGGTCCCAGGGGGCCCAGCGGGTGCCACGGGAGGGAACGGCGTGTAGCCACTAGGGGGTTGTGAGAAGGCTCTTGGTGTAGCAGGCAGCAGGTTGTCGTCGATGGTTGCGTGTCCCAGCGAGTGCTAGCATACGCGAGAGGGCTCGAGGAGCGCTTCATTGGAATGCCGTCATGGTTTGATTCTGGGGTTGAGCAGCAGGCAACTGTGGCTTGGTGCGTGTGACGGCGTGAGAGGGGCGAGAGGGGAGGGCGGGGCGAGCGCGGTCGGGCTGCCCCTGTCGCAGATGCGCGAGGTGGATGCGGTGTTGTGCAGCCTAGAATGCTGTGGTTGGGATTGTTGCCATTTGCATCCCTTTCCGCTCTCAAATTGGTCGGTTGCAGATTTGGTCTGTTGCAGCCACCTGGCGCTCCGCGCTTCGAGGCGTCGAGGTCCAGGTAGCTACGCCAACACAGGCCCGAAGGCAGTGTCGGTGTACTGTAATGTTAATGTCTAGGACCGGACGGGACAGGGCAGGGCAGGGCAGGGCAGGGAGGGGAGGGGACCGTTGCGCGGGAAAGCGCACCTCTGGCGGCGGCAGAAGGCCAGGCGGGCATGGGGCCCCGCGGCGGCGCTGGGCAGTGCTTACGGTGTCAAGAGGTGACGGGCGAGGCGGTAGGGCATTCGTAGGGCAAGGGCAGGTCGATGGGGTAGTTTGATGGCAACAGATGAAGTCTGGTGAGGAAGCAGCTGGCGTGGAAACGCTGCCTGCTGGATGCCGAGGCGGTGCCTGAGGAGGTATCCGGTCCGACTGCGGCAGGGTGGCGGCGGCGGCGGCGGCGGTGGCGGAGTGTTGAGGAGCGGCTCGGCGAAACGCCGGACACACCAGTAACCCGAGCTCGCGCTGAGGCATGCGCGGTGGCAGTACGGTTCGCCGTGAGTGCGAGTAAGAGAGAGAGAGGGACTGACGAGCGTGGCCTGGCTTACTGAAGTGTTTCCGTCTCCACTCCCCGATGGAGGTCCCTCTGTGCAAGGAGGAGCGGGTTCGCCGGGCTGCTGTCCTCGTCGCCTGACACGCGCTAACCTGAACCCGCTCGCAAGAACAAGTGCGTCTGTGTGTGGCGTTCCTTTCATGCGTGTGCTTCTTTCTGTGTCGGCGGTGGGTGTGTTGGGGCTCTGCTCGTGCCGTACGGACCTGAGTACGGCAAGTGACGGCATTAGTTTCCAGGGGTTGAGGTTTTAGGCGGTTGTTCTGCGCTGTGTTGGGTTGGGGGGTTGTCCGGAGGGGTTCTTGTTGGTGTGTAGGAGGGCTTCAGGGTCGAATGAGGTAGAGGTCTCGCAGGGGGAGGGGTCCCGGTGGGTACGCCGGGCTGCCTAGCTATCCTGTTTCAGGGTACGGTTGGCCGGAAGCTGTTCCGTTACACAGGTCGGAGGTCAGGCCGCAGGTGATGGCGGCCGAGGGGGGCAGACCTTGCCGCCGTCACCCAAGTGTCCCGGGCAGCGGGCGGTCGTCGGATGGCAGTAGCTCGAGGGCCTTCAGGACTTGTCGTGCCTAGTGCAGTGTACAGAGTTCGACCGCGGTGGCAGCCAGGAAAGGTGTTACAGCTTTCAGGGTGTTACGATAGCCGTAGCCGCCCCGCGTGTGGGCTGGCGTTCGCCTGCCTGCCTCGCATGACGAGCAGGGCGCCAAAGAAAGGTCGCCCGTGCGCCAATGGGGTCGCATTGTGGGACTTTGGTCAGCGGAAAGGCGGCAAGTCCCGCAAAGTAGTGAATGGCGCTGGTGGGGGAAAAGATGCTGATGCGCAGTACAGTACAACAGGACGAGCAGTATCACCGATGGGGCATGCCCCGGGGGCCGTCGGGTCCTGTGCGGCACTGGTGCCGTACAATAAACCGCGCTGTACTGTGTACGGTGCGCACCGGCGCGCGTGTCCTGGTGCGCCTGCGGGCTGGGGTGTGTCTGGGTGGCGGGTGCAGCGGGGGGCGACAGGAAGCGCGGGAATTCCAAGGTGACGCCGCCTAGATGGAGGATACCCGCACAGAGTTTGTTTACGCGCCGAGCGTTTTGATAACGCTCATTAGGTCGAAAATTCGCAAGCACTTGTTGAGTTTGTGACCGCCCTACGGCTGTAACCCCCGCCCCTGGTCCAACTGTGAGCTGATTCGTCGGAAAGCTCTAGGGTTGGCTCTACGGCTAGGGTTTATTATTTGAGTATACGGGACAGCGACACGACAGCATACGTCAGTACTCGCTCTCATTCTCATGCTACGATGCTTTGGGCCGACTGGGGCTGAAACAGGTCAGCCCAAAGGGTGCTGTGCGAACACCACGAATACACTGGCGCAGCGAAGGCGAACCCCGAAACGCGGTATCGCTTTATGGTAACCTAGCTTGCTAGCAAGCCGCCCGTTCAGTGCACTCGGTGACCTCCCAACGTGATGAATAGTTTTCCCCGACGGAGTTGTTACCGGGTGAACCCGCTGGTTTCCCCGCCACAGTCTGATTTCTCTCGTTCAGGTTCATGACCCGGGGTTTGCAGCTTCTCGGTTTCGATGATAGTCCAGGAAGCAGCCCTAAGGTGCCGCCCTACTGGACTCCGAGCTGCGGCTGGCCGTCGTCACAGTGGCGATACGGGGGATAGAACGCAAGCCGCGCAACCCAGTGCGGGTGTTAGAATCCAACCCGATTCGCCCCATGTTGGACCGAGCTTGTGGTCCACTACTGTAATACTGAAACGTTCATTCATCGTAGTATCGGCATCAATGGACATCAACGCCTTTGAGCGACATGTTCCAACCTGTCTGACCGGTCATACATTCACACAAAAAGCGCGACGCGCGCTACAACCTTGCCGCGACGTTACCATGCCTGATGTTCATTTCAAGTGTTGTAATATCTATGTATACAAGACCAATAAAAATTTTAGTTTTGGATGGACAGCTTTAATGCAAGCGACGCCGTAACGCGAAACTATACGCTGCTAACGGTTAGGCGGAACCGGCGAATGAGTACCATCAAGACATGAATATGTCGTTGAACCATATTGACTTACATATCGCATTGTTTCGAGCAGCCTGCCGCTGTGCCCCCTATCGATTGTGTCACCCGACGTGAGTCGTTACCAGACCGGTGGCAGACCGGCAACCGATAAACAAACAGAGTATTGCCTCGCGCTGTCGCGCGAGCTACAGAACTAGCTAGGTAGAAAATATAAGCATATTCCAATTCAACAAAGGCGCAATACTTAATCAATTTGGTTGACGTCACGTTGAACCCCGCATGCCCTTTTCAGGTCTGGCACCGCCACCGGACCACGCAGATTTGAACTGGTCTGTTTGTAAATTATCTTGTGAACGTAGCATCTGGACAAACAGGTTCGGCGTTGACTTGACTGGCATCGACGAAGGTTCAGCGTTGCACAGAATGTCGTACCCCGCGCAGAACCGACGAGTCAGACCGTGCCCTCCTGGACCAATGGAGCAGTTAAATATCAAAAGGTTGAATTCACTGCATTGCAGCTCATAAGCGACGGATCTGCATTCCATCGGTAGGGTCTGTGCTGGTCTGTGGCTCCCATTCCAGCGACCGGCGGCTTAAGTGTGGGCGTCGCAAGAGGGCTTTGTAGTGATTAATCGGCGCCCAATATAAATAAGCAACATTCAAGAAAATATCAAGGTGAGAGCGATGCTGGATTGGGGCGTTGCCGAGCATGTCGGTTGCCGGCCGTCGGCTTGTTTGTGGGAACGTGTGGGAAGTGCTGTACGCTGCCAAGAATTCGGGACCACAACGATATCGATGCAAAGTTGAAATAATGATATAATTATATTTAATCATTTGTTACGGTCGTAACGGTCGTAATTGTCTCATGCAGGGGCGCTGGTGGTGAAGCCGCGAGCCAACAACGAGTGCGCACGGAGCCGCCGGTGCTCAGGGCCCCACTATGGCCCGCCTCAACTTGGGATTTGCGGTCCTCGCCTCGGCGCTGCTGGGCTGTCTACTTACGGGCTCAGCGTCTGCCCAATGGGGCGCGGATCCGACGCCAGCAGCGGGGACATCTCCGTCGCCGTTGCAAACCAAGCAACCTTCGCCGCCTATTCGCCGCCCGCCCCGCAATCCGGCGCCACCACGCCCACCACCTCCGTCGCCGGCTCCACCCAGCCCGCCGCCGTCACCACCGCCGCCGCCGCCCCCCAGCCCACCGCCGCCGTCGCCACCGCCTCCTGAAGTCCCACCGCCGCCGTCGCCACCGCCACCAAGCCCGCCGCCGCCGCCGCCCCCGTCACCGCCGCCACCAAGCCCACCGCCGCCTTCGCCGCCGTCGCCACCGCCATCACCGCCGGCTCCACGCACTCCTCCGTCTCCACGGCCACCACCCAGGCCCAGGAACCCGCCTCGGCTGCCGTCGCCACCGCCCTCGCCGCCGCCTTCTCCTCCACCTCCTCCCCCGGATTTCCCGTCCCCGCCGCCGCCCTCGCCTCCACCGCCGCCGCCGCCGTCGCCCCCACCACCATCACCATCACCGCCGCCGCCGCCATCGCCCCCGCCGCCGTCGCCGCCTCCGCCTCCGCCGCCGTCGCCGCCACCCCCACCTCCTCCCGCCAACAATGACATCGTCGCGAACTTTCCGTTCGCGTACTGCACGGCACGCAATCTGACGGGCGCGCCGTACCGCCTGACGTCACTTCAAGGCCCTGTCGCTCAGACCGCCACTGAGGTCTCCTACTGCTTCAATGTCACCGCTGACGGAACACCTTACGAGGGCAGCCCGTGCGCGGATATGACCCTTAACAAAGTCGAGTTCGTCATCAGTAAGTATATATTACCGTCTGCCGTACTGCGCTATGCAGCATATGCCATTTTATAGTTTTTAACGGAATCATTCTGTGCCCGATCGTGCATTTATAAATAGAACAAAAGACTGTCACCGTTATGCATTCAATTACTCAAGCACAGGGCGTCCTGGGGTGATAAGCAGAAGACCACGTAGCGGGGGAATGCAATGATTTGCGAGCCTGGTATCCTGCGTATTCATGACCTCGTTTGGATGTCCCCGACAGAGGACCGATTAGGCGCATCGGCGACGGCCAAAGACCCCCGGACTGCCCCGGACCGCTAGGCGTACGTGCTGGATTCATCACGTTACAGCAGATCCCCCAAAGCCAAAGGGTCTCAGTTATTACACCTAGGTTCAGACCCCGCCCCGCCCCGCCCCTTGCTCGCCCAACGGCACTCCCAACCCGCAGACCCGGTCTGCCTGACAGCCGTCCCCAAGTCCGTCCGCCTGGCCAATGTCCAAAACTCGGTGACGGTGTACCCGTTCTACGGCACCCGTACCTACGGCGGCCTCACGTACGGCACCATGGCGATCAACCGCCTGCAGGACAACTTCCCCAGCCTGCCCGCCGACGGGCTGCGCATCTGCGTGGTGCTCCGCCGCAGCAGCGCCTGCAACTCCATCGCCAAGCTCTGCTCCGGAGAGAGCTGCGTCTTCTCGCTCTTCAACGAGGACCGCACCTGCTGCCCCGTCGGCCAGGTGCCGTACTAAAGAGCCGCGGCCCGACGACAACAATGACGCTACGTCTGTCGGCAGCGACTGCCCCCCGTTGGAGGTCGTAAGGGTGCTGTGATGCACATTTACCCTTGCCCACACGCAGCAGCGCCGCGCCGGTTGGACACGATTGAACTGAGTAGCTAGCCGGGGGGGGGGGGAAGATGTTGTGCGGGCGGAATTCGGCACCACCACCGCCACCACCATTATACCCCCAGGCAGACATCTATCAATGTTGAAAGGATATTACCGTACAGTCTTGCGCCTTGCATGGATCGTCCGGGATGGAGAATGAAAATGTAGAAGGCTGAGACGCTGCAGGTTTGCGGGTTTGCCAGCATGTGTACGCGCAGGAGGGTTGGCGTCGTTGGGCGTCATGCGCGCCCCGGGCAGATACAGTTAAGGTAGTTGCGCGGGACAGTTAGGTAGTTGTGCAGGTAGTTGTGTCAAAAGCGGTGTGGCGCCATGGGCGTGCTCTCGCCGGCGGACCTCCGCTTGTCCTGTCAGGCCCCGCCCTCGGGGGGGTTTCTCTAGGGTTGTCTTGGGGACCCCGGAGGACACAGGGGGCAGCTTGGAGGGGTTTACACCGTCACGTAATATCACCGTTACAAGGTGGACCCTTGGTCCCGACCCGCCGCATACGTTTTTGGGCGGCGCGCAGCGGCAGTTGGGCAGTTGGGCAGTTGACAACTGCGGATGAATGAATGAACGTTACAGCGGACCCCAAAGGGATCACCGGTGTATACCAGGGCAAGCCCCAGCAGGCCCCACCGCCAAGGCGGCAGGACACCTCCACACCTCAACGCCGCACCCAAAAACACACCGGGCCATGACCCCACCCAGCCAGACACCGAAGCGGATGTCGTCGCAGGGCGCGATCTGACCGTTCATCTTGTACGTGTCCCCAGGGTGGGGGGCGTTGAGAGGGTAGCAGGTGCGTGTGTGCACGGCTGTCGGCGGCGGGCGGCGCATCATTCATGGCGGGCGTCCTGATTCGTGAGGGCCGGCGCGGACGAGAGGCAATCCAGGCGGCGGATGGGCAGCTCCACGAGGTCGGGATCGTTTCCTGGTATCGTTTTCGATGGCTGTCTTGGCCCGGTGTGCGATTTTGCTCCTGAGGTACAGGCCACACACAGACGCGTACGCTGCTCTCCATTCGTCTTGACCTGGATCTGGGTGCGCGTCTCGACCATTGATTGTGTGAGTGTCGGGCGGTTTTGGCGACCGCACTCGTGGCATGTTCGGCACACGCCTCTGCACGTTTGCATCCGAGGTATTTATTCATGGGTGACACGACCGCCTCAAAGGTTAAATGAAGAAGCTATGGAAGTGCGCGGTTCTCCAAGCTTTGTGTGCTTGCCGGTGTGTAAGAGCTGTGTGTGTGCGTGTGTGTGCGGTTCCGATTGAGCCACCCTCCGTGAGATGCGATTGGGACGATGCCGTACAGCATTCCTTCATTCATACATGCTCCTTCCAGCGATGCACATCATTCGCAACCTGTACCTAGTCCTCAAATACACCAGCCGCAGTGTCGAGTTTAATGCTCTGCAGCATTCGGGTGTCGCCTGTCACACGGTATGCATTTGGCAGTCCGAGTTCCCGCAGCGGCTGAAACTGGTCTCTGACGCTTCCCGACTATAGGGAGCCGTGGGAGCTGCGCACGGCCCTGATGCACACTGCCACCAGAACCCGGGTCGCGTACCCGTGTGTGACGGGACCTCCACAAGCAGAACTCAGTCCGTGAACGACGGGTCGACGGCCCGACACAGCGTGGGGCCCCCCGCGCCCCGCCTGACCCCTGACGGGTGTCTCTGACAGGGGTACGCAACCCAACCCAACCCAACTGCAACCGCAACCTGTACGATCCTTAATGATATAAGGCTGTTTACTACCCAGCCGTCTGGTTTGGCCTGCGCATGACTCACCCATGATCAACCCAAGCATTTGGCATGTACGGCACTAGCGTGTCGAATCGCGAAGGGTCATGGGTGGTCCCCTCGAAGGGCGGCCCGCCGGTGAGGTATCTTGAGGGTGTGTCCAGGGCCGGGTACCCCTCCGGGCGGGAGGGGCTGTCTCCAGAGGTGCGTGCCGGGGGCAATGCGTGTCTGGCATGTGGACTGCGCGCCCCAGGGTTTGGTCCGCGAGCTTGTGCTGAGTGGGACGGTCCCCGACTCCCCCCGGTGCGTGGAGCGGTTGTCTCCGCTTCAAACTGCTGTGCGCCTTTGTGCTGTGCCGGCGTGCGACGAGTCGTCCGAAGTTCCCCTGGATGTCGTGGGGAGCCCCGCCAGCAGGTGCAGGCCCCCTGAGGCAAGCTGTTGGCGGATCTTGGGTTTCGGAGAGAGGTGCAAGAGGAACGCGCCCGCATGCCAGCCCCTGGTGCAAGCCGCTCCACCCTCCGCCCGGAGGCATGCACCCGCGCAGCCAACGGCCTCGTCCTGGCTATAAGAGGCCAACCCGCACACTGGGGCAGCCGCGATCCGACCTTGACCCCCCGAAAGGAAAAGCTCCGACCGCCCCCTCTCCTCTCCTAGCACTCGCACTCGCGGTCTGGCCCGCGGGCTGTTTCGGCGCTGATCTTGTCCCTCGTGCAGCGTTCGAGTCGGGCAGGCTGGGGCTCAAGACGAGCCAGCCGGCGGGTTTTGTGTGAAGAGCGTGCTTGCTTGAATGTGGGAGCCTCTTCGGGCTCAAGCCAGGGGTTGAGGCGCGTGTCGCCCGGGCGCTGCTGGTCGGCCTGGCTAGGGGCCCAACCCAAGGACCTGTTGCATGATCCTTTCTGAACCCAAGCGCAGGACCTGGAGCAGAGTCAGGCTCCCAGCTAGAGCAAAACAAACGCACCTGGCGCATTACCCCCTCTCTTGACACACCCACATTTTCGGGGTCCGCTGTACCGTTCAATCATCCATACATCCCACGTCGCGGCCAGTGAAATCAAGGCCGTCTGGTTGCACCAGCTGCGAGCTGTCCCAGGACGGCGTCATAACAATTCGAACCTGGACAAATTGACGCACCGTTCGCAAAGATTAGCACCCGCATGCCGACATGAGTTGAAATTAAATTGAAATCAAATAAATGAAATTGATAAATAAATGTAGAAATATTGTCAACTGAGCATGTCAACGGGGTCGCCGGTTATGTGCAAACAGGGGCAAACGCAACGCTACCGGTATCCGGTAGCCTGTCGGAGCTCTGGCGCCGAACCCAAACACAGTTATAATATTGTATAATTTGATCGAGACAGTATCGCGCTTGACACAGAAGGCACAATGTGAATACGGTAGCGCTTACAGCATATATATACGGTCATGTTTCAAAGTGCACATAAATGATGCGCAACAGCGAGGAGGATAATACGCATCAAAGTAACACTTATCAATAATAACAGTTTTAGCAAATCAAGGGCGATGTGCTATGAATAACGCATACGGTAGCGAACATGCTACCGGATGTCGAAGCCGTCGTAACCGACGCTGTTAGCATGTGTTTGAAGGGATCTCATCAAATCATGGCTTAGACATGCATGGCAGCGTCTTTTTTGCTTCGTACGTGATTCCTGACAGGCTGGAGTGTTGGGCGACTGTTCCCGGCTCGATGATTTCCAATTCTAATCGCACTGCCGCAACACGTCGCAACAATATTATAAATATCCTTTATATCTGAATTTCAAAGATTTGCATAAATTGGCAAAGATTCCATGGAATATAAACGTCCATGCCAGAAATTAGTTACCCCATGCAGCGGAATCGACGACCGATGTCGCGCCTTCCTGGAGCAACGGAATACTGCTATATTTACATCAACGCCGATATAGATATTTTGGACGCTGTAGCAACACAGTGGGAAGGCCTTTGCTTGGTGTTCCCTGGCCACGGTGCAGCACGCCAGCCAGGCGTGCGCCCAAATTTTGGCCGCACCAATCCTCGCTGGTCACTGAGGACACACATTCATATCCATCGCATCTTCCGTCATCACTGAAGGTGCGCTCTAAGCATGTTTAGTGGAGGCTCCGTGTCTGCTGCCACGACCGCCTCGACCAATCAGCATCGCAGAGGCGGATACCGGTTTCGTTGACAAGCTGGACTCTTTATGCCTTTTATAAGATTTGATAAATACAAGTTATTTATTTCATTGTATTGCCGCATTTATGGCTTCTCGCAGGTTCGGGTTTGGTGTGAGGGAGTCAAACCCCCAGCGTTTAGCGAGCCCGGAAAGGGGCTGGTGCTCAGGGCCCCACTATGGCCCGCTTCAACTTGGGATTTGCGGTTCTCGCCTCGGCGCTGCTGGGCTGTCTACTAACGGGCTCAGCGTCGGCCGGATGGGGCCCGGCGTCATCACCTCCGCCAGTTGAACCCGGAACAGTTCCGGTGGGACATCCCTCTTCTCCGCCACCCGCCTATCCGCACAACTCCGCCTCGCCGCCACCCACTTATTACTCTCCGCCGGCGGCATTGGTTCCGCTGGCGTCGCCGCCAGTCGCACCTTCGCCGCCGCCGGCCGACATCCCTTCACCTTCTCCACCACCGCCTGAAATTTCGCCACCGCCACCGCCATCGCCACCACCGCCATCGCCGCCGCTACCGTCGCCACCGCCGCCTGATGCGCAATCGCCCCCACCGGACGTTCCAATCGCCGTGCTGCCGCCGACACCCCAGCCCCCTCCGTCGCCTATTCGCCGCCCGCCCCGCAATCCGGCGCCACCACGCCCACCACCTCCGTCGCCGGCTCCACCCAGCCCGCCGCCGTCACCACCGCCGCCGCCGCCCCCCAGCCCACCGCCGCCGTCGCCACCGCCTCCTGAAGTCCCACCGCCGCCGTCGCCACCGCCACCAAGCCCGCCGCCGCCGCCGCCCCCGTCACCGCCGCCACCAAGCCCACCGCCGCCTTCGCCGCCGTCGCCACCGCCATCACCGCCGGCTCCACGCGCTCCTCCGTCTCCACGGCCACCACCCAAGCCTCGGAACCCGCCTCGGCTGCCGTCCCCACCGCCCTCGCCGCCGCCTTCTCCTCCACCTCCGCCTCCAGACTTGCCCTCCCTGCCGCCGCCTCCGCCACCGTCGCCGCCACCACCGTCCCCTCCGCCGCCTCCGCCGCCGTCGCCCCCACCACCGCCGCCGTCGCCCCCGTCACCGTCGCCGCCTCCGCCTCCGCCTCCGTCGCCGCCACCACCATCGCCGCCGCCACCCCCGCCTCCTCCCGCCAACAATGACATCGTCGCTAACTTTCCGTTCGCGCACTGTACGGCACGCAACCTGACGGGGGCGCCGTACCGCATGACGCCGCCTGAGGGCCCGCTCAACGAGAGCGCGTCTGAGGCCTCCTACTGCTTCACTGTCACCGCTGACGCAACGCCCGACGAGGACAGCCCGTGCGCCGATATGACCCTCAACAAGATCGAGTTTGTCATCAGTAAGTATCATCAGGAATCTTCGGCTGTCGCCGATGACCCGCGGGGGTCCGCTGCAACAACCTTAATACTACAGTACCGACCAGGCTGCCGTACTGCCGTGTATGCGGTATGCAGCCTACCATGGCCGCACCTAAAGAAGGGCTGGGGCAGCCCTACACAGCGGCCCCGATTCATGAATGAATGAACGTTACAGCGGACCCCAGAGGGATCACCGATTCATGTTGTTTGCCTGCAAAGTACAAAGCCAAGGCGGACTCATCGATTGAGCGTCATTGCATGCAACCGGCGCGCTTGGATGTGCCGTATGTGCCGTATGTCCGTTAGATTGTAACCGCTGGATAGCGTGCCTGTTCCTTTCCCTGGACAGCGTGCCAGTGCCCGTGGTGTTATCAATGATGTTACTGTGGACCCCGGGGGCCATCGGTGACAGGCATAGCCTCCTTACCACACGCTGTATAAATGTACGTGCGGTATTGTGCGACATGTGCCGAATGTGGCTGTCCGTGGCTCCTCTTGGGCCGTGGATCGTGTGGAGCGGCGAGTTGCAATCTAGCAGCTCGAATGAAGCAGCACGGATCCAGAAGTACGGATCTAGCCTTACGAATCTAGCAGTACGAATCTAGCAGTACGGATCTAGCAGTAAGCCAGCATTAGCCCAGCACGCAGCGCAAGGCAAGCTGTAATTTTCTAATAGTGGCGCGTTAGCAGTGAAAGACAGATATTGGTTGCGCCGCGGATTGCTACCGACGAGATCCAGGGGGCGGTGGCAGCAGCAGAGGCGCCCAGCACGCCGCCCCAGGGCGGCCCGCCTGGATCTCCATCTACCAAGTTGCCTCAGGCAAACAATGTACCATGTAAAGGGTTGACATCGCCCAATCCCTATTCCCCATTTCACTTCATTCCCAACCCGCAGATCCGGTCTGCCTGACAGCCGTCCCCAAGTCCGTCCGCCTGGCCAATGTCCAAAACTCGGTGACGGTGTACCCGTTCTACGGCACCCGTACCTACGGCGGCCTCACGTACGGCACCATGGCGATCAACCGCCTGCAGGACAACTTCCCCAGCCTGCCCGCCGACGGGCTGCGCATCTGCGTGGTGCTCCGCCGCAGCAGCGCCTGCAACTCCATCGCCAAGCTCTGCTCCGGAGAGAGCTGCGTCTTCTCGCTCTTCAACGAGGACCGCACCTGCTGCCCCGTCGGCCAGGTGCCGTACTAAAGAGCCGCGGCCCGACGACAACAATGACGCCCACATTTATGCATGTGCACCTACAGAGAGTATGATGATGATGATGATGATGATGATGATGATGATGATGATGATGATGATGATGACAAGTATGATTGTTTTGTATCGTGTGTAATCCCCAGTTAGGACGCAGCGGGTGGAAGGCGCCGCCGCTACAGTATGACAGCGCTGTCGTATACTACATTGTCGCCATCCAGAGGGCTGTCTGCCTGACTCATCACGACGGGTGTGACTAAGGGGGAGCGAAGCGGCAAAAGGGGGAACGGTGACGGACAAAAGAGGTGGTCGGTGCTTGTGCGCATTGCAGTTTGGAACCGACCCGCAGAACTGAGTAGTTGAAGCCTGCAGGCTTTTTGCCTAGTGTATGACAGTACGTGCCGCTCTTGCCTGCTGGATCGATCGCCTGGTTGGGCTTCGTTGGACGGCTCAGCTGTGCACAGCGTGTTTCACAGAGTTATGCGACGAGTCCTTCACATTCAACAGGGCGATTGCTTCCCGCTCCGTCGGCGTCTGTCGCTGCAAAACGCTGTCGGCTGCGGGCGGGTGCACGAACAATTCTGACTGTCTGAATTAGGATGCAGTGCCCGAGGAATGCGCGCGCGGCCCATTCTGTATTTGCGCTGACATTATTTTTTCTTTCTTCTGAGAGAATGGAGGTGGTCATGGTCATCCACATTGTTTCAACACTGACCTGGGTTTGTGAAGTGTGCGTATCCAACGTGTAGGATCGGGCGGCTTACCACTGTCGCCAACCATTCAAATGTGTTGCGCAGAGCTGCACTGCGCCTGTTGCAGCAGGCAACTGAAATACTGGGATGGATCGATGGGGCAGTGAGCACACACAGTGACAGCGGCTGCATGTCCTTCATGTCACAGCTGCCCGTGCGTCGTCCGGAGTCGTCAAGTACGTGTGGCCAGGGGTGCCTCGCTCCTTCCGAGTGTGCGTCAGCGGTCACACTCGACATGGCGAGGATGCTCTGCAAAGCATGATTGTTTTTATTAGCTGATGACAAGGTATTTGCTCCTTTGAAGCCTAACGGGTTGACGTACTGGTCGACGTACTGTTTGAGCGATGTGATGAGGTGCGACGCAAAGTAAGGCTGTCTCTCATGGCATTGTCGTGACAGGTCGTTCCATTGCAGGAGTTCAGAAGCCATGTCGCCGGCGCGAATTGTTTGTGCGAAGGCTTGCCACCTTAGCGGTGTTTGCGGTGAAATGTATTTCTGTTTGCATCCCGCTGTATACATCGATGGCTGTGATGGCGAGACGCACCCCAAAATAGGTTTTTTGTGAAAGCTCGCATAATTGTCTTCCATGGAAATACTTTGAGAGGCCGACGAGTGCGTGACGTGCTATCCGTGTGTTGCGCAAGCAAGTGCGTGCAGTGCGTGGCGGGTTGCACCCTGCCGCATCGCACACACAGAAAGACAACCAGTCGAGTGCTGCAGCAGCGGTTGGCGATTAACGACTAACA
The DNA here is from genome assembly GCA_003117195.1 of Eudorina sp. 2006-703-Eu-15. Taxonomy (NCBI): domain Eukaryota; kingdom Viridiplantae; phylum Chlorophyta; class Chlorophyceae; order Chlamydomonadales; family Volvocaceae; genus Eudorina; species Eudorina sp. 2006-703-Eu-15. Next base: position 1,538,556 of record BDSI01000015.1, read on the forward strand.
TTGCTGCCGACAACAAATACTGCTGGATATTGCGTGTCGCTCTTCCTCAGGACGCTTTTTTAACGCGTGGAAACGCGGTGCAGGTTGTGCCCCAACTGCACCGGAACGACGGAATTCACGGGGGGGGGGGGCTCACCTGATACATCTCAGCGTGGGCGAAGGCTGCCGCACCTCAAGGCAATTATCTTGCAAACCTTGAGAACGTTGTTCCCCGTCAGCGAATGAACCCTGCCCGTGCACTGTGCCCCTCACACGGCCCTGGTTGGCAGCACCCTTCGCGTTACGTGTGTTTACCCATTTACCCATCCCCCGCGCAACCTCACTCAGCAAGGGGCCGTCCTCGTTTCAGCAGGCGGCGCCCTCATTCAGCAGGCGGCGCTGATCACAGGTCCTTGCGTCAGTGTTACCCGCCACCGACCATAGACTGAGTGACCGACCACAGACGCAGCCACGGACGGCTGCACTGTCGCCATAGGCAGGGAAAACTCCTCAGCGGAAAGGAGAGGGGCAAGAACCGCCATCGCAGCCGCCCGTCCAAACCCGCCAAGGCACTCCGCGGGGATCCGGTACCGAAGGGGGCAGCATTGGCGCACCGGAGGTGCGCCGGGTGCTGATAAAGCTGAATGAAGACAGGCACCCTACAGCGCCACAGGACAGGTGTTCGGACACCAGCTCACCACACGCCCGCCAGAGGATGGCAGTGCGAATGAAATCGTGGATGGGACGTCGTGGTCCGAGCCGCCGTGGATCATGACAAACTGCGTGCAGCGCAAGTTGGGTTCGGATGGATGGTACTGGCTTGGACGTGGTTTCTGGCGCGCACGCGGGCCAGACGCAGGGCGACTTCCTGCGCCGAGCGGGCTTCCCAGGATCCTAGCCGAGCATGGTCTGGAGTGCAGGGTTGGTCAGCATCCTGCGCACGCGGACTCGAGGCAACTCTCGTTGTACCCCGTTTCGACCCTCGGTGACAGCCGCAGCGTCCTCACTGCACACTGCGTGAAGGCGATCGCCGGGGCGGCTGGGATGTCACCATGGCTTGGCTTGGCTTGGCTGTTTTTATTGATGATTGGCTTGGCTTGAGGGTCCTCAGCTCTGCATTATGGATGGACGGGTTGCATAGCAGGGTGGGGTGGGTTCCTAGGCTGGTACATGGTCTGTGTGCCCCGCATGCTCTGCGCCGAGTCTTGAGCCCTCTGTATCCGCTTCTACAGCAGCTGGCACAGGTGGATGCGTCGTGGCGGACGTCGCAGAGTTCGCGCGCCAGCTGAGCTGAAAGCGGTGTGTTGGGTCGATGCAGTTAAGCGCGGAAGCTTTTTCATTCATATATGGAAGCATGGTGAGAAGACGTGCGAAGCTACATTGATTTGGGTGGGTAGGATTGAGACTGCAGGTGGGGACTGACAAGGTGCAAGGGGGTGTAAGGGGGTGCAAGGGGGTGTAAGGGGGTGCAAGGGGGTGCAAGCGTTGACTGCTGCTTGTTTGCCAACGTTCGCTATGGAACCCGTATGCCTTTGTGCAGAACGGCCACGTTTCGTTTGTGTATGCTCGCATGTCGAATTTCAATGTACTTTTGCGGTGATCTGAACCGTGTCTGAACAAATAAACTTGCACGACAGGTACAGGGCCTTGTAGCAACCGCCGGGATTGCGCTTAAACTTGAATGATGGTAGGTAAAACTGGGGAGAATTTGACAGCAGCTGATCTTGCTTGGTGTACAGATGGGTGTGAACGCCGCGTAGGAACTTGGATGAACGAATGGCGGGCCGACCCTCCTATTATGAATTCCTCCTCAAAGTGATTCAGATTAATTCAATACTTGTATTTGTTCAGTTAGCGTAGCTGTGCGAGATAGATTCAAGTCCCACCGGGGCTTCAATGCGTGGCATTTTGGGTATACAATAATTGAAATTGCAATAATGCCTCAGAATCCAGATACACCCTGCCTGCCGTCTGAACGACCCTGAGAACAATTTTTGTGGTCTTGATCGTACAGAGTACAGCATACGTACGGGATGGTCCATCTGTCCAGCGATTGAAGATTTTTGGCTTATTCTTGCCACGATAAAGTTCTTTCGTTAAGAATCAATACTCGGGGCACTTTCCCATATCACGCGATGACCTCGGGTCCCGATCCACAGGCCCGGAAAATAACTCTGGTAAATACTAAAATAAAATAGGTTTAAGTTTCGATACTGGAAAAACCGCGCTTGTTCCTCTATCGGCCGTGCCGCTGCCGTGCTTGTGCCTGTACTCCTGTCATTGTGCGGTTGTTGACGTCCAATCCTTTGATGGAGTGAAGAAAATGCGGATTGTATATATAACAAAATGAATTATTCCATTCTTCTGCTTTACAACCTGCATTACCAGACGTACAGCCATCATATGACCGCTGCACATGAGGGCACATGCGCTGACCATTTAAGCCTCCAAAACGCCATGACAACGCAAAATTACAGTTTGCCTTGAGAAAGATTGGCGATCCGGTGTCCTTAGGCAAGCAAACAGCCTTATAAGTATCCAAGCACCCACCCTGGGATACAGGAGGGGAGGCAGGAGTACTGCATTCATAGGTTGTTGCTAGTAATGAATGCATGACTAGTAATTGTTTTAGTCGGGACTCTTCATTTAGTTATTCCGTGATCCGGATGGACACGTACCGTATCCGATATGCGCAAAGCATTGCAATAAACTTCCGCCATTGTTCCTACATTCTCATTCAATACGTTATATATTTATATTATCGCGCCCGTCTGTGCGATGCTCATCGAATTTTGCGCCTACCCTGGTCCTAGGTTCTTGATAGTTTGCCTGCGGTTTATTACAGCTAGTTGTAATAGTTGTATCTTTCCTTTCAATCCGGTCTCCAATTCAAACACTAGTAGTGTATGTCCATTGCATATCTATCATTCAAGTCGTGCCGTTCGTAAATGGCAACCGGAGGCATCGACGGGCGGTCGTTATAACCGGCCTTCCTGGAGCGATGCACTTGTTACAATTTGTGACCTTGTTACTAAACTATTTTGTGCCTGGCGTCTCTAAAATCAACGCCGAGGCCGTTCATTGTGCTTGAGTTGTAGGGAACGTGTCTTCCGTTAGGGCGTGCGCCAATCGTGTCGCAGGTCGCAGCTCTTGGCATTGTGCGCGGGTACCAATCTCAGAAGGAGTCCGAGCAAGGTAAACACTTGAAGTGCATTTGCCCGACTTCCTCAGTGGACGCGCCTGTTCGCCGATTGTCGCCCTTTTGGCGTGCGCGGCTTCGACCTCACCGACGAATGCCTATTCTCCAAGCATCTTACGCGGGTGCTTTACATTTTTAAAATTTGTATTTCTGAGGCAACCTAGTTGACCTTCTGCGCCTTTCGACGGCCCAGGTACGAGTCATCTCTGCATCGCGCTTGTGGCAACCGGGCCGAGACATCTGCGCGGGCACACACCCTCAGTAAACAGTCGTCATCTTCCGACATGCGTACGGCGGTGCTGATCGCAGCCGCGCTGCTGTGCTGCGGACTGCCCCGTAACGCTGTGGCCGGCTGGGGCAGGCAGCCGGAGCACGCGCTTGCCCCGAATCCGGTGCTACCCGTGGTTCCACTGCCGCCACCACCCGCCTATGCCGGCGCCTCCCCTTCGCCACCGCCGCCGCCACCGCCGCCGGAGCTCCCTTCGCCTCCGCCTCCGCTGACGCCGGCCGTTCCTTCTTCTCCGCCGCCGCCGCCCCCAGAGGTTCCCTCGCCACCGCCGCCGTCTTCCTCGCCTCCCCCCCTTCCTGCCCCGAAGGCATCCAAGCCCCCTCCGAGGATCCCCCTCGCCAAGCCTCCCCCCAAGGCCCCGAGGTCGCCTCCGTCGCCCCGCCTGCCTCCCAAGTCCAAGTCCCCCCCACCTGCCGCGGCCTTGTCACTGCCGCCGCCGCCGCTCATTCCGGACAGCCCTCCCCCCGTCGTCCCCTCGGCTCCTCCGCCTCCGCCGCCGTCTCCGTCCCCGCCCCGCCTCCGTCCCCCCCGCCACCGCCGCCGCCGCCGCCACCGCCGTCGCCGCCCCCGCCGCCGCCGCCGCCTCCACCTCCGTCACCAACACCGCCGCCGCCGCCACCACCGCCGCCGCCACCGTCCCCGCCACCGCCCTCCCTGCCATCACCTCCGCCGCCTGTCCAGTCCCCGCCCCCGCCGCAACTACCGACTGTGCCGTCAGCAAGCAGGCGCCCCCCGCCGCCCTCGTCTCCTGCCACCGCCCCTTCGAATGAGGACCTCATCAACAATTTCCCCTTTGCCGCCTGCACGGCCCGTAACATTACCGAGAGCCCCTACCGCCTGAGCATCCCGGAGGGCCCCTTCAACGTCACCTCGACGGAGTCCACCTTCTGCACCACCGCCACCGCCGTGAAGACAACCGGTGCCGGCCCTTGCGCCAAGATGAACCTCAACAAGATCGAGTTTATCATCGGTGAGCGGGTTTTGGCCGCCACACGGCTCGGTGTGGAAACCGGCCTCGCTGGTTCGGGGCAGGTGCGGCGCAGGTTGCGGCGGGCGGTCTTGCGGATCGAGGCTGGCGGGATAGGGCTCGCAGGCCGCCGCAATCAGCCCGTGATCCCGCCACAATCTTCAGCGGCACGTCGGCCCCCGTGCCCCTCACCCAGCGCGGAGGGGACGCGAGGGGCCCAGCGCGCGGGACGGGAAGGGGGCGGGAGGGAAAGGTGGTCCCGGCACGCCGCTGATGGCGAGGCGTGTGTACCGTATCGGCCAAGTGATACCGTAGTGGGCGGAAGGGGTGGGAATGCGCCAGAGCGCGACATGCAAAGCTGCGCAGCTACCGTAAGCCCCCGGAAAAATGCCGCCCTATGCCACACATACGTTCCGGGGGGGGGCCGGCCAGTTGTCCCTGGCAGCCCTCGCGGAGGGTGTCGGGAGGCCTGGAAGCGGCAACCCTTCGGAGTGAGTCGGGACGCCCTTGGGGTCTGAAGCTCTGAACCGCCCTTGGGGTGGCAGCGGCCGGGCGCGTGTGCGGTCGATCCGCTGTAGCCCGTTGGCCTGGAGCAGGGGCAGCGTCCGACCAGGTGTCCCGCAAGGTACAAAGCTCGGTCGGATCCCCTCATGCGGGGCCCACAGCGGGGGCGGTTGTAGCCCTCACAGCTCACAGCGCGTGCAGCTGGATCTGAGGGGGCAGGCGCGCAGGCGTCCGGCGGTGGAGTGGCTGATGGAGCCTCAGTCGCACGCCGTTGTTGCTTATCTTATGAATTGCTGTTGCCCCTCTGCCGGGGCATAGTCCCCGCCCGCCCGCCCGGGAGAGTACACCCTTCGGGTGGGCAGCGTGGGACGCTTGGTGGTTGCAACGGAGTGGTCATTACAGTGTCCACCGGCCACTGGTCCGGTTTGGACATTGCAGCAACAACCGGCCACTGGTCCAGCGTCGAACAAAATGCTAACGGGTGTCCCTTGCAGGCAGTGTTGCCATCTTCCAAAACGGGGAAATAGAATTCCGCAGATTTCCGGCCTGTCGCCAGTAGCCAAAAAACCTTCGGCAGGGCAGATTTTGGGGCGCTTCCTAGGTGCCAGGAAATAAAAACCTCCAAGTCAGGCCGGAAATATTTCTGCGTGTTTCGACAGCAGGGCCCCTGCTACCACAGCTACGACAGGGATTTTCAGTCTTGGAGGCCTGAAGCGCGCTTTCCTTGCGTCGCGGATGCATATGGGAGGGTGGCCAGGAGTTGGGGACACGGCACTAGATTGTGTTTTGGCGGTAGACAGGTGTACGACGCAGGAATTGCCCCTGCGCCTGCAGATTTCCAGGCCCTTTTGGTAGTCTGGAAAATAGTTGGCAGGGCAGATTTCCGGCTCTCCACAGCGTCAAATAAATGAAATCTCGCAGGTTCCTTGGGGGTCGGGGAAATAGAAAAATTCCGGGTTTTTTGCCCGTAAATATTCTTTTTATTTAAGATAGCAACACTGGTTGCAGGTCGTAGCAGAGTGGTTGTCGTTGCAGGGCGTGTTGTTTTCGAACGAATGTAACCAGAGGAGCTAGAACCAGGCTTCCCGGCGCGTCCCCTCTCCACCGCACTCGACCCCTCTCGACCCCTCTCGACCCCTCCCTCTTGGCCCCGCTCCCCGCCCCCCGACAGACGCCCCCTGCGTCGCCGCCCGCCCGGTCCGCACCGCCAACGTCAACGGCGTCCCCGTGTCTCCCTTGTACGGCATCCGTACCTTCGGTGGTGTAGAATACGGCATCTTGGGCTTCAGCCGCCTGCAGGACAACTTTCCCACGGTCCCGGCTGAGGGGCTGCGCCTTTGCGTCGTGCTCCGTGCCATCCCCGGCTGCGGTGCGCCGGAGAACCTCTGCTCGGGCGATTCCTGTGTGTTCAGTCTCTTCAACGACGACCGATCCTGCTGCCCCACAAGCCAGCTGCCGTTCCACTCGCCGCCGCCGCCGCCGCCGTCGCCACCGCCGCCGCCGCCGCCCTCCTTCCCGGTCGCCTTCCGCACGCCCCCCCCGCCCAACTCGCTGGTGCCCGACTTCCCCTTCTCCGCTTGCACGAACCGCAACATCACGCTGACGCCGTACCGCCTGGTGGGTCCGTACGGCCCGTACAACGAGACGGCGTCATTGAGGACGTTCTGCATGAGCCTGGTGGCGGACGGGCCGGTGGCTGACACCACAAACGAGTGCGCGGGCATGACTCCGAACAAGATCGAGATTGTCATTGGTGAGGCTGGGGCCAGCTGTGCTGTCGTTGTGCTGGGGCGTGTCTTGCGAGGAAGCCAGGGCTGTGCGATCGTGGTGTGGATCCGGCAAGGGTGTGTGTTCAGCGACCCAAGCCCGGCCGACCCAAGTGTGGCCGACCTGGCCGACCCAAAACTTAGGGCATGTGGGTGACATTGGGGAGTGCAGATACAGGGAATCTGCTTGGGGGCCGAAGATTTTTCAGGTAAGCCTTGGCGGACAGGTGGTGTGGAGGACCTATCTTGTGACGTTTGTTGGAGGTTCGACCCACCTCATTTCCGCACCTGCCTTCGTCAACAGTTGCGTGTCCGTTGTATGAAACCACGCCGCCGTCCACGCCGCGCGCCGCACCTTGCCTTCCTCCCTCCCTCCCTCCCTCCCTCCCCTGCAGACTACGACTGCATGGCCGAGCGGCCCGTCCGAACATCGACTGTCAACGGTCAGACCGTACCGCCGTACTACAACAGTCGGCAGTACAACGGTGCTACATACGGTGTGGTAGCGTTCAGCAACCTCGCCTCCAAGTTTCCAGTATTTCCGCCGGGCGGTTTCTATCTGTGCATGGAGATGCGCAAGTCCAGCAGCTGCAACACGCTGCAGAATTTGTGCACCGGCAACAGCTGCACCTACGCTGTCTTTAACGAGGACCGCTCTTGCTGCCCGGTAGGGGAGATCCCTGACGTGCCCCTCCCGTGACCTGCCTCCCGTGATCCGTACACGTCGTACGATGTGCGCGATTGATGTTCGCCCGTGCCTGGCCGACGGGGCTGCAAACAATGACCCTGTCGGGAGTCCCAACCAGGCTCTTGGTCGGCAAGCGGCATAGCCCCCGCATGCATGAGCCGGCGATTTTGGGTGTGATAATGATGTATGAATGCAACTACACATCATTTCGCGCGCCATTACCTAACCACCACATGGCCCGCGACCAGCTGCGCGCGCGCTTTCCGATACCGGTTGGAATGGTGCTGAAGGGGGCTTTGCTGTGCTTTGGGGGCCGGGGCACAGCTGCACGGGGCTTGGCTGTGCGGGGCGGCAGCCGTCCCATAGCCATCCGCGGGACACGCCGCACCTCACTGTTGCGTGTTGTGCGAAGTGACAAAATGGTCTCGATGCACCACCGTTTTTCGGGGCCACCCGCGTCGGGCGTCCGACGTAGAGGGAGGTGACCCCGGTATGTGGCCACGGACTGGACGGACATGTGGACGCAGCGATGCCGTGCACACCCGGGGGACTGCCTCGGGGTCTCCCGCACGGAGAGACGCAGCGGATGCGTCCAAAACTTTGGCTGCGGGGGGCGGCGTTGCCAGGAATAAAGATGTGGATATGCAGTAACGTGACGTGACTGACGTGAGGACGCGAGGCGGACCATACGGGCGGTCGATGGGTTTCTCGCTCATCACGCTGGAATGTGGTATGCTTGTTCATGACCGCCGCAAACAGTCGTTGCGGCGATCCCGCTGGCCCAGGGGATCCACGGCAGCGTGGTTTGCTGCTGCGTTTGCGCTTGGCATGTAAGCCGTACACTGCCGCGCGTTGCGGGATGGAATAAGCTGGGTGAAACAAGCTGTCACATATCGCTTGATACCGCTGTGCCCGGCGAGGTAGGTGTGAAATGCCCACCTTATCGAACGGAAACGGTCCATTCGGTGGTCTTTGCGGCAATCCTAGTCACGTTCGGTATTTGCAGCGACCCTAGTCACGTTGGCGAAGGTCTGTTGTGCTTGGAGGAAAGGTATGGGGTTCGTGTCACATTTTAATGTACGGCAGTGACTGAGGACGTCTGGGGACGTCTGGGGAGGATAACGCGACTCTTGGCCTGCCTTGGGGCTGTGCCGTTGCGCTGCAGCGCTGATGATCTCCACTGACTGGACGACGTGCACTCGCTCGTCCACAGCGCACGCAGCATGCAGGCACAGGCCTGGTCCATGTGTTTCAACCCACGCAGGACGTCGGGGCCGGTCGGGGTGTGTGCGAGTAGCTGAGTACGAATTCCCGGTCCTTCCCGATGAGTTATCGAGCTTGACCGGTGATGGGGAGGCTGTTGCAACCACCAATGCGGTGCACGGCATGTGGTTCTCATTGACAAGTATGCTGGTGCAGGAAGGTGTGCACAGTTGGTGATGTTTCCTTGAGAGAGGCCAGTCTTCGACACGACCTGTATCTGACGACCTGCGTGTGTATATTTCACGAGACTGTATATACGCAGGTATCGTGGGCATTTAATGATGCAAAGCCGCCTGGTGAAGTTTGTGAGACGCATGCTGAGTTCAATCCCTTGCAAACATGCGAAGGATGTTGCATGCCTTCTGCGCCCGCCTTTCACTTTAGACAGAATGTCATGGTTTCATATCTTGAATACATTTTGAACGAATCAATACCCACAATTGTCTAACCTTTCTTTGATACAGCTGCTCCAAACTCTGATGCGGAATCGAAAAGTGCTCGCCAGATACGGTACATCCGAGAGCGTAACGACGCTGTTCACCTGAATGTGCTATCATTAATTGAAGTGATTACAATAGAAGCTATTGAATAATAGTAAAAGAGAGGCGCTGTACAAGACTGCAAATTCGCGGAGGCGATGCAATTCGAAAGAGATGTTTTGTTTCTGTCAATTCCAATGTACAATAACCCTACAGCGTTGTAGTCAAGCCATGTACTATTGACAGCAAAGGTTAATTATCGTATTTATCGTATCCATCGAGAGGCGTCGTGTATTCTACGTCACAAATGCAACTGTTTCCCATTACTGATAAACACTTGACTCAGTGCGCCAAGATCATACGGCTGTGCTATTTACTTCCGTCCATGCCGCTCAGGCGTCCTCCTCTGCCAGCTGAGCCACTCTGAGCCACTAGCTGAGCCCAATTCTAGGATTGTCATGTATCGCCGCTGAGTGACCTCTGCAACGATTCATAACGCTTTCGCGAGAGGATTCGATGTTCGAGCAAAGTACGGGCAATCGCCGGGCACAGCAGACTGGGTGGACGGGGTGGTTGTCGAATAGCGCAATGCCGGGAGAGAACCGCAGACAGGTGCCAAAACGGTTTGGCAGGACGCAAGGCGACGTTCGCGGTTGTGGAGGTTGAATAACAGATGAACGAATCCGATAAACCAATAATTCGCTTGGATTCATGTGAAGTGTTCTGCGGCGACCGAACTGGTACATGTACGGGTGTACGGTTGTGCGCCTACCTCCAGCGGGTCTCTGTGGCCGAAGGAAGCGAGTGGACGGTTGAGAAGACGACAAGGTATGGTGCGGCCCCAGGCGAACCAAGTCCTATCGACCAAAAACACGCCAATCAAACTCCTGACCTTGCGGATCGGAAGCATGGAAATGGACGGCCTGAGAATGTTACAGCGGACCCCTCTGAGGAAGCTCCGGTGCCTGCATACCCTATCAGCAGAAATGCCAGCGGTCGGCCTGCCGCCTGCACCAGACGGAGCGACGAATTTTCGAGAAGTCCCCATATGCGTCCCGTACGCAGTAATGTGTCCAGAACCATAAACCTAAATCCCAGTTACTCCAAACGCCCAAAGGTGTACACCCCAATGACCCCAAGGGTACCGCACAGGCGCCGGCCTGTATGCAACTCGCGGCAAAGCACAGATGTCATGACACACGAGGTGATTGACGCATCGTTTGGAAACCGATGGGACGAATGTCGTAGTGGTTATCGATCGTGATGTTGGTGTCCGTGGCGTTTCGGTTGCTCTCGACGGTTAGTCGAATAACTGATTGGTTGGCCATTGCCAGTGCCGAGCCGTAGGCGAGGCCATTAGGTTTGGAGAATTATCGGTTCTCCTAATTCTTGTCTTTGTGCAGTGTTATTGCTGAGGCTCCGTTGATCCGGTGAGCCGCCATTGGCGTGCGTTTCCGTCAGTTGGGCCTGCGCTCCAGGAGGGCCTTAGGCCAGTAGCGCCATTTAGGTCCGCTGCTCAGCCAAACTGAGCAGCGTTGGTTCTCGTAATGGTGGCTTCGTATTGAGGATAACTAAAGTATTGGAACACGAACGCTATTTGGACCGCGCCTCTTTGCGTGCAGCTCTTGCTAAGGAATGGCATTGCTGCAAGTGTCGACGAGTACCATGGCCATTTTTCTACAGTCCGCACGTGCAGGATGCTGACCAGCCTTGCATTCCAGACCATGCTCGGCTAGTTGGTCTCCGCGCAGGGGATCGCCCTGCGTCTCGCCCACGTGCGCCACAGAACGAACGCGCTCAGCACGCAGTGTGTCATGACACAGAAGCAAGGCGCGACCGTGAAAACATACCTCCAGATTACGACAAACCATTGCGGGGATGCCTCCGAAACCACAAGGAATGGGAACCAGCACCACACGCGGTGTGGTCTACTGATGGAAAACGTCAGGAACTAATAGTTGCCGTACGACGGGTGCAGTGAAGTGACGTGACATCGGGAGTGTGCGCTGGTGCCCTGCAGGGCGCCTCAGGTGGCTGGTCTGGTTCCTCTTCACTTTACATATAGTCGTGGTGCGGCGGCGACTCGCTGCTCTGTCAGCGGGTCGCCGATGAAATGTTTCTGGTTGGCACCGGGGGTCTGCTGTAACCTTCTGTAACCTGCGGTAACAACCACTCATCGGCACAGACAGGGCGCCAGTCGTATTGAAACACAAATTGTAACGATGATTTTATGGATGGAAGAAGGAAAATTTGTTTTCGTTTCATTAATGGCTGTGCATGATGCGGTGGCGATGCGCGGACTAATGTATCGCGCAGCAACGACACCTCTGCCTTCGAGTTCGTCAACGTGTGAAAGAAGACACAGCACAGCAACTCTATTTGTTTTTTTGGTAGCAATTTTATGATGCTAGCTTGGGAACCGTGAAGTGGATTATTACGAAAAGAGCGGAGAGGCGGGCGAGGCGAAGGTCCCGAAAAGTGAATCAACGAGCCGATGTTTGATATTTTATCATTACCAAATAATAGTAACAAAACAACTTGTCGCTTGCGAATTTGTTTTCGGAAAATCGAATCAGTCGTTGGGGTCACATGCGTACGGCTACTTGTCAAATTGAGTACCGTATTGCAAGGGCATTGGGCAAAAAAATGGCATCAACCATATTGTTAGTATCATACAAACAAGTAGGGGGTCGGCTTCCTTGAAGCCGGAAAAGGGCGGGGCCCCCTACAATCCGTACAGGTCGCTTGCTTTACAACGAAAACTCTATTACCGCGCAAGAGTGTGAGAGAGTGAAAGGGTGCCATTGAGGGTGTCGTTGATGTTGAAGGTGGATCGGCGTGTATAGATTCAGCAAGCTCAAGCAGGTAGGTAGCCCCGAAACCAACCTGCAGTACACGGCGGTCATGGCATCTGCATTATCACTATCGTAACGCTAATCGCCTCTGCACTACCACATCCGTCTGTCAAGCAGATGATCACAAATCAAGCTTGAAGCGTGAAACTGTCGTTGTTTGGTCCGTCGGCAAGCTTGCAACCCTTCTGCTGCACGCGTGCAGCAGACGTGAACCTCTAAAGTTTGCTACAATAGTTACATAGCAATGTAAAGCAAAAGCAGGGTGCAAAAAAGTCGCGGTGAGAGCCGGACTTCGGGCCATCGAAACTGGAGAACTCCTTGGTACTCGGTATGCTATCCCTTTGCATCTTAAAACTTTGATTCAATACATAATGTTGAATTGTATTCATCTGGCAAAACAGAAAGGCAAGTCTTGGTGTTGGTGGCATCTAGATGTTCAAACATCAGAACACAATGGAAGTTCAATTTAGCACGCGCCACCTGCCCCTAATCCAAGTATTCATCACGCGGCACCTGTTGCAACAAACATGTGCGCGAGAGGCGTTGGGTGGATGTTGACTCGGGTCCATGGAGACCGCGGAGCTTTACTTTGACCGTTTGTGCGCAAAGAATTTTTTTCAGCCAAACCAAAGTTACCTTGCAATAGAGGACAATTAATATGACAAACATAACGAATTAGTCTAGCGGATAATGAACGTTTTGCCGTTACCGGACACACGGACACACGGACCACGGACACACGGACACACGGACACACGGACACACGGACACACGGACACACGGACACACGGACACACGGACACACGGACACACGGACACACGGACATGGGCAATCCTAGGGGGCGGGGCCCCCCGAACGCGCTTCGCGCTGGGGCCCCGCCCAAATATATCAAGGTGTGAGGCGGAACGTTCCTTTAAATGCAATTACTCCGCCGTGGCAACGAGACGGGACGAGCAACCGTCCGCGCTGGTGCCTATTGCAACAAAATATGATTGAAATTAAATATATTCTTTTTTGAATCCAGTATTACTGAGAAGCTCAGCAATATGCTGGTTAGGCCACAACGGCACGACGATGCAAACGTTTCACGACGTTTCCCGGACAACTTACTTGTCGCCTTGTTCCAAATGCTAGGAACATTTGATTATGTGATATTCTGTATGATCTAAAATTTTGTTTAACCCTGAGCAACTTTTAGTCGAATTACGCTGTCAAGGTGCTTAGCCCGCTCAGACGTGTAAGGCATACGGTGAGGAAATGCCATGCAATCGAGCTGATGCAAAAAGGGTGTTGAAGCTGCCGCCATCAAAGACCCAACAAAATCTGCCGGAAGCAATGGCTGCAGGGAGTGGACCGCTCGAGGTTTTTATTGCTGACGAGCTGAACGTTTTCGCGGGTTACTTTCATCCAGGAGATCAAGGGACATGGCACGTCGTTCTGGAAAATGTCGGCTGTCGTCATACAAAATGTTACTGTTTCTTTCGTCCGTCGTCGGCTTGGCGACGACATGCTCCGCTGCTCGCCAGGATATGAGTGCGACCCAGCAGGTAACTGACGATGATCATGTCCTGAAGGTTCCATTCCAAAAGACGCGTTTGTTTGGTATAACTCGTACCGCGTTTCGGTTTCTTGTACAGATGGCAGAAGATGGACGTCTCGGCGGACTAAGTGCTGTCACCGGCGACGGAAATGATGATGCATCAATCGAAACAGAACGTGCCCCGGTCACCAGGGTGTCTGCTAAACGCGTTTTGCTGGCCTACCTTGGCACGAGCTCCGACGGACAATATAATCGTCAGCAGCAGCAGCAGCAGCAGCATCCCGCCATCGACCTCTCGCTGGCGCAAACTCGCCCCCACGTGGATACATATGTGGCCCTGACAACGGGTTGGGACAACAACCGGGACGGCAAGTTCCGAATCGAAACATCCATGGCACACATCACCGACCAAGTTCTCGCTGCAAAGGCCAACAGTGCCGGTGTCATCCTAAGCCTGGGTGGCGGCGGCGGCAAGGGTTCCGTTTGGACAGCCCCCCCGACCGGCTCGCCTGGGTTACCAACGCCGTGGAGTCTCTGGGCGGCTTGATAAATGAGTATCACTTGGATGGCATTGACGTAAAGTACGGCATCGCCTCGTCAGACTGGGCGACTTTCGGGCCCTGCATCTGTGCCGTACTGCGAGGTCTGAAGCGGCAGCAGCCTCGACTGATCGTCACGCTGTCCCTGCAGCCGGGTGAGCGATGTCGTACATGTGTTGCCCCCCGTGCGTTGAGCGAATCAGTTGATGTTATGACGGGCTGGTCAGTATCTTTGTAATAATGTGTTCTCAATCAGTTCGGGATTTGTGGACCTTGTAGCCGGCATGTTACGCTGCCTGCTATCTTGTGCCGACATGTGATGGATCAAGTTGCGGATCAGATGCATGCCCATGTGGTGCTGTGCCGCGTGTGTGAGTGCATGAATGGATGAATGCCCTGTGACAGCGGACCGCACAGATGTACGTACCATCGGTCCGTGTGCGCATTCAAGGGATACCCCCAGCACCTCTGTACGCAGGATGATGCACCGTAACCATTACAGGGTGGAACCGTACTCCCGACCGGGCGTTCAAACGGGGCGTTCCAACGGGGCGTTCCAACGGGGCGTTCCAACGGGGCCAGCAGATAGCTCGTACCTCGTAGGCGCCTCATCTAATCAACCCCTACCCTTACCAGGGCATGTTGTACGCACTGCCGAAATTGACATACATCACAGGTGCTGAGGACGCATGCAGCGAGCTGTACGACCAGTGCGGGGAGCTGGTCGCCTGGACCAACTATTGTATGTACGACATTGCATCTTACGAGCAGTCGCAGGCTTTGCTGCAGTCGGCCGCGAGCCGGTTTGGTGGCTGGGGGAGGCTGGTGATCGGGCTGTGTGTGCCAGCAGCACCCGTCGTAGTCAACGGGAGCCACCACCGGATGGCGCTGGCCCTGGTCCGGGCTCACACCTCCGCCAAGGGCGCCGTGCTGTGTGACCTGGGAGATGACTCCAGGAGCGGGTACACGCTGCTGACGTCCTTGTACTCAGTGCTGCGGCCGCCTGCCGCCGCCGCCCGGGGCAGCGGTGCTGCGGCTCATCATCGCAGGTTCCTGGCCGGTGGCGAGGGTGCTGTTGCCGCTGCTGCCGGTACGTACGACACGAGCACGTGCATGCTCCCTCGTATATTGCCTCAGTTTGCATCCTGCATTAACGAAGCCTGCACCTATCTCCCAGCAACTCGTTCTCGCCCCCGCGCCCGAGGATCAGATAGATACACACGAGCTGCGTGTCTCCCGGTGTCCCTACCTGCCCGTCGCCCACCGTGCTAGCACCCGGCTGGGCACGCACATTCATGCATCTCACGGATATGGATGATTGCACAGCCGCGCGCCCACCTCTCTTCATTGAGAAATCCTAGACACGTACGGGGTGCCAAGTGCTTGGCCAGGGCGGGGCCCTTCCCTCAGTCGTATGTGTTCTCCTGTGCTGACCTTTTGCCTACACATGCTCTTCTCGCACAACTGCTTGCTCGGCCGCTCGCGTGCATGCCTCTCTACTTTCGGCCATCGTCTGCCGGTCGTATTCTTTCTTCGCTCTTCCGGTGAGCTTGATTTCGGGCTGGATGGGGAGGCAGCAGACGGCCGATCGATACCCGAACCGACCAATATGATAGTAATCACGATATTAAGTTCTGGCAATACCTGAGCGGCCAGGCAGCGAGCAGAGAAGGCGAGCGAGGGGCGGGTGACAGATGATCATCGTGGGGTCGCGTGTCCCAGATCCTTGCCATACATCGTTTGTGCGGGTGTGCGCTGTCGTATACATTGCATTTTGATTGAAACAACAATAATCGCAGGAGTAGCTGTGCGCAGACGTTGCTCGCTCACGATCGTGTACCTTGTGACACAGAGCGGTTATATGGCGGTTACCGTACGTAGTGACATCTATCTTGCCGCTGCGTAATAGTCACGCACCCCTGAACTTGTAATTATATCCAAATCTATAGGCTGAAAGTTAAATGTGTAATCGCACACGGAAGGCTTCTAGGATTTTCAAATTTCATGTTTTCGCAGCGTGTCGAGAGAGATAGAATCGCCGGCAATGTGATAATTGCAGCTGCAGATTGAGGCGAATATCTGCAAGCAAACCGACGTTTGTGAGAAATAATGAGTGCAGCCAAACATTTAAATAGTTACGTACGGTATACGGCGGCCGTTTCTCACATTATTGCTCGCAGACAACGTAGGTTGCCGATGTGGCAGTGGAGGGGAAGTGTCGGGGTCATAAATGATAGCCTTGTCTCACGGTGATCAACAATAAAGATAATAATGTATGCTGAAACGAAGCAGCTCGCAGCGCAGCTACGGGCGTGAGCATTTATTTAATTTGCGCGCCTTCAAGTCATCATATTCAAGAAATATCTTGTGCGTGACGATATTCTGGAGGCCCATTGGATCTACATATCAAAACATCATGTCGCAGGAATTCGTACTACTACTGCGCGCTATGTGTGCGTGGATCGGTCGCTCGGACATTCTATCTCGTGCTCGGCAGCTTTCCGTCAACGACCCATCCACGCGCCACTGCTGCACGCACGCCGGCCGGCGTTCCGAAGCCCTTCATTCGTATGGTGAACACTTCGATGTGCGTGCAGGCAAGCAGACAAAAAAAATCCCTCTTCGCTGAAGGCTCCCAAATCGTCGAAGGAGCCCAAGGCCGGAAAAAAGCTGCCGCCGCCGCCGCCGCTGTTGCCGCCGCCGCCGCCGCCACTGCTGCCGCCGCCGCCGCCGCTGCTGCCGCTGCCGCCGCCGCCGCTGCCACCGCCGCGGGCTCCAAAAAAGCGGCAGCCTTCAGTCGCCCCCTCGCCGCTGACGCCGCCCCTGCCAGGTGATCCCAAGCAAGCTTATTACGAGCATTGTTGCTCGCTTGTCATAAATTGCATAATCACCGCACCGATGATGGAGGTGCATCACTAATTGCCATACTTACATTCGTCGTTAGTTTAATCACCTATTATGACGTCCCCCGCTCTGGCCGAGGCGATCACTAGATAGCCTGCAAGCTAGCGGATAGCCACGCAGCCCTGGCCATGCACGTACATATATAGCTAGCTGTGCGTAATACATCGCTGCAACCTCCTCGATGGCCTATCTGCCGCCGCCGGTTAGGTTCTCTCTGTTTTTTTATGCAATCCCTATCGATCTCCCCTGCCGATTCCCCCTCCGTCCCCCGTCCATCCCCAAACTATTCATCTACCCCGCCTCCACTACCTCATCCACAACCTACACAACCGACCCACCCCCACCACGCACATACCTACGCACACGCTACAACAGCCGCCACCCTGGCGGCGGGCGAGCGGCTGCAGCAGGAGCAGAGCATGAGGTCGCCTTCAGGGGCGTTCTTGCTCCGGATGCAGGCAGACGGCAACCTGGTCATGTTTGACAGCAGCACGGGCAGCCCAACCTGGTACCTACAAAAGTACAACGCCTGGCCGCCCCCGTGGGCGGGTCCCTACTACATGACGCTGCGGGTAAGCACGCAGCGAGCAGTAGTATGCGCAAGCGCGTGCGGACAATCGATGCTACAAAGATAGGATAGATGACCCGAACGTAGTAAAACTGCAGTACAACAGTACTACTGCCCGCCGACAAGACAACGATGGATTGTGCGTGCGTACGTGTCTATCTGCATGCAGGCCTCAGACGGCAACTTGGCGGTCATCGGCGACGATGTCACTATCTGGGCCACACAGCTGGGTTCCCTGCTAGAGCCCGGACCGTACACGGCCCGCCTCACGGACAGCGGCAACTTGGAACTGCTGTACGGCAGTGGCAACGTGTACTGGAGCAGCGGTACGTAGGTGGGGTATATGGCTGGCTGGGTGGGTGGCAGATAGTGTAACACGGCGCGGCCAAGCAAAGGCTTCTCGAGATGCTGGGCAGCAGGGTCAACTGCTGTGGGGACTTATGCCGTACAGATATGGGTTACAGATGCGTTACAGATAGGGCGGCGGCGTGCGGCGTGCGTAGTCGTGCCGTACATATATTACGATCCTCGATGCTGCTAGCTGCTGGCTGGCTCATGTACATACAACCCGGCGCACGGCGTACATACATACACGGATTACACTACTGGATTATTACATGGATGTATTGATGAGTATTGTAATCCTTCTCCATCAGTACTCCGTCGGACTAGCTAGTTCCCGTCGATCATGCATGCTAACACATCTATCTACATATCTATGCTTGCTGGCAAATAATACATCAAATAAAGGTGGCGACGGATGACGTACGCGATCGATGACCACAATCAATATCACAACTGATGCATGTACGCCGCCGCGCGCCGCCGTGCGTACATATATCGATGTACTCGCTCGCACGCTCAAGTACGCTTCCATCCGCCGCTTCGCAGCGTGCCCTGCCGTCCCGCGGGGCTACACCTTCCTGCCAGGACAGGACCACCCGGGGGCCGACATCAGGCGGCCCGCGCTCAGCCTGGAGGACGCGCCATGGGCCTGCAACGCGGACTGCACCTGCAAGGGCTTCAACTCGGGTGGGTGCGGGCGTACTTGGCGAGCGAGTAATAATGTCGTCTGTAGTTGTCACCACACGCCGCATGCATGTCTGCACGCACATTCACACGCGAGTTTCACGTGTGAGTTATATATGTGTTGTATGTACATACGTGTTGATTTGACGTAAATCATATATAGAATATAGCCAGCTGCCGCGACATACACGTGAGAGAAACTAGATGTTCGTTCGTTCGTTCGTTGACGTTGTATTTTCCTGGTAATAATCCCGGACGGGCTTATTTGCTTGCTTGCCCGGCAAGCATCTATAGCATCGCGGACTCCTTTTATTTGGGGTCCGTCCGCTTAGTCCGCTGCACCGTTCATTCATTCATTCATAGATAGCGGACCCCTACGTGGTAAAAGATAGAGATCCCGCCCGGCAAGACGCCGCCACGAACGGCGAAAAACGAAAGCAACTAATAACAATAATGCAGTCCCGTCCCCCGTGGCGGCAACGAAGAGCGAGGGACCAAACACATACAGCCACCTGCGCACGCCGATGCCTCCGGCGGGGCACCGATCGACGACCACTCCAAAAGTGGAAAAAAGCAAATAAATATACAAATGATGACGACGACGCACTAATAAGGCGCGCGCTGCATGATCGAAGGCGGCGGGAAAAGCTGAGCACCGATCCAACGGGCTGCGCCTGTAACATGTACGGCGGTGGCGCCGTAAGGATTGAAGCCTATCTATCTATCTATCTATCTATCTATCTATCTATCTATCTATCTATCTATCTATCTATCTATCTATCTATCTATCTATCTATCTATCTATCTATCTATCTATCTATCTATCTATCTATCTATCTATCTATCTATCTATCTATCTATCTATCTATCTATCTATCTATCTATCTATCTATCTATCTATCTATCTATCTATCTATCTATCTATCTATCTATCTATCTATCTATCTATCTATCTATCTATCTATCTATCTATCTATCTATCTATCTATCTATGAATGGTGGCGCACACACATGAGCTCCAGCAGTGCAACGAACGAGATGCGTGCTGCGCGGTGATGGCATAACCCGTCGTCCGTACGTTCAGGTCCGTCCGTCCGTCCATTTATTTATTTACTTATTTATTTACTTATTATTTATTTATTTATCCGTCCGTCCGTCCGTTCGTCCGTCCGTCAGCCATGCATACATGTTCTGAGCGACGGCGCGCGGTAACCGTTACAAGGTGGACCCGAGTCCGGATGGATAGGGTGTTCCAACGGACCCAGCAGATATATAGCTCGTACGTAGGCGCGTCATCTCATCAACCCCTACCAAGGACTACACACCCATCCTCCATCACCCGCGGTGTGTGTGTGTGTGTGTGTGGTCACGCAGCAGCCATACCGGCCAACACACCAGCATGTTACCAGCGCGCCAGCAGGATTGCCTCTCCTGGAAACCGCGCCAGACCCGTCGAATCACATGGCGGGGAGGGAGGCAGGTAGCCGGGATTCGTACCGCGGATCTCTGGACAGAATGCCAGTGTATGTCTTTCTTATAAGTCGTATGTGGGGTATGTGATTGCCTGTATGCAGATGGACGGTTGAAGGCCAGTGCGGTCGTGACTGGCGCCCTGGGTTGTAGCTGCTGCGGCCTCTACGTGCGCAGCGACCCAGTGTCCTGCTCGGCGCCGCCATCGCCATCGCCACCGCCGCGTCCGCCGCCGCCCCGTCCGTTACCGCCACCGCCCCGTCCGTTACCGCCACCGCCCCGTCCGCCACCGCCCCGTCCGCCACCGCCACCGCCGCCCCGCGAGTATGGGCCGTGCGCGCATCTATCGCCGCTGTTGACTTTATTGCTTGGGGCGTGCTAGTATGGGCGGGTGCGCTAGGCAGGGGCGGGGGGCGCAACTCCATATATATATGTAGCTAGGTATGTACACAACTCAGTGCTGTCGGCAATCAATAATGCAGGCTCCGCAGACAGCTAGAACTTAATACGGGCCTGCCTGGATCGCAGCATGGGTACGAATCATGTTGCGCGCTTATGTGATTCTTATATATACCGATACATGCATGCTAATTGTAAGCCAAAAGAGCGAGGTCTAGAACTTTGCAGTCCACCGCACAGCAGAACTGCCAGCATACGCATAATAACAACAACAAGAACAACAACCAACACAACTAAAATTCAAAAATACAAATGATAATTGAATTATTAAAATAATAGTGGCAAAAAAGCAATAATTTAGTACAGTGATAACAAAATGATGATATTGGTAGTTAAAATAAAGAATATTCATAATTATTTTCATTATTCCTTTATTATTGTTAACTATTACTCATTATTAATTGTACTTGCAAACATAGTAACGGTAATTAGACGTCGTGCACCGGCCATGTCCGCTCACGACCGCACGCCTGCATGCGCCAACCTGCTGCGCCAACGCAACACCGGTCGGTCCAACCCTGTACGACAGGAACACCTGCACTGACAATCCATCGGTAAACTGCACAAAATGGGTTTCGCTGGGTTACTGCGATCCTCGGTGTTACTACGGCGGGGACCCATACAAGACCGTCCGAAATTATTGGTGCCCAGCGTCTTGCGGTGGATCCTGCAACGTCGTCGGGGGCGGGTACGTGCGGAAGTATATTGTGCGGCTAGTCGCCCTAATCAATACATATACATATCCTGCACAAGGAGAACCTTGGCTTACATACATGCTAGCTAGCTGCATGCTAGGACTACTAGATAGGACATTCGTTGCTTGATTCCTCGCTCGTGGTGTCAGATCGTCCAGCTAGCTAGCTAGTTCGTTGCGTGGTCGCCTGCCTCCCTGCCTGCCCTACTTAATTGCGGCGGCAGGCCGCTTGATTGCGCGCCTCTACTGTTGCCTAACCTGGCGCGCTGCGTGGCCTGCGTGCGTGCGTGCGTGCGTGCGTGCGTGCAGGGGTAACACGTCGCCGTCGCCGCCACCACCGCTGCCGCAAGCTATCTGGAGGTCGCCGCCGCCGGATATCTTTTATGTGGGAGGTGCGCATACATATACAAGCATCGGTGTACCAACACACGTAGACAAGCAAGCGAGGCGGCACTACTTCTTTGTTTCCTTGTTTTTTTTGTAACCATTGTTCGTTGTTCCGTCTGCCTGGACGACGGCGGACGATTTCCCGGACGTCGGCGGCGTCTCTCTCTCTCTCTCTCTCTCTCTCTCTCTCTCTCTCTCTCGTACTATAACTATCATATATATAACTATATAACTATCATATATATAACTACTATAACTATATAACTATCATATATATAACTATATAACTATATAACTATATAACTATATAACTATCATATATATATGATAGTTATAGTACGTAGCTCGTATCGTGGATGCATGGCTGGTGTATGTTGATGGCAGGTAATACGTACTGCTGTTGGTCTGACTAGTCTGACTACCTCCAAGCGGTATCTACGTACCTTGACTACTTGTATCCTGCGTATTATGCGTATACACCCGCGCTCGCTATTTACACACGTGCCTACATATATCCGCGCATGTACCCTTGGAGTTTTAGCTAAACGACTAACTCTATCTTGATGGATGGACCGAAAACTCCTTCTACTCCTTCCTGCCGCCGCCGACCCGGCGTTATCTGAATGTATGTGTACTGCAAGGTAGGGCGTTTGGCTGGGTTGGTTACCGCCCGGGCCCTGCTGCGCGCATGCAGGCTGCATCGACCCCTCAACTGCCCTTGCGCTTCACAACATTTACCGCTCGCTGCACAACACCGATGGCCTCGCCTGGGACAACACCCTGGCCTCAAATGCGCAGGTTGGTTGGGTCCGCGGTGGTTAATTGGTCGGTTGGTTGATTGGTCGGTTGTTTGATTGGTCGGTTGGTTGATTGGTCGGTTGGTTGATTGTTCGGCTGCTACGTGGTTTGTTAATGCACGATGTGCATACTTGCCATTTAGAAAAGCCAGCGTACAGTACAGGCAGCAGGACCGGCCGGTGCACGCATGGCTAAGTCGCTGCGCGGGTTACAAATTGCGTGGAAGATAGAAATTGATTATGCTTGCTTCTATGTGCATGTACTTTGTGTAGGCTGATGTAGCTGATGCCGTAGGTAGAAGTGAGAGATAGAGTCGAGGCGGCATGCATGATGACCGTACGTACGTGTGGATGGGTGTCCGTCGGTAGGTAGGGACAGATAGACAAAGCAGCGGGCAAGATAATCAAAACAAGCTAAAAGCATTTGCCCGGGGCGGTATGGTGCTTGTTCGCGATCTACTATATATATATATATATATTAGGGTTTACTATATATTAGGCGTAGATGAGGCGCCGACGAGCTATCTGGGCCCGTTGGAACACCCCGTCGGGATACGGGTCCACCTTGTAACGGTTACATTACGGATTGTATATATTAAATAGAAGGACGAGCCTTGCAGAACAAAAGATGCGCATCTTGCTTTGACGCACTAGACGACGCGCATGTGATGCGAGCGAGCGTATGCTGCGGCATCTCGAGGAATGTGGCACTGCGGATCACACGGCGGCATCGAATTGTACGTATCCCCGACACGCATGTCAACCAATCAACTAGCTTAGCCGCATCGGCATGCTGGAAATGCCGATAAAGATAATAATAACAGTAATAATAATAATATATCATATAATATTTTACTATATAATAATGAAATTGTAATAATAATGTATAATTATTATTAATCAATTGTAATAACTAATTTAATAACAATAATAAATAACAATAATGATAATGATAATCACTACATACAACTCCCCCACGCAGTCGTGGGCATCGAAGCTGGCATCTGCGGGCTGCGGGCTGTCGCATGACAGCACCTCGCGTCAGGGCGAGAACCTGTACGCGCTGTGGAGCACGGGGACGTTTTCCCTGAACTGCAGCGCAGCCGTCGAGGCGTGGTACTCCGAGGTCCAGCTCTACAAGTTCACCAGTAACCCCTGGACTGACAACGACTTCGGGCAGGTCGGTCACTTCACGCAGGTCGTGTGGGTAGGCACTTCCCGAGTCGGCTGCGCCGCCGCGCAGGGCAACCGGTGCTATGTGGTGTCGTGCCGCTATGCGCCGCCGGGAAATTTCCCAACGAACGCCGATGTTCTGAGCAACGTACGCCCTGTGACCCTTTAACGCCGGCATGGCATCCAATCATCAAAGCAGATGCACGTCGAAACGCTGATCGCGCGAGGCGGCGCCGTCCAGTATGTTGCGTTATGACGCTACGGACAAAGTTAGGCATGTATGTTACATAACACCAGCTAGCCGCCGCTGGCTTGCTTGGCAGCATTCGTTCGTATGCGATTAAATTGGCCGCCGTGACGACGTCCTTTGTACGTACGTGGCACGCACGCACATTGGGACCCGGAGACCCATCCGTCCACTACTGGTCATCAGAGGTCCTCGCCTGTATGTCATCGCTATTCATTAGCTGCTGCTCGTACACACTAACTGCTGTCTATCTGAGGCCACACAGGATTGCCGTTGTCTGATTTATCGAACACGTATGTACATGTATGCACCGGGCAGATGCTGCCCATTGGAACAAGTTATTGTCGTTGTTGTTAGTAGTGACTGGATTGTTAAAGAGCACCTGCTGGTACACACGTACGGCAGGGTTCCCACGAGAACACAGTACGCCGAATTGCATGCGCGGGTACTTGCATGTGGTGTGGTTTGGCGTGGTGTGGTGTGGTTGGTGTGGTCTGGCGTGGTGTGGGTTAGGGCGGCGGGTTTACACGCACCTACCTAATGCACAGCAGCCAACACACATGAGTGTGTGTCATTAATCGACGGCTCGCTAACCGTAAATGTCGTCAACATCTGCTGGCGCACAAGCAAGTGAGTCGTCATTCGTTCGATTGTTCAGGTATGTATGCTAATCGCAGTGGGTGCCACAGCAGGCAGCAGGGAGGCTGCTTGTCGTACGCGCGCACGTGCGTACATGCATGGTTTCCTCATCATGCATGCGCCGTACTTGGCACGTGGGCACGTACAAACGAAGGACCTGCTGTTGTGTCTGCTGCATGCAGCAGCCTGCTGCATCCCTCCGTCAGCAACGATGTGTGTATGTGTGCGAGCAATCAACGCGCGCGTCGCTGGCTTGCTGCTCGCTCGATCGCTGTGCGTGGCATTCGTTCTAACTGATTTGGACGCTAGCTAGGTGCGTTGCTTGCCTGCTGCTGCTGCGGCGGCGGCGGCGGCAAGTAAGGGAGATGCGTTTGCAACGTTGCCTGCTGCTGCGGCAAGAGATGGATGATGGAGCTATCATATCACATCTGCAGCATAATTCATACAATATACATACATACATACATACATACACCCCCACCACCCGCCCCCGCCCCAGCCGTCCCTCCAGCTCCGCCATCCCCGCCGTCCCCGCCCCGCCGCCCACAACCCCGCCGTCCCCGCCCCGCCGCCCACAACCCCGCCGTCCCCGCCCCCGCCGCCCACAACCCCGCCGTCCCGCCCCCGCCGCCCACAACCCCGCCGTCCCCGCCCCCGCCGTCCCCGCTCCAGCCCCCGCCCCCTCCCGCCGCCCCCGCCCCCGCCCCCGCCGCCTCCGCATTCTATGAGACGACTACCCCCAACGCCATGCAAGCCCACTACGCTGAGCAAAACGCCCGACTCGCCCCCTGGAACCTGGCCTTCGATACCCACCTTCCCCCGCCTACTACGCTGGTACCCTCAAGATGCACAAAAATCCCCCGTCCATGCGGTACCTGGCGTGCTCTCATGCCTGCCCGTCTACCCGCCTCAGCGACCTCGTTACTGCCATTCTACGCGCCGTCACGCCGCAATTCGAGGCTTATTGGCGTACCCGGCTGCCTGGCACCGAACCCTGGCTGTGTTTCTCCTCCAAAGCCGTCATGCACCTCATCGCCGCCTACAACGCCCACGGTTACTCCCACGCCCGCGCCACTCCAGCGCAAGCCTACGACTTCGAACGGCTCTACACCAATCTTCCCCATGCGCTACTGCGCTGCGCAATGCGCTTCGGAACCTTGTCGCTGCCGCCCTCGCCACCACCCCCTTTATTCGAGTCGCTACCACGGACCCGCCGCAGCACCGACCCCATGCCAAGCCCACCCACTCCGTGTCCTTCCACGCCAACCGTCCGGCGGGACCGCAAGTCCGTACCCACAACCGTACTACCACCCGTATCTTCCATTTGGACGACTTTGACGTTCTTTTGGACTCCCTCCTCACCTCTACCTTCATTGCCTTTGGCCCAGCGCTGGTCCGCCAAGTTATTGGTATCCCCATGGGCATCTCCGCCTCCCCGTTCATCGCAAACCTGTTCCTCGCCTGGTACGAGTTTCGTTTCCTACGCCAACGCTTCCTGCCGACTGTCGACGCCACTGACAAACGCATCCTCAGCCGCTTTCGGTACTCCCAACGCTACCTCGACGACCTCCTTTCCCTCAATAACCCATACCTCCGAGACCTTCTCTCCGTCAACGACACCCTACGTAACCTCCACGGCATCTACCCCGCTGAGCTCGGCGTCTCCCCCCAGAAGCACAACCATCTGCCCGCAGGCCACATGCCTTTCCTCGACGTTCTCCTCGTGCCCGACCCCATCGGCGACAACAGCCGGTATCAGACGCACTTGTACGACAAACGTGAACCACCGGCCTTCCAACGCGTCCGCCTCTCCGCTTTGTGGCTCGAGATTCAAACGTCAACGAAGCCAGCAAACGCAACATCTTCACCGGCCAGTTCCATCGCCTTTTGCGCGTCATCACCTCCGTCGACAACTTCTGCATCGAGATTGCCCACCTCATCCGCGCCCTCGAAGCCCAAGGATATGCCCGGCAGCAAATGCTGGCGCGCCTCCATTCCCTGCTCAATGCCGCTCCCACGCATTCTACTTCGCCCGGCGGACTACCCATCCTGACATCGTCGCGGTCGTACGCCGCCACCTTGCCGGCCCCGCCCCCTCCACCGCTCACCACTGATATCCACTGAGCGACCCACATCCCACGTGTAACCACAACGTCACAACCTCCACGCGTTCCGCGGGGTATCACATGATGCCGGGCAGTCAACTCGGCCATTTCCCACGGCCATATCTACATTCGCCCACCCACCGGCTGAACCCCGCAACGCACTCCATCGCCTCCCCCACCTCTCCCACTCTGCCGGCCTTTCCAACCCCACCCACAACGCTTGGACCGGTGCCCCGCATGCATACGGGCACCCCGTCCGTGACCGGGATCGGTGGGGAGCCAACCTTTCCTCTGGCCCGCTACCCGGATCACACCCGCATTGTCCGCACATATGTCATTACCCCACCGGCCGCTGGTACACTGGCGTCCCTTCCGTACACTACCGTACGGCATCCATGCCGCGTTCGTACGCGTCCCTGCCTACAAATCCCTCCTTCCCCGCTTCTCATCCGTAGCCGCGCCACCACCATAGTAACCTGTTTGCTTTCATCCTGTTTGCTTTCACCTTGTTTAGTTACTGTATTCTTTCTTGCTCCCTTCCACTTTGCCTCACAACTTGCTTCCTTCCGCGTTCCCGCATGATGGACGACCGACGCTGCTTCCGTGGGGACCATCACCATACATTCATCATACATTTCACAGGTCGGTAAATAATCCGTTTGCGTGCGTCGTGCGTCTCCGTATTTAGTATTTGCGGTGTGATTTGCCTTGCGGTGGTGGCGCGGCTGCCTTGTCCGCGCGCCTGCATATGGTAAGTTTTTTCCTCGCAGGTTTTATGGTAAGTATATTGATACCTGGGATCGGGCGGGCGGGCGGTTGCACTTCTAAACATACATACATACATACAACAGCGAGGAGGGATACATAGTACGTACGTGTCCGCCCCTGCGACGTGCGTGCGTGCGCGATCCATCGATCGATCCTGAACGAATACTTTGATTACATATTGTATGCGAGAACTGCACAACAGCCATATATATAATGTATTAGTGGCCCTGAAGCAAGTGAGTCGCCGTACGTGATCGGTGGGCACACACCAGTGTGCTTGCAAGCTAGCGCTTTTCTTTACGTAAGCAAGGCGGGTCGTAGTTATTAGTTTGTTTGTTCGTTCGTCGTTCGGCATCATGATACAATATTAGGCGCCATACGTTCATGAGGATAGATTGAAGGAACGTTACAGCGGACCACGAAAAGGGACCAACGGTAGGAGCAGTACTACTTGTACTACTGCCGATCAAGCTGCTGTGTTGGAGCCATACTTAATCATCCACCACGGAGGTGGATGTACGTATGCATGTATGTGTGTATGTGGGGCTGCACGCGGTGGGGTGCTGCCGAAACGTTGACTTAAGCAATGACGTACGGTAGGAACAGCAGGGAAGTCAGGTTCAAGCGACGAGAGGTTCGATTGCTTTGTTCAATGCATTGGTACGGCAAGATACGTCGACGTATCTTGCCAGTGTTGCGATCGAAGCTTGTCAGCCATGTGATACCCGTCCTCCCGCCATGGAAGGCCTCGTGCTCTATCTATCTGCGGCTTACCTATCTATAGTTTGCCTCCTATTACTGTCTTGGTGGTTGCAACAGCCGGTTTGATCAGTAGTGCAGCTGCAACCGGGCAGTCACGGGTGCTCCCTCGCAGGTCGTTTACAGGTTGTGGCTGGTTTCCCTCGAAGGTCGTTGCAGCAGGGTTTTGGTGTTGCTTGATCTAGCTATCGAATGTAACCAGATAGCGACGGAGCTGGCTAGAATCGCCGGACGCGCGGACGCATACCATGGACATGCCACGAATATGAAGTACGGCAGCAGTTGCTTTGGGGTTAGTTGTCGCCCGGTCCTGCAGCAGGCGCACGTGGCTGTTTTAGCAAGGAGTGGGCTTTGAAAAACTAATAAATGTTTATGAGCGAGTGGGTCACTATTTGCTTGGAGACAGGGATGGAATCAGCAGCCACGCGCGCGCGCGCTTTCAGCTCGGTCAGCAGCAAACACTGCGTGCATTGATAGATAGTTCTATCACGCACAGTCGTTACACTAACGGAGGATGTTACAGCGGTTATGCATGTTTAACCGGCTCATCAGCCTGTTCGGCTTGCCGGTATTTTTGCTTCCAGTTTATTTGTCAATCAGTTTGCACGCAGCGCCCGTGATTGCCACCTTCTGAAGCGCTGCTTGAAGGCAAAGCTCACCACGAAATATAGTTGCCTATCAAGGCGGCGGGGGCGAGCCGTCATAATTTCCGCTTGCGTCGATTAGAAGATGGCTGGGGTCGGTCGATCGACGAGCGATCGAGCTCCTTGTGACTATTTTGGCATCTAACTATCCGTGATTGCCTCGCGCTCATCCGCCGTTGACTGCGCGCGCGGCGCCCATAACGTTGCATGCTCGACGTTCTTGACCACTCATATTTTACAAAGCTGTTTCAAAAACCAAGGACCGATATATATAGATAGGTAAGATGTATGCATGGAAAATCCCAGGCCAAATCTATCTACACGCACAAAGCAATGAAACCACTGATGAGCGCAAGCCGCAAGCCTGACTTCCAGCATCAGCGGGGGACGCGCTCTGAGGCGGTCATTTGACCTTGCCTACGTTCATGCATGCTCGCACCGACCGCGTCCTCTCCATCCATCCAACAGCTAGCGCCTCATCGCCGGCGGGCCAGCACCGCGTGCGTCACTTTGACGTACGAACCAGCCGGTAGTTATCGCAATTTCCAGGAGTCAGACGCTCCCGACCTCCAATAATTTAGGCATCCTAAGACCACGCAGCCTAGCCCACGCAGCGACATGTACCTTTTGCTGGGCTTACTGTAGGTAAACAGATGGTAATAATCACACGCCATACATGAGCGATGAGCCCGCCTACAAATAAACGCCTTCGTTGATCAGGCGTTCCATATCATACTGTACTTTCGCACGATCGATGATCGTCTAGCTCCACAACGCACGCCTGGATAGCTAGCTAGCCAGCGTGCATATGTTTAAAAGATGTTTGCAATAATGCCAAGATTTACTCATAAACAATAAAGCTGCTGGGGTCACGCACGCAGCCGACTGCGTGCACTAGGCCGCCGCCGCTGTGACAGATAGACATAGATCAATCAAGCGCGCAGATAGATGTATGTGTATTAGCTGGCTAGCTACAGCGCCGTCGACCGCCGGAAAGCCTCCCGCCTACACTTCACGCATTGCTCACCACGGAACGACGGAATCCGCCGGGCCTCACTACTCCTACCAATTGGGCCTCGCTCCGTCCTACGAACTGGGCCTTACGCCTACCTATATTGTTCTTACCAGCTTAAATATACTGCTCATACTGAAATATACTGCTCGTACTGCTCGCTTACGTCGACATGCGTGCTTCAATTCCACCATAATAATAACGAGTGATACACGCGGATAACCCAAATAATGACGCAATGTGGATGGCCACGGACGCACGCAAGTTAGCGCGCTTGCTTTACTTTACGTACCACGCATGTGTACTACATACATGCATCGATGCGCTCACCGACATACAGCGAGCAGCACCTCGCTCCTGCTGACGCACGCAAGCATCAATCACAGGTGCGGGCACCCAACAGGTACCCGAGGAACACATCTGCCACTCTGGCAAGCGCGGTCACGGTCACAGCCAGAACCGCTCGCAAACTTCGTTCGTCGTTCGTTCGTACATTATACAAGTTCGATCGATGTAGCACGTACGTACACACAGCAGTGCATTGGCAATAAGGTTGTGTGTGTGGCGGTGCATTGACGTACACCGTCAGGCGGGAAACAGGCAGGGCGCAGGCGGGAAACGGGCAGAGGCGGCGGGTCAGGTCATGATCGACCAAGCAAATTAGTACACGTGAGCTGGTTAGTGATCTCAAATAAGGTGTATGGACTTTCGCAGCAACTCTG